>JASKOS020000015.1:4685000-5951250 GCA_030770465.2 Perdita meconis | reverse complement strand
ATTTCGATTTTTCGCCTATTTCGTTATTATTATATTTATATGTATATAACACACACATATACATATATATATATGTTTATTTATTACTATATATTATTATAATAATATAATTGTGATAAATACATATACATGAGTATATTTATACGTGCATAAATATATATATACTCAATAACTACATATTGAAAACAAATGAATATACATAATAACCATATACACAGACACACACATACATACGTATATACCCCAGGGGGGTAGGGATGAAATTTTTTAACAGGGTCAGATGTCCCCCTCCAAACCATCAAACTTTTATTCGGGATGTTTTTTTATCCAATGCATATTTCTTAAGTTGTCCGTAGTGGCGGATTAAAATGGGACACCCTTCCTATATATATATAGATGTTCGTTTAATGCGACGTCATATAGCAACAATGTTGATAAGTAGAAAACTATTAAATTTCCCCGAATACGAATAATTTTCTAATTAGTGACAATTAATAATGATAATAATAAATTACAACTTGCAAATCGGGAAGTTCCTTGCGTGGCCTGTAAAGGGTCACACACAAAATGAACATGAATAGCTATAGGCATCACTACTCGCGAGCGAGCGAAGCGAGCGAGCAACAATAACTCTCCTCGCGAGCGAGTGAGCAACAATAACCAGCTAGTTAAGCTTGCTTCTTCCTTCAGTACTCATCAGAAGAGAAACAGTTTCAACTTCGGTCGTCCCTGAGACGAGTTGTCGACAGAAAAGGAAACACCCTAAATCCTTTAAACGAGTGTTAAAGAATGTAGCTCACTGTTGCTAAACTAAACGTACACGACAACCAAAAACAATGCTTTCTTTTAAGTTTAATAATCACCATAAACCCAATGACACGTTCGCTTCGATGAGGGCGTAAAGCAAATCGCGCAGGGCTGTCTCGGCGATCAAAAACTACAATCCATTGGCGTAGCCGACGATCGTAAATCGTAATCTTCTAGTAATCATGGCAACCTGGTCCCCTTTCGGGACGGGAAAGCATTTCCTCAGAACTCTTGGAGGTCTCTAGGGCATCCTAAACACGCGACGGATATTAAATCTGAGGAAGACTAACCGCGTCTTCCCAATAATGCCGTTTTAACGGCCGGCAAAGTGAATCTTACATTGTCCACAATATTCTACGAAGTTGCAATGACATTGTCGTGAAAACGTTTACGAACCGATTTTCCTACGAATCTTGAAAAATGCGACTACAAATTGTCGCAAGTGTATTTTATCATTTTTTATTGTGAAAGTATTTGGTGATTGAAGTTTATATGCTACAGACTACAGAGTTTCAGTTTTAGATTGAAATTCTATTCGAGAAAGGTAATTTATTCGGGGAGACGGTAGTTTGTTGAAAGCTTTTAAATAAGTTTACTCAGTACTGCCATTTAACTTCGTTATTGAAAATTAATTGCTACGTGAAATTAGATAGGTAACGTAGGTACATAGATGCATGGTAAAAGTAAATTGCAACTCGTAGGTTCGAACAATACTTCCATGAAAAGAGCGTGAATATGAGAAAACTAAAAAGCTTGATATTATAAGGTGCGTGTAGAGGCTGTCTACAGAGGAAAGAAAATATATACATAATGGGTGATTTTATGTAACAAAGTTAAAGGAAAGTTACTGTTACTAACTTAATTTTGAGTAATGCTTTCCGTTACGTTACGAGCATTTTAGAATTTCGGTGAAGAAAACTTAAGGTACAGCGATTTGAATTTCAAAACATTTACAATTAAAATATAAAATAAAATAAAATATTAAAATTTTATTAGTTGTAAGTTGAATCTCTTATGGAAATTTTTATTATGCAAAAATTTACAATAATATTCATTGACATCCAAATACATAAAATGTAAAGAACACCTATTGTTATTCAAGTTCCACTTCCTTATTCGTAATTAGAAAACTTCAATTCTCGAATAATATCATGTCATACTACATAGTCTTCATTTTATTGGAACTAGAAGCAAATGACAATTTTACTTTATTAAAAAAGAAAGCACAAAATGGGTACATTTCGTATTACAATATCGTTTGAAGAAGAATTTGTGTCCTTCTTTAAATCGTAAGTGTTTAAAATTAAGCTAATTTCAAACTTATTTATAAGCCCGCTTCCCGCGGTAGGTAATCCCATTACCGACAAGACGAAAAGTAATTGGATTGTGTGTATGAGTGAATGTATGTGTGAATGTTTTGATTTGCGTCACCGCGAGACACCGATCAACGTCTTGCGTTTGAACCCCGTCGCCGAGGATAACGACTTCTCTGCGAACCCCAGCGGAGGGCAGATCCGTTACGCCTGTGCTAACGCGAACACTGTACTCAGTTTCAAGCCACTACAATCAGATTTGTCTATCGCCCGTGCGAGAAATAGAGTTGATAAACTGTTCGAAAGTCGAAGTGACGGTGGTGTTTGATCAGTCTACCCTCCAGAACCCACGCACGAACTCCTTACGTTCGTTCAAGTATAAACAGTAAGAATAAGAATTGCACCCGTTGAGTCCACCAAACAGTAAGCCAAATTTCGTTATTGGGCATAACTTGAAATAATTGTAAAGAAATTGCACTAAAGTGCCATTTGAACGTCGAAAATATGATTACACAAATAGAACGTCTCAATAAAAGTCTCAATAAATAGGATTAACTGTTATTAAGACTGACATAATGTCTGTTTTCTGTTCCTGAACTAACTGCATTAAATAGTGCAGAGTGAACTATTTGCTATCTCCTTCCGTTTTGTAAAATAGACAAAGATAGCGGTTCGTTGGTTGTGCACTGGTGCAGCCATTGCAGGAACAAAAAACAGACCTACAGGGTGTTTCTGAATTCGTGGGAAAACTTGGAGATGTAGGTAGAAGACACGAAAATAATACAAAATAATATCTGTCGTGTCGACAGATATTTCATTGAATAGAAATGCACATTTTCTAATTGAAAATTGAAATATGAAGAATGTAATACAATTGATATTTTTCTACGCTTAAGGGGTTGCACTGTGCTTTAGCATTTTTAAAAAGGGGATGGGCCACTGTTACGAAATATAAAACCGCGTATAACTAATAAACTAAGCGTTTCTGAAAATATTGCATAGGAACTTGTCGGTTTATTTTCGTATCTTCCGCCTACATCTCCAAGTTTTCCCACGAATTCAGAAACACCCTGTATAATGAGGCAAAATATTTGTTTCTTTTTAAAAAAAGACAAGGTGATCTTGGTTTCGCTATAATTAATTTAATTTAATTTTTTGTAATTTTTATTATCTCCAGTTGTTGTACATTTGATATCAATCAATTTTTGTGAAAAACTTTTTTTTTTCAAATAACCGGAAAAGACTGAAAAATCGTGTGCTATGTTACGCGAAACACCCTTATATGCTGTGACGTGGCAGTTTGCACTATCTACGTTTGAATGTATCTACGTTTATCTATGATGGTTTTAGTATTAACGTGACGAACCATGAAAAGTTCTCGGTTAATCCTCTTCGGGCATCGATCCTAGGAATCTGGAAAACTTATATTGCCCTAGAGAGACTTCCTGACAGCATACTTCAGGCTCCACAAAAATGAAAGCCTCCGAAAGAGCTGAGTACCCCAGATCCTTCAACGGCGAGCTGATTCTCGACGTGCCGGAGGATGATAAGAAAGAGTTGCCATTGTTGTCTGATATCTCGTACGACGACGTGGAAAAAGTATCTCGACAATGTCGATGACAAGCGGCTTCTGAACTTTATCTGGTATCCAGAACGCCGCTTCCTCGGAGAGGAACGCGATAGGGTGGCTCGTGACACCCTGTTTGGTGGTCGTCGAGAAATACGCGAAGGGCGGTTTCGAGTTTACGACATGTTCGAGGTATTTAATGGGCGCCGTAAGCTTCCGCGTGTCTTTTGCCAGTTCACAGCTGGCGCGCGTGCTCGTAACCGTTTCCGATTTTGTTTTTGTAGCCCCCCTCGCATCAGACGATGCTCTCGAATTTAAGCGGACTCCATGTCCTGGGAATTAATTGGCGCGAAATGAAAGTACCGCCGCGCCGGCTAGTTGCAGCGGCGGGTTGCGTGTAAAATTGCACGGCCGTTGGAAAGGCGAATTACACGGGAATTAGATACGAGAATTAGATACTGACGTGCCGTGGAAATTATGGCCCGCCAAATTAGGTTATTCCTTGGCGCTATCAAGTCTATTATCTATTTCCTTTGTAGCGTTATTTGAGAGAAATGATTTTCCAACCGGGTCCCTTGTTGAAACACTCGCGCGAGCCTACACATTTTCCGCGAACAATGCAGAAATGGCGAGCGGCGGCGGGGGTGAGCACAAATTTACCGCGCGACGGGTCCCATTTTACTACAAATTAGGTTTAATCGACAGACGACGGTAATTTTGTAATGCGCACCGGAATTCGACCATCGGCGATCGATTCGTTGCACGGAACAACGTGCCCGCAATTACGTTTTTCTCAATATTTAATGATTGCGATTACGACGAAACTGTCGTACCGAACAATTGTTTATTGACACGCTGACTTTGTAGAGCTCTGGTTTTACAATTCGTTGACGTGATAAGTAACAATGCAGATATTACAAGAGTTGCAAAATTACAACCTATTCTTTTCACATTAAAAAATTTTCAGCGTTTAGAAATATTCGTACAATTCTATTCTAATCTCAGTCCGTCAGAGTAGGTGATAAATGTTTTTCAGTGGGTTTCCGGTTTAAAGAAATGGAATTTGTCCGCGACGAGCTTGAAACGATCCTTGGTATTATACAGGGTGTCACAAACTAAGTGCGGAAGCCGTTAAGGGGAGATTCCTGAGGTGATTTTAAGGGGTCTTTCCAGTGTGAACCTCTGAAAAATTGCCTTTTTTTGGGAATTTTTTTGTACTAAACGAAATGTCTAATCTAAATAAAGTTTTTCCTACTGATTAATACACTTATTGAGAGTACAAACAAATTTTTTTTGCAATTTATAATAGTTTATTTAACTATATATATCGCACTGAATTGAGCGCCTCAAGAAAACGATGTAGTGCTTGCGTAGATGATTCCAGAAGAACGACGCATCTGAATAAAAAAATTCAAAATGGTTTTTAGTCGTCACGGATGTCGTTATCGTTGGAACCAAAATTATTTTAATTGATAAAAAATTAACCAAATGACGGAAGTTTTAATGTTTAAGTTCCGAAATTCGATGAATTTTTAGTCATTTGTCATTGCAAAAAGTATGAAATTGTTAATAAAACAAAGTTTCCATGGTCCCTGCGATAGCCACTGATGTGTTGAATAATGTGTAAAAATTTGAGACTGATTAATCAAATAATTTTTTTGCAATCATCTACGCAAGCACTACATCGTTTTCTTGAGGCGCTCAATTCAGTGCGATATATGAAGGATCGCGAAATATGTAGCGAGTGTGTGTGGTGGCGCTGCGATCGCGAGAGGATAGAGAGCACGTGAAACACGACGTGCGTGCGTGCGGTAGAAACGACGCTTTTGTATTCTTTTAATATATACAATATTCTTTTCCGAATTCACTAACACGGTGTGTTATTACTATCATTGGATTCCGTTCCTCACCTCCGATTCCAAATCCTACAAAATTGGGGGCTCGTCCTGGATCGGATAAAACGAACGGAAATACGAAAGCGGTGATAGTGCGTCGCAAACGTGGGCAACCTAACCAACAATTGTTAACGGTCGCGGATCGGTTACGCGTGTAAAACGAAGAAAGTCGACTTCGTGCTTAAGTTGTAAAGTTGAAAAGTGGTTGAAGTTGCAAAACCGAAAGACACGCGAATCTCGATTACGTGATCGAAACAGACAGTGTTGTGTTGTAGACGCATAGAAGAAAATGGAAACAAAGAGTGAAATCGAAAATAGCGACAAAGAAGCATACACCACAGGAAGCACGAGTGGAGACAGTGGCGCAAACGAAACGATTATCAGCGCATATCAACCAATAACGACGATGACGGGAGCAAGAAAGAAATTAACTATGGAAATGATAAACGCTATGACCGTAGCACAACTGCAAGACGAATTACGGAAGCGAAATCTACCGGTCCTTGGAAAGAAAGTGCAGCTACGCACGTACTTGCTAAATGATTTGATAAGTTGCGCAGAAGCGAATACGAATGAGGTGGACGAAGTAACCGAAGACTTGGAAGATACGATCGACCAGGATCTGGAAGAAGATGCCTCGGATTCGGATAACGAAGTACAAACAGACAGGCACGAACGCGGAGGAACACGTACTATACACTATCGAACGAGAGACAGAGACAATATAATAAATAACGGCTTTACAATAAAAGATGTAGAAAATAGCCTCTGTCATTTTAGTGGTGATGACAAGCTACCGGTAAAGAAGTGGATATCTGATTTTGAAGATATGAGCGAACTACTACAGTGGAATGAGTTGCAGAAATTTATTTACGGTAAAAGGATGCTAACCGGATCTGCAAAGAAATTTATTTCGTTCGAAAAAGGTATCGCTTCGTGGGTTAAGTTGAAGCTTCAATTGATACGTGAATTCCATGTTCACAAAAATAGTGCAGAGGTACACGCACAATTGTACCGGCGAAAGAAATTACCTACGGAAAGTAGTCGGCAATATGTGTACGCTATGCAAGAAATAGCAAGTCAAGGCGATATAGAAGAAGAAGCACTTATACAGCATATTATAGACGGTATACAGGACTTCGAATCCAATAAAACAATACTGTACAGCTCTTCGAATCTCCGGATGTTGAAGAAACATTTGGAAACATACGACCGGATGAGAGAAAAGGCTAGTGCGAAGAAGGAGAAGACCAAGAAAGATGGAAAGAAAGAAGCAAAAACGACACTCCCAATTCGTGAAAAAACGGGTCGTTGTTACGCGTGTGGTTCGAGCGAACATGCAGTAAAAGACTGTATCAATAAAGACAAAGGACCTAAGTGTTTTAAGTGTAATGAGTTCGGACATATTTCGAGCGGTTGTAAAAAGAACGCGGCGGCAAAAAATGATAAAGCGACGGTAAACTGGGTGACAAGTGCCGATAATAATCTGTGCACAATCGAAATAAATAATGTAAAGTGTAATGCTTTAGTAGATACGGGCAGCGACGTGAGTTTGCTTCGACAAGACATTCACGGGAAAATTAAAAATGCCCCACTGTGTCGAACGTCGCGAGTGTTAACGGGTTTCGGAAATGCCCAAGTTATTCCGATCGGACAAATTGATGCAAAGTTGCGCGTTGAAGATTGTAATAACGATATTCGCATGCTGGTTATACAAAAAGAGTCGATGGTGCCGGAGGTAATACTGGGAAGAGACTGTTTATCGTGTGTGGAAGTGTGTATACGTGCCGGTATAACCACGCTGCGAGCGATCAAAACCGCGATTCCGCGTCGAAAAGTCGAAGAAAGTGCCGATCAGGAAATAAATCAAGACCGTACCAAGGTGGACGGGTTTGATCAGTTATTATCAATAAACTATATCGAAGACACGGAGTTGGACATCTGCCCATCCTACAAGGAAGAAATTAAAAAATTAATTTCGAATTACACACCAGCTGTAGAAGTGAAGACATCGGTGGAAACCAAAATTGTACTACGCGACGAGGAACCGATTTGCCAACGACCTCGAAGATTGTCGGTGAAGGAGAAGGAAATACTATCAAAGCAAGTCGACGAGTGGCTGAAGAGCGGTATAATTCGTCCCAGCAATAGCGAATTTTCCAGCCCTGTGGTAATAGTTCCGAAAAAGAATGGCGAGTATAGAGTATGTATAGACTATCGTCAATTAAACAGACGTATTATGCGCGATAGGTTTCCAATGCCGTTAATAGAAGATAGCATAGATTCATTGGCGGAAGCTCTAGTTTTCTCGGTAATAGACTTAAAGAACGGGTTCTTCCACGTGCCCGTGGAAGAAGCAAGCCGAAAATATACGTCGTTTGTGACTCATAACGGACAATATGAGTTTATGAAAACCCCATTTGGTTTATCGAATAGTCCAACGAGTTTTTTGCGATTTGTTCACAATGTTTTTAAAGATTTAGTTACGCGAGGTGTTGTGCGTACGTACATGGACGATTTAATAATACCGGGTGTAAATGAACGAGATGCATACGACAAACTTGTCGAAACGTTGCAAGTTGCGAAACAGAATGGTCTCGAGATAAATTGGGATAAGTCGAAATTTTTACAGCGCCGCGTTGAATACTTGGGACACGAGATAGAGAACGGACGCGTATATCCGTCACCTTCAAAAACTAAAGCAGTACAATATTTTCCAATCCCGATAACGAAGAAGGGGGTACAAAGTTTCTTAGGACTTACGGGATACTTTCGCAAATTTATACGAGACTACGCTAAGATAGCCCGTCCGTTGTCAGATCTCTTAAAGGATGGAGTTAAATTTCAATTCGGTACTGAACAGTCACGATCATTTAACATTCTAAGACAATGTTTAGCCAATAAACCGGTACTCAAAATTTATAATCCCAAATGTGTTACGGAGCTGCACACAGATGCTAGTAAAGAGGGATACGGTGCCGTTCTGTTGCAAAAGCATGCGCACGAAAAGTTGTTTCACCCAGTGTATTTTATGAGTCGAAAAACATCGGATGCAGAAAAAAATTATCATTCGTATGAATTAGAAGTTTTAGCAGTCATTAAGGCAGTTCAGAAATTCAGAGTATATTTACTAGGCTTAAAATTTAAACTTGTTACTGATTGCGACGCGTTCCGTAAAACATTGCATAAGTCAGATTTATCACCGAAAATCGCTAGATGGGCTTTGGCTCTTGAAGAGTTTGAGTATGAAGTAGAGCATCGTTCGGGTTCGCGATTGCGGCATGTTGATGCACTAAGTAGATATCCAGTTTTTGTAATCGAAGACAGAATGTTAGCGGTATTGCGTAAAAAACAAGAAGAAGATGATCGTATTCGTGCAATTAAGCAAATACTCGGAACAGAATCTTATGAAGATTATTTATTAGAAAACGGACTGGTGATGAAGCAGGTGAATAATAAAAAAGTTATTGTTCTACCGAGTAGTATGTATACTGAAATAATTAGAACGGTACACGACAATGGTCATTTCGGTATAAAGAAGATGGCTGAGCGTATAAAGGACGAATATTATCTTCCGAAATTACAGGAAAGAATCGAAAAATATATACAGTGTTGCGTATCTTTCGTATTAGCGGAACGGAAAAAGGGAAAAGTCGAAGGAGAATTAGCGCCGATACCTAAGGGCGATGTGCCGTTGGCAATCTATCACATCGATCACTTGGGGCCTATGACCGTTACGTGTAAGGCGTATAAATATATTTTGGTAATTATCGATGGATTTTCTAAATTTGTATGGCTGTATCCAACAAAAACGACGAACGCGAAAGAAACTTTAGAGAAGTTAGTGGCACAGCAAAAAATATTCGGTAATCCTACTAGAATAATATCAGATCGAGGTTCAGCGTATACGTCGACCGAGTTTAAAGACTATTGTAACCGTGAAAACATTCAGCATACGCTCATTACAACGGGTGTCCCACGCGGGAACGGTCAAGTCGAAAGGGTTCATCGTATAATTATTCCGATATTAGTAAAACTATCGTTAGACAACCCTGATAGGTGGTACCGGTATACCGATCGTGTCCAAAGGTGCATAAATAGCACTTATCAGCGTAGTGTAGGTATGTCGCCTTTCGAACTTTTGTTCGGTGTCAAAATGAAGCAAGCGGAGGATATAAAGATTACTGAGCTTATACAGCGAGAAGCGGCTGAATTGTTTGAATTGGAGAGAAATCGATTACGAGACATTGCTAAAGAGAACTTATTAAAGGTTCAGGAAGAAAACAAGCGTAATTATGATCGTAAATGTAAAGGAGCTAGGAAGTATTCAGAAGGCGATTTAGTCGTAATCAAGAGGACTCAATTCGGTCCGGGGTCAAAACTGCGAGCGAAGTTTCTCGGTCCGTATAAAGTGACCGCGGTAAAACGAAACAATCGTTATGAGGTCGTCCGAGTTGCCGATGTGGAAGGTCCTCGCATAACTTCCACAGCTGCTGACTTCATGAAACCGTATAATGTAACTTCTTCGGAGACCGAAGAAGATAATTCAGGAATGGCCGAGTGAAGGATCGCGAAATATGTAGCGAGTGTGTGTGGTGGCGCTGCGATCGCGAGAGGATAGAGAGCACGTGAAACACGACGTGCGTGCGTGCGGTAGAAACGACGCTTTTGTATTCTTTTAATATATACAATATTCTTTTCCGAATTCACTAACACGGTGTGTTATTACTATCATTGGATTCCGTTCCTCACCTCCGATTCCAAATCCTACATATATATAGTTAAATAAACTATTATAAATTGCAAAAAAAATTTGTTTGTACTCTCAATAAGTGTATTAATCAGTAGGAAAAACTTTATTTAGATTGGACATTTCGTTTAGTACAAAAAAATTCCCAAAAAAAGGCAATTTTTCAGAGGTTCACACTGGAAAGACCCCTTAAACAACTTTTCCCTTGGCGAAAATTTCTGTTGGGGCTTTGTTAACGAGTTATTATCGAAAAACACCGACCAATAGAAGCACGAATACAGTGTATGAATTTTAGTGCGGGCTTCAGCTATGAGTAGTATTGGCCAGCCATCGTCTGCGCCATCATTAATCTGCTGTATTCGTTCCCTGATTGGTCGGTGTTTTTCGTTAATAACTCGTTAACAAAGCTTCCAAGGACATTTTTGCAAAGAAAAAAGTTGTTTAGAATCACCCCAGCAATCTTCCTTTAACGGCTTCCGCACTTAGTTTGGGACACCCTATATAGAGATTTCGAAATCTGCAAAGTGTCATGACCTGCGACGTATCGATCAGCCCGGATCGAATGCTTACAGCGTGCACAGGTCATGTACAGATATACTTTTTCGTGCCCATGAATAGAAACGATGTGGTGTATAGCGGAGGGTGGGCAAAGTCAGTAATGGTGGGTAAACATGATTCCGTTCGAAATTCTGGGCCTTCAGCAACTTGTTAGCGATGCATCGTGCAACGTCTGTTTTTTACGGTGTCCTATTGTGCAACGCATAAGCAGGATTCACGATTTTTGGAGCTGGCTCACTTTATTTTCGTCTATCGGGTACGCATGTCTCGTGATGCAAGAGAGAGGCTTGGGTGCTCTGACTTACTACATTAGGGATGCAGAGAGCATCTTCGATATGCCTTGAAATATTTACAAAGCCGACGCTAGAACTCAGATGGAATAAAAAATGCTCTGTGACAAAGTCTTCGATCTTCATTCATATTATAGCAGCCTGCAATAATAACGTACCTAATAATATTGCAGAAAGCTAGAACGAAGCAAAAAGTTTTAATACAACTAGGTAGATTTTATCAGTTTATGTCTTAGAAGACTTTTAAAGTTTGATATGCATTTAGAGTTCGCGTTCTGTCTTCAAGTTCTTTAACATGCACACTTCCCGGAATACCTGAGAAGTTGATCCAACCCATCTTACAACTCGTGTAAATTGAGGTACATAAAGCATGTCATTTATACACATAGATATGTACCTTCAAAATTATAAATGATACTGAAAAATCTTAAAAGCACTAATTTCAATTGTTGTGAGTGTGTTCTTTTTTAATCATTTTCATGTTTGTTACAAAACAAAATTGTATCTTTTGTAATATGCTGTTGGAAACCCGGCGAGCGAATAACACCAATTATATTCTAACAAATATATTTCGGGACTTGCACGGATTACAACAAGAGACTCATACTCGCACACGAATAAGTAGGGGAAAGTGGGGCAAGACGGGGTAGTTAATGTTCAGTAATGAATAAAACATAGGTTCTTGTAGTAAAAAAATGAACTTTATTTTTTTCTAATTCTTTGATGAATAGTCTTTCAATTTAACTATAGTTAAACCGAGGTTTTCACAGTATTGAAATTATAAAAATGAAAATTCACGAAAAGGGATTTCTCCCCATCTTGCCCCACGGATGAGGTAAGAGGGGGTCCCCCCGTGGGTAAGATGGGGTACTTATTAATACCTACCACATTTGGATATATGAAGGAATCAGTGAAATCAGGGATGACTGGATGAGGGAATGGCTAGATAAAATGCAGTATGCGAGCAATTTATAACATAATATTGAAGAAATGTTAAAAGTCCCTTTAAAGGGAGACGTGGTTATAGAGGCATGCAAATATAGTGTAAAAATTTGAAAAGCGAAAATAATTTCCCAATCAGGGAAGTTAGAGTTAACATCGCGATTGGAGAATTTGTGAGCGGTCCATCGGATTGGGTATTAAGAAATACAAGGTACCCCATCTTGCCCCTTCCCGTCTAAACGCAGTAACACCAACATATTCTGTAAATAATATTTACAAAAGTAAAAAGTATAATACTTGTTACCTATGAAATTCTGTTCAGAAACATGTACATTCATAGGGGAACTTCCACAATTTAACAGTAATTCCACAAGTGAAAGACTATGATGAAAAAACAAGAGAATTGCACAATATGATAAAATGTGGTCTAATTCAAACATGCAAGCACGTGCGTCGCTGGCTCGTTGATCGTTGTCGAGACGGACTGGGTAAGGCAGAGGTGAAGGAGAGGGAGAGGGAATGGCAAGCGGCCTGACGCCGCACAGTGGGACAAAATGGCATTTTTTTTTCAAATCAGTCTACAGGTCGTAATTTTTTATCAAATTTGATGCTTTTTTTTTAAATTCTTCGCAATTAAATTCTCTATGGATCTGTCCAGCCTGATTTTTGAATTTCGTATTCATTCTTTTAATATTTTGCGAGAAAGACAGCATTTTAATGAAATTAGTGTGTTTAAGCTTATTTAGTCGTTGGTTTCGAATTCAAAATTAGTTTTTCGAAATGAAGGATAGTATAAAGAATATTTCAACACGAAATTAAAAAAAAAAATTGCCTGAGTTAAGGAAGCTTAGTGCGTGTAAATTGTCAGAAACGCTAATTAGCAACATCGTGTTTAAGGAGTAGGTTTTGTGCTTCTGAAAGCAAATCTTTGGTCTTAAATATATGGATCTGATGTTGTTAAAAGAAAATGCATGATGTCCTCATTGGTATGTATCGGTGTCGATTTGCGTATGTTATTTTCCCTACACCTCTTAAATTCTTTATTTCTTGCTTCTTGCGCCTCTTCTGATAACTGACCTATAGGAATTAAAAAATTTTGAATTATATCTGACCCACGAATTAAAATCATATGGCATGAGAAGGTAATGTTTAATTTTTAATTCCTATAGGTGAGTTATAAGAAGAGGTGCAAGAAGCAAGAAATAAAGAATTTAAGAGGTGTAGGGAAAATAACACACGCAAATCGACACCGATACATACCAATGAGGACATCATGCATTTTCCTTTAACAACATGAGATCCATATATTTCGAGTTTAAGACACGTACAACAACATAAGACCAAAGATTTGCTTCCAGAAGCACAAAACCTACTCCTTAAACACGATGTTCCTAATTAGCGTTTCTGACAATTACACGCACTAAGCTTCCTCAATTCAGGTAATTTTTTTTTTTTAATCTTGTATTGGTATATTCTATATACTATCCTTCATTTCGGAAAACTAATTTTGAATTCGAAACCAACGACTAAATAAGCTCAAACACACTAATTTTATTAAAATGCTGTCTTTTTCGCAAAATATTAAAAAAATGAAAACGAAATTCAAAAATCAGGCTGGACAGATCGATAGAGAATGCAATTGCGAAGAATTTAAAAAAAAGCATCAAATTTGATAAAAAATTACGACCTGTAGACTGATTTGAAAAAAATGCCATTTTATCCCACTGTGCGCCGTATCTCTAAAGAATAAGGACTTTGTCATGAAGGATCTGGCCACGGAGTGGGGAAGGTTTAGCCTGTGGCTGAGAAGACTGTGATGAACCCCACGGCAGCCCAGAACCGTCGAAGCAAACGTTTGCTACTTTACGTTGTTTGTACTTTACGTTGTGCTAATGAAGAATTACAGTTCTTGCATTTTCGATTGTGGGATCATATGTATAGTTACATTTGTACCTTAAATCAATACATGAATACCGTAGTTTCATAAATTATTTCTCTCTAAAATAATATTATCTCATATTATGACCTACGTCTCTACTTGGCCAATTGTCCATAATTTTTCCTTAGTTCAGAGAAAGTAAAGACAACGGAAGGAAACAGAAGTTCTACAAGTTTCACAATATTTACGTGTATGCAGCACATTTCACATGAAATCCTCTGAAGTTATTCAATTGATTTTCTTACTTACAGCTATTCTCAGATCTCTTAGGTCAAGAAATAAAATGTATGTCTACATTCGTACCCTTTTTCTAAACGTTGTTCCAAATAAGAATGTAACTACAAGCGAATTCATTTTTGACCTACCTGTAAGATTCCAACTAACGTGCTGTCACTTTTCACGTGCTAATGATCATTTACGCGTTTCCTTCATAGGTACCTAAAATGAATGACGTTACCAATGCCCAAAATCTACAAATCGGAGGGAGTGATCGACTGTCGGCGGAGGGAAAGAATGATGCTGAACGTTTTTTCACTGTATTCGTACCTAGATCTTATAGTATTTGTAACATCCTGTATATCAAAGATGTATTCATGATAGGCAGCAACGACTTTAAACAGTTTCAACGAATGCACAATTTGTAAGATTTTTCATTATAGTTTTCACTGTGTTGGATGAATATTCGAATATCTGGTCTCCAAAGAATAATTTTACAACTCGTTTTAAAGCATATAACTAAAAGAGACGAATGAGAGTAGAAGAAACAGCAGTAGTCAGCTTAGATGTCAGAAACGAAAAATTTATGATCCTTTCAGTTCTTCTAATTTCGCGAATAAGAAAAGTTTCTGCGAAACAGCGAGCCATTGTATTTGTAAGTGATTGATACGAAGGAAGTGAAGCGAAACAATGAAACCGGCTCCATTTCTCCGAGGAAAGTTGATTTATGCTGCATCCTCCTTGTTGCAGAATATTACTTGAAATTCTCCGTGACCCCATTTTTCTTACATTTAAGAGAATCAACTGTCATTTCCATGCGTATGTAGTCCTTTATCCCTAACAGGGACCTATTTAATCATTTAGATGTCAAGAAATAAATGTTATTGTAAAACGAAGACGAATTAGGTAACTCTTAAACTCACGCAATTTCTCTTATAACTTTTATTCATAGATAGATACATATTTTTAGATACACATTATATATTTTGTTTGGACAATTTCCTTCCGCAGAACGATATAGTTCAGTAAAAATGAGTAAACTGATTATTTCGGTATACCTTAATTGTTACTCTATTTAGAATCGCTTGTTCACGAAAACTCTAGCTGATCAAGTCGACGAAGAGACAGTCGTTGCGTTGAAATACACCCAGCATTATGCAAGCCGAGGGTGTACTCCACCCGGGTGCAGGTAAAGCTTCTATTTGGCTGGATGTGTGCTTATCTCGCTTTCACTTGGTCTTCATGACTTCTACGTCGAGTCTGAGTATTACCACATTCGCGAATACGCAAATGTGCGTAATAAGCACAGTGTAATATACCGTGTTCGCGAACGTCGTGGCTAAATGTAGGGTAATGCGATACACCCTTCCCTGTTTCGCTATGAAGCTCTCACAAGACAAATAAACAAGCACAAATACTAAGCTGTCTGCTACGTGAGACTATTTGCCTCGCACAGACGAATATCTACTGCTGAAGCGTTAAGCTAACCCAGAACTAATTCAGATTCCTTTTTTTAGATCCGTTAACCATCTTAGGCCCCGTTTACATCTGAACATTTCTGCCGAACAAACATCCGAACGAACATGGTAATGCTGCACTCTCGCCTGCGAGAGGCCCGTTTTCCCTTACTTTGCTTGATTCTCCGTGACTTTTGCTAGCAGAGGGTCCAGTTTTGGTCTTCTGCGCAGCTAGGCGCTCGACTCTGGCACGTGTCTAGAGGAGTGCAGACCGAGACAGAGACAGCTAGGCGACATCAGGACAAAGCCTTCGAGGGTCAAGACCCTCATTAACCGTGTTCGCCGCTGTGTTCGGCCGTTTCCATCCAAAGTCGGTATTTCGACGAAACTTCAAAGAAAAGGTACACGTACAGGACCCATGCCAGTGTGGTAGTGGGGTCCTTCGCATCGTTCGCACCACGGGATGTTGCTACCCCGGGCCCCGGGGTAGGCAAACAAAATACGAGATACCCACAGAGTCACAGAGCTTGTAAAAAAAGAATATGTTTATAGGCAACAGATTTCCCGTTCTTTTCTACATTCATGTTTCATAAGTTGCTGTTTCGGGAGTTTGTCGTTCATTCTATCTACATAGTCTTTCCTAAATCTATCAGTAACGTAATCTCCCATTTTGTATACATTTATTTTTACAATTATTTCGCAAAATGTGTTCCATTTTGTATAAAACAAATTATTTTAGACCATTAGTGATATTTATAAACAGATTTTTTAATTGAAAAAACTAAGTTTTTGTGTGAACTTTTTCAATAAAAAAATTTGTTTATAAATATTACTAATGGTCTAAAATAATTTGTTTTTGTAGGGGAAAAAACATTGATACAACTGCAGGATATCGAGCTAATTGAATTTTTATTTCCGATCGAATCTGATTCGTCCGCCTCCTTTGTCCCGCTTCTTCGATCTGCTCCTCTTTTCCCGAAACGGTCGCTTCGCCGACCTGTCATGACACTCGTACATGCACACATATAACACACGCACACATCACGCATCCATACATTCGCACACATTCCGTATCCACAACATTCACACACATTACGCTGCCACGACACGCGTACAGCGGACTCTTAACGTCTACATTTTTAAACATTTAAACTTGTATTCAATAAAGAAAACAAAAAAAAAAGAAACAGTTAAGTTGTTAGTATTTTTTGGGCTTTCTTGTCCATCTTGTCTTCATTGTCAGACCTTTACTGAAAGCCCTCGCCATGGGAGGCATGTGCTTCCTCACCCATCCTTCCAAAACACCGACCAAGTCTGGGTTCGACTCTACGCTTACGTCCCCGAAGGCCGAAGGGTCCGCGCATCTGTGGAAGAAAACTTTGCCATGTTCGTTCGGATGTTTGTTCGGCAGAAATGTTCAGATGTAAACGGGGCCTTACAGTGCTTTCCACCAGAACTGAAACAAGATCTCCCTTGAGTTAGGCAACTCAAGGCAAACGCACCGTATGCGTCCTACCTGACGTGTTAACAAAATACGTTAGAGACGTGGTGGTATCTTTCCACGGCCTCGTACCGTACTACTCTCTGATAGACGGTGTAATCTATATGCGTTTAAATATTTTCAGGAGTGGTTAGGGAGCTCAAAAAGAGCACAAAATGTGCTATGACATAGTATCCGATCCGTTTTTGTTCTGCAGTAGTAATACCTTAAAGAGTATTACACTACACGCTAAATTAATAATAGGAAAATTCTAGAACGTTACAAACACATCGACAAGCAGTAATGGAGTAAAAGAGTTTTAATGCATTTTATTGTATCTCTTACTGTTTAACTGTTATAAAGCTTTGAAAATCTGAAATGTTTGTACTAGGGCTCTTACTATTACTCGGATCTATGGGTATCCGAATTTGAGTACTTTACTCACAGCCAGTTTTAAAGACCGAGTTCGGGTTATGACAAGTATTTTGGGTACTCGGATACTCGAGTAGCAAGATCATTACTCATAACTGGTTTTCAAATCCGAGTTTGGGTTATTCTGAGTATTTCGAGTACTCGGATACCCGGATACATCCGGATAATAAGAGCTCTAGTTTGTAGAAATGGGCACCGGCTACGCACACAAAGAAAAGGAAGCTTAAAGGGCTGCTTGTGCTCATGTGTTTGCCTCATCGATGTGCCGGAGTTAGTATTCATTTTAAAACCATATCGCTAGCTTTAAGGCATTATTGCTGCAAAATGGAGACAGATCGGACATCGTATTGTAGGTAATTTTTTGTGCCATTTGAGCTCTCCTATCATCACTTAAAATATTTAAACGTATTTACACTCTGTATATAAATTAATAATAATCATATATTAAAAAACGTACCTTTTAGTTAAATGTTCTGACAAAATGCTAATTTATTTTTCTATAGATTTGTGTTCTCGAAAAGAGTAGCCAAGTGTTCAAGCTGATGCATACGTTGCCACTTGCCACGAACGTACACAGGCAAGGGCGAAATGTAGTAGATAGCAATGGTATTTGTCGAATATCTCGGAAACTAAAGCACTGCGGAAAGAGTTCAGAATTTCGAGTTTTCTGATATATCTCAATTTCATGATAATCAGCGAGGGTCACTCTAATTTACACAATCACCAAAGCTTTTTGTATATCTTACGGTCTCATATACATTTTTTTTAAATTTGTAGTATGACGGAAATATTGGAAAGGATAAAGCTGGATGGTGCACCTTGTGTATTTTCCGTTCCATCTATCATCCTGTTAAGCTATACAGGGTGGACCACGAAGCGTGATCAGCTTAGATTATTCTGCTGTTAGCGGTTTAATCGGAAGTTTTTTTTAGCTAAACAACATGGTTCAAGGAGAGCTTTAAGATGATTGTACCAAATTTTTGTCAACCCTTTTTTTCCAGACTTATCAAGGTCACCTTCAGTTTTTTATAGCTAAATCTACCATTTTTTTTATGTTTGTTAAGTTATCATTTCTTAGCTTTCTTTACTCGAAAATTCGTTCCTGATTTCTGATAAGAAGATCACCTCTGCTTCTATTGATAGAAACCAGTGATCGGTTACAGATTCGGCACCGAAGCGATGGATCAGCCATCTCTCAAGGATACGGCCGAGTGAAAAATGTCTCGGACATAGGAGGATGCGTGGAAACACACACCTGCCCACGGAAAGCTCGCGGGAACAGGTGGTTCCTCTTTGTCCATCGTCAGGAACCAGGTCCACACTCTGCGTGTGATCCTGGGAAAGCGCAAGGAATGGGTTCTTTTTCCACGAAAGATGCCGATCAGCTTCCGTTTTACCGTGCTCTCCGAGATGGTAGTATCTTGAACTATACGGTACCGATTCTCAATTGCGTCGAGATAGAGTCACATTTGCAACATTTTTTATAATGATAGCTTGACTATTAGAGTTACGAATTGACTTCGCAAAAGTCACATTTATTGTCAATCATAAGAAATACGACTGTAAAGAAGTCAAAGAAAATACAAACACTTAGACACGTTGCACCGTTGCACGCGACAATTTAAACTACTTATTACTAATAACAAGGAGTCAATGTGACACTAAGGTTTGTATAAGCGGCACTGGATCTGCGTTCGAAATTTAGATGAACGAAAAACGAAGACCGATTGCTGCAAGATATAGCGGCACAATGATCGATCGATCTTTAGATCGCGGCGGCGGAGGCGTTAAAGGATGTGTATAATCCGTCATATGGATGAGATGTGAAGGTGGTGATTGGCTAATACAGCCGCTCATAGACGTCCCTAATTAGCATCTCCGCGACAGCAATAAGAGATTTCCGTACTTCCTCATCATGCTACTGCGCAGATGATGTCACTCCCTCTGCCAATCGCGAACTGTAGTAGTCATAAAAATAATAAGAAAAGTTATGAAATATACTCGGAAACACTTAGTTTATTAATTACACGCTGTCTTATATTTCGTAAAATATCGGCGTAACAATGGCTGATCCCTTGTAAAGTCAGCGACCGCGAAGTTGTCGGAGGATCACTTAGGCCCAGAGATATTTGGGTCTTTAAGCGCGATCACTGACCTTAAACGGGATGAGCCAGTGTAACGTCGGTGTTTTATAAAGTGTAAAACAGCGTGTTAATCTGGAGGCATGGCAGTGTCCCCGTCAAGTCGACGAAGCACAGCACTGAATTCAATTCAATGCACTTTTGAGCCGCTCATATCTTTGCGTTGATATTGAGCAGAAGCTTCATACTTGTTCTGTCTAGAAAACATAGCAAATTGAAGTAAACCTCTACACCTCATGTTTCTATTTTTCTATTTCCTAAGGTAATTCAATTGAAAGTTTCGCTATTTTGATATTCCCGTACTCACTCACTGATTACCAAAACTAAAGGTGCTCCTCATAACCTTAGAAACTTGAACTTCGGCATGCAGATAGTGTTTAGCATACAAACGAAGGGAGAATTGAAAAATCTCGAAAATTTCCCACCATTGACAATTTATAAAGGAAATTTTATTCGCGGTTGGTAAAAAGTTTCGTGGAATATTTCACACAAAAGGCATTGTAAAGGCATTATGTAAAACTAAAGTAAATTATTGTAAATTAAAGTAAATTAAAGTGCAATTTTGAAGGTGAATAGTGTGAAGAAGAAAATGTCATTACACCAAATTATATAGATATGTTGACATAAATTGAAAATAATCATACAAATGTACTATTGCCCGCAAACTCGATGGCAGCCGTTCACCAAGCTAAATCTTCAGCGGGGAAAGGGGCAAGCGGGGAAAGCGACACAGCGTGACGTCACTGCTCAGAATCAGGCAGTGTGAGTGGATGATTCCCTTTTCCCCGCTGAAGTTTTAGCTTGATGGGCGACTGCCATCCAGTTTGCGGGCAATAGTACACATACAGTAATTTTTCGATATATCCTCGCGGCTCGGGATCGAAGGTGAATGTGTATTGTGTAGTTCGCAGTTCTTAGCAATTCTTTGTAGCATTCCGAACGTAGAAAGAGACAGCGCGCGAAAGAGAAAGAGGGACGTAACAGTGGGGATAAATAGGGAGTCTGTCGCACATGATTTCTCCGAGGATATATCGAGAAATTACTGTATTCTTAATATTTCAGTGCATGTGTTCATAAATGTAACTTAACATATAACAAACGCGACTGCGTAATAAATGACACACTTAGACTAATTATAACATTAGAGTAATGTTATAATGCATAGGACACTGACCGGTGGTATAAATAAATAAATGTAAGAAAATTGTACATCACAAATTACTCACTCTAAGTCCCTGAGGAGGATCAATAGGGATAGGCGGTGGACTATCCGAGAATCAGTAGCTAGTGTTCAAGAAATACCTGTAGAGCCTGAAAAGAAAAGAAGAAAGACTACTTACAAAAGGAAATGAAATCCCATCAAAATCATATCATGTAAAAATGGGGCCAAGTCTCATAACGCTATGGCCATAAAAAGTAGTGAGATTTCATATAGAGCCAAATCTATAGCGTTCGAATTAACTCCGACGCTTCTATTCACAGATCTCTACATCTTTAATTGAAGAACATTGGGTGACTTCGTAATTACGCGACGCAAGAATATAACGTTTAATACTTGGAACAGTTATCAGTATCATTTATTAATGTCATCATCCAAATATTTAATCCAGTACAATTGGGAACACGATCACTTGGCAGTTGGGGACGACCCTTGGGATGGGATAAAGCAGGGGGGAATCTGCTCACTCGCTTGCCTCCACCAGTAACGTTCTCGTAGCCCTCACTTTTAGATCCTGCAGCCTCAGAGATTCTTTCCGTCGCGCGACTGTTCCAATAGATGTGATCGCTTCATGCAATTATATGGTATATCCGAAAATGTGTGTGATGAAGGGAGGCTACAGCGGCGATAGCCAATCAACACGCATTAGTCCCAAATGCAAAATGATCATGCTCCCAATAGTACTTTCTCAATTTTAACAAACCTTTAAATGTTAGAGCAGTCGCCACACTCTAATGTTGCGTAATTGCTAATTCACCCAACGTTTTCCAACTAAAGATGTAGAGATTTGCGAAGATCTGTGAATGAAAGTATCGGAATTAATCAGAACGTTATAGACTTGGCCCTGTATGAAATCTCAATACTTTTATGACCATGGGTCACGAGACTTAGGCCCATCTTTACATGGTATGTTTTTAATGGGATACCAAACAGAGCGTTTCTGAACATATTGCATAAGAACTTTTCTTCTCATTTTTGTCTACTACCTATACCTCCAAGATGTCACCCTGTATAAAGGAGTATTGAGTTAGCTTTCGACGAGTACATTAAAAAATAAAAAGCAGTGCATAACAGAAAAACTAAACGTTTTCGGGCATATATAGGGTGTTCGAAAACAGGTGGGACTAGATTTAACGGGTGATTCTCAACGCTAAAATATGACGAAAATCGAGAATAACGAACTGGCATCCGCGACATTGTTTTATAGTTATTAATATTTAAAAATGCGGGTGAAAACGGCCTGCAATACGGTAATCTGCACATCACCGTTGTCTAGAACACGTTGAACATCGCGTCAGCAAACGTGTCTGCAGTCTGCAGTTACCGTGACGCGACGGTTAACGTGTCTGGAGAATGATGCCGTGTAGATTGCCGTATTTCAAGCGGCTTTTACCCGAATTTTTAAATGTTAATAACTACAAAACAATGTCGTGGTTGCCAATCTGTTATTCTTAATTTTCGTTTTATTTTAACGCCTAGAATCGCTCCTTAATTTTAATCCCAACTATTGTCGAATACCCTGCATATATATGAACATTTTTCATTATTTAATGAAATCATTTGATTACTTAATGGTTAATATTATTTGAGACTAGAACCTATCCTCCCTAAATGTCCCACATGTTTTTCCACACGATCACCAGGAAATTCAAATAGAATCCCATTAGATTATTTGAGGAAATATTACACGAATTAAATTTTCTACACTAACAAGGGGAGGGCCAGACATTTGGGTCACTGATTCGCACGACACTTGATGAGCATGTAGTCTTTGATGTGTACAAAAAACTGTGTTTGTCACTTGATGCGCTTCTCAAGCGTTTTCGAGAAATAAATAATTGAATTCCGATACGCGGTCGTTAGTTCGATCCCCGGTGGGTGTACTTTTTTTTTTCTTTCTTTTTTTTTTGACATTCATTATTTTTAAATAGCAATTAAGTTTCACTACTTGTTTTTAAACTCCATTATATTCAAATTTCATTATTTATAAATATATGAAATTGTATTTCCAATTATTGTTACATGTATTATATGTATATAATATGGTTTCTTTCTTAAGCAAAAACACAAGGTTGATTCGTCTAAAAGTATAGAGTTTATTATTAATTACATAATAAATAATTATTACATGCTTCCCACGTGTCGTACTAACCTAAAAGTATAGAGAATCAACAATTAAATGTTTGTGCTTCCCTATATTCTCTCAGCACAAGGTTTCTATAGAGCTTGTGCTCGTGGATTTTTATAATTAAAGGTTTTTTTTTATTTGTTCGTTTCCTCACGAATCATCAATGTAGTTAATTGTGTAGTTAACTGTCACTCTGTCTATCTGTTTACTTTTCCTAACTTGCCTAGTCCCGCCCTCTCTTGAGCATATATGGCTCACCAGGCTGTACACAAAGCTTACATGTATAGTAATACAATTTTATGTATTTATAGATAATGGAATTTGAATATAATGGAATTTAAAAAAAAATAGTGAAACTTAATTGCTATTTACAAATAAAAATAAAGAATGTAAAAAAAAGAAAGAAAAAAAATTACACCCACTGGGGATCGAACTAACGATCGCGTGTCGAAATTCAATTATTTATTTCTTGAAAACGCTTGAGAAGCGCATCGAGTGACAAACACAGTTTATTGTACACATAAAAGACTACATGCCCATCAAGCGTAGTTCGAATCGGTGACCCGAATGTCTGGCCCTCCCCTTGTAAGTCAATATTGATTCGCAAGAATTTAAGGTAATTAGTTAGGTTAGGGGCGACCTCACCGATTTTAATGACTTTGAAATATGTTATCAAGGTCATCATTCTGAACAACTTTTCCCTATACATACACCAGGCGGTCTGTTTTAGTTTTCGAGATAATCGCAAAAAAGTTTTCAATATTGAAAAGAATGATCGGAATAGGTCTGCGTTAGATTTGCAATTGCGGTCGGCAATGAAACGGCTTAGAACAACTTTAATCAGTTGCGACCCTCTAAAAGCCCCCGGCAGGGGGTTGAGGGGTAAGGCCCCACCACTACTCGGAAAAGGATTCAACTTTGAAAATACTGTCTACGCTCGGTGGTCTGCCATGGAAAATGGGGATGTTATATTTTGCGCGCGAAGCGCACCACGGAGTGACGTGGTATACTTTCAATATACTTAAATCAGTCGTTTTTCCATGGTGCGCCTCGTGCGCAAAAAATATAACATCCCCATTTTCCATGGCAGACTACTGAGCGTAGACAGTATTTTCAAAGTTGAACCCTTAATTTCCAAGTAGTGGGAGGGGGGCTACTGTTTTGGGGATGATCGGCAGCCCTTACCGAGCAGCGGTAACATATATAGGGAAAAGTTGTTCAGAATGATGACCTTGACAACATATTTCAAGGTCATCAAAATCGGTGAGAACGTTCCTAATGTAAATAATTATCGAATTGAAATTGTGTTAAGTTATGTTAATAGTTCACACTCCATATGTCAGTGCGTCATTAAAAATCTATAAACGTGGTATGTTAACATCGCGAAAGGCGTCATCTGAATGATTTTATTTTAATTTTTAAAAGCTATTTTATGTTTAGAAAAGCGGTGTTCTTTCAGGGTAATTCTGTGCCACTTACTGGTACTATAATCTTTCGATCATAACAACGCAGTATTGAAAAAGTGGAGCTCTATAATTAACAGGATTCGAGTGTCACGGAAAAAAAGGAGGTAGTAAAAGTACTGAGGAAAAGGATTTTAGCCTGTTTCCGGACCAAATTATGTATTCACATTAATTAGTACATTTACTAGCCGTTTTCATTACGACCGAATCGTATTATAGAAGCTTACTAATTGCATTACTGTGTAATTATGTAACACATTCAAATCTATTTTATCAGATAACTACCAAACCACACTCATGAGTGTTACTATATTGTTTTGACTGTATACTAGTCAACCTGAACTAGCACTTCATTACTATACTCATTACATGTATTACATAGTGCCCAAGTATATCACACCAGATAATTGTCATTCATACTAAGAGAGTTTCTTAGGATGGTAATTAATTAAGACTTACACCACATTAGAATATGCAGTACACAATAGTGCATACTTTTATTCACATATGATAAGCTAAAAACGTGCTGGCTCTATACTGGTCGAAGCCTGATTAACATTGATATACATATAAATTATAGATACAATTGATACAATTGACGCATTCGCTATGTCTTTTATACTCAATATTTCACAATGTGCTCTTCGATTGTTAAAATTATGTTCATCAATACGTCCACTTGTCTGTTTAACTGTACAAGCGTTTTTACAAATATTGTGACCTATACTTCTTGTAGCTTCTTCCACATGTTTTCTTTATTAGAAGGAAGCCTAGCTTTTACTTTCCTATCCAATATAATACTGATTCAAGGACAATCACAAGTACAACATGGAATGATAGTTCACGTGACGCCAAAAGTCATGACTTTCGATGTCGTGACACTATGACACTGAAAATTCATGGTACTGAATTCAATGTCATTTCATGTCAGTAAGTTATGATTTACTGTCACGTGAAAATGTACCTCAACAATGCGAAACGGCATTGACAAAAGGCTGAGATGAAAGTTATTTGATACTATAGTGCATAATTTCATGGCACATCTACCCCATAGAAAGAAATAAAGAAGAATATAAATGCGATTCTGTATTAATAGTTTTGGTGCTGTTTAAGGTGCCAACTCACTAACAATTTAATTAGAATATTCAAGTATAACAGGAAGTTTACGTCACTCTTGTAGCAATAAGGAAACTAGGGTCCCAGTGTTGCTGCTGCGCTAACGCCAGTTTCGTTGCTGTTGTACTCCGTCGGTGGTAGTAGTCTACAAACTTGTGTACTAGTATTAGAGCCGGTGTCGCGGCTGTGGCACCATTACCATCCTTCTTCCTGCATCACCCCATCTCCCAATACCTGCCCTCCGCATAGTATTAACCGCACAATTTTTAACGATTTACATTCCGCTACGTTGGCTCCACTGCTCGGCCGTT
Organism: Perdita meconis; assembly: GCA_030770465.2. Lineage (NCBI taxonomy): Eukaryota > Metazoa > Arthropoda > Insecta > Hymenoptera > Andrenidae > Perdita > Perdita meconis. The sequence goes on along the minus strand of JASKOS020000015.1, from coordinate 5,925,226 downwards.
CGTCCAAGCCAATACACAACCGCGACTCGGAAACGAAGCTTAACTTCACTGGAATGAGAACGAATGTTTCACAAATCGTCCATAAAACATATGTTTTGCGGTCTGGCGCGACGAAGGGATGCCGTTATAGGAGTTAACAGAACTTCATTTACGTTAAATATTTTTGTCGGCGATCACTATGCCTTCAAGTTAGTCCTGTTAGGCGACCCGGTTAGGCTTCAGCTGCTCGAAAGGCGGGCTCACTGGACCAATCCTCGGTAAAGTAAGTAACAATGAACAGAAACGACGAACAGTTACATTGTAAGACAATACCAAGTTCGAGAGCTCCGATAGCTTTGGTCTATTGTATCCATTGTTATTCTCGTATCTCCGATTTTAGAAGATACACGTGGCCTACAGGGTTGAGCGAGTCGATAGTGGCTGTATCCTAACTGTTGCTCCACCGATCATAGACAGCTGGACCCAATTTATCCCCAAACGAATTTCTACAATTGTAAAGGTACTGGCGGAGACAATTACCATTAGGATCCCGTCAGAACGACAGCATTATCCTCACGTCGATTGCTGATACTTGTTAGCGATGTCTGACCTCAATTCATGGTATCTCCTAATGACATCAGACCTGCGCCTGCGATATTTATCAGTGATACGGGATGTCAACTGTTGATCCCCCTTACAGATGTCAGACAATGTCAATTAACGCAGATTAATTATAGTCTGGCACACAGATGCTTATTTTGTGCTGTCAAGATGTACTCCTATTTCGGGACAAGTTACCTTGAATTGACGTGTACATGCATTGAAACGTGAATCCCAGGAGAACCGCCCAACTTTGGAAAGCCACGCTTCTAGCAACAATAAAACAAGTAGCTTAAGAGGTTGAAAGCTCCGTTCCCATTATTCCCGGATAAACCGGGAACCTCTGTCACTGCTCGGATAAATTCTTGTCGCTGGGAAACGACAACAATGCCTACTATCACTGTTTGCTCCTTTCAAATGTTTATTACTTCTTGTAGTTATGTGAATTGTCCGGCAGTTAAATAAGCCAATTATCGTGACATAATATTTTCGCAGTATAGGTATATTTATTTGGAGGTTTGTCGGACCTGCATATTGTTATCCGCTTTATTAATTAATTAACAAAGTTGAAATTTGTGTAATGTGGAGCTACATTTACAGCGTGGAAAGGTTGGTTAAGTTGATTCACCAAGTAAAACCTAGTTTGCAATAATTACTTTCGACATTCAGCCTGTGATGAATTCGAAATAATGATGAATGGTTACTTTGCATAATGACTACGTTTCCCATTAATTTTAATCGAGCTGTTAGTCATTGACGCATTGAACGGAGACTATAGTGATAAAATGCTTTATCATTTTGTAACGATTACATTAACTGACTTTAAGGATAATACATCATCAGGGATAATATATTTTCTGAAATATGTATGTGAAGAAAATTTTATTTGTTCAATTTGTTTCGTCGTGATTGCAGCCCTCGAAATAATTCCTATGTGCAATAATTAGTAGGGTGGCATTCTCATGAATTTTCTTTCATTTTGTGGGTTCGAATTTTCTGAATGCTAGAGCATACATTTTATTTGTTTAATGTTCTATGACATAGGCAAAACGTTTTTCCAATATTTTACTCCTATCGATTTAAAGAGGTTTTGTAGCGTTAACATCTGCGCTTTCACTTTTTTATCCACTATTTCGATCTTTCGTTGTTATAGGTATTAATATAACTGCATAATTGTAAAATTATGATTTAATAATATAATTCTTAATCGAGCTATTCGTTTAAATCGCGTCGATCTGGAATAACTGCTGGACGTAGTCCCCGTCCTCTTATTCGCACATTACTACATGTATATTTCCCCAACTAAAACATAATTCCCCGCTGTTTCGTCTATAGCACGTAAATTAAAATATTTTCTAGAAGGAATGCTTCTCAATCACTTCCTTACGATAGACTAACTCATCAATATTAGCCGCGACTTGGGACCGTCAACTAACCGTCCAACATTCTCTCTGAGAATTCTGACCGTCACTTGTGAGTCGCTAGACGGCCGTTAGATAGAATCGTTATAGGCCGTGTGAATGTCTCCATCAGAAACCCATTGGAGAAAGTTTTGACGGCGGGCAGTCGGCGGCCGTTTGACGGATAATGTGAGTCAAGCTTAAACCACTAAGAACTACGTAGTCTCAACAGTAGCAAATAGGCTCGCTGAACCTGCTGAGAAGAACAACTGGAATTGCAGCAGATTTTTGAGGAGTCAGAATGTTTGCTCCATGAGCCTAAAATAGCAGATTGGCGCAAAGCAACTATAAGTATCTGTTGAGCGTTATATGAAACGTTCGTTGGAGTCTTGATACAATGCATTTGTATCAAGTCGCGTTGTAGAAGAAATAACATTTGTTATTGGTGGATGGAGGTTTATTGATGTTTTGTTGGATGAACAAGATTGATCTGTTCCGACGGTACCAGTCGTCGAAAACCCGAAGTATCAGTTGGCTGCAGAATGTGTTGCGATTGGTCAAAAGGGAAACGTAACGGAGGTGTACGCGTCTTCTTAAGCTGGTTCGAAGTTTACTGCCGGCTGTTTTAATTCTACGTGGTGGTGAAATGCTGGCTATGGTGGTGCTTTCCCGCGTTGGATAACTGCTTTAAGTAAAAAAAAATCTCAGCTTTGTAAAACGGTAAAACGGTTGGGTTAATTTATGGCCTTGCCTGTAAGTAGTCGACGGACAAATACTTGAGGCGCGCGATCTAGGTTCTCGATGCTACGTGCATTACAGAACAAAAATTGGTTTACGATAGGGCTCTTACTATTACTCGGATCTATGGGTATTCGAATTTGAGTACTTTACTCACAGCCAGTTTTAAAGACCAAGTTCGGGTTATGACAAGTATTTTGGGTACTCGGGTACTCGAGTAGCAAGATCATTACTCATAACTGGTTTTCAAATCCGAGTTTGGGTTATTCTGAGTATTTCGAGTACTCGGATACCCGGATACATCCGGATAATAAGAGCTCTAGTTTACGATGCTTCGCTGTTGCCTGGACTTAGAAAGCAACAGTGTCCAAAAACATACACTAGGGTGTGTCATTTTAGAGCAATATTTTTTTTTTCAAGTGCTGATTGAAAAATTGATAGTAGATGAAAAAACAAAAATTTTCGCGCAAGATAAAAATTTTTATCTCAATTACAGACTTGGCTCATCGAAAAATACGATTTTCCATTTGAAATACATGGGGAAATTTCTTTCTTTTCGTTCAAGAATATTTTTCATTAACTACAAAATTTTTGAGAGAAAAATGAAGTACACAGTTTTGTAGGGCACAAAATTATCTACAAAAACACTTGTGACTCAAGTTTGTAATGCCAATACTTCTTCAATTATACAGCTTGACATAAAATTCTTAATCAAAACTGGTGTAAAATCATATAGAAAACCAGTCTTTCGGAAATAACACGTAAAATATTGATTTTTCGAAAACTATACAAGCGAATTTTTTTCTAGAAAATTAAATTATCTACAAAAAATCTTCCATACAAATGTTCCATAAAATCAATATTTTTGGAGATATTCGGCGATTTTCGTTTTTTAACATATCTGAAATTCAAAAAAAATATTAGTTCTTCAGAAATAACTTATAAAATTTCAATTTTGAATATATAAATATAATTACTACTCAATATGTCAGATAGTTTATGAAAATAAATTATCAGTCTTTTTTTGTCATCCTGTAATTATATTCATTTGCTTACGGTCTCATGAAAAAAAATGTAATTAATTTTTTTTTGCAAGGAAGATTTTCGATTAAAAAGTTATCTGACGCTTGGCATAATTTTTTTTCTTTTTGAATTTACTTCAAACAGAAAAATTTGTAAAAAGGCAATGTTATCGAAATTAGTAAAATCCATAGGACAGGTAAGGTAACATTAGGTTTATTATTAAATTTTTATCAATTTCATATTTTCGAAAATTATAAATTATTGTAAGAATTTATAAAAATAATTTATAATTTTATAATTTTATTATTGTAAGAATTTATAAGAATAATTTATGTATGTCAATATACATATATAATATATATACATAAATATTTATTAATTTATTTATGTCAAGCTGTATAATTCAAGAAGTATTGGCATTACAAACTTGAGTCACAAGGCTTTTTTGTAGATAATTTTGCGCCCTACAAAACTGTGTACTTCATTTTTCTCTCAAAAATTTTGTAGTTAATGAAAAATATTCTTGAACGAAAAGAAAGAAATTTCCCCATGTATTTCAAATGGAAAATCGTATTTTTCGATGAGCCAAGTCTGTAATTGAGATAAAAATTTTTATCTTGCGCGAAAATTTTTGTTTCAACATCTACTATCAATTTTTCAATCAGCACTTGAAAAAAAAAAATATTGCTCTAAAATGACACACCCAAACATACACGTTTGGTTTTGCAAAACTTTGACTGCATTTTCTTCAACACTCCATTTTCAAATTAGCGTGTAGCATTACTAAAAAAATATTGGATTAATCGACTTCTCCCAATGTATAGATATAGAAAATTGGATCCTTTTCTAGATGAACCCATAAGTTTGCAAGTATTAAATAATTATACATATAATATTTATTGCACAGTGATAACGGAGTTTTTGATAAGAATCGTTTTTCGTTTCGGGTCTTATCAGTCTTTCAATTAAACATTTTGTATTTTTTTAATAGGTTCGGCCGTAGTCTAATCTTATTTAAAAAACAAAATTTGTGCGTTTTTGTGCTTTAAGTGACTATAGTGTATGATATTCTGCACACCAATTCAGACCTTTTACCCATATGAAGTTCTCTCCCCCTTAAACAATGCTTCGTGTCTTCTAACCACAAGCATCTGCTTCATAACTATTCATCCTTCACATTTCGAATTGGAACAAGCTAGGGATCGTAGCAAAGAGACCTTGAAGATAGCATGAGACAAAACGAGAGAAGATTAAACTTCACCGACAATACCAAAGTCGATAACTTCACCGATATTCAACATTGAAGATCGGCAGAAGTGGAATTACCGGGGATGAGGAAAACAAAGCACGACATTTGTAAAACAATTTAATCTTGATTCGGTGCATGGCTTTTATTTCCGTTGGTCACCGATAAACGGTATCGTTGCCATGATTAACGGCATGCCGGAACCCCTGACGTTCCGATTAATTCTGATTTTAATTACGCGCGGCTGGTTGCTCCACTCTTATCCCGGCTAACTGGTAAATGCAATTATTGACACTTCCACGGAATCCTTGAGGCTGGCAAACTGAGGGAAATTTATCCCATTTTCCCACCGAGAGAATTTGATTTCGCGTTTTTCCGCTGTGCAGCTTCCGGTCGCGTATTTACCGATGGTATTTCCGACTGATCATCGTGTTTGCACGATACGTCCGCATAATTCCCTTCATTCTTGCTACAGGCGCAGAAATTCCACGAGCTGCAGCAACGGTGCACGGAATATCGCAAAAATAAATTCGTGATGCATTTATGGGATGGAAAACATTTCTTAGCTATAATTGTTAGCGTATCCGTGGTTCCTCCAGGTCTCAAGGAATTATTCTTTGGGTCCTGGAGAAGCACAACGCAAGCCTTCTGCTACGCACTCCAGCTACATCCAACTTCGTTTAAGCTGAGTTTAAACGTAAAATTACAACGAAGAAGAAACCTTTAAAAGAATCAGCATTTAGATGGAGTATTAAAGGTGGAAAGCATCTGGGCGGCCCTGTAATGCCTCTGTGATGCGACTTCGCCACTCGTACAGTACCTACGAGACTTCTTCCAATGATAAAATGTTCCCGGGATTTGCGAGAGTCCGTGAAATTGTTCGAAAGCGAAACGCGCATTTAATGGTGCGCGGGAACTCGATCTGGTTCAAGGGAAGTTCTCAAACTTATATTTCACCCGTGGATCGGTCTTTTCTTGAAAATCAAAGTGCCCGTGAAAGAACTTCTCATTTTATGTCGATCAGAGCCGAGGTAAGACCGAGAATGAAACAAATCAGTGAAGCTTAGAACGACGGTATCCTTTTCTAGGGGCTTCTGTTTTTTACTTGCTTCGCTCTCTAAAGAGCAACCGGCATTGTCAGCCCCGTGGCGGTGAATTTCCAAAATAAACGAAAAATCCTGAGCTGTCAGGCGCATACTGCGGCCAGTACGAGCCACGGAAATCAATTGTAGTTTCGTGTCCAGCGGGTCACCAGAATGGAAACAGTGCTCGTTCACTCTAACGCAAGCTTGTGGTCCGAATGCTTCAGCAGTTTAAACTGTTTTCGCTTCCTATTCTGACTGCAGCTTGCTTCAACCGTTCCGAAATGCGCTGCAAAAAATCAGAAGTTACATTACCAGTACTTTTTAATCTAGTTTTAACTTCGTATTTACGTATATTTGCAGCGGTGGATCAAAGGAAGTTGAAAGGCACATGGCAGATACAAGTAATAATTTAGTTTTTACAAAATGGAACTGCATTCTAAAACAGTTATGAGTTTTTTTATAAACATACGTAGTTTATCAGTAGTTTGCTGAATGCATACGATTACTGTTTAGTATAGTTTATAAACTTTATGATACCCCTTCGATTGAATTGTTTAATACATATACATAGATCAATCGGCAAATATCCTGGTATTTCGCATTATATAGAGATCAAATAATAATATTGACCTGCATTATACATATATTTAATTAGGTTGTGGAATGCTACATATTTCTCTAATTTATATTTAATGAGTCGACGAAGTTTGAATATATGTGCAATAACAATTTCTACTCAATATTCAATTAAATAACAAACATTTACGTTTATTTAGCATCCGTTTTGTATAAAAGTAAATTGCTTTTTCCTTTTCGGCTTAAGTCATATTGGTTACAATTGAATTTTGATTAACTGATTTGGTAATTGTCATATGAAACGCTAATAATTAGTAGATGATTATTAAATCATATTACATGTTTTAATGGAAGTCTTACTCTACTAGTTTTATATCTAGTTCTAAAATAAGTAAAGTCTTACATGATGAAAATCGAGTATAATTGAATGGGATAATTGAGATCCCTGTATATTGGTCATATTTATTTTGTAGCTACCATCTTCAGTATCACACTGTTTCAATATACATAAAGTTTTAATAAATTATTATAGACGTTTTAATATTCTTACTTTCTGTATAAATAACTTATCTAAGAGGTACTAAAACCGACAGATTGTAAACACAAAAACAACCCTATTAGTCCTATTACACAGTTGATTTAAAATGTATATAAGCAATACAATAATGTATTCAGCTGGACAAATGTGAATAAGAATATTCCCCTCATAGCTGACTAGAAGATGTAGAAGGCTAACATATTCATTATTCTTGGGTTCTACTTTGGACATTTCTTTCTAAATGATATAGTATAGTTTTTCCATAGGCTTCATATTGAAAGGTTAAAGTCGCTATTCGGTTATTGTTACAACCATTAAAAGCGTATCGTAGCCGAATTGAACAAAAAACATAATTTTGTAAAAATAACTTCCTATGCAATGTCACAAGCGACCATTAATACAGACACTAGAGGGTGTAACAAAAATGTTGCAGTTTCTTGAAAGGAATGATTCCTGAGGTGATTTTGAGCAACTTTTTCCTTAGCGAAAATATTAGGTGGGGCTTTGTTAACGAGTTATTACCGAAAAACACCGACCAATCGGGGAGCGAGTACAGCGGATTCATGATGGCACAGCCGATGGCGGGCCAATACTACTCACGGCTGGAGCCCGCGCTGACATTCATCCACTGTATTCGTGCTTCTATTGGTCGGTGTTTTTCGTTAATAACTCGTTAACAAAGCCCCACCTTACATTTTCGCTAAGGAAAAAGTTGTTTAAAATCACCTCAGGAATTACCCCTTTCAGGGAACTGCAACATTTTTGTTACACCCTGTATAGCTCCAAAGTTTGAATAACAGTCTTAGGGTGCGTTCCAATACATGTATTGAATTGCATTGAGTGCATAGATCACAGCCAATGCACTGCGACCTCTTCTTCTACCAATAAGGTCAATATTTCGTTATTTACAATGACTGGTAATTCGATTTGGACCATTTTATTATTATTGTCTTACTTACTTTATTAATAAAAATATTGGATGCTTGCATCAATTTCATACGTGCATGGTGGTGCAGAGAAAAATTCCCTAGAATATTTCCACTTTTAGCACATGAAACGTGCATTAATTACTACAACTCGAAGTAGAAGCAACCAATGCGCGATGTGTATTTATTTCTTACCGCACGCTCATCAGACGCCATCATTGAATTTTCAAATTAAAAAGGCTAATTATTTTTCCAATATTTTTATTAATAAAATAAATAAGGCAATAACAATAAAATGGTCCAAATCGAATTACCAGTAATTGTAAATAACGAAGTATTGACCTTATTGGTAGAAAAAGAGGTTGCAGTGCATTGGCTGTGATCTATGGACTCAATGCATGTATTGGAACACACCCTAACTTTGAATCATTAGAATCTTTAATCGAAAATATTGCTGGGGCAAGAGATGAGCAATATAGTAAATATTCTTTTTATCGAAGAAGCATTATTGCAAAGGGAAAAAGACACTAGTGTCTCCTAAACTTTAAATTCTCGAGACTAGCTGTATATCAACCTCTAACGTGATTTATGATTGCCAAGTGCCGCCTCAAACGGCTAACAATTTAGGCCAATTTCGTTTAGGATAAAACTCGATCGAAGTGGCAAGCTTGGGTCACACGTCAGCCATGAAACTCGTTTAACTCGACACCGTGAAATCCTAGGATTCTGTAAAGCGTTACCAAGCGATGGGTTCCTTGGTAACACGTATTACGACGTGGTTAGTTGAAAAAGGGCGTGCACTGTGTGTCGCGTGTCGCGATTCTGTCCGCTTGGGACGCGATTAGTCTGAAAAAGGGAGGCTCGATTCACGAATTAGCGCGATAAGGCGAACAGGCCACGACCCCGTTTTACCGGGTAATGACAGCTTTCACTGCCTTCGACGTACACTCATTGCCCTAGGGTGCACGTTCAATTTATGGCCGTCGACCGACCGTGTTATTTCTACGAGTTGCGACGGATCGCAAGGGTAACGCGAAACGCGTGGACTAGGGAAATGATTATCCCCGAGCGGGGAGTAACTCGATTCCTTATCGTCGAGGGAAAATCTTGGACGAGGGTTGAATACCACTGCACCGAGACGTCCTGTTCTTTTTCCGTTCGATACGGGACGGGTGCCGTGTTTCATTCTTGCGATACCATATATTGGATGCTATTGTTGCTTCTCGCAACATCAAGGAAATTCCTCGCGTTGTTTTCCAGGTGGAAACGCAAATTGTTACTTCGTAACGCGTCTGTGGCTTATGCGAACGCGACGAGTACATTGAAACGTTCGTCGTTTCGCTTCGAGAGCAAAGAATTTCTCGACAGCGGGTACCCGTGAACTGTGAAACAGTTAATTATGTACCATTTAATGTATTAGAGAATACAAAGCAAATTAGTTAACTACAGCGTGCGGGTTAATTTTAGTAAACTGGTTGTCGACCTGGTTGTTCCATTGGCTGTGCCATGACAGTCACGCGGTCTGGAATTTAGTTTGCCGGGGTTGGTGAAAAATCGTCGAAAACCGAAGTCATTCGCTTTGTGCAATTTAGTTCGACGGGGAAGCGAACAATTGAATCCTTTTACGTGATGCTCTCTTCGAAATAAAAAAGGTCGCGGATTTAATATGCGTTTCGTCGTTTCGTGAAAGTTTAATTAAATTTCCTTCAACGTGAATGTTGTAAATCCTGAATGCTGCTATCGTAAAAGTGGTCGGATTCAATGTTCCAGAGGGAGAGGCGTTTTGCCCCGCGGGAATCTCCACTTAAGTGCAGGTCCATCCTCCTCTGCCTTTGACCGATTCTCAGCTATTGCATCCGGCCAACATACAGCTTTCAATTAATAGCTTCTCTTCGGCTCGTTCGTCAAGTTTTCCCTAGTTAAATCGCGTAAGATGGTTACCGTTATAGCTCCGAAGTTCTGGCCGAAGTTTCAGTCTGCTTGGATCCCGTAACCCCCAAGAGATTTACACAGAATTCACTGCTTTCCGAATCTGAGATCAATCTTTCAGAACTTGAGAATTTGTCCCTCGAGATGGTGCGAGACAGTAACAGAGAGAGAGAGAGAGAGAGAGAGAGAGAGAGAGAGAGAGAGAGAGAGAGAGAGAGAGAGAGAGAGAGAGAGAGAGAGAGAGAGAGAAAGAGAGAGGAGAGTAGGTACTCGCCTTTGACAAGATCCTAACAATTACAGTGATTGGGTAAACTTAGTAAAAGAGATACGGAACGTCCTCGACTTGTGATCGTCTTTCGAAACCTTCGAAGCTTAATAACAGTGGGGTAGCTATAGATGTGGCAATTCGAGTTTCAGAGGATATTTTCTTGTTGCCATTAAGCGAACGTACCGGCACGGAAGCACTTTGAGTACTTTCGCCGCGTTCTCTTTATTGCGATACAATTTCGTCTTATCTTGATCGATCGCTTCCTTCCATTATGTGTGTGTGTATATATGTGTGTGCGCACGTGAGCTATGAAATACGTTTCCCCGAGAAACGCGGTTAGTCGACCGAGTTATGGCCGTGTTCCGGCACCGATCACCGAACCACGAGTAAATTTCATTTGAAATTCGTCGCGTACTTCCGACCTGAAATTCCGTAGAGTGCGCACGCGCAGGAATGTGCAAAAGGGCATGTGCATTGAGTTCACGCAACCGTATGTTATGAAACATCGGAACTTTTGAAATTTTTTATTCTTATCCACCTCTAGATCTCTCAGAGATTTCGTTTCTCTTATTTCTATATGCTTTCAATCTTTAACAAATTCTTTAATTTTACTTATGCTGAGGCATGAAAATAATGCATCGCGATTTAACTTGTTTGCTTTCTTCTTTTACGAATTACGTATAAACTCGATTTTGATCAATTAACGAGGTTATACTATACTCGCTCGGCGATCAATTAATGAGGTTATATTGCATTCGTTCGATGATCAATTAACGAGCTCACACTGCGCCCTCTCGACGATCAATTAACGAGGTCACGGTGCATTCGTATGAATTCAGAGACTGTTGCGTAATTCATAATGCTCGGTGAGAATTCAGTGGAATAAACGCTGAAATAGCGATGAACAAATTCGCGGCAGCTGTCTCGCAGCCGCGAGGTCAATCTCATAACCGTTGCGTGGTCACGTCGACAAAACGTCCTGCCTTATCACTGTGAGTCGAGCTCGGCTGCGGCGCGGTAAGCCGCGCTTTATTTAATCGGGTTAGCAAAAATTTCGCCGAATAAAAATTTTACGCGGCTTTTATGACGCGTTCGCGAAATTGCCAAGTCTCTGTATGCCGGCCGGTGACGAGGGAACGAAGTGGAACCGTATCGATAATAGAGGCCGCATTCACGTGCCACGATTACATTTCGCGCGTCTGACAACTGGATGGTTTCGATACCGTTTCGGTTAAATTGCACCGTACTGTATTCTGCCCGGCTATCGATGTACTTATACGTCACTGCTGTCCATTATATGGAACCTCCCTTTATCGACTGAACGACATGTTGACTGATTATTGCTTGCTATTGGAACGATAGCCAAACAGATATACTAATTGTAAGTCATTTATCTTGCTGGTTTAGTTCTGAATTCTGTGTGCATAAGCTAGTAGGCAATCCAATTTTACGTTTTTTGCTGTTAGTAGTACAGAATCCACTGCCTATTTGTACATCGGTTTCCATTTCGCAATCAGTCCTGGGTTGATTTTTTGTATTATTGTTATTAACTGTGTATTTGTCACCATCTTTAATTAGTTTTATTTTTGATGTATTTTGTAAATTTGATTGTGCCGGTTTGAGAGCCTAGATTCGCCTTTCGGCTGTCTAGACTAAGTTTACACTCGCGACAGTTATTCGTTTGTATATATGTACACGTACGTGCTACACACACACACACACGTAGGATACTCAATCACCTCGTAAACACGTCTGTACAGGTCGACGGTGCGATCGACTCCAAACTTACGTGGAAACCACACATTTACACAAAAATCAAACAAATCAGACTCAAAAGGAAAGATATGTACTGGCTGATCAGTAGAAATTCCAAACTATCACCTGAAAACAAGCTACTAATATACAAAGCAATTATAAAGCCCATTTGGACATACGGAATTCCACTGTGGGGGATGGCAGCCAAAAGCCATATTATGAAGCTAGAATCAGTACAATCAATAATACTCAGAACAGTCGTTAACGCCCCATGGTACGTACGAAAAATTACAAAACCAGACTAGAAAAACATCCTAATAGCACAGCCAACAGACTCTACACATGCGATCAACCCAGAAGGCTTCGGAGAAAACATGCGATAGATCTTCTGCACTAACAACCACCAAATACACAACTGGTTTATTGCAATCTTCTGACGTCTCGCCAGTGGGATAGACGTCTACGTGTTCCACAACTACCCCGCTAAACCAATTTACCGAATGTCCAAGCATGGACAAATTGTAATTACTCATGGTTGATGATGGAAAAAAAAAAAAAATTGTAAGTAGACGAATATAGTGAAGCGGCGTGCGGCGCGGACAAAAGAAAGCAAAGGACACAAAGACATATTGTCCTTTACTATCCTGTTACCTCGCCGATATCCTCACCGCCTCACTATATTTGCAACCTAAGCGTCAAACTGTAGAGAATTAGTGCAAGCTGAGTACCCTTGAAAATCATGTTCTTTTGATTAATTAATTTGTCTATAAGGTAGTAAGCATTACCCTATTTTATCCTATTCATTTGTACTCGTAACTTATTAGATTTTTCTATTTGGAGGATCTGGTATAAGTGCTGTTTTATATCGCAAGGTGTACTGAAGTTCTTTATATAAGTAAATTTAATTTTGTTTAAATAGACAAATTTTAAAATACAGGATGCCCAATCTAAGATTGAACACTTATGACCGGCGCGCACTATGGCGAAGCGCGGCGAAGCGGCTTGAAGAAATTGATTCGCATTGGTTGCTGTACTGCAGCCTAGTTCGCGCAGCTCCACAAGATCCAATTATTTATCAAATTTTCCTTTCGCTTCGCCGCGCTTCGTCATAGTGCGCGCCGATCTTTAAGATTGTATTGGACCTATCTAAATAGTAGTATGAGATCCACAAAAGTTTTTTGGATTATTCTTCTATATTTTATATAGTTTTCCTGATGAACAACACCAAGTTTGAAATGAAGTTACAAAACAAATCCTGAGTTTAATTTTCTCTGGTTTTGCGTGTACTCTAATGGAAAGAAACCATTCTGACGGATAAAATATGTAATTGAATAAATGTCGAAGAAATGGTGCCAGTGTTTTCAATCTTTTTGTATATCTAAAAATAAATATGTCTATAATAAATAAATATATCTAAAAATAAATATATCTATAAATAAAAATGTCTATCAAGTTTCAATTCTTTTTACTACGCCGTTTTAAAGAAATTAATTATAGGGTAATGGTCCCAATTAATGAGCCTGTACCTATTAGTGTGCCTCTACACTTAAATAAATTGTAAAAAATAATATATCTAAGAAATTAAAAAAAAAAACATTTTTTTAAATAAAGTCAAAGTATTAAACTTAATGAAAAAAAAATGTTTTTCTTTCATTTCTAAAGGCATTCTTTTTTTATAACTTATTTAAATGTAAGGGCACACTAATAGGTTCAGGCTCACTAATAGGGACCAGTACCCTAGTTTGAGAAAATTATGTTGTAGCATCTCGATGATTTATGAAACCGCGGCAACCTCGTAATTAACTGGACAAGTTAAAAGTTAAGTTATCCACCAATAACTTCTCATTTCTGATATTATATCTATTTCTGATCGGAAAATGCGTCCTTCTCTCCTATTGGCCATTACCATGTGGATTAAAACCGGAAGAAGAGATGGATGGATCTTTAGATATTTACTTTTTACATAAATGGTTTTTAAGTGAACAATTTATAAAAAAAGATCCCAAAAATTTTGTACTTTATTAGGATTTGAAATATGAAGGCGCTCTTGAAAGCGATCAACACACGCGACAGCCTTATCAATATAATCAACTGCATCAAATAGAATGGCAATGGTAAGTGGTGCATAACGGTAATGGCACTTAATTACCGCGTGGAAGATGAAACGATCGTGGTGTAGAAAGATTAAATAGCGTGAAATTAAAATTAAAGAGTAGCACAGTTATCACGCATTCCTCACAATATTTAGTTACCCGAAGTTATTCGAGTCGACGAAGGACGCGTGAACGTTGATAAAATCGACCGACTCGACGCGCTACCGTCCTCTGCTTGGCCATGGTGTCATGTGACTCATTAGCGGAAGAGGCTTGGAGAACGCGCCATCGCACACGGTATTTCGTGACGAATGAATTATAATATTTGCCCACATCCCTTCCCTGTCCCTTTTATCTAGCTCGTTCCCGATCCCTTTTGTCAGCGACGCGCGAACCAACCACTGTGCTCGCCGGGTATTTATTCGACGCTCACCACGAATTCGTTGGACCGGAAGTCGGTCATCGAGTTTCATTAAAACTGTCATTTCGTTGGCTGGTGTGTTCCGGCCGGCACAGAAAGCGGAACCGCTCGGAAAATATTTGCCGGCTGGTCCCTTTGTCGCTTTTGTCGCCGCCGTTTTATGCCCATAATTTCCCCTTTACGCGCTAATGTGTCACAGTGCATTACTCGATAATTAATGTCGTGCGACACGTCGCGCGGAAAACGCCAGTTACGATTGCCGGTTTGATTCTATACCGCTGCCCACGCGAGGGATTAGCTTTGCGGTCGTTTGAATCGATTCACGCGGTTTTTCTCGACAGCGAGTACAGTAGTGTCTGATTAGTTGCAACGATTTATACCATCTTATTTCCAATTCCGTATTATCACCAGTTCTTGGAACTGTCTTGACATTGCGGTTTCATATTCAGAACACTTGCATTATGTCACTGGAGTAAACGGTTCGAACCTATAGTCGCGCAACTCTGAAAATCGAGTTGGGAGGCCTCCTTCTAGGTAGTCTGATGAGAAGAAGTCTTCTCTCATGTGACATTTCGAGTGGTTGAGGTTATAGTGACATGGTGCGGATCTTTACATGAAATGAATCGATATTCGCAATTATCTTACAAGCAGACCCTACAGTGTGTACTCTTTGGATTTTAATGAAACTTTAGTGAATGATTCTAGAGGATATATGATGACATTCTGTAGAATATTTTGCACCAATGCGCATTTTTTATAAACAATCAAAATATGAAGCTTAAAAAGATGTTAAAACCAAAAAAAAAATAGCATAATGGAAAAAGCACTTGGCTCGTAAGCCGAGGGTCCCAGAATTCGAATGCCGGTTTATTCCAAGTTTGTTATTTTTTTTCAATTTTTTGTTTTGAGCAATTTTAATTCCTTCACTTTTATTCTATGCGTATTAGAGCTGTTTATAAATATGTATCTAATCATATATCTTTGAAAAAGTATATCGCAAGTATAACACAAATAACTTTAAGATCATTAACATGTTTATTGTATTAGGATTTACAATTATTAGGGTGATATGCAATGTAAAAGCAGGAAAAACATAAAAATTGTCTGCAATGTGCACATCGGATGAAAAATATAGAATTACAGGTACATTTATTTTTTCTTACAACAGTAGAAAAATATACTTCATTTACATTTAAAAATACTTGTGTATTTGATAGAAGTTTTGAAGAGAACCAGGCGTACTTTATCATTTCCTGGAAAATTTGGGCACTCAACTGATGATGGACAAGAGAATGAATTAGAATTGCATCTTCGCGTTTATTAAGTTCTTGATTGCTCTGCAATACTTCCATACTATTTTGAAGTTTTTTAATGAAATTCTTTGATACATATTTATAAACAGTTCTACTACGCATATAATAAAAGTGAAGGAATTAAAATTGCTCGAAACAAAAAGTTGAAAAAAAACAAACATTGAACTATTTTTTTTTAATAGCCTTTTAAACTTCATATTTTAATTGTCTATAAAAAATGCGCATTGGCGCAAAATATTCTACTGAATGTCACCGTATATCCTCTAGAATCATTCACCACAGTTTCATTAAAATCCAAGGAGTACGCACAGTGTACAGTGTAGGGTCTCCTTGTTAGCAGTAAATGTATGTGACTGCACCAGTAATTCAGAAATTGATGATTCATCAACCCAGCACAACAGTGTGTCGACGTACGGATAAAAACCGAAAAATTAAATATTTTCTAGAATAATGTCCAGCATTTAATATTTATATTTAAATATTCAAGATTCGAATTTTTTTATGGTTTCTTTGTAACCGTACTTATTTATAGTCTTATTCATCTGCTTAACTTAGGTTATACTAACTTCACGGTTTAATCGCAATTCATACGTGATACAGTTCCTATTATTTTTCTTATAAGACTTTAAGAATGTTTGTGTACTCGGGCTGATTTTGTTGGTTATGGATTCTACTACTACAAGTATGTGTGTTTCAAACTCAGTATTCAAGTTTATGGCTTTACTGATCATTGAAACACTTCTTACTTCAGAAAACTAAAAATTTATCATAACTAAATTTTTAAAAAATACGTAAAAAAATATATGCAATTTCTTGTGTTAGTTGTCTGAACTTTATAGTTTATGAAAGTAACACTTGTTTCTGCAACTACCTGCAATTATTTAAAAAATTCAACTTTTTAGAAAGAACAAAACATATCAAGAATTTTTAAATTTCTGAAAAGTGGTTTTCTTTAGGCATGAGAATTAATGGAATTTTTTCTTTTTTGCCTCTGAAACGTCAAACGAGGTGTATTTCGGCTGATCTAAATTACATATTGTCACACACAGTACAATGATTTATGTGTGTGCTACATGAATTACTTCACACATGTAAACGTTAAATTTGTAAATTATAATTTTTTAAGAAATTATAAATGTATGTGCAAGCTTTGATGTTTGGTTCAGCGATTATGATATATATTCAGTGGTAAATATAATTTACATTTATGTAATTCTCTAATTAACTTTGAGCGCTGTGAGTTATAGAGACAGCAGTGCCACAGAATATGGTTGACATCTTGAATTTCCTTTCTGCATTCACAATTCGGATCATTTATTATGCCTATACGAACGAGTGATGCGGCGAGGTTATAATGACTTGCTCTACAACGATTTATAGTTACTATAACTTCGCGAGGAAGACCTGCATTAGCATACCATGGCTTGGATATATTATTATAAAAGTTTTGAAATTAATATGTTCCTTTATCCAAACTTTGCTGTTTTATGGTGTCCCTGGTGTTTGAGTCTGCTATTTTTCTAAAGTCTTCAAAAAAATCTGTACAAGGAATTTTTAAAGTCACCAGTGCATTCGATGCAGTTTTTGCTGCGGCATTTACATCCTCGTTGCCCTGAATTCCTACATCGGACGGGATGCAAAAAAATTGGATGGTTCTTTTATTTGAATATTATTATTTCAAGAAATTGGAAAAAAATACATGTTAGTAACCATAACGGAACAGTGAAATTGTACGTAAAACATAAACGTGGTTGCCCGATAATTTGAGAATAAAATTTACATTTTTAATTTTGGAAGAATTCACAGATATGCATCATCCCCTAATACAATAGAGTGTTACGTACCCGGTGCCGATAAGGTTCAAATGGAATACGCAACTGAGAACGAGAGAGAAAAATTGATGGGATCGTACGGAGTACGACGAGAGCGAGATGTGCGTTTCGTCTTAGCATCGCCAGTTAGACTCATCAGTAGGGCTACGACTGACGCCCCTGCCCCAGACGCATGGGAACTAACGTTCGGAACTTATATTTATACAAACGAGTGCTTGATTCACCGCTTGCGAGAAACATTGAAGAGATTTGAGATTTCTTGAGTGTCCGAACACCTAGCGGCAGACCCCCAAACTACCGGCAGCCATGATAGCCGGAGCGATTACGTCACGGGACGTAAACATAGAGTATCTCCCATTTTTTAAATAGTCTCATATTGCACAGAATAAAAGCAATGACCTGTACAAACTGTAACTTCACCTTGTAACTAATCCAACAGTGGGGATACTTGGCATGTAGGTACTTGTCAGAAAGGGTTTTGTTTGAAGGATTTATCGATGAGTACATTCCAAGTTCAATTTGACTTCGGGTCAATTACCATTCTTCTTCGGTGATACCCTTCAAGTTCATTTTAGTTGCATATATTAATAAATATACATAGTTTGAAAGAAGGTTTATAAAAATATTTAATTTACTAGTTCAATGAATTGCGATAAAGAAATTAGTCACCACAAATACTTATCAAAAAATTTCACACGTATGAACCTCACGGATTTCGAATTTTTAATATGATGGGGCCAAAAATTAGGAAGTAGGACACGCACCTTCGTAAAAGTATATCAGTGCAGGACAGATTGACCGTCACCCTGGGTTTCTTAGCTTCTGGAGACTCCTATACGAGTCTACAATACTTGTTTAAAATATCTAAGCAACGAATAAGTGTTATTATACCGGAGGTGTGTTCAGCTCTAATTAACCAATTTCATTTTAAAGTTATCATATCCCCTTATGATTATTAACATATAGTTTTTGCGGATTTT
Source organism: Perdita meconis (assembly GCA_030770465.2). Taxonomy (NCBI): domain Eukaryota; kingdom Metazoa; phylum Arthropoda; class Insecta; order Hymenoptera; family Andrenidae; genus Perdita; species Perdita meconis. The sequence goes on along the minus strand of JASKOS020000015.1, from coordinate 5,906,524 downwards.
TGGTAATGGTTGCGCACAGTTGAATGTATTAAAACTTCAACAATTGTTCATGCCCATAAGACTAACATATTCGTATGAGAAATACATTTCGATTGTTAAATGAGTTTTATACGCAACTGCCAATAGTTTCACATATAATGAATAAGTTAGTGCACTCAATTGATAAATACATAACCTCTGACAGAAGGTGAATTTTCAATAATTTTACGCAGAAGGAATAATACTGCCCGCGCGACGCGACGGTGATGTTGCAAATTTCGGAGTGTGACCGCCCTGTCCTTTGGAAAATCTTCATAGGACCATCTACTCAAACACAATCGGAGAGAGGTGACGCACACGTACATATTGTCACACTGGATGACGTGATGACATCGCCAAATCATGTATCGTTATGACATAATCAATCCAATCTAAGATCTATCCTGTCGCTTAATCACATTAAATAGTTTAGGCAATAGTTAGTTATCACATTAATTAGTTAGGCAATTCTTCTCTGTGAAAGTTCGTTCATTAAGATCATGATTTCAGAGGAAATGAAAATCGCACGTTTGAGTCTATTGTACGAATTCTAGGAAAAATGTAGTCCACAGAGGATTTCAGTTTCTTGAGCGTATTCGCATATGTCGTTCATCTCTTGCATTCGTTTCTTGGAATCGATTCCAATCATTCACATACTCGTACTACACACAAATTACAATATCAATCAGGATGTTTATTCGCGTGGAACTGAGGACATATCTGCGTCTACACTATACTGTTAAATCCGTTTGCTTATTTATGTCGAACTGAGCAGATATAATTCGTTACGTGAGAGATCGAACAGAAAATTATGCCGAAAATTATACAAGAAACATCTTTAAGGAGCGATAATGGCCAGAATTGTGGGGTAATAAAGGTCTCTTGTTCAGTGACCCACATAAATTGGGCGTTCACGTAAAAGCCAACGTCGCAACCGTGTAGTGGTCGGGTTAAGCGTGTAATCTTCTAATCTGGTTTAGTAATGGAGTTATATTGGGGAACTATAACTTATTGGCCTAACTTGAAGAAGAGCAATTTATCACATTCACGATTGCGCAGTAATTAAACGGAAGTTGTAGTGAAATCGTGATGAGAGTATCTCTGATAACGATGGCTCTATCGAATGGAAATAGATTGAATCGTGAGTGAGGAAAGGTGCAATTACAAGTGTATCTAATACACAGAAAGGTGGGCCTTGGGTTGTCAGGTCTGATTTATAACGGACGCTACTACTGCAAGTCTGTTACTGACTAGTCTTGCTAATCTATCACTTCGGCTAAAACAATGTTGGCTGACAATAATAGTAGGAGCAGATTACACTGATCAGCGAGTGTATTTTTACTCGTTTTAATGTATCTCGTTCTTTTCGAGTACATGTATCACGTTGGTTATCGTTTTCGCTGTCAAGGAGGATGGCTATAAATCTTTTAAATACAAATTACATGGAAGCAGATTACACGATTCAACGGCTGCAAGTGACATGCTTGCATTTTCTCGCTCAGATGATTTCATACTTTTCAATTATTTTTCGTTGTGGCAGTGGAGTATTAAAAATGCCACGAGAAGTCACATTTATCTCTTGCAAACAGTACTTCCTGATTTGTCGTATTTTATTTATCTTCATTCTTGTCGGTAAAATGGTTCTAAAGTTATTCCAAACAGACATAATACGGTTCAGTTATCCAAACTACGCTGCATTTTCGTGTTTCTCTTAAGTATTATAAAATTATAATTGAGGCGAGTGAACTGAAATGGAATCCACTTTTGCAAGTTACACAAGAAATAAATCCACAAACAAATTGCTGACGTTAATTCCATACCGCGTTCTACAAAATTGGAGTTTTCAATGTGACGAAGATGTTTGAAAGTATGGAATGAACAACCTATGTCTCTTTTCTGCGAAAATTGTTTACGCAAATTTTACTCTACGGTAGGTACAAACTCATAATCATTATCCAAATTCTATAAGTAGCATAACGAAAAGTAACTCTTTTTCTGTTTATAATTTTGGAAATATTAATTTTTCGACGCGTGTTCAATAGAAACTCTGTTTATTTGGCGAGTATTATAGAGTTCACTAGATACTACCACCTCTATTTTCGTCAGTAGTATTATACTGAGCAAAGAATGTTTGATAAATATTTAGATTAGGGGAGCCACCTTGTCAAGGTCATCATTCCAAACAACTTTTCCTTATGTATATACTAGGGGGTCTCTTTCAGTTTTCGAGATATTCGCGAAGAAAGTTTTCAATATTGAAAAGAGTGATCGGAATTTGATCGGAGTTTCTACTTGTTTATTCCTTTATACATATCTTCAGTTACTCGATATACATATATCTACCATTACTTGAAAAAAAGATCCAGTCGTTTGTCAAAATCGAATGTTTTTATAAATACAAATTCTGCCAGATAGTGATTGAAATGATATTCTCTACGACCATAGGTAGGAATATTTCGACGAATATCTCTCCATAGTTTTTCAATGTTCTGGGTATAGACACCTCTGATTGGATCAACAAAATTTTCTAAATGATTTACTACACGATGTTGATATATGTATATTTTTATCAATTTGTCCATATGCTTTCCAACAATCGCTATGGATTATTGTTCCAAGAACAATCTCTTCTAACATAAGAGGCAGTAATACTTCTTGCTGTATGTACGAAACTCGTCTATTGTATTTCGCGCCTCCTCCTCCAGATCAAATTGTAGTACCTCCACTCTATGCCAAATACGTGACACTTTTAAAGCAAGAAAAAACAGTGTATGTCCGTTGCGGGACCTATCCGGCTTCGATGTTCATTCTTCTTTTTTGTGGCAAAGAAGTCGCACGTTTACAAAAAATGGGAAGGAAATCAAGAGAAAAGCTGGCATATTAGAAGGCTAAAGCGGAAATTTGGACGCAAGAGGAGGAATGGATCACATTAGAATTAATGGTCGACTTCGAGTTGGTCGTATAATCCTTCATCAGACAGCAGTATGTAAAATTCTACAGGTTCTAATCTGTACGAAATTTTTAAAAATTTTGCTCTACAGACCTATTGTATGAGCAAATACAGGTCTAATCTGTACAAAGAATTTTCTACGACGCAGGCTCTAACCTGCACATAAGGCTATACATATTACAGTATACGTGAGTATGATTTCAAATCTATTTTGACATCAAGAAACTAATCTTTGGCAGCTGAAGAACTATCCTCAAAGGTATGTTTACGAGATTTTCTTAATAGAAATTCAATTAATATCATAGAAGAAATTCAAGCTACATAAAACGGCAGCGGTGGCCGAGGACGCAAATCGGCTGTTAAAACTACCGAAAATCGATGACCGGCCGTGAGGGCAGTGAGGGTCGCCACCTTAGACCATATACAGGGTGCGCCAAAAGTATGGAAACGGTCAAATATTTCGAAAACGGAATATTTTTGAGAAAAATTTTGTAGAGCAATATTTTAAGGTTTTAAAAATTCTATTGAACGGTCATATCCGTTTGACCTTCAGAGGAACAGTCAAGGTCATATCAAGGTCAACATGATTTTTTTAAATAGAACACTCCATTTTTGATTATGCAGTGTTAAAGCTGACGATGAGACCTTTTCAAAACACTAGCTGATGACCTATTTCTCTTTATAATTGCCTGAGTGCTGAGCTTTAAATGCTTCGATGCTGTCAGCCTTATTGTTAGTATTATTTAGGGTGCACCGGGAGGAAGTTTCTTGATTGGACTTCGCACAATCATGGTCCTCACGTATGGGCTTACGAAGGGCGATTTTAGCATAAATACGCATTGAGCATTTGAGATTTAGCATTAATGTGCATTAACTCGTTAAATGTTCGAATTATCTTCTGGCTGATTCTTGACAATTCTTGGCAATTTTTAACAGAAATAGGTCACCCTAGTCACAGCTAGTGTTTTGAAAAGGTCTCGTCGTCAGCTTTAACACTGCATGCTAAAAAATGGCATGTTCTATTTAAAAAAATCATGTTGACCTTGATATGACCTTGACCGTTCCTCTGAAGATCAAGCGGATATCACCATTCAATAGAATTTTGAAGTCCCTAAAACATTGCTGTAAAACATTTTTCTCAAAAATGTTCCGTTTTCGAAATATTTGACCGTTTCCATACTTTCGGCGCACCCTGTATATCAATAGACACGGCTTCAGATAACTGCCTTGACGCAATGATAAATATAATAAATGACGCTTAAACTATATATACCTATAGACACGGCCTGAGATATCTAGATTGATGCAAAGATAAAATCATCTACATGACGTGGGCAAAGAATATCTACTTTCAAAAAGTATCTATAAAGAATCATCTTGAATTATCTTTTCTGACGTCATTGTGGGTAAACTTGCTCGCTATCTTTGCATCATTCTCTCCCATGGGCACGGTATATTATAGAGGTATTCTGACAAAGCACCTCCATCTGTTTGATTTTTGTAATCAGTAGATGGCGGGTCCTCTGGTCGCCGCACAGTGGAACGAGTAAGCATAATATCCAGACATGGCAATGATGTAGACTTTAGTTATAGAAATTCGCCTATTTATTAATCATATTATGTAAACTAACCAGTATAGACAATAATACAACTTTTAAATTAAATGTAAATTTATTTATACAATAAATAATATAATTATATTCTATTAAATATTACTGCTTGTTATTACACCATTTTGTAGTTTTGAATGATTATTAATTATTGTATCGTGTTTATGGTATGTCTATACATAAATTACAATTAGATATTCTTATTTTTGACCCTAATTTATTTGTTTTTTTTTTTACATAAAGATATGATTCAGACGTTAAGAAGCTAAAGTCCCAAATGTTTAGATTAGATTTACTTTATTGATCGCAGGTAGTAGCAGTTAATTATTTTACTATTTAAAACCTTATGCATAGAGGATTAAATAAAGACATTTGAAACCTTAGACAACTTTGGACAAAATTTTTAATCATTAGCTGAATTATTGCAGTAGTAGTTGCAATAGATGTTTACTTTATACACCTGTCACATAGTAAAAGTCAAATGTAATCAAACTAATTTTTGCACAAAATCATTGATAATAACGTACTCAATAATATATAAGACATAGAAAAGTTATAAACTTCTAGAGCTTAGACAATAATACTTTTTAAACTGAAGCGACAAAAAGACAAAATCGTCAATGCTTCGTAATCGTCAAATTTACGTACAATTTAATCAAACTTTATGCACATGTAATATACTTTTCTTTGTGTTTTCTTAAGTTACGATTACTTAATGAAGATTTACTGCAGCTATACTATAAAATTTCGAATTAAAAAATTTTGGCTGATGTCCAAGAAAATAGGCGTTTCGTTCCACTGTGCGCCGCTACGAGCCTCATAGTTAGAACTCCGCGTATGGTTTACATGTGATTATCACAGAGCTTTAGTAGCGCTCGGTCTCCTCACCATTTGAGCTCTCCACGGATGTTTATACTCAGACGCACTCTAGCGGTCGCTAGAAGATCTTCCATCTAATGATCACACATTTCTGAGGGAACTTGCAACACCTGTATAATACACCATGCCCATGGGTTCCTATACATGGGTCGTGTTTATAGGTATATGTATATGGTCTAAGAATAGACGTAAGGGACTGATCTACGACCACTCACAGACGTCGCTGACACGCAATGCCACCTTGCCCAACGCTTCCTCAGCGGCCATGACAGAATCCTCAATTGGAAACAGGGAAGCAGATGACATGGAAGTTGAATAGCATCCGAGCAGCGACACTTTGAATGTCATTGGGCATTGACTTTTACGGAAGCGATCGTTAGCATCTTCGATGCATTCAGAATTTTCCGTTTTGTATGGAGAAATAGGATTTCCCTCTAAGGGAAAACTAGCTTTATTAAAAAATAACCATATCTCAACAATTATATGTTTATCGATGCTCTTAAGCTTAATACTGAAGTCGATCGCTTTATAAGCAAAAATGCTCGTACAAAAGGTAGAGCGTTTATATGAACACTTGTGACTAGAGGATTTCTAGTTAGAATCCCACCACTGACAGATCTTCTCTGTTGTTCGCCGATTCCATGTACGAGGAGGAAAAAATTTAACCGAAAATGTAAGGGCAAAACTTACACAGCAACGTGCTGCAGAACTTACAGTACCAAAAACTCCGAAATGTAAATTTGTTTACAGAGGGTTATATTCGCCTATGACAGAGGGGCAGCAATGGTGAAAATCAGGACCATCTCAGAATAAAATGTACAGAAGAGAGAACGAAATTCTACTCCAGGGAGCGATACAAGTGCACAGAGGTTGCACTGTTCGCTTAAAATTATTTTGTAGTTACTGGAATGATTTAAACTCAAAGCTAAAGATCTTATCTTGGGCTAAAGGTTATAAGATTCCATTTAGGGTAAACTCAGATAGACCACTTTCCGGCCATTTTCGGGTAACACTACTATGTTTTTCACAAACACAAATAAATCGGACAACATCACTGATAGTTTATTGTGGCTGTCATGTCGCCCGAAAGTGGTCGGAAAGTTGTGTGTGTGAGTTTATCCTTAAATCGTTTCCACATCGCTCTAAGAGTATCTAAAATTATACGAGATGACTAGGTAAAATACACCTATATATTAATTTTGCTACTCATTATTAAAGGTTTTCTTGTTAAATTTAAAGGACCTAATCCTTGCAAGATCTTTTAGATCATTAATTTAATTTAAACCTTAAGGATCTAAATGAATTTGTAAAATTCTTTTTCAATTTACAAAGGAATTTGTAAAATTAATTTTGAGTGCAAAACTTTGAAGTTAGCAAGTTTGAGAATTACAGGGATAGAAAAACGATTAATGGAGCAGGATTTGTGTCCAGTTATCATTCTCTATAATCTTGTAAATCCCAAGTGAAAAAAACTTGTTGCCCAACTATAAAATAAAGCCAAGTTCTTACAAAGAAATTCAAACGACGAAAAATCTTTATTTTGGCGAGAAGCAAAGGTAATCAGGTCGTCGTTATGATATTGGAGCTGAAGAGAGGAACGCAGATAGTCTTTCTGGTGGGAAGAGAATTTTCTGAGAAGACTTGTACAGATACATCGCTTACAGAATGAGAGCTGATGTCTATACATAGAAAGATTTGTACCTTTACGCCTGTCCTCTTGAAAAAAAAATGGGAGGAATAGTATTTATGCTACCCATTCTTTTTTCGACAATGTTAAGATTATACCCAAAGAAGTTAAAACCTAACATGGATGTTGCCATTTTTTATAACAGGAAATCCACATCAACCTTAAAAGTGCTTTCTCTGGGTGACAGAAAAGTTATCTGACAGCTGTATCTGAGCAAGGAACTCCAGGACGATCGTTACATAGTATGAGAGCGTCGATTAGCGTCTTACAAAATTTTATCCATCCTTGAACAATTATACATAGAAGACAAGTCTTGTATCTTTAATATCTATTATCGACGTTGCGCAGGTCTATGGAATTCAGCGCCTGCTGAAAACTATCTATAATTTGAGAATGTCAGGACCCAAGTATGATTTTACTTAGAACCCGAGTATCATTTTGGAGTATTTTTTCAAGACAGTCGTCAAATGAAGAGTTAATCTTCACTCCCTAATTACTGGTTCTGCAGCACAAACATTCCCTTCAACTCATTTTTCATTCGACAGAGAATTCTAAAAAGAATCTTGTTCAACATCAATTAACGTTATTTTTCATTTTCTTTAGTCATGAGATGAGATTTGCAGTTTTAATTTTATTGCCCTATTTAAAAAAAACGTAATTTCGTAAAAGAATTAATCATATCGAACAAGATGATTTTAACCCAAACCGTAAACGCTTGGGTAAATAATAGATTAGATATGCTTTTATCTTAACGCCGGAAAGACTGAATGGATTTAGAAGTTATAACAAGATAACTATTTATTTGGACTATAGAATTAGGAACATTTACAAAATTTCACGATGGAAGGAATACATTAGATACACAACAATTTGTTTTAACTAGATTTAATATATGCCTAACGTTTTAATTATATCATTATATGGGCATTTATGCTAGAATATGAATCGAAATGAATTTTATGTTCCAATTTATTTGCCAGCTACTGTTATAGAATCGCCATAATTTGGAAATTGCCGTAATTTTATTTTAAACGTTAAATACAATTAGATAATCGACGGAACTTACCTAGTGAAGTTCAATTAGAATTGTATGAGCGCCTCCTCTGAAGAGATCAAATCCACCCTTTTCTTTCTATAAAGGCCCATTATTTATTTCCTTAGATAAATCCAATTTATTACGGCAATACTTTAAAATAATGAAGATCGGAGCCGGATAGGTCCCGCAACGGACATACACGTTGGTTTTTCTTGCTTTTAAAGTGTGACGTATTTGGCATAGAGTGGAGGTACTACAATTTGATCTCTTCGGAAGAGGCGCTCATACAATTCTAATTGAACTTCTCTAGGTAAGTTCGTTCAGTTATCTAATTGTTTTGTACCTAACCCAAACCCCATCTCCGCTAGGGAATCTAACCCAGACCTATTCCGATCACTCCTTTCAATATTGAAAACTTTCTTTGCGAATATCTCAAAAACTAAAAGAGACCCCCTGGTATGTGTATAGGGAAAAGTTGTTTATAATAATGACCTTGACAACATATTCCAAGGTTATGGAAATCGGAGGTGACTCCCCTAATCTAAGTAATTACCGCGTAGAAGAGATATGAAGGTCATAAACATTTTTTTAAATGGCATCGTATGTTTTTTCCTTTTAGTGTTGTTACGAAATCACGACTCTCTTGATAATGTTGTAATGATTTTATTCACAGAAAATAGACAATGCGACGACCGTTTACATCACGACATTTCCTGAATCGAGAAAGTAATGATTGTTTTACATTATGTAAAATTACGCGTGGCACTTTTCCCAGCTTCAAAATAAACTGATAACAGTATCCGTGATTTAGGTATCATTTTTTCTCATAATTTATCTTTTTTTTACTCATTATCTAACCATTACTATTTCATCTTATAAAACTCTCGGTTTCATCTATGACTTCGCTAAATATTTCACTAGCCCTTCCACTCTTTTGACTCTTTGTAACTCTTTGGTTCGTCCCCAGTTTGAATACGGCTCAGTTATCTGGTCACCTTACTTTAATAACCACGTAGCTCTAATTGGGAGGGTCCAACATAAATTTCTCAGACTCTTATCACATTTTACTTTCTCGCCTATACCGGCCTTTAGCCATAACTACGATCCTGTGTTATCTCACTTCGGGTTACTGATCCTTGAACAACGTCGAGTCTCAGCTGACTTACTATTTGTATACAAGTTTATAAATCAGCTTATTACCTGCCCGGATGTATTACACGAATTAAAATTTCAAATACCTGCATTTCGTTTACGTAAGCAGACTCTTTTTGTTCTTGATGTACATGATGCACGCTTTATGGAAAAAATAATAGTTTCGACCAATTATGTTCTCGTGCTAACCCATTTTGCAACGTTATTGACTTTTTCTGCCATTCTTTTCACGTCTTTAAACGATCCGTATTATCCGTAATGCGTAATATTTAACTTCCTTTTAGTACATACATTATTGCTTGTTATTGTTTTCGAATCTGTCCTCTAGACTTCTCTACCTCATGCATATTAAAGGTTTTTTCTTAACCGTTCTAATAAATAAATAAACATGTCAATCTTCTTTTCGTTGGAATACTTCATTCTAAATGATAGTTCACTGTACGAGTATTCAACAGAGACTTTCTACACAAAAACAGTATTTGAATTATCCATAAATGTTTACACTTCACAAGGCTGTTGACTATATCCGTAAACAAAGCTAGCATTAAGTAAGAGTGCATTAAGTTACTGTGGAATGTAAATAGTTGTCACATTGAATTCATAACATTATCAAAAATCGTGATTTCGTAACAACACTAAAATGAAGATATATCCTTAACTAATGGTTTTTCGATATTAGTAGGTTAATATTAATACGTTTTTGTAGAGAATATAAAGCTCCATCGATTGGTGTAAGAAAAAACCTACAATCCCATTTGAAGAAATACTGATGACCTTCACATCTCTTCTACACAGAAAAACTCACAACACCAAATTGTGCCTCTCTCGAAATCATTCAACTTTATACGTATACAGGGTGCGCCAAAAGTATGGAAACGGTCAAATATTTCGAAAATGGAACATTTTTGAGAAAAATGTTTTAGAGCAATGTTTTAGGGTTTTAAAAATTCTATTGAGCGGTCGTATCAGTTTGACCTTCAGAGAAGCGGTCAAGGTCACGCCAAGGTTAACATGATTTTTTTAAATGGAACACCCCATTTTTGATCATGCAGTGTTAAAGCTGACGGTCAGACCTTTTCAAAACAGTGGCTGTTGAGCTATTTCTGTTGAAAATTGTTTGAGTGCTGAGCTTATCTATCGCCATATTGTTAAGGTACAACGGCGCGAATCAAAGCAATTCAAAATTTCGGAATTAATGTCGTTGGGTAGTAGTACTGAAATCGGCGTCATGATTTCAAGTAACATCTTTGAGATGCGATTTCGGCCGAATGATGTGGCAAACATTGGAATGATCATGGTACGCAAGCGAAAGTCTATTTCTTCAGTCTCAACGCTCAGAACGTCAGCAATTCTCAACAGAAATAGGTAATCAGCTAGTGTTTTGAAAATGTCTCTTCGTCACCTTTAATACTGCATGATCAAAAATGGGGTGTTCCATTTAAAAAAAATCATGTTGACCTTGGCGTAACCTTTACCGTTCCTCTGAAGATCAAACGGATACGACCGCTCAATAGAATTTTTAAAATCCTAAAAGGTTGCTCTAAAACATTTTTCTCAAAAGGGTTCCGTTTTCAAAATATTTGACCGTTTCCATACTTTTGGCGCACCCTGTATAAATATTCTTTGCTACGTATAATAATTATGACGAAAATCAAGGTGAACCGCTCTGCATAAGGTGTTTCACTCAAAACAGGCCATCAAAATATTTTTTCTATCCCTGGAAATGCAATAAATGTTTAGAACGTAAATTGAATGATTCAAAAGATGTAGCAGGGAAAAATTGTTTTCTTGTCAATGCCATTTTTTAATGTTTTTTCAAGATCAACTGTGTTTTTTTTTTTAAGTTAGGTAACCTAGTTTAAGAGAAATACCCTGTATATCCACCCTAAAAGTTAAGCCTCTTCTCTTTCTTATTATTAATGAAATCGTATCTTTGAATCAAACCAGCTTGAAGTGAATCAAGAGAGACTGAAATCATACTTGAAACTGCAATTTAAACTCAGGCCAATATGATATCCACAGCACTTGCTAAAATTGTAATGGAAACAGCAATCAAACTACTGATTCCCAAAACCATATTTGAAGCCTACTGATTCCCAAAACCATATTTGAAGCCAAACTGGAGTCGAGTACCATAGACGAAGTAACTGCGACCGAAGTGCCAGTCGAAATAGTAACTGCCGCTGAAAACTGAACAAATACAACCGTTGTATCCGTGAGTAGTAAGGATAGAAAGAGCTCGCCGTCATCCCTGGAAAATTTGTCAGGCTCTAGCGAACCGAGCGAGATGCTTTACGAGACGCTGCAACGTTTTATGTTGTGTTCCTCATCAACTTGGCGCGCTTTTATGTAAGCGTAAACCGAGTCGTAGTTTCTCGCGAGTGGGTGTCGTTTTTTTACGGGACGTCGAGCGAACGAACCGGAAGTCAGTCGAGGAATCCACGAGATCACGGAACGAAATTCACGACGGAAGCGAGCGCGTCGCTGGCGTCGACTACGTGCTCGCGAAACTTTGGAAGGGCTGCCTTCCGTCGAGAGCCCCTTATCGCTGCGCCAGCTTTCAGACCGATGGAGTACGCACTTCACCGACTCGGTGATGCATATCTTCTGCTGCAAGCATTTTCACTGGGTTACGCAATATCCTTGAGCATTCTAATCGCGGCAGGTTGTGCGAGATGTGTGGCGTTAACTCGCGCACTCTTTCTGCTATGCCACCTCAATACTTTCTCATTACGCTTGGCGAAAACTAGCAATTTTCGTAGCTTAATATTTTCTATTTGAAATCGAAATTATGAAGACTGTAATACAACTGAGACTTTTCCACGATGTTGCAAGGACCCAAATCGTGGTCACTGACCTTACAGAGAACCATTGTTACGCCGGCGTTTTGTGAAATATAAACAGCATGTAACCCAAAAGGTTAACAGTATGTAACTAATAATATTAATCAATTAACACATTTTTGTCGTATTTTTTCGAGGAAAGCGAAAAATCGAAATTTCGCGATTACAGCACCATCTATCGCGAATAAAAAAAAATGGTTCAAATAAAACCTACATATTTTGTGGCGTAGAATCCGAATCTGCAATAAAAAATGGATGTTCCTATTTTAAATTTTAAAGTGAACCCCCCGACCCACCCCCCAGGGGGGGTGGGGGTGAAATTTTTTGACAGGATAAGATGTCCCCCTCCAAACCATCAAACTTTTATTCGAGATGTTTTTTGATCCGATGCATATTTCTTAAGTTATCCGTGGTAGCGGATTAAAATGGGACACGCTGTATATATGTATATACATATATCGTTGTTAGTGAGCTAATATTACTGAACACGTTACATTAGAACAATCAGAGAACTTTATTGAAATAATACACATGCTTGTGCATTCACTCATGCTCGAAACGGAAAAGCTGCTCTCTAAAAGAAAAACAGACGGAACATAACGTCATAAGATGGCGTCGTTGCAACTACAAATGCGCGCGTTATTCGACATATATATATATATATATATATATATATATATATATATATATATATATATATATATATATATATATATATATATATATATATATATATATATATATATATATATATATATATATATATATATATATATATATATATATATATATATATATATATATATATATATATATATATATATATATATATATATATATATATATATATATATATATATATATATATATATATATATATATATATATATATATATATATATATATACACATGTGTTATAAACATATGAATATAATAATAGTAATAATATATGTATATATATTTTTTCAGTTTAGTTATTCGCTCATAAATTTATATTCTCCCATTTAGATTGCGTTATTGAGTTAGGTTTTCTTTAAAAAGCTAAAAAACTACTGGACCGAATTAGAACAAAATCTAATCAGCTCTAAGTTACATTGATACACATCGATTGCATCATCGATCATTTTGATCTCGTTATTAGTTTTTTAGAAAACGTTAACGAAAAATTTGATCACATACGTCCGTACGCACGTACGCGCGCGCGCGCACACACACACACACACACACACACACACGAACAATGTGTTCAAAATAGGCTAAAATGACTCCAATAACCTTTAAACATGAAGATCTGCTAAAAAATCAATTTTCGATTTTCGGGGTAATTACAATAACTTCCCTATAAATCGGGAAGTTACATATATATTATTATTAACATATTACACGTATTTGAAAGCTATAGTTTAATATAGTTAGAGTAATAAAATCTAAGAAAATACTATTTTTATTTTGTCTGAAAGCGTTTGCAAATTCTGTAAAGTTCTACAACGCTTTTTTAAGGCATGAGAGCTTTTAGGCTTTTTCCTCTTCCTTTATTACTTCTTTTAAATTAAATAACTCCTTTTTATACGATTCAGATATGACTGCCACTGTTTTACACATGTTTTATTAGTTGGTATCTTGGGAATAGGTAGAAGGTTTTACGTCGTGAATTACTTCCTCTTTTCTTTGGTTGCTATCTTTGGAGTATACAAAACATCTCTTGGCGCAACATTCAGGACCCAATTTAATTTGCAATGTACTTTTCTCAGTGTAGTGAAATTTATTATTTACCTCATAAAGTCGTTACGAAAAGAACACACTGAAATAGCATCTTGGTCTTCCCCACTCATATGATTTCGTTTTGCCCCAGTACGTACTTCAAACTAGTAAAGTTTTTTTTAAACAAACGGAACTGTTTTCTTGAAACTTTTTTCTTTCATTTATAAGAAAGTAATGAATGAGCTAAATTTATCAGTGATAAATTATCACTATCAATCAGAAAACTGTGACACATGTAATTTCAGAAGCAGCTTTGCTGACAGAAGGAGAAGTAAATATTGTCTAACTAGATTCTTTTATAATTATTGAAATTTACTTTTACGCTTTAAATGTAAGAACCAGCCAAAATAAACACGTATTTGCATCCTTTTCAGTCAGTGAAGGATACTTCAATAAACCGCTAAAATTAATTTTCAACAATTGTTGTATGCAATAAAGGCTTATGAAAGTTCCTTAAAGTTTTAGTATATGTTTCTTTATATTTCAAAATATAAACATTTTTTTTCACTTTAAAGAGTTTTTCTTATTTAGAAGCGTATATTCTAGAAGTTATATAATCATGTTTTTCTGTAAGAAATATATTGTTCACCATTCAGCCGTATAGATGTTAAAGTACATTTATTGAACTTTCAGAAACTATTCTTTGTTGGTAAAAATTTGTATGAGTAATTATTCCGTTTTGCGTTGATTTTGAATGCGTACCTACCACTTTTTATCATTCTTCCAAATAAACAGATGGTTTGAATACAAGGATATTATACGTATGAATTGCACTAGTAGCTTGTTCATTATTCACAAGAACTCTTTGTCAGGTACATACTTACAAACCCATTTAGGAAACATTTAATACTTACAATTTCGTTCTCAAACTTCTAAACAATATTCATTACATGTAGTAACAGTGATTTATGCTTTAAAAGAAATCAATATTTTTAACCTGTTACTTGAATCTTTTCTCTTAAAGCTAAAGGAATTGGAAATGAATATCATAAACTTGCTCCTTATCAGAGTAATTCGCTTTATTCACAACTTACTGCATCCTGAACAATTTCTAAGAGCCGAACGTCATTTAATAACGTCTTGAAGACTTACTGTAGGGACAGGAAGTTTCAGCAACCTCGAGAGACCAAGGAGTGGATTTTTCGTCCTCGCACGCAAATTGATGTCGCGCACTCTGCCCAGGGATTTCGGATCAGTTCGACAGTAACTCGGGTAAAAGTTTTCTGAAGACGTTTCGAATGCTAATGCCTTCCCGAAACTTCAGAAGCAGTTTGCGCGACACGTACATCGTTCGACGGAGTCTTTGGTTCGCTGGACCGTCGTCGTCACTCGCCACGAAGTTAATTGGGATTCTTGCAGCACGAGACGGCAGTAGTTTCTTAGCAGCGTCCAGGAAAACCGAGGCCCCGTCACTGAACACCCTATTTCGCCTGAATCCGCCCTCGATTCACCAAGTTCGCCCCTTTAAGCGGTCGCCAAGCTGTTTAAAAGGCTTGCCAACTTCTCTGCACGGTTATGTGACGTGTACTAACACGGACACGGTTACATTGCACAGAGATGGAAGCGAACGGAGAACCGAATCCACCAAACAAGACTACACACATGTGATGGGGTTAGTGGGGAGAGAGTGAACTTAGGCCCTTAGTGACCATGAAGTAAAAGATGAGTAAGTACACTCTGATTCATTGTTAGCATAGAGTTGAGGATTCAAAATAATAAGAAACGTTTATGTGTAACGTACTTAAAAACACTTAGTTTATTAGTTACACACTATTTTATATTTCATAAAATGTAACATAAAAATAGCTGGGGGTAGTCCCGACATGTGACTTTTCAGAATTTGGAAATCAATAATTGCACAACATTTTCCGCTGTTACCCACACTTGTAATTCGCTGATGAACGCGAGATGGCATCATTTGAGAAGTTTGTGTGGGGGAAATGAAAAGGAAGTTACGTTTCGTCCCGGAATCTGCTATTGGACTCGTCAGTAAGGCTTGCTAACAGATCCCTGCCTTAGACGCGGTAGTCTAAGAATCGGGAAACTTCTATATACAGGGTGTAACAAAAATGTTGCAGTTCCTTGAAAGGAGTAATTCCTGAGATGATTTTAAACAACTTTTTCCTTTGCGAAAATGTAAAGTGGGGCTTTGTTAACGAGTTATTAACGAAAAACACCGACCAATAGAAGCACGAATACAGTGGATGAATTTCAGCGCGCGCCCCAGCTTTGAGTAGTATTGGCCCGCCATCGTCCGCGTCAGCATTAATCCACTGTACTCGCTCCCCAATTGGTCGGTGTTTTTCGTTAATAACTCGTTAACAACGTCTCACTTAATATTTTCGCTAAGGAAAAACTTGTTTAAAATCGCCTCAGGAATCACCCCTTTCAAGGAACTGCAACATTTTTGTTACACTCTGTATACGAACGGCGATTGAATCAACCAGAAGCGCGAAATATAAACCCCTTGCCACAGTCTTTTCGACAACGACTGTCGCAGATAGCATCCGTAGTCCAGATAATTTCCATTTAAAAGCTTATTTTTTTGTTTACAAAGTAAATGTTTCTTTAAGAAAATTAGGGGGGCCATGGCCCCCCTGCCCCTCTTGGCTACGCCCATGCTGGTTGGGATTTTTACTACACCGCGTTTGGAATTTTCACCACAAGTGCACATATCCGGCTACATTAGTCCTATAGTGTAGTAAACTTTTTATTTCTCTCAGTGTAGAAATTTTAAAAAAGTATTTTGGTTTTTTGAATATTTTCTTCATAAACTATTAGTGTTTAAATTTTTTATTTTTTTTTTTGTATTTTTCTTTTTCAAGGAAAAAGGTTGAATCACGGGATGATTTGAAACAACTTTTTATCAACTGATAATTACAGAACCTGTTCAACTAAACTTCTCACTTTTTTTGCTGTGCTTTATCTCTCCTATTTTATAACCCTACCAAAGTGATGCCTTTACGGGATCTCACTTTACTCCACATTTCTCATCGAATGAAGATAAAGTACAGCTTATTTTATAGCTGAAGATGCCTTCCAATGCGGGCTAGTCCTCATATTATTCAGAAAACTCTTTCAAATACATAAAACTGCTTCTATTCCACAACTGTGAATTCTCGATTTTTGTTCCACTTTGAACATTCATATTACCGAATATCTACAAATAAACATTGAATGATGACCAGCCCGCAGTGCATTGAACCTTCCTCTTTCGAATGAACCCCTTTCCCAGTCGAAAATCTTCTTATATAAGGACGAAAAATGTGTTCCCGTAAACCCATATTTTCGCTGATTTTCGATCAATATTGCCGGTAAAGTCATCGGTCTGCAGTACCTGAGACTACCTCCTTAAAGGCAATGACCGTGCTTCACGCTCTAAAAGACTCAGACATTTGTGGGACTAATTGTAAGTGTGCTTTCAGTGACTCGTAACGTGTATTGAGAGGAAATGTTTAATCGAATACAAAAACACATATTTTGTAACTGAAAATTGAAATTATCAGGAAGGTAACACTACTGATACTTTTTCATAATTAAGGGGCTCAATACGAAAATTATGTATTAAATCAGGTATTAAATCGACATTTTACGAAGTATACAACGTGTAATTAATAAACTAAGCGTTTCCGAACGTATTGCATACGTATTTTTCGTATTATTTTGGTGATTATAATCTATATGTCCAAAATGTCCAACATATTTGGTTACACGCTGTATAGAGCAAAACATTTCAAATAAGAAAACGGTGCATATGTACAGGGTGGTCTACGCAACTTGCGCACCCCTATAACTTCTATATAGCACCTCTGCACCTCTATAACTATAAGAAAAAATTTTGTATACAAAAGTTGCATGGTTTAAAGGGGTACGTTATATGTAGTGCATTTATTTTTTTTTTATAGGTGGAGGCGTTTCGGAGATTTGAAGGTCAACTTTGTTTTTTTAAATAGAATACTATATTTTTTATATCAAAATATGGAAGAATATCGAATTCTGAGTAAAAAAGTATTGACATTTATTAGCCCTAAACCTAATAGCTAATGAGTAATTTCACTTTATGTCTTGAAAATTTTCTTCACGTTCGGAAGTCTGTGATAAGGTTGAATCTACAACTTGATATTACGTGAAAAAATTTTCAATCAATAAAGTGAAATTACTCGTTAGCTATTAGGTTTAGGGCTAATAAAGATGAATACCTTTATTTTGATATAAAAAATATAGTATTCTATTTAAAAAAAAATGTTGACCTTCAAATCTCCGAAACGCCTCCATCTATAAAAAAAATAAATGCACTACATAATGTATCCCTTTAAACCATGCAACTTTTGTATACAACATTTTTTCGTGCAACGCATATTTTGGAAGTTATAGAGGTGCACAAGTTGCGTGGACCACCCTGTATATTTTGACATCAATTTGTACACAAGTAAAAACAATATATAGAACGAAATTATCCGATGTGATCTCCGCCAGCTGCCACGACATTCTGGAGCTTGAACCTGAACTGACCGTAACTTCGCTTGACTTTCTTCTTGTTCGTGTTCATCTTCACCTGCATAATGGAAGCCTTTAGGGAGCCCTTGGTGTTATGATGCTTTGCATTTACCTTTGCCCTGACAACACCCCTTACAAAGTAGTCAAGAGAATTGCAGTCGGAACTAGAGGGGGGCCATATGTCGAGGGACCAGTGGTAAGAGTCCACAATTTTTTCTTTCTGCGGGTTGCTTTGTAAGCAATTACTTCCTTTCGTTTGTTATACTTCTTAAACTTTCTAGCTAAGTGTTAAACTTATGTTTTCTTGTGATCAAGCCGCGTAATGATTTCCGAGGATATTTTCCGGTACAAAATGAATTAATTATTGTCGCTGTCTGATCGTATTCGCAATTTATGATTCAGCAAATCCTAAATGACTGGTCACACTTATCGGTGGTATCTAATTGAATGATCTTACCGTGAAATGTCTCGTTTATATCTACCGTATTGACGTCTTAATAGTAGGATCATCTGAAAGAAATTCTTTGCTCCGACAGTCCTGTAGTTTATAAAAAAAGAGGACCAAAAAAAACTATCAGAACGATGATAAATCGCTAGCCAGAACGGTGATTCTCGTATCGATGCCTGCACTCTACATACTTGAAATATATACGTATATACACGTTGAAATCTGCATCAGGAAATCTACCACTGGCAGAATCAAGCGCAACACCCTTCTTTTCTCCTCCTTCCTTCCATTTTACAGACTCGAACATCGTGAACCATAAACGCTTCAAGCGAAAGAGAAACGTTGCGATAAATTCCCAGCAGACGCTGGTTACACCGCAAGCCTCAATCGATTGAGTCCGAGCAATTCGTCGGCAACGGTGCGAAGAGTATGACAAAGAGTACAGACAAAAGTGCGTTTGCTGTGGCCCCGGTATTTCTTCGATCCTTCTATTATTCATTGGGCTGACACTGTTAACGAAAGCCACCGAACGAGTCATGCGACGGGATAACAAAGCCCAGTGCCCGAAAACGGCAGCGGTTCCGATAACTCCATCACCGACACTCAGAAAACAATGACACAATCAGCACGTCGAACGATCACCCCTTTCACAGAACGATATATCTACGCGAGCATCGGGTTAGTCGAAGGGTCGTTCGAGCAGACCCTTTCAAAGCTTTGTTCCCGGCCGAGAGACCCGACGGAACATTCGTCAGGGACGTTCGACGCGTCAGGACAGGCCATTATTGCCGGAAGAAGAACGATACGCGTATCGTTGTCCCATTTCAGACACGGATTCGTCATCTGATTTGGGATTCGCCTCTCCGCAGAGCCGGGATTTCCTTTCTTGTGGATTCCAGCGCGGCGCACGTGTCACTGAACTTCAGAGGGATAGTGCAAGGTGCTGGACGGGTCGTCGGTCATCCCCTCGGGTTCCCGGTGTCCCATCGGTCTTTGCTAGTCCGTTCATGTCGATGATGGCCCAATCTCTGGCTACCCGCGAACCCACGAGAGGATACGCCGAGAAAGGGGCACGATCGGTGTTGCTTGGTAAATATTTTTCCCGAATGTTAAGTAGCCATTTCTGGGACAACGCTTTCGAATATGGGCAATTTCGCCGCGAGGAATATTCTCCGTAAGGTGCAATCTGGATCGCGGCCAGCGAGGGAAAACGATCTTTAAACGATGAAAAGTTTCCAATGGGACAGCATCTTTTACATAATACTGATATAGTGCACCAATTTTTCGAGAATTATGGGACCACGTAACATATATCAAATCCTAAATCATGCTTAGTTTCTGTCTCTAAAGAGATAGGACGATTAGGCGGATGGCGTTCTCAGTCTAACTGTCGTGCCATGGTTATAATATAGAAACTTTGTGATTAGAATTGACGAGAGACAATTTCAGATTTTGAGTAGTAAATTACCATATATTCTGGATGAAAATTTGTGACAAATTTGCTTCTAACGAAGCTTTTTTTAGACAAAATAAATTAGTGTATTGAAAAGTACTTGTAAAGGCAATCGTTTTAAAATTATTAACTCATTTTAGAACCAACGAGATTTTGCTGACACATTATTCACACATGAGTAACAATTACTTTCATAATTACGATTGATATTGTTTTGTTAAGTTACGAAAGATATGAATTAGAATTTTAAATAAAATTTTCGTAAATAAGACAAGTACTCAAAGATAAATAAAAACTCGTTCAGTGAAAATTAAAATCAATATACGCCCTCAACAGAAATATAACGTAAATAACGTGGTAATCAATGATTGAAGTATTACACGGTTTAAATTCATTGGGAATTACTAAATCACCTATTTTTTAAGCACTATGTGCTTGAGACCATTTTGTAATTATATCCTTAACAGTTTTGAACACTCATTTTCAGAGATGAGTTTGAATTTTTTATTCTAATATTCAAAGCTACTACAAAATTTTGAAAGTTCCAACTTTAGAGCTTTTAGGGAACGCTTCACTTCCATAAAGGTACTGAAACATAGCGTTCACGTAGTTACTAAAAGCATTACAGACGTATACCCTGTATAATATACAGAACTGAATCATGTAATGGACCTCCTCGAATAATTTTTTAAGCAATATTTCCTACAAATAGTGTTTTAAGTAGACTGCGACAGTATAAAGACACGAGATAATCCCTCATGTAAAAAAGATATACTGTAAAATTAGTTTATGCGAGTTATTGCTTTCGACAATTTTAAGTTTAAAAATCCACTGTATGCTTATTATGATTAACAAAGCTACGGTTCACCGACCAACGTAATAATATCTACTGTGTTTAAAAATAATTTATTTCAAGAAAAAAAATATTATTCTTTAATTTCAATATTTTTCACTTCGAACCGTTATTTGAAATTATTTTGAAATGTTCATGATACGCAGTAGACAAGACAACAACTGTATCATATTATAACTAGACTGCGGAAGTTTATGCAGTAACAATATGCAGTAAATATGCAAAGTATATGCAAGATATATGCAAAGTATATGCAGGATAAATTTGATGTATACGTTACATGTATACAGACTAAAAATTCATATAATTGTGTCTAATGAATGTAATTAATATGAAAAATATATTTTTTAAATCATTATACAGGGTGATCCGTTTAAATAAGAGCACCTAAATATATTTTCGAATTGTGATGATGCAAAACATATTTGTTGCATAATATGAATCGCACCGAGGCAATATACAGCAAGAATATTTTTATCAAATCATCTAATTGATAAAAAAAACGCATTTAAATATGTTTAATAACATGACCTTGAAGGGACCTTGATCTCAACAAATTAAAGTTTTGCGTAAAATTTATGTGTATCGAAAGCTCAACTATTGAATAGTAAAAAACATTTGGTCATTCCATGTAAAATAAGAAACATTATACTGTTCCCAAAATTTTGGCAAGTATTACCTTGAGGGAGAACTCAACCTACACAGATTCATATGCGCTTAAAATACGACAACTTTCTCCTCACATTTTTTGTATTTGTACAAATAACAAAAGAACCAGGGGTAATAGAGTTAAGTGAGACACTTAATCTGCATATGCAGGATATGCAAGGTATAGGCAGTATATGCAAGATATATGCAATATGCAAAATATGCAAAATATGCAAAATAAAAAAATATGTTATTGAAATCCTCTAATAATGAAACATATTTCTGTCAAAGTCTCGTTCTTTTAATTCATTTTCCTAAAATATGCATTTGCATGAACTTCCGCAATCTAATTATAACATTCTAAATAAATAATCATATAATTTTATTTATTAAAAAACAAACGAATGTTTTAAAAGTTTAATTATAAATTGATCACAAATAAAAATGGTGGTATACATTCTTTATTTTTTTTAATTTAAAAAAAAAAATGGACTTACACGATGCACTACTTTCAAAATGAAGAGTTCAACGACGTTAAAATGATTTCTTTATTAAGTACGAATAGGTAATCTATTGTTGTGTGTATTGTTATTAAATATGCTGGCGAAATAGACCTTTCCCTAGTGAAAAGTCTTCTTATGTATCATAATTTAGAAAACGTTGTTTATGGTTGTAATGTCTATTTCAATTATAGGAGATAATTGAAGTAATACTCATTAACTTAAGAGAAAAAGTGAAGTGAACATACAAATTACAAAATGGTAAAAGAGTACAAATATCGCGTTAATTCAAGATCGATTAAGTTTAATATTTTTTTACAAAAAATTCACTATTCTGAAATTTTAATTTAAAGAGATGCGCATTCCATTCAAGAAATACCATGTTAGCTTCAGATCTAGACATATAGAACTATTATTTGTTATTTGAAGATAATGAAGGAGAATCCTTCAATATCAACTTCTACATAAAATACTAGTTTGAAGAACCTATATTCGAGGTAGATAAGGCATGTTACTCACCCTACATCTGCAAATGCGAGTTAAATGTGCTAACACAGTTTTGATTAAATGACAGTAATTCCTGTAATACCATGGCTAGAGTAAGCTAGAGTCCTGGGATATTGTTGAAATTCATCAGTCTGATGGTTAAGAGGCGTGGTAACATGAAAGTTAAGATGAGCGCGTGTGCTCATAGTCTTTAATTCTAATTTGGTTAATACTCGTGAAGGAACATTAGAGAGGCAGTCATACATGGTAGTGT
The DNA here is from genome assembly GCA_030770465.2 of Perdita meconis. Taxonomy (NCBI): domain Eukaryota; kingdom Metazoa; phylum Arthropoda; class Insecta; order Hymenoptera; family Andrenidae; genus Perdita; species Perdita meconis. The sequence continues at coordinate 5,883,428 of JASKOS020000015.1, read as the reverse complement.
AGTTTTATTCAGTAACTTCCTATACGACACGAATTTTGATTACGTTGGTATTTTTTGCCTATCAACAGTCATTGATAATAATTATACACGCTAGCTGTTTTTTGGAAGCTAGAAAAAAACGTTGCTTATTGATTTTCCTGAACGTGAAGACTTTTATTAATGTTGATGTTGCTTATGAAATCTTGAAAAAAATTAAATGTCATTCAGAATAAAAGTACGTGGAAGGCTATAACCGGGAACTGTAGTTGTCATTACTACGCGTATCCTCATGTGGCACGTTTAGCTATTCAATTTGAATGGAGAGTGTTATACTCTGGGTCAACTCGACTGGTCGTTCAAGGTCATATTTTTGTCTTGTAATTTTCTAACGTTTGTGTGTTCCGCGAAGATGAATACCTCTATATATAATATTTCACACGGGTACATAATCCTTCATACATATATGTATTTCTCTCCGAAAAAAAGTGAAAAAAATGGTGTCCTTGAACGGTCAATCGAGTTAATCCGGAGTACAGATATTGCATAAGTTTCTTCGCTTAAAAGCGAAGGCAAAAGTCATAAATTGTCAGACACTACTGGGAATAGATTTTTTGTTTGTTAAGGGGTCATGCTCACAATCAGTCAAGAGACCGGAAAAAATGCTTACTTTAACAATTTCTTTTCCGAAACCATAAAGTATGCTGCCAAAACAATTTATGTATATAAAACTGTATATTTTTATGCACTTTTCATAATTCTTCATATGAAAATTATATACAAATCAAGACAGTATCTTCTTAAACAACACGGTGACCATTATCGCTCAGATTAGAGTCATCTGAAGTAAAAAAAAGTAAAAGATTTGCTTTGTGTATAATATTATGTAGTCCCTAGTTGAAAGATTTTGCGAAATATTCTTTTTAAATAAAATGGCGGATGTTCGAAGTTAAAGTTGGGATTTTCGATAAAACTGTGCACATTTTTCGTCAATAAGAAAAAAATATGAATCGAAAAAAACGTAGTTTTCGAGATATTGTGGTCATCAAGTTTAAAAACATGGTTTCGAGAAAACCTCGTTTAAAGTTTCAAGACTAGTTTACTTTGAAAGAAAATGTTAATTTTAAGCAAAGTCATCGACTCCAGGCGCACGTAATAAGCATTGTGCTCTATACATAGCCTGTAAAATTTTCTTCTCCTTTCTTTGCAGATCGTCTCCTAAGCACGGCAGTCAGTCGTTTTGATAGGACTAATATATTAGTAACACTACCTATATTAGTAAATATTTAAACCACTATGTATCCCCCTGGCCTTGAAAATTTATAATAAAGTCTTAAAGTTTCTGTTAAGTAATCAGCTAAAAAGACATACGCGACAAATTCGAGTGTTTTTAATAAAATAAGGATAAATTTTTGACTTATTTGGATTTACTCTCTACAATTGTACAAAACCTTTTGCACTTTCTAATAAAAGTATATTTCAATAGTCCATAATAAATAAATCATATATACAGGTAAAAAGAAATGGCTTTCGCCTTGTATCTAACAATAAGTACAGCTCTCTATGTGCATTTACATATCTCTGAATGCTCAATCGCAGCGTAAGCTTTAAATGCCTATAACTTTCTTAATTTTAGTCTGACAATGAGTAACCTAAAGTTTTTAGAGTATATTTGCCAAGCACAATACTTTCGAAAAATGAAATAATCCAAAACTCGATTTTTCCTATTCTGATTAAGCATGACCCCTTAAATTGTAACTATGTATAAAAAATAACGTAGGTATGTATGTGCATGGTCATCCACGTATCTCGTAACCCGATCTCATTTCTGTTCATGCGCGTGGGTTACGATACACGTAGATAATCTGTACATACCCTATACATACTGTACATACTATTTGCTACATATTAAAATTTTGGTCTATCATTGCTTTTTTTTTTTTAACTTACTTTAAGAATGCGCCTTGCATCTATTTATACGACGTTGCTCTGTACCTGAATAGTCGAAACACCGCACCAGTCCCGTCTACGCTCTATCATTCAGGGAAATGGGACAGAAAATGCAATTCCCTTATATCTACATTCTGATCTGATAAATCAATCCTGTCAAAGTTTCAATCGGCTGATATAAATATTCATTAAGCGAAAGCATGATTTCTAGAACTCGTCAATCATATAAATGTCTTTCATTCCAATTCCCTTTTTATTATTCAAAAACTTAGAATACTACGGACTTCGCTTTTGAACATTCAAAAGAAAGAAATGAAAATATCTTCGTTTCCTACCGTTGATTTTCAAGTAACTATCTACATACGGTACTGATTCGATAATGGTCTACTCGAATTTGTACGTTACGTATCAAATTTGATCCCCACCAACAACCTGGTCTCCTTCCAAACTATTAAGACCGGCGCGCACTATAACGAAGCGTGGGGAAGCGAAGTGAAAATTTGATAAACAATTGGATCTTATGGAGTCACGCGAACTAGCCTGCAGTTCGGCAACCAATGCGAATCAATTTCTTCAAGTCGCTTCGCCACGCTTCGCCATAGTGCGCGCCGGCTATTATCGAATCACTACTGTAACCTTGCTTCTCAATAAATGCCGTTTACTGACAGCTGTAACATACAATTAGAAGAGAATCAGATGCTTGAGCAATCTTACAGTCAGTGTAATACCCATGAACTTAACAAACAGTGTGTAATTCTGGAGTGGTAAGTACGTACGCTGCAAGACGGAAGATTGAATTGGCTTTCGATAGCTGTGTATAGGTTAGTAATCTTTAAGGAATTAACTGGATAATGCGCAGCCATGTTAATCTAAAATGAACATCACAAATCGGCGGACATATTCAAAAAGTGTATAGCGATACCAATCAGACCCGCAATTCGTTATCTTCAAATGCGCATCATAGACAAATTACCATACCTATGGTATGTATCTCTCTCGTCTTCTATTTCTTATGTACTTGCTTTCTTTATTTGTGATTTAGGTTAACATGACGTCAACCGTGGTTTCTGATTTATCGACGGTTTCTGATAAATCCCTTTAGGATCACTAGTGTAAATCAAATGATAATGGGCTCTACCGAAAATTTAAGAAAACAACTAGCTTTAGGAGGGGACTATGTAATGTGTGTTATATTCTATTATACAAAGTGTAACAAAAATGTTGCAGTTCCTTGAAAGGGATTATTCCTGAGGTGATTTTAAACAACTTTTTCCTTAGCGAAAATGTTAGGTAAGGCTTTGTTAACGAGTTATTAACGAAAAACACCGATCAATCAGAGAGCGAGAACAGAAGACGAACCTTAACGCGGGGGATGGCAGACCAATGCTACGCACAGCCGTAGCCCGCGCCGAAATTCATACACTGTTCTCGCTCTCTGATTGGCTAATGTTTTTCGTTGATAACTCGTTAACAAATCTTCACCTAACATTTTCACTACGGAGAAAGTTGTTTAAAATCACCTCAGGAATCACCCCTATCAAGGACGTGCAACATTTTTGTTACACTCTACAGGGTGTTTCGCAATTCGTGGGAAATCTCCGAGATACAGGTACTAGACGCGAAAATAATACGAAAAGTTCTTATGCAATATTCTCGGAAATGATTAGTTTATTAGTTACACGCAGTTTTATATTTCGTAAAGGCACATAACAAAGGCTCATCTCCTGTAAGGTCAGTGACCGCGATTTGAGCCCCTGCATTGTGGAAAAGTATCAGCTGTGTTACATTCGTCATAATTTCAATTTTTAATTACAAAATATGCGATTTTTCATTCGAAGAAACATCTCATTCCGATATACGTTGCGAGTCACCGGGGCCTACTTAGGCCCAGAGAGGCCTGGGCCTTTAAGCGCGGTCACTGGCTTTAAAGGTGATGAAGCAGTATTACGTCGGCACCTTACGAAATGTAAAACCGCGTGTAACTAATAAACTATCCATTTCCGAGTATATTGCATCAGAACTCTTATTATTTTCGTGTCTAGTACCTGTATCTCGGAGATTTCCCACGAATTGCGAAACACCCTGTATATGCTTAGTGATCTTATGACATAATAGTCGCTTATAACGAATCATTGGAACCAAAGTTGTTTATATCGAAAGTCGCCTGTAACAAATAGTCGCTGCCATCAAGGTCGCTTCTATCGATAATTCACTATGATATATTTTCATACCACCACCAGTGACTCGCACCCCATGTTTAAAGCATGAATAACTCAATTTGTTATTCTCCCAAGAAGATTCTTACGGTATGATACAGATAGTAGTACAATTTGACCTGCACATGACTGCTTGCGGAGCGCCCCTTCATACACTGTCCCTTAGGTTTTTGATAACATACTACATAGTTTGCCAGACGGACAACTCGATGAAGGTTCATCGAGTTTGCGACGGACCCAGATTTCCAGTTACGTACCAAGACTGGAAGTCACGTTCTCAATGCATCAGTGTTTAGAGCTTTCGTGAGTGCACTGTAAAAAGAACATGGTCGCATGCGAGTAACTTTGTTTCCCTCGAACCAAGTCATCCTTTCATCTCGGCCCGTGTTTTGACAACCTAATCCCGACAGACAGAAAAATGAGCGATCGTTTCTGTGTCAGCTGGCACGCTCGCGACGCCGCCGGGGGATGGCTTCCAACATGAAATAGCTTTGCACCGCGCGCGTGCATTCGATTCGCCCGGAAAAGTGTCGGATTTCTCCTGTGTCGAGTCATACGTAGAAGCGTGGCGCGGGCGTTCACGGGCCGACCGTGGCAGCATTTTAGCGTCAAGTACGAACCATTTTTTCCCCGGACGTGGAACAATGCGGACTGCTTGTGCAAAGATGAAACGCGAATCAGGCACAGGCCACTATTTGCTCGCGTTAAAGCGCGCACTGCTTTGCGAACCGGTTTAGATTTCTCTTTTTTGTCTTCGACCACGCCGAGTTTAATCTTCTGCAGTTGTAACGTGTCGCTGCATCGGTTACTTCCTCAAGATCCATGTAACATATTTTAAGTGCTTTGTGCACTGTACATTGTAAGCTTGTTATTGTTTTGTTATAACTTGGAATTATTAAGGCTCAGTCGGCCACAAGTATAGGGTAGACAACATATTTGTGACTATAAGGATTGTGATCATTTGTGACACATGTCAAATACTTTCATTTTCAAGATATTCGCGTTCAAAATTCTAATCCCCAATACTGTCTTATGCTCTTTAATTTTATTCAATCCTCGTTTTACGAGGAAAGCATCCGTTTAATAAATTTTCTAATAAATTCTGTTTTCTAGACTCGAGGTGAGACATAAAATCAAAATCTTTTAAACTGCTACTTACGAACAGCCGGTCAAAAAATATGTGACGCTCTAATACTGACGCAACCGTGCGCACGGAGGCATGCACATACATACAAGCAGCGCCCCTAGGAAAAGAAAACGAGAATAGGGCAGCGTATAATTGTCGACAGGGAATTATGCAAGATTTGTCATTTGTTCTATTTCGGGCGATGTTCGCACTCATACAGATCATTAATTTTTGTTTTTGTTTATCATTTCCGACGACTTGAACCTTAGACCATATAAGAAATAGACACGGCCTGTATATAAAGATCCACGACAAAAAGCGAGGCAAAGATAACGGGGAAAATTTGGCCCTCGTGACGTCACAAGATAATTTAAGATGGCGTGTTTATATCTTGAAGTTAGCGTTACATGTCATTTTAAATTATCTTGTGACGTCACGAGGACCAAATTTTCCCCGTAATCTTTGCCTCAACCTAGTTGTCTGAAGCCGTGTCTATTTCTTATATGGTCTAAGACTTGAACAGCTAATATTATGGCAGCTGTTGTATTTTACACACTTTGGAAAATCATTATAATTTGTAACATTCACAATATTTTCGTGTGATAAAAATTCCCTATCAAGAATTACAAGCTGCTCTATACTCGTTTTCTTTTCTTAGGGGCGTTGCTTGTATGTACAGAACCACCCCTTAAAATGCCTGATACGTGATACCGAACGCCTTGTATGTACAATTTTAAGAAGATTAGAGTTAAGATCACCTTTTGTGGACAAATCCTAATGAATTAAATAATATTCACTGTACACTGGTCCTAAAAATCTTTCTTGATGACATATACAGTGAGTCACAAATTTGTTCACAATGAAAAATATCATAAATTTTTAAAAAATGTTTAAAAAAATATTTGCCTTTACACAATAAAAGTTCTGGAAACTGAGTAATAATTAAACATTAAAGCTAGAATGACATCAATTGATACTAAACAATGATGTTAACGAACTTGTAAGTCACTGTATATCATAGTAATAACTTTCTGACATTTTTATCGGAATTATAATAATTATTGACAAAGATAGGAAGTATGATTAGATGGAAGAATGTTCCCAGAAATGTATTAATGTTTATTCACTATGTCAATAACACGATCGCATTAAACAACACATAATTGAGATAAAGTTATTTAAGTAATATTGACAGTATCGATCAGTGTTAATTACCAGACTGTCAGGTAGCGAATATTGAAACTGACACGGATAGAAAAATATAGGTGAAGGAAAATAGATATTTTATTAATTATCACACTAGACGATAAAGAAGGTGATTAGGCAACAATTTTCTCCAACATTTTTAGAAAAAATATTCTGATGCTTAAATGTACAAGAATCAGATTAAAAACAAAATGCAGCGAGAAAGATTCACACCTAGTAATTAAGTATTTAAGCCTAACTGGTGAGATGGAATCTCAGGGACTCCATGTGAAATTTTTGGTAATTATTTAGATTAAGGGAGCCACCTCCTACTTGAATGACCTTCAAATATGTCGTCATGGTCATTATTCTGAACAACTTTTCCCTATACATGTACAAGGGGGTATCTTTTTGTTTTTGAGACATTCGCATAAAAAGTTTTTAATATTGAAAAGTGTGATCGGAATTTAGTCGGACTTTCTACTTGTTTATTCCTTTATATTTTCAGTTATTCGATATGTATCTGCCATTGCTTGAAGAAATGCATCCAGTTGTTTGTCAAAATCCAATGTTTTTTTTAATACAAATTCTGCCAGATAGTGCTTGAAATGATATTCTCTACGACCATACGTAGAAATATTTCCACAAATAGTCTTTCAATATTCTGGGTATGGACACCTGTGATTGGATCAACGAAATTTTCTGAAGGATTCACTACACGATGTTGATTTATATTTTTATCAATTTGTCAATAAGCTTTTCAACAATCGCTATGGATTATTGTTCCACGACCCCCCCCCCCCCCTCCCAGGAATCTAAACCAGACCTATTCCGATCACTCTTTTCAATATTAAACATTTTTTTTTTTGTGAATATATCGAAAACTGAAAGAGACCCCCTGGTATATATATACGGAAAAGTTGTTCTAATGATGACCTGGACAACATATTTTAAGGTCATTGAAATCAAAGGTGGTTCCCCTAATCTAAATATTTATCAAATTTTTAATTAAACGGAGAATAACTATGATAGAAGAACGATAAGTGTGTAAACTCAGAGATGAAAAAAAGAGGAAGTGATTCTTAAATGTTGAGAATCTCACGTTATCATTAAGGGTTCAAGTATAAGAAAAGCAAGATCAGTACATTTAGTAGCTACGAATATAACAGCTGCATAGGGACAAAAAGTGTTGAAAGGCTCTAAGAGGGAATCGGAGAGGTTTCGTTTGAAAGAATTTAAAACAAAAATCATCGATGACCCAAATTCTTTCTAGTTTGACGTTAACTACGTTACTGTAAAAATCCCCGACATCGAGGTATAAAAATAGTCTGTTTAACGTGGACTGACCTATAAATAGAGACAAAGAGTCATTTTATATTTAGTTGGAAGAAGTAGATCCCTGGAATGTCTAGCAAGGTAGAGAGCCACCACTCGACTTCGTGATGTTTGTTGGTTTGCTCCAAGGTTCGGTAGATTCTGAAGTTCCCAGGTGGACTTTGGAGGTTCTTTCCAGCTGGAGAGTACCTACTGAAGTTTCCACTTTCCCGAGTCCTGGACCGCTCGTCTGTGCTTTCAGCGCGGGAATGCGTTTAGCAATAGAAACGGAGAGCTTGCCAGCAGTGATGTAGCTCGATGCCAAGGGTGCACGCGAACGATGGAAAAATTGAATCGACGGGACACGGAAGGAAATTGTTTCGTAGCCTTTTCGAGCGAAATATCGTTTCCCTCTTCTTCTACACGGCGACCGTCCCACGCCGAGCGGGAAATCGATCGCCATACGCGGCTCGAAAAACATGCGCTCTGTATTATTCACGAATGTATTTTCGTCTCCTGTGGTGCACGCGTCTTTTCGCAGAATAAATATTTACCCGACAGGATGAAATTCCTCTGCCAGTTTCCTGGGGTATTTACCTGTAAGCAATCGCTCTCGTTTCCCCTTTGCTGGGCCGATATCGATGAGCTTATTCCGTGTCCTAGCTTCTTTAATGTTGTATCACGAATCTGGGGCGGACTGCATAAAAAGCACTCCGTTACTCCGTGTTTCCGGCAAATTCGTTGGACGCACAAACTCCTAAATATTTTATTTAAGCCTATTGCAAAAGACTTTCATCTTTTGCGACGTTAAATACTTTATGCTTCTGTAGACCGTGGTAATACTACTACCGATCAAGTTATTATCATTCTAAAGTGTTTTACTTAAAATTACGAATAAATATCGAAAAATTATACGCTAAACTAATTCAATATACAATTATCATTTGTATGGTTAGAAAAGTAGCCTATAATTTTTGTATAACGTTAAGTAATTAGTTTTTGATCATTTTAGAGGACGTCCCGCAGTAATATTGTTTTATATCCTACATAGCAAACCCATAAACAATATGCTGTTTTGTTTTGTTATTAAAAGATAAAATTAACATTTAGGGATAAATGTTAAAAAGTTAAAAATAAATATAATTTCATTATTTACAAATTATGGAATAATGTGATTAGATACTAGTATGTGATCATTTCAATTATATGGGAGTTATGTTTCGATTAGATATTTCTTATATAAATATTAAATACAAAATTATGGAATGCACTCCTTGTCAAAAACTTTTTTCCTAATTTTTAAGAAAACGACTTTAATGGTAAGTATAAAAATATTAATTATTTAAGATGTATATAATATAATATATAAAATATTAAAATAAATAATTTACACTTTTTTTATTTTAAGTTTAAAAGATTTAAAGTTCTCTATAAGAAATAATAGTCCGTGAACCAGGTCTTTTAATATTTTGTGTCTTCTCTTTGTATTTTAGCCAAAAGTCGAGAAGGTTATTATTGGGTCGCGCGAATCCTTTGTTGTTTCTGTGTATAAAGAAATGAATTAATTGAAAGACATTCACATTGATCATGTTACGGCTCGGAGCGAATTGGAATTTCCATTTATAAAGCTAATAAAGTTGTTTGTTATTATGGATACCTTTTAACTGAGAGAATTTTTTTTATTAATTATTAATAATTTTATTTTATTATTAATAATTTTATTAATAATTATTAAAATTAGCCTTTTATTAACATCACGGTAATGCACCATTATATAACTACTAGATAATTTCTTATAATTTGATTTGGTACGGTTTCTTTTAAATCTCATTCACTACACTTTTTATAAATCTGTCTATCTTGTTCATCGACATTCATTAAAACTGACAATACTTCCTGCTGTGACATGCTACATTCAAATTTTTGAGTTGTCATTTTTTACTTCAGAAATTATTTCAAGCAAGTATTGGTTGACAAAGTTTAAGGAAACAACTTTTTTCAAAATTATCAAAGCCTGATTTAACACTACTTCCCTAATGGTAATTTTATAAAGATTAAAAATAGCAAAAGAAATATAGGGACACTAAGAGAAAACTGTAATTGTTTAAGTTATTATTATAATAATATGTTATGTCTAAGATAATACTGTAATGATTTATTGAGTTCCCTAGTTTAATATTTCAGTGATATCTGTTGAATGATATAAACGTTTCAATTATTTTTTAATTACAACTACGTGCAACCTAATGATCCTAATCATACGATTTCCTTAACCGTCCAGTGATAAAAGGTTTCAAAGTTGGGCATGAATCGAAGCTGGATTGTTTTTAACTCACGTTAAATATACTCTTATCTTTACGTAAAAAAGTAAAGGTATAAAATTTTAGTTTTGTACAACATATTACATTTTTTAGTAACTATTGTTCTTAGAAAGGTGTTATTAATTATTATTGGTCGCGCTTTGTCGGCTCAATTATATTATCGTTGTTAGACTCTGAAGAAAAAATTTGATTTTCTGAAACATTGCTCAGAATGTTTATTGCGTTATGAAAACCCTTCTTTAATAAATGTAAACACTCAGAAGAGTTTCAAAACTTCGCTTGTGCTTGTAACGACCCAGATTGTTTACAATGTCGTCTTAAACAGAAGCAGGTAATCTTTTCAGTTTACCTTTGATTTTTAACGCGCCGAGCGACAAGGTAGAGGAGGAGCGAGAGGGCACGCGACAGCGACAGGCCATAAATTACGATCGACTACCGCGACGACGTTTATCGAAAACAAGATCGTAATTTATGACTTGACGTTTTCGCGTGCTCTTTCACTCCTCCTCAGCTCTCTTATTCACGGTGACATATAACAGAAGAAACAGGAATCACCATCGTCATAGATCAACTCAAAAGTCCTATCCTTATTGTTAAATCGGAACCGAAACGATACTGAATAATCCTTTTGTTAGAATACGAAGTTCCCTTAATTTAAATTAGTTCCTACCGAAAATGCTCATTTTATCTTCCCAACCATGACGAAGTGCGCAGGGTGGTTCACTTTAGTATATCGCTTAAATTATTTATCAATTGTTGGTTTTATGAAAAAAATCATTAAAAGAAAAGTTATATAACATTAGGGGAATAAATAATTCAGTACTTCGTTTCTTGTTTTATTAGCATGTAAAGGTCACTTTTAGTTCTTTAATTAAGAGTAAAATATCTCAAATAACTAGGTGTATTCAATACAATTTGTGAATTAACGAAAAACTATTTTCAAAAGCAATAGTATTGCAATATATTTTTAAGCATGTAGAAAAAATGGCACCAAGAAAAAACACAAAATATCCTATTGTACAAATAAACCAACACAACGAGAACACACTCTTTTTTAGCAGGTCAAACGGTTTTCATCTTGACATTTCAGTCTTGGCAGCTCCTAGTTTTGAAAGAAACTAAAAGCAGTAAATGAGTTCTTGAAAACGACAACGCCGAAAATCGTTTGGAACAGAAGGGTTTAATTTATTCGTTATATTGAAATTTCCAAACTGTGACAACACTGATCACGACGACCGACAGCACAGAATCGTCGATCAGCTATAAAAAATTCCACAGTTTTTTCCAAGCAACAAGAATACCGAGTGAAAAAAAGTTGAAAATAGTTTTCCCAAATATTGGTGCTCGCAAATCGTTCGGAATCGAATTTCCAGGCAAACTGCGACGACGAGATCGCAAGCGATGTCCGATTCGGTTTTAACCGGCGACCAGTCGACCTATTAACAATTTCACCCGCATTGTTCGGTACGGTCCAGAAAAACGGATGGAGGGGGAGGGGAGTAACGAATTTAGCGGGGGGAACAGACGAATCCAAATGTTCGGAGAGCATGGACGGAACAAAACGTTCCCGAAATTCCATCTGCACTGTGTTCCCCCCCGCCGCGTGCACGGCCGAACGATACTTTCGATTTCCATATCTCTTTCGGATTTCCTTTGACGTCCAAACCCGCGCGAACTTCAATTCTGTTCGCTGGATCCTCGAAATCCTGGCAATGAAAGGGGAGCCCTTTCGCGTGTTGGCTATCGAAAAGGGGACGGCGATCGCGTCGACGCGTCGATTCGGCTGCCATCGGGGGAAAAAGAGCCAGTGATAGTCGGGGATGGACCCAGGCGTTAGGGATAGAGGGGGGAGGAAAAAAAAAGGGAACGTGGCAACGAGTCACGCGTTACAGGCTTCAGCGAACCGGCGAGGATCTCTTGGCGGTGTAACAGACGGAATGGGCGGAGGGCAACCGGCGAGGAGGCAAAATAAGGGAACAAGGCGGACGAGAGGAGCTTCAAGTGGAAGCCCTTTGATTTCGTGCCGCAGATGAATTCAAGGCGCACTCGTGTTTCCGCGTTTACGGTGGTCGCGCTGGTTTCCGATGAAAGCCATGCTCGGCCACGGTTGAGTGCCGCGCATTCGTTAAAATACGCGCGTAATAATGTCTTTCTGCGCCGACTGAAAAGTAATGAAACGGCCCACTCGTGAAAACTTTTCCGCCACAGCGGCTTCCCCGTCTCCCATTGGCGGCCGATAGTTTCATAGAAGCTTATCCTCTTGGCGCGAAAAGCTTGTCCGTACCCTCGATGACTCCTTATTCTGTCGTCTTAAGGGCGGAGAGTTTTCCGAACGCGAGAGTATGCGCACACTCACACAAGCAACGGGAGCAGTATATGTGCACGCGATGCGCGAGAGAGACAAGGGTATTTTGTATTTCCAAGTTCCCGTCTCGAAAATTGCATAAATAAATTTTTTGCGGGTACAGCACTCATCAGTAGATTCAGATAAAGAGCGCTCAGGGTCCCGTTTGAACAACAATAAACACCATATGTTGAAAAAATTGGAAAATACGAAAGTGAGACCTTGAGACAGATGTAATCAAAGTAAGCAAGATGGCTGCCGAAGCCACATTTTCCCAAATATCTCACGATTTAATGGTTTTATCACTCATACCGACCCTGAGCGCCCTTCCTACCACTAATAGAATATCACTGAAATCCGATTTTTGTCAATTAAGCACTCCTAGAAGACGGGAACTTGGAAATACAATCGCCATGTGATGCCACGTCAAAAAAACTTCAACAAATTTCCGTTAACGGCGCTTGTGGTATTTGCTAATCAGTTTGATTACGTTATCATCAAAATCGATGAACAAATAAATCTGTTGGTAAATGTAATGTAACTGTAATTGTCGGTAATGTATTTGACAGCATTTGACAGCGTGACGAAAAACATAGTTGCCGAAACGCCTCGAGAGTTTTGTTACGCTGTTGTCACATTTGTTTTACTATGATCTGTCCATCAAGAAAATTTGAAAGGCTCGAGCCGAGATTTCGATTACCTTCAAAAACAGGATAAAAATCATAACTTCCAAACTAACTACTTTTCGGCCTAAGTACCCTAATACTTTTTTAAAGAGAATATAAGAATACATCGATTAATGCTTGAAAAATATACAATTATATAAAAAAAAGTTGAGGTAATATCAATTTTTTATTAAATGAAAATGTTCTTTGGTAATGTTCATTACTGGAATACGTTATCAACCAAGAACTGGCTAAATTTTGTTTAAAACATTTTTTCGTAAACTTAAAAGAAATAGATGAAAAATTGTGGCAAAAGTTTCCTGTTACTATAACACTATAATTGTAACTATTTTCTCTGTTTCGAACACATGCGAGCAGTTAAAATTAATGGTAATATAAAGTTTAATATTTAATAATTAATATAGCAAAGTATCAAAAAAAAAATATACCTTGGTGGCCGAAAATACCACGAAGTTTTGGAAGATTGTAGAATGACATTCATAAGAGATTTTATAATCATAATACATTAGCTAAAGTGTAGCGTAGACTTTTGTTGCCAACTCGTCAAAATTCTATTTTTTCCACATAATATAAAGGCTTGTTTGTTGCAATGACATTTTTTAGTTTTTACCGTTTTGTAACATCACTAGGGTAACTGTCCTAATTACGGATGGTGTCCCTATTATGGAGGATTTCTGCATATTCATGTATTAAAGACATTCTATTTGCTCAATACCTGATAATTGAACCACAATAATTAAATTTCATATTTTAATGCTGAAGCGGGTATTTTAGGCACAATTTTTCGAATAGTCTAAATAAAAGTGCTAAAAAGTCGCATTTTTACGTAAGTAAAAATTAATAATGTGCTTTTATGGAATAAACTAAATACATATATTTAAAAAAAAGTAAAGTAAATTATGATACTCTGTAACATAAACGCCTCTGGTTTGAAGACTCTGTAATAGGTGCAACTTTTCTTTTCATAAAATAAGAAAAAAAATCTATTAACCCCTACCGAGAGATTCGATCGCTGAAATATCAGATTACGAGACACCCACCATGCCACGTCGCTATTCTATATTACAAGAAAATGTCTACATTATATGTAAAATAATAATTTAAAAACTATATGGTTCAAAATTTATTTGGTAACTGTGCAGAAAGAGGTACACCTCACCGATTTCGATGAAATTTAGATTTTTTAAATGTTAGCATCAAATTTGCGTTAGCGTCATGTCTGCGTCCCCTTCCGAAACGCAAACAGGACGTATTTGTATTTTGTTATTTAACAATACATACATCTGATTTATGTGTGCATGTATATGTATACTGATATATTGACGCGACTGTAAAATGACGCGTGACGCTCGTATGTCTCGGCCCTATGTTTTTCACAAATATAAACAAATCGGGAAACGTCACTGACATAAAATTGCAATGATCGCGGCGACTTCGCGTCGCTCGTGTGCATCATTTCCATTTTGCGTAGTGGAACAAAACACGACGAAAAACGAGCGGTTTTGTGGTAGGTAAAAAGGAAACAGAATTTCTTTATAAAAATCACCGTTAGAAGTCGCGCTGTCAAATTTCCATGCCGAATTATTTTATCGATTATTTATTTTTGATAACGGCCGCTTAGAAAAAAAACCGCTGCGATCGATTCGGAGGTACCCTCGAAACAGTCTCCGCCCTTAAAGCCGCTGCACACATATCCGTTGCCTTCCTCCGATTTGTTACGATCCGTCGGAAAGTGAGAGTATCATTCCCTTGGTTTTAAATGAAGTAGTTCACACTTGGCCGCTGCGCCGTTTCTGCAACGGGTCCCGTTGCTTTCCGTTTTTCGTTCCGTTGAAATTTCAATGGAGAATATATGTTTGCCTTCCGTTGCCTTCCTACAAAGCTAGAATATCGTTGGCAATGATTTTTTTCTTCTTCGATACGACCACTTAAAAGGGACCTTTTTTTATAAGCTTGATGAGTTGCCGGGTCGAATCTTTCGAAGCCCGTTCATCAAGGGTTCCAAAATGTAAGAAAACAAGAGCATCCCATTCAGTATTAAAAATATTTTGTTTTGAGTAGCATTTGATCTCCACAGAATTGAAACCAATAAAATGGTAATGCTTTTCTTATGAAAATGATCTCAAACACGATATAATTATGACGATTATAATCCAATGCATCAGTCATGGATATTAAAAAAATAAATCATGGTTTCTAAACGGGTGTGATCAAAGAACGGGATACATGATACGCTTGTATGTACATTGAACGTATTTGGATAATATACAGGGTGTTTCGCAATTCGTGGGAACTCTCCGAGATACAGGTACTAGACACGAAAATAATAAGAAAAGTTCGTATGCAATATACTCGGAAATGGTTATAGTTTATTAGTTACACGCGATTTTATATTTCGTAAAATGTCGACGTAACAAAGGCTCATCCCCTGTAAGGTCAGTGGCCGCGATTTGGGCCCTACATCGTGGAAAAGTATCAGTTGTGTTACATTCGTCATAATTTCAATTTTTAATTAAAAGATGTGTGCTTTTTCATTCGAAGAAACGTCTCATCCCAATACACGTTGCAAGTCACCGGGGCCCACTTAGACCCAGAAATTGCCTGGGCCTTTAAGCGCGGTCACTGGCTTTAAAGGGGATGAAGCAGTGTTACGTCGGCACTTTACAAAATGTCAAACCGCGTGTAACTAATAAACTATCCATTTCCGAGTCTATTGCATCAGAACTCTTATTATTTTCGTGTCTAGTACCTATATCTCGGAGATTTCCCACGAATTGCGAAACACTATGTATACAAGGTGTAACAAAAATGTTGCAGTTCCTTGAAAGGAGTAATTCCTGAGGTGATTTTAAATAACTTTTTCCTTAGCGAAAATGTTAGGTGGGGTTTTGTTAACGAGTTATTAACTAAAAACACCGACCAATCAGGCAGCGAGTACAGCAGATTAATGATGGCGCGGACGATGGCTGGCCAATACTACTGGCAGCTGGAGCCCGCGCTGAAATTCATCCACTGTATTCGCGCTTCTATTGGTCGGTGTTTTTCGTTAATAATTTCGGCGATATTTCTCTCACGTATTCGCGCGCACGGAGAACTACCACGGTGGGAGAGGCTCCACCGAAAAGCGCATGAGGGGCTGGTGACCTTGAAAGGCCTCTTGAAATGGCTTTGAGTATAGTCATTCGAAACGCTATCTTCAGATAAAAATCTGAAGAAAACATACCTAATAATAATAATTTCTTATGGGGGAGTATTTCAAGGATTCCGGGCTCAATAACGGATAAAATCCATAATAATTTGATATTTTTGCTCAGGAAATATATGCTAAGTGCGCTTTTTTGGAAAAAGTGTCCAGAAAAAAGTTTCTTCTATAAAAACCGTTGCATTTATTTTTTATAAAATCTTGAAAGCTAAATTGAAAAATCGGGCTCTGTAGCGCATTCAGTAGTTGCACAAAGAATATTTAAAAAAAGTATCATGAGAAAATATTGTTTCTTCGCTTCTGAATCATTGAATAACCAAATCGATGAAATCCAAGTTGTTTGTGTACAAACGTAGCTGCGTCCTTAAATTTTTTTTATAGCATAAATCTATTCTACTCGACGAGTGGAGAAAAAGTCTCAAAAGAGCCATATGTCGGAAATGCACCGTTTAGACGCTATGAAGCGTTAAAGTTTATGCAAAGTTATGATTGTGTAGCCGTACACACGCAAAGCGAAGCACGTCCGTATACGAGCAAGAGCGGCAATCTTGACCTACCGCACAGCTGACGTGCCGAGCTAGAAAATCGATATCGATGCGAAAGATTCTCCCTCTCTCTCTTTCTTAGTGGTTCCTGTCTCTTCTCGATCTCACGCACACGCGTGGCTCGAGACACGTTGACCCTCGAGAACAAACGTAGCAGTCCTCTCCCTCTTTCTTAGTAGCTTCTGGTTTGTGTGTGTAGCGCTACACAATCACAATTTTGCGTAAACTTTTTGTGTACGCTTTATAGTGTCTAAACGGTGCATTTCCGGCATATGACACCTTTGAGACTTTTTCTTAACTCGTCGAGTAGAATAGATGTATACAATAAAACAATTTAACAACAATTTTGCGGCGCGTTTTTTTTTACAAATGTCCACCGATCCAGAGGTCTAGTTTCACCCATATCACGGATGTCCATTACTTTATATACACTCTGTACACGGGCTCCGGTTGAACTTGCAACGACACTATTCTTTACCCACGTGATTTCCGTAAAGTATTTACAGCTCGTATCACAGTCAATTTTTTGCCGGAGCTTTTCAGCCCCACCACATGCGGCGGTAATGCAGTCCACATTAACCCTTAAAATGCGTATATTCCGTAGTAATTGCGTACCTCATCAGGGTCAAAGTGGTGGAATTTTTCTTAGCAACCCACCGCAGGGAATCTGAGCAAGGGACTGGGGTGTAAAGCCAGTTCCAGGAATTATTTGGGATACAGAGTTGCAGCTAACAAGCCAAAAATCGTTGCAGCTAACGAGTAAAAGTATACATATATAAGAATAAAAACAAGAAACTTTTAGTGGTATTAATTTAATGATAATTGTAAACTTACAATGAAATAATAAGTTACACGGCTGTAAATGTTAATAAAAATATTATAAAGAAACATAATAAGTTAAACTAAAAATTGTTTAAACTCCGGACACGGAAAGAACGGTGTAGTAACTGAAAAAAGTTCTTGGAAAAAATTATTGAACCAATTTTGATCAAATATGGTTAGAATGATATTTAACCTTAATCTATATTTTCCTAGTGATGAGTCATTTGACGGCTTTGCCACCAGGAGAGTTCCTGGCGCTTTGGCAAGGTTACATTTCGTGCTTCTGACCGATTCACTGATTGTTCGTATATACATATAAAAGTTTCCCGTATTCTTAGACTACCGCATCTAAGGGTGCAAACACGTAAAACGCTGGTTTCCAACGCTTGTTCACCAGCGTTCGTTTTTGTATTTGTTCAATAATCGCGCTGAGAAGACAAAAACAAAGACAACAACAAGCGCTGGTGAACAAGCGCTTGTTGTTGTCTTTGTTTTTGTCTTATCAGAGCGAAGGTTGAACAAAGACAAAAAAAAAGCGCTAGCAACAAGCGTTTTACGTGTTTGCACCCTAAGGCAGGGATCTGCTAGCAAGCCTTACCGACGAGTCCAATAGCACATCCCGGGACGAAACCCAAACATCCTGTTCATTTCCCCCACACTAGTATGTATTGTTGTGCCATCTAGTGGAGAGTGATCTATTTGAAATACGTTTTTGTTTTTGTTTTTGGTCACCAGGGTGGCACTTTACAGGGCTCTTTTTTACGCTGTTCGATTATAGTCTTATGTAAAAGAAGTACGGGTGCTCTGTCACAAGACATTATTATAGAAAAAGATTTAAGTTTCTGTTTGTCATTGTGTTGATACCAAGGATTAGTTCCAACTGAATATACTCATTTCTTTTGTGTTTTGTTGCGGATGCATCTTATACGCATTATTTCGGGATGCTCACGATTTTTCGAGCTCTTATCTGGCAAGAAAAAACCCTCTTAATCTTCTCTACTCGCTTATCTCTCGCAGCAGCTGCTCCCTAACCGAAATTCTGGAGAGTATAACGCAACTTTCGAACCTTCGAGAACTTTTATTTGAGAAAATTCGGGGCATCTCCACTCATTTTTGGCCTATATAAACCCACTGATTTCAACCCTCTGGGGATTAGAATCCTACCGTCACATTTAGAGCTAATGTCGTGTCACATTCTTTAGAGTTGATTACATTGTGAGATCTAGCTAAAGTTCCCTTTCGAATCTGAGCTAAACCTTATAGAATCCGCGAGTTCGTCATAAATTCTGTTCTGGAATTCTTTTAAAATCGCTCTGCCCTCGCATTGCCAGTGTGTCAAAACCAAGCATCATTTATTTGGTAACTTCTATACATACTCATTCGTAACAAAACACTACACGATGCACTTTTAGCTAAAGACTGAATTTACAATATATTTTAGAGTTGATTTGTAAATCTTGAGTTAAAGTTTGAACCTACAATCTAACTCCACAATCCTTAATCGTAATCGAACGTACTCACACGAAATACAACTTTACCGCTCAAGTTGTATTTCTATTTTATTATTTAAAAAGTTACGCACCTAAACTAACAATCCTGCAGCTCCGTAATTTCGCATTAGGTTCGTCCACATCACCAAACATCCGAAACAACCTTATCCCACCTAGTTAGCTCCTACTGGCTGCCTGGTTTCACATAATGTTCGTCCACGAAAACTCACCCATCCTGCGGCTCCCTGATTTCGCATCAGATTCGTCTGTAGGTATTCCAACCTTAGGTTCGTCTGCGATTTTACCAACTTGCTAACAGCTCCTCAACTTCGCGTTGAATTCGTCTGCGAATCTCATTCCTAGTGACTCCTCGATTTCGCATCGGGTTCGTTCACAAAGTATCACCTTCCTGCGGCTCCCTGATTTCCCATCAGGTTCGAAGCTCGTCCTCGCCGTCAATAATTCTAGCAGCTCCCTGACTTCACGTCAGGTTCATCTGCGTACCTTACCAACAAACTGACTCCGTATTCCTGTGGAAGATATCCACACACACTCGCCGGCCTCGAGCGTTGCACTCGGTCCTGACTCGTAACAGTTTCTAAATAGGTACCGAGTGTTTTATTTGGTGACGATAAACGAAACCTCTAATAGTTACAGTGTCACAGAGAAACTGACTCACATACAATCAGTCTTAGAGTGCAAACACGTAAAACGCTTGTTGCTGGCGCTTTTTTTGTCTTTGTTCAACCATCGCGCTGATAAGACAAAAACAAAGACAACAAAAAGCGCTGGTGAACAAGCGCTTGTTTTTGTCTTATCAGCGCGATGGTTGAACAAAGACAAAAACAAGCGCTGGAAACCAGCATTTTAACATTTTGGAGTAACATCGCGGATTTTGCTGAATTTTGGATGTTCTAGTTTTTGGGAGTATATAAACATGTTCGAAAGGATTTTTGAAAATTTTAAAAATTGTGGATTTTACAGCTCTTTGAAGTTTAGTGTTTACTTTTTTCTTATCAATTTTAGCTCTTAAACTAGCAAACTGATAAAAATGTGTTTTTGAGTGCTTATAGTAAAGGCATAGAAGTATATAACAAAAATTGTTTCAGTTCAGAAAATAATTTTTTTAACCATTTATTTTGCAATTGTTTTAAACAAATGCAGTTTTGACACCGATGGGCCAATTCGAAAAATTGGAAAAAAGTGAGTATATAGTCCTATTCCTCCCCTTTACGGACCACTTTAAAATTGGCCATAGGAAAATTAATTGAATTGTACGCTGCGCGTCGAAATTCACTGAATCGACCAGCCGAACGCCGTGCGACGTCGCGTGGCGCCGCGCGGCGGGGTCCCTGGCGCGATCCTTGCACAGTCAGACCGCGTCGTGCAGCGTTCGGCTGGTCGAATCAGTGGATTTCGACGCGCAACGTATAATTCAATTAATTTTCCTATGGCCAATTTTATAGTGTCCATATTTTTGAAAAGTGGTCCGTAAAGGGGACAAATAGGACTATATACTCATTTTTTTCAAATTTTTCAAATTGGCCCCTCGGTGTGAAAATTGCATTTGTTTAAAACAATTGCAAAATAAATGGTTAAAAAAATTATTTTCTGAACTGAAACGATTTTTATTATATACTTCTATGCCTTTACTATAAGCACTCAAAAACACATTTTTATCAGTTTGCTAGTTTAAGAGCTAAAATTGATAGCAAAAAAGTAAACACTAAACTTTAAAGAGCTGTAAAATTCACAATTTTTAAAATTTTCAAAAATGCTTTCGCTTACGTTTATATACCCCCAAAAACTAGAACATATCCAAAATTCAGCAAAATCCGCGATGTTACTCCAAAAAGTGTCCGAGTTCGCGTGGAATGACCCTATTCTAACACAGCGATTTTCTCATAAGTAATATCTAGGAGTGTACATCAATTTCTTATACGTGTAGTTATTTTGAAGAGGCGAAGGTTATCTCTATTTGTTAAATGACATTATATTCAGTTTTCTATAGTATAAGCGTTTGTGTCTAATCGAACTCATCTTTGTGTTATGCAATGACCCTCAAAGACTAATAACATAATTTCAGAAATGGACAACAATTTTTTTCAATATTTTTAAATATTTCTTACACATATGTTTATTCTTTTGGGGGCTAACTTCAGCTCTATGAATTCCATTTTTAATACCTTCTTTTAATGTTGTTTAAAATAATAATGCACATGCTTGTATTATTTAGTTTTATAAATCGTTTTTTATTTTTTATACATATTCTCTCGCTGCTCGCATTCGAAATAAGCGTACGAGCAGATTCAAAAGTTTTTAGGAAATAATCCGCTAACAATACGATCCGCTCTATTGAAACCTTTGTTATTCAAGGCTCAATTGCAATTTAAAGCTTTGACCGATAATAATTGATGGCCGCACAGAACATACGCATCGATTACAATTAATGCCCAGAAAGGAAGGATGCGAAGTAATACGATTTCGCTGAAAACCATATGCCCTTAATTGATGAAATAATAGAGACGTTGTTTGTATTGGTATTAACGGTTTATTAGGGACTAGCCTAAACTACCCAATGATACTCGCGTTTCTCATATCTGGGCCATCAGCATTTCGGGAAATGTGATACACATTAATTTATAATTATGTATAATTTAGGAATACATATGTATAATATGTCGATTGATTCAATTATACTAACGAAATGTCGATAAGCTATGCACCCTAGTTTTAATACTTACGTCGTGACTGTTTAATGCTTTAGTTTATCTCTACTTTCACATGTAACACCGCTTGCTTTTTTTTTTTTTTCCATCAAAGTCAGTTTTGTTTTACTGGCAGACTTACTTCTTAACACTAGAATCACCAACCAAAAATATACAGGCTGTTCGATAACAGGTGTTAGAAATTGTACGGAGTGGTTTTTCCAGACCAAAATACGAGGGTGGATCAAATATAACACGGACTTTTCTTTAATTTAGTGTCACAGTAAACAAAGTTTGAAATATCGGGAAAATGTAATATAAAACAATTATAATTAAAGCCAGAGATATCAAAGCAATTTTTACATTTACCAGACTAAAACTAATCTATTATTCTAATGTTTTGCGATACACAATATTTTTAGGTTTCCTGTCTGGACTGAAAAGCATGAAGGAGATGAAAGCAGACAGAAAGGGTGGGGTAGTCAGATTACACGACGCGGCGGCCTATATTTTCCGTAGGGATCTACCGAATAGTTATATGTATAGAATGTGGTTCAGATCGGTCAAAGGATTTAGAAGTTGGTAAAAAAGACAGACAGATAGCCTATTGTATGGATACAAGATGAGGAAAATTTCATCATACAAGCGAAAACAGACCGATTCCTTGTATAAAATAAGTGCCCGTTAGAAATAAACCTAATAGGAACAATTAAAAAATAGAAATGAAAGTAGACAATATTTAAAAAATAGTAAAAGTCTAAATGTTCGTATACATATTAATTGAAATTATTATGTTGTTTACCTTGAAAACAAAGTTTCGCATAAAGACAATTTATTATACAAGTTTTATATAAAAGATTACCATGATTTTTATCACAAATTTTGGTACATCATGTATAGATTTTACAAATGAGTTTATAAATTGTTACGATTAGTATAAAGTAATAAAAATGTAGTTCACAACTTGACCTTGAAAAGTTGATAAACTGGCAGAGAATAGCCACCGGTTAAAAATATACAATTGTATTGTAACTGTACTTTTTCGTTAGAATGTCGTAGAAATAAGTGAATATGGAAACCAATAACTATGAACTGCATACTGCATACGTTACAATAATGTAAATTCTACATATAACTACTGGATTCAGCAATAGAGATCTTTGCCCAAGGTCTTTTTTAATAAGCATTTTATTCAACCTTGTTTAGTATTGTGAATATAACGCTTATGAATGAGTTGTTGATTACTTTTCCACGCAGCAATAAATTCATGATTTGTTGTATATATTCTATTCGAATATATGTTCTACACTCTACACACTGTGATATTTCACACTTTATACGTATTTTTATCATTTTCCTTTCCCTTGCGGGGTAAATAATTACATATTTCAACCTGAAAACAAATTAGAGTAACATAAAAATCTATAAATCAGAGGTCGCAAACTGGCAGCCCGCGAAGGCTTAGCATCTGATCCACAGCTTTTATTTTCTGAAAATCAATGTTTCTAACATCATCAAATACATATTAGCAACATTAAGTAGAAGTTACTTGCCATGCAGTTGTGTTAAGCTACATGAAACAATGTCAACAGATTACGGGTTTAATTGATATTTTGGTTCACAGAATAACATTGAATACGGCCCGCATCTGATGTACATCTAATTGATTGGCCCTTTGCTGAATTTGAGTTTCAAACCCTTGCTAGAAATCTTTTTGGTTCGAAATCAGGTTAAACAGTTCTCACAGTTTTTATAGCTAGCTTCATCAGGAAGTCAAGTGACATACTAACATTGACTTATAATGTACTTTTAACTAGATAAATTACAAGATAGATAAATTAAAATAACTCTTTTCCAATTAGATAGGATGAAAAGACTCATTAATCATCCAATGCGGAATTTAAGCAAGCTCCACTTAAGTAGTGAATCACCACAAAAACAATCAGTATTCACTTGACCCCCAGATGAAGGAGCTTCAACGCTTGTGAAAATATAATTGATTCCATTTAAGGGGTTAGGCATTTTTGGACGCGTATTGCGGTTCATCCACAATGTAATCTTATTACAAATGCAGAACTATCTGGTGTTTAGATTTCAGAACACTACAATGGATCATAGACTGCAAGCAGCGAAACGACTTTAAATACCGAGGCATTAAAAAAGATCCTGTAGCGGCTTTTCTTGATGTAAGCAATGCATTTGACAATGTCAATTCAGACATCTTGCTACAAAAACTGGCAGAGATAGGATACCCTATAAATATAATCAAATTCGTAAAATTTATCACTTTCGAAAGGCTAATTTTCACTAATACATCAATAGACCAGCCCAGAAAAGTTTACAAAGCTGTCCCTCAGAGGGGTGTCCTTAGCCCTCTCATGTATAATCTATATGTTTCCAAAATAATTGAAGGCTTGCCTGGTAACTAGGATCTAGGTCTTGCAATTTGCAGACGATATCGCTATTTACTGTAAAGGGATTAGGACCGACAGAAATATAAAAATGCTAGAAAAATCTTTATAGCTATAATTCATGATAATTTACAAAAGATAGGATTAGATTTATCTCCTCATAAAACAACTTTAATACATTTTAATAAATGCGGTATTCTTCCAGGTGAGACAACAATTAAAGTAGCAAATACTGTAATTAGATCTAATGATAGTGTACACTTCTTGGGTATAAGCTTTGATTATAAAATCAATTTCAAAAAGCATATAGATCAAGTACAACAAAAATGTTTAAGATCAATGAACATAATAAAATTTACTAGAGGAACGTGGTGAGGATCTCCCCCCGAGATCCAAAACATACTATACAGGGTGGGGTAACAACTATTAGCGCCTCAGATATCTCGGAAATTGTAAGTTTCACAGAAATATTTGCTGAAATAAAATTGCACAGTACGAAGGGGGCCATCCGGTGGCGATAATAGTTTTTTTGCAGGAGGAGGTACTTCGGACATTTGAGGGTCACCTCCATCTTTTTAAATGAATCGGTACGTTTTTGCTTCCGTATCATGATATAGGATATTCAAACGAGTTCAACGACCTACTACATAAGGTCATTGAAGGTCAGAGAAAGTAGAGAAAGGTGATTCATTTACTACCAAAACCGTAAGTATTATCGCCTTTCTCTACTTTCTATGACCTTCAATGACCTTATGTAATAGGTCGTTGAACTCGTTTTAATATCCTATATCATGATACGGAAGCAAAAACATACCGATTCATTTTAAAAGATGGAGGTGACCTTCAAATGTCCGAAGTACCTCCTCCTGCAAAAAAACTATTATCGCCACCGGATGGCCCCCTTCGTACTGTGCAAGTTTATTTCAGCAAATATGTCTGTGAAACTTACAGTTTCCGAGATATCTGAGGTGCTAATTGTTATTGCCCCACCCTGTATAAAAGCTTTGTTCGGTAGATTATCAATTATGGCAGTTTTCTATATTTTCCTACTAAAAAAAAGAAATAGGTTAATTAGAAAAAATACAGTATACGGCAATAAAATTGGCTTTTGGATATAGGAATAGCACTCCAACCGACATCCTGTTATCGGAATCAAAACTTCCTCTATTAAGAGAACGATCATAATTTCTATGCCAAACTTATCTAGATAAATCAATGTCTAATAAAAAATCATTATTCTACCAAACTATTTCGAGTTTCAGAAACAAGGATAGACACAAACCTACTAAACGTTTACTAATACAATGTATTAGAAACCAGAAAAACATCTCTAAATATATTTTGTGTACTAACAACTACAGTATTTATACTAGGGCTCGAGATTTCAAGTGAACCGAGTGAGATACCCGAGTACCCGGGTACTCGTGAGATACCCGGGCATACCAAAATTACCCGTACTACCCGGGTATCTCACGGGTACCCGAACGCATGAGATAGACAAGAATCTCATGCCGAATTAAGCCGAATTGAACCGAATTGAGCCGATAGTTCTTGGGTACGTATTTGTGGTTTTAAAAATAAAAAAAAAAAAAGAATGAAATGAATTCTGTATACATGATGAAAATTGAATTTAATGGACCGCGGTTATGTTGAAAATGAGTTCTCTCTCTCTGTTTGTCTCTCTCTCTCTCTCTCTCTCTCTCTCTCTCTCTCTCTCGCGCGCGCGCGCTCGCGCGCTCTACTTTAAAATCCAGAAACACATACCAAAAAACTATCGGCTCAATTCGGTTCAATTCGGCTTAATTCGGCATGAGATTCTTGTCTATCTCATGTGTTCGGGTACCCGTGAGATACCCG
Organism: Perdita meconis; assembly: GCA_030770465.2. NCBI lineage: Eukaryota > Metazoa > Arthropoda > Insecta > Hymenoptera > Andrenidae > Perdita > Perdita meconis. The sequence continues at coordinate 5,857,275 of JASKOS020000015.1, read as the reverse complement.
GGTAGTACGGGTAATTTTGGTACACCCGGGTATCTCACCCGGGTACCCGGGTACCCGGGTATCTCATAATCAATAGCCCTAATTTATACCTATAATTATGAAATTTTTATAGCAGACATCTGTGTTGATTTATGTTGGGGTGGATCATTTGTTTATGTAGATAATCCAAATTTAATAATAGATCTATTAATCAAAGAAGAAAATTCATACGCTATTTTTATGGATGTAAATCTCAAGTAAATCTCAAAATTCGATTTCGATTGGTAGTGCTTGCCTATGTAAAGATTTAGATATAACAATAACTAGAAGTATAACTAAAGATTCATCAGTCTTTACCGCAGAATGTATAGCTTTAAATGATGCGACAAACATTGCCTTAAGCCATCCTAATCAAAATTTTTGTATATTCACTAATTCCCTAAGTGCTCTAATATCTCTCAGTCAAATTAACTTTAGTACAAGAACCAATCCGTATATTTTAGAAATAAGAAATAAAGTTTTTGGATTCTCTAAAGAAACCTCAAATATTTACAAAATAAAATTTTTTTGGATTCCGGCACATATTAGCATCTTTGGTAATGAACAAGCTGATCAGTTAGCTAAATCAGCATCCAACACAATGGCTGTAAATTCTCCTAAAATCCTATTCACAGATCTTAAAGAATCTGCAAAATCTACTGCTCTCAAAAATACTTATAAATTCATAAAGAATGAAGGTCTATATAAAGGTGTTAATTATTTTAAACACTTTAACACTAGGAAAAAAACCATGGTATTATCAAAAGAATCTCCAACGACAATTAATAACTACAATAAGGAGATGTAGATCAGACCACTATAGCCTTTCATTTTCACTGGCTCGAATTGGCATAACTAATAATTCCAGATGTCAATGTGGACATGAAATACAGGACATAAATCATATATTATCGCAATGTCCTGTATACATATGATGAACAAAGATCACAATTTATAAAGCAACTGCAAAAGATGAATTACTCCCTTCCACTGTCCTGTAACATATTACTTTTCAAACCTACTGTACGTTTATGTAAAACCATACATTCATTTTTCACAAAATGTAAACTAAACATTTAAGAAAACAATGTAACACTTACTGATAGCAAACAACATGTAAAGATGACTGTATTGCAAAATAATTTCCTTACAGAAATTAAAATTGCTTAATAATAACAAAAAAAAAAAAAAAAAAAAAAAAAAAAAAAAAAAAATACCGAGGATGCCTCGAAACTTTTGCGCCATTTGGAACTACCGCATTATTTTTGCATTAAAAAATATTTTTTTACTGCTTTAAGTACGTAATATTGTAGCCTTGAGGTTTCAGAAACATTGCATGTGTACTGGCCTCAGAAAAAATTCTGAAAAATAGATTTCAGCCGATTACACTAGGTTCCCCTTTCAAGTGCCAATTGCTGCCCCACTCTACTCTACTTGCGTTGTCGGACAGAATGAAGTCACTTCCAATAATTGCTAATTATTTTCTACACTTTCACATCGATACCCAAATTTCTTTCCATTCCGTTAGATTAGTACTTCGTTATTCTACGTTTCAGGGTGTAGTGACGGTTCAGGATACGAATATCCGAGAACAGGATACCTTAATGACCGATGCAAGATTCTAGAACCTACAGGTCGTTGGACCGAGCGATTTTAGTAGAAACTAAAACTCCAATCATCAAACAGAGTAAGCACTCCGTTACACCAAATAACACTACCAGGCTTAGCAGCAGTGAACGGTGCCATTGAATCACATGACAGAGGAGCGATTCAGTCAGCCACCCGATCTAAGTTCCGTGAAGTTGCGGCTTAGTGGGATTACCAATCGAAATGGTGGTTCGGAGGAGCGTGTTCACCTGATGCGTAAGCCGCGCGGAATTCAGGTAGCACTTTGTGTTTCGAGGCGCCTTAAAAGTTTTCCCATTTCCGTGGCACACTATCGCGCTCCTGCCGACAAGTCGAACCAGAAATCCAGCCGGTATTCCATTTCTGGCGGCGAGTACGTTAGCTTTTGCCATGAATTGCCTCGCGGTTCTTTCCGCAGACGATTCATGCACCGTGAATCGAATCGCGGTCTGAAGAAGAGGGAAAAAGAGCATGGGGTTGCGGAGGAGATGAGGAGGGTGCACGCACGTATTCCCAGAAATTCACCGAGATTTCCCAGACGCCTCATCGAAGGCGTAACGGCTGATCCCACCGTTCCTCCCTTTTTTCTTTATTTCCTCAGTCATACGAAAACGGTTTCCTGGTCTCTGTTATTCATGACGCCGCAAGGTCTGCGCGTCGTCGATGATGATCATCAACTCCGATGGAAATTGGACCTCGTGAGATATGCGCCGCCATGAATGTTTGACGAAGATACCGATGAAGAGGCTCTCCCGTGATATGTAACTTTCACTAACTGCACATTTGACGAAGGACGAGAAAATACGTCGTCCAGAAGATCATAGGGAAATATTCAAATGCACCCTTCGTATTTCACTTGATCACAAATTATAAACAGTTCTCGCGGCTCGACAAAAGTACCGGGAAGGCGTGGAAACAAATTATACGGGGATTACTTTTGCTGTCCGTGACTTTATGGTCACTGTAAAATTCATAGACTAAAGGATACGTTGCGGCGCGAGCAGTTTTCGCGATAAAACTGTCGGCTGATCTAATGAGACATCAGCTGGGGTATTTCGCAGACTTGCGAATTATCATTGCTAATTCCGAATCCCTGGTTCTTGCGCCGTATTTCGCGGAATTATTTCCATGGAATATTAATCGAACGAATTTTCAAAGATGAAGGAAACAATTATGGACGAATGCGATTTTCTCTAATCTGAAGTCGCGAGTGGCCGGAAGAAGTGGGAGCGGGATGTAAATTTATTGTCAGTCCCACGTTCGACAATAATATTTGCTGTGAGGCTGCGCAATTTGGCAGACCGTAAGTCGTTCGATTAAAAACGTCCGAACGACCGTAAATTTGAACGTTCAATTGTCCCTCTCGGTTTTCCAACGCCGCGGTTGTCACTTCGAAGCGAATTCCATTTCCATGTAGCGCTTCCAATTATCGGAGCGCGTTCCTCTGCACGTAACTTCCGGTTGTGGGACGCTTTTCAGGTAAACTCTATCTCTGCGCGTATCTAGCGTTCAGGACACGTCGCGATTTTTGCTCGTTAAGGAAATTAGATAACAAGGAGTCGCGATGGTCGCAGTGGCTCTTATTAATGATACCCTGTGGCACTCTCTGTCTTTAGACATGCAGCTTGACAATTCTTCGACTGCTCTCGAAAATTACGAATTTTTTTACGGAAGAAAAAATTATAATTTTTTATGAAAAAATTGCTGATGAACGCTTCAGTTTTCCTATATTTTCAATGTAAGCATATAACTACAGATTTACGATTAATGTTAAACTTGATAGCTCTCGAGATACGTTATCGCTGAAAAAATGGGTTTGCTTTTGTGCTGATAGGAAAATTCAGATTTTTTGAAATGCAAATACTGCAAACTTGTATTGGAACCGTTTTGTATTTTAAATTTATACATGCAACTACAGATTTATAGTCAAGTAGCAGATATTATTTGATGAATATTTAAGGTTACTCCTTTTTTATGTTCTGATCGTTTCGTTGCAATAATGTAAACAGGATTTTACATATTTTTGATATCCTCCTAGCTCTTGTAAAATGTTCCTGTAAAAACCTTATAGCAGATTTTAAGGATATTTCACAAACTATTTTCCATTTCCTTGAAATTGAGTTTGCAATAACCATATTGCAGAACATATCGTTTAAAATGTGCTTCGGATTTTTCCAGGGGTGCTTCGAACTATCGTCATTTGCACAGGAAAATGTCGTTCAATAATAATATCTTCCACCAATACTTATCCTTCATGAGCTGGGAATATTCCAAGCGATTCAAAGCTTTCATCATATAAATACAGATCGAGTTCCAGCGAATTTTTCCGTTTTTAAACGAAGAATCAGTAGCCGACTGCCTCGCGAGAAAATTTTAACGTGCTCGATTCTCATCGAGAAATCCAAATAATATCGGGTGAATCCTTAATCGTACCTCGTCCATGGCCCGGAATTTTGAATCGTTGAATTACAATTTCAGTCGCCAAACATGCCTGGGATCGCGAGTTAATATTTCATCTCGAGGGGTTTTTAAACACAGAAATCGATTTCCCGGACACCTAGTTTTCCTACAGCAGCGATGGATACCAGAGTCTGAAATTAAGTAGAATGAACCTGGGACTACTGGAGATGCAATTAACGTTTGAAGCACCGGGTGCTAAATTTATGACGGGGTTAATTCAATCGTGTTCGCCACTTCATAACAGAATATGAAACATATTTAAAAATGAGAGAAAAGATTTAACGAAAAAATCGTTAGCGCATCGTGATTAACAACATAACAAAAATCTTCTAGGATAAAATTCCGTCCGTTATCTTAGCGTCTTTTCTTTTTGGTAAAACTCTGACAAGAGAGAAGAAGTAAACATAGTAAACGAGAACAACAGAAATTAATGAACTAATATTAATTAACTAATATTGAGCAGGATGATAAAATGGATTTAGAACTTTTATATAAAGATATAATGAAGGTATGCAAAAGAAGAAAGAAAGAATGTTTTAATTTTATTTTATTTTATTTTATTTTATTTTATTTTATTTTAATTCACGGGAAAGGAATTCCCATTAGTGTACAAAGAAATTTAATAAGGTTACATACATAAAGGTCACAATAATGAGAAACAAATAAAAGAATACAAAAGCAATATAAAAACGACGAAGGAAAAAGAACATAAATAAAATATGAAATAAAATATATAAAGATATAAAAGATATAAAGATATAAGAGAAGAGAAACAAAAAACAGATTAGATTAACTTGTAAATTTGACTCCTGAAAGACGTCAACGAGCTACCAAATATATCAAGGTCGCCAACAAATGCATTGGCAGTAACACACGTCCGGTTAATAGAATCCAGATGCGAACACATTGAGATATAATTTAACGGAAAAAAAGTCTGCAAGTGTCTTAGAGATCTTACTGTTAATGAGTTCAAGAAGTTGAGGACATTTGATGTAACCATTGACGATTTTTAAAAGTAGCATAAGTTCAGAAAAAATTCTTCTTCCTTCTAGAGTATCAAGTTTAAGCTCATTCATGATTTCATCGTAGTTGTGGTCAGTGATAGACATCTTCTGCCCTAACTTAAACGCAGCAAACCTAAGAAATTTATGTTGTATAAGGAGACCATATGACTGAGGCGTATTCTAACATAGGTCTTACTAACGAACAGTATAAGAGTCTAAGTGAGTTTGGATTTGAAAATTTCACTGTACATCGCTTAAGAAAACCAAGGGTTTTGTACGCTTTCGACACTACTATCTGTATATGAGCGGAGAAATTAAAATGAGGGGTAAAAAGAACCCCTAAGTCACGCATCTCGGATACATGTGATAGTATTTTATTTCCTAATTTATAATCGTACTCAATCAGACAGCGTCTCCTTGAGGACCTCATAAGATGAGATTTTTCCAAGTTTAATGACATGCAGTTCAGTCGAAACCATTGCTCAAAATTATCTAAATCTTGTTGCATTAAGGAACAGTCTGTATTACCGTTTATAACCTTAAAGATTTTTAGGTCATCGACATAGAGCAAAAATTTGCAATGATTGAATACACTGGCAATGTCATTAATAAAGAGGATGAAAAGTAGTGGTCCTAACTGGTCCTATCGGATAAGAGTACTGATCAGCCATGGGAACTATCTGTTTTCGACCTCGCAAATAGGTTTCTAACCAGGACAGTAGTAGATTGCAAAATCCTAGCGCTGATAGCTTAGACAGTAGGATGCCATGCAGTAAACGGTCCATATTGACAGATAAATAGTGACAGTAAAGAGACAAATTCGTGATAGTTGACAAAGATGGAATGAACCCATGTTGTTCAGAAAAGACCAAATTCACAACAGAACGTTTTATTTTGTCACTGATAAGGCTCTCAGTTTAGACATGACATCCATGATACAAATCGGTCTATAGTTCTTAATGTTAGATGGATCTCCTGATTTGTAGATAGGTGTAACTAAACTGACTTTCCAAATATTTAATATATTATTTAATATAGTTGTAATGTTTTAATATAGTTCATTATCTGACTCGCCTAATTTTTTAAATATCTTGTAATTAGATAATCACAATTGTGCTTTGTTGCTTATTTCACAAGTTCTGAATTCTGTCGTAATCATCCCGCATAATTATTGAAACATGATTACAAAAGATCATACCAGAAAGATTGATTACTCCTCTTCCATATATTTGAAATATGATTTACGGAACTAAATAAAAATAATAGATATTTCACGCGGAATATCATCGAATTGCGGTCGTATTCCTTTATATTTGCGAACGAAAAACAATGCATACATATAATGCATATTCGATTTCGTTGGAGAGCAATGCTAACTCCAATCATCGTTCCCGAAATCACTTGCCACCCCGCATATACCTTCATCTCGAGCAACCAAATAAAGATAGAGAGAATTGAACGTGGGAGGCAACGCGGGAATGGAAACCTGTTCAAAGTTTCGTAATTTGAAAGCAGGACGGGATATTCCTGTTAACAGGCATTGTCGGTATTAGAACGAGTCTCCTACGCATTCTCCCCCCCCCCTCAAATGTCTCAATACTCCACCCCTACCCACCACCCTCTTTGTTTACTAACTCACTGATTTTCTGCTTCGTCCGTTCCCGCATCATTGATTTAATCTCCTTGTTCCTCGTTCCCCCGAGCCCCTCCGCGTGTTCTGTACCCACATGCAGTTACCAATGCATCAGCTGGTTCAGGGACGCGCCTCCTTCAGTCGGACGTTCCTCGTCCCACTTATCAGCTCGTTCATTTAGGCTTTCATTAATTCAGTTACTCGTCCAGTCCTAGATTGCTCTCCTTTTTCTCCACCACCGATTCATCAATCTCCCTGCGTTCCCTTCATTTCTCACAGACGCCCTTCATTCTCTTTTTGCTACTTCCTTCGCGCAACCCCCCGCCACGATTCCATTACACATCTCACTATCTATCCGGGAATCCCCAGCGACAGAGCCACGACGTTGCACGGCGCTCTCTCCCTTTGGGGGTTAACGCGTCCTGACAGTACGAGTCCGGTTATGGAACACACGACGCGACCGTGTCAAAGGCACATCGGGATACACTGGCCCACGAATCGGTCGAATTTCGAAACTGCCCGATTCCTGCCTCGCTTCCGTGTCTCGCTTGATGGAGATTCGTATCTCCCGAGAGATCCGGATCTCACAACTCACAAACAGAAATTTCGTTAAGGCACACTGGCATAGAATCGATTTCAGTGTAACTAAGAAAAGATCTCGAGGCTCTTGATATTCCTAAATTCCCCCGTGGGCAAAGAGGGTCCACTATTTTCCTCAGTCGGACCAACGAAACCGAATCACTACCCGAGGCAAATTAGATCACAGTCCAGGTCACCTCAAAACGCAGCCCAAACGAAGATCAAGATAAAGAACAGCGCTTTAGGAGCTTGTTTCGGTATCCTATAACGCAGCTCTTTGTTACGCAAATTGAACCCTCTGTCCCGACAAACCCCTCTCCAACCCCAACTTCTCGGAAGACTCTGACAGAAATAGGGGCTGCCTCCATAAACACTGTTTAAATCCCACGCCAAAACGATTTGGCCGACACAAGTCGAGGCCCAAGCGATCGTCCCAGCTGTCAACAACGCGACATCTTCTTCCAATGAATCCCCTGAGCTCGATTAAAGAGGGATTGAGAATTATAGTTCACTCACCCCTGTTGAACTCCGTCTCTCCTATGAAGAAGCAATCGTTCACACACTCGAACCAAACATTCCTCCTCGCACTTTGCTCAGCTCAAACGTCGTCGCGACATTTGAACGGGACACGCAAGGAAACTCGACACCACATGATTTTCACCTTCCCTTACATCGATCTGAACTCGCCGACAATCGTACTGCACGCGAACACGGTCTGTCAGGGATGCCCGAAGCCGAAGCGATGTTCTGACAATAAGAGTATCTCGCGATACGTGGCCGTGGCGGCGACTAACTCTCAAGTTCGACCACGCGACTCGTGCTTACGGCGCGCAATTGCTTTGCGCAGTCGAAGGCACCGAGAAGGGACGAGGACGACCGGCAACGAGACCCCGGACACCACTTTTCGAACTTTGAATAAACAGAAATGCTGCCAAGCATTCTTCCTCTTACATCGCCCGCGGTTTTACGCAACGCCTGTGCCCGGTCTTCGGCGGATGTAGACGAATACATGCACCACGAGGAACCGGTAAACGGTCGAGAGTAATTAGAGTTGTAGATTGCGGTCTGTGTGTCAATTGTATCAATGAAATTCCCCCCCAAGGTGGGCCACCTTGACGTGGTGGGGGAGCTCGAGACCGGCCCCGCTAAGTGCCCACAACCAAACGGGACAGACGTTTTCCTGACCGGACTGAGAAGCCATGGTCCGCGTCGCTAACAGACGTCCCAAGAATAACAGTCCTTACAATGCCACATGTAAGAAATTCATGGATTGGGGTGCCCGCACACACGGAGTACCTGGTTGCTCAGCTCGAGCATCCCATTCGCTGGACTGTTCCCACAGTCGGTCGAATACCCATAATTTGGAAGAGCCCCAACTCGAAGCCATGGGAAAGCTAGAAAGTATTATTACATCTGCTGGCATAAGTGACCAACTTCGTCCGGCTGGGCGGCTACAAGGCCTCTGTTTCCTCGAAACACATTCGTGTATCAATGAAATGGTTTGTTTTTGTCGCGGCGAAGTGTTTGCTTTTGCCCTCAGCGCGTTTGCGTGTGCATGTGCTCACCATTTGATGTTTGAATTTTGCAATTTCTTGTGCAGTGGGTCTGAAACGTAGCTGCGGATGTATCTTGTGATAAATATGCACACAGATAAACGTATGAAGAGAAATTGTTTCTTTTTTCAGTATTTCTTTTTTGCTGAGATTTTCAGGTATATGCATGTATAATGGATAAGATGAAATTCTCTGACTTTAACTTAAGGAGAAGTTCTGGTCTAGAAGAGTAAAAAACGTGATTTTTTAGAATTTTTGCATAATAAAATATACGTGGTGACAATCTACGGTTTTCAGTACCGTGTTTTTAATAATCATGTTCGAAAAATTATCTTTATATGCTATGAATTATAGCTACATAACTTGAATTCTGAAACAAAAGCGTGGAACATATTTTTAAGCTACATATATTAAATTCTTGCACACAGAAGCAAAAAATTTCTTTTTGGTGTTTTCTGGCACTTCAAAGTTAAACTTTATTCTTTTTAAACAGTTTTTACACAAGTTTACTTCTATCAAATGTTAGTACATTTGAAAAAACTTAAAATATTAGAGGTTTGCTCACAGCGAAAAAGTATCACTCAAAGTGTCACAGAATTTTTAGGTATGTTTACGTGTTCAAAGTGCTGAATGCATATTGTTGTTTGATAGTTAGTATTTTAGTTGCCATTCAGTAAAAAAATTGTATCGATCGATTGTGTAGTTTTTGACTGACGCCTGCTGAAAAATGGAAAATCAAAACGGGCACTTTCGGCATATTTTTCTTTTTACTTCCGTTAAGAAAAATGCGCGTCGCAACTCACAAAAACTGTGTGTTGTGTATGGTGACGAATCCTTAAAAAAACGACGATGTCAAAATTTGTATGCTAAATTTCATTCTGGTAATTTTTCACTCAAAAGATGAACACTGTTCTGGTCGTCCAGTTGAAGTTGATGACGATGAAAAGAAGGCAAAGATTGCAGAGAACTAAATTAACTTGGTTATGTAAAATAACTCGACTTATGGGTTCCTCATAAACTTAACGAAGTTCATTTAACACAACGCATTAGCATTTTCTTGAAGGACATCACGAAAAGAAGGTCACACAGTGGGCCAGGCGGCACTTCTAGGTGGAACAAATTCGTAACTCATCAGAACTAGCTGCTATCTCAACTTGTATGGGAGCGTTGTAAAGGGGAGGCTTCATTCTTTAAGTTCATGATAATTTGGATTCCACGAATAATTTATTAATCTTTTTGCAGTTGGTTAAACAATAAATAATTATGCATAATATGAAATTTAATTTGAGGATGTAAAAGTAGAGAGTTAACATTTAAAATGCACCCAAAAACATTAGTATACTTTTTTTTATTGTATTTTAAAAGTTCATAATCATTCACCCAAGCGCGCTGTGGATTATTTCAGAATTCTGAATGAAATTAACTATGAAAGTTGATTTTGGATGTTTTTCTAAACAGAAATTGTATTGGTTAGATGTTCTATTTGTGTTTGTATATTTTATTAACAGTTATTTGACTTCCTGTAATTTGGTATTCAGTTCCCTTCTACTTATCACAAATTGATTTCCTAAAACATAAAAGTGTCTCAAGATCACAGCTGCAAAAAGATTAATAAATTATTCTTGGAATCCAAATTATCATGAACTTAAAGAATGAAGCCACCCCTTTACAACGATCCCACACAAGTTGAGATAGCAGCTAGTTCTGATGAGTTACGAATTTATTCCACTTAGAAGTGCCATCTGGCCCACTGTGGGTCATGGGATATCAAAAGCTGATGAAAGCTTCATCAAAAGAAGGTCATGTTATTAACTTGATGAGATTACAAAGAAATTGTCTAGATACTTTGAAATTTTATTGCGCAACCAGACGATTTATTTGGATATATACATTTAATAATTAACCAAATTGAACAATTCAGTTCAAGAAAAGCGATCAGAATTGGCATACACTAACAGTATTGGGTTCTGTTATGACAACGCAAGACCGCACAAGTCTTTATACACTCGAAAGAAATTATTGGAGCTTAGTAGGATTGTGTTGTCACATTCACCATATAGCTGTGGCTGTAAGGCAAAACAACGTATGTCAAATTTTCAGAAAATTTGATTTTGTTACGTTCCGAACATAAATATTAAATCTTTTTTTACATACATACAGGGTGTCCCAAAATAAGTGCGGGAGCCGTTAAGGGGAGATTCCTGAGGTGATTTTAAACAACTTTTCCCTTAGCGAAAATTTTCGTTTCGGCTTTGTTAACGAGTTATTATCGAAAAACATCGACCAATAGAAGCATGAATACAGTGTATGAATTTCAGCGCGGGCTTCAGCTGTGAGTAGTATTGGCCAGCCATCGTCCGCGTCATCATTAATCTGCTGTACTCACTCCCCGATTGGTCGGTGTTTTTCGTTAATAACTGGTTAACAAAGCTTTCAAGGACATTTTTGCAAAGGAAAAAGTTGTTTAGAATCACCCCAGGAATCTCCTTTTAACGGCTCCCGCATTTAGTTTGGGACACCCTGTATATACAGAGTGTTCCAAACTCGACGCGGGAGCCGGAAATAGGAGATTCCTGGGGTGATTCTAAACAACTTTTTCCTTTGCAAAAATGTCCTTCGAAGCTTTGTTAATGAATTATTAACAAAAAATACCGACCAATAGAAGCACGAATATACATATGTAGGGTAATGGTCCCAATTAATGAGCCTGTACCTATTAGTGTGCCTCTACACTTAAATAAATTGTAAAAAAGAATATCTCTAAGAAATAAAAGAAACACATTTTTTTAAATAAAGTCAAAGTATGAAACTTAATGAAAAAAAATGTTTTTCTGTCATTTCTGAAGGGATTCCTTTTTTATAACTTATTTAAATGTAAGGGCACACTAATAGGTTCAGGCTCACTAATAGGGACCAGTACCCTAGTGGATGAATTTCAGCGCGCGCCCCAGCTTTAAGTAGTATTGGCCCGCCATCGTCCCCGCCGTCGATAATCCGCTGTACTCGCTCTCTGATTGGTCTATGTTTTCGTTAATAACTCGTTAACAAAGCTTCGGATAACATTTTTGCAAAAGAAAAAGTTGTTTAGAATCACCTCAGGAATCTCCCACTTCCGGCTCCCGCGTCGAGTTTTGGACATGGCTTCTCGATAAGCAAAGCATTGTGGGAACTTCTCTAAGCGAGCGCAATCCTAACTTTTGAATTTATGAAAACAGTATCTCTTTCGGCGACGCAATCGACTTGTTAATATAACGTATTTCTTATCTTGGAATCATCGTAGTTCCATGGCGCAGCGTATAGTCTCCCCAGCGTATGATCTCACAATTACGTCGTACTAAATCGAAGATCATATTATGTACGCGGTGACCCATTGCGAATATAATTTTTCATTTGTTTGAATATAAATTAGATTCGGAATTGTAACACCCTTAGTTAAGTTCACACACTTTGATAGTTTCTTTGATAATTGGAAACTTGGCAACACATAAGTGTTGTGGCAAATCTTTTGGCATAGGGAATGTCGAATTAAATAATGCTTGCAACGAGATCTTCTTTATTTAATAACATTATTTCTTATGATTTTATAAGAATATAATCAGGAAGTATGTCTTTTAGTAGAAAAATGTTTTCCATCGTTTATATTTATACGTTTTTAAAACAAATTTCCTGAACTTATATGCTTATTCCGAGTCTGTAAGTTGATACATATAATCCCTTAAGGGAGAAAATACCCTTTTTACGAGTTATCCTTTTTATATCGACCTATGCAGTTCTTAAGATGCAAGTAATATAAGAAAATGTTTTAAGGGAAATATAGGAAAATATAACGATTTTCCAAAACAGGAGAAAATTTACAAAAAGCTATTGAAACAAAAATATGTAGAAAATACAAGTTTCTTGACAGAAAGAAATTTAGTGAAAATTTAATGTATACTATAACATTTCCTCCATAACATTTTTCTTACACTACACTTTTAAACTTTTAAACAATTAAACTTTTATCAATATCTTTTACACTTTAAAATATATATGCGCCAGAATAAAAAAAAAACAATTTTGATAAAAGGGACCTTCCTTAATATCTAAGGACGATTCGACCTAAATACGGTACAATTTTTTAATTTGTTCACAAAAGTTATATTGTGTAAAGTATAAAGTTTCATTAATAACTACAATATTCTTAAAATTGTTTTACGGATATATGAAAGTGTTTTCCTCATCTTAACACACAAATATGTATAAGGACTTTGATCTATTTATGTTTTTGACTAATAAAATCACTGATTTACCCAAACTTGAAAATGTATTTTGGCTTTTACATGTAAAGGGTATAGAAACAAATAGACTGCGAACTTTTATTTTAAATAAAATGTTCACGAACGCATAGAATGAATTGAAACTTGAATAAGAATATGTCATTTTTTAAATATTTCAAATTGAATTGTAAACATGTGACTGTCAACAACCCCAAGATTTTTGGAATATTTAGCATTGCAATAAATGCATAAAATCCGCAGTCTAGAACAAAAATATATTACTTTTTGTAGAAATGTTGTACATTAAAAAAAAACTTCATTTCTTTCAAAAACAAATTAATCATTTGTTAGCTATATTTTATTTTATTGTTGAAATTAATTGTTCTGTATCCTGAAAGCCGATACTGTCATCATGAACAATTTGACAAAAGCGTAAGTCAATCTGATGCAATTATGTAGCCACTGGACTAGCATCAAAAGTATGGTTTTGAGAAGAATGCGTTTAATGTTTCATTTTGTCGATATACTGTACATGTATTACTAAAGCATACTGCTACTTCAACTTAAAGTACATTTTTTCTACTTAGATTGAATCATCGATCCCAGACTATGTATGGATCTTTTTTAATTACTCGGAATTCAAATGAATGCTATTATGGCCAATTAAATCTGTCTTGCTATACTCCTACGCTCAAATTCTACTGCAGATGTAGGTTCTTTATTTCAAGAAATTTTAATCTAATATTTTGAAATCATATTGTACATATACATATGAAACCTCTAAAAAACGCAAAATAAATTTTTCGATTATGTTCATCTGTTACACTGATGATCTCCCTTAAAATAATTTCAATTCTGTTGATATAATCAGAACTAACTCTTTCTTAATTCCAGTATTTTCCTTTTAAGCATTATACGTGTAACAATTTCTATTATTAGCATAGCATTCCAACTGAAAATAACATGCTTTTAATACAATGATAATTAAACAAGTTATGAGAAAAAAAATAAAGTGCATGACCGGATCAGAAAAGACTCAAGGAACACTAGTATTTAATATAGATCAGATCTTTTCCAAGTGAAATATGCTAGACGATCTTCAGACCTTCAAATAGAAGTATAAATATAAAATTAAATTGATAATTAATGAACTTAAATCGCGTATTTAATAGAATAATATTTTCATTCTTATTCAGAATAATCGTTTTTCTTTTACTTCGAACTTCTTCCACCATGTTATACGAGATCCCTAGCAATTTTTCTACCGTGTTATATGAGAGCTACTGCAACTTTTGAACCGTGGTATACGAGACCGTGTTTTACGAGTACCACGTTATACGAGCTCTTATAACAAAAAGCAATTATACATCAAATATGCTGAAAAATGTCATTTTTTTTCGGTAGAAAACTGGGAAAACTTTTTCCTTATCTTTTACCAATTAATACTTAATAAAAGTGACACTTAGTCTTTCAAGCATTGTGTGTTTAGCGCTCTTGGAAAGCAGTAAAGGCTAACTGTAGTAAGTAGAAACAGCTGTTTTAGTCAGACGCGCATTGTGACGTGTATGCAGGGTATAACAAAAATGTTGCAGTTCCTTGAAAAGGGTGATTCCTAAGATGATTTTAAACAAATTTTTCCTTAGCAAAAATGTTAGGTGGGGCTTTGTTAACGGGTTATTAACAAAAATCCTTGACCAATCAGAGCACGAGTACAGTGGACGAATTTCAGCGCGGGCTTTAGCTGAGAGTAGTATTGGTCCGTCATCGTCCGCGCTATTATTAATCCGCAGTACTCGCTCTCCTATTGGTCAACGTTTTTCGTTAATAACTCGTTAACAAAGCCACACCTAACATTTTCGCTGAGGAAAAAGTTGTTTAAAATAAACTCAGGAATCACCCCTTTGAAGAAATTGCAACATTTTTGTTACACCCTGTATGTATGGGCATTCGGGTTCGGGACAAAATTCATAACTTCTAAATTAATCCATTTTCATCCAAAAAAAACCTAACATATTTTTAAAAATACATGGGCAGATAAAAAAAAGATATAAAACAACTAACTTTTTCTTACTTTTTCTTACTTACAGTGCTTCGCTTGTAAAAATTTCCTTCTGTATTCGTCCGCGGTCGTTGTATTCGTGTTGAATCTCCTCTTCTGTCTTGTCCGGAGGATCGAATAACGAATCCAAGATACCCTTCGTTGTGACTTCTAAATCACTCGCTTTCCGCTCTAACATTTCAAGCCCAACCATGATTCGCCGATCGTCCGATTCAGCATCGAGTGCGTCGTCCAAGGTATTCAAGACTTTCGTAAACGCAGCACGCTGCGACGTTTTTCTTCTTCTCACCGTATCCATCTCGTTGCACAATTATAAACTTCACACAACACGAACCCATTGTCCTGTCACGGTCGCCAGATGTTTTTGGGAGAACGGGTTCAAAATCGATGTAGGCAACTCTTCACGCAGGGAAATGCGATTTATTAACACGTGCGCGTGTTGCGGTGTCGCGTAGCCATTAATTGACTCTCGCTCGATTAGGGCTGCCGGAAAACCCGAATATTCGAGCGGCTCGCGATCCGAACCGAGCCGAGTACCTGAAGGAAGCGAGCGGCTCGCTTCTTCCGAGCGGCTTGAAACATTCGAATGACTCGGACCGGACGATCCGAGTACAGAGGGTAAAAAGACAGCGTGGCAAATCAGCCGGAAGCCGCCATTCAAAGGAAACCTCAGGATTAGCTCAGGAAAATGTAATGTCTTGTGTAATAACGTGAATATAGAAACTTAAGGGGTCTTTCCAGTGTGAACCTCTGAAAAATTGCCTTTTTTGGGAATATTTTTGTACTAAACGAAATGTCCAATCTAAATAAAGTTTTTCCTACTGATTAATACACTTATTGAGAGTACAAACAAATTTTTTTTTCAATTTATAATAGTTTATTTAACTATATATATCGCACTGAATTGAGCGCCTCAAGAAAACGATGTAGTGCTTGCGTAGATGATTGCAAAAAAATTATTTGATTAATCAGTCTCAAATTTTTACACATTATTCAACACATCAGTGGCTATCGCAGGGACCACGGAAACTTTGTTTTATTAACAATTTCATACTTTTTACAATGACAAATGACTAAAAATTCATCGAATTTCGGAACTTAAACATTCAAACTTCCGTTATTTGGTTAATTTTTTATCAATTAAAATAATTTTGGTTCCAACGATAACGACATCCATGAAGACTAAAAACCATTTTGAATTTTTTTATTCTGATGCGTCGTTCTTCTGGAATCATCTACGCAAGCACTACATCATTTTCTTGAGGCGCTCAATTCAGTGCGATATATACAGTTAAATAAACTATTATAAATTGCAAAAAAAATTTGTTTGTACTCTCAATAAGTGTATTAATCAGTAGGAAAAACTTTATTTAGATTGGAAATTTCGTTTAGTACAAAAAAATTCCCAAAAAAAGGCAATTTTTCAGAGGTTCACACTGGAAAGACCCCTTAAAATCAATGATACACAGCCACCTATTAGCACAGGAAGTTTTCCTGCAAATGGCGGAACCAATCATCGAGAAGGTAGTTGATTTGCCACACTGTCCTTTTACCCTCTGTAGATCCGAGTAGATCGTAAGTACGTCTATCGTGCAGATTGGAAATATCGAGCAGATTATAAACATGTATACATATGCATATAGTGACTCACATTACTTTTTGGATATCGCATACTTTTAAGTTTAGTAATACATATCTGTACATGTGACAAAAATATTCGTTTAATTGTTTTTTATTATATTACATTATTACGGACTACGGATTTTTATACATTTAGGTCAAATATTATTATTACAAAATGTATAAGAATGTGAACAAATTCTAAAATTTGCAAACTGTGAAAAATGAAGTACATTCTATATTATTTAGAAAATGAGGTTTACGATTATTCAAACTTCTGTTCTTGATTTGAATATATGTTTCTGCTATGGATAGGCTAAAACTTATGTCTTTAGAGAGTAGAAGAACAATTTCTGATTTGATGCTTCTGTTCAAAATTCTGCATGATTGCATCAAATGTCCCCAACTCCTTGAGCTTCTCAATTTATATGTGCCAATATACGTTATTTAAGAAAATCGCAAACGTTTTTCCCAGCAAACTATACCTCTTATTTCTCAAATTCTGATACTATTAACCGTCTGTGCATGACAGCAAATGCTATTGACCACAACCTGCACATGTTCTGCGGCTCTATCTCTTTATTCAGGAAACAAATTTATGATTTCTTTTAATTCTTCTCTTTCTATTGTGATGAATACGTTTGAATTTTGCCTTTTGTTTCATTCTCTAATATTTAATTAACTTCATTATATATACTTATAGTTTAATTTTATTACTCTCTTACTCTCTTTATATATGTTAATTCGTCCTCTAATGTACTGCTACTAATTATTTGTACACTAATGGGAATTCCTTCCCGTAAATAAATAAATAAATAAATAAATATATGAAAATATGAATCTGCATAAAAGTTCGCAATCTACTTACAGTATAGGTAACGGAAATATGAACAATACTATTCGAATTGTAAGTAATATTTTACTTCGTAATAAATATTAAACCAAATAATATCTAAATTGCGTGTCGCGAAAACAATCGGACACTATCAAAATTGAACGCATAAAGTTACAGTAAAAGATTGTTATTAATTATTGATACCCTGTTAAAAGTAAAATTAACATTTTTTAAATAAACTATATGAATATGTCGATGAATTTTGATAGTGTCCAAATATTTGTATAACACACCATCTGCGTATCATTTGCACTCATGTTTATTACAAAATAACATTACAATTTAAAAAATTGGGGTTTATATTCCATTATCTATGATACATCTATAAAACCTGTAACCGTATTTATCTTTTTCTCGCTCCTCCTTTTGAACTGAGGAAAAGATTTCTTGATACAACAAAATCTACCGGTTAACAAAATAGAGATTGTTGGATTTTAAATAGGATTCGTGCCTCCAGGCACTGGAAGACGGGAAGTCTCCTGAATTTAGACACGGTGAATTTTGGTTACTAGTACTTTACTTTTTATAATCAACAAGTCTTTTCGCACGTTCCTTAATACATAAAGTTCTTGCTCATACGCAAACGCCGGAATATCGCTCTTTCTAGCCGATGGAGGAGTGTATGTGTTTCCTTGTTTGTAAAATAAATTGAGTTTCTCACGTTGCATCTACACAATGGATGAAAGGACTGCTGACGCCCGTGTGTCGCAGTGAAGCGGCGAAATGGGATTTTGGGGCACCCTCTGGGTGAACCGTGTTCCCATCCGTCGCTCAGTAGCTTCACTCTGGCCGCTTTCTTTCTCCCGATGCTACTCCCAATCAAACGTGCAAAATCCCTTGCCCGGTACCGAGAACGGGGAAGGCAGACCACGCTGACTGGGCCTCACACCTTTACTATTTACTCAATTGACAAGAGCTTGGTGCTGAGACACCCGTTTGGATGGATCGGTCACGAAGCTCTGCAATTTCGTTATCCTATAGCTCTTACCTCCCTACTGAAACACACACACTCTCTCTTTATTCTACGCGTATCGTGGACGGGAGCCGCCTGCTCATTTCTGAGTTCTCTAAGATTGAGTCCTCTATGGTTTTCTAAGTAAATTTCACCTATAGTGAATAGATTATTATAAGCTTGTTATAATTTTGACTTCTACGATGGCCCCAAACTTGAGAATCGTTTGGAGCTCGCGGGTTGGCACGGATGGCTCTCTATGAGGCTCTAACAAGTGCAACACCTGCGCTGGTTCCCTGACGCTGGCGGCGTGCCCTGCACCGGCTCCCGTCGACGGACTCTCTTACGAATTCTCTGATCTATTGGGTTGACCCGTTTTGGTCGCGCACCGATCGCAGAGTGACGGGATCGGACAGCGGCATCGAGCGCGTTCGATCCTGATCATCGGGGAAGTTGGTTGCGCGCGCACCCGCCGTCCTGACGGGGGGACCGACGACGTCGATGTTCTCCTCCTGCGGGATGGATACTCTCCTACTGTGACGTTGGGATTTTAAATTCCCAACGTTCGAGTCTATTTATCCGTCGCCTTTGACCGTCCTATGCCCGTGGCTGCGCGTTTTTGTTTCGCGTTATATTATGTAACCGTAACTGACGTTCAAATATACGGTTACAAACCTAATGTAACAAGTTGGATTTTGCTAAAATTTAGATATGTCGTAGTCTTTGGGGAAATAAGAACGTATCTCGGAGGATTTTTGAAAATTTTATAAAATATCGATTTTACAGACCTTTGAAATTAGGTCTTACTCTTTTCTCAAAAAATTAAAGCGGTTGAACTAACAAAGTGATAAAAATGTGCTTTTGGGTGCTTATAGCAAAGTCATAATAGTATCAACTATTTATTCTGTAATTGTTGTTAACAAATGTCGTTTTTTTTTGTAGGGGGTCAATATTTAAAAATTCGAAAAAATTGAGAATATAGCTCTATTTGTCCTCTTTGTGGTCAAACTAACGTATTTAAATTTGCTTTTATTAACGCATTTGATTTTATTTACTTAACACGAACCGGAAATGAGCATTTTCTTAGAATTACTTGAGCAAATTTGTAAACAAATTCTACGTATGCAAGAAATACAAAGAATATGCAAAATATATGCAGAGTATGTAATATACATATATGCAGGGTATACAACGCATATGCAGAATATGCAAGATAGGTACATACAATTTGCACAATATGCAAAATAAAAAAAAAATATGTTCAAAATACTGTAATACCAAAATATATTTCTGTCGAAATCTGATTTCGTTCAACCATTTCCCTAAAATATGCATTTGCATAAACTCCTGCAATCTAATTATTACTGCAAAATAGAGGCAGATCGACACTATACAAGGGTGTTTCATTTAACTTGAGACTGTCAAATATCTGGAAAACTAAGCATCGTACAAAAAAATGTTCCAAATAAACTTTTAATGATTTTGAAGGGGCTATTCACCTGTATAAAAAATAGCCCGCCCCGCCGCCCCTGGGTGTGGGGCAGCGAGAAATTTTGAAATTTTAAACGGAAATCCCTATTTTTTATGCAGATTCGAATTCTATGCCACAAAATACATAAGTTTTGTCCGAAGCATTTCTTTCGATCCGTGATATACGGTGCTGTAATTGCGAAAAATAAGATTTTGCGATTATCTCAAGAATTGCACTTTCGATCATGAGATAAAAAAAGACGTGTTGAATCTTTCTAATGGGAACCCCTATTTTTTGCAGATTCGGATTGTACAGAAAAAACACGTAATTTTTATGCGAAATTTTTTGGTTTTTTGGAGATGGCACTGTAGTCGCAAAAAAATAACATGCACTCTGTCATTTGAAATATTAAGAGACACATGAGTAATATTTTCAAGAAAGGAAGTTTAATTTGATTTTTTAATTTTTACTTCAGGTAAGGAAGAAATCGATAAATTCATCAGTTTTAGCGCCATCCAGAAATAAAGACGTGTACGTATTAGTTTTCTGTTCTCCTCAAGGTGCTTTATGTCGATGAGTCCCTTCGCCTCTCACCATCCATTTAAAATAAATGCTCGAAATTTGATCCCCAACTTCGATACATTTATTGATCCGCGTTTCAAATGATTGCACACAACTTAAAAGTGTGGTCGCGAAAAATCTGACTTTTCGCGATTACAGCGCCATCTGTCACGAATCGAAAAAAATGTTTCGAACAAAAATTACGTACTTTGTGGTGTAGAATCTAAGTCTGTAATAAAAAATAGGGGTTTTCATTTAAAATTTCAAAGTTGCCCCCTGCCTCACCCCCCAAGGTGACGGAGGCGGGCTATTTTCTCTACAGGTGAATAGCCTCATCGAAATCAGTAAAAGTTTATTTGGAACATTTTTTTGTACGATGCTTTATTCTCTAGATACTTGACAGTCTCAAGTTAAACGAAACACCCTGTATTGCAGGACACTCTTTGTTTCATTTGAGCTCCCTTTCCGCTCCTTAAAATACTTAAACGTATATTGTGTACAATTTGTTTGTAGAAAAGCTGAAAGAAATAACATCAATTTTTTAATATAGAAAAATACGAAAAATGTAATACAAGTTAGAATATTTAAAAAATTGTTAATAAAAATGTGGCATGTAATAATAAGCTATGAATTTTATATTACAATTGTTTAACGTTTGTCCATTGTTCGTCACACTCCGAAACGTCGTTGAGAGACAAAAATCTATTAACCTTCAACTGCTCGAAGTTGCATTGAAAAATATTCTTTTATTTGTTTTGTTCTGTAAATATCGAACCGATATAAAACCATACTGTTTCGATTAAAATAATTAAGCAGAACTGGGTAAAACATTGAAAGAAGCATTGAAAGAATGACAATTTAATCATAATTTCCTTAGAAAATTGGTAATAATAGCTTATGCTTTTTCATATTTCCATTATACTTTTAACTTAACAACAGCGAAAAATAGAATTCGAAATAGAATATATAATAGCTTTATTTGCAGTGTTACGCGAACGAGACAACGCTGAAAAGAAAGAAAGAAAGAAGATACCAACTACCGTTTATTGTCAAATTGCTATCAACCCAGTGCCATCTGTCACTGAAACGGGTGATTCGAATTCAGATGAGCCACTAGTTTGTAGTATTCACTGTGAGACACAGTTAGTTTAGCAGATCACAGTCTTTCAGCTATTAGACTTCTTCAACGCTCCAGGCAGTCGGGGAGGGTTTACGCAGGATTTTCTGGAATCCAAACGTCTGGCTGTCGGTGTAGTGGAAAAGTTAGCCGAGGTGCTTTGCTGTTTAGCTTCCGTTTCGCGCGACAGAGATTTCTGGGATGTAAATTTAAAGCTGCACCTCTTCAACTCGTACTGTAAATTTAGCCACACGCAGCTCAATTCGAGATTCTTGCGTCGAGATTGCCGTCGCGCACGTTGTAACGAGTTCGAGTAATTGGCTGATTTCTGCGTCACAACTGCCGCTTCTCACCTTTTAAAAGTCCTCTGCTAGTTCAGTCTGCAACGCGCTTTGATACAAGTGTCACAGTACTTTTGCTGTTAGATCGCCTGAAAGTTCGTGCTTCGTATCGTTTCAAAGAGCACAATTGCAGTTCACGGTACTTAACTTTATTTTTTAATGAGTAACTGTAGTCCCTATTTGCTTTTGAAACTCCTTCCCATCTTTCAGGTGACTTCGTACAGAGTTTTGTCCTTTTGATTAAAAAATTCTATAAAGTTGTCCTGCGCGGCTCTCTTTTTGAAGCTTTTTCCTGAAATAGAATTTTCCAGCGAATGAATGATATTCTGATAGAATAGAGTTCGGTGAATAAGACGAATGTCGAAAAATTGCGAAGTCATGTAGCTTTCCTGTGTTACACGCAAAAGAAAAAGTTTTATCCGTCTGACAGATGGGCTTTATCTGTCGCAGAGGATAACTCCTTTTTTATTTCAAAACTAACATCGTTTTCGCGTTATAGTATTTCATAATTTTTTCATTCTACAAAATATTTTGCAAACTTCACGACTTTTTGAAATGAAAGAAGTTCATAGATAGACAGCGGATATTCATGCAAATGCATGTTTTTATAGTAAATAGATAAAGTTATAAGACTTAGACAGGAATATGTTTTGTTATAAGGAGATTATAAAAATATAGTTTTTATCTTGCATATTATGCATATTGCATATGTTTTGCATAAATGCATATTTATATTCATATAGACATAGATTTTGCATACGTGCATATAGTG
Source organism: Perdita meconis (assembly GCA_030770465.2). Classification (NCBI taxonomy): domain Eukaryota; kingdom Metazoa; phylum Arthropoda; class Insecta; order Hymenoptera; family Andrenidae; genus Perdita; species Perdita meconis. The sequence goes on along the minus strand of JASKOS020000015.1, from coordinate 5,834,358 downwards.
TTGATAATTTATTAAATGAGAACATGAATAGATAAAAATGAACAAGATCGATCGCATTTTCTCTGCCACTTTTTTAGTTTAGACTTGAATTTGAAATGTAACAACATCAAATCAACGTATCGTCTCTGTTTTGGTACTATTCCCCTCTGTTTGTAAACTGCCTTATAACCAGTTATCAGATTTCAGAAGATTTGTATAGTTCAGTTATATCAGCTGATCGGTGGTATTAACAGTGAAACACTCGTAATTAGGAATTGAAATATGGAGAAGATGCCTAGGTCGAAAAATTGCAAACGTGTAATGGTGAACAACTGGATTACAGCTCTAGGAGATACATAGTTATATTACTGCGGAGGGAGAAGACATTTACTGTAAAGTATGCGATAAACAAATTCGATGCTAAAGAAAATCACAGATAAGACAGCATTTAGATACTGGTGTGCACAAAAAAAATATTGTGGAACATAATAAATGTAGTATTGATGACGATTCGAAAAATGAGGCAAGTTCATCGAAAAAAAATAATTTTTATATGGAAATGTGTCAAGCTATGGTGCCTGTGAACATGTCTTGGAAATGTCTGAATAATGACGTATAGAGAAATTTCCTACAAAAATACACAGGTCAAGATATTCCAAATGAATACAAGTGTGAATTTCCTACACTTAGGAAAAATTATTTGGACGAATGCTATAATTTAGCTATTGAAAATATTCGGCATGATATAGGCGACAACAACGTCTGGATGTCTGTGGATGAGACAACAGATGTGACGGGTCGATATATTGCTAATTTAATTGTAGGCAAGCTTTGCGAAAATGAAGAAACTCAACCTCATTTGTTGACTTCGAAACAATTGCATGCTTTGTAAAAATACTATGGCCTAGTGGAGGCGAAGAAAGGATATTGCTCTTCGTTACAGATGCCGCGGCATACATGTTAAAAGCCGAGAGGGATTTAAAAGTACCCAAATATGTTGCATATAACATGTTTGATACATGGATTGAATAGAGTAGCGGAAGCGGTACGACTGCAGTTCCCAGCAGTCAATAAGTTGATATCAACTGTTAAGAAAGTATTTTTAAAAGCTCCATTACGTGTAAAACGCTATAAAGATCAATTAAAAAATCTTCCGCTACCACCAGAACCTGTCCTAACAAGATGGGGCATATGGTTGGAAACAGCCTTTTTTTTATGCAACACGTATAGAAAAAATAAAGAAAATTATTGGGTCCTTCAATGAAGAAGAGGCATTATCGATTAAAGCAGGCCTTGCAATTTGAACATTTGCAACAAAATTTAGCATTCATCCAAACATATTTTCATATGTTACCAGAGACAATGAAAGAATTAGAGACACCGAGTTTACCTCTGACCCATTCAATGGATTTAGTGAATGCCATTATTGAAAATATAGAAAATATACCTGGCGATTATGGACAAAAGGTTAGATACGAATGCTATTTTTGGAACCTCATAATAATACTAAACTTTGTATAATTTTCTAATATATATTTAATTTCTTTCAGGTCAACCGTAAACTTCATGCTGTATTTCAAAGGAATAGTAATTTTAAGATACTATCTAAAGTCAGTGATATTTTGAAAGGTGCGAATGTCGAAGGGCCCCAAGAAATTTCGCCAAAGTACTGGTGTAAATATAAATATGCCCCAACAACATCATGTGACGTAGAGAGATCATTTTTGGCGTATAAACTAATTCTAACAGACAAGAGGTACAATTTTCCAACATGTAATTTAGAAAAAACTATTGTATTATACTGTAACTTAAACTACAATAATTAAATTTTGTTACATATATTTTGCATTCATTATATTATATTTTGCATATATTTTGCACATATCTTGCATGTTTCGACATCTGCATAAAGATCCGCTGTCTATTCATAGACATACCAATTTACAGCAACTATTGATTATCTTTTGGTACTTTAATGATAAAGTAAACTATGTTACAGATAGAAAATAGTCATGGGAAGACAATTTTCTATTAAGAATGATAATTAGATATTTAAAAATAAATTATGTACACAGTGTATTATCTCAAATATTTACTTTATCACAACACAAAGTAATTTTATGTTCCGTTACAGTTTCGCATTTACATCGAGAAATGCGAAAACAAAAAATTTAACTTGTATAAGAGCTACACTTTATCAGGTGAAGTTAATAGTTTACTTTTTTCTCGACGTTCTTGTACGCTCAATGACATTGATTCTTGGCCCTAGGGAAAAAATGGAATGACGGAAAAGTGCCCATTCCCACTCCCACTAATATATACATCAAAAAAACTATATATATACATACATATAGTACATACACTACAGTATATACTGTATTAGGTACTTATCCCTATTAATGTGCTATTAAGCCGAATTCCAGATTCATGAATTAATTATTGAATACTCTGACTTTATTTTCGTCTGCTTAAAATTTATATTTGCTTTTTAATCATTTCTATATATGGAGACATTTTTTTCAAATAGAAAATGTTAATTTTTTATTATTTTTTAATCAAAATAAAAATAGGTGTATTTGTCCCAATTAATGTGTCCTTAGAAGTGCATTGAATACATTAATGTGCCCCCAGTTAATGTGCCTGTCCGCAATGTGTGACCCCAGTTAATGTGCCTGTCCGCAACTGTGTGCCCCTAGTTAATGTGCCTGTCCGAAACTGTGTGCCTCCAGTTAATGTTTTTTAAGTAAATATTATTTAAATCTTTATTAGTTTATACTTATAATATCGATCTTTGCTAATTTCAAAAGGTTTTCACGACAGATCTTTACGGTGCTTTGACAGTCTCAGAAACGAAAATAAAGTTAGGTTTGACGGTAACACAGTAACAGTAAGCGGACATATTGGGACACATTAATGCGGACAAGCCGTAAAATCTTGCGATATCAATAGATCCACTTTAAAAAATACAAAAACGTTTCAGAAGGGTTTGTTTTGTGATATTTTAATAAAAGTAAACATCTTTATGATACAATGAATACTTTATATACGTGTAAAACATATATTACTTATCAATTTATTAACTTATGATAAATACGTGTTCCTTAAAGTTTCTAACAAGGTAATTGAGTAAAACCCTCGGATTCGTGATGTGCATTTGTTAAAAGTTCTTGCTGCACTTTAAACACTTAGAAATGCAATAGTATCTTTTGTAACACATGCAAGAATAGTTTAGCTTAAATAAAAAAAATTTTTTGCATTGATTTTTCGAGGTATTCTTTTTTACGACTTATTTAAATACAAAGGCACACTAATAGGGACAGGTTTACTAATAGGGACAAGTACCCTATATTGTATTTTATATATTTCAGTGGGAAATGAGAATTTTTTCTCATCACATTTTTCTCAAGGGGCAAGAGTCAATGTCACTGATTGTACTTGAGATAATGAAATTCTATTGTGCATTAAATCAAATAATCCAATACCGAATATATTTCACTTTGTTACTAGTGTTTCCAGTAGAACGGATCGCAAGAATTAATCCTGAATTAAAGATACGCTCTGAATACATTAACTTTATCGTCGGACTGCAACTGTAGAAGACAAATAATTTCAATGGAAGCTTATGGTGATTTATGAAACGTCCGGGGACCTTTTCGGTTTCTTCGGTTCTTTTGTCAGTACAACTTTTTGCTTCCGGAATTTGTTCGACGTTGCCGTGGGGATTCTGTGTGTAACGTTCCGGAACACGACCGGTCATGAGAAGTTTCCTTCTTCTTGACTTCCATTCCGAGACTATGATAAATTGTTTTCGCGTAGTTAGTCGAGTTTGCGGCCGTGGCCCGATACAATGGAAATCTTTTCCGCGCTCTCAGAACTCTGTTCCCTCTGTGCCTCCTTTTGCCCACAAAATTTCTCCCACGAAATTCTGTAATTTTTTCTAATCCACACGAAATGGTAAAATCTCGATTTCATGGACGAGAATTTCGTGAGCAACTCCCGCACGAAGTGTTAAATACCGACAAACATATCCATTTACTCATCTACTTTATTCGAACACAATTTCATTTCGCGTGGACAATTCCCCGACGCGGAATTACGTCTTAGCGCAAGGAAGAATACTTCCTTGCCTTCTTCTTCTTCGACTCCTTCCTCCTTGTTTCCCTTTCTTTCTGCAAAAATGCTGGAATCCTGTTCTTAATTAAGGAGAACTAAGAATACTGTTCGTCCCCTGAACTAGCGTCATGCTATTTTGTAAAGGTAGTTACGTACCTCCGCCTTGCAGCAGCGGTTCCCAACTTTGTATCTCGAGTTGAGAACTGCTGACGCGTACAGCCGACTGTAATACGCTTCACCACACAGCGACGCGATTCCTGTAATCCATCAAATATGCGAAAACTCGTTCGAGGATAACAACGGCTGGCGAATCGCGTCGGTGGAGTGGTCGAAGGGGTTGAAACGCGGGTGCGTTCAACCGCTCCGTAATTTCCAGCCTTCTACCTTTTTCCGCAATTTGTGACAACTCGCACGCGTCATTTCACCGCGTACGAAATTACCGGGCGACTGGAAGAAAGAAAAACATCCCCGTGCACGCGAGCTCGGACGCGATTACGAACGTGCGCCTCTAATTAAAGTGGCTGGGATCGGGGTGGGTTAGAGGAGTAGCGTGGCCGAGAGGCGTCTGAAGGGGCACGAGGGGTTAATTTACAAAGAACGGAAGCGAAGGAAGCGAGAAACGGAAGGCGAGTCTCGCCGGAGAATCGCGGGAGCGGAAAGAGGAGGAGGTAGGTGTAAAGGAACTGCGAGATGTCTTCGTTCGGTTGGTTCCACTGGGCGCGAACTGTTGCTCGCGCGCGGAGGACCCGTTGAAAGAAGAGGAAACGTTCGTTTCTCATGAATGCCGGCTCGAATTGCGCCCTTCAACCGACTATAAGGAAAGGAGATCCTCATTTAAATGATACTGGGCACTATGCAATACGGAACATCAGGCAACTGATACAGAATAATTTTAAAGTAGGATGAAAATATGCGACACTTTTTTTAGCGACACTTACTCCTTTTTGGGAGATGGGAGGTGAATAGTCAAAGATTGGATACGAAAATACGATTAGGACAGAGACCGAGGTCAAAGGTAACAATTTTATTTTCAACTACGATTGTAGCTGATTGACTGTTCACTTGAAACAAGAATTTTTATTTATTTTATTTATAAACGGGCAATTCCATTACAAAAAGAAAGTGACATACAATCTCTGTGCAGTGTAAAATAGCGTAAATAATGAATAGTATGATTCAGGACCTTTGGACTGAATTGCAAAAGAATTACATGCGTGAAGTTAGCCCCCCCCCCTTTTGCGAAAAATTAAAAAATTATTGTTGTACTAGTTTGTACTAGACTTGTACCGCGTTGTACCGTTGAGAGTTTTTAAAAATTCGAAACCGTTTTCGAGAAAACAGCGAAAAACCAATTTCGTAGTTAGCCCCCCCTTTTTCGAAAAAATCGTTTTTCTCGATTGTACTGCATTGTACTAGTTGTACCGAACATTGTACCGTTCGAAAAAATTGTTTAACATCATTATTTTCTGAAAAAAATTGAAAAATAAAAAGTGTCCTAGCCCCCCTTTTGCAAAAAATTCAAAAGTCATTGTTGTACTAGTTTGTACTAGTTTTGTACCGCGTTGTACCGTTGAGAGTTTTCAAAAATTCGAAACCGTTTTCGAGATAAACGCAAAAAACCAAGTTCGAAGTTAGCCCCCCCTTTTGCAAAAAATTCAAAAATCATTGTTGTACTAGTTTGTACTAGTTTTGTAACGCATTGCACCGTTGAGAGGTTTCCAAAATTCAAAACCGTTTTCGAAAAAACCATTAAAAAACCAACTTCGAAGTTAGCCCCCCCTTTTGCGAAAAATTCAAAAATCATTGTTGTGCTAGTTTGTACTAGTTTTGTACCGCATTGTACCGTTGAGAGTTTTCAAAAATTCGAAACTGTTTTCGAGATACACGCAAAAACCAACTTCGAAGTTAACCCCTCCCTTTTGCGAAAAATTCAAAAATCATTGTTGTACTAGTTTGTACTAGTTTTGTATCGCGTTGTACCGCTGAGAGTTTTAAAAAATTCGAAACCGTTTTCGAGATAAACTCAAGAACCGGATTTTAAAGGTAGCCCCCTATTTGGAATGATGGGGCCTCGACGGCCGGTCCTGCCGCGATCCGCGTGTCACCGGGGAGACGTGGCGATTGCGTCGTCGAACTTCGTTTTTTGAGATTTTCTGGAAAACGGTTTTGAATTTTGGAAAACTCTCAACGGTACAATGCGGTACAAAGCTAGTACAAACTAATACAATGATTTTTTAATTTTTCGCAAAAGGGGGGGCTAACTTCACACACGTGAAGCAATTTGGTGATTTGGTTCTTGAAGGAAGTGTACGAGTTGCCGAGAATGAAGTTAGCTTCATAAGGACATATACAGATCTATGAAGCTCTTTGATCTGGAACATTTTTTTCAAGATCATTGACATTTCTGTACCTGGAAACCAGATCAACCAAGTCCATTTTCGTTACTTTTTAGGAGAGTGGAAAAGAGTAGAAAATAAAAAACTGCAATAAAATGATATATACACATGTTAGGAGCGAAGTTTGCAGCGTCTATATAGAGTTGGCATTGTCCGGGAAATGTCAGCAGTGCACATCACTGCAGAGCAAAGTCCGCTAAAATAATTGATTAGCGGACCAAATGCTATTTGGCTAACTACTGAACGATATTCTTTGCTTTCTGTGTAAAATATTTATTCGGTATCAAAGGTTTAAAGTGATTTCCATTGACTTCAAGGTATTTTCGGGTACGAAGTATAAAACTTTACCTTGCATGTTCAATCATTGTTAGAGTATCAGCTTCGCAAACTCGTAGAATTCTTTCTTGCATGTTATTCAGTGTATGGACTAAATTATATACTTGACTTTGCACGTATCTCTATAGGAAAACATCAAGGAAAGTAAGGTTGGACGATCTAGTTGGTCAACAGATTGTTAATCCTTATCGAGCCTGAGGATTATCATTACGTTCATGATCTTGATATGATGTTTTGAACCGAAAAATATGCTAGTGGCGTGATTATAGACAGTAAATGTTAGATTTATCAACGCCAAAAATTTACTGGCATAATGTTGCGACTGAAATGCACCTTCTCTTAACCACTGGAAATCACTTTAAAAATTTGTTGCAGAATAAAAATTTTGCAACGAAAGCAAAGAATGTTCAATTTTCAAACGTCGTCTGAATTATTGTGACTTCTTTTTATTTATGGTCCTTTGAAGGTCACAATGTTGCAGGTCATTGGATTCGTCTTGATGTTTGCTATAATGTGAAGAAAATATCGATGAACTTAAAAGTTGGAAACGGAAATGACCTTAAAAAGGATTAAACAGCAAAGTATCCTTTATTGTGAACTAAAAGACATTATCCTCTCATAATTTGTTGTATTAATAAAAGTAACTAAAAGATTAAAGAAACCATGTTAAACGAAATACTCTATATAAATTTAATTGTTTAAAAAATAAAATATTTACATTTACTGGTATAAATTAGCCATTTATTGACGGTTAAACCCCAGAAACGTAAACATATCGGAAATAATTTACTTTGAACCTCGACTGATGATGATTCGTCTCTAAATATGCTTTTAAAATTAAATTACAAATTTTCACTAACAAGGAGTTTAAATGGGTAACATAATGATAAGTACTATAAGCAATGTATGATTAGGCTGCAATACAATTTTAAAATTGAGAAAAACTTTAATAGATGAATATGTTGTAAAGAATCTATTTGTTTCATGGTCATTTTTTGCGAAACTAGCTGGTTATTGTTGCTCGCTCGCTTCGCTCGCTCGCGAGTGGAGTTATTGTTGCTCGCTCGCTACGCTCGCTTGCAAGTACTGATGCCTATAGCTATTCATGTTTATTTTGTGTGACCCTTTACGGGCCACGCAAGGAACTTCCCGATTTGCGAGTTGTAATTTATTATTACCATTATTAATTGTCGCTAATTAGAAAATGATTCGTATTCGGGGAAATTTAATAGTTTTCTACTTATCAACATTGTTGCTATATGACGTCGCATTAAACGAACATCTATATACATATATGTATAGAGAGAGAGTGTCCCATTTTAATTCGCCACCACGGATAACTTAAGAAATATGCATTGGTTCAAAACACATCCCGAATAAAAGTTTGATGGTTTGGAGGGGGACATCTGATCCTGTCAAAAACTTTCACCCCTAGCCCCCTCGGATGGTGGGTCGGGGGGTCACTTTAAAATTTTAACTAGGATTACCTACTTTTTATTGCAGATTCGTATTCTACGCCACAAAATATGTAGGTTTTATTTCAAACATTTTTTTTTATTCGCGACAGATGGCGCTGTAATCGCGAAATTTCGATTGTTCGCCTACCTCGTTATTATTATATTTATATGTATATAACACACACACACACACACACACACACACACGCACGCACGCACGCACGCACACACACACACACACACACACATATATATACAGGGTGTCCCAAACTAAGTGCGGGACCCGGAAAAGGTGGATTCCTGGGGTGATTCTAAACAACATTTTCCTTTGCAAAAATGTCCTCCGAAGCTTTGTTAACGAGTTATTAACGAAAAACCCCGACCAATCAGAGAGCGCGAATAGCGAGCGCTCGGCCGACCAGCGACGGTGCACAAGCTACGCGTAGCGTCTCCTACTCACCGTGCTCGAGGCTTGTACAAGAAACTCAAAATCTTTACGTTATCGGCCAATTTCTCCTAAACTATTCGATGAAAAATTATGAAAAAAATCAGGGACACGTTAGTTATCACGACACATATTATGGAATTTTTTGAGATTTTTTAATTTATTAGCAACGTTGCAAAAATAAAAAACGTGAGAAGACACGGTTATTGGCCGATTTCTGTTAGACTATTGGTTAAAAAATTATGAAAAAAATTAGGGACACGTCAGCTATCGCGACACATATTATGGAATTGTTTCAGATTTTTTAAATAATTAGTTAAGTTGTAAAACATAAGAAACGAGAGAAAACAAGGTTATCGGCCGATTTCTCTGAAACTATTGGTTAAAAAAATTATGAAAAAGATGAGGGACACGTCAGCTATCGCGAGACATATTATGGAATTTTTTCAGATTTATGAATTAATTAGCCAAGTTGCAATACATAAAAAACGAAAGAAAAAATTGTAAAAATGGGGCTATTGTATTTTAACTAAACTGGATCTATGATCATATTAATTCAGTACATAAATATCACTAATATCATTGTTCTCAATTTTTTTTTTTCACTTTCTTTAACTTCATACGTCATAATAAAAAAGTAAAAAGCAATGTTTCCGTACTTCTCACGGATTGTAAATTATTCTACTATGTAATAAAACATTGGAAACTGTACAAAAATACTTATTGCGTAAGGAATGTACGAAAATTATACCTGTTACTTGCTGTAATCGGTAAAAAGTACGGAAACATCGGTTTTTATTTTTTTTTAATTATGACGTACTAAAGTAAAATATGTTTAAATAAATTGAAGTTAATAGTATGACCCCCTCATTCGATTGTACCCCTTATGGAATAGTGAATAAGTAGGCATGCAATTATTATCGATGAGACTCACCCATTCGGAGAGGAATTCACCTGCTGCTTGAACACCGATCCCTCTGGGTCAGTGGCCGATCCTGGTCGTTAGGGGATGATGCAAACCGTAGGTCCTGCTGGTCGCAGGTATTCGGTGCCACAAAAATACACCTTACGTTTACCACACTCCGCGTTCACCAACACTGATCACTTTATTGAAATTACCATTTGAGCTACTAATCACTTATAACCGCGGAACACACCGAATTAAAATCCCTACGGTGTTGAATCATTTTGGAACGAGATAGTTCCTACGTTTAAAAATAATTCAATGCGGTTCGCGGTGGTCGGTGCGGGTACTTCTCGCGATACATCCATTCCGCGAATTCCGCGTTGTCTCGGCAATCTGCAGCGAAGAAAAAGAAGAGGTTGAAGCCCTCAGCGGCGGAAATCATGATCGATACTAACGATTTTTTCCGAAGTCTCCTTCCTTCTGCCCTCGCATCCCTCCAGCGTGACTTTTCGGGGTGTAGTTTCGTCGAAATACTCGAAGTTGATTTGTTAATTGGCAACAATGAGGGAGGGCCTTCCTCGGCCAGCTTTTTTTGATGGAGGTGGAAGTGTCTCCTTCAGATCGAAAAGGTAGCGGAAAAATTTAGGGTACAAGGAAACGGTGTATGAGGAGGCGGTTATGAGTGTCTCGCAGATGCGGCCGTTTATGATCATGAGTATTGTCCTGCAATTTGGAAGGAACCATCGGCACTCGAGGCCGAAGACCGCGAGGGCGCGTGGAGCTTACCGTTAAAGTCCTTTCGATGTATTCGGAAGGATGAAATATGGAATTCCCTGTTATTAAAAAGCGAATTGGGGAAAGTCTTTCGCCGTCAAACATTTGGTCAACGGATGTTTCGCAGAGACTAACTCGTCACCGTGCCGAGGGTAAAATACAGCTATTGTATTCTCATCCTGCGACCAAGTCTTGCTTTTTATCACCCTGAACATGTAGTGACCTTCTGATGTTCGTGTAAGCCATCACACAACTTTCTTCATTGTTACATTTATTTTCGTGCTGTTACTGCACTGCGGAACAGTAACATTTTTCGAAAAATTTAGTCATTTTCAAGTGGATCCGTGAAAAATAAGTATAAGAAATATTGAAAACAGCTATTTTGTAGCTTGGGAAGCACCTAAGTGGTCTGACACTTCTTCAGATCGTATCGCATATTTCACTGTTAACGGCACAAGGTAAAAAAGTTGATCTTGATTTTACGTATACCTAAATGCACGCATTCACGTGAATGTAAAGGATCCGCGTAATTTTGAATACACAGGCAAACAGCCTCCCCTATAGCTCGAAGAGGTTTACGAACAATGAGGAAGGAAGAAACGAAATTTCGGAGTAACAGTTCATGACTGCATTGTTTCGCGGACAGGCGGCAACGGTCGGCATTGAGGGCGAGATGATTACCTCGCGGACCCTTACCGATGGCGAGGCGACTTGGTCCACCGATGGTTTGCTGCAGAGGCCCATAAACGCAGAGCTGGGGGATACTCGCGGGGAATTTTTCGTCAATCTACTCGAACTGTAGACCAAGCTTATTTACGTGCATTACGATTTACGATCCTTTGGCTACATTTTCGAAATACTGGAAGAAAACATTTGGCGACCAAATGCGGTGCACAATAAACGATTAACCGTTGGTTTCCCTCATATGTCCATAAATGGATTGTTAAAGAAAACTAACTATGAACCGTTTATTGTGCACCGCATTTGGTCACCAAATGTTTTCTTCGACTTTTTCGAAAATGTAGCCAAAGGATCGCAAATCGTAATAGCGCCCAGGTAAGCGTCTCCAATAGCTCGAAGAGGTTCAGGAAAGATTGAGGGAAAAGAAACGGTATTTCGGAGTAACACGTGACGGTTCCCCGCGAGTGACCCCCAGCTCACCGTTTATGGGCCCCTGCAGTAAAGCATCGGTGGACCCAGTCGCCCTGCTATCGGTAAGGGTCCGCGAGGTAATCACCTCGCCCTCAACGCCGACGGTTGCCACCTGTCCGCGAAACAATGCAGTCATGAATGGTGAGTTTGGGGGTCACTCACGGGGATCTATCTCACGTTACTCCGAAATTTTGTTTCTTCCTTCTCCATTGTTCGTAAACCTCCTTGAGCTACAGAGGAGGCTGTTTACCTATGTATTAAAGATTACGCGGATCCTTTACATTCACACAAATACGAGCATTTAGTTACACGTAAAATCAAGATCTCCTTTGTAAATCACTTGGACATTAAATTCGATATAATCGCAAAACCTTTATCTGGTGTTGCCATTCCAATATAAATATAAAATAAGTTATTTTTCCGTATCATTTCCCTATCCTTCCTACAAGAAAATTTGACCCATATTTTTTTCCTTCACAATTCTTCAGAAAATATGTGCCTATTTTGTTTCATAAAATTATCTTGAAAGGTAACAGGGTAAAAAGAAGTAATAACTTGGAGGGTTTATCTAGTAAAAGTATGAGTATAAAATATAAAGTTGTGTGATGGCTTACACGAACATCAGAAGGTCACTACATGTTCAGGGTGATAAAAAGCAAGACTTGGTCGCAGGATGAGAATACAATAGCTGTATTTTACCCTCGGCACGGTGACGAGTTAGTCTCTGCGAAACATCCGTTGACCAAATGTTTGACGGCGAAAGACTTTCCCCAATTCGCTTTTTAATAACAGGGAATTCCATATTTCATCCTTCCGAATACATCGAAAGGACTTTAACGGTAAGCTCCACGCGCCCTCGCGGTCTTCGGCCTCGAGTGCCGATGGTTCCTTCCAAATTGCAGGACAATACTCATGATCATAAACGGCCGCATCTGCGAGACACTCATAACCGCCTCCTCATACACCGTTTCCTTGTACCCTAAATTTTTCCGCTACCTTTTCGATCTGAAGGAGACACTTCCACCTCCATCAAAAAAAGCTGGCCGAGGAAGGCCCTCCCTCATTGTTGCCAATTAACAAATCAACTTCGAGTATTTCGACGAAACTACACCCCGAAAAGTCACGCTGGAGGGATGCGAGGGCAGAAGGAAGGAGACTTCGGAAAAAATCGTTAGTATCGATCATGATTTCCGCCGCTGAGGGCTTCAACCTCTTCTTTTTCTTCGCTGCAGATTGCCGAGACAACGCGGAATTCGCGGAATGGATGTATCGCGAGAAGTACCCGCACCGACCACCGCGAACCGCATTGAATTATTTTTAAACGTAGGAACTATCTCGTTCCAAAATGATTCAACACCGTAGGGATTTTAATTCGGTGTGTTCCGCGGTTATAAGTGATTAGTAGCTCAAATGGTAATTTCAATAAAGTGATCAGTGTTGGTGAACGCGGAGTGTGGTAAACGTAAGGTGTATTTTTGTGGCACCGAATACCTGCGACCAGCAGGACCTACGGTTTGCATCATCCCCTAACGACCAGGATCGGCCACTGACCCAGAGGGATCGGTGTTCAAGCAGCAGGTGAATTCCTCTCCGAATGGGTGAGTCTCATCGATAATAATTGCATGCCTACTTACTCACTATTCCATAAGGGGTACAATCGAATGAGGGGGTCATACTATTAACTTCAATTTATTTAAACATATTTTACTTTAGTACGTCATAATTAAAAAAAAATAAAAACCGATGTTTCCGTACTTTTTACCGATTACAGCAAGTAACAGGTATAATTTTCGTACATTCCTTACGCAATAAGTATTTTTGTACAGTTTCCAATGTTTTATTACATAGTAGAATAATTTACAATCCGTGAGAAGTACGGAAACATTGCTTTTTACTTTTTTATTATGACGTATGAAGTTAAAGAAAGTGAAAAAAAAAAATTGAGAACAATGATATTAGTGATATTTATGTACTGAATTAATATGATCATAGATCCAGTTTAGTTAAAATACAATAGCCCCATTTTTACAATTTTTTCTTTCGTTTTTTATGTATTGCAACTTGGCTAATTAATTCATAAATCTGAAAAAATTCCATAATATGTCTCGCGATAGCTGACGTGTCCCTCATCTTTTTCATAATTTTTTTAACCAATAGTTTCAGAGAAATCGGCCGATAACCTTGTTTTCTCTCGTTTCTTATGTTTTACAACTTAACTAATTATTTAAAAAATCTGAAACAATTCCATAATATGTGTCGCGATAGCTGACGTGTCCCTAATTTTTTTCATAATTTTTTAACCAATAGTCTAACAGAAATCGGCCAATAACCGTGTCTTCTCACGTTTTTTATTTTTGCAACGTTGCTAATAAATTAAAAAATCTCAAAAAATTCCATAATATGTGTCGTGATAACTAACGTGTCCCTGATTTTTTTCATAATTTTTCATCGAATAGTTTAGGAGATTGGCCGATAACGTAAAGATTTTGAGTTTCTTGTACAAGCCTCGAGCACGGTGAGTAGGAGACGCTACGCGTAGCTTGTGCACCGTCGCTGGTCGGCCGAGCGCTCGCTATTCGCGCTCTCTGATTGGTCGGGGTTTTTCGTTAATAACTCGTTAACAAAGCTTCAGAGGACATTTTTGCAAAGGAAAATGTTGTTTAGAATCACCCCAGGAATCCACCTTTTCCGGGTCCCGCACTTAGTTTGGGACACCCTGTATATATATGTGTGTGCGTGTGTGTGTGCGTGCGTGCGTGCGTGCGTGCGTGCGTGCGTGCGTGTGTGTGTGTGTGTGTGTGTGTTATATACATATAAATATAATAATAACGAGGTAGGCGAACAATCGAAATTTCGCGATTACAGCGCCATCTGTCGCGAATAAAAAAAAATGTTTGAAATAAAACCTACATATTTTGTGGCGTAGAATACGAATCTGCAATAAAAAGTAGGTAATCCTAGTTAAAATTTTAAAGTGACCCCCCGACCCACCATCCGAGGGGGCTAGGGGTGAAAGTTTTTGACAGGATCAGATGTCCCCCTCCAAACCATCAAACTCTTGTTCGGGATGTTTTTTGATCCGATGCATATTTCTGAAGTTATCCGTGGTGACGGATTAAAATTGGACACCCTGTATATATACAGATATGTGTGTGTGTGTGTGCGTGCGTGCGTGCGTGCGTGTGTTATACAAATATAATAATCGTAATAATATATATGTATATATATTATTTCAGTTTAGTTATTCTCTCATAAATTTATATTCTCTCATTTAGATTGCGTTATTGAGTTAGGTTTTCTTTAAAAAACTAAAAAACTACTGGACAGAATTAGAACAAAATCTAATCAGCTCTAAGTTACATTGATACACATTGATTGCATCATCGATCATTTTGATCTCGTTATTAGTTTTTTAGAAAACGTTAAGGAAAAATTTGATCACATATGTGGATGTACATACGTACGTACGTACGTACGTACGTACGCACGCACGCACGCACGCACGCACGCACGCACGCACGCACGCACGCACGCACGCACGCACGCACGCACGCACGCACGCACGCACGCACGCACGCACGCACGCACGCACGCACGCACGCACGCACGCACGCACGCACGCACGCACGCACGCACGCACGCACACACACACACACACGAACAATGTGTTCAAAATAGGCTAAAATGACTCCAATAACCTTGAAACATGAAGATCTGCCAAAAAATCAATTTTCGATTTTCAGGGTAATTACAATAGCTTCCCTATAAATCGGGAAGTTAATAAAAATAAGTCAGTGTCAAAATGAGTCAAATTTGCCGCGTTAAAATATAGGACATTAATCGTTGGTATAAAAATATACAAGTTTGAGAATAAAGATAGTTTCACATACAAATCGTTTTTACTGATTCTCACAAATAGCAATTGCACACAATCCTCAAGAATCATACAAAAAGTTTAATTAAAAGTACCCGAATAACTTAGTTCTATTATATTTTTTTCGCATGGAGTGAACAGATAGTGACTGACAAGGGAAGTTAGGGAACTCAACATTGTAGATAATTATGAAACTCTGTGTGCAAGTGGAGAAGTTCATCCCTATCACAAAACTATTTTGGTTTGTGCCATAATGCGATTTTAAGGGTTGAAATCGGCCCCAGAAAAAAGTAAATACAGTATTTTCTCGATATCGTCTCGCGCCTCGGCATCGGACAGGAGCTCATATCGAGTGGGGACAACGCTTTTTCTAGCGTTCCGAACGTAGAAAGAGACAGCGCGCGAAAGAGAAAGAGGGAGTGATGCTCGGGGCGAGCGAGAACTCGTCGTCTGGAGGGCATTGGACCGATTGGCCATCGTTTTCCTACTGACTGTTTGGCGACTCTAATTTTTTACCGCAGCGTTAAAAAAGTGACACCATTGGATTCCTGGTATTCTCCTGATTAAAAAATACCAAATTTCATATAAATCGGCCGATTTTTAACGAAATTAGCATTTATGCGTAAATCAAGTTTTTCCGTAATTTCGTTAATTATAACTCAATTTACATCGTGCTTGGTTTTTTCTTCATCGGGCGAGCATAAGGAATCGATTGGTGTCACGTTCGTCAAGATCCGATGAAAATTGCGATTTTTCTGCCATCGTATTAGTATTGCTTCACACGGATATTCTTCGCGGCACCGAGGGCTGCGCCGGCTACCGTGTAACCCGATACACGTCGTCCGCTTCGCTGGTTCCAAGAAGGGGGACCACCCCTTCCCGTGGAGGGGAAATAGTGGGGATAATCAGGGAGCCCGTAGCGCGTAGTTTCGGCGAGACGATATCGAGAAAATACTGTATTTCGTTTTTGTGGCATAAGTCGAGAACTATGAGAGAAAGGAGAAAAAGTTGAAACAAAAGTTGTACTTATGTATATTTTATATTTACAAAATTGCATAACAAGTTTTTAAAAAAATCCATGTTTTTTATTTACTTCATAAAAAATATGGACATTTTGAAGAAATTTTTATGCAGTTTTGTAGATGTAACAAATAGCTACAACTCAAGTTCAAAGAATTTTTTTTTGTACACCTTTGATAATTCTAAAGTTATTGTACGAAGATGCGCATTTTTTCAAGGTGCGATTTCAACCCTCACAATTATGGTACGAACAAAAATTAGTTTTATAATAGGGATGAACTGCTCCATTTCTGAATTTTTGAGTTCCCTAACTTCCCTTATGAGTGTGTTAGTGGCATATTTGAGTTCAAAGTTTAAAAGAAACAGGAGGTGTATCATTTAGGCTACGGTTATACTGGATGCGTATTCGGACGAACTGCGTTCTGGCGAATACATCTGAACTGCTTCATCGTTCGGTAAAAAAGAGTTCGAACGTATTCGTCAGAACGTTATTCGTCCAAATATGCATCCAGTATAACCGCAGCCTTATGCGCAGGTTCAAATTAGATAAGTCTTTCCCATAGTAACCACGACTACGAGATGTTTTTTAAAATTATTTCAATCTGTAGAAAAGGGAAAAAAATCTAGCACTTCTCGCATTCCTATAAAAAAATCAGAAGTGGTTAAATCGAGATTTCTAGATGGCGAGCATGTAGGTGGCAAATTGACGCTATCTGTTCCTCTAATCCCATACTTTAGAAGATCTTCATCGAGGCAATCTCTCACATCTGTCTGTAGCACGAGAGTGAAGATGAACACATTGGACCTCTGTAAGTTACTACAACGAAACTTTACGGGTATCTCCAAGAACTCGTGTAGAGTAGGTCTCAATGTCTAGAACACTTTTTTCCCAATAAAATGTAACATCATTTCTTTTAAAAGTTGTATTTTGTTGATTTTATACCTGTTTGCCTCATTATTCTAATATTTCTAAATATGTACTTCTTTTCAGCATGGTGCATTGGTATGGTACAATAAATACAAGTACTTTTTATTCATTGATGCGATTTTTCATTTCATACGTTTCAGCTTGCAAAATACAATCAGTGTGCCAGACCTGTTCCAGCTACATTCACATGATACAATCGGTCTTATTATTGGAGAATGGAACTTGGAAAAGGAACTAGAATAGTGAGGATACATCCGCTTTAAAAGGACATAGAGTTGCTCTTTCAGCGGTTTTCGTCCAAATTGGTGGTTTTTGTTTCCACCAGTAGCGCCGCACTCTAGATTAGATTTTCGCCGGTAAAAGTTTTACTGTGGACTAATTATACCAGTGTTCCACTTTGCTAGCACATACAAAGTTTCGAAAGCAGGCTCGTCGTCTCTTGCACATTTCATTAGAACCCGATTTCTCGACACGTGTCTGTCAACGATAGCTAGCTAGAAACTTTAAAGTGAGAATTTGGTAATTAGAGATTACCGTCCATCTCACTGATTCCACTTTTAATTGATTCAGTTTTCAGGTTAATTTAATTTCATACATTTATTTTCGTAATTTTCATGAAAACACATTTAGCATTTTTACTCTGATGTGAGCTACGTGCTCCTCAACTTTGGGAAACCGAATCCAATACTGCGGCTTGGACTCATCATTCTATAGATCTCAAGGAGTTCTGAAAGTACAATTATTTAATGGGAAAGTTGTGAAAAACGTAGATAAAGTTGGTGGTGCATCGAAAGACAAATTGGAACGCGGTGACTTTAAATAACGGACCTAAAGGACTGTGCATGATTCTGAGGGGTTGAAGTAAAAGACGGAAGGGGTATCAACTGTCACCCACCTTGTGTGGTTAAATCTGTGGTGCGCTCTATAGGCAACCTTAATTACTAGTGTAGCGTCTGTAGCATACACCGACCTAAACTAAAGGACTGAGCGTAAAGTAGATCTATGTTGTTATTGATTCTACACATCAAAGCTTTATATATTTCTTATAAAAACACCGATAACTTTACAAAACACATCCTTCATGATATCAAATACGTAGAAACAAAATTATTACACAAGTCACAATTGACTCAGAATTTACGTAATTCAATTGTACAGTTCTAAATGCTGCCGCGACGTTATATAGATGGCAGCACTAGCTTAACCACTCAAGATGGCTGCAAGTCAAATCCCTCCCCGCTCATAGCATCATCCCTCTTGCCTATAGATGTACTTTACGCTCAGTCCTTTAGGTCCGTGCTTTAAATGCTCATAACTTCGAAATGGATGCATGAAATACAAATATTCAAACGCTATGTTGCAAAGGAAAGCCGATATTAGTATACTATGTAAAAGCATATTGCTTAAATTATTAAATAATAACAATAAAACGCGAAAAATTGAGGTAAAGTACAGTTTTGACTCGAAATACGGTGGGATATTGGGACCGGGAGCATCCTTATTTCGAGTCAGGTACTACGTTTCGGCCGCTTTGATCTTCGCCGCGTAACTCGATACGGGTGGGGTAAAGCGGCGACGGGACTGTCGACCTCGCGGTGTCGAACAAGCCATAAATTTCGCTCGGCTCATCGCGGCTTCGCTTGACGAAAGACGGAATACAAAAGAGACGATTGTTCGGCGGTGCGAGTCCCCTCGCCGCTACCACAACCGTATCGAGTTACGCGGCGACTACAAAGCAAGTGGTGGTGATACGAAGATTTTTATTTCGAGTCAAGCCCAGGCACCCTATTTCAAGTCAAGACTGTATTAGGATGCGAATATTGCATGAAACTTGCTTATAAAACCAGATGAACTGCGTTGAACTCGAAGAATTTTTATTCTATTTCATCCTCCTTTTTTTCATGTAATAGTTTTTTAATCAATAAGTATAATGTATAGTGTATACGGTGCAATCGTGAGTGTGCGGCTTCAAGTGTTTATATTTTAGGCGTTTCTGTTGGCGATGTCTGTTGGCCTAAGATGCACTCTGATGTTTCGTGATATGTACCTACTTTTCCTTTCGTCTGATCATAGTCTTAAATGCAGTATATTGCAAGTATATTGCAACTCGAAGAATTCGGACATTTTCAAAGAGGCAATCTGAGTATTTTATTTTATACTTTTATTTTACCGCAGATAGCGGTAACCGTTTCACCCTAAGAAAACATACTCGGACGGAGTCCCACAACGTGTGTGCCCTCCTAAGAGTTCTCTTGTCTTCCGGTATCTCGGGGACGTCAGCGATCCTCTGTGTCGCGATCTTTGAGAGGATCAGAGGATAACGGTAACTGTGTCATCCCTAATCGAGGTACTCGAACGGAGTCCCACATTTATGTGCCCTCCTTAGAGCTCTCTCGAATTACCGGTGTCACGGGAACGTCTGCAATACCCCTGATCGAGTAAACTCACACCGAGGTTTAATTGACAGAATATAATGCTTGCTGGTTACTCTGTACGCCGGTTAGGCGTCCTTTTAACCTGAGTAGGTAAGATTAGGAGAGAGACATTTCCGTCGTGTGCAACCCGCGAGCGTGATAATTTTAATTCGTGTGCTGTTCTGGAGCGTAAATATTCTAATTCGTGTTTAATCTACGGGGTGTTTCGCAATTCGTGGGAAATCTCCGAGATACAGGTACTAGACACGAAAATAATAAGAAAAGTTCTTATACAATATTCTCGGAAATGGTTAATTTATTAGTTACACGCGGTTTTATATTTCGTAAAAGCACATAACAAAGGCTCATCCCTTGTAAAGTCAGTGACCGCGATTTGGGCCCCTGCATTGTGGAGAAGTATCAGTTGTGTTGCATTCGTCATCATTTCAATTTGTAATTACAAAATATGTGATTTTTCATTCAATAAAACATCTCATTCCAAAACACGTTGCGAGTCATCGGGGCCCACTTAGGCCCAGAGATGCCTGGGCCTTTAAGCGCGGTCACTGGCTTTAACGGAGATGAAGCAGTGTTACGTCGGCATTTTACGAAATGTAAAACCACGTGTAACTAATAAGCTAACCATTTCCGAGAATGTTGCATAAGAACTTTTCTTATTATTTTCGTGTCTAGTACCAGTATCTTGGAGATTTCCCACGAATTGCGGAACACCCTGTATAACACCATGCCATATTAAGAACTCTACGATAGAGATTCGCGTTCATGCGCAGTTTGCGTATACACACTGAGAAAAATCGTGGAGGAAAAATTACTACATTGCGTAGTAAAGAAGCAGGATAGAGTGAAATGCATTCCTTTCTACCACATTAAAAGGAAAAAATAGCACATGTGTTTCAAAATTTAATAGACCAGTGTAGTAAAACTTACGGAAGGCTGTGATACACAGCGACATCTACGCTTCGAAAAGAAGTGGCGTCAATTTCGCTTTTAGCATTGTCTTTTCAATGCCTTACAATGAATATCACATAAATGTCCAAAAAATAGTATAGTTAATATTGGAAAAACTTATTTTCTGACATAGGTATTTGTTACGGGCCGTTAGCAGTTACTGAGCATAGGCCTAGTTTCATAGGGCTTCCGCTAGAGTGTTCTCGTAATAATCGTCTTTCTCGCTAGTGCTTGATCCTAAACCTGTTCATATATAAGGCGAGTTCCGAAAGCGCGGGTTCGTCAGCATAGGTCTACTGATAATGAAGCAAGTCTTGGTGATCCGATAGTCCAAAATGAAAATCACCGTGACCCCTTATCTTATTCCACCCGAAGTTTTCCTCCTCCAGTCGTCAACACTTTGTATGACCAAAATAATTTTCTTATCTATCCTATACCCCGCCTTCCCCGTCACCGAGCATACCTCAGTATTTCCATAAAGAAAAACTCTTTTTAGTTTGAGCGAAGTTCCAACTTTGCTACATTCGTATAGTAAAAATCAGTACACGAGGTTGTAGATTTTACCAAGTCTTAAGAACCAAATATTACTACACTGGTGTGGTAAAAATTTAACCACTTTCACCAATCCTGCCGTTTTAATAGAAAATGTAGTAAAATTTCGCACAATGTAAACTATAAATTAAAACATTTTTTCTCTCAGTGTAGAGTGTCCCAAACTAAGTGCGGGAGCCGTTAAAGGGAGATTCCTGGGGTGCTTCTAAACAACTTTTTCCTTGGCAGAAATGTCCTCGGAAGCTTTGTTAACGAGTTATTATCGAAAAACACCGACCAATCGGGGATCGAGTACAGCAGATTAATGATGGCGCGGACGATGGCGAGCCAATACTACTCGCAGCTGAAGCCCGTGCTGAAATTCATACACTGTATTGGTGCTTCTATTGGTCGGTGTTTTTTGATAATAATACGTTAACAAAGCCGCAACGAAAATGTTTGCTAAGGAAAAAGCTATTTAAAATCACCCCAAGAATCTCCCCTTAACGGCTCCCGCACTAAGTTTGGGACACCCTGTATGTACATATCGCGATATACGAGAAACTCGGTATTCATGATAAAATAACCATTGGATGTAACAGATCGAGAGATCATCCGATTCGAATGTTAATGATACCGTGAATTGTAGAGCAAAAGATCAAGAATATACGTATGTTCAAATTCCTTCTTCGCTATCCGTGACCCGGTAGCCCGAACTGCACGAATTGCTATTTCAAATTTAATATTGTTCTTTCTTAAAACGATAGCAATTCTTTTAATGTAACCGATTCCCAATCAATTCGCTCCTTTTCTACTAGAGTCTCCGCTAAATTGTCTTGCATATTCATTGTTGGTCGTTCCAATTATCTTATATTTATCGCCACTACATTCGTATTGTATTAAAAGGTATATCGTATCACATCGTAATATCGCAAATTCAGTATTAAGACAAGGAACGGTTACACACTAGAGGTGTGCGAGAACCCGAAAATGTCGGGTCGGGTCGGGTCGGGACGGGAAATTTTTCCGGGATCGGGACGGGATCCCGAAGGTATCGGGATTCCCGAAAGTATCGGGATTCTCGAAAGTATTCGGGATTCCCGAAAATATCGGGATTCTCGAAAGTATCGGGATTCCCGAAAATATCGGGATTCTCGAAAGTATCGGGATTCCCAGAAGTATTGGGATCATTTTCATTAGTATAGAGTTATAAAGGTTGGAAAATGAAGTGGAAGTAATGCACCGAATACGTAATAATTATGATATTTTATTTTGAGTTTTCATGTAAAAAAGCCAACTTCTCTACATTTTCAGATAATAGTCTTGTTCTAGTGGGTGTGACGATATTTCCAGCCGTGGAGAACAGTCTTTCGCTTGTTGCTTGGGTGGCAGGGATAGCCATATATCGTCGTGCTGCTTTTCCTAATATAGGAAATCTTCTACTATTCTTTTCCCACCAACTTGTAATGTTGCTCTTTCTCGGTGTATTATCTTCTTCGAAATATATTCGGATTTCTTCATTTTTACGTTGGGTAAAGTAATCTTTTTTGCTACTTGTATTTTGCTTTTTATTTCCAAGTTTATCATAAAAAAATCGGAACAATTTTGATTTTGGTTCATCTATAAAATAAAATTTTTAAATATTTAGATAAACGCATTTAAAGACGTACCATTATTATTATCATTATATTTTGCAGCTGATGTATGCTCATTATCATTATTATTAGTGTCAGTATCAAACGCAATGTTCTCTTTTAAGCAATTAATTGCTTCATATCTTTCTTCAGGTTGCAGAAGACGATGTTTAAATTGTAGGTCCAGTAACATTGCATATACCAAGATGTTATCTTTTTTAGTATGCTCAAAACGTTCCTGAAAATATTTTCCTGTATTTTTTTACACCTGTGCTTACGTTTGAATGAATGTTTTTCAAATGACGTAATAAGCCACTGGTATTGCCATATTTTGTTTTTAATACACACTGGCAGTGTCTACATTTGGCTTCTTGTTGACTGACTTTTTCGAATTGCTCCCAAACAAAGCTTTTCTTACATTTCGTTCTTTGTGTGACATTTTGCTCACTATTTTCAGCTACAACTTCAGCTTCACTATCACTAGACATTTTCTTATTTACTTTATTTAAGATTTATAAATTAAATCCTTAACTAAATCACCAGAGATTTTCAATACGTCTGTGCTTTTCAAACTATTCAAGAAAACTGCTTAACAGCGTGCACAGTGCGTACGCTGTCACAAGTTCGTTTACATCAGGTCACACGAATCATAATATCCGTGTTACTAACACACAGATGTCATGACTTCCAAACATTCACTTTCCGAAGTACATACAACAATGAAGCGTCGCAATGTAGCGGTAATCGAGACATGTTCGGGAATCCCGATACTTTCGAGAATCCCGAATATTTTCGGGAATCCCGACACTTTCGAGAATCCCGAACATTTTCGGGAATCCCGACACTTTCGAGAATCCCGAACATTTTCGGGAATCTCGTTAAAATCGAGAAGCTCGAAATTTTCGGGAACCCGACCCGACCCGACTCGACCTCTTCCCGACTCGTCCCGACCGTCGGGTTCCCGATATTTCGGGTTCTCGCACATCCCTATTACACACTAAACCACAAAATGTATTTAAAGTAAAATACTCAGATTGCGTCTTTGAAAATCTCCGAATTCTTTGATGCGTAATATCACTTCGTTTAAGACTATCATCCTATGTCAGGCGAAAGGAAAAGTAGGCATCACGAAACATCAAAGTGCATCTTAGGCCAACAAACATCGCCAACAGAAACGCCTAAAATATAAACACTTGAAGCCGCACGCTCGCGATTGCACCGTATACATTATACGTATATTTGCGGTTAAACACAATTTGATTCAAAAACTATTACATGAAAAAGAGGAGGATGAAATAGAACAATAATTCTTCGAGTTCAATGCACTTCATCTGGTTTTACAAGCAAGTTACAGTATAATTAGAAACATATTTCATGCAATTTTCGCATCTTAATACTTTACCTCAATTTTTCGCGTTTTATCATTATTATCTAATAATTTAAGCAATATGCTTTTACATAGTATACAAATATCGACTTTTCTCTACAAAATAGCTTTGAATGTTTGTATTTCATGCGTCCATTTCGAAGTTATGAGCATTCAAAGTCAGCGCCTTCCAATTTGTCTTTTGGTACACCGCCAACTTTTCTACGTTTTTCACAAGTTTCCCATTAAATAATTGTACTTTCAGAACTCCTTGAGATCTATAGAATGATCTTAGACCATATATACCTATAGACACGACCTGAGTCATCTAGATTGATGCAAAGATAAAATCATCTACATGAGTTCATGTGGGCATGCATCATGTGGGCAAAGAATATCTACTTTCAAAAAGTATCTATACAGTCTGATCAGGAGAGAGTGGGCTGGAGCGCTGGAAAAGGATGAACAAAAAATCAGGGTGTCCGGTGCACTGGTGTCAGTTTATTAAAATCATGTGTGTGTGGGTGTGTGTGTGTAAGGTTATGTTCGAGCGCGTGGGTTCAGGTGAATTCTGAGGCGAGTCTACTGAGCGAGTCTAAGAGTTCCTGTTGAGGGCGTGTTCGCGAAAGCGGAATAGCAAATGTACCATGCAAAGCATGCGAGCGTGCAAGAGTTGAAGCGAACGACGCAGCACGTGTCTGTAACCACGTGTTGCGTTGCGAGTCAAGAATTCACCTGAACCGGCGAGAGTGTGTTAGAGAGTGCGATAGAGTGTGTGTGAGATTAAGTGTGATACAAGGGAGAGCCTTACAGTGTCCAGAGTCTATTCACAATGTTCAAATCCACAAGAAAACACGAAAGTTGCACCGAGCCGTTTGATCTGTTTCAAAAGACGCACGAGTAATGGCCGACGACGGTTACGCGATCGCTCGTGGAGAAACGGCGTCGCGTCGTCGGCCTCTCATTGGTTGAGATCGCGTCGCGCGATCGGCCGCTGATTGGTCGGAGTTCGAGTCGCCCGGCTGTAACGGCGGCGCGAGGCGCGAGATTCAAACTCATTCTCCAACATTCTCCCCGCCATCAGCAACGGTGTTGATGATGCTTTGATCCTCTTCTGTCGTCTTCACTGGGAGTATTGCCAACTTGGTCACAGGTCGAGTGAGCGTTGTTGTGGCCGTCCTCAGAGTGACCACCCTGCTGAGTCCATCCTTGCCTGGGTGTAGCGCTATCACCCTGGCTAAGGGCCACCTGCTTGGTGGAAATCGCTCATCGGTGAGCAGCACCAGAGTTCCGATCTTGATGGTGTTCTGAGGATGTCGCCACTTGGAGATTGAGAGCTGGCGTTGTAAATATTGAGCCGACCATTGTGACCAAAATTGCTGCATCTTCTGCTGAATGAATTGCCATCTTGAGAGTCTTGCCGTGTTCAGATCCAATAGAGAGGGCTCGGGGAGTGCGTTGAGTGGACCGCCGGTCAAAAAATGTCCCGGGGTGAGCGCTGATAGATCGTCGGGGTCATCGCTGAGCGGTTCGAGAGGCCTTGAGTTGAGGATAGCCTCGATCTGGGAAAGCAGTGTGGCGAGTTCTTCATATGTGAGCACAGTTTCGGCCACGGTTCTTCGCAGATGAAACTTGGTTGATTTGACCACCGCTTCCCATTTGCCACCCATGTGAGGTGCTGCTGGCGGGTTGAATGACCAGCGAGTGTTGTCTTGGCTGAGCATCGCTGCAATGGTTTGATGTTCTCGAGAGCCTTGGTCGAACAACTTCCGAAGAGCAGCTTCAGCACCCAGAAAGTTTGTTCCACAATCTGAATAGAGTGTGGTCGGGATTCCACGTCGCGATGTGAAGCGCCTGTAGGTGGCAATGAACCCTTCCGTTGAGTAGTCCGTGACCACTTCCAGATGGATTGCAGAAGTGGTGAGACACACGAACACGCAGATCCAGCCTTTGTGAACCTTTCCTCCTCGTCCTTTCCAAGATTTGATGGAGAGTGGTCCAGCGTAGTCGACTCCAGTGTGTGCGAAGGGCCGCGATGGCGTGACACGACAGAGAGGTAGTTGGCCCATCAGTTGATGGGCACGGATCCCCCTCTGCCGAGCACACACCACGCAGCGCAGCACATGGGTTTTAACAGGAGCCCTTCCGCCGATGATCCAGCAGGATTGTCGGATGTAGGAGAGCGTGAGCTGTGTGCCTCCATGTAGAGTGCGTCGATGAGCGTCATCTATAATCAAATCAGACAAGAGTGAATGACGAGGAAGAATGGCTGGGTGTTTGTGGTCATAAGAGAGTGAAGAGTGATTGAGTCGGCCTCCGACTCGAATAACCCCCTGTTCATCGATGAAGGCAGTTAATCGGCTGAATGGATGAGTGGATGGCAATGTAGAGTGCGACGTGAGCATCTTCAGCTCGTGGGAGAAGAATGCCGATTGCGTAGCCTTGATCCAGAACAGTTTTGCATGCTCCAGATCACTAGGTTGGATGAGAGCGGGTGGTGACGGACCTGAGAGCTTGCTCAACCTTTGGGTGAATCTGAAACAAAGAGCTGTTACTCGGAGTAATTTATTGAGTGAGGAGTACCTTTCGATTAGATCCCAGTGGTAAACTGGTCTCAAAGTGGCCACAATGAGTGATACTCCTGGACGAGCTTCTAGTGCACATTGCTCGTCTGCGTGATCATTCTCCATGGGCTGCACCGGCCATGAAGAAATTGGTTGTGTGAGCCATGGTGGCCCGTTCCACCATGACTTGTGAGCTGCGAGCTGGTCCGTCGAAATGCCTCTTGAAGCGCAATCTGCTGGATTTGTGGGGCCAGGAACGTGTCTCCATTGAGCTGTTGGCATGAGTTCTTGAATTCGAGCAACCCTGTTCCTGACGTAATCCTTCCAACGAGATGCGGGAGTTTTGATCCATGTAAGAGCAACTCTTGAGTCCGTCCACAGATGTATATTCTTTATGTCCATGTTGAGTGTGGCTTGGACATACTTCGTGAGTTCCGAGAGTAAAAGTGCAGCAGAGAGCTCCAACCTTGGGATGGTGAGCCGTTTGAGCGGCGCGACTTTTGTTTTGGAGCAAACTAGTGACGTCACTGTTCCTGTGGACGGTGAGTGTGCGGTGATGTAGATAACCGCTGCCATGGCTAGTTGAGATGCATCAGAGAAGCCGTGGAGTTCGATGACTGAGTCCTGTTTCGTGTGTAGCCATCGAGGAATTGAGAGTCTGGCCAGACTATTGAGATCTTCTCTGATGGTTTGCCAACGTTTGGAGAGTTGAGACGGTAATTCTTCGTCCCAATGGAGTTTGTGGAGCCAGAGTTCTTGAAGGAGCATTTTGGCTCTGATTATGATAGGCGAGACAAAACCTAATGGATCAAATATCTGAGCCACTTCAGATAAGATGAGGCGTTTGGAGAATTTCGTTGAGTTGGTTGATGGGTTTGGTGAAAACACAAACTTATCTTCTTTGGGATTCCAATTGAGTCCAAGTATTTTTGTAGCACAGTCGTCTAGAGAGATCGTTGAGGTTGAAACTTCGTCTGAAGAGATTGCCTTCGAGATGTTCGGGCACGTTGAGTGCCATTTTGCGAGTGGAAAACCGCCCGCTTCACAGAGTCCCTTGAGCTGCTGAGCGATTTGTTTCAGATGGTCGACGGTGTCAGCGCCTCCAAAGATGTCGTCGACATATCTTCCTTTGGTGATCGATGGAACAGCGAGTGGAAAGCGGTGACCCTCGTCCTCTGCGAGTTGAAGGAGTGCTCTGACAGCTAAAAATGGAGCTGCCTTCATCCCATAGGTGACGGTGGTGAGATGAAAGGGCACCTCTCTGGAGTGTTCGTCGATCCACAAAATTCTTTGTAAATCCCAGTCGTCTTCGTGAACTCGCACCTGCCTGTACATCTTCGTGATGTCCGTAGCGAAGACGTGGCGGTGCCGTCGAATCCAGATGAGCACGTCAGAAATGTTGAGTAGGAGATTTGCACCAGTATGCATGATGTCGTTGGCGGAGCGTCCTGACGAGGTGGGGCTCGAGCCGTTGAATACTACCCTCAGTTTGGTGGTAGTGCTGGAAGGCTTGAGCACTCCATGGTGAGGCAAATAATATTGAGTGGATCCTGGTGGAGAAACGTTGGGAGCCCTCACCATGTGTCCGAGCTGCTCGTATTCGTGCATGAACTGGTGATAGAGTTCGCTGTATTCTGGATCTCTGCTCAGTCTTCGGAGTTGTCGTTGAAGGCAATGACGCGCGGGTGCGCGAGAGTGTCCTAGAGTGCTGCTAGGATCCTTGAGAGGGATTCGCACGATGTAGCGTCCAGTGGAGTCTCGTGAATGTGTGCTCTTGAAGTGATCTTCGCACTCTTGCTCTTCTGGAGTAAGTCGGTGTGGAGTATCTGTCGGTAGCTCCTCCTGAACCCAAAACTTAGTCAATAACTCCTGAAGAGTGCTGTCATCACGCTGAAGTGCTGCATGATGAACTTGACGGGTCTCTGCGGATGTTGTATTTACAGGTCCTAAAACGAGCCAACCGAAGATCGAGAGTTGTGCGATAGGCATGTGTGGAGAGCCCTTCAAAATGCCAGACTTGATGATCTGCCCATAAAAATCTGCTCCAATAATGACATCGATTGGACTGGATTTGAGGAAGTCCGGATCAGCTAACCTCAAATTGTCGAGATGAGGCCAAGATTGACGTGGCACGTCAAACGATGGCAATACCGTTGTCAATGTAGGCAGTATATAGGCTTGAATACTGACCTTGTCTGCTGAGTAGTTGGAGTGCAGCGTAAGTGAAACAACGCCCCTTGTTTGGATTGCTCCCTTTCCACCGATGCCTGTGATTGAGAGCGAAGAGCGCTGTCGCTGGACGTTGAGCCGACGAACGAGTTCTTCGGATGCGAATGTGATTTGTGACCCAGGGTCAACGAGCAGACGGAGTGATAGAGCAGCCACGGTGGAGTGAACCTGGGCTTGGGCCGTGGCGAGTAGAGTTGTGAGAGGTCGGAGTTCCTTAGGAGAGCGGACGACTGTGCTTCGGAGTCTTCATTGTGGAGCGGACGAGGCTGGAGCTGCAGGCCCTGATGTGGGGATGCTTAGCCCATGGAGCAGCGTGTGGTGTCGCTCCCCGCAGGCTCTGCAGTGCCGGCTTCTGCAAGAGTGCAGGCTGTGGTGCCCCAGGCAATTATAACACAGTCGCCTGTAAGTGGCCACGTCGAGCTTCTCCTGAGCGCTCAGCGCCTTAAACTTGGGGCAGAAGACGATATAATGGTCCCCAGCGCAGTGATCGCACGGGTACTGGGGCGAGTACTCCTTCCTTGAGCTTGGAGCGGCCTGCGAAGATGTTGGCACAGGCGATCGAGTTGCCCGTTGCGCAGTCCGTGGAGCTGGCTGGGGAGACGTTCTGCCCGAAGGGCGTGGAGCTGGCGCTGGAGCTGGAGTTCGCACTGGAGCTGGAGTTGGCCGAGCGACTGCTGCAGCGTAATGAGCGCTCGCGTGCTGAGTGACCTTGGAGTGCCGTTTTGATGGAGACGACGGAGCGGTTGGAGCGGTCGATGGAGCAGTTTTCCCGGGAGCGGGAGCAGGTCTGCATTGTTCGAGGATCCTGCAGCGCACCAAGAGGAACTCCTGCAGCATCTCAAACGTGGGGTATTTGTCAGCCCACTCCTTGCCGAGGAAGGTCTCCCACTTCTCCCGGGTCGAGCTGTCGAGACGACGGAGCACATGGTGGACCAACATGTGGTCGCCGAGAGTCTCCCTCACTCCTAGAGCGTCGAGTGCCTTCGTCGTCTCCATCAGAGTGGTCACGAGTGTTGTCAGAGTTGAAGAGCTCTCCTGAGTGGCCACAGGGATGTCGGCGAGTTTGTCCAGCTGGGCGTGGATGGCGAGTCTCCTGTTCTCGTACATCCTCTTCAACAGATCCCAAGCTGGACGGAGCGCCTCCTCGGATACTCCCAAGGAGTCCACCAGCTTGGCCGGAGTTCCCTCGAGGCAGCCACGGAGGTAGTGGAGCTTGTCCACTGGTGGCAGGGACTTGTCGAGGAGAATCAGGGACTTAAAGGTGTCCCTGAATGCCGGCCAGCTGGCATAATCTCCCTTGAAGGTGGGGAGGGAGATTTCCGGGAGCTTCTTCCTTCGAGTGGAGGCAGAGTCTTCTCCGCCTCCCTGAGACGACCTTGATGCGTCGGGAGTGGCCCGTTCCTGAGCGACGACCGCGTCCTGCAGGTCGTTCAGCGCGAGCTTGGCGTCCCAGACTACTTCCGCGACCTTGTCGAACACCCCGTCGGTGAAGTAGGGGTGCTCGAGCTGAGCCTCCGGCCAGACTTTCAGGAGGAGACTGTGCTCCTCCATGAACTCGCGGTGCTGAGTCTCCAATTGAGACTCGATGAGCTGGATCTTGCCTAAGGTGAGTCCAGAGTGCTCCTTGGGCATCGCCTTGACCGTGCGCCTGATGCCATTCAGGCGCATCATCTGCGTCTGGTAGCGCAGTCTGAGCTCGCTTGGGAGAGTGGTGGTCGGAGATCGGCTTCGGGTGACCGTCTTTCCGGCCGAGCTTTCCTGAGTCTTCTCGAGTACTGGCGACGCCGAGTGGTCGGAGGGAACGTTGAGTTCAGCCTTGGACGAGCTCTTCGGGTCCATGGCTGGACGAGCGCACTGAGCACGAGTTCACAGGCGAGAGTCCGCACAAGCACAAGAGTGTTCAGAGTTTCCCACGAGTAGTCACTTAGCGACGAGTGTTCAGGGAGCCCTCCCGGTGGAGGAGTGCACACACGCACCACACTGCACTATGTCCGGCACCGGATCCGGCTCGAAGGACCAAAAAATGATCAGGAGAGAGTGGGCTGGAGCGCTGGAAAAGGATGAACAAAAAATCAGGGTGTCCGGTGCACTGGTGTCAGTTTATTAAAATCATGTGTGTGTGGGTGTGTGTGTGTAAGGTTATGTTCGAGCGCGTGGGTTCAGGTGAATTCTGAGGCGAGTCTACTGAGCGAGTCTAAGAGTTCCTGTTGAGGGCGTGTTCGCGAAAGCGGAATAGCAAATGTACCATGCAAAGCATGCGAGCGTGCAAGAGTTGAAGCGAACGACGCAGCACGTGTCTGTAACCACGTGTTGCGTTGCGAGTCAAGAATTCACCTGAACCGGCGAGAGTGTGTTAGAGAGTGCGATAGAGTGTGTGTGAGATTAAGTGTGATACAAGGGAGAGCCTTACAGTGTCCAGAGTCTATTCACAATGTTCAAATCCACAAGAAAACACGAAAGTTGCACCGAGCCGTTTGATCTGTTTCAAAAGACGCACGAGTAATGGCCGACGACGGTTACGCGATCGCTCGTGGAGAAACGGCGTCGCGTCGTCGGCCTCTCATTGGTTGAGATCGCGTCGCGCGATCGGCCGCTGATTGGTCGGAGTTCGAGTCGCCCGGCTGTAACGGCGGCGCGAGGCGCGAGATTCAAACTCATTCTCCAACACAGTCAAATGGCGTCTAATCGCCTGATTGGTCTGATGCAGTATTCGCCATCTTGAATTATCTTTTCTGACATCACTGTGGGCAAACTTGCTCGTTATCTTTGCATCAGGCTCTCCCATGGACTCCTATACCTCAGGCCGTGCCTATAGGTATGTGGTCTAAGAGAATGATGTCCTGCCAAATGTTTAGTTGCCTAAAGGGTTATAAATTTGGCCCTTTTCTGCCATCCTCCTTTACAGGTTAATCAAGTCACGTTTTTCTTATATAATTGTCATAAATTATTCATTTTCTTATTATTAATAAAATAGTTTGATAGCATTGAAGCATATGCCTGTATGCATCTAGGGGATAGTTAGGTAATTGCGATAACAAACACTTCACGGAAACAAGTGTATGTTCCTAAATTTATCTCAATTCCTGTTTAATAATAAAATATAGAACTTAAGAGGCTAACTTTTTCAAAATAACATTAAAAAAGAACAAAAATTTAGCATAAAATTTACAATCTAGCACAATTGGAGATTCCTTTACTGCTACGGTAAACATTTTGAAAATAAATAAAATATTAAATTTTTTTCGCTGCAAATTAAAGATTCTACTTTCTATAATATTTTAGTAACGATAGCAGAAAAATGTGAAATAGCAACTTTAATGAACTTTAGAAATGGAATATTCTAAAAATATTTAAGGATAATCTGGAAAAAGAGTAATGATGAAATGGAAAAACATTTTCGCCAACTGTGTAGATCAGAAAATTCTTGATTATATTATTAACATTACTCCATTTCATTGGTCTGGATTTTCCGATAAACAAATTATACAGATAAGTTGAACTATTTCACTAAAATAACGTGAGCACTGTAGAACGTAATCACTTGAATTGTCTTTTCGAAATAAAAACCCATATAATAAAATATAATAATACTTTAGGGTTTGAGAAAGTAATAACATACACTTGCAAAATTGTTTTATTCGAGTGCATTAGCTAAAGATTTCGCTGACTGATTTTGCTGACCGGCATTCTTTAAATATTAATTATTTAAAACTTGCAAAAGCTACTTTCTCGTAGATATTAATTTAACTTTTTAAAATTATTGTGTTATGATTTATGTAGGTAGATATAGTACGAAAAATTAAAGCAAATGAATCATAATATTATTATTGAAGATTGAACAATGTATTTTGATTAAAATTGAAATTACACTCAAACTGAACTCAAACATTTTATATTGTTAGCCAGTTTGATGGTCTGTATTAAGTCTAGTTTCCTCTTCAATATTTCTTCAATTACCATAACTTCAAATTAGTCGTCAATTACCTGTGGCATTAAATTTAAGTGAACATTTTTTTATTCCTGATGCTTTAATGCAAGAATGATAGACATTTTTGCATTAATATTTCAGAAACTAAACACGGAAATAAACTATTTAGAAATATGATCTTAATATCATATTTAAAATCATAGAAATCGGTAAACCTGACAACCATCTGCATAATTACCAAGAATTTTTCATAACCACGTTGGACTCCAAAAGTAACTCAAGATATACAAGTCACCTATATCCCAATTTTAGGGTTAACTTCTATCAAGCAATTCAGCATTGCATTTCAGCAAATTTCAATAGCAGCCGTAACAGAATTTCGCCCGGAAGCTCGTCACAATTAGCCGGATTCAATAGGATACGATTATATGCGCGATTCGAAGCGATATAAACCGGCAGGATTGCGTCTATGCGTTTCAGTAGACCGAGTTAAACAAGAGGGCTTCCTATTGCGAATTTCCCTGTAATCACTGATCTCGTGACCAAATAAAGGTCCACAAATTTTATTCGCACGTTGAAAGCGTGCATTAGGGGCGGCCTAACCTCGCTAGTCTAGGTCCGTGATCCTTCGCATGGCATTTGATAATCCTGTCAATTTGCATTCAGTCAGTTCCATCGATCAGGAGCAGTCTCGCTAGAACGTGTTAGCCACGTCCACCACGACCACGTAATAATTTTATCGTTGTAATTATCGAGCATGCCGCTAATGAGGTTGGATTATCCTACTCGCGGCTCAAGTACTGCCGAGGGATGTCTAGTTATAATATAACTGGATGATTCCGACGGATCTGTCGCGTATATAAATAATCGTATTATGGCTCGTCACGTGTGAACCGATGTTTGCCTCTAGTTAATGTGAGTCTCTATTACCTGCTAGTTTCAAGCTCCACAACCCGTAATATCGTCGGCACCGTGAAATAGGTGAAACCAAAATTCAATCGATCCTCCTGCATCGTACCTTTCAATTTCAATCCATAAATTCTTTCGTCCCATCTGTAGATACCCAATGGTTCCGCGTAAAAGTTCACCCGTTGATTACATGAAACAAACATTTGTCCTGATGCGTCGCGCGAACCGGGCTTCCCTCTGGAAACGACTGTCCTCTCCGGGCCGGTCGACGATGTGTCAGGAATGAGAAAGGTCGATCGCGATCCTTTCGTCTAAGTGACTGCTGGCGGCGTTCCTGGAATTACCCTTCAAATTGAATTGCAAAGGCTAACCTCATTCGCATCCATCGTCCGCCACCGACACGTATGACCGTTTCCAGGTAGCTGCGCGATTGGTATCGAAAAATTACAGGCTCTACTCCAGCCCAGACCGCCGTAAACGCAATCCGTGATCTTTTATTTTCTCACGATCTCTACCCGTCGACTCCGTTCCCTTTCTATTTCCTTCGTCGAGTCCATTACCGGGAATGGTGTCCTGGATTTGATCAGACGCGGTGCGCCTTCTCCAGCCAGCCACTCTTCCCGGCGACACGTCAGAATTTTTCTGAAAATTTTACGCGACGCCGAACGTAATGAGTTTGGAGTGTTCTTTAATGTCATCGGGTGCGTCGGAGTGGTTGCCCTTTTAATGTAAAAAGATGAGAAAGTTTCTGGAATGAAACTGTTTCCGGTGTGGTTGCGGTTACGCTCACTTTCTTAAACCTTTTGTCCCTTTCTGCCGCGAACCGGTAGCATGTTTACACTGCGGAACAAAAAGACAGAATACCTTGTGTTTCTGTCTTTCCAAAGTTTATTGCCGGAAGGATTGTAGCTAGAAGTATTTGGAACTGATGAAGGAACAAATTAACATACGTCACTAGAATTCGTGGAAGAGACTATACTTTATAGCATGATAATGCCGTAGTAGGCACACTAAAGTTGTGGAAAAGTGGCCAGTAAGGCCTCTCGACCTTAACGTTATTTAAAATTTTTGGGTATATCTTATCAGAACCTTGTGTTTCTTTCTTTCGTTTTCGCCATTTTTTACCTCAATCGTGTACTTTTAAAATTTTCACTCCAAGATCATTTCAAGGTCACGGTGTAACACATGATTAAATACGCTTTGCCCTTACGTTTTTAATAGTAAACAAGGAAGTAGATCAATATATTTAAAAACATGGTACCAGTATTAAAATCTCAGAAGATATGGGATGGCAGAGTTAGATGGGACCACATAGGAATGTATATGTATGTATAGGAATGTCAGACAATTTAATACATTAGTGAATTAGAACAATGTGTTCAAGATGAGTGGAATCAGCTGAAACAAAAAAAGTCATAATTAAAAAATTTATAAATTTTTTCCAAATAAAATGCTGGTTGTTATTAATAAGTATAAAGTAGGAGTCACTAAATACTAACTATATTTACTGTCATTTTAGTGTGCTATCATTTTGTTCCAGTACATTGCCCTAAAAGTTTTCATCTTTTTAATAATACTGTCAAGGGTGTAACAAAAATGTTACAGGACCTTGAAAGAGGTAATTTCTGCAGTGATTTTAAACAAGTTTTTCCTTAGCGTAAATGTTAGATGGGGTTTTGTTAACGCATTATTAATGAAATCACCGGCCAATCAGAGACTGAATACAGTAGATTGATTCCGGATCAGACGATGGCGGGTCAATACTACTTACAGTTGCAGCTCTCGCTGAAATTCATCCACTGTACTCATGCTTTGATTGGTCGGGGGTTTTTGTCAATATCTCGTTAACAAAACATCCGAGGACATTTTTGCCAAGGAAAAAGTTGTTTAAAATCAGTTTAGGAATCACCTCTTTCAAGAACTTACAACATTTTTGTTACACCCTGTGTAGACCATGTAGGTTTACGAAGGCATTTGGAAAAAA
Organism: Perdita meconis; assembly: GCA_030770465.2. NCBI lineage: Eukaryota > Metazoa > Arthropoda > Insecta > Hymenoptera > Andrenidae > Perdita > Perdita meconis. Next base: position 5,798,449 of record JASKOS020000015.1, on the reverse strand, counting down.
TGTATACAAAAAAAACTGTTTTTGCAATGTCAATGTCCCTAATTTTAAAGTGTGCTACGTATCTGTCTCGAAATGTAGTTCCAGTGGACGAGCTCTCGAAAGGATGTTAAAAATCGTGGAACGAGGTGTCCCGGGTGGTTCGAATTCACTTTAAAAAAGCGTAAAAGATACGGTGAATTAGCCATAAAATCCGGCCGATCTTGGAGCTTCTTAAATTGAGTTAGTTAATATCGGCATAATATGGAAATTATCAGAATTTATAGGACTTTAATCTGGTTTGATCAAATTCGTCTGAGTTCATTCCTTGGGTATCGGGGAGCCGGCGATGACGGACATTAATCAGCGCCGACAGAAGGTCAATTACCAACGGAGGGTCGTTAATAACAGCTTCAATCCGCCGGACTTTCTTACAAGAGCCTGTAACACGAAGTTTGATGAGCAAAAAAGGTTAAATTAAAAGTATCCACGGCATTCGACTGCTCTGAGGAGCTACTTCACTGCCGGCGAAACTTTTTATTGCCGCGATAAATCGAGTAACTCCGATCCTTCCTACGGTCTAGCAGAGAGGACTATAAACATCATTAGATTCGTATACAAAGTTTGTTCGCGGTTTGGTTCCACGCTCCATAATATCCTGATTGGAGAACGTTATTATCGATTTGGGATACTTTTAGATTAACTTTATTGAAAAATAGCTTAACACATTGGTTGCAACGTTCTGTTTTATTAAAATAGAGTCATTAATATTTTCCTCTTGATTTTTATTATCGATCAATTCTAGTTTGCTGGTCAAAGAAAGAATCCAAGCTTTATGAAATATTTGATTGAATATCTAATAAACGAATTTTAATGTCCTTTTCTCTTCAAGATTTGTTAATTTATACTTCATATAATTATGTTTTCTACATTTGAAGAATATAGTTGTAAACGTGTTAATTGTCACCGCAACTAATTATATCGCCGCATTTTTATTTAAAAGAGTGTACAATTTTGATGAATGCATTGATGCTGTTTTCGAAATAATGAATTCTATGTATCCATTAGACCATTTAAATACTGAATAAAATTCTCATTTTGAAGTTGTTAAAATTGATTAAAAATATTGCAATATTTTATTCCTATTGGTGACTGGCTTCGCCCCCCAGACCTCCCAAATACAAATCTAACCCCGACCTAATCTGGACTTCGAAAATATTTAATCCACGCCTAACTTGGGCCTAACGAGTGTTGGAAATCCTTCAGTGTTAAAACCTTCTGAAGGTCACTCAGAAGGGCGCCCTTGAAAACATGTGTCAAGGTCAAGGTCATCGAAGCTGCCTCCCCTAAACGTAATATTTACCAGTTTTTCTTCCGCGGATTTAAACTATCATTCTCCCGAAGTGTTTTAATTATCCGTTCGAATACGCACTGCGAAGGGCGACATTTATCGGTAGATTTACCCGCATAACTGCTGTACCAACATTGAATTACGTCCACACTCTCCGCAAAACAAGATCATCTCAATCTTTTCGTCGGTACTGTAAATCATCATGAAACGTGTACAATGAAACGTTTCAATGTACAATGCATGGCTGATGCATTATCGTTACAGGTTAGAGGGGAACTACCCACGAGGTTCGCAAGTTTCAGCTGCACAACAAGAGCCGGCAAGGCCGTACGTACACGTGACATACAGAACGAAATGTTTACAAATAGTTAGCGAGAGATCAAATCGAAACATGTTGGTCTATCAACAACTTCGGAAATTGTACAACGGCGTAGCAAGCGATACACCTTGTAATGCAAAATTCTTTCAACATATTCTTTGATAATTATATACATTAGGGGAGTCACCTCCGATTTCAATGACCTTGAAATATGTTGTCAAGATCATCATTCTGAACAACTTTTCCCTATACATATACTACGCGGTCTCTTTTAGTTTTCGAGATATTCGCAAAGAAAGTTACCAAGTGGTCTCTTTTAGTTTTCAAGATATTCAAAGAATGTTTTCAATATTGAACACCGGGGGCCGGGAGGAGAGCCCCCGGTGGGGGGTTGGGGGGCCGAAGCCCCCGGATTACTTGGAAAGTAAGGGTTCAACTTTGAAAATACTGTCTACGCTCGATTGTCTGCCATGGAAAAGGGGGATGTTATATTTTTTGCGCGCCACGGAGAAGCGAGTGACGTGGTGTACTCTCAATATACTTAAATCAGTCGTTTCTCCGTGGCGCGCTTCGTGCGCAAAAAATATAACATCCCCCTTTTCCATGACAGACCACCGAGCGTAGACAGTATTTTCAAATTTGAATCCTTACATACCCTTAAAATTGGTCCCTGGTGTGCATGGGGGTTGCGCCCCCACACCCCCCCTTGCAGGGCCGCAACTGATTAAAGTTGTCCTAAGCCGTCTCATTGGCGGCCGCAATCGCAAATCTAACCCAGACCTATTCCGATTACTATTTTCAATATTGAAAACTTTTTTGCAAATATCTATATGTTTTTTATAGTACAACTTGTAGCCCATTACGAACACGTTAATATTTACTCGAAACCCTTTTTTTTCAGATTATTGGAAATGCTGGAAAAGTCGTAGCGACAGTTATATGGTACACCTTACCTAAGGTTCTGTGAATTAACACAGTGTTAAATACACTACAATCCTTAATTTATTAACACTAGTTGTAAAATAGCAGCCTCGTAAAGATAAATTTCCATTCTCTGGCCTACTTTTCGATATGTTTTTTGCAATTTAAACAAAAAGTATTTTTCATATCTGAATAATTGTAGTCTACTTTATACAGAAACCCTTATATGTATACACATTTCAACCACCTTATCAATAACATTTTTATACAATTTTTTAAGGCATAGAATTTGACAAATTAGTTGTTCTTATCCTTACCCGGTTCCCTTCTTGAAAGATCCTCGAAACACATGAAGTCCGTTTGGACAGTGCTTTACGGAATGGTGATTATAAGGATAGACTGTATGTAAAGGGGAGAGAAAATTAACTCGCCAATCATTCAAGTTCCTGTTTTAGTTAATGCTGTAGAACACAATCTGGTGAGGGTTTAACACCAGACAGTAGATCAGCGCTCGTGTTCCTCACAGGAAGTTCGATAAGCGCCTAAAATACTACTTCCTTCTCCGCAGAACCCTCTCTTTCCTTCAGCTCTGACAGTGTGAAAAGAAGATCCCACCTGTAAGGATAGATTTGGCTGAAGTCAGGCCAGCGCAATTTCTTCCATGGCTGACGGTGTTAGCATCTATGTCTGTATGAATAAAGGAATTGTACTCATGAAAGAGCCCAAATCTAGCATTGAAACAGGTCCAACGTATGGGATGTTGCATTTAAATCAGGGTGTTACTACAAAACTCGTAATATAAATGGGTAATATTGTGTTGTGTATATTTTTATTTGGGTGAAAGAGTGAAGTAGAAGTCAAAACAAGTTAATTTTTTTATACAGGGTGTTTGGGATAGTATAGGCAAGATTTGCAGGGGTGATAGATCACGTAAAAACAAACAAAAAACTTCTATATGACTTGGGTCCAAAACTCAACGATTTTTTAAAAAAACTGTCATAAACATTTAAGCTATAAACCGCTATAATTCAAAATAGGAACGTTTTTCGTAAGCAATTTCCTCGTTAAAATAAAGATTACGATTTTGTTAATTCAATAAGTACAGTAACTGTGATATTGTTACCTCGTATCGCAAAAAATAGTATTTTTCTAACCCCCTAAATTACCCTTTAAAATCGCGATAATTTAAGGGGTTAGAAAAATATTATTTTTTCGTAGTACAAGGTAACAATATCACAGTTACTGTACTTATTGAATTAACAAGATCGTAATCTTTATTTTAGCGAAGAAATTGCTTACGAAAAACGTTCCTATTTTGAATTATAGAGGTTTATAGCTTAAATGTTTATGACAATTTTTTTAAAAAATAGTTGAGTTTTGGACCCAAGTCATAGAAGTTTTTTGTTTGTTTTTTTCGTGATCTATCACCCCTTCAAAGCTTGCCTATACTATCCCAAACACCCTGTATAGTACCCTATAGTTTCTTATTTATGCTTTTATAATAAGTGTTTAGACAAATGTACCGACCTACATCTGTATAAATTGGTCGAATCGAAATCACGTCAACGCGAACTGAAAGGCATCGGTCAGCCGAATAACACGTACCAGCATTGACAAATTTCACGAATTGAATGTATTACGACTAGTGATGCACCGATTAGGGTTTTGGCCGACTAGCCGACTAGCCGATTAATCGACCTCCAAGAAGCCGACTAGTCGGCCGATTAGTCGACTATGCCGATCATTTTCGTACACCGCGCCACTATAAAATGAGACAAATCACTTCGTTCATTTTCATTATCTTTCGTCTGTTTTCGGACTCTCCTTCATGCGGAGAGTTTAAAAAATTTAATTATCATACTTTACTCACCTTCATTACAAAAAAGATTCAAAATTTATTATTGTTTAATATTATTCAAAAAGGAAATTGTTACATTTATTTTATTATTTTATTGCATTCTGTTTTTTGTTTTAAAGCGTTTTTTATTTCGATAAAATAAAAAAATAATAACCAAAGTTCGTAATAGTTAACGGTATATTTTTAGTTGGTTTAAATAAATAATAATTACTATTTTCAATGTTTTATATAATAATTATAATTATGTTACATATAGATAAGTATGATAAATAAGCAAAATATAAGTACAATAGACAAAAAACATTTTTTTCTTTCTGTGATATCACGATATTATTGCTACTAAAATTCAACCGACTAGTCAGCCACTAGTCGGTACATCTCTAATTACGACATTATTACTGCAATGTATTATTACAAAGTAAGATAATGTTATACACTAAAATGCAAATACTACAAATGCGATGCAACATCCATGAAAACTACATAAATAACAATAAAAAAATATGGTAAGAGTACTTATAGAAAACTATATTGACCATGTATGCTAAATCGAATGTTGAAGTTAAAGGAATAAATACAAAAGAAAAATATGATCGAAGATAAGAGGTTTGATCCTTTTTGTCTAGTGCGATTAATTTATTCGGTTTTAATATCGATTAAAGAAGTTCCGCATGCTGCGCTCTGACGAATGTCTGATCAAATTAATTTATGACTTTACTACACGGAGTGATATATTTATGTATTATAGAAAGTCGTTGAATTTGACTCAACATCTGCTATCAATGTGATTTAAAAAAATATAAAATTTCATTTAAAAATCTTTACTTGCTTGGAACAATAATTATGTCCACCTTGAATATTTCCTTTATTTGAAATCGGCGCAATAATAACGACCTCGGAACAAATTTCCTCTAAATGTAACACACGGCTCACACCCGAAAGCCTCAGTAGTGAAAACTATCTCCTGTAATCCAAGAAAATTTATTTTAGGACCACATTTGACCTTGTATGACCTCCAACATAACTTCATGAAGTCATCTCAACACTGGCTATCATATCACGATAAGAAAAACATATAGCATTCCATTAAAAGAAATAAAAGTAACCTTGAAATCTTTTCATTGCCTCCACCTACATGAAAAATGTTTGTATCGCAATCCACCTTTACACTGTGTAAGATTTATTTGTATATAATATTTGTTCATATTATTGCAAATAACGGAAATATTCAAGGAGAACATAATTATTGTCCCACTGTCCCACTTACAATTAGTATTATAGAACTTTTGTAAACCGTAGTGCAGAAGTTACTTTCTGATTTACTTTCCACATAAGTCTACTAATTATAAGGAAAATTCATTCAATTACTGTGAAAGACCAGTTTGTGACGTGCTTTTCGTTCTCGAGCCGCGATACGAGGCCGAAAGCACGCCGCAAGCCTTTGCCGATCTCTCCACGCCTTTACGAGAGCCGTAGAAGGTTCTCGAGCGCCAGGTACCCGAAGATACCGGCGTGGAGAGGTGCAACTCGCGAAGATCTTAGTCCGGCTAGCTCGTGCGAACTCGCGGAGAGGGGCGTAGGTTATGAACGAGGAACAAGGATCCGCAGAATTTAGCTTCCACGGCGGAAGGCGAATAAATTCGAGACACGTTTTTGATAACAAAAATGACTCTATTGAAGCTTCCAGAAAATAAGAACAGACCAAGTGCATACTTTTGGCGCCGGTCGCCACGCGGCGGGATCGTCTTGCCGGATTTTCTACAATTCGCAAATTTCGATTCCTTGATATCCACTCGTGTTCGAGCGACGAACACGAGCGATTACCCTCACCACGCGACCACGGAAAGACTTCGACTTTGCAGCTACTCGGTAACAATGCCGGCTTATGCATGCAATTTTTGTAAAAATGGAGTGTTACGTCCCGTAACGTAAGAACTCCGACTGTCATGGCTGGCGGTAGTTTGGGGGTCTGCCGCTAGGTGTTCGGTCATTCAAGAATTCTTCAAACGTCTCAATGTTTCTCGCAAGTGGTAAATCAAGTCTTCGTTTGTATAAATACAGGGTGTAACAAAAATGTTGCAATTCCTTAAAAGGGGTGATTTCCGAGGCGATTTTAAACAACTTTATCCTTGGCGAAAATGTTAGGTGGGGCTTTGTTAATGAGTTATATTAACGAAAAACACTAACCAATCAGAGAACGAGAATAGTAGATGAACCTCGGTGCGGGCGATGGCAGACCAATGCTACGCATAGTTGTAGCCCGTGCCAAAATTCGTACACTGTACTCACTCTCTGATTGGTCGGTGTTTTTCGTTAATAACTCATTAACAAAGCCCCACCTAACATTTTCGTTAAGGAAAAAGTTGTTTAAAATCACCTTAAATATTACCCCTTTCAAGGACGTGCAACATTTTTGTTACACTCTATATAAGTGACTGGCGATCCTAAGACGAAACGCACATCTCGATCTCGTCGTACTCCGTACGATCCCATCAATTTTTCTCTCTCGTTCTCAATTGCGTATTCCGTGTGGGCCTTATGGGCACCGGGTACGTGACAGGAGGAGTATTAATTTTTTCAAAGAAATATAAATGTCTATCATATCCCCCGATTTAAGTATTTAAAATTTATATGTATATCTGATGCTATACAAAATAAACAGTTTAATTAGAAATTCTGACAGTCTTAAAGAATAACATAAAAAATTAAATCATCTAAATACCCTCACGTATTCTAGTCGTCATAAAAAATGTGTTAAAACGAGCTTACCTTTCTAAAAAGATAACACAGGTCACTTATCAGAGTTATTATGAGATTAAATATTAAGAAGTCTAAGAATGGACCATTTCTCCCGGTGATAAGTAAATCAATTTTCATTTGTAATTAATGGAATTTTGGAGAATAATAAATCCGAAAAAAACTTTTGCACCACCCTATATGAACATTCTTTCAGAAACTTCAATACCTTCAAGTGTAACGCCCTATGAATGAACCGAACGTAGACTCAGCTAAAGTCATTCAATTTCTTTTCAGAATATAAATACAATGAAAATAACATTAAAATTGAATAGTTCGATGCTGCAAGACTGTTGTAATAAAATGAATTTGTTTTGATTTTCTATGGAAACCTGATTAGTCTCAGGATAACCCTCTTACAGCATCTCCATCAGTAGGGTGAATTTCAGCCGATCATGATATCTGGCGATCGCACACATGCAAGCGCACGCATCAATTACACAAGATTAATGCCACGTACTTCCCTCTCGTGTAGCTAGTAGACCTAGAGATGCCCAGTAATGCTTCTCGCAATCGCTGAACTGTCGACAACCTTTGTTTGGAACTGGGATGATCGGTTTTAGTACTACAGATCCAGTGGTATAGGATCGTGATGGGGAAACGTGGAGAGGCGATCCTTGTTTCAAGTTGTACCATCATTGCAATATGGTAGCATCCGAAAGGTCTAGGTCATACGAATGATTATATTTATTTATCCTTCGTTCGAATAAAGAGCTTATCGTATTGCTGAGTGTAACGGTAATAACATAACGGTTACCTCTTTTCTTCAGTTAGCGGTCTCAAGATATCCACCATTAGTTCTAGAACCTAGTTTTACAGTGAGCTTCCATATCGCATAGTGAGACAAATAAACTGAACTCAAAATCGCCATCATTATTGCGTGAATTGCGAATGTTTATGCATTTCAGGTAATTACGAATATGCAAAAATGTACGATGATATGCACAAATGTAAAAATATGTAAAATATATCAAATGAAATACATGCTTTAATATTTCGCAATACACCGAATTTGTATTGAAGTTTAAAAGTTTTATCTATGTCCGTAAAGAGGTGAATTTACATAAATGTCCACAGCATGATGATGGAACGAATAGCCGTTAGTAATAGTGGAACTCGAACTCAATGCTTCGCTCACTACCTCTGAACTCATTTTGGAGCAAACAAGCCAGCGAAAGAAGGCAGTTGGAAACTCCAGAAACTTTACCCACCCGGATAGTGGTCGCGATAAGGTCCAGCTCTACGACCACTACGTGGGTTTCACTCGAAATTCTTTAGCGGTGGTTGATGGTTGATAACGCTCTCAGGACGGATAGCTTGCAAATATCCATTACAAATGAATATTCATTGCCTTCAAATAGGTCGTACGATGAATAGTGATGATGAAGAACTGATCGCATCCAGCAAATATGATTCGCATAATTAATGCGCCAGTAATGACGATACCATACGAAACAGTAATCGTGCTATACCTTGGAAGCAACGTCATTTAAATGCAGTTTGATAGTTTAGCTTCGCATGTAAATTGGAAACTAGTGTTTCCTTTACGCGTTACGGTCGCTTTTATTGTTATCGCCGCGTAAATCAACTGCGTGTACGGGTTTTGCAGGATCCCGCGTGAACACGACTTCGAGGCACGATTTCACTGCTTATATGAGACGTTAATTTCATACCGTTCAGTCGATTTATGCGGTCGCTGCATGAAAACAAAGTGACCCAGTTAGTTGTGATGCAGCAGGAGCCGCTTAACCGTGTTGCGACCATCCCTTTACAGATTGTTTGCCAATAACGGTGCCAATACAGATTCGCAAAAGCCTGCACTTAAACGTCGGTCGATCAGTGGAATCATGGCGCACCCGTAGAGATTGATTCAAGCAGTGCGCGGTTTGCGGGTACCTCGCTGTGCGATTTGACACACGCGATGGAATGCAAATGAGATCGAGACTACACTCGCACGGTTGCCATGAGTACAATTTTACGTTTCGAGTATATGTGCGATTAAATTTCGTTAGAATTCGATATAATACGGTACCATGGTGACGATACTTCGAAAGCTACTGCAGAAATTTTCATTCAGATGTTTGTGGCATAATATATACACTTTAAGTGCATTCACATAGACGTTGCTGCAAATTTTAAAGTACAAGTCTCTACAGGGTGTTTCGCAATTCGTGGGAAATCTCCGAGATACAGGTACTAGACACGAAAATAATAAGAAAAGTTCTTATACAATATTCTCGGAAATGGTTAGTTTATTAGTTACACGCGGTTTTATATTTCGTACAGGCACATAACAAAGGCTCATCCCCTGTAAGGTCAGTGACCGCGATTTGGGCCCCTGCATTGTGGAGAAGTATCAGTTGTGTTGCATTCGTCATCATTTCAATTTGTAATTACAAAATATGTGATTTTTCATTCGAAAAAACATCTCATTCCAAAATACGTTGCGAGTTACCGGGGCCCACTTAGGCCCAGAGATGCCTGGGCCTTTAAGCGCAGTCACTGGCTTTAAAGGAGATGAAGCAGTGTTACGTCGGCATTTTACGAAATGTAAAACCACGTGTAACTAATAAGCTAACCATTTCCGAGAATATTGCGTAAGAACTTTTCTTATTATTTTCGTATCTAGTACCTGTATCTCGGAGATTTCCTACGAATTACGAAACACCCTGTATAAGATAATTAAGATTTGCAGACCAATTGAGTAAGGAGTTATACAGGAAGATACAGTGCAGTGAATGAATGCATTTCTAATTCTGTTTTATTTTCCAGACATACGGAAGTAGGTTCCAAGATGTATTTTGGTTAGATATGGTCCTGGCTGTATTTGAACTATACTCCGGGGTCAATTGCACTAGCCGCTCAAGGCGATAATTTTCTTTCGCGTTTTTTGTAGAGGAATGACCCTACAAAGGTTTCTGTTTCTTACCCGCAGATATGATTTATTTGTTATGGACTATTGAGATATATTTTTATTACAAAGTGTAAAAAATTCTGTACAATTGTAGAGAGAAATTCTAAATAAGTCCAAAATTTATCATTATAGTATTAAAAACACTTGAATTTGTCGTGTATATCTTTACCTGACTATTTAACGAAACTGTTAAGGCTTCATTATAAATTTTAAAGACCACGGTGGTACATATTCCTTTAAATATCTACCAATATAGTGACAGTCGTGTCAAAACGACTGACCACCGCGTAGGAGACCGTTCACGAGGGAATAATGTGTATAGACAGAAGGCTTATTATATGAACCTGGAATCGATGACTCTGCATAAATTGGTAAATGAACATCCTTTAGAAACTTTAACAGTGTTTTTTTCGAAACCGTGTTTCAAAATCGGCGATCACAATATCTTAAAAACTACTGCAGCGATTTAATTTCAATTTTTCAGGCTTATTATAAGGTAAACATACCAATAGATGGACAGATTTTAGATAAATCGATAATTATGAGAAAAGTAGGTTTTTAGTTTATATTATTGTTTCTTTATTTTGAAAGAGAAATCGTTTATTGTTTTAGAAATCAAACATTTTCGATAAAAGTGTTTTTAATTATGCGAAAAAATATTGCATAATACTGTCCATCTACTGGTGATACAGGTTATGGGTACATTTTTCATCATTTTATCATTGAAGAAATTAATTCTATTAGATACAACTAACTTTTTTTTAAAATTCATATATTTGTTTTGTGCAAAGTGTTTGAATTTTGTTTATAAAACAAATATTTCTAAATAAGTAAAACCTCAATACAAATGTCGGAATCAGCTAAGCCGTCCATCTACTGGCTTGCTCACCCTACACAGGAAAAACTAATCCCTGATTGAAGCATCTTTTTTTTTATTCATAATTATTTTCTTATTGATTAAAAATCAGCAGTTTTTATCGAAAAACTCGACTTTAACTTCGAACTTAAAATAAATCTTTTACCCTTTTTTTATCACCGCATGTGTTTTTTAAGAAGACCTCCGATAAAATTATTATGCTAGCTTTATTTGTACATATTTTCATTTTAAAAATTATAAAGTTCATAAGGATATACACGTTTATACATATACATGAATTGTTTTTTCATTTACATTTTTCCCGGGCCCCCGACTGATGTGAGCATAACACCTTAATGCAGCGTTTTTTGCAAACGTACACCAAAAACCCTATTCCCAGCAATGTCTGACAATTTATGGTTTCCGTCTTTATCTTTAAGTGAAGGAATTTCTTCAATATCTATACGATTAACTCAACTAGATGTACAGGGTGTATAAAAAGTAATGGACACCCGTGATAGGAGTGAAACTAGACCTCGTGGTCGATAGACATTTGTTAAAGATTGGCGCCGCAAAATTGTTTATAACAATGAAAATGGTTGTTTAACTTTTTTATTGCATGAATCTATTCTACTCGACGAGTTGAGAAAAAGTCTCAAAGGAGTCATATGCCGGAAATGCACCGTTTAAACGCTATAAAGCGTTAAAGTTTACGCAAAATTGTGATTGGTAGCGCTACACACGCAAAGCGAAGCGCGTTCGTATACGAGGGACAACGGCAGTTCTGACCTACCTCACAGAGCTAGAAAATCGATATCGACGGAGGGATTCTTCCTCTCTCTCTTTCTTAGTGGTTCCTGTCCTTCTCGATCTTACGCACACGCGTGACTGTTGACCTTCAAACGGACGAAGCGGTCCTCCTTTTCTTTCTTAGTGGGCCCTGCTTCTCTCTCTCTCGCACTTATAGAAACCAAGCGGTAGAATAGATTCATGCAATAAAAAAGTTTAACAAACATTTTCATTGTTATAAACAATTTTGCGACGCGAAACTTTTACAAATTTCCATCGACCACGAGGTCTAGTTTCACCCCTATCACGGGCGTCCATTACTTTTTATACACCCTGTACAAGGCTACCATTTTTCTATTCTCTGTTTTCGGAAAAGAATGCTTCTACAAAGATTTCTGTACCCGTGTGAAATATTATGTGGTTAGAAGTCGTCGTGTACACAAAAGACACGGTCATGGAGGTTTCGCTACCAGAAAGCTGCAAGAGGAAAATGTGATCTTGAACGGCTAGTCAAGTTGACCCGAAGTATAGTCAACTCCATAAACAAAAAGGAAATTTTTCTTACTTTGGAATATGGAACAATCGATCTTGACTACAAAAAATATTGCTGCTTAAGTACCTATGTGAAGTAACACGTTTCTACACGTTTAAATCTTCTACCACTACCAAAGTGTTAGTAGTAGAATCAAACGTGATTTTCATTTAAGATGTTACTGTTTTGTTTAATTACGAGGAAGATTATATTTAAAAAAATAAATGTTTTCGGATTTCTTGACTATGAGTTTGATTTTTAAGCAATTTGAAAACTTTTGAAAAATAACTATTTTTTATAAAAATTATAGCGTGATTAATACTGCAGTAAAAACAATGTTTGCAGTAGTTCAATATAAAAAAATCAAAAACTGATATTATTAACTCTTGAATAGAATTAAATTCGTTGGACACGTCATAGTTTAATTAATGCTGTTTACTACTTAAACTTCCTATTTCTATATTTTAGCCACTACTTGTTGTTTTCAATCTGTGAGGTTTCCATCTTTTTCGTCTATCATATGATTTGCATAAGTAGAAGGCTTTCTCAATCTCACAAAAAGGTAATATTAGAAATTAGTTTCATAATTTCTTAAAATTATCTTTAATAATTTAATCCCTATTAGTAATTTATTTAGATCACACACACTTAAAATTAGTAGAATTGGGAAATAATGAATGATATAGAGTACATTGTACTTTTAAATAACGTAGGAAATCTCACTGTGTTATTTATAACGTCTAAACTATTACTATTTTTAAGAATAAGACGGAAACAATCATGTGTTTAATAAACAGACACCCTTGTTCTATCATTTACTAATGCTGAACCACTGTATAATGAAATTGTTTGAGAATATGCATATCAGTTCTAGCGGAAAATTTGAATATTTTATCAAATGGTTTTGTGCAGATTTTTCCAGTAGAATTGTCCATTAGGAGAAAACAACAGAGAAGGGAAGAGAATAGAGAGAAAAACAAACCCAATAAACTGTATGCTAATAGGTTACAGTAAACGACATCGACAAACAGAAAAAAATGGAATATCATCACATTAAAAAAGAATATTAAATATTAAAAATTTGATTGACGGGTAAAAGAACCCTTTGGTACATGAAAATACATAAAATGCAGACTACATGTGTGACAGTGTATTTAAAGTTTTGTAAGGAGTTATTCAAAAAATCAACAGATTGACATAAAGTATTTGGTCTATACAGAGGCGATTAATAGAACAATTTTAGCCGTAAAGCGTTTTATAGTGCTCAATGAAGAAAACAGTGCGACGTCTGAGATTTCTGGAAGGTATGTAAAATCTAAATTGTGAGAGGATATCAGGATAATCAAAATTATTAGTTATAGACAAACAAAACATCCGACATAATGCGCCTCCTTTCTAGTGACATCAAATTAGCTTTTAATTGTATCGGTTCATAATCATGATTCCGTATAGATAGGGGCTGACCCATATGATACATTGCCAAGTGAAGAAATTTATGTTGAATGCTTTCCAGTATGTTAATGTAGATTTTATACTACGGAGACCATATTACGAAACCGAAATCTAAAAGAGAGCCAACCAAAGAGAAGTACAGAGTACGCAACGTGTTAATATTATGGAATAGCTTAGCATATTTGAAAACAAGGCCAAGCGCTTTACATCTAACTCTAATGTAACGTATATGATTGTCAAACGAGAGGTTAATGGAGAAGTGTATGCTTAAATCGCGAATGCTCAGGAGTGCTGTCAATTGAGAACCATTTATTTAGAACGTAGTTGAAAATTAGAGGGTTATGTTTGTAACAGAAACGCATAACATGACATTTAGATGACAATCTATTGCCACAGTATGGGAATAACCAGTAGCGTCACTCCATGCCAATCCTATTGTTGTCGTCGTCAGTGGTCACGTGATGCGCCGCCATTAACCTGATGTACAGCACGCGGTAATTTTGAATGGTGAAAAAGCAGACAACCAGACAACTATAAGAATTATTTTTATGTTGTGTAAAGTATCACACTTTTTTAGTAAAAGATTATAGAATTGTAAATACAATATTAAAACCATACAGTTATACAATAATTATTGCAAAATAAAATCTCATTTGAAGGTAATATATGCAAATATGGAAATATATTTAACCAAACTTCACAAACCTTTAAAAATTCATATATTACATACTTGAAAATATAAAAATATATGTACTTTTTATTATTCATACGAAAACAATACAGAACAATTTCTTTTTTATGTCCATTTAAGGATTTACATAATATTCCTATTTACTAGCTATTTATTACAAACTCTTGTTCCTCTTCTTTGCTTCATGCGCACAATTTTCCCCTCGATGTTGCCATGGCGTGCACCTGAAACAGAAAAATATGTGCAGAATGAATAAAATGAGTTCCAATTAATTCTTCTACAGACAATACAAGTTGGAAAGCAATGATATTTACTCTTTGTACACATTACTTTCACTTCGCACAAGGAAATTGTCCCCATAGCATGCACCTGAAACACAAAAATACGTGCAAAATGAAAATGAGTTCAAATTAATTCTTCTACAGACAATACAAGGTCGAAAGCATCGATACTTACAAGGAGAGTGTCAATGGTGTCATGTCCTAACATACCCTGATTTTTGGTCAGTAATTAGTATACATCATCAATAATGTCTCATTAAAATTTGGGGACCAACGATGCACTGCAAGTATATGAAAAATGTAATTAAAGCTTGGACTACTTGACGCGAGCGGAGACGTCCACGCGTCCTGCGGCGCTGCACGTAGTAGGATTACGCCTCGGTCGTCGCGCTCACCTACCGTGCAGAAACGTGTCCTCTGCTACTTACAGACGTTTACGGAACTGTCAAGTTAATAAGGTTATATTTCGCGTCAAATTTTTACTCTTTCCCACGAATAAAAGATAAAACAGGATCGACAAATTTGATAGCTGCTTCTACAATATCATCATATTATACAAATTAAAGACGTTATAATAATTAGTAATTCTCTTTTATGTTCAATTCTTTAAATATTCTTTCGGGTTTTTCGTGGTTTTTCCCTGGGACTCTGGACGAATGTCGAAGCGTTTCCTGCCTTGAAAATACCACAAACGCTAAATATACGCGTATTTTTAGCTATATCTTTTTTTTCAGGCAGAGATACCATTGAAAGTCTTTTGCACAATTCTACTTTGAATTTGTTTACTTGATTAATTTGTTTTAATTTGTTTCATGTATAATTTACTGTATAAATGTACACATTTATTACTTGCTTATAATTTTATTTTACATTTTTACCGCATTATTGTATTTTTTTATTTCATATAATAATAGCATTTTATAATAATTTATGTATTGAATTTTTGTTACATTTTTTATACATATTAATATATTACATAATAATAACGAAAGTGCAATTCTTCATCCTTACTGTAATATAAAGTGTTTATAGCTTTTTCGTTTTTAATAATTGATAATTTATATATTTCATATTTACAATTTCAATTGAAAATTAATGCTAACTGTTCAACAGTATATTTCGCTTTAATTATTATTTATTAGGGATATTTCATGTAAAATTAGTTAGTTGAACCCTTTTAGTTGACGTGAGCGATATAGGTAAAGATAAAACATGGTTTAATATATGTAAAATTAAAGAGACCAAGTCATCAACCATCATTTTACTGGTTTCGAATTCAATTGAAAAAAGAAACGAGATTTCACTTCTTTTCTTCAGAATAGAATTGTCTGACTTTTGTTCAGAAAATTATTGTATAATAGGATTAATTTTTCTTTCATTTTAATCGCGAGAAAGATCTCCGATTCTTCCAACACCTTTTTCTCCAACTGAAAAATCATATTTAAAGAATTGAACATAAAAGAGAATTACTAATTATTAGAACGTCTTTAATTTGTATAATATGATGATATTATAGAAGCAGCTATCAAATTTGTGGATCCTGTTTTATTTTTTATTCGTGGGAAAAAGTAAAAATTTGACGCAAAATATAATCTTATTAATTTGACAGTTCCATAAACGTCTGTAAGTAGCAGACGGCACATTTCTGCACGGTAGGCGAGTGCGACGACTGAGGCGTAATTGTACTACGCGCAACGCCACAGGACGCCTGGTCGTCTCCGCTCGCGTCAAATAGTCCAAACTTAATTTACATTTTTCATGTACTTGCAGTGCATCGTTGGTCCCCAAATTTTAATGAGACATTATTGATGGTGTATACTAATTACTGACCAAAAATCAGGGTATGTTGGGACATGACACCATTGACCCTCTTCCTTGTTATACTCAAAGCCATTTCAAGAGGCCTTTCAGGGTCACCAGCTTCTCCCACCGCGGTAGTTCTTCGTGCGCGCGAACGCATCTGTGCACGCGGAGTAGAAATACATGAGCGAGTAGTCCCCAACGTCCCTATCGCCGCTTCCCGCTTCTCGCTTCTTCACGCGTACGCGGCACATGCGTAGCGGGGCGTCTCGTTTCCTTGCTTCGAAACTATGCATGAACAGATGTGTTAGCGCGCACGGGGAACTACCGTGGTGGGAGAGGCTCCGCCGAAAAGCGCGTGAGGGGCTGGTGGCCTTCAAAGGCCTCTTTAAATGGCTTTGGGTTAGCATAGACATAGATAAGAGAATTATTTTGGTTATACAAAGTGTTCACGATTGTAGGAGGAAAACTTCGGGGTGGAAGAAGAGAAGGGGCCACGATGATTTTAGTTTTGGACCATCGGATCAACCCCAAGACTTGCTTCATTATCAGTAGACCTGTGCTGACGGACTCGCGCTTGAGTTGTGGAAGATTATTTAGGAACTCGTCGTATATATGAACAGGGCTAGGATCAAGCACTAGCGAGAAAGACGATTATTGCGAGAACACTCTAGCGGAAGCCCTATGAAACTAGGCCTATGCTCAGTAACTGCTAACGGCCCGTAACAAATACCTATGTCAAGAAATAAGTTTTTCCAATATTAACTATACCCTTTTGTGGACGTTTATGCGATATTCATTGTAAGGCATTGAAAAGACAACGCTAAAAGCCAAGCAAATTGAGTGTTGAACGCTATAGCAAACGCTCGTTGGAGTCTTGACGAAATGTAATTTTTGTCAAGTCGCGTTGAAACAGAAACACACTTTGGTGACGGATGATGGTTTATTTCCAGTTGGGTGTACAAGTCAATCTATCTCACGGAGCCAGTCGTCGAGAATACGAAATCTCGGTCGTCTACAGTCTTTTTCTTATTGGCTAGTACGAAAAGGTTAACAGGGGTATAGGCGTCTTCTTAGGCTGGTTCGAAATCATCTATTGGTTGCTGAATTTTACGTGGTGATGGAAAGACAGACAGAAAATGGTGGAAACGCTAGCTATGGAGGTGCTGTTTAGGTTGGTTGACAAAAAATTTAACTGTGGCTACAAAACGTTTGGCTTCATTTATGACCCTGCCTGCAAACAGCCAACGGACGAACACTTGAGGCGCACGGTCAAGGGTCTCGACGCTACGCGTATTACCGAAAGAAATAATTTGTGACATTTCGTTGTTGCCTGGACTTGGAAAGCAACATTGACGTTATGTCACGAAACGCCACGTCTATTAAATTTTGAAACACATGTCCTATTTTTTCTTTTTAATGTGGTAGAAAGGAACGCATTTCACTCTATCCTGCTTCTTTACTACGCAATGTAGTAATTTTTCTTTCATGATTTTTCTCAGTGTACATACATTTTATCGCAATTCAGTGTGATGATGTTGATTTACCTATAAGATTTAGTGCTGAAAACTTCTTATTGAAGAATGGATCGAGAAAAGATCGCAGAAGAGCTATCATTCCTTTGACTAAGTAAAAAAGTAAAAAAGAAACGAATTTCGCATGAGTCAAGCGATATACAAAGCTTACTATTGGGCAAATGTAGACAGCAGCCTGGAAAATGACTGCATGAAAACTTCATGGATTAAAATAAGAAAATTAGCGATACCCTCTCTAACGCGACGGAGAGTCCTCGTCTTCGTCCGCTAAAATTGATTTGGATATTCTTCTGCTTACTGATTATTATTTGTTTAAACACGTAGATAATTTTTTAACAAACATTATTTTGAAAAAAGATACCGCAGAGATAGAATTACAAAAACATTTTATGCTTAGAATTTCTGAACTTACGATCTTATGATAATCACATATTTATGAATCATGTGATTTCTTCAAAAAATGAATGCAGCACACATGAGACCCTTCCCTCTCGTTGCCAAACCACTCTCAAGTTGCTTCAGCGCTTAGAAGGGGAATCGCCCTACATTCAAGGGAGTGTCACATTGATTCCCTTCAACGACGTCCCGACCCCTAGGTCTTAGCACCCGTGTTCAACAACCTGTTGTAATTTATTTTGTAGATCAGCGCCTCTCGACCTACGTCACATCGTGATCCACAGGTGAGCGATCAAAGGATGAAACCGCTGGACACCATACACTCGTGACGGGGAACAGAACGCGTGCCGGCACGATCGACCAAATTCCTCGTTTCGCTATTGCTTTGGCTCTCTACGTGTCCCGAATGCCTGTACATCGTCTCGTCCGCGTCTTAGAGACTGATGTTGAGCCTCCTTACTGCTTCGGGCCATTGGTATTCCCACTATTCCTAGCTCGCTAACACACTCCTTCTGCGCGTTCTGGCCGCAATTTCCCAGTGTTTTCTGATCTCTCTGGCCAGAGCTTTCGCTGCTCCGCGTCGATTCTAGCTACGTTCTTCTTTTGGGAAACCGGACGCGGACCAGAAAGCAGCTTCCAACAGGGATGGACGGTCGGGATGCTTTTCGTGTTTCTCGAGTACCACTAGTATTCTACAGGTGCACCAATACGTGGCGTGCATCGCGTTTGGTTCGGATAATTAGAAACCGAAACAAGGACTTGTTTCAGTATTCCAAGCATCTCCGGAATTTTTCAGCCGGTTGCAATCTACTGGGATGCTTTCAGGCGGCGGAAAGCGCATGAATTTTCGATTTGGACGGTGGAAAATCGGTTATTGCTGGCCCTTGATGTAAACGCGTAACGTATGCCTCGCTCAAAAAGGGGGAGCATGAATATTGGAATCACTGTTTAGCGAAAGAACAGCGGATTATGTTGTCAAGCGAATACAGAAATCAATGCAACGCACGCGATTTTTATTCATAAACATTATTAACTCGCCGTTTCGTGTGTGGATCGCTGGGAAAACGCGACAGCGTTGAGTGCGAAATTCTGCTGGCGCGTGCTGATTTCATTGTACAGATTTCAATAAAATTTATGCAGCCTTATTAACGACATGGTCGTCGATGTTCTGATGAATATCGCGCGCCTGATAATACGCTGAAACCAAATCGAAAACGTAAATATTTACATTTGACGATTGAACAAAGCGATTCCTGTGACGCGATGTTCCGCGGAAAGGTTTTAATTTATTAACGGGCCTGTCGATAATTTTAACTCTTTCGCTGTCTCGGTTCCCAGGGTATAGTAGAATTTCATTGACATATTAATAATTTATTACCTGCGGAGGCAATTGTTGGAAGACCATCATCCAAGGCCACTTTTACATTAATTTCTAAATTTTAGTAGCAATGTAATTTTTAAAGAGACGCTTCACATTTTGGTTTTTGTATATAGAATTGTAGGTTATGCGGTGGTAGGTGATAAATAAACATACACTCTTTAACTTACACACTACTTTATTCGTAACCTAAACTATGATTAATTATTATAGCATTATAGACTTTAAAATATATGTTAAATCGCGTAGCAACCACGTGTGCATACGATTCGATGCGCATCGTGTTTTTTTTGATCTCTCGTTTGTCTCTAACTGCGCTTCGCTTTTTTCGCTCAATGCGTGCACTTTGGCCGCGCAACAGCATCCAGCGCGTCCGACGATTCCTGCGGGCTCTCCTCTGGGAAGTTGTCACCGGCCGTAGAATTTTGTATAAAGCAATTATTGAAAGTGACTATTAAAGTTAGTTGACTAATTTCTTCTAATTATTGTATTACAGTTTAACTCTCCTTTTTGCAATATTAAAACATGTAAATGACTAGCTCCATATATAATGCGTTTTTGTGATAGACACTCGCGTATTTTATTATTAAGAGCGAGGAATCTAAAAACATCGGTGGTGTGTAAATATTTTTTAATCGGCTTTTTATTAATTTCTGTCGACTAAGTATTGCTTGATATTTTTTCGCGAATAGGGGAAGGTAGGACAAGATAGGATTTTTGTTTATTTCATGTTGTCATACTTCCATTTTGAAAATTTATATTGAAAATAAAATATCAATAAAATTCCGTATAATACCAATAGTTAGAGTCACTTTCTAGCGTGCTAATGTGTTCAGTGACCATTTTTCTATTTTTAACAATTGTAATTTTATTTTCTACCATCTTCTGAACATTAGTACGTATATAACAATTCTTAATTATGTTATGCCTTGAATATTATCAGTTAGTTAATTTCCAGAAGTATTTATTTATGTGCTCATCGATATTATTCGTAAATAAATAAAGATATTGTCATTCAATTAATCTCGATGTAACATTTGGGGCAAGATAGGGATCGAATCAATTTGATCACTTAAACGAATAAGGATACTGCTTCTCGTATGCTCAACATCAGAGAGAGGAAGAAGATACAAAAATAGCTACTATTCCTTAGAAACGAAACGAAAATTGCTTAAAACCAGACAGCAACGATCCTAAATATACTATTTGTAACCACTTATTTGCCATATCTACAGGATGGTGAGTTAAATACTTTGAACGTGAAAGTTGAACTCGCTGTGAACTCACGATGAAGAAAACGAAGTTGAAGACATATTGTATACGTACGTGTACGACATAATAAATAGATGTATGCCATCTTACCCCACATACGAGGCAAGATGGTTGCTATGTTTGAAATTATTTTTTTATACATTTTGTGCTACGTTTTGCATGTTCATTTTAATATATTTCAATATACAGATATTGACACAATATGTAATATTTTTTACAGATGCAATACCAATAAGTGTAATATTCTAGAGCACTTTGTTATTAGCTTCTCCATTTTGTTTCAGCTTCCCCTATTTTGTAAGAATGCGTTGTGTTGGCTATAATTTAAAATAGTAATTTTCTACTAGCTACAGATATCCTGCAAATCTTTCGACCTATCAAAAGTAAAGATGATACTATTCTTCTACAAAAGGACTTTCTCCTTAGAGAATCGCTGTAAAGATGGTGTATATTAGTTTTAGTCGCAAAAGCAACAAATATCTTATACAACTACACTGTAGATGATACTCAATTGGCAGTAATCAATAGCATGATATATTTCGGAATAATTTTTTCGTCTAATTTATCCTTATCTCAGCATTATCAAACAATAATAAACCGTGCAAATAAAACACTTGGATTCACCTATCGTTTCCTTTAACACTTATGTATAAAACTTATACTAAAGTGCGATAGTTTCGATAGTTTCGATAGTTTCTAAAAAGTTGTGATTGTATTAATACTCCCATATAATAAAACATCTAAATTAAGTAAATTAACGTATTTTTGAAAAGTTTCATGAATTTGTCATAATTTCTCAAATGCTTATGTTTAGAAAACCATTTTTCAAGCGTTTCAGCATATAACCGCATCAGTAAAATTTCTACGATCGTCTAATATTTGTGATTATAATGACGCCTGTGTATTGTTTTCTCAAAATTTCTTGTGAGAAGACGTTATCGGAACGCAAAAAAAAAAAATGATAGATAGGTTTTTGAATGTGAAGGTAAGAGTACAAGAGCAATTGCGAAAACGAGAAACCGTTCGCCAACAAAGACTACTGACAGAACGTAATGAAGGCCAAATTGCAAAATTAGCAACTAATTCGACAATAAGTTGCAATGAAACTAAGCTTGAATGCGATCTTCATGTTAACTCGACAATCTGGAGATCAATTAAGGCCGTCGCACACCAAACAGCACAGCACACGAACGGTATAGAACCAACATATTATTACCAACAAAAATAACGACTTCAAGACTTAATTACTGAAATGATTTCAATTGAATTTGGCCTGAACATAGAAGACTCGGTTTTCCACTTTTTGTTAATTGGCTCCTCTGGACAAAAGAAATGTTTCCTATGTCCTTCTCCAAATTTCAGGCTACCTCCCTGCCAAATTTCATTGCAATCAGTTCAATAGTTTAGTCGTGAAGAAGTAATAAACAAACACACTTTTGGATTAATAATATTAGTATGAATAAATCTTCAAAATAGAGTGATCCAACTGCTGAACTATCGCTATGTGTCACAGTTCGGCACTTGCGAGAGTGCGCGAGAGAAAGCTTCCACCATGGCATCAGTGACAGTCTTGTGTTTAGCTGTGTAACGGTAAGAGACAGAGACTCCGGTAAGAGACGGAGACTCTCCCTCTCGCATGCTAATTGGAGTCCATTTTTTATTAATTCGCTCTCCTAAGAAAAACTAATACATTTTTCGGGATAAAAAGTATCCTATGTCCTTCTCCAGATTTCAGGCTACATTTCTGCCAAATTTTATTGAAATCAGTTCAGTAGTTTAGTCGTCAAGAAATAACAAACATACAAACACACTTTCGAATTTATAATATAAGTTAGGATTTGTCGTGAGCAGAAATACGGACATTTAGAGTACTACATTGAATTAGTCATTATTAATAATTATACGTTATATGTATAACATCTTTTTAAAATATTTTTGAATTAACTGATTCGTTATCGAGGTATTAATCAATTACTTTGCAAATTTTTACTGCAAACAAATTTTTTATATCCTTTCCATAACGAGTGAAAGCTTAAATGAGCGGATTGGGACATTCACTTATTGATCGCATTTGTACCGCTGCTAATGCGTTTTAATAGAAAAATTGATTTTTTTTTATAGCTTGCGATCTCTTAAGGAAATAAGCTGCGCATTACTCTTATAATCTTTCTTTTTTTGTAACATTTACCTATCGCTGTAAACCTTATAAAATTTTGGTCCCAAACGGTTACGAAGCTCGTTAAGTACAATATTAATAACAACAACAACAACAACAACAACAACAACAACAACAAGAACAACAACAACGATACCAACAACGGCAACAACAACAACAAACAAAGAAACAACAACAAACGACAAACGACAAACGACAAACAATAATAATAACAGGAAAACTGGAAGTTAACACTAGTCCAGCTTTATTACAATAAAAAAATGGTGCACTTTTCCTCTGTTGTGTCTCTCCTGATATTTCCAAGGAAATAGCAATATTGTTTTCTTAGCGACATTAACTCTGTTCATATCGACAGAAACAACCTGAAATGACACTTACACAGGACCCGTATACGGTTTGCGCCAGCATTGGACCGCAAACGGTCCCATCTTCACCCATATCTGGAATCGCTTACATTCATTCGCCCCTAGTTCAGCAGACTTTAGCAACAGTTGGTACTTACCGTGTGCGTAAGTGTGCCCGAGCGGTAAGACCTCTTTCATATGACGATTCGTGTATCGCGGTATGCGTATGCGATACGCGTTGGACTGACAAATACTCCGCGTGAATGCATTTGATTCAATGTTTCGTCGGTCGCCTGAACGCAAGAAAAGCTGCTGGCGGTTGACCGTCCGCGGATACCAAAATCGATATCGTAATACTGTATCATAAAGGAATCGCCGTCTGAATGCTTCCATAACATTACGTGTACCATCAGCATCCTGCATCGCGACACACGTATTCAGAAGATTTGCGTGATCTTATAGTGGTTACAATATACAGGGTGTAAACAATATACGTTTAAATATTTTCAGGGGTGGTTGGGGAGTTCAAATAAAACACAAAATGTCCTATGACATAGTGTCCGATCTGTCTCTACAGGGTGATTCTGTCGCCGTCGCCATAAAAACCCGGTTTTTATACATTCGTCTGTCGATTAAGAGGCGATTTATTGTGTTTTCCTAGGCGTTCCAATTGTGAGACTCTCGTTTTCAGTACACACACGTACGCATACAACCGTCTCTGCTAAGTAGTCATCCTCGCCGAGGCCTCAAGATCGATATCGATCTCTTGAAATCAGGGTTTTCGTGTTTATGTTTAGGCGGCGGCATTGCCTTTGAGTCCACTGGCGATAGAATCACCCTGTATTTTCCAGTAATAATGCTTTAAAACTAGCGGTATGGTTTTGAGATGGATACTAACTCCGGCACATCGACGAGGCATACACATGGCACCAAGTAGCCGTTTAGGCTTCCCTTGCTTTGTGTGTGTAGCCGATGCTCACACCTACAAACATCCCCAATTTTTAAAGTTTTGTAACAGTTAAACTATAAGAGATACAATAAAATGCATTAAGACTCTTTTACTCTATTGTTGCTTGCCAATGTGCTTGTAAAGTTTCAGAATCTTCGAACTATTAGTTTAGCGTATAGGGTTGTTACGTCCCGTACCGTAATCGCTCCGACTGTCGTGGCTGGTGGTAGCTTGGTGGTCTTGCCGCTAGGTGTTCGGACACTCAAGAAATCTCAAGTCTCTTCAATGTTTCTCACAAGTGGTGAATCAAGCACTCGTTTGTATAAATATAAGTTCCGAACATTAGTTCCTATACGTCTGGGGCAGGGGTCGTCAGTCGTAGCCCTACTGATGAGTCTGACTGGCGATCCTAAGACGAAACGCACACTCGCTCTCGTCGTACTCCGTACGATCCCATCACTTTTTCTCTCTCGTTCTCAATTGCGTATTCCGTGTGGGCCTTATCGGCATCGGGTACGTAACAGGGTAATAAACTTCAAGGTGTTATTACTGCAAAACGAAGGTAGATCGGATACTATGTCATAGGACATTTTGTATTCCATTTGAGCTCTCCAACCACCCCTGAAAATATTTAAGCGTATATTGTTCACACCCTGTATAATAAGGATTTAATTTAGCAAATAATAGCCCCTGATTAGGGAAATTCTCTCAATTCGATGGGTTATCGGTGGTTATTACCATTTAACTTTCTTTTGTAATATTGAACGAATGATTTTATTTGTGTATAAAGTCACTCGCTCAACTCTACTGCTACGCAGTAACTATCCTACGTAACTTCTCGCGGCGGATGTGGAGTATTCGGCGACGCAGTAAGACAGTTGCTTGAACAGTTCCCAAGAAAACAGGCTGATCTGTGCATTTGTTGTAATTGAAATCTATGGCTTGTATATGATATAGTAATTCATAGCGTTTTTGACAAAGGACATTCCCACAACGGCTAGCATTATCAAGAGACACTACGTAGACAAGTTTTTAATCTAACGGAGATTTTTATTTACCTCTATTCTCACACTTTGTCTATTCCAACCCTTGCCGTGCCTATTACAAATGCTATGGAAATTTACGCAACTGACTGGCGTTTCGCAAGGCATTTGAGTTGTTTGCTACAGCGACAGTTCTATGGAAGGAGAGAGATTCTATTTCAATCTGATTATATGGCAATTAATCTGCAACGGCGCTTGACTAGGGATAGACTCACAATGTATAGCACTGACAAGGCACATTATTGCAGATCAATAATAAAAAAAAATTAAGATTTGTTCGGACCGTAATACAGTCCTCCGAACGTTTTCAACATTTTTCCCCATTCGAGTGAATTTATATCGATTTCTGCTCACAGGGGAATTGAGACGAACTGTCGCTTGGTTAGTCGACAGGTAGAAACGACTCGATGTAGTTTTTTAGTGCTGACGTGGCGGGGGTTGTCTCCGCTGCTCGATCCGTCAAAGGCCGCGGTGCATAGGAGCGGAACAAGGGTAGGATCTATGCGACGCGATCACCGTCGCAAACCCTAACTTTGCGCGCGTAAGCCGCGGAGATATTTGGTCGTTACAGCGTCGGAGTCGCTTCATGAATTTTACATGGTCGCGACGAGCCATTATCAAATTCCGATAGACAATTGGGGCTCTCGGAGCCGGTGGAAAACGAGAGGGGTGGCAGTGAACGTTCGGGAACGTGCCGCGTGCAAGGATGCCTCCACAGAGGGAACCAAGCCACCCTGGCTTCGCAAGTTTAAGGCTAGACGCTTCCGCCTCTACACGGTGAATCGAAGGGGCTGGGGAGACGTGTACCAGGACCATAATAGATGCAGCCTGCATTCCGGTTCGGTCCGCAAACCAATCGACTTCCGTGAAATTTCTGCTTTCGCGACGTGCATTCGAACGTATGTGTGCATCCGCGTGGTTCTCAGTCGCTCCTCAACTTGGAATTTAAACAGCTAATGCAAGTTGTCCTTCGTTAACGAATAGCTCTGCTCCGTCGCTAATTAAACGGGCTAATTTCATCGGAAGATTAGAAAGTGATCCGTACCGCTTTCGCGAGGATCCAGGAAGAGGTAGAAGACTTACAAACGTTCTGTATTGACACAACACCTTGAGCCTTGTGTTGCACCTACGTAAAGAATTGTTTGCTCGGGTTTGGTTCTACTCCCTCCTGATTTATTTCTCTCGACGATCTGTTCACTCGAGAAAACTTGTTCAAAGTGAATTGAAGGGTGCAAGAGAAAACTGTACCACACGGAATTTTTGTCTAATATCAGTAATTCTTACGCACACATGCTGCAAAAGCAAATAAAAATTTATTTCATAAAGTATACTTATAATATACAGGTTATCCTATCTAACTCAAGTATTTGAAATATCTCGCTTATTTTTTATAATACGAATAAATACCAAAAAAGAATATTTTGTTCGAACGGGCAAATGCGATAATGTAAATCACGATATAATAGCTGCGGTCAAGACGAATCCAACAACGTATAATACCACGACCTTAACATGATCTTGGGTTTAAAAACCTTAACGTGATCTTGAGTGCAAACGTTGTCAGCGTATTCTATGCTCGAAAATAAGAAAAACGTATTATATAAAGATGGACCAATAAGGCTTTACTACAAAGTTATAAGATAAAACTCGCCTCATGTCCTCCTGCGTGTAATGTTCACTGTCTTGGAGTGATTCAACTATTTCCAGTCGATATTAGTTTACTGTCCGTTAAATTCATATTCAATTTTTCGCAGTTGATTTCACTCATTTCGGTCACCGCACTTCGTTCGCGCTCACAATGCTGTCCACCATGATCGTTCGTCCGTGTTCATTCGCTACATGTAGACGCACCTTAAGGGTAACACGGACCACTTTCCAGCCACGTTTCGACCACTTTCGGGCGACATGACAGCCACAAAACTGTCAGTAATGTTGTCCGATTTATTTGTGTTCGTGAAAAACATAGTAGTGTCGGCCGAAAGTGGCCGGAAAGTGGCTGGAAAGTGGTCCTTCTGAGTTTACCCTTAGGAGCGCTTCTTTTACGCCGTCCCCATACATTCAGCGTACGTACCTTCAGTGTATAGACATTCATTTGTATATTCGTGCACACATGTTTTAATGTGAATGGCGAACATTCATATATGAATGCCGAATATGTGGAGCCGGCGTTAGAGTACATGTCAAATCAGAGAAAATTAAAATCGTTATTCCTCAGGATTTGTTCTGGGCATTCATTTCAAATTTGGTGTAGTTCATCAAGAAGACCAGAAGAGTAATCCTACAAACAAGTGACCAATCAAGTGACTCATTGATACTGATGTTCGCTAAGGAAAAAGCTATTTAAAGTCACGCTAGGAATCACCCCTAATGGTTTCTACACTTATTCTAGGACACTGTATCTTTGGCATTTTGTATATTTTTACATGTGATAAACTCCGTAGTCCATTATAATAGTCAATTTAAACAAAAAAATAGCAATGCTGATTGCAGAATTTCTGTTGAAACACTAAGTACTTTTCATCAAAGTCTCATGGAAACGCTATAGTATTGTGCCGTAGTTTCCTCTTACACTAGTCACTAGACCCTTCGATTCTTCGGTCTCTCCGATTCAGTGAGTATGGAATGACATATTCTAGCGGTGGCATACTTGTGGCAAGCGTGCCAGGTCTGGCACGTATGAAAATTTTGCTGGCACTTTGCTGCTAATTAAAAAAACAGGAAAGAGGAAATAATTAAAACTTGGAATGCAATTTCTGAAAGCTTTGGTATTATTTGGTATAAGTCAATGGTATTATTATCAATTTTCTTCTCTGCATATGTCTGTGAATCACTATTTTAAAAAATCAATAGTAATAAAGATGGTTTAAAAAACTATAATGACTGACTAATCTAGTTTGGCATACTACTAAAAGTGTCGAAATATGAACCTAACATAAAGCATTTGGCATCCAATATGAAATAGCAAAAATCTCATTAATGAGTAAGTGGTATTGATTTGTATGGAATAATATGTATATTATTAATCAGTTGAAATGTTATATCATTTTTAATTTTGTCTTAATACGCTTCTGCAATAATTAATTTGATATCAATTTGTTGTCCTATTAAAAATATATATTTGTTATTAGCGACCGCAGTTTACATACAAATTATATACATAAATATACAAATAACAGAGTACATACAGCTATACAAAGGATATGAGCTGATTTCACATAATAGTTTTGTGTTAAAGGTACATACATACAGTATAGATTGCATGAGTTTGACAATATAGAAACTTGGATTGGTATTTTTATTTGTATACAATATGTACTTATTTACTCTATGAAGTAAGTGCAGTTTAATCGAGTGAAGCTGATTCCAAATGTTCAGTAGAAGTTTGAAGCTGTAGCTAAGCAATAAACAAATATTTACATACCTTTTTATTCCGCTTCAAAAATGTTCCGTTAAATTTAAAAGTCTGGTCACTGTACCTTTGATTTTGTTAACTTCGGATGGTAAAGTACATGGATTCTGTTTACAAAGTGAATGTCTAATAAATGTAAGCTTCCATGAGAACCTGCCACGGTTCTTCCTTCTCAAACGCTTTTATATTTACTTCTACACCTTTCTGGGTAAGTTTACCAATCAAACAAAGTTGCCTGGAAATCAAAGTAACTTCGCGTGCCAGTTCACTTTGCGGCAGCTTTCGCAGAACCCTTATCACCTTTGCAATGATATAATTAAAGATACCGAATTAGCTGCCCTTTCACGGATAAATATTTGCAAACAGTCACGTTTTCAATGAACATTCGAACAAAGCGGAGCTACAGTCCTCGAGCTGAATCTGAATCGTCGTAGATTGTTCACTGGCGTCGAAGAAGGAACATAAACAAGTACTTCTGATCGCTTTTATGGTACACTAATTTTACTGTCGCCTTAAAAGCGGATAAAATAATACTGAAATTTGTCGAGAACTGCGGCGAATCGTTTTATTGAAGAGGACACGGGAGCAAAAGGTAAACGAAGCGAATAACTGAAAAACTACTTTGATATCCCGAATGATGCTAACGGTGCGAACAAAACGACCGGAAATTTTCGTTCTCCGCAATGCGTTTCGATAAATTTCTGAAGAGTTATCGAGCCGAACAGCATCGTGATGACCGGCGGAGGGTGCATCAATGACACGATCGTCCTCATCGACAATGCACGATCTTGACAGGCTCGACCGGCTCGATCGATGGCTCCTGTTCGAGAAAAACGAGCCGCGTGGGACGATTACTCTAGGCATGCCTGTTGCGGAAACGAACCGCCGCTAACTGCCGCGAAACACGAGAAAATCGATGAAATCCAGGCTGTAACTTCACGGGGAAAGCCGATGATGGTGGGTTGTCTGTTATCGGACAGCTGGAAAAGGCAACGCAAAACAAGTGCTCGATAACAACGTGATATGCAGATCAACGATATAAACGCAGAAAGACAATGAAAATGTTCCTATCGAGTAGTTAATGTTACTAATTCATTTGCTAACAGGTAAAATCCTCTGATAAGGATGACATGAATGTGCAGAACAGCGAAACAGGAAGAACGGAGTAGAAGAAATACACTATGTGACAAAAAGACAACATAGCCTATGTTTTTTATATTTAATGTTGTAGAGCTGTTTGAAGAATACATTTTCTATTATCAATGACTCAGAGCATATCTATCTGTAATTACAACGTACTAAATATCGGTCACATTATTCAGTTTGATAGAATTTTAGGACAGTAAAGTAAAATATTACAGTCCGCCAGCTGGATAAAATGATATTACGTTTACCAAATTTACGCTTTTCAGTCCTAATTAACCTTTACCCCAGTAAACTTGCCTGCTCCTTAAGGGGGGAATTTCTGCTTTCTTTGTCGTAAATATCGATTCTTTTTGGAATTTTTTAAAATAAACAAAACTATAAATATAATGATTGGAAACTTTCTATATGTTTTTAACAATTTTTTTCAGTTGAATTCACTCGAAATTACAGTTGGAAGCAACCGCGGATAAAACGCACCGAGAAATTGCAATTGACATCTGCCTTTTAGTTCATACAAAGTCAAAAATTCTAATGTGGTTTTATTTTATATACATATTTATTTCATTTATTTTAAATACATAGTTATCGTTTGACCTAAAGACAGTGCAATAGATTGTATATATATTTCTTAATTAGCAAAAGTTTGGGCAATTTCGGGTATAAAACGAACATCTGGTTTTGAACAGTTACCATTCTTCGAAAAATAATTCTTTTGGTTTCATTGTATGTCAAACGATAACAATATGCATAAAATAAAATCATTTGGAATTTTTTTATTTTATGTGAACTAAAAAGCAAACCTCACGTCAACCGCAATTTCACGATGTGTCTAGTCAGCGGTTGATTCCAACTATATTTTCGATCGAATTCAACCGCAAAAATTGTATTACTTAATAAAAATAAGTTAAAACCAAATACAAAATATTAAATAATTATGTTTATAGTTTTGTTTATTAAAAAAAATTTCAAAGATCGATATTTTCGACCAAGAACAAAGAAATTCTGCTGTTTCTTTTAAACTAAAATAATCACAAACGCTCCAGTGGTAGAAAGTGTAACGAGTCCCGTCGAACTTGAATGCGATGAATTAAAAGTACTCAATAAATAGGTTAAGATTTAATTATGTTCAAGTTTATATAACCCTACGTTTAGTTTAAGAATGCGATAATTAGTATAAGTATGCGAGTAATTATCTTCGAGCGTCGATATTTCGAACACACCAGAAGAAGGAAAATCTGGTCCGACGCCATTGTCTGGACTCAACAGTGCGCGCGTACTCAGCAAGGCCGCTGGACTCCGGCGCCGCTAATATTGCACCATCTGGCTCAACATGGTGCAAAATCTGGGTATAAATAGAGGCTCGCTAGCGAAGAAGCTGGTATTCTGATCAGCGACAGCAACCAGTGTGCGACTCAAGAGTTAACAGTAAGAACACTCTAAATCTAATTTCTAACCTCTCCTAACCGAGGTAGCTTTAACCAGCTCCTGGGTTATCCTCTTGATCGAGGTAGCTTATCCCAGCTCCTGGTGCATTCCTCGTATTTCATAACCTCAAAGAATGTTCCAAAATACTCGTCAGGTAAAACAGCACTCTGCCTTACCAACACTAGGCAACTCTGTTTCCTACATGATAACCATTCCTAGGTAGCTTTAACCAGCTCCTGGGAATCCTCCAAGTCAAGGTAGCTTTAACTAGCTCTTTGATTGTCCTCCTAGGTAGCTTTAACCAGTTCCTGGGGATCCACCGGTTCGAGATAGTTTTAACCAGCTCCTTGAGCATTCCCAGCACTGAATAACATCATACTCTCACTGCCGTGAAAAAGGTGTTCCGCACGACGAGATACGTTCGTCAAGCAAATACAGAACTCTAATAAACGAGTGTAACCAGTTACTAATTGAGTCAGTACTAAATTAAGTCAGATCAGTGATAATCAAGTCAGTACAAAGATATAATCGAGTCAGTGTTAAATTAAGTCAAAAAGTCAGAAACAAAATATTATCATCAACGAGTTAATAGAAATTAAGTTAATAGAAATTACATTGAAATTGTTACATTGTTTAAATGAAAAAGAAAAGTCTCAGTCTTTGGATTTCACCGAAACGTTACAAAAGTGTAAACAACTGTTAGCCATATGCACTGAATTCTAAACTACCTGGAATAAGCAGTTCAGTGGATCGGGATAGGACAAACCGTGCCGAGAGAGAGTCTATACAGGGTATCTTCATTCTTTTCTATAATATAGCTTATCCGCGCGACATGTATAAGGGAGAGACAAAGATACCACGTTTTATCCTCTCTGTCTGCGCGGCTGCTTATACACTGCTCATTCCAGGTAGTTTAGAGTTCAGTGGCCATATGCCATTACCCAACCTCTATCCGTTCACTTCATAAGAAAGCTATAAAAGAAGTAAGTTTTTTGGATTCTTAAGGATTTTGTACAATTACTATTCGTGTAAATCAGTGAAACAAATTTTTATGTGGAACTATTTCTATTCTCAAATTTATTTCTTGTTTTTACACCAACGATCGATGCCCTATATTTTAATGCAGCAAATTTAAATTCAAATTAACCTATTCCTCTGTTTCGTACCACTATGTACAAGCTTAAATCGCACTACATATATTCCATGTCAACTCAAGTGGCCATTCAAGACCACCATTTTCTTTTACTTTTTTCGGAAAGAAATTATGCTACAAAGATCTCCTGGATCTGCGTGAAATCTTATGTATTTAGAAGTTTTTGTGTTCACAGAAGTCACCGTCGCGTCGTGGAGGTTTCGCTATCAGGAAACTACGAGAGAAAAATGTGATCTTGAACGGCCTGTTGAGTTGATTCGGAGTATAGTAGAATTCAAGGAAAATATATAGCCCGTTTATACTTTTATGTTTTAATCAGTAATTTAATCGGAACAGCAAAGACAAATCGTAAAAAGGAAAAACAACGTCAAAACCGATCCACATAAGAACAAAAATAAGAAAAAGCAAAATGATGAACATGAAAGCTGGATCTGCAAAATATGGGTATGTTCACGAGCTTTGCACATGAATATATACACACTTTTAAATATTTCTGTGATGATTGCAGTGCTCACATCTTAAAGTACTAATTAGGATAAGTATGGTACGATTTAAAGACATTGATCCTAAGAAAGCTGGATCTGTAAAATATGGGTATGTTCACGAGCTTTGCACATGAATATATACACACTTTTAAATATTTCCGTGATGATTGCAGTGCTTACATCTTAAAGTACTAATGAGGATAAGTGTGGTACGATTTAGAGACATTGATCCTAAATCATATTTATTCCATATTAAAAACAAATTATTTTTATGTACACAGGTTTATTATTTTTTATTATATGAATTTATTGAATTGTTTATTCCCTTAATAAAGAGATGATTACCACTTTTTTAATGGGTCCGATTTAGGTAAGTTTATCCTACACTAGAACTAGTGAACTGGGAACATCTTGAAACGTTTACTTATATTGTGTATTTATTTAAAGGAGACGGAATATTATAAAGAAAGGATCGCGGAAAGAGATTGAATGCGTGTGAAATTTATACTGTATTAAAATCTCAAATTACATGAAGAATTAAATTCAATGGCAAAAAACAGAAAGAATCTTGAATCGAAGTCAAAAAGTGATAATAAATTTAATGAAGAATCTAGAAAACTATGGAAAAAGGGGAAAGTACAGAGCGTTGGCCAGGTATACTTACATGAGATCGACGTGGAATATTAAGAGTGGCATCGAATTCTACAATGACTGCAAGGTCAATTATTCAAAGTATTGACTTACAATTAGACACTAACATAAAAAACGCAAAACGTGTTTTACAAAAATGCAGACACACCGTACGAAGACATTTGGAAAAAAATACTTGATTAACTGAGTAACGTAAAATCAACCGCGTACAGTATGCAGCAAAACCTATTCATATTAGAAAAGAATGGCAAATGATGATATTTACTGACGAATGATTATCACGATCTGCGGAAAGAGGAAGACTTTTTGAGTCCTCGCCAGATACAAGGAAGTGGTGTAATGATTTGAACCAGTATCGGTTACTATGATAAAATGGGAATATAATTTATTACAGGAAGGATGAGTTTGAAACATAACGTATTTTGAAATAATCGAAGAACGAGTTAAAATGTACGTCTTTGGAATTGCTGGAGGAAACTATGCTTTTTAGCGTAATAGTGTCGTAGTACACGCAGTGAAAGTTGTAAAAGTGTAGTTCTCGTTTGATTGGTCAGCAAGGTTTCCCGACTTCAACGTTATTGAGAATTATTAGAGAAGTCTTGCTGGAGCTGTATATAAGAATCGCAAACAATTTAATAACATTGTCGAATTAAAATAGTGCATTTAAGATGAGTGGAAGCAATTAAAGCTAAAAACTCTTAAAAAATTGTACAAAGCTCTAGCAAACAGAAGTTATTAAGCGTAAAGGAATTAAATATTAAAAATTCATCAACTTGTTTCCGTATTTAGTTTTTACTGGAATATGCTATCATTTTATTCCAGTATATGTTTTTTCAATAACACTATGTGTGTATGCTGATGAAATTCAATTCGATTTCATTATTTATCTAGGTTTACAAAAGCATTTCGAAAAAATATATGCGAAAAGAATGTTGTTACGATAACTTTAAAATGTGTTATTTCTTTGTCCAAAGGTGTAAAAGGCAAAGGAAGGATATGCAGTACACACGTGAAAATTATACAACGAAGAGAAATTTAATTCTGCATATGAATGAATTGTAATATCTCACAGACTATGGGAGACTAAGAATTACATTCTATGTAAATAAGTAAAAGAAGTATTATACCAGTACGCATAATTGGATCGTGATTATCTGAGAGAAAAAATATTAAATTGTTCATTTTCTTACGCATTTCAAGAGCAGCCGTGTAGAGATAGTTTTAAATGTTCCATGTAATTACTCTACAATCCCAAACGACACAGGGTTCTACTAGTACTTCAAACATAGAAGGAAAGTTCCTGCTACCGTGAACAACGAAACACACACAGATATCCTGATTTGTAGAAATCAGAGTCAAAACCAATTATAAACTGTATTAAAAAAAAAATTATACGATAACGAGTTATTTTTCTACTTATATTTTGATTATTGTTATTAATTTTTTTGCGCTGAGAATAAATACTATACGTACATAATTTCAACTTATGTTTTTTTTTTTTTTAGTTACCAGCATCTAATAACGAAAAAAAAATTTTCGTATTGCTTATAACTAATATTGATGAAGACAATTATATTTCAGTTTTTAATGGTCAGTATCGCAGCCGAAAAAATCTATTGCTTACTTTTTTACTAATACCAACAATACCAACATTATTGTTAATTACTATAATCTTATATATAATGTACATACTGTTTACACAATAATTCCCTTCAAAGTGCCTTTAACTACTTTTTTAGGATATTTTACAGGGTTGAATTAGTATTAAAAGTCTTGAAGTACAGTTTATTTCTTCTAGTGAGACCACAAATAATAACAAACTGTATTTAGGATATGTTTCCATTATTAGGCCGGCGGCACATTTGCGTTTTGCCCGCGCGGTTCGCCCGCGTCTAGCGTAACACGCCGAATCTTATCGGAGGTGTCACATTAAAGCAGTTTGTCCGCGCGTGGTTTATTAATAGAGATGACGTCATATTAGCGTTTTGTCCGCACGGTTCGACCGCCGCGGTTCGTTCGCACCTAGGAAGATGCACAGAATCTTATGAGAGCCGTCACGCTAGAGCGGTTTATCTGCCTGTAACATTTGCCCGCCTTCAAACTTGTGATTGTTTTTCGTTTCCGCGCGGTCGTTGCCAAATATATCTGTCATTTTGGAGCTAACTGCCATTTGGTCAAGATGTTCGATACTGAAAAATTTATAATTTTGATACAAAGCCATAAATGTTTATGGCAGTTATCGAACAAAGAATATAATAATGAAATCTGAGTTCATCATATACAAGATGAAACCGTCCCATAGTTAAATGTTTCGTATTTAAAGGATGTACCTATTGTCATTACCGATATTTCTTCTTCATTTCTGTATATGCAATACACATTAATTGAATTGTAATTCTTGAACAAGACATTTTTTATACTTTTCACTCTATCGTAAACGAAGGTCTACTGACAGAAGATTTCTTTTTCAAATAAACCCGACCGCTCAATCGCGAGCGGTTGGTCGGCGCGGACGAAATGCAAATGTGGCGCCGGCCTTAATGTTGATCGTGCTAATGAAAAAATATTCCTATTTACAACATTAATTATTAGTAAATAAAAAATAATTTTTTCTCATTTGCAATACTTATTAGGAAACAAAGGAATACATTGTCATTTATTATTTAATACATATCTATAAAGAAAATAAAAAACGAAAGTAGTATTATGATAAATACTCCTGCCCACTTAAGAATTGATATTTTTACTGTGAAAGTTTTATGAATTATTTCTTCAAAATTTTTCAACCAACCTACACGTGACCTTATCACAACAATTTGTTACACTAAACATTTGTACAGAAATTCGTATATGGTTCCTCTTAGAGTTCCAGTGACTAAAATGCCAATAAATTCGCAGAATATGGATCACGTTTCAAAGCTGTTAAAAACAAAAATCCGTTTGATCTAGCGAGAACATTCTGCTACAGATTAATGCTGTACAGGGGTCGATGAGGAATTACGGGGAAAAGTGTTTATCAAGGTAGCACGGGCGTGTAGGGGCAGTGTTGGGAAACAAGTTTTGGCACAGAGTTACGGTCACGTGTCCCGCGCACGGAGTCACGACGCGACGTGGACAAATACATGAGTCTAGGTGCACGTGCAAACATACACCGTGTCCATGTGTAGGGTGGTCTCAGCTAGGCACGTAGCAACATACGGACCAGCCGTACGTTTTCACACATATTGAACCGGAGTATATTTTAACGGGAGTGTTCTCTCTCGCCGCGTCCGGCTACTGGAAGCCTTCCAACCAGCACGAAAAACTAAAACGGTTCGCAAAGTCGGCAGAAATATGGCAACCGTACAGCCACGGTTGCCCCGTACATCAAATATTACTGAGAGACCGAGCCTGCTGGGCCTCAAGCTCGTACCGTGTTTCCTTTTGGCATCGCGGCTCGGCATACTACATCTTAAAGCTGAAATCTGAATGTTAATTCCCTGAGTTGATGCAAGCGGCATGGAATGGGTCTCTTTTAATATTAGAAGCAACCGTAGTCATGTGTTCCACTCATAGAATGGATGGAAACGGTGCCCCGACTGACTTTCGCAGAATTGTCGAAGTTATCGTTGACTACTTCACTTGGAAACTGTTAAATATTGACCTACTCCAGTATTTATGGCTTTTACCTTACCCATGGGCGAACAATGCTTCTTGTCATTTTTATACTTACTAGAAGTGGTAGTAAATAATAGTTTATCTTACGTAACATGCGAATAATTACTAGAAGTTTTTTCATGAAAACTTACAATCCTAATGAAAATTTATAGAGTATTATAATTTTGGAACATTATGTCACGTAATTGTAGTTGGCATAAAATTTGTTATTAGTTCTATGGACTCTGGAATACCCCGAAGGTCAATTGACGAAACGGACATCGGGTCTTTCAATTATCTGTAACCAAACATGTTTTGCATTATTGCTATTAGACATTTAAACATTTTTCTCTTTCGAGGTTAAATTGCAACACAATTTAATGTTCAAATCTTAAGGTGCCGTTCGATAGTCGTACCGACGCGGCCCGCGCGGTCCTCGAAACCCCTTGAAAAAGTCGAATTTTACGACCTAACGCGCCTTTTACGACCAAGCGCTCTGCCAAGGCGTGCACCCTGAACGCAGGCGTGCATGAAAGATTGAGAGAGAAAGTCTATGCGTTTCCTTCGATACATCTGTCCTTCTGGTTTTGTGGAGGCAAGCGTTGAATACAGTAGCCAAAATAAGTGTTTAACACATCATATCTACTGCTACTCATCAACACATCATATCTACTCTAGTGTTTGAAATATTTAAATACCTGTATTTATCATAAATACAATCACTATAGACAAGGGACGATCCCAAAGTGTCAATTGCCGATTTTATTATAATTACATTAACATGTAATGTAGCAATCGTAAAAATATTTACAAAGTTTAAGATATGAAGTATATTTTGCCAAATAATATCGTAAACTATTAGCACATTCATTTTGGAGCAATTGAGTACACGTTCACAAGTAGCCACCTGCGCGTCAAGAAAGAAAAGTTGTATTGTTCCTATCATTGAATCAAAATCCCGCGACTGATGACGAAACT
The DNA here is from genome assembly GCA_030770465.2 of Perdita meconis. Taxonomy (NCBI): domain Eukaryota; kingdom Metazoa; phylum Arthropoda; class Insecta; order Hymenoptera; family Andrenidae; genus Perdita; species Perdita meconis. Next base: position 5,759,937 of record JASKOS020000015.1, on the reverse strand, counting down.
GGAAAACCTGTAATCGTTTTTGATTATAGCAGGACAAAACGTGACAGAAATATGTTTCACCACTTTTGTCAACAATATATCCTATGTAGAAAAACTTCACACTCGCCAATGCGATTCTTTTACTGTGTGCTTTATGCAGCTGCTGTAAGCAGTTGCAGATTATACAATTATAGTTAGGAGAACGTCTCCTTACTGCACAGCAAGTTTTGACGTCAATTATGCAGTAACTTATTGGAACCCTACTTGCGTTTGTGGTTGATAGGTTATACTCAATACAGAAATTCCTTCTGCTAAAGAAAAATCAAGTCATCAGTCAACATAAGAATTGAAATGTCACTATTGCAATTGGAACAAAGATCGTAAAAACTTTCAACGAGTGCATCCTTTGAACAGTGTTAATCTCTTGAGATTATTGTCGTTTAATTTATGATAGTACATGTTCCGACGGTTATTTCTATTGCATTTCATTATTAACATATTTACAATTACGTTTCAACAATTTTCACAAAAATATGTATGGAATAGAAAAAACAAAACTTGGATTTTGGAACCGGGAAACAGTAAAACAAATATACCTTTCTTAAAACATGTTAAAACTACTATTCTATTTTGCTTCAAGTTTTTAATTTATAAATCACTTTCGTTTTTATCTTTTTGTTTAACATTTAAGACAAAAACATTACAGACGCGAGGAAAGATATTTTTGTTGATTTTTGTGAGTTTTTCTGCTATAATTTTTACTGTGCTTTGTAGAATGAAAATGCTAATCCGAAAAATGTACTTATTGTTTCTTTCTCTCAAAATTTTCTACGGTCGCTTAACCTGAAGATTAGGCTTCCACCTCCACTAGGGAGGACCGTCCCAGGAAGATCTTTCTTCATCAGGTCAATTGACGAATCACTTTCCTTTTTCTAATTTCGTAGCGGGTGGTGATCACGGCCCGAAATTGAACACCCCACTCCCCCAAACATCACCACTTTGAGTGGCAGATTATCACTTATACGTACAACTGGTGAAAAATTCTTACCTTATCAAAGCTTACACGTCAATAAATTAACTACATTAATTCCTCTATTATACGTGAAAGTATTTGCAATTACATATATTTATTTAACAATCGAAATGTATCGATCATGCGAATATGTTACTCATCGACGCTGATTATCACTTATACGTGCAATTAGTTAACAATTCTCATTTAACAGAGATTACATATTTATAAATTAAATGTATTGATAGTCATAAAGTATGAATACACATATGTCAATAATATATGTATAAAAAGAAAAAAGAGATTACAATTACATACAGACTAAATACAGAGCTGTATCTATTTTTCTGACGGCGCGGCGCGGCGCGTTCCCGTTTGCCTGTTCGCCTTGGTAGCCTATTCTCCGCCAAGCGCGCAAGAACGGCAAAAATATCGCGCGCTTTCGTAAACTTGGACCCTCTGAGGTGGTCTAAATGACCGTGCGCGGCGCTCCAAAATCCTAGTCGAACGGGGTTTTCCATTCATAGCGGGTACGTGTTCGCCAAAAAAAAAAACATACGCGCGCCGCGCCTTTTCATAGTGGAACGGCACCTTTAGACCATATACAGGGTGTTCGGCAACGTGTGTCAGAAATTTTAAGGGATGGTTCTACACGCCAAAATAAGACGAAAATCAAGAGTAACGAAATGGTGGCAGCAGCTTTGTTTTTTAGTTATTAGCATTTTAAAAAGTGGGTGAAAAGCGCCTGAAACATGGCAATCCGTATGGCATCCCTAATTCAAAACACGGGCCCTCTCATTCAAACTTACATTCATTCGGTCCTTTTTTAAAATAATCAATATATCGATCCGCAAAAACAGCTGTGGTTTACGATACACACACATCTTCGTTTCATACCGACAGCTCTACACACTCTGAATATTCCGTAAAATTTGACATATACCATAGGGATTGCCATGTTTCAGATGGTTTTCGCCCACTTTTTCAAATGCTAATAACTAAAAAACAAAGCTGCTACCGCCATTTCGTTACTCTTGATTTTCGTCTTATTTTGGCGTGTAGAACCATCCTTTAAAATTTCTGACACACGTTGCTGAACACCCTCTGTATACCTATAAACACGACCTGAGTTATCTAGAATAATCTAGATTGATGCAAAGATAAAATTATCTACATGACATTCATGTGGGCGCATGCATCGTGTGGGGAAAGAATATCTACTTCCAAAAAGTATCTATACAGTCTAATGGGGTCTAATCGTCTGATTGGTCTGATGCACTATTTGCTATCTTGAATTATCTTTTCTGCGTCACTGTGGGCAAACTTGCTCGTTTATCTTTGCATCAGACTCTCCCACGGGCTCCTATACCTCAGGCCGTGTCTATATACATATTTGGTCTAAGGTTCAAATACATTTCTGATGTCTTCGATCATAACCTCAAAATATTTCATGGAGAGAAGTTTTCCATATGTTTAGCGTTAACAACAGAGGTTGCAAGTTGTTGAATATAACTTTTACAGACAATTTCATAGTAAATTTAGTGGCTTTCAGAGCTTCCGAAGTTTATTACGTATACCTTTAGTTAATACATAAATCTTTGCTCACATCAAATACCCGTTACCAAATGAAGTTTCTAAAACTTGTTTTCCCTATATTATACCTTAAATGCGTTATTTCCTGAAGCTCGCGGGCTTAATAAGCAACTTCCTTCGACATTATTTTCCGTTTCGTAAAAGACGAGGTGATTGTTGCACGAAGTGTAAAGAACCTTCGGGTAACTCGCTTCGCGCAACGTGCGGGAGACGCAGAAAGGGAGAAATTCGAGGGCGCAGATGGTTCACGGAAGAATTACACCGTGAACTTTCCATTTCCAGAGAGCAGATCGCGCCGGGGCAAGAATTAAGCAAGAGAAAATATCGTCGAGGAGGTGCGGCCCGCGAAAACTCTATGGCTTCGCCAGATTTCCCAGGGGTGAGCTTTGATAAGCTTTCCCAAAGTTGAACGTCGCGGCATAAGTCTTACCGCTTAAGCAAAGAGCGTGGCCGGGATTTCTGACAAATTTAACGGCCGATCGAGATCAACAATGACCACCGAGCTTTTTTCTTCCCCCGATTGATAGAGCGTTTCAATCATTCACATTTCGGCTTGCTGAACGTTACTAGCCCGTCTTAATCGGATTAGCGGAAGTGCGCCTGGAAAGTATTCGATCCTATGCGTTCCGCTGTAAATAATGCAATTCCAGGACGCGATCCATCACGCCGTGAAATCAATAAACCGCGAGGTAATTCCCCGCCGTTAATTACTCTTCGTCAGCCTGCTTCTTTTTGTTTGCTCGCCAGGCTGGTTGCCGTACCTCCTCTCTCTCCGATCGTGGAACCCTGGTTTGAACTTCTGTTCCTGAACGACACCAATTTCGGCTTAGTCTATGATTCTGATAAATGCGCGACTCGTAACTAATAACGTGTTAAGCTTTGCTAGGTTGTCAATGCACTCTTATACGTTCAATGAAAAAATCTGAAACTTGAACGTTGACTTTAACAACTTCATCGCTGGAATTTCATAGTTTGAAAGGTTAAAAGTCTATAAGATGAACAAATTTTTTAATTTTTAAATGGATTCAAAATTTACATGTTTCCTCGATATAGAAAATTGTAACAAAAACTTCATAGTTTTTTTCCGCAATCTATTAATTTTGCATTCGCTTAATATTCATCTATAATATCTACATAGGTTTACTGTATGAAACAAGTGTATGCAAATCATGAATTTCGTAAGTATTAATTTTATTGCATGCTATGAACTGTGAAGCATGCAGTCCAAAAGTGTTGCACATGTGGATACTCGTGGAGAATGGTCCTTAAATGCATGGTGAACAGGAAGTTCTTTGCCTTCTGATTCGCTATATAATAATTTCTTTGTACAAATACGAAAAAACTCTGAAACAATTTAATATTAAAGCTTCAAATTATAGCTAAAGTTCCCAGTTTTCCCTATGTATAAATAAATATTTTCAAAATGCATATGAGCTGAAGTATAGGTAATACACGATTTTCCAAAAATTGATGACATCGCGTAGCATAAACAACGTTCCATGTTAAAAGTCCTACAAATTTTTCCTTAGCCAAAATGATAGATGGGGTTTTGTTAATGGGTTATTAACAAAAAACACCCACCAATTAGAAATTAGGGCTCAAGATTTCAAGTGAACCGAGTGAGATACCCGAGTACCCGCGTACTCGTGAGATACCCGGGTATACCAAATTACCCGTACTACCCGGGTATCTCACGGGTACCCGAACGCATGAGATAGACAAAAATCTCATCCCGAATTAAGCCGAACTAAACCGAATTGAGCCGATACTTTTTCGGTACGTATTTGTGGCTTTAAAAATTAAAAATATTTCAGAATGAAATGAATTCTGTATACATGATGAAAATTGAATGTAATGCACCGTGGTTATGTTGAAAATGAGTTCTCTCTCTCTCTCTCTCTCTCTCTCTCTCTCTCTCTCTCTCGTGCGCGCTCTACTTTAAAATCCAGAAACACATAGCGAAAAACTATCGGCTCAATTCGGTTCAATTCGGCTTAATTCGGCATGAGATTCTTGTCTATCTCATGTGTTCGGGTACCCGTGAGATACCCGGGTAGTGCGGGTAATTTTGGTATACCCGGGTATCTCACTCGGGTACCCGGGTACCCGGGTATCTCATAATCAATAGCCCTATTAGAAATCCAGTATACTAGACGAAGTTTGGTGCTGGCTGCAATTATGCGTAGCATTGCCCCACTATCGCTTGCACCAAGAATCGTCTACTGCAGTCGCTCTCTGATTGGTCGGTGTGTTTCGTTAATAAATCGTTAACAAAGCCCCGTCTAACATTTGCGCTAAGAAACAGTTGGTTATAATTACGTCGAAAATCACCCTTTTCAAGGACCTGCAATGGTTTTGTTGCACCCTGCATTTCTACACAATAAGCATTATTCTTAATGCTTGAAGTATCTGTGTAGATCATAAATCCTCGAAGGATACGGACAAATTCATATTGGTTGCACATGGCAAAACTTGATGAGGTTAATAATAACTCGTGTGCAAATCTTCTCTGCAGACATTCTGACGCGAAATGGGAACACTGAAAAGCGACTGTGTCGATCATTTCCATCTTGCAACTAATTTCAGCCGCTCTATCGAGCTCTTTACCATCGTAGGAAATAGTAGACCTTTAATCCCTACGGCATGAAGACTTCGAACGTCGAAAGCTTTGAACGTTGATTGCATTCGTCAAACTTCTACGCGCGTTCGTTTACAGCTTGTGCCGTGCATACGCCTTCGGAGGACCGGAAGGATGCGAAGCGTCAGAGGAGTGAAATATTCAGCCGCAAGAACATGTTTATTTTAAGAAGACGTAGCCGCTGAGTTACACTCTGAATGAAGCTTTCCATAAAACAGCAAGTTATACGACTATACAGAATGTAAACAATATGTAATACCTTTGAATATTTTAAGGCGCGGCAAGAGAGTTGAAATGGGTCAGAAAATATTCGATCTGTTTCCATATTGCGGTAACAATATCATTACATAGTTAGCATGTTTATACGTATGTTAATAGAAGATTTGGAGGATTTTCTAACGTTGAAAGTATATTAAAACCAGTATGGAGCAAAAGACTGTCATCGTCAGTACACTTTATTGCTCCTCTCGTGGTTCAACATATATCAAGATTCAAAAATCTGAAATATGCTTATCCACGAGGCAGTCTATTGTCCGATGTTAGTCAATATTACTGCTAGGCAGAGTTGGGTAAATTTCATTCGAATAACGAATAAATCTACAAATTTTGTGACTAACGAATAACGAATAAGGGTCAATTTATACCTGGATGTGACGGGCACGAGCCGAGCAGAAATCAGAAACATTAATAGTTTCGTCTTTATCATTAAACATATTCCGATTTTTCGATAGTATGTGTAAGATTTTTGTAGGATTCAGCTCGACTCGCGCCTATCTCGTCGAGGTATAAATTGACTTTAAATGTGTAGCATCAAGGCCGTCGCACACCAAACAGCAATGCACATGAACGATGTAGGACCTCGTGTATTCACATTATTATATGTAGTTTAAATGAAAATGCGCACATTTATCGATAAGGAGTGTCGATGCAGTGCTGTTCAGATGCTGTGCTATCAGGGTGTGTACTGATATATAGCGCAAATGAGAAATAAAAAAGTCTAAAACACTGGATTAACAATAAAATTTATTTATTAATTAGTAATTTAATTAAAAACATGCAATATGTCTATGATTTTCTGATAGTTTATTCTCTTCTTCTTGATCAAATTTAATTTCCACAAGCCGGACGCTATAATCCTCTTTCCACGATCGGTGGGAATAGTTTCTAAATCTATAAACAACATAATCAAATCATTTTCAAACTTTCCTATCAGTTTCAAACATAATTCCAATTATATCTACTATTTGATACTAACTTATACTTACCTATGGAAAGACACTACTTGCGTGCCCTTTGAACACCTGCATATTATACATCGACGCAGTTTTTTAGAAAAATTATGTCAAATGCGTTTTGTTCACTCCGACACAATTCTTAGTGAAACTTGGTACTGACAGATCAGTGGTACCGGGGCACCTTCAGATCAGTGCTACCGGAGCACCGGCACTGATCTATAAAAATTTATTCAGATCAGTAGGCACCGGGGTCAGTAACCGGGGCACTGATAGATCAGTGGACCGGGGTATTGAAAACGTTAGTACCAGGGTGCGCCTGCCAGGCGGCGTATATGGTTTATTCTCGATAGAGTTGGGTATACCCACTCTAATTCTCGATACAGCTCGAGAATCACAAGCATTTTCAGCCTATACCGTATCCAGTTTTATTGATCCTTAGACCATATAAGAAATAGACACGGCCTGTATATAAAGATCCACGAGAAAAAGCGAGGCAAAGATAACGGGGAAAATTTGGCCCTCGTGACGTCACAAGATAATTTAAGATGGCGTGTTTATACCTGAAGTTAGCGTTTATATCTGAAGTTAGCGTTACATGTCATCTTAAATTATCTTGTGACGTCACGAAGGCCAAATTTTCCCCGTTATCGTTGCCTTAACCTAGTTGTCTGAAGCCGTGTCTATTTCTTATATGGTCTAAGTATAGATCAATGAGGCGTGCATATATGTATGTAGTATCAAGACTGCAAATAATCGAGATAAAATCATATTCAATTGTTCGCAGTTAATTTCATTCATTTCGGTCACTCCACTTCGTTCGCGCTCGCAATGCTGTCCATCATGATCGTTCGCGTGCGTTCGCGTTCACTATATGCAGACGAACCTTATTTATTCGGTATTCGAGACTCCTTCACGGAGAATAATGTGACGAATAAATTTCATTCTCAAGCGGCGATGTCAACATCTTATTACATTCAAATGGCTAAAAATTGACGAGGACCGAAAAAATTTAAATTATTCTAATGTTCTTTCGTCCCTCTTATCCTTTCGTAAATGGTATTATTGGTGTACTGTAATCTTTTCAACAAATATCATGAATATTAATCATGGCAAGACTTATGAATAGAGAATTATTATTAAAAACAGTTTCGGTATGAACATTTCAAAGAATTTACAATTAACAAAGAAATTAAACATTTTTTGAAATCAGATAATGTATTCTGTGCAAAGTTTTCCATATTTTGTTAACCACTCAAGTGAAATAGTATTATCTCCCTTAAATATCTTGTAATGTTAATTTATATTTCTGCTGTATTTAAATATTACAAGTATAGATTCCTGAGATTCCTTGTCCCACGAGTATTAAAAAAAAAGTTTTATAATAATCTAATACTCGTTCCGCAAAACAAAAATGAAGTATCGTGATAAGTGATTAGTATTAGTGGCTGTAGTGAAGTGAATACATTCGTTATTTGGTGTCTTAACCCGGATGCACCTGATGTTGTGACCCTTGACTGTGGGTGGTGTCGTATACTTGCAATCAGCTGTGGACTAGGCGCTGGGTTACCATAAACCATGACCAGGACCGGTACAGTGACCCAGTGACACAGGTTTAAAAACTTCAGGTGAATTGCCGAAAGGGTGAGTCGCATGTAATTTATTGTTGATTATTATTTTTTTACTTTAAGGCGGACTTCTTTTCCCCAACAATTCTCCCACGTTCCATATGCACACTTTTCTTCGGGCTTTTTGAGCACACTTATTCATTATAAAAAACACTGCTGACCGTTGTTGAACCACAAACTTTTGTCTCAGTAACGAACTAGGATCACTTTTCATCCATTTTGTATTACATTGCCTTTTCCTTTATACGTTATTTGAATAAGAAATTTACGTATTCCTTATTCTTTCGCTTCAAATAATTATTATTTTCGATTCACCTTAACAAACAAACTGTGTATTTGCCTTTTTACGCTACACGTGATTTCCCCCAATTTAAAATAATTAATCACTTTCAATGATAAACAAAACATGGTAAAGGACTTGACTTTATTTGTTATGCCGCTTTAATTTCTTATAATAATGTTTTTTCCATCGATGCGTGTCGACTTGCTTGTTCGAAGCACAAGCGCAGCGCCTAGCGTTGTAGACTTCGCTACCGCGGCCGCTTCACCGGTAAACTCGCGCTCTGATTGGTCAATGTTTTTCGTTAATAACTCGTTAACAAAGCTTCACCTAACATTTTCGCTGAGGAAAAAGTTGTTTAAAATCGTCTCAGGAATCACTCCTTTCAAGGAACTGCAACATTTTTGTTACACCCTGTATACAGCATGTATGTATCTATAATATATACACGTATGTCATTTATGTTAATTTGTGGTATGTCAAGTTAAATATTTCCTTAAGGCTTTGCGGATTCGCCTAGGGCAGGTGGGTGGCGGCTGTCATCGCCTCCATCCGCAGGTTGGGCTTGGAAGTGGCCTCCCACAAGACAGGGGCTATTTGGTTCGCCAAGAAGCTTCTGTGTGGGGGGCTGCCCTCCGATCTGCGGATGTGCGTGGGTGGGGCCTCGGTCGGGTTCGGGACTCAGATGAAATATCTGGGTCCCGTCCTGTACCCCTACTGGCGCTTTGACTCCCATTTCGCGAGTCTGGACCCTCAGGTCGAGAGGATGGCGTCAGGTTTATGGTGCTTCCTCCCGAACTTTGGGGGACCTCGCGAGGAAGTCCGCTGCCTCTATGCGGCGGTGGTGCGGTCGATGATCCTCTATGGGCCATCGGTATGGGCCCCTGAGTTGGAAGCCGGTCGCCGGAGTCGGGACCTCCTTCATAGGATCTACCGCCCACAAGCTATCCGGGTATTTCGAAGTTACCACACCGTCTCCCACGAGGCGGCGGCGGTTCTGGCGGGTCTCCCGCCCCTGGTGCTCCACGCAACGGCCCTCAGGATTTGGTTCCTGGGATCGCAGGAGCTCCGGGATAGCGGGAGGCCTCCGGAGCTGATCCGTTCGGAGCTCGGAGAGTTGAGGCGCCAGTCCTGGCAGATCCTCTTGCAGGATTGGTGCCGGTTGCTGCAAAACACCGGCGCCGACGGCCAGAGAGCTGTCGGGGCCGTCCTGCCACTACTTGATCAGTGGCAGAAGCGGTGGAGAGGCCTCGCCTTCCGCCTGACGCAGGTGCTCACTGGGCACGGGTGCTCCGGAGAGAACCTGTGTCGTACTCGCGAGGCGAGTGAAGGCTACCACCACTGTGGGGGGAGGGTAGGTCAGGACACGGCGCAGCATACGCTTGAATTCTGCCTTGGGCAGAGCAGCGCCATGTCCTGACCCAAGAGATATAAGCCCGCCATACACGATCGAACCGCTCGGCGAGCCGCTCAGTCGAGCCATCACACAGGCGCATCTACACATCGGAAATGAAAATGTGTAGACGTGTACTAAACCACACCAAACCGGGTGAGTCAGTGCCAACGTTATCCGAGCCAATCATACATATCGTTCGGCTGTATCAGTGACAAATTTTACATCCACAAATTTAAGTTTATTGAATACATTGTTATTTTTGTTAACCATGAAAGCAAAGTCTCAGTTTCATTCTACACTCCACACAAAACGTATCCTAAGAACCCTTAGGATCATCAAGCGAAAGCATCCTTAATTGCATAACTTACGACGGACTCTATCGCGACATTCGTGAATAATTAAAAAGGGTCTCTCAGGTTTTACCTATAAGGGTCAGAATTTCCGCTATCTTCAATGTGAGACTCATTATCAGAGTAGGTTATCTTCAAATCAATTGAAAAGTAGCCCAAATCATATTAATCCCCGAAACAAGAAAACCAATAGTGGAAATAATTTCAAATGAACCAAAAAGCTTACTGTCAATGATGGCCAAGATGCTTGAAAGAGTACTATTTCGCAATTTAGAACATGTAACAGAGAAATGCAAGCTAATGCCGGAAAACCAATTCGGCTTTGAACAACAACACGCCGCCATTGAGTGAGTCCAGGGAGTGGTCGAATATTCAACGAAATTTGGCCCATCCGACACTCCGCAGGGTACAATGTTACAGACCTTTGAAAGGGGATTATGCCTAAGTTGAGTTTAAATAACTTTTCCTTAGTGAAAATGTTAAGTGGGACTTTCTTAATGAGTTATCAACGAATAGCACTGACCAATCGAGGAGCGAGAACAGCCGACTAATTCCGGGGCGGGCGATGACGGGTCAATGCTAGTCACAGTTGTTATTCATGCCGAAATTCGCCCATATGAAGCCGCATCTACATCTAGTTAACACACGCAAACGCAAACGAGCGAACAAACGCTAAGCCGCTAGGGGTGTGCGGGTACCCGAGTTTACGGGCTCGGGCGGGTACCCGCAACATTAAAATATTCGGGCTACCCGATACTCCACTGTTCGGGTAGACCAACTCATTCGGGCCGATTCAATGGAGAAAACATCAGACGATCGACGATCGGGCAGAATCCCTACATTACCGGCTACCACGATCATTGGCAAATATCTCTTGACTATTTAATGATATAAATACATAACGTAAACTGAGTTCTAAATAAAAAACACAATTCTTCGATATTTTCAGACAGTAATTTCGTTCGTGCTGCAGATACAATATTGCCTAATACAGAAAATAATCGCTGGCTAGTTACTTACGTAGCGGGTATGACAAGAAAATATCTTGCTGCTAACGCTAGTATAGGGAAGAGTGTTTGATTTTCTTTCCACCACTCTAGAATATCAGTCTTTCTCGATAGGATATTTTCTGAGAAATATGTCTGCATCTCTTTGTTCCTTCTACTAGTAAAAGTCAGCACTTCTGCTTCTGGATTTCCTAGCGTTTAATCTAGGAACTCCATTAATTTTGATTTTGTTCCAGCTAATCAAAGAATTGTAATATAAAGACATTTTGAAATTCGTGAAATCAATTAAGGAATACTGTATTTATAATTTGAAAAACGTACCATTTGTACTGAAAACTAAGTCGAGCTCGAAGGATTGTTGACTCGAAGTCTAAAGCAATTGCAACATTGTGTCCTTCAATGCTTTACGTTTTCGCCTTCGCTATCTCACCTCGTGAAGGTCTTCAACCTAAGAGGCTTGCTTATTCTAACATTCTTTTAATTACATTATTCATACTCTTTCTTCGATATTCAAATGGTGTATTGCATGTATTTGAATTTAATGTTATACTTAACGTCGCCGAGATCTCAATCCTTGGCTTTGGTGTATGAGTACGTCGCACAATGTCTTATAAAAATAAAAACTATTGGAGTTTTAAGATGAAATCAAAAAGGAGAAATGGAAACTTTTATTAGGAGAAAAAACAAAGGGATCGTATCATAATCAAACACGATTCTCTATACCAGCGTCAGCAGCAAGATATTTTCTTGCAATACTCGCTTCATAATAATTTAGGAACAGAATAAAAACTATTATAACTCAAAAATTTGTGTTGTCTATTTTTATTAACTTCCCGATTTATAGGGAAGTTATTGTATTTGCCCCTAAAATGGAAAATCGATTTTTTAGCAGATCTCCATGTTTCAAGATCATTGGAGTAATTTTAGGCTATTTTTAACAAATTGTTCGTGTGTGTGTGTGTGTGTGTGTGTGCGTATGTACGTACGTGCGTACGTACGTACGTATGTGATCAAATTTTTCGTTAACGTTTTCTAAAAAACTAATAGTGATATCAAAATGGTCGATGATGCAATCGATGTGTATCAATGTAACTTAGAGCTGAATAGATTTTGTTCTAATTCGGTCCAGTAGTTTTTTAGTTTTTTTAAGAAAACCTAACAGAATAACGCAATCTAAATGGGAGAATATAAATTTATGAGAGAATAACTAAACTGAAATAATATATATACATATATTATTACTATTATTATATTTATAGAACACACACACACAAACACACATATATATATGTATATACAGGGTGTCCCATTTTAATCCGCCACCACGGCTAACTTAAGAAATATGCATCGGATCAAAAAACATCCCGAACAAAAGTTTGATGGTTTGGAGGGGGACATCTGATCCTGTCAAAAAAATTTCACCCCTACCCCCCTGGGCGGGGTTACTTTAAAATTTTAAATAGGACCACCTACTTTTTATTGCAGATTCGGATTCCACGCCACAAAATATGTAGGTTTTATTTCAAACATTTTTTTTCATTCGCGATAGGTGGCGCTGTAATCGCGAAATTTCGATTTTTCGCCTATATATATATTACAATGTATAATTATAATGATATAATTGTGATAAATACATATATATGAGTATATTTATACACGTATAAATATATATGTAGGAGGCGAGATCGCGAATCTCCCTTCTACGTGCGTGCGTGTGTGATCGGATGCGTTCGGCGGCGGTCGGGCGGATCCAGAGCGATCGGGCGTGTTCGGCAGCGGCCGGACCGGTCCGCGGATACGTACGCACATTGTCCGAGCGAGTCAGGGAGACGACGCATTTTTCCTTTCCCGTTGTCATTATTATATGTATTTACAAATAAACTCTCTTTTATATACTATTCTACATAATTTATGGGGGCTCGTCAAAGCCAGACTTATTAAACACAAGCCAGTGAAATCAAGTGAAGTGATCCCGTTTTTCTGTGCGAAGTGTTGTTCAGCGTCCACGAAAAGGTTAAAAAAAAATGGCTGCACCCGATGAAACGCTCGTGCAAAGTCTAACACTAGAAGACCAATCACAAATAAATTGGGAAACTAGTTCAATGACTGTACCGAAGCTTAAGACCGAATTACGAAAAAGAAAGCTAAAAACAACTGGCAAAAAACCAGAGCTTGTCGCCCGGTTAAATGCTGCAATCGCTCTAGATCGTGAAAAAGAAGACGAAAACGACGAAGACAAAAAGTTTGAATGTGAAGACGACGAAGAAGTTGAATATGAAGACGACGAAGACGTTGAAGACGAACATGACGAAGATGAAATCAATGCAACGACTAGACGTCTCGCTTCAAGGCGAGGGACGCTATATGAAAGCAGTTACCCACGACACGTTCTCACTTTCAAAGATGTCGAAGAGTCGCTAGAGACATTCAGTGGCGATTCTACATTAAAAGTGCAACGATGGCTTCGAGAATTCGAAGAAACAGCCGAATTATGTGAATGGACGGATGTTCAGAAAATAATTTATGCAAAACGATTACTTCGAGGATCAGCGAAATTATTCGTCGATTTTGAGAATTGTAGCAGAACATGGAAGCAACTGAAACGCGGCCTAATAGCCGAATTTTCCCGGAAAGTGAACAGCCATCACATTCATAAGGAATTAATACAACGAAAGAAAAAACCAGATGAATCGTATCAAGAATACGTTTACGCTATGATGTCTATTGCGTCTCAAGTGGACATGGAAACCGCTTCTATAATTCGCTATATTATCGATGGGATTCAAGACGACGAGGCGAACAAAACTATACTGTACACTGCAACGAACATTCGCAATCTTAAAACCAAATTACAACAATACGAAGAGATGAAGAAAAACGCGAAGCAGAGAGCGAGACAGATGGAGCATCAACCGAAGAAGAAGACACAAGCAACACCATCGGAGAAGAAGAGATGTTTCAACTGCGGCGAGGATAATCACGAAACGTATACCTGCCCATCGAAGAGTAAGGGTACCAAATGTTTTCGTTGTAATGAATTCGGACATATTGCGTCAAAGTGTACTGTTACCAACAAAACTGTAAGTAAGAAAAATTGTTATGTTACCGAAACCAATGAGAAAAAGTATACCAAAAATGTTATTATAGAAGGCGGTGGATTAAATGCGTTATTCGATTCGGGAAGCGATATTAGTCTACTGCGTGCGGATAAATATATCGAAATAGGCGCGCCGCGTCTTGAAAAACGTAAAATACATTTTCGCGGAGTAGGTTCTAAAGATAATTATACGCTGGGCGAGATGCGTGCGAAAATCCTTATCGACGGCGCCGATTACGATATAATATTACACGTTGTCTCTGATTCTTTGATATCTCATGATTTAATTATTGGTTCGGATTTTTTATACAACGTCGACGTGCACTTAAAAGAAGGAAAAGTTAGCATTGCGAAAATAGATAATCAAAGCCCTGAAAATTTTGAAATACTTAATATAGATGTTACCGAAGAAGTCGAAAATATCGATTTATCGCACATCCCAGACGCGGAAATTAGAAGTGAAGTACAAAACGAAATAGAAAACTAGCTAGTCCGTGTTGCTCGCTCGCTTCGCGAGCTCGCGGGTGGAGTCCGTGTTGCTCGCTCGCTTCGCGAGCTCGCGAGTGGAGTTATTGTAGCTCGCTCGCTACACTCGCTCACGAGTAGTGATGCCTGTAGCTATTCATGTTTATTTTGTGTGTGACCCTTTACGGGCCACGCAAAGAACTTCCCGATTTGCGAGTTGTAATTTATTATTACCATTATTAATTGTCACTAATTAGAAAATTATTCGTATTCGGAGAAATTTAATAGTTTTCTACTTATCAACATTGTTGCTATATGACGTCGCATTAAACGAACATCTATATATATAGGGAGAGTGTCCCATTTTAATCCACCACTACGGACAACTTAAGAAATATGCATTGGATCAAAAAACATCCTGAATAAAAGTTTGATGGTTTGGAGGGGGACATCTGACCCTGTTAAAAAATTTCATCCCTACCCCCTGGGGTATATATGTATGTATGTGTGTGCTGTGTATATGGATATTATGTATATTCATTTGTTTTCAATATGTAGTTATTAAGTATATATATATTTATACGTGTATAAATATACTCATATATATGTATTTATCACAATTATATCATTATAATTATATATTGTAATATATATATAGGCGAAAAATCGAGATAGGCGAAAAATCGAAATTTCGCGATTACAGCGCCACCTATCGCGAATGAAAAAAAATGTTTGAAATAAAACCTACATATTTTGTGGCCTGGAATCCGAATCTGCAATAAAAAGTAGGTGGTCCTATTTAAAATTTTAAAGTATCCCCCCCTCCCCCCAGGGGGGTAGGGGTTAAATTTTTTTGACAGGATCAGATGTCCCCCTCCAAACCATCAAACTTTTGTTCGGGATGTTTTTTGATCCGATGCATATTTCTTAAGTTAGCCGTGGTGGCGGATTAAAATGGGACACCCTGTATATATACATATATATATATATGCGTTTGTGTGTGTGTGTTATATAAATATAATAATAGTAGTAATATATGTATATATATTATTTCAGTTTAGTTATTCTCTCATAAATTTATATTCTCCCATTTAGATTGCGTTATTCTGTTAAGTTTTCTTAAAAAAACTAAAAAACTACTGGACCGAATTAGAAAAAAATCTATTCAGCTCTAAGTTACATTGATACACATCGATTGCATCATCAACCATTTTGATCTGACTATTAGTTTTTTAGAAAACGTTAACGAAAAATTTGATCACATACGTACGTACGTACGTACGTACGCACACACACACACACACACACACGAACAATTTGTTAAAAATAGTCTAAAATTACTCCAATGACCTTGAAACATGGAGATCTGTTAAAAAATCGATTTTTCATTTTAGGGGCAAATACAATAACTTCCCTATAAATCGGGAAGTTAATTATAAACCACATAAAATTCACGAAACCAATGTTCAAATGCGTATCGTAATGAAAGACGAAATACCAATCTCTCAACGTCCGCGAAGATTATCACCATCCGAAAAGAAAGAAGTAGACTCTCAACTCGCGACGTGGTTAACCAATGGGATTATTAAACCTTCAGACTCCGAATATGCAAGCCCTGTAGTACTCGTAAGAAAAAAAGACGGCTCAACGCGAATTTGTATAGATTACCGTAAACTGAACACCAAGATTTTGAAAGATCGCTATCCGCTACCGCGTATTGATGATCAAATTGATCGATTGCAAGATGCCACGATTTATAGCACAATCGATTTAAAAAATGGATTCTTCCATACGCCAATAGCGAAAGAAAGTACAAAGTATACAGCATTCGTTGTGCCTAACGGTCATTTCCAATTTTTGCGCGTACCTTTTGGCTTAAGTAACTCACCGGCCGTTTTTCAAAAATATGTAAACGCAGTTTTCAAAGAACTAATTTCAGATAGCATAACATTAATATATATGGACGATTTAATCATTCCATCCAGTAACTACAAAGACGGTTTAATCAGACTAAAACGCGTTCTAAAAACCGCCAGTGAATATGGACTAGAGATAAACTGGAAGAAAAGTCGTTTTATGCAAACCAAAATTTTATACCTAGGCCATGAAATTGGATATAGTTCAATTCAACCGTCGGAACACAAAACAAACGCCGTTATAAATTTCCCGCGTCCAACAAATGTAAAAGCAATTCAATCTTCTATAGGTCTCACTGGATATTTTCGGAAATTTATATATCGTTATTCTGAAATCGCGCGTCCATTGACTAATCTTTTAAGAAGCAATACAGAATTTCATTTTGGCGAACAAGAAGAGTTTGCATTCCAAGAATTAAAGTCCATATTAACAACCAAGCCCGTGTTAAGACTGTATCGCGTAAATGCAGAAACACAATTGCATACTGACGCAAGTATGTTCGGATACGGTGCCATACTTTTACAAAAAAATAGCGAAGACGGAGCGTTCCACCCCGTATACTATATGAGCGGCAGAACAACTCCTGCAGAAGAACGCTATACCAGCTACGAACTCGAAGTCCTTGCAGTTGTAAACGCGTTAAAAAAATTTAGAGTTTATCTTTTAGGCATTCCGTTCCGAATTATCACCGACTGTAAAGCGTTTACCCTAACTATGGGGAAAAAAGATTTGAGCGTGCGTATTGCGAGATGGGCACTTTTGCTCGAAGAATTTGATTACATAGTAGAGCATCGACCAGGAAAATATATGGCCCACGTTGATGCGCTTAGCCGTAACCCCTTACCTACGACAATGATCATTGACGTTAACAACGACAGTGTCCTGACAAAATTTCGTAAAGCACAATCAGACGACGACGACTTAAAACTGATATTCGATGCGGTACTACAGGGCAAATCTAGCGGTTACACAATAAAAGACGGTATTTTATATAAAGAGATAAACGATGAATATATGATTGTAGTGCCGAAGCGAATGCAACTAAATGTAATAAGGCAGGTTCACGAACGAGGTCATTTTGCAGCAATGAAAACAGAACAATTAGTTCGACGCGATTACTGGTTCTCTAAAATGCGGCAGAAAATTAACACTTTTATCAAAAATTGCGTTAATTGTATTCTGACACAAAGAAAAGAGGGGAAGCAGGAAGGATTTCTCAATCCAATCGATAAAGGCGATCGTCCGCTAGACACCTATCATATAGACCACCTAGGCCCGATGACATCCACGAAGAAGAAATATCGTCACATATTTGCAGTTGTAGACGGATTTACAAAATTTACGTGGCTATATCCTACGAAATCAACCGATACTGCGGAAGTATTAGACCGACTGAAAAAACAAGCTTCAGTATTCGGAAACCCGCGAAGAATAGTCTCGGACCGAGGCACAGCATTTACATCAACAGCTTTCCAAGAATTCTGTGAAACAGAAGGAATTCAACACATAAAAATCACAACCGGAGTACCTAGAAGTAATGGTCAAATTGAACGAATTAACAGAATTTTAATTTCGATCCTATCAAAGCTGTCACACCCAAACCCTGAAAATTGGCATAAATACGTAGAAGCCGCCCAACAATATTTGAACAGTGTATCAAGTCGAAGCACCGGATTTTCACCTTTTCAACTCCTCATCGGTACGCGTATGCGTATAAAAGAAGATCCGCAAATTCGTCAAATCGTAGAAGAAGAAGCAGCTATCATGTTTCAAGAAGAAAGAAACGAAACAAGACAGCAAGCAGCAGAAGCTATTTCAAAAATTACGGAAGAAAACAGGAAGACGTATAATCGGAAGCGGAAAAAATCTACGTGCTACAAAGAAAACGACCTATTTGCAATCAAACGAACGCAGTATGGTCCTGGACTCAAATTACACCCAAAATACCTCGGCCCTTATCGGATTACCAGATGTCTACGTAACGACAGATACACTGTACAAAGGGTTGGAGATTGCGAAGGTCCTAACACTACTTCCACTTCTGCAGACCATATGAAAACTTGGACCCATGAGGAGGACTGTGATTTATCGGACACCGATGAAATCGACTCATCTGAGGACAGATGAAAATTTCAGAATGGCCGAGTGTAGGAGGCGAGATCGCGAATCTCCCTTCTACGTGCGTGCGTGTGTGATCGGATGCGTTCGGCGGCGGTCGGGCGGATCCAGAGCGATCGGGCGTGTTCGGCAGCGGCCGGACCGGTCCGCGGATACGTACGCACATTGTCCGAGCGAGTCAGGGAGACGACGCATTTTTCCTTTCCCGTTGTCATTATTATATGTATTTACAAATAAACTCTCTTTTATATACTATTCTACATATATATACTCAATAACTACATATTGAAAACAAATGAATATACATAATATCCATATACACAGCACACACATACATACGTATATACCCCAAGGGGGTAGGGATGAAATTTTTTAACAGGGTCAGATGTCCTCCTCCAAACCATCAAACTTTTATTCGGGATGTTTTTTGATCCAATGCATATTTCTTAAGTTGTCCGTAGTGGCGGATTAAAATGGGACACTCTCCCTATATATATAGATGTTCGTTTAATGCGACGTCATATAGCAACAATGTTGATAGGTAGAAAACTATTAAATTTCTCCGAATACGAATAATTTTCTAATTAGTGACAATTAATAATGGTAATAATAAATTACAACTCGCAAATCGGGAAGTTCTTTGCGTGGCCCGTAAAGGGTCACACACAAAATAAACATGAATAGCTACAGGCATCACTACTCGTGAGCGAGTGTAGCGAGCGAGCTACAATAACTCCACTCGCGAGCTCGCGAAGCGAGCGAGCAACACGGACTCCACTCGTTCAATAATTAGTTTACGTTATGTATTTTAAATAGTTCAGAGATATTTGCCAATGATAAGTGTAACCGGTAATGTAGGGATTCTGCCCGATCGTCTGACTTTTTCCTTCTTTGAATCAGCCCGAATGAATCGGTCTACCCGAACAGTGTCGGGCTACCCGTGGACGGGTAGCCCGAATATTCGTATGTCTCGGGTACACGCTCAAGCCCGCCCGACTTCTTCCGAGCCCGCCCGAACAGTCGGGTACCCGTGATTACGGGTACCCGCACACCCCTATAAACCGCTTCTATTTAGGTCAAAGAAACGAGTCAACATTGTCTGCATCATTGGTATTTGTCCACTGACGTACATTCGGTAGATGGAGACCCGGCTTTAAACGATGCCTTGCAAGACGCTCGTTCAGCCACGAGTTGGACATGCCTGATTTAAAACATAAGAGTATGTTTTGGTTAGAGGCCAAGCCAGGAAGTCTCTCGTAAATCATAATCTTCTGCGCTAAATGTATCTGATCTACTAAAGATCTGATCTACTAAAGATCTACTAAACATCTGATCTACTAAAGATGATGTAAACTTGTACATATAGTGATCATCAAGATGACATAAGCTTGTACATTAGTGTTGTACATAAATGCTTCAGGACCCTTTCACAATATATGCCTTACTCTAGAGCAGGCATGGCCAACTCGCGGCTCAGGGAGCGCAGCTTGAGCCGCTCCCGCTCCGAGAGCCGACCCCTCGCTCTGGGCGGCAGGGGGGAAGCGTGTGGCGTTGTGTTGGGTACAATTCGTGAGTCGGGAGAGCGCAGCACCGTGTACGACACTAAGGGGCCCCGAGAAAAGGAAATTCAATTCAAATGTACCCGAAAATTCGTATAACACACAGAAAGAATTTATACGTATAAATTTACATGAAAATTTCTTATCATAATAAAAATAAAGTGTTAATTTTTTACGTACTGTTTAAATAAATGATTTTTTAAAACACTGTGCAAATGGTTCGATTCGTCTTTAAGAAACATACATTTAAAAGGGAAAGGATTTCTATTCTGCTCTTAATAATTCTTCAGACATTCTTCAAAATATGTTTTCATAATATGTATTTCATTTTACTTTATTCCATTTTTTTTCTTGGATTTGACACCAATATAAGCAGCTATTTCCAAAGTTTCTATATTTTGATACGGATGGCAAGCTTCTGTTCGGTATTGCAAACATTATTCGTACTATATAAAAATTTTTCCATTCTATATTATGGCTTAATGGCCCCTCTTTCTGGCACTGAGCATTGGGGCCCCCAGGCATTAGGACATGGCACTGTAGCTCTCCCCACCCTACACACTCCAGCGATACGCGGCTCTCTGGGTTAGCTCTGACCTACATTTCAGAGCCGGCCAGAGCGCTCCCGCTCTCAAATCGCCAGTTGGGCATGCCTGCTCTAGAGCATTTATGGAGGAAAAAATTAAAAAAGGAAAAATAAGTGTATGCGGTATCTCATCCCATACATACGTGTGACATTTTTTCTATAACGAATGCGAGGGACGACAGTTTACCAACCTGTCATTTTTAAAAGCTTATATCGATTTTGCATAAGAAAAATTTTAAATTATTCTTATTCTTCATGGCATATGGCTCTGCTATTGTGATAAAAAAAGTTAATTTTTCCAATTAATACAATATATTTTGTTAGTGTCAGTTTATCCTTGCCTCTTTTATATCGTTTGCATCCTATAGTTTCAAAAATCTGCAGTATCATTTGTAGGGTATACTGTATATTCAGGGCGCGTTGACACGAATAAAGAGCAAAACTTCGTGATGCGTCGTCACGAAAGACAGATTACTCTCGTCACTGTCAGCAGATTCTACTGATGGGTTCAGCGAATTTATGGCAATCTCGTTTCACAATCTCTGTGGCTGAAAACAGTAAAATTTATAGCGGCGTTGACGCGCCCATCTACAGCAAAAACCGTGGGAATTCGATCTCCGCGGTACATAAGAATTAAACAAATGAAACAGTCCGATTTTATACGATGATCTGTGCTTACCGTGGAATATCAATTCTATCAATGTGCAAATTGATGAATCCGCATTGAAGGGATCTAAGGGGATCTAACAAACGTTTCGAGGAATTGTTTCAGGGATGAACGGTGTTATCGATTGCAAGGATCCGAGACAATGCCTGCGGTGGTAAATACGCCTGATATCCTTTCACGTTCTGAAAGATACGTGCACTGACTTATCCTCTTGATCCTTGAAAGGTTTCCAGAACAGAACGCCGTGTTTCTGTGGAACCAAGGATAAGGATTACCTTTCCCGCGGAGTTACCTCCGTCTCCTCCTTTCATCAACCAGCTCATCGGTCGAATGTTTGCCAACAAATACATCTCTAAAACTTCAGAATATTTCTACCATACAAAATTTAGTATCTCTTTCTGTTTGTTTTATAGAAATGCGGTATTTTCTCAGTCTTCATCCCTCCTACGTGCTTCCATATACATATCTTTGGACCTGCTCGCAAGTTGGGGATCTTTCATGTTTACCAAATAATGTTTCATATTCATAGTATTATTGAATTATATTGTAAGATCCATTCTAATCTACAGTGTGTTCCGTTTAGGTGAAAACGGTGGAATATATCGCAAGGTATTGATATTATGGAAAAACTGTTGTAATAAAAGTTGTTATACAGGGTGTTTCGCTTGAAACAAGCAACCTAAAAATATATACACATAAAAAACACAGTTGATCTCGAGAAAAACATTAAAAAATGGCACTTATAAAGAAACAATTTTTCGATGGAATCATCTATTGAACCATTCGGTTTATATTGCAAACATTTGTTGGATTTAACGAGATATAAAAAATATGTAAGAAGCCTGTTTTAAGCGAAACATCTTGTATATAAAGGGGTATATTATGTAATACTATAGTCGAGGCAATCTCGACAGGCGGTTTTTAGTATTCAACCCCTCACGCACCTTTCTAGGAAGCGTGCCCCCATTACGGTTACGGTATTTCGCTGCGTGTATTGGATATCTGGGTATCCGCTCACGGATATTCAACACACCCGGTTGGATCTCCGTGGTATTCTAACTGTGGTAACTCGACCTCAATGGTATTTTCGTAGATGGAGTGTGGGGGGAGATATAATGCTCAAGTTAGTTGTTTCTTTTTTAATGCGATTGTATATATTTTGTTCTTTAATGTAATGGCGGATTTTAAGACAAATTCAACAGTGTGCGACTTTACATAATTCTTTGTAGAAAGTCATAAATTAAGATGATCACAGTCCATTATTAAAAGGTGTTGGGCAGACATACTCCAGTCGGAAGAAATGAAGGTGTCATTCATCAAAGCGGAATAAAGCTAGATTCATATAAGGCCGTAATGTAGCATACCGTAACGTAGAGTAGCGTAACCCGACGTAACTCGACGTAAGTCGCCGTAAGTCACCGTCAGTCACCGTAGGTCGCCGTAGGTCGTTTCATTTATGGAATTTAACATCTTATGACGTAGACAATTTTTAAAGGTAGAAACGAATCATCATGTCAAATTTTAGGAACTAGTTTGGAACGGCTAAAGATATGTGCGACATAAAGCTATAGTGATGGAAAACAACGCGACACCGCATCTATTTGCTAATTTCAGATCTTTAATAGGGATTGCTGCCGTAAATCCGTCCAGCTAAAAGCAATACGGTAGTAATTCGATAAGAGTTGAATAGTCAGGAGATGAATTCGTCGTTTAATGTAGAAGGTACTATTGTATACGCGGTGTCTACGGAAATAGTAAACCGTGCGTTTTCTAACGCATTTGAAATACGTAAGAAGTGTATACAACTTTTACCAAATAGGTTGTAAAATATTGCGCTTGAGAGTTCTCTGAATTTCGGTGAAAAAAAGCTTGCTACTTTAGGAATCATCGCAGGTTGTCTTGAGATTTGGGCCTACGGACCTACTGCTCCTACCGCAGACCATTTGTGTCCGCTTATAACCCGTTGTAATGGACAATGTTTAATACATGGGACTTAAGGGATAATAACGACTATCTGCCATTCCTCCTATTCTAGCAGGGTTTTTTCCACTGAAAATCAGTAAACATTTAAGTACATCTTGTAAACCATTTGAAGAAAGTTATATATATTAAAGATTATTGAATTTGTTTTGAAAAACCGAATTTGATTTTTATATTGCTTAAAACAATAATGTTAATAAAACATTTTTCAAGTGAAACTCAGGTTAGCAACAATTAAAATTTCCTTATTCCATCTGGATCAAGATTGCCTACGCCTTATGTTAGAGACACTCGAATTTTTATTCTGAGTAACCAATTTCTTGAAAAAGATATATATCTCTCTCATTATGTTCGATGAGTAAATTACAAGTTGAAACTCGAAGTATTCATGAAGTATTCAAAACTATGTCCAATTCAAACCTACTTACAAGATACGGTAAATATTTAGATTAGGGGAGCCACATCTGATTTCAATGACCTTGAAATATGTTGTCATTCTGAACAACTTTTCCCTATACAGGGTGGGGCAATAACTATTAGCACCTCAGATATCTCGGAAACTATAAGTTTCACAGGAATATTTGCTGAAATAAAACTGTATAGTACGAAGGGGGCCATCCGGTGGCGATAATAGTTTTTTTGCAGGTGGAGGTACTTCGGACATTTGAAGGTCACCTCCATTTTTTTAAATAGATCGGTATGTTTTTACTTCCGTATCACGATAGAGGATCTTAAGACGAGTTCAACGACCTATTACATAAGCTCATTCAAGGTCATAGAAAGTAGAGAAAGACGATTCATTTACTAACAAAACCGTAAGTATTATCGTTTGGTTGTCTGGTAAATATCAAGCCGCTCGAGGCCCGCTGCTTGAATTTACGACGCAGCATACGCAGCAGCGACCATTGATACGGAAAGAAACTCCGAACCTCTGATTTCCCGCCTGTAAATCTCCCAAAATTGCCTTGACAATTTTAGGACACGAAGCGATTCGTTGCCTAAAAGACACCTCAAGAAGTCACGTCCGCGTCATAACTTCATCTTAATACTAAAAATCTTAAACGCTACCAGTAGACGACAGGTATTACATACTGGGCGATTTTAGGTGCCCTTACCGTATCCTTCTACGTGGAGATTGATAAACAATAGTTTTAACAAACAAATAGTATAAGGTCATCCCATAAATAGTAGCTTTCAGTGTTATCCTATTCGTAAAACAGCTTACATTTTTATCCATATTTAATCACTGTTTAACTCAATATTACTCTCTCCAACCATTTTCTACTTGTGCAATAAGTCTCCAGATTAACCTTTAACAAATTCTGAACCAAAATGTGAATCAAGATACTGCATCGCGTATAAGTTGATATTGGAAATATTTCTGTAATCAATTAACAAAATTGTATGTTGTAAATTCTGTCTACATATGCAAATATCACTCGTTCTCGAACCGAAAGAAGCTTTTTGAAAGATTACGAGAGCTAATCCTGCCGGATCAAGGCAAGGTAAAAACTACACCATCCTGAAGAGTTGTTCGTCGTTAATTCCGTAATGCGCTCAAGTTTCGAGGAAATATCCTAGTGCTATTTACAGTAACAATACTTTATAGAATGATATAAGCGCACTCATGTATGATTGAAGGGCCTCCGGTTGAGCTCTACCCTATCAGAATTGGCGAACGTCGCAAAGGAAGCGGAAGTATATTCCACGAAATAACGATTTCCACGTCATCCGAAGAAATATTCCCTCGTGTCGGTTCCTTCTGTTTTATTACTTTGATTGAAACAGGCGCGTGTGCTTATGACCATGTCTCGCGTACGAGGAACTAACTTCGAAAGACATAGCAGCAGCAATATACATGGGCGACATTAATTTTACTTTCGTCCCTTTTCTTTTTACCTCACGACGGCCCATCCTACAAGTTTATCGTCGTGCATCGACTGTTCATTCCCCTCCTACTTTCCCCATCTCTTTTATTCCGTTGTACGTGCACCGGCGTTCCACAGATTATTTATGTAGCGCCACCAAGGGGGTGTATCGATTCAGAAGTAGACTCGGATAACTGGAATGCGGAACGAAAATTAAGGGATGTCACGAAGACTCGTGACGTACAATTTGTTGTGCACAGCTAACTAACACAGCCAAATCGTTTCAAGGGCCACGGTATTGGGAATGGTAGGTACAAGTATTGCTAGCTGGTGTCGGGTTACAATCTGGTCTCAGAGAAATCGAAAATTCTTAATTTTGAATGTTTCTAGTTTCTACGTATGACAGTGTTCGTTAAAATTGTCAGATTAAGGGGGGAATCTTATTTTATCGGTCGAAAACATATCAAAATTAGGAGACTTTTTCAGAAGCTATTGATTCGAATAATTTAATTTTTTTCCATACGTTTCTTTTTATTACTTTTTAGTAATAAACGTAGGAGTTGGGGCAAAAATCTGCGCTACGTTCGCCATCCATCAAATGCATATTTTGATAGACAGCAAATAATCTAATCGAACCTCGACAGAAATTTGTCTTAGGATTAGAGGATTCTAAAAATCTATTTTGTATTTTACATTTTTTGCATAATGCATATGCTTTGCATATTTATGTTTAACAGCACATGAAAAAAGATAGTGCATATGTATTTATTGTGCTTATACATATAGAATATCTATTTTTCAAATTTATTTTGTCCATCAATAAATTCTTGTACTACAATTTTATGAATCATATAGAAGAAATCATCTTTTTGTAATTGAGTAATCTGAAATTCATCGTTAAATGTGGCAGTTTGTGTTTGAAAGTCTAACAGTTTAGTTCGTTCATCGCAGCCAATAGGATTTGAGTGTAATAGTGAAAAGTGACTAACAGTAACTGTATTTTGTAGTAATATACATATAATAATACATAATATAACAGTGTAATATATGTATAATATAGCGTAATAGTATAATAGTACAGTCCATAATGTAACAAAGTAACATAGTTTACAACAGCACGATTAAGTATTTCATCATATTTTTAAAAATGCCAAAAGTATGAAAATCTAAACTGTTATTGAAGCAAATTCTGAGTTGGGAATTTTGTTATTGACGAAGAGTAATTCGACTAATTGTAAGAGCTATTGACTATATAAGAGTAGTTTCAAAGCATTTATTGCCGAATTTGTAGTAAAAATTTGAAATGTGATAAAAAATGGTAATTAAAGAAATAGCAATGTGCCAGAACAGTGTTAGTAAGTGTAAATACATACCAATTGCATCTTGTGATGTAGTACGAACATTCTCTACATTTAAATTAATTTTGTCAAACACCATTAACTGACAATGTCAAACGTAGGAAAAATGCTCATAATTTATTGTAACACGAATTATAGGATGCAAAAATGATTCGAAAAAAGTATTATTAAGTCCATGTATGCATATAATGTACATTGGAAATATTATATAACATAATATTTTATGTACAATAAATTATTACACTATATTACATGTACATATTAAATATGATAGAATTTGCTCTCCCCGCCACTAACATTAGTTAGTAGTTCGACCGTCCTTGTGTACAAGAACCAGAGAGCGTGTACTTTACTCTCTGCTATATACTATACTATGATTACATAGAAGGATTTTTCTGTTAACAAATGCGTATCGAGAATCGTGTGATACGAAATGTACAAGATACTGTTTATTTTCTATTATTATGATACAATTTACGTTATTTCTCAATATATTATATCAAATATAAGTTTATATACACTAAGCGTTTGCCCTTTTATTTCAATATATAGCAATACTTGCATATTTTTAGTGCATATCAGCTTATTTCAAATGCATATTTTTAGTTCATAAATGACATATGCCTTTTGCATATTTATGCAAATGCATATTTTTATAGAAAACAATTGAAATAATGAGACCTGGATAGAAATTTGTTTTGTCATTAAAGGATTCCAAAAATATATTTTCTATTTTGTATTTTTCACATAATGCATATGCCTTGCATAGTAATGTTTACATCATATGCAAGAATATATTGTATATGCATTTATCGTACTTCTGTTGAACGTCTAATCTTCCAAACTTATTTCGTCCGACAGTAAATTCTTATATTGTAACCTTCTGAATCGTAACAGTCAAAGCTAATTATAAATCATAAGAAACTATGTATTTCTTTTTCGATCTTGTAATTGAGCGTGAGATGTGGCAGCTTGTGTTTGGAATTCAAATAGTTTAGATCGTTTACTGAAGCCAATCGGACTTGAGTGAAATAGTGAAAAGTTTTTCTGTGTGAAGTTAGCCCCCCCTTTTGCGAAAAATTAAAAAATCATTTTTGTACTAGTTTGTACTAGTTTTGTACCGCGCTGTATCGTTGAGAGTTTTTAAAAATTCAAAACCGTTTTCGAGAAAACCACAAAAAACCAATTTCGAAGATAGCCCCCCCTTTTTTTTAAACAAATCGTTTTTCTCGATTGTACTGCATTGTACTAGTTGTACCGAACATTGTACCGTTTGAAAAAATGGTTTAACATCATTATTTTCTGAAAAAAATTGAAAAATAGAAAGTGTCCTAGCCCCCCCTTTTGTGAAAAATTCAAAAATCATTGTTGTACTAGTTTGTACTAGTTTTGTACCGCATTGGACCGTCGAGAGTTTTCCAAAATTCAAAACCGTTGCCCAAACTTGGAAAGCAACATTATATAAACAAAAAACAAAAGGTGTTGGGGCTCTCCCGAAATTATCCTGCTCCTCTTTTTTCATTATTAAAATCCGGGTGATTTTAGATATTTCCTGAACATTACCACGTTGGTACAAACTGGAACAATTCAGTACAAGATGGTACAGCGCAAGTATTTTGAATATTTTGAAATTTATAAAACGGTTTTGAATTTTTGAAAGCTCTCAACGGTAGAACGTTGGACAAAGGTAATACCAACTAGTTCAATAATGATTTTTGAATTTTTCGCAAAATTACAGGAACGAGTGGGCTAACTTCGAAGTTGGTTTTTAGCGTTTATCTCGAAAACGGTTTTGAATTTTTGAAAACTCTCAACGGTACAACGAGGTACGAATCTAGTACAAACTAGTACAACAATAATTTTTTAATTTTTCGCAAAAGGGGGGCTAACTTCGCGCACTCGAAAAGTTTAACTAACAAAAGTATAAATAATTAAGTGTGCTTTTCAATAATACATATAATGATATATGATACTGTAACGAACACCGTAGGATTGCCGAAGAAAAGAGTCGGAGCATAACTCTGAGTTATAATGTGACTCCAGGTGTTTTTCATTAGAGGACTTCGCGGCCGAACGGTCCTCGTGGGGCCTTCATTCTCTCTCACTCATTTCTCATCCTTTCTCTCTCACAGCTGCCAAAGGCACGTTGGGCCCTCTGGTAGTGTCTATAGAATCGTTACTTCTAACAGTGGCCTATAGGGGGCAGATGCACATATAGTGTCACTGTAGTAGTGCCTATCCGTGAGGTGCACGCGCGCGCGGGTTCCTACTTGAGTGGATGTCCCTGTATCTATCCTTTACTAACGCTATTCTTTTCCTATTCTCTACGCTATGTTTCTTCTATCCTTTTCTATTTCTTCACATTTTTCTGTGTTTTAAATTACCTCTACGAATAAAATTAATATATTTTATTTACCTATATCTATAACAGCATATTTAATTGTATTCCCATAATATTTATATTTCAAACAATAATTTATATCTCAAGCGAGCGATTAAATACGTAACTGCGCAAGCGCAAACCACCGATTTTCCATGCAGGGCATTCAGGGGGCTGCAGTAAGTCGCTGCCCCGTAGCCCGTCTCGCCCTTCTCGCCGCGCGAGCGGGGTCCAACGCCTCCCTCTCGCGCTCCTCCGCCTTCATCCGGGACATAACGTCCTCGCAGAAGAAGGCGAAGGCCCTCCACGCCGCCTCCTTCGTGAGTTTGATGGCAACTACGGCCGGCGGGGATAGATCCCCTCCGGCCTCCAGCCTGAGCACCCGCCTTTGAGCCGCAAAGGCGGGACACTCCTCCAGCGTGTGTTGCGCGGAGTCCAGCTCCGAGCCACACTGGTGGCACTTGGTCGTCGCCTCAGCGCCAATGCCCTCCAGGTACTGGCCAAAGCACCCATGTCCGGAGAGCATCTGCGTCACCCTGTAGGTGAGCCTCCTGTGCCTGCGGTCGAGCCAGCCATCGAAGCTTGGCAGGACCGCCGCAACCGCCCGCTGTGGGGCGGCGCCGCCACCTTTCGCGGGCGCAACGTCGGAACTGGCGCTTCATCTCGTCCTTGACCGCCGGGTCCACCGGGGCGTCCCTTCTCCGACGGAGGATTTGCAGACGCCGATATAAATCGGCGTCCACCTCCGCCTGAATGTCCAATGGGACGACACCCGCCACAAGTGCGAGATACCTAACCTGAGAACGCCAACGTGACCGCTCCAGTAGCGACTTTCTTTACCTCAGGGGCTGCGGGTCTCCCCCGCAGTACGGGTCTGGCACATCCGGGGTTCCGAGCCCTCCCACGCTTTTCGTGGGGGCGGAGCCCTAAGGCCACTGGATGACACGCAGTGAGGGCTCCGTACCGTCTATATACAGTGGCCTGGGAAGGACGGCGTGCGGAGTGGCCCCGCGCGCTGTCAGAGAGAAGCCATAGGAGAGGGGGTTATTTCTCCTCTCCTCCCGGGCAGGACGCTGTTGCGCTGACGTGAGGGGACACTGGATGGTTTATCGTTCCCGGTGCCCCCTCCTAGACGTCTGTGATGGTCACCGTGGGGGTTTTAATCGGTAGGTCCGCCCCATGTCAATGGGGCGGGAGTCCGACACTACCCTGGCTCCCCCCTCAAGGAGCCGGGGCGTCTATGAGGATTTCCCCCACGAAAAAAAAAAGAAAAAAAAAGTAACGACTTTCATAGACCATTCCAGTAGCAACTTTCATAGACCGCTCCGATGGCATCTGGGTTTATCCTAGGACAGACGAAGTCCACTGGCGAAACCTCGGGGGCTGGGGGTACTCCCCCCCCACAGTTCGGGTCTGGCGCACCCGAGGTTGCTGAGCCTCCCGCTCCCGTCTCGGGGGCAGGACCCACCTCGGGTCACCTGGGCGGTGTAGAGTGAGGGCTCCGCACTGTCTGGTACAAGGTGGTTCGGGAAGGCCGATGAGCGGTGTGGCCTCGTGAGCTGGCGGGGGGTGGGGGGGGTATTTATCTCCTCCGCCCTCCAGTGAAGGGCGCTCAACGGCCCGCGGCGCGGGGGAAGGCTGGAAGAATGCATTCTTCCCTGCCTTATAATGTACCAAGGAGGTCACCGCAGGGGTTTTAGTGGCTGCGAGCCCCACACTGCCCCGGGGTCCCCCTCAGGGTCCCGGGTTGTGCGTTAGGCATATCCTCTGTGAAAAAGAAAGATGAAATGGCCAATACACGAAACATACATAATCTAAGAAACACTTATAGGAAACGCCAAGGAGCGACTCATATAAATTCAACGCACTTCGTTTTGCGTGTGTAGTGCTACAGAATCACAATTTTGTGTAAACTTTAACGCTTTATGGCGTCTAAACGATGCATTTCCAGCATATGGCTCCTTTGAGACTTTTTGTCATGTCGTCAAATAGAATAGATTTATGCAACAAAAAAGTTCAGCAACAATTTTTATTGTTATAAACAATTTTTTTACAAATGTCCACCGATCCAGAAGTCTAGTTTCACCCCTATCACGGGTATCCATTACTTTTTATACACCTTGTACGGAACGACCGGAGCGGATATTATGTGAACGTACATAAAACATGTTAGTGCTATCTAGGTTTATATCATTACTTTTACACCGCAGAAGGTTAATTAATCAATAATTCTTGTATGATATTCATTATTTCATTTTTTACTATATTTTAATGCAGCTTTATTACATTTATAACTTTCTGTTTATTTGTTGCCTTTTCATTATCCATATATTTTTAATAAATAGTTTAAAGAAATCCAAGTCTTTAGATTTTAACTCTTTAACGCACGTCACAAGAACCCACCTTGGTCGGAAAGAGCCGGTCCTTTACCGACAACCTGCATTTCCATTTACCACGAGGCACCGGGACTGTGACTGTGACTTGTAATGCCTTTAGTATATCATACATATTACACGTATAATGACTATGTGTGCTGATGTTGTTAATAGAGCCATTCTAATTACTTGTACTGATTTTCTAAATAGAGCATTTGAAGCACTGATTTTTACTTAGCTTCATATTTCGTGTTTATTTTAAATACTCTGTTAATAATAGAAATTGTTTTTAATAAACTATTAATATTTATTTTCGATGTACTGAAAATCTATAAATAAATATTAATTGTACTTCTTTTTTCTCTTTTGTTAGATACAACACGTTAGTAAGACAATATTAAAGTTATTACTTTTACATAAACTTTCATAAATCGTGCGTTTAAAATACCCTAACACTACTTGACTTTAATTCTAGTTCTTAACTTCACCGGTAATGTTGACAGTTACATTAAAATGGTAATGGAGTGCTAGCACCCCAAAAATCAGGGACAGAAAAGTGCATGGGAAGTTAGATCTATTATTATCTGGTCGGTGATAGGAGCGTTACACCAGCCTAAATATAGAATCTTGACCCGTATACTACGGTGTTCTAGGATCATAGAAGCCATGATTATCTTATTGTAATGCGTCAATTTGAAGTTATGTCTATTCAGGAGAGATTTGTAGTAATACCCTCCTTATTTTTATTTAGAATCTTGAATGGTCATTTCGACTATCCATAAATTTTCACGTTTCTTTGTCTATATGCTTGATATATATGATTAAAATAAGCTAAGATCTTTTGACTTCAACAATATGTATTAATTGATGTCATAATTTTTTTATTTTTAACGATTGGTTTCGTTATGTATATGACCTTCCTGAATTCGTCTTAAAATCCACTACTACATTAAGGAAAAAAAATATACGGTCCCAGTTAAAAAAAAACTTACTTTATCTTGAAATCTCTTCCTTCCTTCTCCACCTAGGACAATACTGTTACTGTCACATAATATGCTCCTTCATATCGAACAACTTTTATTAGAACATTTTTTCCGTAACATCAATACCTTGCAAGATAGTCCACCTTACTCAATTAAACGGAACACCCTGTATGTTTAGTGAATAATTCAGTTTATGATCGATGAATTTTAGTGCTCCCTTTGCAAAATATAACGAAGGACGTTATTAGAAACATGAGCTGTATTCGATACCTTTACCGTGCATATAATCATCGTCTTGTTTTAATTATGAAGATATTGATACGCAAAATCTTTCCAGTACATATCGTTTGCTAAATGCTTGAGATAAATTTGGGTTATATTTAGTATTGTTTATATTTACCCTGTGTTTGGGTCAGGTTTGGTGATTGGTTTGTTTCATCAACCAATTAAATCATCACAGGTTTTATTTGGGTTAGTTTGTGTTAGAACAAGTTCAACAGGAAACTTTAACAATATCTATGGTACGTATATGTGTTTATAGAAAAGCAAACTAAACCTAAATGAAATATAACTCAAATCAAACTCAAAGTCAATCAATTGTTAGCGGGTCGCCTCACCTCCTTTAACTAAACTTAATTTAAACTTAACTCGAATATAATTCAAGTGTACTATGGAACTGTGGCATTTCGGCACTGCCTCCACGGCCATGCCTTTTTTCTATTTCCGCTTCCGCTTCCTGTTCTGACTTTCTCTCCAACTTTCGCTTTTCTTAATCTTTTTCTCTAGTAGGAATCATTCCGTGGCTTTTCTAGTTTATCATTTTTAATTATTAGTCACATTTAAATGTTGATTACTCATGTAGCCATTAGTTACGCTTAGAGTTACGCACTAGTCAGTTTTTGTTATTCATGTTTAATAAAAATTTAATCATTAGTCATTAGTCTATTAATGATTACAGTTTGCCAATCGGTAAACGAGAAAGTGCGTTTCGTCTTGGATCCGTCAGCAGACTCATCAGTAGGGCTATGCTGACGGATCCTTGCCCCAAACGCGCTTGTGATGGGAAGGTTAATCTCGGAACTCGTATACAGGGTGTAAGAAAAATGTTGCAGTTCTATGAAGGAGGTAAATCCTGCGGTGATTTTAAACAACTTTTTGCTTAGCAAAAATGTTACATGGGGATTTGTTAACGAGTTATTAACGAAAAACATCGACGAATAGAAGGACGAATGCAGTGAATAAATTTCAACGCGGGCTCCACCTATGAGTAGTACTGGCTCGCCATCGCCCGCGCCATTATTAATCCGCTGTACTCGCTTTCCAATTGGTCGGTGTATTTCGTGAATAACATATTAATAAAGCCCCACCTATCATTATCGCTAAGAAAAAAGTTGTTTAAAGTCATCTCAGGAATCACCCCTTTCAAGAAACTGCAACATTTTTGTAACACCCTGTATGTAGGAACATAGCTAGGATTAGAAGCTAGCGAGAGAGGAGACAAGGAGAGAACCCTCTAGCGGAAGCCCTATACAGGCCTTACACCCACTATCAGCACGGCTGGGGTCATAACAGAAGTTAGCTAATAATAGTGTTAGTGTTAGCTGTTGAATATTTCCAAACATCAGTTGGTAATATTACATCTTATGATTCATTTTTCCTTATAGAACTAACAGGTATTCATTATATTGTATACCTAGCTATATCCAAAATAATTGTTGACAGCATTTTTTTTATTGGAGGCTTGTATTCATTATTCACTTCATTAAACAAATGCTTTTAAATGTTTAGACTCAACTACTTTAAAAGGAATATTACATCAATAAAGAAATTTAGTTTAATTTTTTCTTCAACAGTTCTATACTTCTTGACAAATTAATACCTACTTAGTTATACTCTAAACCTAAAACATTTTATGGTTAGTTATTTTCACTTAAAAAATTCGACATTTTTAACAAATTTACATTTAAATCGTGTCGTGATACTTCTTGACAAATTAATACCTACTTAGTTATACTCTAAACCTAAAACATTTTATGGTTAGTTATTTTCACTTAAAAAATTCGACATTTTTAACAAATTTACATTTACAAAATTTACATTTAAATCGTGTCGTGTACAAAAAAAAATCTGCGTCTTTACCCACCTCTGATACAGTATGTACTTAGAGTATCAACTTTTAAATTAGCAAAAATTAATTCCTATACCTGAAACCTTTCTATTTCATCTCCATTAATGAAATGCTCTAAACAAATACAAAAGAAGTGGTGGCTAAAAATAAAGTATAACCAAAATGGACTACTTTTTGGTAATTAGAGGTACTTTATTCAACATCCGTTTCAAAATTCAACGAACTACATATAACTTTTGACTACAACAATGCTACAATATTAAAATTTCGTCGTAAAACAGAAAAGCAACAGTTGTGTCAACAGTAGCGAAAGTGTAAATAGTTCAATCTACCTTGCCTGTCGAAACAGACTAATTGTCGTAACTTTTTTGTTTGCATACTAAGGACCGAAATAGACTAAAATTAACTGTTTATCAATAGTGGTTGTCAATTGACATATATTCAGAAAAAAATTCGAATTTTTGATCCACTTTTTTTGTACATTTTCATAATTTGTACGAAAGAAGTTGCTGATATCTGAATAATTGTAGTCTACTTTATAAAAATAAGTCTGCTGTACATACAGTTAATATGTAAAAACTATTCAATAGTTTTCTTTCAGTTATTTCTGCAAACCCCAAATATGATTTCGAGAGAAACGTGCTTCGAATTTTGAACAGTAGATATTTTTTTTTTTCAGAATTGTGCCTTGGGATAATATTATCTCCAATATAAAAAACCATTAAAAATCGGTCTTTTCGGGAGCACAAATTATTGAATCACCAAAATTCTGAGTTTGTCAAACGTTTTCGACATAACTATTGCAGATTGTATTTTGTTAACCGAATCACTTAATATAGGTTTTCTCCACCAGGATTATTCCAGTCTTGCTTCTTAAACATATAATATCTGTCCTCGGCCAATTTCCTTTCGACGACTCAATAAAAAGCAAGCTTCCGCCGAGAAAAATGGCGACCAGTGTAAGCCTTGTCAGCTCCAATTTCTTCCAGCGGACGGCCAGCAAAAACGATTCATCGAAGCCCGACAGGGGTAAGATGTCCAGGGTATCCGGCTCGCAAGCGAAAGAAAGTAACACCTTCATTCGCGTTGGTGCATTTATCAACTCTTTACACTCGTCGCAAGCGAAAGACGAGAGGATTTATAGCGTTCACCTGTCGCTCTGGCGCTTAATAGTTGCAGACAATGTTCCAAGAGAACAGAAGCAGCGACAGAGCAGCCGCGAGAGGGTGGAAAAAGTTCCTGTCAAACTTTGCCGTCCCGTGCGACGTCGGATATCTGCACGACCAAGTTTTTTCGCGCGGTCTACGCTGGAAGAAATAAATCTCGGCGAACCCTTCATCTGGAAACCGAGAGTCAAAGACAGGGGAAGGAAGTGGCATTGTTCACGGGTAGCTGACAGCCTCGAAAATAAAAATCTGAGCCCGCTACGCACCAGCCACCGATCACCTGCTGTATTTCTCGGCCACTAAAAAATGGAAACGGCGAATTGGATGACGCGTGTCGAAGGCCACTCTATCTCTGGAGGCCTCGAATGTTAACGAATACAGTCGCCCCGAGGGAGTGAACCTGTTTATCTCGATGGAAATTATTTCGGTCGTTCGAAAATTGAGATAGAAGAGAATTGAATGTCCTTCGTCCCTACTATGACTGTCCAAGAATTAAGTTAAAGTTAGTAATATTTATAAAAAGAAAAAACTATAAGGGACACCGGGATCAAAAGTAGTACGTCAACTGTGGATTACAATTATGCAAAAACTAACTACTTATACAACAAAAATTTGTGTACCATGATTTTACATAATTATTTGACATGATGGAGTCACAGTAGTTTCGCTTTATGTAGTCAAGTAATGTTCAAGTTCTTAATAAAAAATAGAGACTGGAGGAAGTATCACAAGCATCCCGTACCTCGAGGCGGTTGTAAGTTGTAACACGGCATAGAATCGATAGTAACACAATATTTTCTGTTGAATAAAAATATTTATTATACTAAATTATAAAAATAAATGAAGAAAAATAAAACGATTTTGTTGATGTAAAAATAAAACCAAATATAAATCAAATTCTTTAACAAGTAATATTTTTTCTGATTACTTATAAATTGACTATCGGTTAATGGTTAAACGTCAGAGGTATGTGTGTTAGTGCCAGCGTTTCTTTTTTTTGACTGGAGTCGAGGTTAGACGATTCCATACCGTCTTGTCTTCGAAGGATTTATAATAGGGACTTAGATTGTGTGTCGCCTTGAATGAGGGTGCGGGAGACTAGGCTGTTTTAGTGGGAGTTGTTGGCTGATGACCAGGTTGGGTTTCCCAGCTATTGGGTGTCGGTGGGTTGATTATTTGTATTTAGAGAGATAGAGGAAGAGAGTTTGGGAATGTCAGGCAACTCGACGTCGTATTACTGAAGAATAAGGACTTTGTTTCTGGAGGATTCGGCCACAGAGTGGTGATGGCTTTGCCTTTTGGTAAGAGGACTCTGGTGATCTCCACGGCACTTACCCCAGAACCGTCAGAGAAAACGAGTCTCGAGCTTATTAAACGTAAAAATTCTAAGTACTGGCTCACCAGCGTCTGTTTTCAGCGCTTTCCAGTGTGGAAGGTGAACATTTAGAAAACTGAAAACCAGCGCAAGTGTAGTTATAGTTCTCAGATCATCCGATCAAATATTCAAGAAAGCCGAATGGTCAACCCTGAACGTGATCAGCCGTAAACGGTCGTGCAATAAAATCATATGCTTTAAACTGCGTCTGCAGTTTACAGAGTGCTTAAAGGAATGTAGGACATATTCGGACGATAGGTCCGATTTAGCCAATACCGAATGCAAATTAATTAAATGGTTTGAAAACAAACAATTGATTAATGAAACTCCTCTATTCCGGTACACAACTCAAGGATTTCGCTTGGTTTCGTACGTTTGTCTAAAATCTGACCGACAGAGATTCGGGTAATCTTACGAAATTGTTTTTGAGAGTGTTACCCTGTCTTGTGAACTTAAATACTGGAAAATGAAAAGAGAGATGGAGCGGTGGATGATGAACGTGCTGCTTTAGTCCAGTGCTGGTTTAGAGTGACGACATAGTTTTGATACAGACTAAGTTCATTTTATGAACGCCAAAACAATTTACTCGCAGTAAATAGCTGGTTATCTAGCACGGTAAATAATTGGTCAATCAATATAGTACTTACATAACTTTTACAACAGTAAGAAAAAGTTACTTTAGAATATCGAAAAGTCATTTTGTTCATTATATTAATTACATATCTACATTGTTAGAACATAGATGTGTATATTTCAATTGTAATTTTGCATTATATATTCAATATTTGTGATATTAGCTATAATGAATTTGTAATTGTTTGTAATATAACTTTCCTCTGTTATTGTTGTCAATTATTTTTAAATATTCGTATGTATTAAAGTAGTAAGTCAACTTCTTTCATATGAAAATATAATGAATATTAATAGATAAAATGCGTTCTCTGAAACATCTAAAGAATAATGTATATGCATGGCTGATATGATATTGGTTGTCAAATTTATCCGAAATTAAGCATAAAAAAAATTCGTGAATTGTGCGAGTGTGGCTATCCCAATTGGTTTGAATAACAAATATAGAAAAATAATAAAATAGCGCGACGGTATCTTGAAGATAGAAGTACTGCTTTTTACATAGCAAATGGTTCTTTCGGCACAACACAGGGTGTTTGGTAACGTATGTCAGTCATTTTAAACATTTCAAAATTTGGTTAAACATCATATAATACAGTGACTCGTGTTAGATCTTGAAACAAATTTTGATAGAATTATTGTAGTTTTGCATAGTGTCATAAATTCGATTATCAGGTAAGTGGATTCCTTTGAATGGCTACAGCATTGATAGCGGTGTATCAGATCTAGCTAGCGAGCGTCGTTAGTGGAATAGGCCCCCGCGTCAGACATGGATTTGCACGTCTTTGTAACAATTAATAATTGGCTAACGAAACCTCTAGTGTATAGTGTATCCAGTACTGGAACAGAATACAAACCTTTTACTTTACTTATTGTGTGCACAAATTACTATCTGTATGCCGTGTCGTGCCGCACAGTGGTACATTTCCTAAACAGTTGGCCAAAATGCAATAAAATTTTGTTTAAGTATATAGCTGCTTTTTGCCAATATTTAATATAGACATATCAGTGTACCGAATACCGCTTGAAATTTTAAAATATGTATAATAATTGGTTACTGATATACAGGGTGTAACAAAAATGTTGCAGTTCCTTGAAAGGGGTAATTCCTGAGGTGATTTTAAACAACTTTTTCCTTAGCGAAAATGTTACGTGGGGCTTTGTTAACGAGTTATTAACGAAAAACACCGACCAATCACGGAGCGAGTACAGCGGATTAATGATGACGCGGATGATGGCGGGCCAATGCTACTCGCAGCTGGAGCCCGCGCTAAAATTCATCCATTGTATTCGTGCCTCTATTGGTCGATGTTTTTCGTTCATAACTCGTTAACAAAGCCACACCTAACATGTTCGCTAAGGAAAAAGTTATTTAAAATCACCTCAGGAATCACCCCTTTCCAGGAACTGCAACATTTTTGTTACACCCTGTATAGGTCACTAAAGTTGAAGAAATGTTGTGCTCCTGAATGACTTGAAATTGCTACGACATTGAAAGAATGGGGAAAAGTTTATTTTACATTATATTATAAACGTACATTTTTTATACGAGGTATTTAAAATATCTTTGAATTTAGTCTTGTTCTCCCCACCTTAAGATATTATAAATTTTAAGGCGTGTATAGTATATACCTTGCGAACGAGTTCGATCAAACACAGGCAAACGAATGTCAGGTAACTGCAATCGCCATTCCTCCTTGTGTCAAAGAAACGAATCAGGTTTAGAAAATCGAGTCTATGTCGTTCGCACTCATTCGCCCGCGTTCGCTTCTGTTCCCACATCTTCACTTTCGTTCGCGCTCGTTCGCTAGAAGTAGACATGTCTTTAGTCATATTTTAATACAACTGAAAAAAAATAGTTATGTTTTTCGTCGAACTTTCTTCGGTGACAAGTTTCTTGACTTAAAATGGAATGTCAACTATTTAGGGTACTGATCCCTATTAGTGAGCCTGAACCTATCAGTGTGCCCTTACATTTAAATAAGTTAAAAAAAGGAATTCCTTTAGAAATGAAAGAAAAACATTTTTTTTCATTAAGTTTAATACTTTCTTCTTCTTTACAATTTATTTGAGTGTAGAGGCACACTAATAGATGCAAACTCATTAATAGGGACCATGACCCTATGATGTCTAATTTAGTAGAATTGTAGAAAATTGTGAATTTAGAAGATATTTATATTTAAAGTGCCAATTAATACCTAGTTACGCTTTCCGTGAACAAACTTTTACAAAACTGCGCTTTTGGGTTTGTGGAGAATTTTGTTTGTCTATTCAACTATTAGTTATAAGAACCAAAATGAACTGCAAGTTAAATTTTATGACTCTGGGTCACCAGGTTTAGTCGGAATAAATGTTGCATATACACAACAATAAAATTTGTTTAAATAAAATGTGCTCGCCTTTACACATAGTGTAAACGAAATATAAGTAAGAATTTTATATCCGTAGCATAGTGTTAGATATAAATAAATTTGTTAATTATCTGAGAGAAGGTTTTGTACTCATGACTCATTATCTTCCTGTTCACATGACACCCTTCCGCCTCAGTCTAAACACTTGTCATTTGCACTTGAAGATTGGGAATCTTTTGCAAACGGCACTCATTTCTCTCATCTAAAAAGACGAATCACTGTGTTCTAATGAGAAAATAAATTAAATAAAAGGAGCGAGATTATTAATATGCAATGCACAGGGTAGTCCAATAAAATTTAGGAATCTGAATTTTCCGTGAACAGCAGGACAAAAAAAAAACATTGTCACAATAATTAATTTTACATAAACAAAGACGTTTTCAAATTCACCATACTGAATTTGATTATTCAATCATATAATTTTACGTGTACACCAAAAAATAATTATCTCCTACAAAATTAATTTAAATATAACGTTTATGCCAGTGATATCGAATTAACCATTTTGAATTTTGCACTTTTGACAAAACATTCAAATTCAGCATACTCTAAAACATTAGAATGTCAATTTTTATGAAAATCGAATAAAGTTACGAGTTTTGGCTAGCTTTTCGGAAAAGTGTGCCAAACTGCATGCCGCGTCTCGACAGTTCGAAGCTGATCACTTCTTTAGTATTTCAAATTGGACTAAATGGCTTTGGGATCGCGTTTTCGAAATGTTAAACTTTAAGATAATACAAAAAAAAATCGATTTTTTCTACTGGTCACAATAAGGAGACCCCCTAACCTAAAACTGTTGAAAAGTATTAACGCATTATCGAGAAATAGCGAAGGTTTTGATTTCCTCATGGAATAAATTTTTAAACTCGAATTCGGTGCGGCTCGATTTTCACGTTCAACTTTCCGTTAA
Organism: Perdita meconis; assembly: GCA_030770465.2. NCBI lineage: Eukaryota > Metazoa > Arthropoda > Insecta > Hymenoptera > Andrenidae > Perdita > Perdita meconis. Next base: position 5,718,849 of record JASKOS020000015.1, on the reverse strand, counting down.
TTTATAAAACGCGTAGCGCATGTTTCGCTGTGTATATTATTCGCCGTTTCACCTTTAGCTGGCGTTAAATGAACCAGAAAAATTTTCCAGCCCGCTCGTACGAATTCGAAGGACCTACTTGCCCTACAATTCATGGCTCGCGTTATGAGCACGACGGAACAACGGGGTGAGGTCGGGCTGCTATTTCAAATAAAAGCGCAAACAGCGTGTGCGTCGAGGAGCACCGTGCACACGTACATACAAAAGAAATTGAAGTAAAACGAAGCTGGATAGTCACGATGTACTGGAATATCATTTGCTTGGCGCATTTCAGCGCGAGGCAACAATGGGCTGGTTTTCAGATGTAATGCAATGCATCATCGTATGAAATTCAGAATGGAAATTCCTTCTGTCGGTTTTCTCGGTATATACACCTCCTATTTCTCTGCTTTTCTATACGCTATTTAAGGTCGTTTAAAATTTCTGAGCGGTCAATTGGAAGCTGATCACGTAACATGAGGAATCTTTGAGTTTCCGTCAGAACGTGGGATTTGATATTGTTTCTCGTAGCAGAAGCGTGTCATCGTAAATTCAAAATCAGTGATGTGAGCAGGGAACAGTTTCAAACAGTGTGCTTTGCATGCCAGATACATAGCGTTCTACTTCGCAGGAATTCGCGATATGTATTTCATCATGCATTGCGCATCGTCTGCATCGAACCGTCACTAATATGGGGGGTGTCAGAAATGAGCCTTTTCGTAACGTCTGTTGCGAGAATATTTATTTATTTATTTTATTTTATTTACAGGGGAAGTTTCATTAGTTTCAAGATACAGTTACAATAATATGTATCATAATGAAAAGAAAAATGATAAAATTACATATTTGCATGAATAGATAAACGTTTATAACAATCAAAGTAGCTATAACCTACATGTGCGATGATGTTCGGTATGCAATAATGGTGCAAATTTTTATACGGAACATTAAATTAAAATTTTTTAATATGTCTAAGATTTCCGGTATTAGGATGAATTTATGACATGGACGTGACTTCTTGAGGTATTTTTTAGGCAACGAACGCTTCGTGTCTTAAAATTGCCGTGACAATTTCAGGAGATTTACAGGCGGGAAAACTTCAAGTTCAGAAGTTCGGAGTTTCTTTCCGCTCAATGGTTATTGCCGCATCGCAAATTCAAGAAGCGGGCCTCGAGCGGCCTTATATTTGCCAGACCCCGCACGTGGGACATAGCGCGATCGCGTGTCCTTGCTACTCCCTGCAGTGTACTCGGACAGGGTGGCGAAGGTATTTTGGGAGACGCCTAAAGACACCAATTATTTGTGGAAAGCACCCCCTTCTTCTAATCCAGCCTCTGAGAATTATATTGGAGGGAAAATCCGAGGATTCTTCGGGAGTTGTTTGGGAGAGAAGGGCAGCTTTACTTAGAGATTACTTAGAACCAACTTAGAAACAACTTAACGAACTTAGCAATTAAGCAATTACGAACTAAGAGCACTTTTAATCATTCATTGTAAATTTTGAGTGTTCGCTTACCAGAGATAAATCTTTATTCCGAATGCTCAAACACAATGATTGATGGATAGGAAATGCAGCCATTGAGCACTTCATTGACAAAAAGAATGTCAGCCAATTCCCACCTGTTTCCTAAAGTGGTACTATTCTATGCTGGACAGTATTTGATCATAATTATGGCAATTTCTAGGAATAGGGTTCCCACTGTAATAAGCAGCTACTCGAAGGAATTTATGCTTGGGCCTGTCCAAAGATTTGATATGGGTTGTTGGGTAATGTTCGGAACTGCCCGAAATATTCGATGACGCACGAGAGGAAATTGAGGAACTCGCAGGTTCAGCAACAACGCCAGTTCACGATAACAAAATGTATTTTATAAAATGAAAAAATAAAAAAAGGACAAAAGTCACAAGAAAGAAGCAAGAAAGAATGCAACGTAAAACGGAATTCGTTCACGAAATTTGGCGAATGTCTCGGAATGAATTTCGTATTGCATATATCTGTGCGCGGTGATTGCTTTACGATGGCTGACATTATTTAATCCTTTGTTCGGAGTTGGAGACAATGGTCGGATGTACATACTTGCGCCAATTGCAGAAATACTAGCCACCAATCACCGCGGGAACGCGCATGACTGACGGCGACGCCGATAAGATGTCACCGTTGTCTTCAATTCCAAACCCTTGCGCTCGCGGGATGGGCGCCCACTGGGCGCCGCGGCGTAAGGGGGCATCGAATGCGTTCTTATGAGTTCTCGGTGTCCCCTCTATATGCGCCAGTGAGGTCACCGCAGGGGTTTTAGTCGTTGCGAGTCCCACACTACCCCGGGATCCCCCTCAGGATCATGGGGTGTGTGATAGGCATTTCGCCTGCGTAAAAAAAAATAATAAAAAAAGGCTACAGCTTGTAATGAAGTAGTGCTCCGCCCATCGGGTCTGCGCTGAGGCGTCACACTACCCCCTCCTGACTGTACCACACACTTCGCGCGCCGCGATGCTTCCACTCCCCGGAACCCCGCCACCTCTCGCACCCTGCGACGCTCTATCCGCGAGTTCTAACTCTTGTTGCGGCCGCGAACGCTTCGCGGATTCTTACGAGAGAAGTTGCGCAAGCCGTGTATACATACAGGGTGTAAACAATATACGTTGAAATATTTTCAGGGGTAGTTGGGGAGCTCAAGTGGAACACAAAATGTCCTATGCCATAGTGTCCGATCTGTTCCTATTTTGCAGGAATAATGCTTTAAAGCCAGCGGTATGGTTTTGAGATGGATACTAACTCCGGCACATCGACGAGGCAAACACATGGAACCAAGCAGCCGTTTAGGCTTCCCTTCCTCTGTGTGCATAACTGATGCTCACTCCTACAAACATCACCAATCTTTAAAGCTTTATAACAGTTAAACTATAAGAGACACAACAAAATGTATTAAGACTCTTTTACTCCACTGTTGCTTGCCAATGTGCTTGTAAAGTTTTAAATCTTCGGACTATTAGTTTAGTGTATAGGGTAATAAACTTTAAGGTATTATTACTGCAAAACGAAGGCAGATCGGACACTATGTCATAGGACATTTTGTGTTCCATTTGAGCTCCCCAACCATCCCTGAAAATATTTAAACGTATATTATTTACACCCTGTATAAGGAGCACCGAGGATACACGGAGACGAGCATACACCACGAAAATAGCCAGCCGTAACGTATGTGCCTAAGTCTCCATATTCTGCCATTTTCGATACCCACTTCCTTCCGAGGTGCACCAGGTTTAGAGGAATTATTGCCGGCCTGCAGATAGTCGCCAAATCTTAGCCCTTCCACGGTGTAAACTGGACGGACGACTTACTGAGGCTGTGGTATATTTGGGCGGTCCAGATTGCAGCTACTCCACGCAAATGTCACTCCATACCCCCTTAACGCGAAGACCTCGCAGACCCCGACTGTTTCTTATGGAACGAACAGCGGAGTTCGTGAAAGGGTTCAGGAGGGTGAACGAGTAATAGATCCGACGGAAAACACAAAAAAAACTCCGTTTATTTAGGTAGTGTCTTCGCACGGGCGAAGACCGAAAGTACAGCACTTGAGGAACAACCAATCATGCGTGTTTCCGTTAGCACGGGCGTAACGGATCTGTCTTTTCGAAGCCGTTGTCGTTCGGAGCTCCTGGAGGCTGTTAGTCCCGACGAGGCATTCAAAAAGCCTTCTCGCGATTGGCGCTTCGCGGTCGCGATGCCTTACGCACGCACACGAGAGTCGCGAGCGTACATAAACAGATGCGATTCGCATCACAACAGTCGAGCCGTAATAGGATTACGGCTCGCGATTTAACGAATAATGGCTTACAGGCTACTTCTTATAATTAAAGTAAATCCCGCACGCATTCGTCAATGCATACAATAACTTAAAGCTAAACTAAACCTAACTTAATCCTAAACACCGAGTAAAGGGCTGATACCTCCCATAACACCCGATGTCCTGTCGGTAACGCCACCGAAGATTACCGAGCCGCGCCGCGCCGCCGTGCTGATCGTGCCGCCACGCCAACCGAACCGCCGGGAACCGACCCATACCGCCGACCGAACCGAATCACTGCCGACCGAGTCGCGACCAATTATAAGAGCGCAGTTTTAAGTCGAGTAGTTGTAACTCAGGTCTCGTAGTTTTAAGTCGCGTAATTTCAAGTCTCGTAGTTTTAAGTCGCTCGTAACGTGTATTAAACGGAAGCGATTGTGTTTCGAGCAGAATCACGGACGTTTGTACTTCGAAAGGGAATAAGATTGCATCAAAGAAGTTCAGCATGGTTAACAGTGACACAATTATGGTTTGACAGACGCTTAGACTTATTTCATTCTGGTGCAATAGGCATACGAAGAAAAAAGAAACAATATTTTAATTATTGTCCGTTAAAACTTTTAAAGTGTTATGATTATTCTCCCGTTTTACCCGATCCGTGTGCGAATCGTGAAGTTCCGTTGGGTACTCGAGGTCTACTTCTAGAACAGGCATGTCCACAGCTTCGCCCGCACGAGCAGCGCGGAGTTGCCCATGCCCGGCGGGCGAAACGCGACTTGAGTTCCGCTCTTCAGAGCAAAGTGGTGGGGGAATTAGAGTCGCGGTCGCGCTTCTCGGAGCAAAGTAGTGGGGGTTCCATGGTACCCCCACTCTTTCACGACGCGGTGCCCGCCGATCGCCCACGGGCGGCGAGGATTGTCCGCCGGGCCGCGGGCAACTTTTGGACATGCCTGTTCTAGAAAGTAACCCTCGGGCCCGTCGATGGGAACGGAGTGTACGTCGAAATTGGCTACGCGCTCGACGTCGTCAATCCATCGAAATCCTGCATACGGGATGCATTGCAACATTGCCCAAGCGTACAGATTGTTCGGTCAAAATACACGACGTCGACGGTTTCGAAGAGTCGTACGTGGGCAAGTACTTGTTGTTGGCGCACGCGTACGGATGGGAACGCTGACTCAGACCCAGTGGCGGATCCAGGGGGGCCATAGGGGCGATCGCCCCCCCCAAGAGTAATAAAATATAAAAATATTTCCTCACATTCCGAAAAACTTATTACGTATATACTGAATGTGTTACATGATTTCTATTCGATATTTTTCTGCTTAGCGTGCTCACTAGTGCGCTAGTGCATAGAAGTTTTTAAAATATTTTCAGAATATTGCTTGGTAAAAATTCACCAACGTAGAGCAGAATTTGTATTATGAAGTATCGTAATCGCATTAATTGTAATATCTTTTATATCTGTTTTTCTGATAAAATAAAGTCTTTAATCACAATTATATAACACGTAATTATTCTAATTGCTTATCAAGGTTGAAAAGACGGTTAAAAAATAGACTTTTTTACTTTTATACATTTCGCCCCCCCCCCCCAAGAAAGGCTCCTGGATCCGCCACTGCTCAGACCGCCGCGTATACTGCGTTCCACAAACATCATGTCCACATCGATCAGCAGTTCAAAAACGACGCCGGTGTACTTTAGCATAGCGTCCCACGTGAACCCTGGCAGCGTGCTGTAAAACGCGGGGTCCAGCTCGCAACTTTCGATACAATGCGTTCGAAATTTCTCAAAAATCATCCGACAACAACAATACGTCAGTCTTCAGGTACAGACCACTGTTCTTGCCCAACGTCCCGATGCGGAAGCTTTCCCAGACGTTTATCGCGTACGCGTAATCCGACTCTGACGCGTGTCTATCGTTCAACCGATTGTAGAACTCTTCGCGAGGCGATAATCTCGTCTCGCTTAGTTTATCGTTTGACGCTATATAATCGTACGGGGATACACCCTTTCTTGTAAGGAGATTGAATTGATCTTCCGAATAGTCTCGAAACTCCTTTCGCAAGATCGTCAGTTCCTCCTTGTCCAGATCGGACGACAATTTATCCAAACTCGCGGCCAAAAATTTAAATGAATCTATGAATCGAAATTTTACTTCCTCCTTTCTGTCGATGCCCGTCCCCTGGACGTGTTTCGTGAGAGAGATGTACTTTTCCTTGGTTAGTGGGAGCAGATCAACTTTTCCCTCTAACGCGGAAGCTAATTGTTTAATTACTAAATGCGTGTCGTAGCCTGATAGATTGTGAAACACTACCGGTATAGCGAATGAATCCTGATAATTTAGATTGCAACAGGAATGAGCCACGCCCCTGTATTTACCAGTTACGTGGCAGTGATCGCGTACTTTTGTGTAGGATTGAAGGAAAGGTTTCCTACAAATATGGCACTCTGTCGCATGTATGAAACTACTGCGTTGTATAATAGACTGTTTCTAGAGGGATGATCGTGGTAAATATTTTATCCACGGTGTCTGCCAATTCGCGCATCTCTTTCACGAACCACTTTACGCAGTCGGAGTCACCATTGTACGAACGGTACGCACAAAGAGATTCGTCGTACACACACTTTATATAGTATCCTACGCTAAACGCCCTATGGTGCTGATACACGTATGATTGGCAGTTTTCGATATTTTGATGTTCCCATTGCACGTCTTCCAGCAAGCACTCAAAATCGGCGTAAACGACGAACGGTACGCGTTCCTTGCGACTGTGATTCTTGAATTGTAGCCACTTGTTCTCCGTGGAAGGCAGTTCAATGGCGCAATCGTTCAATCGCTCGCAGTCGACGCTGTGCGCCTTTAGCTTCTCCGAATGAAAATAATGTAAATATCTGAAACAAAGAAACGTCAAACTTTTAGGTATGACTTTTCATATACATCGCACTTTCAGAACGAAAACTATTATAAACTTACCTGTCGCAAATGAAAATTCCTCAGCGATGTCGAGACACTTGTGCACGAGCTAGTCTTGAGAGATTGCGGATACAGGTGAAATGGTTCCTTTGCACATCTTGAGGATCCTGTACAAGGAGCAAGTTGGCGTGTTTCTCCCTTTTGAGCACAGTCAAATGCATCGGTACGCACTTCCCATCCTGCCACTAGTACAATTAGTCTAAATGCTTCGTGACAAATATAAATAATATATATATGTACATACGTAGATATGTATGTAGTATATTTACATATATACTTTTATATATTTTTTATATATAAGAGTAGGAATGGGCATTTTTCCGCCTAGTGATTTTCTAGTAACCGTCACGAATCATTTGGACTAATTGTACACGTTCACGGAAATGTCATTGAGGTCCTCGAATTTCTTGATTTGGCACAGCGTCATGAGAAGCTGAACGCAATCTGTACGAAGAATCCTCGAATAATGAGGATACGATGTCATTCTGTCTCCATTCGTAGAAGCAGGATACAAGTTTGCGACGACAGAGCACAAAAAGCACGCATTTTCGCTGCACTGCACGTTTACCACCGCTCTCTTTGTTTGCACAGCACGCGGTTGCGGGACATTGCATCCAGCGCGAAGCGGATTGTATTTGTTTATGTTTATCATTAAATTTTGAACGTTCACAACCGTCCATCCGCTGTCACGTTCCTGAAACTCCTCGATCGCCACCAAAAGGGGTTCCACCACGGGATTCGCGTACCACTTGCGCAAATTCGTTGTCGTAAACCGTACGTCGTTTCGCGTATTAAAACTTTTCACGTCGGTCTTGTCCTTGAGTGCAAACTCCGTGTTTAACACCATATTCACAACGACACTAGAGTGTTCGGTGATTGCGTCTGTTACATGCGAAAGCCCTAGACGGCGAGCGTCTTTGAAGAATCGGTGGGGATCGAGATGTTTCAAGTTTATCACTGCTTCCGTCGCGACACGTTTCCGAAACGCGGACTCCACGTCTTCCCAAGCGACGGTCGATTCGCTCGATCGTCCCCCGCAAGTCCGTGCCCCGTTCGTGAGAATCTTGCACGCACGATGGCTCGCAATGTTTTAATCCGAGCGACAATGGCGGTAACTCGTTGTCTCGTCCCCACCGATAGTCTTTGTCCGTGCAAATATTCCCGTATTAAAGGCAAACATTCGTCACACTGTTCCGTCCATTTCCGGTATTCTGCGAATGTATGTACACAGTAACGCCGACATCTTTGTTAACGTTTTCAAAACGTTTTTGAATAGATCCATTTTTTTGCGATTACACGATTCACTTCGAGCACGCAAATACACTAAACTGCGTTCCACGAGAGAACGAACCTGTTTCGCGCAGGCCGTCACCATTGCCCAGACTGACTTCTCCACGGGAGTTCGTGAAAAGCCCCAGTGGTAGAAAAGGCTCCGCCTTACCCCTGCCCTACTCTCAATATATGGTGTCGAAAGGTTACTGATTTGAACGTTTTTAAGTAAGCCATTAAAAATTGTATGTATAAAGGAAAAATTAGGAAAAAGCGGTATACGGTGGAATTTTTTCCCAGTATGGTATCTATTCGATGCGACCAGGTAGCTAGAGGACTAACAATAAGTTGTTTATGATGGGATAATTGCGGTCAAAATTCTGACAGGCACGGGATGTTTTCGGCTGTCGGAGGCAAAATTTAAGACGTTACTCCTTTGATAACTGTAAGAATACAAAGCTAATCAAACAAATTCTAAAAAATCTAACACTAAAATAATACAAAACGCGAATATATACAATACTAATACTATAAAATACTAATAATAATATAATATAAAACACAAAGACAAACACTTATCTAAGAAAAAAAATACAAAAAATAGAAAAAGCTAAAACAATATCGCCTGTCAATCCGAAACTTCTTTCACACCCTATCCGTCACTAACGCTCAAGGAACTGACTTTTCTTAAAAATGGTGGGACCCTCGAGGGCCCAGCAGGGGGTGCGTGGGTAGGGATGCGCTCTGGGGACATAACGCCAATAACTAATGAGGGTAGGCGTTAACTGCGCGAAGAGTGCGAAAACTGGTCGACAGGCGAGTACGTTCTCTCGTGGAACGCAGTTTAGTATAGGTTTCTGAAATAATAACGGTCGCGCTAGTAGCTCCGAACTGCCTTGTATCGATGTCCTCGCGTAATTAGTCTCAGAAACGATCGCCTCGAAATCGGGATCATTATTGATCGCTCCTCGCTGGAGATCGCTTATTAATACCTCCCGAAATCGCATGTGCTAGAAAAGGACGGCGCGAAATTGATGGAAAATTTCTCGTAACCGTCAATGAGTACGACGCATTTTCATCAGTTTTTTCGTAAGAACACGTGCGTTAGAAGAGGACACAAGTATCCTGCGCGCTCTAGAAGAGGACACCAAGAAATTCGTCGCGCCCTTACACGCTTCTTCGTAACCGTCAAGGTTACAGCGTGTATTTTGAATCATTTTTCGCAATCCCGCGGCACCCTATAAGAGTAGACATCTGTTAAATTATTTTTTCGATATTGCGCAGCATCTGTACAAAAAAAATTTGCGCGCAATCAAAGGCACAATGTGAGATCGCGGCGCAGCGTATGGTGAGGAGCGGGTTTCATCGCAATTAATCGCGGCCCTCCGAACTTGACGAATCTCTTATGGTACGAAAATAGCTCAAGGTCAAACGCAACAATATATGGTAATAGTGTTAGAAAGAGACGTTGTGATGCATGAAAAACTCTTCACATCTCGCCGTTACAGAATTTGCTTTCATACTAATCGCGGTCCCCCTCCCCTTGCTCCTCGAACACCATGCCTAGAAACTCAGCGGTATCCCTTCCCTTGCCCTGCTTCATCCCCTCGTCCTCATTTTATTTAGAATCCCCATAGTATAACTACTTAAGTCACCTCTCCTTCCTGCTAGCTACTGACTCTGTCACAAAGTTTTAATTTTCGTATTATAAAAAATTATTTATGTGTAGGGGAAACCCCAGATTGTAAGATTCTATCAAACCTGTGGGTGTTTATCATAACCGAAAACACGGTCATTGCATCTCTAATTCACGGAACGACTTTGAAATAAAGTACTGTAACATCCCGGTGCGTCTATTTTAATAAGGTCACGCCTACGTTACACGATTGTCAATAGAGCGGCTTATTAACAACCTACGTGGGATTCGTGTGGCATGCAGTTAAGGAGTGAAATCCAAAGACTGAGAATTTTCTTTCTCATTTAAACAATATAACAATTTATACAATAATAGTTAACCTAATCTTATAATAACCTTACAGTCCTTAATGGGTAAAGAATGTAGTAGTTGATAACGCTGAATTAACGTGTCCATTAACTTAATTATTATTAACTCGTTGATGATAATATTAGTTCTGACTCAATTAGCGCTGACTTAACTTAGTACTGACTCGATTATATCTTTGCACTAACTCGATTTTCACTGATCTGACTTGGCACTGACTCAATTGGTAACTGGTTACACTCGTTTTATTATCACAGAGTTCTGTAATTGCTTGACGAACGTATCTCGTCGTGTGCAACACCCTTTTCACAGCAGTGAGAGTATGATGGTGTTCAGTGTTAGGAATGCTCAGGAGCTAGCTAAAGCGGTGAACCCCCAGGAGCTGGTTAAAGCTACCTAGGAGGACAATCAAAGAGCTGGTTAAAGCTACCCGGATCAAGAGGATACCTAGGAGCTTGCTAAAGTTACCTAGGAAATGTTATCGTGTAGGAAACAGAGTTGCCTCGTGTTGGTAAGGCAGAGTGCTGTTTTACCTGACGAGTACTCTGGAACACTCTTTGAGATTATGTAATACGAGGAGTGCACCAGGAGCTGGTTGAAGCTACCTCGAGTTGGAGGATGATCAAGGAGCTAGTTAAAGCTACCTCGACATGGAGGATCCCAGGAGCTGGTTAAAGCTACCTCGATCAAGAGGATACCCAGGAGCTGGTGAAAGCTACCTCGGTTAGAAGAGGTTAGGAATTAGAATTAGAGTGTTCTTACCGTTAACCTTTGAGTCGCGCACTGGTTGCTGTCGCAGACAGAATACAACCTTCTTCACTGACGGGCCTCTTTTTATACCCAGATTTTGCACCATGTTGAGCCAGATGGTGCACTAGTAGCGGCGCAAGAGTCCAGGGGCCTCGTTGAGTACGGGCGCACTGTTGAGTCCCGACAATGGCGTCGGACCAGATTTTCCTTCTTCTGGTCTCTTCGAAATATCGACGCTCGAAGATAATTACTCGCACTTATACTAATTATCGCTTTCTTAAACTAAACGCAGGGTTATATAAACTTAAACATAATTAAATCTTAACCTATTTATTGAGTACTTTTAATTCATCGCACTCAAGTTCGGGGCTCGTTACAGTACAGTGTACAGCCGATAAACTGGATTACGCATATACATATATTACATATACGTATGCATTAATAAACAGATCGAAGTAATGGGGAAAGCGCTTCCCTGTCTGTTCTATCCCTATCCTCATTCTCTGTAAAGGATATAAGGAAATAAAAAAGGACCAAAGCGGAATGAATAACCAGTGAAGGAAAGTAGAAGATGCAGAAAAATGCAGATTATCGGAGGAGAATTGAAGAGAATGAAAGAAGCACAAAGGACGGGATTATGAAATTAAATAAGACAGTATTGAAGTGAAGGAGCGCATAATGAGTGCAAAGAGGCGAAATATAGAATCAAAAAATATGAGGTGAGCCTTAAGGAGAAGTTTGCGAATAAAGGGAAAGAAGAAAATGAGAGAAGTGCAAATGAAGCTCAACGGAGCCGCGTTTAAGGGAAAGCCATTTTGCCCAATTTAATCGGTGCTTTACGACAAATTTAGAGGAAGAATATTTATTAGTCACCATACCAGGTCGAGATGCGAATTATTTTCGCTTGCATTGAATTCCCAGCACAAACACTCCGATCGAACGAGGCCAAATCCCCGAGCCATTACGAACGAATATAGACATATACAATCGGTATTCCAGGTTTGAAACTTTCATTAACTCCAGATGTGCGAATTCCCTGGTCCAATTAAATCGCAGCGGTTCCAAGCTCGATTCTAACGTGTACTGTTTATTTTACCGAACGGCCAGCCTTTTATTCCACGCGGTTATAATTGCGCGCGTGATCGTTAAATTCTAAACCGCCCAAGTTCCCGCCGCTGTTAGCGAGTGGAATTTTCCTTAATGAAATTAAACGCCTGGCCCTTCGCTTCACACTCCTGTAAAATAGGCATCGGACTGTTGCTACTTGCCAGAACTTCGAGGAATTGATGGAGAAGCTCGGTGGTAATGATCGTCTGACGGTATAACGATTTCAGCCCGGACATTTTCTGCGGAAATGATTAATAAGGAAGTTCAACTTCCTAATGAAACTAATTGCTCCAACGAATAATTTAAAGCAATGCGGTTGACGATCTTTCTTCTGTAAAAAATCTAATCAATTCTTCAAACTTTCTTTTCTTTTATTTTGATACATCGTCCTTCAGTTCCTCTCTTAGTCTAAAGTTTGCAGCTGTTACGTGTGCATTTGGAGCCGTTACACTCGTCACAATGTGACGTCGGGCAATGTGAGTGAATGCAAGGGATTCTCCTTGCCCCGCTGCAGTTTTAGCTTGGTGGGCGACTGCCATCAAGTGTGCGGGCAATAGTACAGCAGTCTTTGTTTAATGAAGAATAAAACTTCAATTGCGTTCACATATTTCTCGAAATATGTTTTATTTTGTTATTTCTATTGTATCTGTTATTTTTTCTCTCAATCCTCCTGTAATGAACCTTTTTATCTCTCTACCATTATTTGTATAATTCTATTATGTAACTCCTCCTAATCAAATTTAAGTTTCACATTTGTTATATATCAATGGGCATTTACCCGTAAGAATTTAAATAAATAAATAAATAAACATCTGGTGAGCTTAGTATCGTTATTCAATAATTAACACCTTTTGTGACCTCAGGTGCGTACAAACTGAAGCGGGCGAAACAAACGCGAATAAATTCATTTGCTTTTTATAAGAATGCGAATTATATAAATCAGCTTGTAACGACCGTAATGTGTTATTGTAAAATGTACAGAATATACATACAGGGTGCGCCAAAGGTATGGAAAAGGTCAAATATTTCGAAAACAGAACATTTTTGAGAAAAATGTGTTAGAGCAATGTTTTAGGGTTTTAAAAATTCTATTGAACGGTCGTATTCGTTTAACCTTCAGAGGAACGGTCAAGGTCACGTTAAGGTCAACATGATTTTTTTAAATAGAATACCCCATTTTCGATCATGCAGTGTTAAAGCTGCCGATAAGACCTTTTCAAAACACTAGCTGATGATCTATTTCTGTTGAGAATTGCCTGAGTTCTGAGCTTTAAATGTATCGAGACTGTCAGGCTTATTGTTATATTATGTCGTTTTATGTTAGAATTAATGTCGTTGGGTAGTAGTACTGAAATCGGCGTCATGATTTCGATGGTATTTCTAGCGCATGTGCAGTAACATCTTTGAGATGCGATTTCGGCCGAGTGATGTGACAAACGTTGGAATGATCATTGTAGGTACACAAACGAGAGTCTATTTCTTCATTCTCAACGCTCAGAACTTAAGCAATTCTAAACAAAAATAGGTCATCAGCTAGTGTTTTGAAAATGTCTCATCGTCAGCTTCAATACTACATGATCAAAAATGGGGCATTCTATTTAAAAAAATCATGTTGACCTTAACGTGAGCTTGACCGTTCCTCTGAAGGTCAAACAGATACGACTGTTCAATAGAATTTTTAAAACCCTAAAACATTTTTCTAAAACATTTTTCTCAAAATTGCTCCTTTTTCAAAATATTTGACCGCTTTCATACTTTTGGCGCACCCTGTATATAACATTGGGCAGTGTTAATTAAAACGAATTGTTATATTCTGTGCATTACGTTGCATCGGTTTAATGATGTTTACATATTTGTAAGACGCTGAAGTATTATTAAAGCCATATGCAACGTACAGTGTATAACAAAAAATAGATCCATATAGATTTTGGCCATAGTTCAGGAGCTGACTTGAAATTAATTTCAGCATTTAATCCAAACATACAATATCATGAATAATAATCAAGGCAAGACGTATGAATAGAGAATTATTATTAAAATCAGTTTCAATATGAACATTTAACAGAATTTACAAATAATAAAGGAAATTAAATATTTTTTGAAAAACAGAAAATATCTTCTGTGCAATATTTTTAATATTTTGTTAACTATTTAAGTGAAATAGTATTATCTCCCTTAAATACCTTACAATATTAAGTCAGTAATATTCCTACTGTATTTAAATATTACAGGTATATACAGCATATATGTATTTATGCACATACATACGTCATTTATGTCAATTTGTGGTATGTTCGGTTATATATTTTCTTAAAGACATTTACTTGATTTCTAAAACATATTGTTACGCGCACCCGGTACACTGCCCGGTACACTTGTTGAAGCTCGCCACAAGATAAGGCTGAAGCCAGCGACAAGAAAAAGGACCCATCGATTAAATGCCAGTCCTTGACAGACAGCCATCGAGCAAGCAGTCACCGACTATACCTTTCACTATATATTGATTGTAAACGATTGTAAACGATTGTAAACGTGTATACAATTAAACCATGTCCACCGAGCGAGTTCGGCGTGGACGTAACAATATTATATCAGCATACTGCATATAAACGTGATGGCATTGCATTTTACTTAGAACAATATGTCCACGTAAACAAGTTTAATTAAGAATACAATCCTCTCAAAATATCATAAGAAGTTTTTATCAATGAAAATGTCTTCAGGTATCTATTCACTATTCGCAATATTTTTAAAAAGGTGAGCTGAAAGACATGATTATTAAGGGAGGACGCCACCCTGAAACTTAAAAAAATCGAATTTTTTTCATTCATTTTTCTGTTACTTGTGATATGTAGAATGTTCCCGTAAAACTATTTTTTGATATTCGAAATGTTTACAAAGATACAGCAAGAAATAAGGAGCTACTTCAAACGAGGTACTTCGAGCCGTCTAGTCTGACTCATAATATTGCTATTTGTAACATTACTTGAGAATAGAATGTAATATAATGGCTGACAAAAAAGCAAGGAGACAGTTTCCAGGAGGCAGAGGGAGACCTGTATGGACCTGGAATAGTAGACGAAAGATAAAGTTAAGAAGAAATTCCTCGGAAACTATTCATCCGATTTACTTTATGGGTCATTTTATGCGAAAACGGACACTTTTCGGAGTAACATGTTAGATTTTGTTCAAATTTGGATATGTTTTAGTCTTTAGGGGTATATAGACGTATCTCGAAGGATTTTTCAAAATGTCAAAAAATTTCGGTTTTACAGCTTATTAAAGTTTGATTTTTCTTAAAAAAATTGCATCTGTGATCTTTCTTCGAAAAATTATAACAGTTGAACTAATGAACCGATTAAAATGAGCTTTGTGGTGTTTATAGTAGATACTTTGGAGTATCTATTAAAAATTATTTCAGTTGAGACAATAATTTTTTTAACAGTTTATTTTGCAATTGTTGTACACAATTTTACCATTTGTAAACGCAGGGGAATATTAGACACTGAAAAAAATGAGGGTATAGCCTTGTTCGTCCCCTCATGGTTAACTTTTTAAAAATATGGTCATTTTAATATTAGCCACAGGAAAATTATTTGAATGTAGTTTTGCACGCCGAAACATACCGCTCGACTAGCAGAGCCGTACGACACTACGGCAAGACGCGGCGGCCAGGCGGATATACCTGCTACTTTTACATGGGGTATGTGACCGCTGCAAGGTTTTTTACCGTCAATTGTTTTTAGGAAACTCACTCTTTGTCAATGGCACTTACATATTGTTAGAAACATTTAAGGTGCGACTGTTCAATGGAAATCACGAGAAGGTGGTGAGTATTCTTCCACAGAAATGGCATAGATGTGACATATCAACGTTAACGTATCAAGATTACACAATTTGTGAAACTTATAAACATGCTTTTTTGTATACGTGTATTCTGTTTCAATGTAGATTATTGAATTTGTGTACATAGGTGTAAATAGTGCACATATTTCACATTTAATATTGTATGTATAATGTGAGATTTTTTCACTGAAATTGTTTTGTTAATTTTTTTTATGTCCGCACGTTTATTTTGTCCCACGTTTGTAAGTCCCGGTATTACTTATTGCATGTTTGTACATGTTTTGAATACATTCGAAGTTTTAATGCTATGCGTGGGAATTTTCGGGAGATTATACACAATAAGTGGTGACACTTAATCATTGTTTGTGACATTAATGCATGTTTCGTACTTTCATAAACGTTGAATGTATTGCGGGATTTTAAAGTCCTTCTTTCACACCTCCACGCGGCCAATCCTGTTAACATTACGATACATACATACATGATATTAATGATAACATTATGTATACGATGGTAATAGAACAATTACGCGATAATTTTCCTTTCGAGATTTAAGCAGATGATGTTATCAAAGAATACAACATTTTAAGTTGTCACTTTTATACTGTTGCGGATGCATCCCATACGCATTATTTTTCGCTTTCATGATTTTTTGAGCTCGTATCTTACAAGGAAAACCTCTCTTAATCTCCCCTACTCGCTTATCTCTCAAGCAGCTACACCCTAACCGAAATTCCGGAGAGTATGACGCAACTTTCGAACCTCCTAGAACTTTCCTTATTTGGAAAATTCGAGGCATCTCCACTCATTTTTAGGTCTACATAACCCCGTTGATTTCAACCCTCGTGGAATCAGAATCGTACCGTCACGTTTAGAGTTAACGTCCCGTCACATTTTTTAGAGTTGATTACATTGTAAGATCGGGCTAAAGTTCCCTTTCAAATCTGAGCTAAACCTTATAGAATCCACGAGTTCGGTATAAATTCTATTCTGGCATTCTTTCTAAATTCACTTTGCCCTCGCATTGCCAGTGCGTCAAAACAGAGCTTCAATTATTTGGTAATTTCTAAACATACACATGCGTAACAAAATACTACACGATACATTAGCAAATAAAAGACTGAATTTGCAATATATTTTAGAGTTAACTTTTACATTTTGAGTTAAAGCTTGAACCTACAATCTAACTCTACAATCCTTAATAGTAATCGAACGTGCTCACACGAAATATAAATTTACCGCTCGAGTTGGGTTTCTATTTTTATTATCTAAAGGTTACGAGACTAAACTAACAATCCTGTGGCTCCCTAATTTCCCATTAGGTTCGTCTATACATTTTTGAACCTCCTAGCAGCTCCCTGATTTTGCATTAGGTTCGTCTGCGCTTTTATCAACTTCCTAACAGGTCTTCCACTTCGTGTTGAATTCGTCTGCAAATTTCAATCCTAGTGTCTCCCCGATTTCGCATCGGGTTCATGCACGAAGTTTCACCTTCCTGTGGCTCCGTGATTTCGCATCAGGTTCGTCCGCATCTGCCTCCACCTTCCTAAAGGCTCCCTGATTTCACATCAGGTTCGTCCTCGCCGTCAATAATCCTAGCAGCACCCTGACTTCGCGTCAAGGTGCGTCTACACTGCCGTGGTGCTCGCGAGCATCGGCGAATCCTGATGCTCACGAGCATGAGGCTAAAACTAGCTGGCTGCTCGCGAGCGCCCTCAGCTTCTCTTCGTTTAAATTGCTTGGGAAAATAAGGAAAGAAGACCGACCAGCGTGAGGAATGGAGAGGGTACATTTCCCGAATGGAGGGGATTTGTGCAGTTCGTCCCGTTCGTAGCATTGAAATTCCCTGTTCGTGAGTTTAGCCTCGGAGGCTAAACTCACGAACGACAGGGTCGCGAACAGTCCATCTGGTTTATGTCACCAGTCCCTGCGCAATAGACCCAGGTAGGCCCCCCCTGGTGCAGACCTGAAATCACTGCTGAATGACCCTTCGGTCAGCTTTGGGTGACGAAAATATGTAAATGAATAAACGCATGTAATTAACTTGTTTTCAAAACAAGTGAATCATCAATGGTTATTGGCAGAGTTAGGCAAGTTTCATTCCGAATAACGAACGAAAAATGACCAAGAAATCTGCAAGATTTCTTCGTAACTAACGAATAATATTTTCATTCGACGCGAAGTTATTGGTAATTTCGCTGGAATAAAAACGTATTTGTTATACGAAGGAATTGTGCATCAAATACTACGTGAATAATAATAATAATAATAATAATAATAATAATAATAGTAATAATAGTAATAATAATATTAATTATTGCGAACATCATAAATAATTATTCGAGATTAAGGATGAATACGTATTCGTTTGACGCTTGATAACGAAATTAAAGTTTCGCAAAGTTCTGCAGCGACAACGATTGTTTCGCTGCCGTCAAAAGCGGAGAAGTTGTAGTTGAATGAAGTCCTTCACACCACCGCACAGTGGTCCAGAAACCCGGTTTTGCTGGCCAAAAGTCAATTTTTCAAGGTTAATAGATTTAAAAAATTTTTTTTTCTATAAACTGGTAACCCTTCAAAACTCTTAAATCCAGAATATTATTGATTTTAGATAATTCTGTAATGAGATACAGCGTTCTAAAGACAAAATCATAAAATTCAAAGTTCAATTAAACGTTTTAAATACCACTTATAGAATATCAGGAAACAAGTTATAATTATGGTTTTTTATATGTTAGTAGATGTACTTCAAGTTTTAAATGCCGTCATAAACAGTTTTTAATCCATAAACAAATATTGCAAAGTTTATAACAATTTAAGCTTTGAAAAGGGTTTTAAAAAAATGCTTAAAAGTGCTAGACTTTGGACTTACTTTATATGAAAGTTTAAACAATTGTTAAAAAGAATATGCAAAGTTTAGCTGCTACCTCTTGCTACTTGCTCTAACTCTATTTTAATTTTAATGAAAGCGTCCGACGTATTTGGACGTTGCGTTTGGGACCTGAACCCACCGCGCCGCGCCGCCTAAACTGCTTCAATGTCTGTGGACCGTAACTGGAATGTTTTCTTAAAGGAAACCTTATCTCTTGTTAGTATTATGCATCGTAGACACTTAAGATTGGAATAGGTTTTCTCACTACGTCTTTCGCTTCATTAGATCAGTCTTTTCCGAAGTGAGCAGAGCGAAACATTCAGTGCAGTCCATAAACGTTTTCTATAGTGTTTCTGTTTTTCTATTATTTTATTTTATAGTGCGTTGTGTAATATTATTTATTTATTTAGTGTATTTATTTAGTGCATAGTAACATTTTAAACATTTTAAACATTCTATACAAAAATGTCGAAAAGATTGTTAAGTATGTTTCCTTTTTTCTTAGTGTATCAGACAGCAGTGTTCATAAAGAGCTAATAATTTTAATTTTTTAGATGAGTATCGCTTTAAAAATGAAGAACTGTTCAGTGTGTGGCTCAATGAAAGTGATTTAAATAAAAAGACAATTGCAGTGTCATCTGTTGTTTTTAATGCGATGGAAGAAGTTGACATTTCTGAGGAATATAGGAAGTCTATTAAAGAGAAAATACGCAAGTTTTGCAGTAATTTATCTACAAAATGGAAAAATTCTCGACGAATTCAACAGAAATTTCGATCAAAATATGAGAAATGGTTGGAGGAACACCTAAGCATCGAAAAATACGTCAGTGAGAATCACCCTGAAGTTTCGGCACCTGTATCTGCAGGACAACCACGTTTGTCGTATGAAGAAAAATCATCTCGATCAAAGAGGAGAGAAGCGTCCCAACTTGCGGAAGGGATGAAGGAAAATTTAAATTTAATAATACACGCAACAACAGTCACAGCCCAAAAAAGAGGTAACAAAGATTTGGCAGTTATTTTAAACGAAACTTCTAAAAGCCCCGAACGTGTCAAAAAAATGCGGGCACGTCTTTTTAATGAACCAAAAAATATAGTTCCGCTTTCAGTAGACGAAGCGTTAACATTTTTCTATGAAAATAATTTTAGCAAGCAACAGTATATAAATATTAAATTGCAAAATAAGCAAAAAAATAGTGATATTTAGAAAAGAGAATTGTAGACCATCAGGCATTACTGTCACAGAAACTGTTGCTGAAGTTTCTTTGCAAAACTTGCTGGAACATACGGCAAAAAGAATTTTACTTTTACAAACCGAAGCTATACATGATATAATTTCAAAAATTGACGATGACATTATCGAAACTGAAATGATTTGTAGCTACGGATTTGATGGTAGTAGCGGTCAATCTATATACAAACAAAACTTCGAAACGAATATCAATGCACCGGATATAGATAGCTCGATTTTTGTTACCTCTATTATTCCTTTAAGATTGACAACAAAAAACAGTATTTTGTGGAACAATAATACTCCGCAGTCTATTAGATTTTGTAGACCATTAAGACTGCGATATATAAAAGAAACAACCGAACATATTCTAAAGGAAAAAGAAAATACAGACAATGAAATAATGAATTTATCAGACATAATTGTACCACGCAGAAACAAAATTTTTAAAATTAAATTTAAATTACTGCTTACATTAATAGATGGGAAAATTTTGAACGTTTTAACAAAAACAACATCATCGCAACGTTGCCCAATTTGTGGAGCTACTCCTAAACAAATGTTAGAGATAGATAGTTTTCACGCTAAAGAGTTTGCTCCCAAAGAAGAAAAAAATTTATATCATGGTGTAAGCCCTCTGCACGCATGGATTCGATTTTTCGAATGCATAATACATATTTCATACCGCATAGAGTTGCAAAAGTGGCAAATAAGACAAGTAGACAAAGAAAACATTCTTCGCCGTAAAAAGGAAGTGCAAAAATTATTTTGGCAACGATTAGCATTACATGTAGACAAACCCAAACAAGGAGGATTCGGCAATTCAAATGACGGAAATACCGCTCGTCGAGCATTTCAGCAAATTCAAATATTAGCAGATATAACAAAGATAAATGTTACTTTAATTAAAAATCTGAAAATAATATTAATTGCGATTTCATGTCAGTTCCCGATAAATTTAAACAAATTTGAACAATTTTGT
The DNA here is from genome assembly GCA_030770465.2 of Perdita meconis. Lineage (NCBI taxonomy): Eukaryota > Metazoa > Arthropoda > Insecta > Hymenoptera > Andrenidae > Perdita > Perdita meconis. The sequence continues at coordinate 5,698,010 of JASKOS020000015.1, read as the reverse complement.
TTCGAAACTGCTCGCATATTTAAAGAAAATTATCCGTGGTACCCTATGCCTCCAACTGACTGTGCATAAAGTCCTTATACACGGAAGACAGATAATAGAGCATAGTGTTTTACCTCCGGGATGTTTAGCAGAAGAAGCATCCGAAGCCAGAAATAAAATTTACAAACACGATAGAGAATTCCATGCCAGAAAGGATAGCCGCATCAACAATCTTAAAGATATGTTTAATAGAGCCCTGGAAACTTCGGATCCTCTCATATCGAGTGCAAATTTACGAAATCGGATGCTAAAACAAAATTTAAAACAGCTTAAATTGCCTGCAGAAGTTTTAGCATTATTATGTTCGCCATCTGCATCTACGGAACCAGAAACAACGCCAATGACATCCACAGACGAAATAACAGATGAAGACGAAGATTTTGATGAAACGAGTGACGATAATGACGATAATGACGATGCATTATCTGTATTTAAACATCTAAATAACTTTGACTTAGACACGGAAGAAACATAGGTGAATATTACAATCTTTCTTTAAATCTTTATAAAAAATTCTATTATTATTAATATTTCTTTTTTTTTTTCTATATGTTATACTTATTTAAAACATGGCATTAAGCATCTTAATGATACAGTTCTGTGAAAATGTTGAAAAACATTGATTTAAAAAATTTTTTAATTGCGCCCACAAAATACCGCCCTTTAGATCGCCATAATAACCCTACCGTCAAAAATTTTTACTTTCTAATGCCAGATTCGCTATCAGCGACCTCAAAAACCCCTAATTACCAAGTTTCAGAAAATTATGACGAAATTTTGAATTTTGGCCACAAAAACCAGGCTTCTGGACCACTGTGCACCGCTAAAAATTTCCAAGACAGTTATGAATTTGTACAGTTTTCTGTGCAACGCAAACAAAACTGTGGAATAAAGTAATATATTTCTTTTTTAGTGGAACCAAATTGTTCACGTTTACCTTACCAGATGTGCGAGTTTGGTTACCAGATGTTTGGAACAGTATGCAGAAGGTGTCGTTAAATCATAGATGAACAACCCGCGGCCCGCGCTTGGCTCTTTAGTCACACAGACTTCCTAAGTCACGTAGAGTTAATTTTGGGAATTACCGTTTTCTTGGCAACAGGTACAGAAAAATGCTTCCTCCCGCCATAAAGTCATCACGGGGTTATATTTTGCCTACTAAGTCGGCCTCGAACCAGATGCGAGGGTCGGCCGCCGACGTCCACAACAATATGACCACCAACCAGCACACAATTACGAGCCATTTGCAATTGGCTCTCACTGAAATCCGAAGTACAGTTTTTTTCTTTCCAAACTTTCCACAATCACTTCAACCTGAAGGGGAGACTTCCCCTTCAACACGAAAGCTTCCTCCTTCGCAGGCGAGGATCGTCCTGAAAAATCCTCCACCCCCAAGTTAATTAACGAATCGAATCATTTTTCAAAAATCCTTGCAAACATGGTATCCACCTACAGATCAGAATTCGGTAAACGCGAGGTGAAAACGAAATAGACTTCTCAAACAGAGCACTTCGGAAATGTCACAATACCGATAGGGCCAATAATAGACTAGTTATTTAAAAAAAACCGAAAAAGTCTCAATTTTTTACTTTATTTTGCAATAAAAATGGACTTCCGCATCTGATTCATTTCCGACATTTTAAGATCACATTCTGACGTATGTTTATTTATTTATGTTTTCAGCAATATACAGCTTTATGGAACCAACATCATAAGTTGGAACTCTATCTCCCCTTGACTATTTAGTACTCGTGTATCTCCATACACGTGTACCCATGTATTAAAAACTACACGGATTGAAACACGGATATAATAATTTTACAAGTCACGTATATTAAGATACACATGAAATCAGGATGTCTAGTGAATACGTTCCATCTTCCACCATCTTCTTTTTCCTTCCTTCATTCTTTAGCGCTTAGTTGGTCGAAACTGTGACTCCCACCTCTTGTAAATGCATCAATACATAGAAGGCGTGGAAAAGAATTGTGAACACGAAGTGCCATTCGCAGCCTTGCTAGAATAATAAAGCATCGTTGAGGACGGCCAATACAGTGAAAGCACAAAAAATACGTGGCAAGGGTCCTTCGAGAGCTGAACGTCCCCGGGCGGGACCACATTGTGCCGACAAACCAGGCAGACGCTCGCGATGCTTGCAAGCAGCGCGAACAGTACCACAACGCAGTGTGGACGCTGTTTCTGTCGTTCGTGGTGCTCGGGGTGCTCGGGCTGTTCGTTCGCCCGTGCTCGCGTCAGTGTAGACGCACCATCAGGTTCATCTGCGTACCTTGCTAACAAACTGACTCCTTATTCCTGTGGAAAATATCCGCACACACTCGCCGGCCTCAAGCGTTGCACTCGGCCCCGGCTCGTAACAATACATTGGTAAATGTATAATAAATATGAATGCCCATTACTTGAGTTTGTACAAGTAGCAATCAGGAATCGAAATAAATAGGTATCCTTTATTTTTAAATAAATTCTGTTTGAACTTGTATGATTCATATAAACCAGTATTTGTCCCGGCTATATTTTTGTAGAAAAAAATGTTATCTGACGGGATTTTTTTAAAAAGTGTTTTTATAGGTATTTTACATCGTACTGTGTAATACAAGTTTCATTATTCGTTATTCGTTTTAAAAAGGAACACAAATAAGCCTAAAACTGAATTATTTACGTAAATACAGTAAAACTTCGATTAACCGGCGAAAAGATTTGATAGAAATGTTTTTGCCACATTTCGCAAATCTTTTTTTCTTTCCAAATAAAGTGAAAGCTAGAAAAAAAGATACGATTGGAGTTCACACGCTGCGAGAACCGAAAGAACAGTTTTAAAGAAGAATCGTACGTAAAAACAAGTGATCTGGCCCTCTGTCAGATTGTATCGCATATTTCACTATCAAGGGCACAGGGTAAAAAAAAAATCTGATCGGTTCGGCCTTTAGCACAGGTGTTAAGGGTACCTTAAAGTAAAAAAAAAAAATGTAGACACTTGAATGTTTCCATGATTTTTCTAAATGTGGCGTCATGTTTTGTGAAAAGTAGTAATTACCTAATTTTTTAGGTAATTTTGAAATGATTTGTATACGATGAAAAAAAATTCTCACCAAATTTAAGAGGAAACATCTTTAAAGGGAAACTTTTCAGCTTTCCAAAACCCTCTTTGCAATTATTTTACAATTACGCAGTCGTAAATTATAGGCGCTCAAAGTTAAAAGTACTATTTTTCATACAATAGTAAATACCACGGTAAGAAAAATGGTAGGACAAATCCAAAAAAACGAAATTAAAGGAAAGAGTTTGCTCTTTAAGAGCATTTAAATGGAAAGAAAAATTTCTTTCATCCCATGCACCACTTCAAAGTTGACATAAATTTTTTACCATTTTTTTTGTTGCGCTTTATCTTGAAAAAAGTGGTACCACACTGCACAGAAAACTAATTGGATACATGATTTAAAAACTAGAAACTTCAAGCTACAAAATGGCTGCATTCAATATTTTTTATACCTATTTTTTGCGGAGATACAGCCACTTGAAGCTGACCAACTTTTTCGAAAAATTTTAGTGTACCCTTAATTTTGTGCACCAGTGTAGTTGTGATACGAATACGTTCTGGTATAAACAGAGCTGACGTCTTGAGTGGCAGTAATGATTTTGAATTATTTAAATTGGAATATCTCATAAACTACTAACTTTTCGACATACACAGGTTAGTACTTTTTTATAACGAATGTCCAGTTGCATTGATTGATGAATTAAAAAATATCACATCTTATTTAAAAAAAACAAAGTTGACCTTCATATGACCTTTACGCGTCTACTCCCGAAAAAATCAATAGCACCAAAATATGTCCCACTTGATACCATTAAAATTTTTTGTGAAACATTTTTCGCTACCAGTAATAATAGCGAGAAGATTAAGATGTCAAAATCGGGTGAGACACCCTGTATGTACTAGTGCTTAAGCGTTCAAGTTTCATGTTAATTGAAATCGTGGTTATTAGAGTCTCTTGTTTGTGTACGTATATATTATAATTGATTTTTGTGTATATTGTTTGAGCGAAGTCCAGTATGTGTCTCGTATATTTTACTAAATAAGAATCGGGCGCATTTTCGAATTAGAACCAGAACGGCGTGATTTCATTTCGAAGCAAGTAGCCGCCTCACCTTTTTCCTCGCTAAAGTGTCCTCGAACGAGCAAGATATTCACTTTCAAAGATCGTCGAGCTCCGGCTCGCCTTGTGTAATCCGGCAGCGCGAGATTAGCAAGCGGATGAAAGGGTCCGGCGAGAATTGAATCGATATCACAGCGGATTGCGCAGGGTGACGCTAAACGCCGCTGTCAAAGGCTGCTTTTGGGGAGATTGGACGTTACGTATTTCATCAAAGTGTTTGCGCCGCCTTTTCGCGCCACTTGCTCCGCCACCGGACCGAGCCCCGTAAATATTCAACTACTTTGCATTCAATATCGCCGCTGATAATGTCTAGCGTATGCAGCCGTCGTCGACATAAATCAATATTCATCCGCTTACCTTTTTTAATCAGCGACGTGGCGATAAATCATTCCCGTAACCTTTGGCGTCGCCCGCTCTTTAAGAGTCATTAAATTCCTCTGTGTACTCGCGACACTTAAGATGAGCTCTTTGTTTGAAATTCAAATTAGCAGATAGGTTGGTTCTTTAACGTTGTGCTCCACGGTACGCTCAAGAAAATGCCATTCCTTTGGGGCTGAAGGGGTTACGTCTACCTAGATAGGTCAAAGGTATTGATTTTCTTTTTTTACCTATTCTAAAAACTTTGTGTCCTCAGAATACGTCAATAAAATTTTTCAGCAATGTCATAAGTTCACATTTGTGGCAGACTTTTCCGTACCGAGGGACTATAATCGTGATCATATATGGCGTATAGGAATGGTTAACAAAACTACACAGTTTTGAACAACCGAAAGCAGTATCTTCAAATTCTATACTTTAAACTTTTAACACATTCCTTCGGAACACTATTTTTAAAAGCGATGGACATCATATTTCATTAATCACTCACAAACAACATTATCTAGATATCTAAGTTTATAGATAGTTTTTAAAGAATAACGGTTAAAAGTTACAGTACTCTATAATACTCTATTTGATAACTGAAATGTGTGCCACTTACTGGAAAAATTTCACATCATCCGAAAAAAATACTATTAAAATGCACACTACGCGCCTCCGGAAATAATTCTAAACTAACATTTTTCCATAACATCTTTCACTTTCTGAGCTTTTCTAGATACATGTAAATAAAATAACTAGAATGTAAAAAAATGACGGATTTATAGATCTGAATGCCAATGGTGGGCGTCAAACATGCTTTCTATGTATCCCGTTTGAAGTTCGAATAGCGTTTTAAAGTATTTAGTTCAAAGATTTGTCTTTGTATATTTGTCAAAAGGAATTTATAAATTTATATACGTTTTCTAAGTTACCCTTCAAACACAGAATGCTAGACCAAGTATAAAAATTTACACCTCTGTATAATCTTTGTATTCAAGGATTCAAACCCTAACCATTACACGGTTCGGTACACCGCACAGCAGAGTAACCAGTATAACCGGGTAACGCAATGCATCTCTAACCCTTTGTACATATTTTGGTTAAGCCGGTTACAATCAAACGGTGAAAATCATGGTTGTAGCTATGATTCCAAATATTAGTCAGTTTTACTTCAATATCAGATATTACGACCTGAATCAAATGTAATAGATTTAAATTATTAAACATTTTTGGAATACATACAAATTAGGATTAGGGCTCTTACTGTTGCTCGGATTTATGGGTACCCGAATTTGAGTACTCGAATACTCACTCAATTTAGATCCATGTATCCGAATAATGGCTGAATTCTTTCTATGAAGGTATCTACCCGAAACACTGATTATAAACTTTACTCATAATCGCTTTTTAAATCCGAGTTCGGGATATAATAAGTATTTCGAGTACTGGGATACCCGGATAACAAGATTTTTAATACAAATACAAAAGTCCTGCATTTTTCAATTCTTACACGATGAGTGGAGAGTCATTTTGACCTTATAAATCTTCTTATGGTCCGAGTACTACCCGGACGTTTTTTTTTTTTTGTTATTGTTCTCAAAACAAACTCACGGCTTATGAGCTGCGTATAGGAGCAAACTACCTCGTAGCGAAAAAACGATTTGATTTATAGTCATTTAATCTATATCATTGTTCAAATATGAATGAAAATATTGAAAGGAAATAAATGTTCATGTTAGAAAAATATTCGGACAATTTACAAAGTTGAGTTAAGTTAACTACAATATTAATTGTTTATAAAAGTTTATAAAAATATACGTTTAAATCATTTAAAGTATGGTAACATAGTGTTCGATCTCCATTTTTATGTATAATTTATTGTATATATAACATTTTTATAACATATTTCTGTACCATCCTTTTATACATATGTACCTGTATTCTTTATGCATTCTGTTTCTATTTTCATATAATACCTGTAACTTTATATACATGTAGGAAGCGAGATCGCGAATCTCCCTTCTGCGTGCGTGCGTGATCGGACGCGTTCGGCAGCGGTCGAGCGGATCTAGAGCGATCGGGCGTGTTCGGCAGCGGCCGGACGGGTCCGCGGAGGTGTGTGTACGTTGTCCGAGCGAGTTAGAAAGTCAACGCATTTTACGAAAGTCCTTTCCCATTGTCATTCTTATATATTTTCATTAATAAACTTTCTTTTATATTTCATCCTAAATACATATACAGGGTGTCCCAGAATAAGTGTAAGTCCCGGAAGTGGGTGATTCCTGGGGCGATTCTAAGCAACTTTTCCCTTAGCGAAAATTTCCTCCGCGGCTTTGTTAACGAGTTATTAACGCACTTGGCCGACCAGCGACGGTGCACAAGCTACGCGAAGTGTTTACTACTCGCCGTGCTCGAGGCTTGTACAAGAAACTCAAGATCTTTAAGTTATTGCTCAATTTATCTGAAACTATTGGATGAAAAATTATGAAAAAAATCAGGGACACGTTAGCTATCGCGACCCATATTAGGGAATGTTTTCAGATTTTTTAAATTATTACCTGTTCGCGCAACGAACAGCTTACTTAACCGGCTGGTTAAGGACGAAATGAGAGGACAAAAAAGGGGGGACTGCACAAAGTCAGCACGTAACGAAAACCGAAACAATGTATTTCCACAACAACTATAAATAAACGTTCACCTTACAGGCACAATAGACGTGTATGTTGATTACAAAAATGATAGACGCGATTGAAAGATCGTGATTTTGGATAGCACTCCGTGAATCTTGCTGCTTGCAACCGGGTGGCCAAGCTAGGCGCGAGTTTGAATCTAACTAACTCTTTGACCTTTTTCAAAACGCTTTCTCGATCGCGACTCGGAACGTCATCAGCCCGATTACGCCAATTACGTGCGCTCGTAATTGCGCGGGCTCGCGCTAGCCAATCGGGCGATGACGCCGCCGTCGATCTGGCACTCGATTGCGCGATGTCGCGTGAGCCGCGATTCGTCGCGATTTCGGCTATCGGCATTGCGATTTGCCGATAGCAGCCGCATGCGCAACCGCCGTTGCTCTGGCGTCGCGGCCCGTCTCGACCAATCCCGAACATTCCCGCCCGCCTCGTCAATTTCGCGTTGACGAAATGTGAATAGGTGTTTATTCTTGGGTACGCAGTTACGTTGAGTTCGTGTTCGGGGAGTGGGGAGACGGGAGACGCGTCGTTGCGTATCTGTCACCACGCGCTGATCACTCTCGTTGCTTTCGAGTGATAATGTGTGCGTGAAAGTGAGAGTGCTACACTTGCCTTATGCCGTAAGTTCTTTAACTATTCTTAACTCTAGCTTACATACTATTCACCTATTAATCTAAATTTCGCTCGCTGCGTGAGTGTCGTTCGAAGGTTTTACGACTGCGTCTGTGGCCCTCGGCAGAATTACAACTTTCGCTATCGGCCGGCGAAACGTTGACGACGCAGTTTTGACTGTCACCATGCGAGTGAGTTTGTCTGGTCCGGGGTGCACCTCAACTACCCTGGCTAAGGGCCACCTCGTCGGTGGCAGCTGCTCGTGTTTGATTAGGCAGAGAGCCCCGATTTCTATCGGCGGCATCTCTCTGCACCACTTGTTGCGCGTCTGAATTGAGTTGAGGTACTCCCCCGACCAGCGCTTCCAGAAATGCTGCTGCATTTGCTGGACTTCCTGCCATCTCGATAGCCGCGACGTCGGGTGCTCGGTCAGAGACGGTTCGGGGACGGCAATCAGTGGCCCGCCCACCAGGAAATGCCCCGGTGTAAGGGGATTTAGATCGTCGGGATCGTCTGAGAGAGGCTCTAACGGACGCGAATTGAGGCAGGCTTCAATCCCAGCCAGGAGTGTGGATAATTCCTCATAGGTGAGGCATTTCTCCCCTATCTGTCTCCGGAGGTGGTGTTTTACGGATTTAACCGCCGCTTCCCAGAGTCCTCCGAAGTGCGGTGCTGAAGGAGGGTTGAATTTCCACGTGATCCCTTCAGTGGCGATGGCATCGAACAGCTTCTGGTCTGTTGCGTCGGCTGTGCGCAACAGGGTGCGTAGTTCCCGGTCCGCCCCCACGAAAGCTGTCCCACAATCGCTGCGGATCTCCTTGCAGAGGCCGCGCCGGGCCACGAACCGCTTGAGGGCCGCCAGGAAGCATTCGGAGGTTCCATCCGACACCACCTCCAGGTGTACTGCCTTCGTCACCAGACAAACAAACAGTGCTATATAGCCCTTTGACACAGTTTGTTTTGCAGGTCTGCCTCTGGCCCGTGAGCTCCTGACCAGGATTGGACCCGCGTAATCTAGCCCTGTCTTTAGGAAGGGTCTGCAGGGCGTGACCCTCACAGTCGGGAGAGTGCCCATCAGCTGCGCTGCTGCCTGACCCTTCCATCGCACGCACGTTACGCAGTTGTGAAGGCAGCGTTTCACAATTTGACGCCCGCGAAGGACCCAGTACTCTTGTCGTAAGGTCGCTAAGGTGAGTTGCACACCACCATGCATACACTTACGATGTGCCGCTTGCACCAATAGGGGGGCCAGGGGGGAGTCGCTCGCGATTAACAGAGGGTGTTTTTGATCATAGGGTACACTAGCCTGATGCAGTCGTCCGCCCACCCTCAGCAGTCCCTTTTCGTCGAGGAAGGGATTCAGACGCGCGAGATTACTCGTCCCTGACAGCGGTGCTCCTCGTCCTAGGCGGTTCAGTTCCTCCTCAAAGTTTCTGCCTTGCTCGGCAGCGACCAAGCGGTTCCTTGCTTCCTGGATTTCCTCGGCTGAGAGAGTGGGCAGTTCGGTACGTTCGCTGCGCGCTCTACGCCACCGAAGACACCAGGCTGTGACCCTGCACAATCTGTTTAGGGACGAAAACGCTTTTACATAATCACTCACCCCTGACTCCACCCTCGCTCGCACGTGATGAACGGCTGCCCGTTCGTCTGGAAGCTCCGTCTCAGCTGGTTCGAGGAGAGGCCAGGAGTCCATCGTCGCCAGCCAGCTAGGCCCGTTCCACCAGAGAGGATGAGGCTGCAACTCCCCTGGCATCAGACCCCTAGACGCGCAATCAGCTGGCTTATCCTTTCCACGCACGTGGTGCCATTGCGCGGTCGGCAGCAGCTCCTGCACCTCTGTGACGCGGTTGGCCACGAACGTCGTCCATCGGTGAGGGTGGCCTTGAATCCATCCGAGGGCCACAACGGAGTCGGACCATACGTGCAGCTGCACGTCTCTCAACTCCATTGTCCTTTCCAGCCATCTCAGCAGTTTCGCGGCCAATAGCACCCCGCAGAGCTCCAGCCGGGGAATTGATATCCGCTTCAGGGGGGCCACCTTGCTTTTGGCGGCGAGCAACGACACATGCGGCTCTCCGGCGGCGTCAATGATCCTGGCGTAGACCACGGCCGCATATGCTCGCTCTGAGGCGTCAGAGAAGGCGTGGAACTCCACCGTTGTCACATTTGGACACCAGCTCACCCAGCGAGGTAAACGGATGCTGTTGAGAGAAGGTAATTCTTCCACGAACTGTTGCCACTGTTGGCCCTCACGCGTCGGCAGCGCAGCATCCCATCCTGTCTTTAGCAACCATAATGTTTGCAGCAGTGACTTGGCCGTTATGGTGACAGGAGTAAGCCAACCCAAGGGATCGAAAATTCGTGCAGCGCAGCTTAGCACTCCTCGCTTGGTGAAGAGTCCCTTGGGGTCGGGCCGCGTGACCGAGGCCCTGAAGACGTCCGTCGCTGGATGCCAATGGACGCCAAGAATGGCGTGAGTGGCGTCAGAGGATGCGTCCCAACGTTTACACGGCGCAAGATCTTCTTCAGGTAGCCTCTCCAGGATGCTCCGTGCATTCGCGGCCCATTTTTTCAACGTAAAGCCGCCCGCCGCAAGGATCGTGCGCAGTTCGCCAGCGAGCGCCTGCGCTTCCTCCAAATTCGCCGCGCCCGTAAGTACGTCGTCCATGTATACATCCCGCTGGATCACGGCGCTGCCTCGTGGGTAGAGCGGAGCCTCCTCTGCTGCTAACTGACGTAAGCATCTAATCGCCAAGTACGGCGCGCAAGCTAATCCGTAGGTGACGGTCCGCAGTTCAAACTCCTGCGGTTGTTGCGTCGAGCTGCTGCTCCACAGAATGCTCTGCCACCGTCGATCCTCCGGATGCACCAGGATCTGCCGGTACATTTTCTCCACGTCCGCAGTGAACACGACGACGTGGAGTCTCCAGCGCGCTAATACTGACGACAGATCTGGAAGCAGATTCGGCCCCGTATACAGGTAATCATTCAGTGACTTACCGGACGAGTTTCTCCGAGCCCCATCGAAAACTACTCGAATTTTCCCTCCCAGGTCTCCGCCGCGGAAGACGCCGTGATGGGGTAGAAAGTACCCGGGACTGACTGCTGCCGCCCGCCGTAGCTCCATATGCTGAAGGTCCTCATACTCCTTCATGAAGGCTCGATAAGCAACCGCCAGCGCTGGCGCTTTCTCGAAGCGTCGATGGACTCCCTCTAGCGTTTTCCAGGCGATGAAACGGGAGTTCCCGGGATCTGGTGTCTCCTTGAAGGGCAGCCTCACGACGAAACGTCCTTCCTCCGTTCGGTAATGGGTGGTATCGAACTGCTGTTCGCACCGTTCGTCTTCGGGCTTTGGCGGGATAACGACGCCGACCTCTTCCTGCTCCCAGAAGCGCGCGAGCGAGGCAGCTAAATCGTGGTCGATCGAGCAATGATTGATCTGCGGCCTCGCTGTCGAACTGGCCGTCGGGAACCTGGTTGTAACCCCGCCAGTCAGGATCCAGCCGAGACGTGTTTCCTGGGCGACAGGGGTGTGCTCTCCCCCTCTACGCACTCCTTCCAGCAGCAGCCGGTTATAGACATCAGCACCCAGTAATAGCTCAACCGGGTCGGCTGATTGGTAACGAGGGTCTGCTAACGTAAGTCCGCGGAGATGCGGCCACCTCGTTACCTCCGGAAGTTGCCTTGGTTTGTAACAGGACAGCTCGGCCAGTACTAGAGCTCTTGCCTTAAATTTCTCGTCCTTGGTTTGTAGGGAGCTCACTTCGACGTCCACCGCTCCACGCGTGAAGCGAGAGCCTGGGCCGCCAACGCCTACCAACGGAATCCTAGCTCGACTCCTCGTCGCCTGAAGACGCTGCACTAGTCGTTCGGAAGCCAGTGTGACCTCGCTGCCAGGGTCGATGAGGGCACGTACCACCTGATGAACACCCTTCCCAGCGGAGACTCTAACGCGCGCTGTACTCAGCAGTACCGTGTCTCCTTGGTTGGACTTCACCGCCGCGTGCTGGACCGTGGGTCGTCCGTTCCCAGCGCAAACGTCGTGCAAGGTAGAGTGGTGCTTCCCGGCGCACTGATGGCAGCGTTTCGTCGAGCTGCACGCGTCGACGTTATGCTTGGCTAGACAGTTCAGACATCGTCTATAAGTCTGAACAGCGGCTTTCCGTTCCGCTGGTGTCTTCCGTTGGTAACTTGGACAAAACACCATGTAGTGGTTCCCCTTGCATAGGTCACACACCTTGACCACGGACGAGGAGGTCGACACCTGATTGACCCTAGCTGGGGCCTTCGGCGTTGGAGCGATGACCGCTGTACGCTGCTCCATTGACTCAACCGCGGTGATCCGATGGCGTATGAACTGTTTTAGCTCTTCGAACGACGCTGGTTCTGTAGAGCTGCTCTGCGCGGTGTCCCACTCCCTGGCGGACTGAGGATCTAGTTTTTCTACGGTGGAGATGACGAGCGCGTCGGGCACCTGAGTAATAGAGCGACCCAGGAGCTCCAGGGCGTCTACGACCTCGCACGTGCCTTGAAACAGCCCTTTTAATTCAGCCGAAGATTAGCGAGTGACTGCGGGTAATTTGCGGAGTGTGGCGTGCTGAGCTAGCACCATCAAGCGACGGTTCTCATAGTTTTCAGTAAGCGTTCGCCAGGCTACGGCGAAGTTCTCCCCGGTGACGGCGGTGTTCCGTAGTAAGGAGGCAGCTTCTCCCTGCAAGCACCCCTTCAGGTAATGCAGACGTCGCACATCGCTTAGTGCGGGCTCGTCGATCACGAGCGACTTAAAAAGATCTTGGAACGATCGCCACTCCGAGTACCGTCCATCGAACGTCGGTAAGTGGATTTTTGGCAAGTCCGAATGGTTCCGGTGAGCGACAGTCACATTAGCACGCGCGTCCACTGGTCCCGAAGGACCTGCTTCGACGTTGCCGAAACTCTCCAATATCTCCCGCAATTGTCCCTCCTGATCCAGGTAAGCTTCCTGAGCCGCATCGAGCATGCTGTCGGTGAAATACGGCAGTCCCAATAATTTTGCATCGGCTTCTGCGTGGATGCAAATCTCCTCGTGACGTTTCTCGAACGTCTCCCAAAATTCCTGTATCAGGTTAATACGGGCCTGAACTTCGCCTTTCAGGATTTTTGCCGCGCCTTTCTTTTTCAAATTAACGGCGACCTTTGAAATGCGAGCCGCGAGCTCGACTTGGCGGTTGATAAGGTCGGTCATATTTGTTTTGACTCGGTCGTTCACTCTCACGCAAAAAATGTCTAACCGTCACTTCTTTGTTCTAGCGAACTGCACTTAACTTAGATCCAGTGAACTGCAGCGTCTGGATCCGGCTCGAAGGACCAAAATGTTCGCGCAACGAACAGCTTACTTAACCGGCTGGTTAAGGACGAAATGAGAGGACAAAAAAGGGGGGACTGCACAAAGTCAGCACGTAACGAAAACCGAAACAATGTATTTCCACAACAACTATAAATAAACGTTCACCTTACAGGCACAATAGACGTGTATGTTGATTACAAAAATGATAGACGCGATTGAAAGATCGTGATTTTGGATAGCACTCCGTGAATCTTGCTGCTTGCAACCGGGTGGCCAAGCTAGGCGCGAGTTTGAATCTAACTAACTCTTTGACCTTTTTCAAAACGCTTTCTCGATCGCGACTCGGAACGTCATCAGCCCGATTACGCCAATTACGTGCGCTCGTAATTGCGCGGGCTCGCGCTAGCCAATCGGGCGATGACGCCGCCGTCGATCTGGCACTCGATTGCGCGATGTCGCGTGAGCCGCGATTCGTCGCGATTTCGGCTATCGGCATTGCGATTTGCCGATAGCAGCCGCATGCGCAACCGCCGTTGCTCTGGCGTCGCGGCCCGTCTCGACCAATCCCGAACATTACCCAAGTTGTAAAAAATAAAAAACGAGAAAAACAACGTTATTGCCAACCCGATTCGTAAACGACTGTCCAGCTCAGTTAGCCGTAACGCTTTCTGGAGCCATTTTTGCCTATCCGCTACCTCCTTGGGTTTACGGGAACTCAAGTAAATTCCGAGTCCCGCGTAAGCGCCGTATCCTTGCCACTTCCCAGTCTAGCTGTGGACAAACGGCATCCTTAGGCTGTGAGACAGATGCTCAGGTTGGTCTAACCGTCGCTGTCTCACATACAGGAGAATGTGTGCTCTCGTATGTCCGCACTTCGCAGAAGTGGACAGCTGTGCCTCGGCGCGTGGCCATACCAGCATTTCAACTTCGCCAGGTGTTCGGGCATATGCACGTAACCCACTTCCTGCCAGCGAGAGACATTTAGGTGGGCGGGTCTGAAGAGAACCCTGTCGTCCAACCTCGTCCAAGCCGGCATCACGAAACCGCGCCCGCAAGAGTCCAAACCCAATAGAGGGGTGACCGACAATGCTGCACAAGTGCATGTCATGTGTCAGCCCGGCTTGGGAGGGATGTCGGTCTGAAAGACTCTCGCAGCATCCCTCAGGTGTCGGTCTGTGAAGACTCCGAAGGCACCTTTCCCCTCGCCCTTGCTACCTAGTAAGCCAATAGGTCTGCTTTCGTGAGACAAGTCTCACTACCGGTCGAGCCCCTTCCTTAACGTCTCGGCACCGGTGGGCCAGCTCGGGCACCTCGGGTGCGCCAGTCCCGTGTTCCAGCCAAGGCCGGAACCCCTGAAGTAGCGTAAGGGGGCCTCGACTGCTGTGGGCGAGTGAAGTCTCGTCATCACACAGCGTCTAGCCCCCGCGTCCCGGTCAAGAACCGTTATGACAGTGTCAAGTTCGTGGCGTCATGCGTTCGAGTTTCCTTGCTCTTAAGAGCGGTTCTGGCGAAGTCCTTTAAGCCGGTGTACATGCGTTCCGATGCGACCAGGTCAGCTTCATCGGCTGGCCATATAAGGCCCTCGGAATTCGCATCCAGCTTTAGTGCCCTTCGCGCATCCCCGTACCTCTGACATTCATACAGAACATGGGTCGATGTCTCGATCTCCCCACATTCGCACCTGTCGTCAGTAACCAAGGCAAATCCCATTAGCTTACTACGGAAGTTTCCGTGTCCGCTTAGGATCTGAACCACGTAGTGATCAACAGTCATATAGCGTGCATTGAGGCGGTCTGATACATCTCTGAAGAACTTGAACGTAGTTCTGCCCTTCGTCGATGACGACCATCTCAATTGCCACATTGCCAGAGTTTCTCTCCTAACTTTTGCGATAGCATCAGTTTCGGAGATTGCTCCGGATTCTAAGTCCACATGACTTATACGACAATCTCTGATTTCGATATCCATGCATTTTCGGGCTCTGTACACGCTTGCGCGCTCGAGTATAGCCAAGTCCACCGGCAATACTCCCGCGATCACAGTGAGCGCGTCTGTGGAGATTGTCCGGTATGCCCTTGTAACTCCAAGCAGGACCTGCCTCTGCGCTCTGACGAGTTTGGTTCTCGCCGTAGAGGTAAGGCAATCGGCCCAGCCAGCTGCAGCATACGTCATGCATGGGACAAGGATGCCGTTGTATAAAATACGCATGGCTCTATGTCCCAAGCCCCAGCTTGTTCGGGCTAGCCTAGCAAACATATAAAAAGTTTGCACGGCATTCGCACTCAAATGTCCTACATGGGAATTAATTCCCAGTCGTGCATCGATGTAGACTCCAAGATGCCGGATGGTCCCTCTCAGAGCCACACTCTTGCCGTACACCTTCACCACAGGGGGTCTTCCTCTATCCAGAGAACCTTTCAAGAGGATCATCTCGGTCTTGGTCGCAGAAAGCGTGAGCCTTTGACTATCACACCAGTCTGTGATCACGTCTGCGACCTTTTGGCCATCTCGCTCGAGATCATTCCTTGAGTTGCCAAAGACAAGCACAAGGAGATCATCAGCGTAGGCTATGGGTTCACAGAACCCGGCGTTCGATAGGAGCTGTAGAACTTCGTCAAAGACTATGTTCCAACAGCTCGGACCGAGAATCGACCCCTGCGGGCAGCCTCTGGTGACTTTCTTGCACACACGAGAGCCGTGAGAGATCATAATCACCTCACGGTCGGTGAAGTAGTCTACCATGAGTCTATAGAGGTTACGCGGACAGTTCCGCGCCCTCAAGTTATTAAGGACGCTAGGCCACCAGACATTGTCGAATGCTCCCGAGATGTCGAAGGAGAGACCCAAAACATACATTTCCTCTCGGCCAGAAACCAGTTCCCGAAGTTTTACCACCGAATCCTCGGTGGACCGCCCGGGTCTGAATCCGTATTGCCGGTCAGAGCAGTGGTTTGGGTCTAGGAACACCGTGAAAAGTCTTCGTGCAATCAGCCTCTCGAGGACTTTGCCAAGCACCGAAAGTAGGCAAATAGGCCTATACGATTTTACATCCGTCTCTGGCTTGTCGGGTCCTTTCAGTATCGTCCTGATTAGACCGACTTTCCATTGTGACGGAAAGACTCCATATTCCAGACACGCGTTGTAGAGTTTTAGCAGCGCATCGTGCAAAGCACCGTAGCTGCGCTTTAGCGCCAAAACCTCTACACGGTCTATTCCAGGGCACTTACCGCTCTTCAGGCTGGAGACCGCTTTGCAGACCTCCTTCCTACTGAAAGGACTATCGTCCCCAGTAGGTGGGTCAAGCGCAATCTCACACCTTACCATCTCCTGTGCGGGCGTGTCATCAGCCGGATTGTCATTCGGGATTAACACGTCCAGGAGCGTGGAAGCAGTAGAGTGCCAGTCCATTGTATGGCCGCTTTGCGTTCGAAGGTTCGATATCGCCTTCTCGGTGCAAAGCTTGTCTCGGGCTATCTTATACACAAGACCCCACGGTTCATTGTTCCCCTGCTCCGTTACGAAGTCTTTCCAACTTTGTAACTTTGCAGCGCGCACCGCAGCCGAGTAGGTTTTCCTCGCATCGCGATACGCCACCCCTCTAGCTGCTTTCTCCTCCAAGTCACTCGTTCGCTGGAAGGCTCGTCTAAGTCGATAGACTTGCTTCTTCCGTTTCGTCAAGTCTGACGTCCACCAAGGAACCGACTTCGAGTGCCACTGCCTCAGGCGCATGGAGCTCTCACACGCATCGATGATCGATCTCTCGACATCTCGCGCAAGAGATTCAACGTCCGTCCTGCAACCCAGATTCTGGGTGCCGACTGCCAACGACTCCTTTTGCCGAAGCAGCGCCCGATCAAATTTCGACCAATTCGCTTTTCGCAGATTAAACCTACCTTTCCGGGCCTGGCTTTCATCCGCGTTAGCGAACACGATGTCGAAGGATATCGCTCTGTGATCGCTGGTTGTCCAATTACGATGTACCCGCCAGCGTTTCACGTATTTCTCAAAGTTCTTTGTCGCCAATGTGACATCGATCCAGGACTCTCCCATAGGGCCGTCGTATGTGGGAATACAATCGGCCTCGTTCAAGATCGCCAAGTCATGTTGGGCGATAAACTCAACGAGCGTCTCGCCCTTGCCGTCAGTCTTCGCTCCGCCCCACAAAGGAGACTTCGCATTGACGTCAGCGGCAATCACAACTCGGCGGTGGTGGAGCTCGTTCAGAACGTGCTCAAGTCGCGCCAGTGCCGGTTCAATGCTCTCAGAGCATTGAAAATACTGGCACACGAGGTAGAAAGTACCAAAAACTCCACTTATGCAGGCACAAGAAACGTGCGTGTCACACAGGTGCGAGATTTTCGTCACGGTTACCCCCGGATTTCTGACAGCAATAGCCGCCATCACCGGGTCCTCGGCTCCCGTGACTACTTTTGTCGCAACCCCAAGTCCGGGTATGGTTCCCCGTGCACTGTAGGGTTCCTGTGCGAGCAACACATCGAAATTCCTGCCACGCATAAGGGCATTAGCCTCATCTAGCACAACTCTCGACCGCCGCATATTTAGCTGCAGCAGTCGGAGTCTACTATTGGGCTTCTGAGTAGCAGCTCTATCCATAACTAGTCTGCGAGATTACCTGCATGTACGCATCCTTATAGAATGCGCAGGCTGTGTCTCGAGCGTTATGGTCATGCTCTCTGCCCCCCGCCTTGCAGTTTGGACAGACAGGAGGTCTATCTTTTTGCTGGCAGGAGGAGAAGGTATGCCCTTCTTTCGAGCAGTGACCGCAGATCTCGTGCTTTGACTTGCACCTCTTAGCGGTGTGGCCGAAGCCTTGACACCGAAAGCAGCGGGTAACGCAGACATAGTCCTTGACTCGGCAGGACTGCCAGCCCACGTAAACCCGCCCACCATTCACGAGCCTGGAACGAACGTTCGGAGAACATTCGACGACCCAATTGGTGGTATCCTCACGTGCTCTCTGTGGGGCTTCAAACCTCACTTTGAGACGGGATTTCACCTTATCTTGGGTCAAGTCCGAAAGGTTCTGCTTCCAGATACTCGTGCCCAGTTCATCCTTATTGATCCCCTTAGGAACGTCGTACACCATGAGTGTAGGGTTCCTTTTTTGGGGTAAGGCGATGGAGAGTCCAGCTTCCTTCAGCCGATTACTCCCAGTGAAGGCCTTCAGATCTTTTTCGCGATCCGTCTCGACGACTATGCCACCGGAGTGGATGCGTCGGACCGACTTCACGCGAATCTGCGCCTGCGCTGGTTTCACCAGTTTCAGGACTGCGCTCTTTGTCAAGTCGCTGTCCTGATTCTTCCCCTTGGGCGGAAATATGCGAACCTCAAATTTAGGAGGTCGCACCGCCTCTCGGGGGGCTTTGGGAAGCGCGACCTTTACCGCATCGGCATAGGTCGCAGGAAGGGCCTGTTTAGAGGACGTAGCCGGCTTCAACGTCCCCCGTGCCACGCTCTTTACAGTTTCATGCGACTTTTTAAGGTCGCTTTCCACTGCAGCCAGCTGCCCCTCGAGAAAGCTATTGCGCACAGCTAACTCATGGACGAGCTGGAAGAGCGCGCCAGCCCTATCCAGGATCGCGGAGCCGCTCTCTCTGTCTATGTTCGACTCAGGTCGGAAACAGAGTTTGCGGACTTCCGTCACGCAACGGTTTGCCTCTTGAGTAATTACGTCAAGAGGCCTGACCGAGGAGGAGGCGATCGCCTTGGTTTTACCCTTGGTTCTCTTCCTCCTCTTGCCCACCACTTTGGCCGGAGCCTCTGTGGGGGTCTTCTCGTTAGAAACGGTGCGAACTGCACCGTCCCCTTCGCCCTCAACTCGCACAGCTACAGGAGCGCGCGAGTCACCACTAGGAGAGCCAGTCGTTTCCAACTTCGGCGCTCCCAGAGGGGCACTCGCTTGCGCCTTTTCCAGAGCTGTAACCTTACCGGTTTTCGAGCTCGTGGATCTGGCGCAAGCTAATGGTACACTCCGCCGGGGGGTACCCGGAGGAGAATCCACTGACTTAGTGGCCGTAGCCACTTTAACACCCGACTCAGGTGGAGATTTACGGGTGGGCGTATCTGCCGCCTTTCCCCTTGTCTTGCCAACAAGGGTCCAGGCAGAGACGTTCTCGTCCTTCGCCAAGGGTCGGGTAGACGCTTTCGCGTCCTTCGCCGTCCGCTGGGTGGACGATTCCACGCTAGATCCCTTTGGACGGGTAGATGCTTTCGCATCCTTCGCCGCCCGTTGGGTTAGCGCTTTTACGCCCTTCGCAGGCTGCTGGGTGGACGCTTTCGCGTCCTTCGCCAACAGCCCGGTAGGCGCATCGGTCTTCTTTACCGTAGACCGGGTAGACGTTTTCACGTCCTTCGCCGGTCCACTGGCAGACTCGTTCCCTTTCTTTTTCAAGGACTTTACGTCCTTCGAGGACTTCACGTCCTTCGCCGGCAGTTGGGTAGACGCTTCCGCGTCCTTCGCCTTCTGCCGGGTAGACGTTTCCGCGTCCTTCGCCGGTCGCTGGGTGGACGTCTTAACGTCCTTCGCCAGCTTCCGGGTGGACGCATCGTCCTTTCCCGCTTGCCGGGTAGATGCTTTAGCATCCTTCGCCGGCCGCTGGGTGGACGCACAAGCGTCCATCGCCAACGGCAGGGTAGATGCTTCTGCATCCTTCGCCGGCTCCTCCACCGTCTCAACTTTAATTTTGAAGGAGGCTGCCGCCTCCTTCTTCGCCGTTTCATGCTTCATATCTCGAAGCATTACTTTGGCGACTTTACTCAACGGATTTAATAGGGGGGGTGTAGTATCCATGGTAAAATCCTTGCCTTCATCCCGCTGCGTGTCCCAGCCTCCTCGGACCCTCAAAATGGAACCCGGCACAGCCGGGTTAGGACATCGCCCGGGATATAGTCCGCGCACCAAGGCCAACAGGGTCTCCCCTGCCTCCAGGGTCCACTTCCTCGCCCAACGGAACCCACTCGAAAAACGAATGGTCGTTCCAAGCCGATTGGCTAGGCCCAGGGCTGTTTGTCGCCTAGCCGCCCGTCTAGTCGAAGCTAGGGCCAAAGGTACGTGTTGGGGGCGTACTTCCCGCAGGAAGAGGCCCCCTCAGATCCCAGGATCCCCTTTTCCGACGACACAGGTCGCCACGCACGGCAAACACGTGGGAGGTTTTTTAAGGACAATCCTCTCGTCCGGCTCGGGTACCTCGGGTTCGCTAGGCCCGTACTGCGGCGTACCACAGCCCCTGAGGGACTGTCTCACATACAAGGCCATTCCGATGTCCCATCGCACGGAAGACCGATAAGGCCTCCAGATCGAGGGCTCTCTATCTTCCTGCTCTTCCGATGTCCCGCCGGAAACCGCGCCGAACTCACCGCGCCGTCGAGCTAACCGCGCCGTCGAGCGGGTCACCCGAGTGACCAATCCGCGCCGCCGAGGCACTGTGTTGCCTAACCCGCGCCGCCGAGCAAGTAGCGCTCTCGTAGTTAGTAAGTTGCGTTATAAGTTGCGTTCCGGGCTTCCCGGTACTTCGCGTATGTAAGCCGTTCGAACCGGCCGTCCGTAGGTCCTAAGTTCGGTGTATGTCCGCGCAAACCGCGAAGCGTTTTTAAGCCGTTCCGACCGGCCATCTCTAGTCGTAAGAATAATTTCAATAAATAGTCTAAGATTTAGATTCCAGCAGATGGTCTCATTCATTGGTACGAACCCTGGTGACCGACTAAGTCGGCACTAAATCCCATTCCCCAACCTGGTTACAACATTAATTCAGTACATAAATATCACTAATACCCTACATTGGATGGTGAATACAATAGACATGCAATTACTATCGATGAAACTCGCCCATTTGGAGAGGAATTCACCTGCCGCTTGAACACGTGCCCCACTGGGTTACTCTGCCGATCCCGGTCGTTGGGGGATGATGCAAAGGTAGGGTAGGCCCTTCCCCCTTCGATGAGTCGCCACCTTGCCGTGGTGAAGGGGCTCAAGTAGCTGCGATGAAGTCAAAGGCCATGCCGGCGGGAGCTTGCTCCCGGTAGTGTCTCACATGCCGGAAGGACTTTGACGGAGCAGTGAAAGCTAAGAGCGACTCGACCTCAAGGAACTGCTGTGGCAGTACGGGCTTCGCGTACCCGGGGTCCTGAGCTGTGTGAACGGGGGAGGGGAGGCATTAAACCGGGGTTTCTTGGCCGCAGAGGTCAAGCTTCACCCGGGCGTGGCTCTCCTCTTGTGGGTTTGGGGATGGATGCCTGGTGATGGATGAATGGGCGTCGGCCGGCCCCCGTGGAAATTCCCGGCGAGACTAACCAAGGGGGGAGTAGTAGCCCCCCGACCTGGGTTACGGGACATGTTAGTACCTGACCTCTGCCCTGGAAGATGCCCTGAAAGATGGGCCTGAAGGGGCATGTTTAACGTGGAAGAACCGCTGTTCAAGCCGTTGGAGCCACGGCCAGGGAGTTTACTCCCTGATCGTCACTGGCAGGAGCCTATCTCGGGGTTGAAGCGGGGTAACCGAGCGATGGAGCGATGGGGGGGTTTGGTCAGCCGCCCCACATAACCTGAGTGCCGGGGGGTTAAACCGGCACACCGTCTAGCCTGAGTAAGGGGCCCCTCGGGTCGGGTTCCCGCCCTCTCGATAGGGGTGACGTTAAACCTTTAGCATAATAGTGGGCCAGGCCGTCTCCTGGAAACTTTATTAGAGTCACTTTTTCGGTACCGATAGGGGTTGACCACCTGACAAGCCGCTTCTCGGCTTCGGTATCACGTAATTAGGGTACTTCACCGCCGGATAGATCCCCCACCGCGGTGGGGGTCCTATGACGGGCGAAGGCGAAGAAATACAATTCATATAGATATGGCTTCAAAAACAAATATTGACGCAATAGAGGAGGAGAATCGGCGACTCAGAGCCGAGTTTGAGGAGGTAAGGAGGCGCCTGTCTGGACCACCCACCACCAGTGGCGTGGTACCACATAGTGCGCCGGCAGGATTTTCTGCGGATTAACCGGGTGGAAAGGCAGGGAGCAACAGTCCTGTTGCAATTTCGGCAGGAGGCCTGGTAGTCATCTCGACTCCACCTGTCGATATCCCGTCGGGACGGACGTCCAGAACTCCCAGATTCACCTTGAGGTCTGGGAAAACCACCTCCAGAGCAGGTTCGTCCTGCGGTGAGGCAGACATGGACATGGAGGATAATGTCAGCGTAAAATCTGACACATCCATGTCTCTTGGTTCTGCTGGAGCTAAACGCACACACGAGCATGCGGCGCTCAGCCCGGATGGTCAAGCAGACATTGCTCGTCTGACCACGGGGACGGCCTCCTCGCCTAAAAGGTCAGCTGTAGACGAGGAGAGAAAACAGAAAGTGCGCGACAGGAAACGCGCTAGAGAATTGGAAGTCGAGCGCATCCTACGGGATGAATTGCGCACGAAATGCCTAGGGATGGAGACTGCAGAACTGGCTTTACTCGTCAAGGAGCAGTCTACATCCATTGAGTATGTAGCCCGGAACTCCGGCAACCTAAAAGGAAATTTTAAGGCCGACCTGTATCGCGCTGCACGATTGGCAGATATCGCGTGCCTGGAACTCGCCAAACGCACGCAGCAACCCTCGACCAGCGCACTCCTGGAAAACAGCGAGTCCGACAGGCTGAGGGAGGTGTTACACACTACAAAAGTGGAATTGGCGGCTCAACGCCGCATCATTGAAGACCTCCGGGTGCGGCTTGATAAAGCCACTACTGATAGGGCCAAACGTCCCGTATCGGGATCGGCCAGCAAAGCCAAGGGGACCTCACCCCCCTTTCCCGGTGTTCACGAGCCTTCTCCTCAACCGGGAGACCCGTACCACAGTATGGCTGAGATGGTTGCTTCTCAGGTAGAGTAACAGCTGCGACCGTTCATGAAGCATATCACCAATTTAATAAGCCCCCTTTTACAGGGCTTCAATATGCATGAGCACGGGGATGCGAGGAGGGGACAGTTCCCCTCCATCAGTATGGTGGTCCTAGCATTATTTCGAACATCACGTTCCCCTCTTCGCATCCAGCCCTAGTGCCAACTCTCCTGAGCACCCAGGGAACTGGGGCACGTAGTAGTGCGCACAGCGCTGGAGAGGACGGCCAAAGTAAGACCCCCTCACAAAAAAGGAGAGAGAGGAGGCAACGCCAGGCGGAGGTAAATAGCGAGGCTGTTGCCCAATGTTCCTCCTGCACTCTCCTCTAACAAAGTTGGGAAAGAGGCCAATCTTCAATTGGAGCAGAGGCCTCAGACACAAAATGCTGCATCTGCAGCTTATGCAGACATGGCTAAGAAGCCAAAAGAGGACAGGAAGGACAATATCCTCAAACCCGGGAGGAATGGAGAGACCAAACCAAAAGATGTCTCTCTAAAGCCGAAGCTGGCAAAACCCCCCCCGACAGGCGGTAGTGGCGGTTAGCCCGGAAGCAAGACCTCGCTGAAAGAGGCCATCTCCAAGGCCAAGTCGGAAATTAATTTGAGGGACCTTGGTATAAATGAGATTCGCCCAAAGAGGGCTGTAACTGGGGGTCTCCTTTTGGAGATCCGTGGTCCGGACAGCGCCAGGAGGGCGCAGGAGGGATTTAGTAGCCAGCATGTCTCGGGTGCTGTCCGGAATGGGGGTTAGTGTGACTCGACCCACCAAAAAAGCGGAGCTCCGAGTCACAGACCTAGATGATTCGGTGGGCTCGGCCGAGGTGGGTCGAGCCATTGCAATGTGTGGGGATGTGCCGAGGCCGAGGTACAGGTGGGCTAAATCCGCCGTACCAGCCGAGGCCTCGGCACGGCCTGGGTGCGCTTACCGTAGGCAGCGGCCCACAGGGTCGTTGCAAGGGATAGGCTGTTGGTCGGATGGTCGGCCGCCAGGGTGAGGGTCTTACCTAACAGACCCCTTCAGTGCTATAGGTGCTACGAGGCGGGGCACACCGTGCCCCAGTGCACCTCAGGGGTCAATAGGGGCGGCCTCTGCTACCGCTGCGGAGAGAAGGGTCATATTGCCCGAAACTGCTCTGCGGCGGTGGTATGCTGCCCCTTGTGTAGGGACCTGGGCCGGCCATCCGATTCGGAAATGTGGGTTGTGCCCCCCACCCCCAAAAAAAGAAGGGGGCAAAAACAAAAAGAAAGGATCTGGAGGGGAGAAGGCGGCTAATGCTGCTTACACCTCCTCAAAGGCTCCTTTAAAGGAGAAGGTAAGTGGCCGGGACGACATCCCCAGTGGGGGTCCTTCCCGGCCGCAAGAGGGGAAGGCACGAGCCGAGGTTAGCACGGCGCCTTCTCCAAAAAAGAGGAAGGGAGAGACGTCTTTCCCTCCCTCCACCCCGGGGAGTGCTGAGAGCCTGCCACTGCCACTCGAACGGATGGAGGTGGAGGAGGTTAAGGTGGATCAAATATCCGCCTCGCTTCCGGAGATGCCGATTGCCCAGCTATCTTCGGGGTCATCGGCGGACAGTGCAGGAATGGCTCTGGAGAGGGTTTATCCCCCGTCCCCGGCCCCTTTGTCGCACACTACGGTGGCGACAACTGTGAAGACGAGTCCAGAGGTGGCGGACAAGCCAGAAAGCCCGCTACCTCTGGATCCGAATCAGGGAGTCGGCACTATGTGCCAGAATGGCGGGGAACCTGATTTGAACCTAATCAAATAATGGCCCCCGCCATCCTACAGGCGAATCTAAACCGCTCCCGCGGTGCCCAGGATATCTGGCTCCAGGCACTACGGGAGCGGAATATTGCTCTGGCCGTCGCTACTGAGCCCTACCGCGTCGTTGATCGCCCAAAGTGGGCGGGATCGGCAGATGGGCTCGTGACGATGGCCTGGTCGTGGCCACCCGTGTCCCCGTCGGTTAAAGTGCTGGAGCGGGGGCCGGGTTGGCTCGCGAATGCGTGGGGGGACATAGCGGTGGTCGGGACGTACATTACGCCCAACTGCGACCTCGCCTCCTACAAAGTACACCTGGACGGGGTGAGCACATGCGTTAGGCGCTGCCTCCCCCGTCCGGTAATAGTCCTGGGGGATTTTAATGCCCACGCTACGGCGTGGGGCTCCCCCAGGACACACAGCAGAGGCGAGGTCCTTCTAGATTGGGCGTCGGCGTGCGATCTCCGGCTCCTAAACAGGGGAACCGTTTTTACCTGTGTACGGCCGCAGGGGGGGTCCATTGTCAATCTGACATGGGCCTCCCCCAATATCTGCGGCCGGGTCGTGGGGTGGAGGGTCCTGGAGGGGGTGGCCACACTTAGTGACCACCTCTACATCTCCATGGAGGTGACCGCCCCCCCCCCACGACAATAGCGATGATACGCGGGGTCCCCCTGGCCAGAGACGCACGCCGGGAAGTTCCCGACCGCCGCGATGGGTCACCGCCAAGATAAGCGAGGACCTCCTTGGGGCGGCACTTCACGCGGTGCCCTGGCCGGGCGTTCCGGCTGGGCCGCCCGTGGACATAAACGCGGAGGCCGAGTGGTTTCGGGGCGCGTTGCAGTGTATTTGCGACACGGCTATGCCCCGGTCCCGCTCGGCCAAAAGGCCGGGCGCCGTGTATTGGTGGAACGGTGACGTGGCCCATCTGCGCAGTGTTTGCGTGGGGGCCCGTCGCCGGTACAGGCGCGTCTGGTCCCGCGGGGGCGTCGATCCGGCGGAGACGGTGCGCCTGTATTCTGAATACAGAGAGGCGAAGATCTGCCTCGGGCGCGCTGTCATGAGCGCCAAGGATGCCGCATGGCGAGAGCTCCTGGACTCCGTGAATGCGGACCCGTGGGGGCGCCCTTATAGGATGGTGCTAAATAGGCTCTGTCCTTGGGCGCCCCCTCTTACGGAGTCCTGAGACCCCGCTTTGGTCCGGCGCATTGTGGCGGCCCTGTTCCCCCCTGTAGTGGGGTCAACAGTGGCTGCGGCGCCGGCTAGCCCGAGTCCGGAAGACTGCTGGGCTGGGCTTAGTGGGGTTACGGACGCGGAGTTCTCCCGGGCCATGGAAAGCCTTTGGTCCCGGAGCGTGGCTCCGGGACCTGACGGAGTGGGCTCTCGAATCTTGGCCCGGATCCTTGGTGTTCTGGGGGGTCGGTTTCGGCGCCTACTTGATGGTTGCCTTAGGGAGGGGATATTTCCTGCCATTTGGCGGGTGGGGCTGCTCGTCCTGTTAAAGAAGGGTGAGCGCCCCGTGGAGGAGCCGTCCTCGTTTCGGCCGATCTCTCTGATCGACGAGGCGGGCAAGTTCTTTGAAAGAATTATTGCCTATCGCCTCGTCCAGCACTTGTCGGGGGTGGGGCCCGACCTAAGTGACAGGCAGTACGGATTCCGGGAGGGCCGTTCTACAATAGACGCAATTATGCGCTTTCGGACCCTCTCGGAGTCCATGATAGACCGCGGCGGGGTGTGCTTGGCGGTGTCTTTAGACATCACCAATGCCTTTAACACCCTGCCCTGGGACGCGATACTGGTGGCGCTCGAGTATCATCGGGTGCCACTGTATCTGCGGAGATTGGTCGTGTCCTACCTCAGTGACAGAACTATTGAGTGGGTCGGCCGGGACGGGGACCGGCAGAGTCACCGGGTCGTGCGCGGCGTTCCGCAGGGGTCCGTTTTATGACCATTGTTGTGGGACGCCGGGTACGACCCGGTCCTAAGGACGGGTCTCCCCGCCGATGTTGAGGTGATCTGTTATGCAGATGACACTCTGATCGTCACCGGCGGGGAGGCACGTGGGAGAACCATCGCACTCGTGGAGATTGGTGTGGCGGCCGTCGTTGCTAACATCCGCCGGCTCGGTCTGGAGATAGCCCCTCAGAAAACGGAGGCACTCTGGGTGGCCAAGGCTACACGGAGTGAGGGGCTGACCGGCTGGCGAGTGCGGGTGGGTGGGGTCTGGGTCGAGATCCGCGGTGTCATGAGATCTCGGCCTCGACCTGGACAGCCACTGGCGCTTTAGCTCGCACTTTGAGAGCCTGGCCCGCCGTGTTGAAAAGGCGGCGGCGGCGTTATGCCGCCTGCTACCCAACATCGGGGGGCCTGGGGAGGGGATTCGCCGCCTCTACTATGGAACGGTGCGGTCCAAATTTATGTATGGGGCCCCGGTATGGGTCCCGGACCTGATGGCCGACCGCGGGAACGTTATGATGCTGCAGAAAACAGAGCGTAGGATGGCCATCAGGTCCATACGGGCGTACCGCACCATCTCCTTTGAGGTGGCGACCCTTCTGGCGGGCTTCCCCCCTTTGGAGCTTTGGCGCCGGCGCGAGGGGGTGCCGGATGTGTTCTAACGAGTTCCCGGTGCCCCCTCCTTATGCGCCTGAGAGGTCACCGTGGAGGTTTTAGCGGGTGCAAGTCCCGTACTACCGGCGGACCCCCCCTGGGTCCGCCGGTGTGGGTTAGCCATTTCCTCCACGTAAAAAAAAAGGATAGGCCCTGCTGATCGCAGGTATACGGCGCAACAGAAAGACACCTTGAATTTATAACACTCCGCGGTCACAAACACTGATCACTTTATTACAGGAGCACTTGACCTCCTAACCACTGACAACCGCGGAACGTACCGAATTACTGCACTGTCTTGACTGGATTATTTATCACGGGGGAGATCTTGCATAGGACGAAAATTTGCACTACGTACTGATCGATCTGGATAATTTTCGCGGTAAATGCGTTTTGCGGCAGATGCCGTGGCATTCCGTAAATAAAAACAGATGTTACACAGTTCGGCGGCGCGGCGGAATCATGATCGACACTGACAATTTCTTCCTAGGCTTTTTTCCTCGTGCCCTCGCATTCCTCCAGCGCGACTTCTCGGGATGTAGCTTCCTCGAAGTACTGGAATTTTATTTGTTAGTTGACACGAACGAGAGTCGGTCTTCCTCGGTCAGTCTTTTTAATGGAGATGAAACTCTCTTCCAGGTCGAAAAGGTAGCGGAAAAATGTAGGAGAGCAAGAAACGTTTAGCTCGCAGATGGTTACCAGTGTCTCGAAAATGTGGCCGTTTATCACACAAGTTTCGTTACGTTTTTATATATTTATATAACAAAGTTGAAAAAAGTAGGTACATGTTAGATGAAATATTATGAAGGAAAACAATATGGATTATACCGTCCTCATAGAAATTATATATTATTTGAAATGTAAGGTAAATGTCCCAGTGGTTGGACATGTCCTAGTAATTGGACACTGTCGTGAATTTTTATTAATATTAATGTAAAAAGAATACTGACGAAGTTGAGGAAATAAAATTATTATCCCGGGTTATTTTTTATACTAAAAATCATTGCAACAGATCAGAAACACACGATATATATTTGAAAAAGGAATATTATTATTTAATGCATTATTTATGAAGAGCCTACTAACCGTTCGACTAAGACTGAGAGCGTCTTTGTTAAGTTCACAATTAATACTTTAGTTATGCTTCTACATCAAGTAAAGGTTTTTTACACTTATTAAAGTCTGTTTAATTGATAACCATATATTTTTAAGTCATCTTTGTTTTGTTTCATTTTAAAACTAACATGTCTATACACTAGTACATAAAATCGCCGTTAGCCTAGTTATTGGACAATCTGTCCAGTGACTAGAGCAAACATGTATCGGCTTGGCCCAGTGTTTAATTGTTTTTAGATACTTTTTTTTTTTAAAGAAATCTATATTTGTAGATAATATAACCTATATTCATAATAAAAAATTTGATTTTTAATAAATCATGCCAAAGGAAAACAGAGACAGAAAGTCTTATACACCAAAAGACGTAGAGAGTGCTGTTGAAGCTGTTAAAAAAAGCATGTCGTTAAGAATCGCCAGTAAAGAGAAAATTTTAGAATATATCAACATCGAAGGACAAAAAGAATAAAATAACTGAAGAAAGTTCTAATACATTGTAAATTTCATTCATAATAAATAAATATTTTAATATCTATTCAATGAATTGATTAATGAGCTCAAATTAAACAAAAATTGCCCTTTTCACTGTTACAATTACGAATGTGTGCGTGCATACGTAAGCGCGCTTAAATATTATATGTTATATGGTTATTTATTAAGATTTTATTTAAAAATTGTATTCTTTTTATATATATTGTCAAACTTTTTAAAGTTGTACAACATAAAAAATGTTAATTATTTTATATCAATGATTTTTCTGAAATTTAATCTTCTGTCTAAGCACTGGGACAGCTAAATTTAATCACTGGGACATACCGTAAATTCTGTCCAATAAATGGGACAAATGAACGCTTTTATAAACATAAATTTTTATATTTTTCTTTTATATAAATGATATTCTATAACCATGTTTCTGAAAGAAGAAAACTCAATCTAGCGATTGAACAAACTTTCAGATTAATTTACATTGTTTTAAACTGTAGAAAATTTTAATAACAGGAACATTGTCTTAAAAGTTCAACCACTGGGACATTTACCTTATATTGAAACGGCAGAACCTAATAAAGGATTTGCCATTGTACCGTATTTAATTTTCAAGTAGTCCATAAAAGAGAACTTGATTTTACGTGTACCTAAATAAACGCATGCACATGAATGTAATAGATCCGTGTAATCTTTAATAAACAGGTAATCCTTCCTATAGCTCGAAGCGATTGACAAAAAATTGGGAAGAGAGAAAGGGAATGTCGGAGTAACGCGTGACGGTCCCCCGCGAGTGACCTCCTGGTCATCGTTTATGACTACATTGCTTCGCGGGGTAGGCAGCAACCGTCGGCATTAAAAGCGAGTATTACCGATGGCGGAGCGACTAGGTACACCGATGTTCACTTATTTCACTTCGACTGATCAGACCCGCATACCTCCTGACTGTTAATTTACCAGCGATATACAGTACTTTGGAAGGCTGTATTTCACTAACCCTTTATCAGCGACCCTAAGTGCTAATACTTTTCTTCTAGAAAACATCATAATCTACAATTTAAGTGAAAATCAGTCAATTCCACCGGTCTCCAAAATTCTATATAAACTGTGCGGGGTCCTTTGTAAGTCCTTTTCCTCTTAACTTAAAATGTTAAGCAATGGAAAAAACTCTAGTTTTAAAAGACCGCGGACTCACGACACATACCTCGCGATTGTACGTTGAAAAGTGTCGCAGCATCACGCAATCGGAAGGATTCAGAGTGAATCCATTCCGATTATGGAAGGACTATGCTACAATGTATTGTCTCATTAGCTAATGAGAGCGCGATTTCGACGCTAGCGAGTCCGCGATTGGTCAACCCTCATGGTTAAAAAATTCTTAGTAACGTGATTGTGACTGAAATGAATTTTCTCACGTAACGTACCAACCAATTCGCGGTGATCTCTCGGTATATGTACACAGCACCGTATATGTACGGTGATTCATCTTAACAAACATTTTGTGTATTTGCCTTTTTACGCTACACGTGATTTCCCCCGATTTAAAATAATTAATCACTTTCAATGATAAACAAAAAATGGTAAAGGACTTGACTTTATTTGTTACGCCGCTTTAATTTCTTATAATAATGTTATTTCCATCGATGCGTGTCGACTTGTTTGTTCGAAGCACAAGCGCAGCGCCTAGCGTTGTCAACTTCGCTACCGCGGCCGCTTCACCGGTAAACTCGCGCTCTGATTGGTTAATGTTTTTCGTTAATAACTCGTTAACAAAGCTCCACCTAACATTTTCGCTAAGGAAAATGTTGCACTTCCTTGAAAGGGGTAATTCTTGAGGTGATTTTAAATAACTTTTTCCTTAGCGAAAATGTTAGGTTGGGCTTTGTTGACGAGTTATTAACGAAAAACGCCGACCAATAGAAGCACGAATACACCGGACAAATTTCAGCGCGGGCTCTAGCTGTGAGTAGTATTGGCCCGCAATCGTCCGCGCCATCATTAATCCGCTGTACTCGCTTCGCGATTGGTCGGTGTTTTTTGTTAATAACTCGTTAACAAAGCCCCACCTAACATTTTCGCTAAGGAAAAAGTTGTTCAAAATCATCTCAAGAATCACCCCTTTTAAAGAACTGCAACATTTTTGTTACACCCTGTATATATATGTGTGTGTGTGTGTGTGTATTTCAGTTTAGTTATTCACTCATAAATTTATATTCTCCCATTTAGATTGCGTTTTTGAGTTAGGTTTTCTTCAAAAAGCTAAGAAACTACAGGACCGAATTAGAACAAAATCTAATCAGCTCTAAGCTTTATTGACACACATCGATTGCATCATTGATCATTTTAATTTCATTACTAGTTTGATAGGAAACGTTAACGAAAAATTTCATCGCATACGTACGTACGCACGCACGCACGCACGCACGCACACATACATACACACGAACAATTTGTTAAAAATAGGCTAAAATGACCCGATTTCGATTTTCGGGGTCATTACAATAACTTCCCTCCAAATCGGGAAGTTAATAAATAAATAAAGGAATGAGTAAGTAAATAAACGAATAAGGAAGTAAATAAACAAACAAATAAATAAACAAGTAAGTACGTAAGTGAGCGAGTGGAGTGAGCGAGTGAGCGATTAAGCGGGTGGAGTGAGCGAGTGAGCGATTAAGCGGGTGGAGTGAGCGAGTGGAGTGAGCGAGTGAGCGATTAAGCGGGTGGAGTGAGCGAGTGAGCGATTAAGCGGGTGGAGTGAGCGAGTGGAGTGAGCGAGTGAGCGATTAAGCGGGTGGAGTGAGCGAGTGAGCGAGTGAGTGAGTGAGTGAGCGAGTGAGCGAGCGAGTGAGCGAGTGAGTGAGCGAGCGAGTGAGCGAGTGAGTGAGCGAGCGAGTGAGCGAGTGAGTGAGCGAGTGAGTGAGCGAGTGAGCGAGTGAGTGAGCGAGTGAGCGAGCGAGTGAGTGAGTGAGTGAGTGAGTGAGTGAGTGAGTGAGTGACTGAGTGAGTGAGTGAGTGAGTGAGTGAGTGAGTGAGTGAGTGAGTGAGTGAGTGAGTGAGTGAGTGAGTGAGTGAGTGAGTGAGGGAGTCAATCAATCAATCAATCAATCAATCAATCAATCAATCAATCAATCAATCAATCAATCAATCAATCAATCAATCAATCAATCAATCAATCAATCAATCAATCAATCAATCAATCAATCAATCAATCAATCAATCAATCAATCAATCAATCAATCAATCAATCAATCAATCAATCAATCAATCAATCAATCAATCAATCAATCAATCAATCAATCAATCAATCAATCAATCAATCAATCAATCAATCAATCAATCAATCAATCAATCAATCAATCAATCAATCAATCAATCAATCAATCAATCAATCAATCAATCAATCAATCAATCAATCAATCAATCAATCAATCAATCAATCAATCAATCAATCAATCAATCAATCAATCAATCAATCAATCAATCAATCAACTTTATTTGCACGTTGTTTTTCAAATATTTTTCAATTCTTGTCTTTAAACCGGACAATATGATAAAAATGGTATTTCATAAGTGAGTGACTCGAGAAGCAATTAAATTGTTGTCGATAATCAAGCATAAATATTCGTTCGGTTTTCAATCACTTATTCTATACAGATGTGCTTCAGTTTCTGCAATACAGTTACCGGAATAAGTTAATTCAATGCATTTTTGACATAAATTTAACCTTTATTTAGAAAGGATCAAAGTACATTTTAGCTATGAATACAATTCTTATAATTGTTTACACTTTTAGTTCTACTGGTTGATTGGAGTTGATTGGTTGGTAGTTGATTGGAATATCCTATTCCGATCAAAATGGAAACTGGAAATGTTCTAAAGCGGAACGACTTTTCAAGATGACATTGAAGGGATCAAAATAACTGATAGTCTCAAGAAATTACTAGATTTGATAGTATTCTTTGTGAGGTAGAACTTCCCACTCCGAGAAATATGCGACTTTTATTGTTGTCTTCAACGTACGTAATTGCCTGAATCTTAGATAATTTTCCAAATTAGCGCAAGAACATGAGATTACCGATTTTCATAAATATCGATCGCAGTTATGAATTTCGTTCAGATTTTCGGAAAGTAACAGCGCTGTACGAAATGTCCCAGGAAGGTCATCGTCGAAGCTGTTCCTCGTTTAAGAACTTTCAGGACGCTCGTGTTACATCGTATTTCCAGTAATCCCCGGGCTTTGGCAGGCCGATCAATGAAACTTTCTCAATTAGAACGCGTGCCCGTCGACGTCGATTACCTTCCCCAGGCTAATTAAAAGGAAAACAAATCTTCTGACCGCCCCAGCTGAAGCGCATTGTGTCCTTCCTTCGAGCCAACCAGAACTCCGAAGGAACTTCCGCTCCTGAATTAATCGCCGCTGACGTGGAAGTCGGTCGAATTCATCTTTTTTGCCCCGTAACAGGCTTCGGTTTCACGGTAAACTTTAGAGAACGTCGCGAGGAGTCCAGGGTATTCCCAGAGCTTCGGTTTCGCGTCCCAGAATGGAGGCCGACGGATAAAAGCGACGAAAGAACGGTTGAGTTGGATACTGGTCGAGTCCGTTCCACTTGACAGACAATGATTTCATCGACAATGTTTAGACATCAGTTTTCATCGACATTCTGATGTCATCGATATCAATTTTCATTGACATTCTGTTTTCAACGACATTCTCTAGAACTTTTGTAAAAGCTGTGTCTACTGCATGGCGAAATATAATGGTTGCGATATAATTAATTATTGTAGCGTATTGCATAAATGAAAATTTTTTGCGTTCCTAGCAATGTGTTTACAATTTCTATCAATTGTTTCAATTACTTTAATTTTATAGTCTTTGGATGTTTCCCTGAATAAAAATTTGCAATTGTTTATGAAGTAATATTTATAAAAATGCGCTACCTTCAAAATGAAGACAGTTCGGACATTATATTATAAGACATTTTTTGTTCTATTTAAGCTCCCCTACTACCCTTTAGAATATTGCTACGTAAAGAATTTACATCCTGCATGTATATCTTAATAATCGGCGAAGGTAGAATGTCTTTGAAGAATGATGTCGTTGAAATCAGAATGTCGATGAGATCAGAATGTCGATGAAAACTGATGTCGGTGACATCAAAATGTTGATGAATACTGGTGTCAATGAAAACATATACCGGTGAAATAGTGTCGACGTAAACATTGTCGATGAAATCATTGTCCGTCAAGTGGAACAAGACCCATACTGGTCACGTAGATACCCGGTGACAGAGTGCAACTATCGAAATGTTGGTAGAAGAAGAGGTTCTCCTTCCGTGGACATACCCGCTCTTGTTGGGAGGAGAACGGCAAATCGAACAATTTAAAGGAAAGGGCGTTGTAAATGTGAAATCGGTTTATGAATTATGCTCTTGAGCGACGAGGCCTTCATGTCGCGAGCTTTAATCGCCCCGTCGAATGAGACAGGTCGATGAAGTGGGCCGCTGAATTCGCGAATTTCCTGGCAAACCTTCCGCTATCGAGGGACACGAAAATGAACGAATTCCGGGTATAACTGTGGAACGGGCAAACAGCTAATAGCAATGCAGGGAATCAATAATGATAAGGAACAGTTTTAACGTGTCTCGCGCAGATTTTTCTTTTAAGCAGATAAAAAAAAAGGCCTGTAAAATAATTCCATTAAAACATAATTCATGTAAATAATACAAATTCACATCATTGAAATGAATAAAGGAGTTTTTGCAAGTTAGTACATCCTACTTTTCATTGGTTTAGAGTTTAGCCAAAACTTTCTACCTAATCAATTATTTTATTATGTTGGGAACCGGGCGAGAATGGAATAAATTTGTTCGGTTTAAAAACAAACCCTTAAGTAACTTCCCGATTTATAGGAAAGTTATTGTAATGACCCCGAAAATCGAAAATCGATTTTTTGGCAGATATTCATATTTCAAGGTCATTGGGGTCATTTTAGCCGATTTTTAACAAATTGTTCGTGTGTATGTATGTATGCGTGTGTGCGTGCGCGCGCGCGCGCGTGTGTGTCTGTGTGTGTGTGCGCGTACGTACGTACGTACGTATGTGATCAAATTTTTCGTTAACGTTTTCTAAAAAACTAATAACGAGATCAAAATAATCGATGCTGCAATCGATGTGCATCACTGTAACTTAGAGCTGATGAGATTTTGTTCTAATTCGGTCCAGTAGTTTTTTAGTTTTTTAAGGAGAACCTAACTGAATAACGCAATCTCAATGGGAGAATATAAATTTGTGAGCGAATAACTAAACGGAAATAATATATATACATTGTGACGTGGGGGGGGGGGCAGGAACGAGCACTTTTAATAACCGGCTTTATTTATGACACGCGCGTCGACCGTCGTCGATATCACCAACGACAACGCTGTGGTGGGAAGGAGGTGACCGGAGGATACGCCGAGGAGCAGAGTCGTCGCCGGTGAAGATGCATTGCCCGACGACGAAGGACTCCGGCACTGTGGAGACAGCTGCACCAGAACGGCGTGGAGACGGCTCGGCAATTGTACCGCTCTGGGAGCGGCAGTTGCGGATGGGTCCGTTCAGGGCGGAAGCACGTGCCCTGAACACTGGGTCCAGTCGACACGGGACACGGTGGTCCCGCTGTGGTTTCTGTCGGGCAGGAAACCATGGGCGATCGGGACGATCGACATAGAGAAGATGGCCATTTTGTCTCGCCGTGGGAGTCCGAGTGAGGAGATGCCGAAACCGATACAGTTTGCCAATCCGGAGGACTGGCTGTCGATTCCCCCAATCTCCACGCACCGATATCAACGCTAGTTTCACGGATTGGACGGAGCGTGACGTCACGCGTCGCGTGCCAATGAGGTGAGTCGGGAGGAAGCGGAATAATATCGTATTACGCGCGACGAGACAGCGTCTCGTTCTGTTACGTTCGGACCTTCTCTCTCTCTCTCTCTCTCTCTCTCTCTCTCTCTCTCTCTCTCTCTCTCTCTCTCTCTCTCTCTCTCCGCTCCCCCTGTGCGTGAGAGTAAAGCTATTTTTATGAAAGCCTTTTTTTAGCTGGGCTCGCGAAAAAGTTATACTCTCCGGAAAACTTTTGTGCCGGCCTCACTAACATGGACGGATCTTCTAAATCTTGAGTTGCCGAAGGGCCTACGGCCTGCGGCCTAGTGGCCTGCGCGTGGTCGCATGGGTCGACTTGGGGCCTGGAGGAAACTCCGCTACGTCACCAAAATTTCTAAAGGGGGTTGCCTCCCCCGCAAGTTTACTGGGAAGCGCGCGAATGAAATAGATGGCACGATAGGCAGTAGGTAAAAAATAAAGGGTCTTAAAAAATTAAACAAACATTTTTATCTATAAAGACCCAGTCACCAATTACTTCATAGTAGACATCGAAGGAAAAATTGTGAGGTTCTATATTTATTTCATTTACTAATTCAGGCTTCGGAATTAACTGAACTCTTCGGCCGATTCTCGAAGGCGACACCTCCTTTCTCCTGCCGTGCGTCTCACTCCCCGCGGCAACCATAGTGCTCGAATAAATGAATCGCGCGTGGCGTATTGGGGCGACACCGCTATTTATTTCAGTAGGATATATAGGGGGATTCTGGACGAAGTGTGGGCGCAGGGGTGAGCGGGGCAGGGGGACGAGGGGCCTCGCGCAATTGCTGACGATGGGCGCGGTGGGGAACGGGGGCAGGGGGGACGCGGCAGGCGCGTAGTGTGGGTGCGGGGGTGAAGCGGGGAGGGGGGTGCGGACCCATCACGCAATTCCACGCGGTAGACGCGGTGGACGCGGGGGTGAAGCGGGGTGGGGGGTGCGGACAGGCGTGTGGAGGGGGGGGGGGAACAGGACCTCGCGCTATTGCTGACGATGGGCGCGGTGGGGAACGGGGCAGGGGGACACGGTAGGCGTGTGGAGGGGGAACAGGGCCTCGTGCTATTGCTGACGATAGGCGCGGTGGGGAACGGGGCAGCGGGAGGCGACAGGCGTGTGCCTAGGGGAACAGGGCCTCGTGCTATTGCAAATGTAGACGCGGTGGTGTGAGGTGGGGAAGGGGGAGAGGAACCCGAGACTGCTGATGAATGTAGACGCGGTGGTGTGAGGGGAGGGGAGGGG
The DNA here is from genome assembly GCA_030770465.2 of Perdita meconis. Lineage (NCBI taxonomy): Eukaryota > Metazoa > Arthropoda > Insecta > Hymenoptera > Andrenidae > Perdita > Perdita meconis. The sequence goes on along the minus strand of JASKOS020000015.1, from coordinate 5,660,808 downwards.
AATACCTGAAGCTACAGCGACGCGACCACGTACAAGTAGACGCGGTGGTGCGTGTGGAAGGGGGAGAGGGACCCGAGACTGCTGATGATGATATTTTAGCATGCATTTCCGTGCTAACTGCAAAACAAATTCTATTATTCGCAACCATACACGCCTGAGTTTCGGCAAAAGAGATTCGGAGAATCTCTTCGCTGAAATTCAGATGTGTATCCACCGAGAAAGGGAGTCAATTGAAGGACACGGGGAGGGAAATATTTTGCCATAGAGACTACACGTGCCAATGAAACACTATCCCGGATATGCATCTGCATTCTTTCGCTAGATCGAATTTTATCAAATCTACCGTTTTTGTATATCGTATTATGGAGGGGGAGGAAGGTCCGAGACTGCTGATCATGATGGTATTATTTTACCGCAGAGAATACTGAGACACGTGCCAATGCTAGAACACGTGCCAATGAAATATTACAAAGGAATTTTATTTTTTTAAACTATGACCTCGCGGAGAAAACATCAATTCTTGGGAACGTGCTAATGAATTATTATACTGATTTTTAAATGGTGTGCTGGTGCGAGGGATTAGTAACCATTAAAATATTTCGCGAGACTGCTGATAATGATGGTATTATTTTACCGCAGAGAATACTGAGACACGTGTCAATGAAACACTATCCCGGATATGCATCTGCATTCTTTCGCTAGATCGAATTTTATAAAATCTACCGTTTTTGTATATCGTATTATGGAAGGGGAGGAAGGTCCGATACTGCTGCTGATGATGGTATTATTTTACCGCAGAGAATACTGAGTTAAATGGTGTGCTGGTGTGAGGGATTAGTAACCATTAAAATATTTTAACGCAGAGTGCGCGGGGAAGGGGAAGGGAGGCCCAAGACTGCTGATGGTGATATCAGAATACTGGAGCACGTGTCAATGAAATACTACAAAGGAATTTTATTTTTTTAAACTATAACCTCGCGGAGCAAACATCAATTCTTGGGAACGTGCTAATAATACTGGGAGGGGGGATAATGCATTGTTCATCACTTTTTCCAACCCTGAATGGGTATAAAGAACCTTCAGAGCATCGCTTTGATGGATTAGTTGCTCGCACGCTCAGTCGGAAGAAGAACCGTTCTACATTAACAATGAATAAACATCAGTTAGAAGACAGTGAAAATCATTCAATCATGAAGAAACCATGTTACGAGTAAGTAAATGTTTTGCAATTTTCTTTTGCTAACACCATCACTATTTATTCCTGAATAAATAAATAAAGTATTACTTTTTTGTTTAACAGGACCACAACTTCTACAGTCAAGGCGAATTCTGGAACGCGTATCTTAGGAAGAGAATATCCCCTCACGAATACTATGTACAAGCGTCTGGAGATCGGCATTCGAATTGAAGACTCTAAGAGTTGTTGCGTTGAGCTAGCAATTACGGATACCAAGCGGAATGAAATTTGCTTCCCTATGTCGACGTGGAAATCGCTTCTCGATCAGAAGTCAAATATACTGCGAGGATTCCAGGAAGATGTCAATATATCGGAAGAACCCTTGTGTATTGATCATCTGATGCTGAAGTTCAAGTGGTTATACAATAATAAAATAGTGCAAATAACTAATTCAAAAAGCGATCATAAAATCAATATATATATGATGCAAGATACCATGCGTAAGATGTTCACATATGAAAACTGTATTAATCATATGTATTCTTGGTTATCCGAGAATTTGTATCTTGTGTCTAACAAATTTACATCTTTTGTAAATACTTTACGTGCATCAACCACAAAAGATTATGCAGCAATAATTTCTGCGAGTGATAATTTTGAACGGAACTCGTTGATTGATTGCGAACTAGTTGCATTAGGATTGTATTTTATAGTGCGAGAAGCAAAACAGTAAATACTATTGTACACGTATAACCAATAATAAATATTATTGTATATATTATTGCTTTGCACGTATAACCAATAATAAATATTATTGTATATATTATTGCTTTGTACACGTATAACCGACAATAAATATTATTTTATATATTATTCCATTGTATATATACCCTTTCTTTAACAGAATAAACATAGTTGTATACAGTAGAACGTTGATTATCTAATTTAATATTTAAGTTATTAAAGTGGTGGGAGAGGTGGATGAAGATGAGGTGTTCCATATAAAAAAAATGAATTTTTTTTATTATAATACTAAGGTAAAACGCAAATTAATACACAGTTTCTTTCCTGATATACTAATATATTTTATGTACGTGCGTGTGTTTGAGGTGGGGATACAATCTTTTCTCTCTCTCTGAGAGATGGAAGTATAGTGTGAAATCATAAATCGCGCTGTAGACAGCAACAGGCATCAAATCCAACTGTTTGCTGACCATGTGAAGAACTGTTTTCACGCGTTCAAAGTATATCTTTTCTTTTTCTGCTAAAAATGGATTTATTCAAAGACATTTTTACGATGCTTTCCCAGATGTCAGTGCTACTGCGTACATCTAGTGAATATCAAGAGTGGGTGGAGCAGTGCAACGAAAATTTGCGTATCGCGGATGATTATTTGCGGAAGCAAGGATTGCCTGTCGGTACGAGGCAGCGCATTACCGCATTCATTGCGCGAACCAAAACATTACGTGCCGTTGTGCGTGCGAAATTTTCGCGAACGGAGTGCGGACTTGCGGGGCAATCGAGTGGACCGACCGTTGTCTGGGAAGATGTAGATTCAGCGTTTCAAAAGCGTGTCGCGACAGGGGCAGTGATTAATCTGAAGCATCTCGATCCACACCGCTTTTTCAAGGACGTTCGCAGGATAGTGCTATCGCGTGTTACAGCTGCAATCACCGAACACTCAAGTGTTGCCGTGAATACAGTACTGAACGCGGAATTTGCACTAAAGTACAAGACCGCCGTGAAGAGTTTCGCCACGCGAAACCACGTACTGTTTATCACATCGAATTTACGCGAGTGGTTCGCGAATCATGTGGTGCAACCTCTCACGGTGGCGATAGAGGAATTCCAGGAACGTGACAGTGGGTGGGCGCTTGTAAACATCCAAAACTTGATGGTGAACGTAAACAAGTACAATCCCCTTCACGCAGGATGCAACGTCCAGCTACCGCGCGCAGTGCAAGCGAAGAAAGCAGTAGTAAACATACAATGCAATGACAACGCATGCTTTCTATGGTCCATCGTTGCAAGTCTCTATCCCGCTGCCGATCACACGAACAGAATATCCTCGTATCCCCATTATTCAAGAGTGCTTTGTACAGACTGTGTTAGTCTTCCTATGACGCTGGACCAGTTGAAGAAATTCGAGAACTGCAATGAGATTTCAGTGAACGTGTACCAGTGGCAGGAAGGAAAGTGCGTACCAATTCATTTGACTGCGTTGAAGAGGGAAAAGCATGCCAACTTGCTCCTGGTACAGGATCCACAGGATGCACAACGTTATCATTTCGCCTGCATTCGAAATCTCTCCAGGCTGGTTCGTGCACAGGTTTCCGGACATCGCTGCAGAGTTTTCATTTGTGATAGGTAAGTTTATATTAGTTTTCTTTAGATATCGTCGTAACATGCATAGAAACTCAAATCTAAGAGTTTGCCCTTTTTTCTTTTCCAGATGCCTACATTACTTCTATTCGGAGGAGAAACTGAGCGCACACAGCATCGACTGCATGCGGATGAACGAGTGTGCCATCGAGCTTCCTTCCGAGGAGAATAAATGGCTGCACTTTAAAAACCATGATCGCAAGGAACGTGTACCCTTCATTGTGTATGCTGATTTCGAATGTCTGCTGGAGGACATGCAGCCCGAACAGCAAAACACCGAAACCCGTTCATCGTGCACCTATCAACATCACAAGGCGTTTAGTGTAGGGTATTACATAAAATGTACATATGACGAATCTCGTTGCATGTATCAGTCATACCGTGGTGACTCCAACTGTGTACAATGGTTCGTAAAAGAGATGTTCGAACTAGCAAGTTTCGTTGATAACATATTTAAAACAATAATACCGATGGAAGGATTATCGATCGAAGAACGTGATAGCTTCTATAGGGCAACACAATGTCATATATGTAGACGACCTTTCCTCGAATCAGATATAAAAGTACGCGATCATTGCCACATAACTGGAAAATACAGGGGCGCAGCTCATTCTAGTTGCAATTTAAATTATCAGAATTCATTCACAATACCTGTAGTATTTCATAATTTATCTGGTTATGACGCACACTTTGTGATTAAAGAATTAGCAACAGCGTTCGAAGGAAAGGTTGACCTGCTACCATTAACGAAAGAAAAGTACATCTCTTTTACGAAACACGTCAAAGGGACCGGTATTGAAGGGAAGAAGGAAGTAAAATTTAAGTTCATAGATTCCTTTAAATTTTTAGCCTCAAGTTTAGATAAATTATCTTCTGATCTGGGTAAGGAAAAACTAACGATCCTTCGAAAGGAAGTTGAAAAGGAATTTCGAAACCTTTCGGAGGATCAGTTTGATCTCTTAACCAGGAAAGGTGTCTTTCCATACGATTACGTCACGACATATGATAAACTGAATGAGACGCGACTACCGCCGCGTGAGGCGTTCTACAATCGGCTGAACGACAGGCACGTGTCAGAGTCAGATTACGCGCACGCGACAAACGTCTGGGAGAGCTTCCACATCGAGACGTTAGGCAAGTACAGTGACTTGTATTTGAAAACAGATGTGTTATTGTTGGCAGATGTATTTGAGAATTTTCGATCACATTGTCTTGAGAGTTACAAATTGGACCCTGCGTATTATTGTACATTGCCTGGGTTTGCATGGGATGCAATGTTAAAGTACACCGGCATCGTGTTTGAACTCCTAACTGACATAGATATGGTAATGTTTGTTGAACGAGGTATACGCGGGGGTTTAAGCCAGTGCTCTCATCGATACGCATTCGCCAACAACAAGTACTTGCCTACGTACGATCCCTCAAAACCATCAACGTACCTCATGTATTTCGATGTGAACAACCTATACGGTTGGGCAATGTCTCAATGTATGCCGTACGGAGGACTTCGATGGATCGACGACACCGAACGCGTAGCCAATTTCGATTTAAACTCTATCCCCGTCGACGGATCTGAGGGTTACTTCCTAGAAGTGGACCTTGAGTACCCAAGGGAACTTCACGATTCGCACGCGGATCTCCCGTTTTGTCCAGTACGCGAACAACCAACCGATGGAAAACAGACAAAACTGCTGGCGACATTACACAACAAGGAACGATACGTAATACATTATCGGTACTTGCAACAGTGTTTACGTCACGGTTTACGTCTTCAAAAAATTCATCGAATTCTGGAATTCAAACAGTCTCATTGGCTTCGTGATTACATACAATTAAATACTGACTTTAGAACTCGAGCGACTAGTGATTTTCAAAAAAACTTATATAAATTAATGAATAATGCAGTATTTGGCAAAACGATGGAGAATGTGCGAAATCGTGTGGACGTAAAGTTGGTTACGCGTTGGGATGGACGATACGGTGCGGAGGCTCTGATCGCAAAACCAAATTTCCACAGCCGTGCAATTTTTTCAGAAAACACGATCGCCATACAGTTAAACAAATTAAACGTTTTATTCAATAAACCTATATACGTAGGTATGAGCATATTGAATGTGTCGAAGGTGTGTTTATACGACTTCCATTATGAATACATCCTTCCAAAATTTAGCAAACATTGCAAAATTCTCTACACTGACACCGATAGCTTAATTTATAAACTCGATTGTGAAGACGCGTACGAGATAATGAAGCGTGATGTCATCAGTCGATTTGATACGAGCGATTACGCAGCGAACAATCCATACGGTATGCCGCGCGTAAATAAAAAGGTACCCGGCCTCATGAAGGATGAAAACAATGGAGTCCCTATGACTGAATTCGTTGGACTGAGAGCGAAGATGTATTCCATACGCGTGTATAATAAGAAAGATACAAAAAAAATTAAAGGTATTAAAAAGAGTGTAGTCGAAAACCAAATCAGTTTCGAAGACTATATCGAATGTTTAAACAACTTTTCGGAAAAGCATATTAGACAAAACCATATTCGATCAAAATTACACGAAGTTTATTCAATAAATGAAGCTAAAGTCGCCCTCAGTTCGTACGATGACAAGAGATTCGTCTTGCAGGATGGTGTGTGTACAGTTCCGTGGGGGCATTACAAAGTACAATTATAAATATTCTTGTAAATAAAAAGTTTATTATTACCAGTTTGTAATCAATCAATGTATGTATTGTATTTCTATTTTTGTCAGTGCTTTACAATAAATTGTCATTATTTATCCAGGAGTTGTGTGAATTATCAAATCCTAACCATTTCACATACACCTTGTCTCCTTTTCTACGCAACACTTTTTCCACCAGGTACACGTTAGGATCTGCAACACGATGTAACTCATGTTCGTAGAATCCTCTAGCGATGGGTCTTCCACGGGAATCTTGCAGCAGATACATCGCAGGATTAGTTACTTGCACTTTAACTATCTTAAATACTTCAGTGGTCCAATTTGGTGTATAGCCTTTGTCAAAGATAGTTTTAAATTTGCTAATTCGTACAAACTCTCCAACCTTGAATTTTGCAGGTCCAGCAATCTTTATATTGTTATATACGGTGCTTAAAAGCTTGTTGGAAATTGTTGGAGTAACATCACATGGTCGCATTCCAATAGTCCTATGTTTTCGTGCATTGTACTCTACAACTAGATACGGTAACACATTGATCCATTTGTAGGTACCGTTGAGAGTAAATTGTTTCCACATGTTATTCTTCAATGTTCGGTTGAATCGTTCTACGACAGATGCCTTCATCACAGAATGCGTTGAATAATGGTTAATACCATATTTTGTCAAGAGCTTCTGCACTTCAGTATTGTAGAATTCTCTTCCTCGATCTGTATGCAAATTTTTAGGATATCGTTTTCGAAATATCTTTGCGAACGCTTTAGCTACCTCTCCGCCACTTTTAGTCTTTAGCGGTACAGCCCATGCGTACTTGGAGAACACATCGATAACAGTAAGTATATACTTGTTACCACCATTCATACGCGCATAAGGTTGCATGTCGGCTAGATCTGCTTGCCATAGATCGTCGAACCCATGCACTACAACCCGTCGTCGTGGAAAAATTCGTCTTGCTGGAGCGTGAAGTTCCTCCACTAATTGTATCTTTTCTTTGCTCATGTTGATAATTAGAGAAACGGACAGAAGAAATCTATGATGTATGAAAGTAATCGCAAGATGCAATCGGTGAATGTTATATCAACATTGGACTCGTTTTCTTCCATTTGCTCATCTTCTATGGTAGCTTTAGGATGCATTCTCGCTAGAGACTGACGTCTTTCAAAGTATACAAATATATTTATAACACTGAAAGTATCTTGACTACTTTTATTTCAAATGGAATTCAACATAATTATGTAATTTATTGATTTCATCCATTATTTCACGTCGTAGTGCGGAACATTTAGCGTCACATCCTTGCTTTGCGTCAGAAAAATAGTTTTTAGCTATGTGCTGCACTTGTTTTACTTCCTCTTTAGTATTATTCTCGGAATGTAATCTGACTTGTTGGATAGCTTCTCTCATTTCATTAGACATCTTTGAAATTTTCTCGTGTGTTTCTTTATACATCTTTAAATTGTTCTTCTCCAATTGATTCACCGTTTTTAAAATATTTTCTATTTTTTTATCCAAGCATACCTTGTTCACAGCATCAGTATCATATTTTGGATCCGCTAGACATCTTATGTTTCTGTTTCTTACATCGAAGGTTTCACCATCAAGACAAAGCGCGCTTCGTCGGACATAATTCGTGCATGCTGCATCGTCCTTGTTTGATTCGTTCCGTAACGTGACCCCAAACTTGTTGATTGGCATCGTAAACTGTACTGATAAAGATGATTGATACAATCTTTAATTTATAATCAATCCTGCTTCACGGAGTTCTTCTATGATTGACATGATTTCATTGTCATGACTTGTGTGACCGACGGCTCGTGATGATGACAGCAACCTCAATCTATCCACCAATTCGTTCGGATCATCCCAATGCACATAATCAACCGTATTACTGGTAACAGTCATGTACTTTGGTAAAGGTTGTTGGGATAAGCCGCTTCCATCACGCAGATTTAATATTTTTGTAATTACATATTTATACTTGTATCCCTTGTTAGCTACTATAGGCTTACCAGCATTATGCTTGCGTCTGTGAGCGTTTGTCGACAACAGTATGCTTTTGTATTTCTGTTCATCTTCCTCTGTGTATATGCTCTCATTGGGAACTTTTTTAAAAATGAGCTCATAAAGACCTGGTGTCCCCCTGTACCATATACCACCAATATTCATATTATCGTTCCCATCAACATCAAATTTGTTATCTCCAATCATCATCACATTGTTTTTAAAGTACACACCGTAAACGTTATCACTTTCCTTTTTAGTGTCTGTGAAAAAGAAGTGCAAGTATTTCCGTGCCAGCGGTCCGAGATGTTCATTCAGATATGTATTGGCTTCTTCGTGACGTTCAGGGTTCATAGTAATTTCACGCATTGACATTTCAAGAACATTTTCTTCAGGACTTTCTTGTAGTGGACACCCACCTTCATTTTCCACATTTTGTTCGTTAATATTTTGGTCACAAACATTTTGTTCGCGAATATTTGGTATGGGATCTACTTGTTGAGGAGGCCGCATACAAAGTCTTTTCGGTACTGCAATACGACGATAAGGTGTAGATTTTATAGGTGTTGATGTTGCTGGACGCAATCTCTTCAATCCTCGAATTTTTGGTAGAACATTCGATACAAGTGGTTGCTGATAAGGTGATAATGATGGTGTTGTTGACTCTGAAGATGATGTCATTTGAAGAACCGAGTCAGGGGACTGTTTTATGTTTTCAACTAATTGTTTCAAAGGTTCAATCACTGGTTTAAAATGTTGTTCTGCTATTGCATCAGCATCCACTTTTCCCATCTTTAGAGCTAAATATTTGTTACGTATAGCTTCACTCGTTTTTGCAATCTCTTTCGTTAACACCTCTGTCTTCCTCCTTTTCCTTTCTTCGGTGCAATTTTGTTCCATATTAAAATTACAAACGTTTAACACCCGTTCGAAACACGATTTTTACTAATCAAAACAAGTTTGAAACGTGATTGTTATAGTTGTGATGGTCGTGCGGTTGGTAAGGGACTGAGTCCGAGGCTCGCGAGCTCCAGCTCGCAGACCCCTACCCCGAGTCGGCAGGGCCGTACATATACATGACACTACCCCCCTTAGAAGAGTTGATGCTCCTGCATCAAAATGTAGTGTCGTGATATTAACAATCCTGTTTATCTGAAAAAATATGATACTATAGTAATGACCTGACGCTTGCATATCTCTTAGAAATAGAAGTATACCATTTGCCACACCGGAAATAGTAGAAATACCGGCTAGATCAAAAATTCAGATGCACATTAGGTTAAAACAAACAGATCTCCAGGAAGGTTACATACCGAAAATTAAAACACATGAAAATTTATATTTAGGAAACGCGTTAGTAAAAAATCATAAGAATATAGCATATATACACGTTACAAACACAAATACAACACCAATAAAATTAGAAATTTCAGAATTAGAATTACAGCCCATTGAAAAAATTTCCAATACTCTAGAAACAATTACAAATACAACAGATTCTCATAGTATTCCATTAGAATACAATGCAGAAATCTATAGTATAAAAATAAATGAACGGTTCAAAAAACTAAAAACACTCCTACACTTAGAAAATCTAAATGATGAGGAGAAAGAACATGTTTTACAATTAGCATCAGAGTATTCAGATTTATTTTACATTCCCGGAGATCAATTAAAACATACTTCAGTAATTAAACATGAAATACATACAACAGACGAGAAACCTATTAATACAAAACAATACAGATATCCCCCAGTTCATAAACTCGAAATTCAAACACAAGTTCAAAATTTATTAGAGAAAAACATAATTCAACCATCCACTTCGTCATATAATTCCCCAATTTGGATTGTTCCAAAAAAACCAGATAGCAATGGCAACAAAAAATGGCGAATGGTCATAGATTTCAGAAAATTAAATGAAAAAACAATAGCAGACGCATACCCTCTACCAAATATTATCGATATTTTGGACCAACTAGGCAACGCTCAATATTTTACCGTTTTGGACTTAGCAGCAGGTTTCCACTAAATAGAAATGCACCCAAAAGATAAGCAAAAAACAGCATTTTCTACACCGAATGGTCATTTTGAATTTAATCGCATGCCATTTGGCTTAAAAAACGCGCCAGCTACATTTCAACGAGTTATGGACATCGTATTATCTGGTTTACAGGGAAATGATTTGTTTGTATATCTAGATGACATAGTAATTTATGCAAATAGTCTCTCAGAACACGCAACAAAATTCCGAAGGTTAGCAAATAGATTGATGAATGCAGGACTAACATTGCAAACAGAAAAATGTCAATTTTTGAGAAAAGAAGTAACATATTTAGGACACACAATTACAAAAGATGGTGTAAAACCAAATCCCAATATTATATCGGCTATTCAAGATTTCCCAAGACCAGAAAACAAAAAGAATATCAAACAATTTGCTGGTTTAACCGGGTATTATAGGCGATTTATAAAAAATTACGCAAACATTATTTCACCAATAACGCAATTACTTCGAAAAAATGTGGATTTTTATTGGAATACAGAATGCCAAATTGCTTTTGATACATTGAAGGATAAGATTATAAAACAGCCAATTTTACGTTATCCAAATTTTTCAAAACCATTCACAGTAACTACTGATGCGTCTGATCATGCAATAGGTGCTGTATTAAGTCAAAAACATAATAATTTTGATCATCCAGTAGCATTTTATTCGAGATCACTCACGAAATCAGAACACCTATATGATACGATGAAAAAAGAATTATTAGCGATTGTGAATGCAATTGAATACTTCAGACCATATTTATACGGTAAAAAGTTCACCCTTATCACGGATAATAGAGCACTTATATATTTAAAATACAAACCAAATCCACCTCAACAACTACAACGTTGGCAAATGATATTAAATGACTACAATTTCGACATTCACCATCAACCTGGAAAATTAAACCTAGTAGCTGATGCCTTATCTCGAAACCCTACGAACATTATGCCCATTAGGCCAAGACAACAACTATCAGACACTACAGACACAGACAACAATAAAAAACCAAAGACATTTCATCAACCCTCAACTAGGATACGTTCAACATCGGATGACGGATCAGGAAATCCAACACCGCGCAAGAAACAATGTAACTCGCCAGAGAACATAACTTATTGGGTACCGGATCCAGACCCTAACTCACTAATACTATCGGACATGGAGTATACAGATATAGAGTCAGATGATACCATAGATGATAATAATAGGGACTCATTATCGTCTGTATCATCGGGCGAAGATTACATATCACAGAGACAAAAGATAAAACGGAAACGCATGAAGCATAAACGGTGTAAAACCACCAGAGAAAAAAAGAATCCAACAAAGCAAAATCACCAAATAAAAGGCAATACAGAAAAATATACGGTGGAAGAGGTAAATGAACCTAGTAATGACATAGCAGATAGAACAGAAACATGTTTGAGTAATAAAATGATAGGTGAAAGTGATGATCTTAAAGTAGAAAGTAATATTGATGCAACAATGAGCGAACGTCCGCTACACGACGATGAAAAACAAAGTGACCGTCCACTAAATGACGATAAACAAATATATCCTCACGCATCACTTTTTACAAAAAAACAAGCACATGCTGTAGAAGAAAACTCAACAACGAATTACTTTGACAATACATGTCTTCTCGATACAGATGCAAATACATCATTGGAAAATGTGACGCCAAATTTCCGTTCACCACCACCGTGTACTCAAAATTCTACAAAGTCGGATGATAATAAATCTCGAGATAATATAAATACATCACAACAAATGTTGCAAAATTCTGAAGAATATAATAAAGAAAATACAACTAAAACACAAACAAATCCACCGAACAAAAATTATACAACAAATATACAAGACCGAAACTTCACACTTCAAAAGTATAAGACACGTGTAGAACCAAGCAGTTCCAGTACCTCTACAGCGGATGAAACACAAGACGAAGCATACCAGCCATCAGCTTATCACAGAAAGCAGCTGATCATACCAAGGTCAAGTACACAACGAACGCATCGCGCAAGGAACGCAACAATACGAAATAGTATTATAATTACACCGAATAATTTTTTAACAAAAAAAGACAATGTCGCATATTTCGTTTCCGCAGATTGCATATTCGACACACCGATAACACAAACACTTCAGGAGAAAAGAATTATTACCCAACAATCTCTATTACAATGCAATCCAAACGTTGGAGATATTCTTATTACACGACACGGTCTTACTTGTTATTTTGGTATAGTTTGCAAAAAAAGTAGTACAGATGGTACAAGTGTTCATGTTACAAAAACATGTCTCACAACACTTTTAAATACACTGAACAAACTCCAAATTGATTCATGTACCATATCCAAAGATACCAAAATAATCGACTCATTTATGTGGTCAAACATAAAAACATTCTTACTCACAGATATACCACACACAGGCCTCACCATTACACTTTGTGAAGGGCTTATATCAGTTCCACCACCGGAAATTAGGAAAAGGATAATTGAAGAATTGCATAGTTCTACAATCGGCGGTCACAAGGGTATATCGAAAACTTACAAAAGAATTGCTTCTCAGTATTACTGGAGAAACATGAAAAACGATGTTAAAAACTTTATAAAATATTGTTTCGATTGCCAAAAAAACAAATTAGTGCGAGTTAAACCTAAAGCTCCGATGATTGTTACAGACACGCCTACAGAACCATTTTACAAAGTGGCTATAGACATATGCGGACCTTTAAGAAAAACAAGAAATGGTTATGGGTACATTCTAACAATTATCGACCTTTTTAGCAAATTCGGAATAGCAATACCTTTAAAACAGCAAACAGCTGTAGAAGTCGCTGAAGCACTCGCTACAGATTTCATTTCCATATTTGGTGCTCCACGAGTGATTCTTTCTGATCAAGGCAGAAATTTCATGTCCAACATATTCAAGGAATTTACAAACATTTTTAAAGTTAAACATTACAAAACATCAGCTTACCATCCACAATCAAATGGTGCTGTTGAACGTAGCCATCATGGTCTTATAGAATATTTAAAACATTTTATATGCGAATCGCGCGATTGGGATCAATATCTCAAGCTTGCGATGCTATCTTATAATACAAGTATACATGAAAGTACCGGTTTTACACCTTTTGAATTAGTTTTTGGTAGAACAGCATGTACGCCTTCAGAATTTCCACCTCTCGAAAAAACTCTAACGTATGACGACTACTTACGAAACCTCATTGAACACTTAAAAAGAATACAACAAATCGCAATGCAAAAACAAATACAATTTAAAGAAAGAACGAAGCGATACTATGATAGAAGAGTAATCGCACCAAATTTCTCTGTCGGTCAACTTGTATTTTTAATTAGAGACCAAAGAAAAGACAAGCTCGAAAGCAATTATATTGGACCCTTCGAAATTTTAGAAATTCTAGATAAGCATAATGTGAAACTAAAAATTAGCGAAAACAAATCAAAAATAGTGCATGTAGACAAAATCAAATTGGCACATGTTACAGATGCTTCTCATCACTAGCGCAAGCAGAAAGCCCGTACAAGATAACACCACTCACACAAAACCCTGGCTTACACTCGGAAGTATTAGACACACTGCGCTTGTACCATACTACCTGGACATTGATAACACACACGGATACACAAGGCTTCGTAACACAACGCACTCAATTGTGGGAAAACCTACAGGCTACTAAAGAATTCTGCAAAACAATAGGACCATCTTGCTTAATTTACGGACAACTAAAAATACTGGAATCCCGTCTATACAACATGAAGACATCAGAAGCAGTACTTCGCGAATTACTCCCAACTCTTCAGTTAGACACACATAATAGGAAAAGACGCGCACCTTTTGAATTCATTGGAAAAATTAACAAAGCTTTCTTTGGAACTCTAGATGAAGAAGACGCTATCAAAATTAACGAACGAATTGAATCTCTAGCTAACACAACACAAGAAATTGCAGAACTAATGACAGACCAGATACATATAGTTAAGTCAAAATTTAACCTTATACAACAACAAATTGAATCAACCTCAGAACGAATAGAAAATCAAATTAAGAACATTAATCAGGTTTTGTTAGCAAATATTAATACGGCAAAAATCCTCCAATACAATCAAAAAGCAATAGCATACGCAACAGAAATCGATGAAGCACTTACAGAACTAGAAATAAAAAGTAACATCCTTATCGACGCTATTCTTTTTGCAAAAACTGGTCAAATACACCCTCAAATTTTGTCGGCTCAGCAAATATTATCCTGCGCTGAGACTATACATAAATCTATACGCAACCTTGAATTTCCGATACCATTGGATGAACAATATATACCTCAGTTACTCGCAATAATCGATTTAACAGTATTCCACAATGGAGCCAAATTAATTTACATTTTGAAAATACCACTTCTAGATTACACTTCATATAAACTGTATCAACATTTTCCAGTGCTCATTCCTCAATGTATTAATGCTAATAGCAGCTCAAAATTTGCTTTCATAAAACCATTCACAAAGTACACCGCAATTTCTGTAGATTTTGAAAGTTATTCCAACATTCAAAATTTAGATAAATGTAAATACATAAATTCTTACTATATATGCAATCAAATCAGTCCAAGCCAGACTATAAGTAACGACGCTGAATGTGAAGTACAACTGCTACTAAATCCAAATTTCCACAATTTAGATATATGTGACATACGACTTAGAACTCTGAAACAAACTTATTGGTCCAGAATTCGAAATACAAATAATTGGTTATACGCTGCACCAAAAACCGATACACTTTACATTATATGCAACAATAAACAATCCTTTATAGAGTCAATAAAAGGAACAGGAATACTCCAAATTGAGAAATTATGTATTGCCAAAACACATTTAGTGAAATTAACACCATCAACCGAAATGACATCATATACAACAACAAATTTCTCCACCTACTTAGTAGTTTTGAATATTACCGAAATAATAAAAAAATCAATAGATTTAGAAGATAACGCAAACCTTACAGAAATATTAAGAGAAACAGACAGATATACAGAGACTTTAGAACAAAGTAGTATTACAGAAGATTTAACTCATCAGGAAATTAAATTAAAGACAATAATAGCAAAAGCTAAAGAAATCAGTAAAACACATAACATACATAATAGACTCTCTATACTTGAAAAAATAATGAAGTATATAGGATTTTCAATAGGGCCAATGATATTCACATTAGGACTTTGCTGGAAATTTTCAATATTCAGTAAAATCTTTTCAATAATAAATCTTATTACAAGTATTGCCGAACGAAATAGAGCACGATCGCAACCAATAAACGAACAAAGAATGATACGGTTAACTAATCCTATCGAAGTATCGACACCCCAAATTGAAACCATAAATAGAACCGAAACGGTACCAATGCAAACATTACACTACCCTACACAAAATATTATTCCATAACACACAGTTTACATTTTCTCATATATACCATAAAACATAGGCTATATTAGTTTATAGGTGCACTAATGCACATGTAGTTATACTGCTTATATGTTTTTATATCTTTATGCTTCTGTTTTATAACCGCATTTGTAAAAAACAAAAAAAAAAAAAAAGAAAAAAAAATATATATATCTTACTTAGTAATATAATTATGTATATATCATTTCTATAAAACCCTAATAAATAAGCTTCAAGAGTTTCAGGACAAAAGAAAAAAAAAGGGAAAAAGGAAAAGAACCACTATTATAAGACAATAATATAAATGCAAATTTTCTTTGAACATACACAATTTGGTAACTATGAAATATATTCAAACTATGCAGGTATATGTATGTATATAGAAATCCTTATCATATTATATCATAATTGAATTATGTCATGACATGCAAATTCATTACTATAGTATCATATTTTTTCAGATAAACAGGATTGTTAATATCACGACACTACATTTTGATGCAGGAGCATCAACTCTTCTAAGGGGGGTAGTGTCATGTATATGTACGGCCCTGCCGACTCGGGGTAGGGGTCTGCGAGCTGGAGCTCGCGAGCCTCGGACTCAGTCCCTTACCAACCACCAACCGCACGACCATCACATAGTTATAAACACTACAGTTTACAACTTGGCAGTTTACAACTGGACAGTTTACAACTTGACAGTTTACAACTTGGTAGTCTACAACTTGGCAGTTGACAACTTGACAGTTTACAACTTGGCAGTCTACAACTTGGCAGTTGACAACTTGACAGTTTACAACTTGGCAGTTGACAACTTGACAGTTTACAACTTGGCAGTTGACAACTTGACAGTTTACAACTTGGCAGTCTACAACTTGGCAGTCTACAACTTGGCAGTTGACAACTTGACAGTTTACAACTTGGCAGTTTACAACTTAGATGGTACTCCAACAGAGGTTGATGTTCAAATAGTATTGTTACAGTACGAGAAAGTCGTTAAATCCTCGCCGATGATGACCTTTACGTATAGGGCTGTCTTTGTCTATAACCACAAATTCATAGTTTCGTTGCCAACAGTTTCCACAAAATTCGCTAAATTGTCTAAACACCATATCACCATTTACATGATCGTCGTATACGTGTCGTAGATTCATGCTATCCTGTTTGAATAATACTAGGAGGTTGGTATTATCACGAATCAGATGCTTTGGGATTCTTGCGTAGGATTGACAAAGATAGAGACAATCCACTTTTGAATGTCTACCCATGGAAAAGTACTCTCTTATTACATCTTGCTTGTCACATGCTACGTCATCAAAGATAAATACAGAATTTGGTAAAGCTTCAGTAGGCGGAATAACATCGCTATTGTTTGAAAAAGGAAAGTAACCAACATCGTCCACAGATGATAGCAGTTTTTCCAAATATTGATACTTTGACTGTTGCAATGACTTTGAGTATACGTATACGTTCTCAAATCGTATACCGTTTGGACTTTCCAATAAGCTAATCACAACGTTAGTTTTTCCACAATTCGAGGGACCGCATACTATACCGCGTACAGTGTCAGGTAATAGTGGTCCATGTCTCGAGAAACGCTGCACAGTGTCGTCAAACTTTTTGTTTATTCGAATTCTCTCAGATTGTCTTAGAAACCGCATTGTAGCTGTTATAATATCAAAAAGAAACTCACGAAGACGTTGCGGGGTATTTATACAAGCGCGATACCGAGATACCAGTCATTATAGTAATGGCTTTCATACTGATTGATGGTTCTACGCTGTTTGATTTGACTGCGGAGCAATTGAAATACGTACCAAAGATAGTACTCTTGAATCGCTTCGCTAGCGATATTCATTACGTGTGGGACAAACTACCGAGACATATAAGAGCTGATTTAGAAGTTCAATCTTATCGTAGGTGTCTCTTACATTACAATCGTCCGGACCAACGTACACACATAGACGGACCACCGCCTATGAGAAAAGATTGTTTTCTATGCGTACAAAAAGAGGGGCAGGACTAGTAAATAACCTTATAAACAAATTACCATTTGAGTTACACATACCAGGATATTAATTTTGTGGGCCGGGTACACATCTAGACAAACGCTTGGCTCGTGGTGATCGAGGTATAAATCCATTGGATTCGGCCTGTCGAGATCACGACATTGCGTACTCTCAAAATAAAGACTTGAAGAATCGTCACGAAGCAGATCGAGTTTTAGCTGATCAGGCACGTCAGCGCATAACTGCGAAGGACGCTAAACTTGGCGAGAAGATAACTGCTGCAGGTGTTTGGGCTGCGATGAAAGCTAAGACGAAACTTGGTATGGGGTTCAAGAAGATAAAGACCAAGAGCAATAGCAGTAAGAAGAAGAAGAAGAAGGAACGTGTTTTACCAATAGCAAAGCGAGGCGGATTCCTTCAGATTCTTTTACCTGCATTGTCAGCTATAGGAGCGTTAACCGGTGGTGCAGCTGGTGTAGCGAAAGCTGTTAACGATGCCAAGGTCGCACGGAAACAGCTAGAGGAATTGCAACGTCATAATCGTGCTATGGAAGGTCGAGGGCTTTATCTAACACCCTACAAAAAGGGTACCGGCTTAAGAAAAAAAAAAAAAGTTCGATCCACAAAACATTAGGTACACAACCAATGACAAACATTCAGCTAGAAAACATTGGGAAAAGAAATATACTGTATTTTCGTGGCGTGTATATGCGTGATAGTCTTCCATCGAGAGCAAAGGTAAATGAGAGTGGTATAGTGAATTTGGATGAAAGCAGCGGTCCTGGAACTCATTGGGTTGCATACGTGAAACGTGGTAATAACGTAAACTATTTTGATAGTTTCGGTAATCTACAGCCACCTGTGGAATTGATTGATTACTTTGGACCAAATACAAAAATTACTTACAATCATACGCGTTTTCAAAATTTCAATCAAACCATATGCGGACAATTATGTGTAAAATTTCTTGAGGAAAACTCGGTATAAATTTATATTCTTCATGAATACGATTTCATTCCTAGTTTTATGCCTTTCGAATAAACATGGTATCACCCTCGTTGACACTAACATTAACGGGCAAGAGCAGCACACTCTCGGTTCGATACTTTCCATCGATAGATTTGAGTGATGCTGAATATGAATTAGGCCTCGTAGATTTTCAAACATTTCATACAATACCCAATGTCAACGCAAGTAACAATAAATTTTATTTTGGTGATAACGATGAAGAAATTGTAATTCCTGAAGGATCTTATGAATTGGATGCAATCGATAAATACTTACAACGCGAAATACTGAGAAGATATCCTCACAAGCATAATTCACATGATGATGATGAATATCCAATTGTGATACGTGCTAATAATAATACTATGAGGAGTGAGATTTACTGCTCGTATAAAATCAATTTTATGAAACCAAATAACATAGGATCACTGCTTGGATTTTCTGTAAACCGTGTTCTTGCACCTAAACTGCATCATGAGTCAGACTTACCTGTAAACATTATAAATATCAATATTGTTCGAGTGGAATGTAACATAACAGCCGGTTCGTACAGCAATGACAAACCAGTCCACATTATTCACGAATTTTCACCTCGAGTTCCTCCAGGATATAAAATCTCTGAAACACCGTCGCGAGTCATTTATCTTCCAATCGTCGTACGGGTAATAGATGATTTGGAAATACGTATTGTGGATCAAAACAATCATCTTATTGATTTCCGTGGTGAAGAAATAACCATTAGATTGCATTTAAGACGGCGAGACCGACCCATTTACGATTAAGAATTTTTGTAATGCTCGTATATAACAAGACGAATGAACCTTTAATCACCACTACAACGAACACGTTCCACGACACGAGTCACGCACATTATCGTATAAACAAATCTGCGTCAGCTGCTTTGGAGAAAAAGAAGAAGAAGAACCTGAGCCTGCAGAACGTACGTTTCCTAGAGTCATTGGGATTTGTAGTAAAGCAATAATGTCCGACATTTTGGCTATTGGGGGTGTACCTGCCTCCGACAATCGTATAACAAAAATAGAAGTACACACATATAATCCGTATGCAAATACTACACTTGGAAACAGTGACGAAATAAGAATACCAATACAGCAGCAGGATCTGTATACGCTACCGTGTGAGAGTTTTTTATACATTGAAGGAAAACTTACATTAACAGAAGCACCACCTGCAGGAACGAATGGTAATGTCGTTCTCGATACCAATTGTACCGCTTTCATGTTCGATGAAATTCGATATGAATTGAATGGGGTCGAAATAGATCGCTGTAAAAATCCGGGAGTAACGACTGCGTTAAAAAATTATATTTCTCTCTCCCGAGAAAAAAGTAATGCCTTGGGTAACGCTGGCTGGTATCATACGCTGAATGCTGAAACTGCAGATTTTAATTTCTGCATACCGTTCAACATGCTATTTGGTTTCGGTGAAGATTATAAGCAGATCACAATCAACGTTCGACAAGAGTTGGTTTTAATTCGGTCACGAAACGACTTAAACGCTTTGATTGGTCCTAGCACCTTGAAACCTAAGCTCGAATTATTCAAAGTTCAATGGCGAATGCCTCATGTTAGTCTGGAAGAAGTAAACAAATTATCGCTACTACGCATTCTTGAGAGAGGTCAGCTTATATCAATGGGTTTTCGTTCTTGGGATCTGTATGAATATCCTCAATTACAAACTACTACGAAGCATACATGGGCCATAAAAACGGTAACACAGCTGGAGAAACCTCGCTTCATAATATTCGCTCTGCAGACCGATCGGAAGAACAAATTGGACAAGACGGTTAATCAGTTTGATCATTGTAAACTATCAAACGTACGGTTGTATCTAAATTCGGAAACGTATCCATACGATGACTTAAACCTTGACTTTGATAAGAAAAAGTACGCAGTACTTTATGACATGTATGCAAAATTTCAAAAATCGTATTACGGACACGGTGAACCACTCTTTAATGCGCTAGATTTTTTATCACACGGTCCGTTTGTGGTCATAGACTGCTCTCGTCAGAACGAATCTATCAAAAGTGCGGCTATCGATGTACGCATAGATTTCGAATGCAAAGACAATGTACCAGTCAATACAACTGCATACTGTTTGATTATACATGATCGTATCGTTGACTACAGTCCTTTGACCAACGTAGTGCGTAGAATAATTTAATAAGAAGAAAGAAATACTCTACATGTTATTCGGTGTGCAGAACGCTGACATGACAGAATGAATCATCTTACATTCGTGGACTTGCAAGGTTTCAAGACGGAATCAAACGATTTCGTTGTAAAAGAAGCGGCAATCTTGTTGAATGGAAATAAACTACTGCACTGGATATTTGAGCCACCATTTGAATTGCATCGATTGACATCAAAAGAAACGCGACAGGTTCGATGGTTAACGAAAAAATACCATGGAATCGGTTGGATGGAGGGATACGTTCCGTACGCGAAAGCGGAAAATTGTTTGCAAAATGCATTGGAACATTCACAAACAATCATTGTCAGAGGATTGGAGAAAAAGGCATGGTTGTGGAAATTGGCTGGAATCAAAGCTCTTGATGTTGATACGGATCTAGAAGAAGAAGACGTTCCGAAACTGTCGATGCTGCAAAAAGGATTGTGTAGATGTGCATTCCATAGTGGTGTTTGTGCTATGGAAAATGTATTCAAATTATATACTTTATTTTCTAAACGAAATTAAATGTTTTTTGAATCATGAAATAAAGAAATTTATAGTATATTATACCATAAAAAAGCTGTGTATTATTTTTTACCTACTTTAACTCTTTTTTCTACATATGTAGTAGTAGAACATCAATTTTGTGATTTACAATTATTACCAATTTTTATTACCCCGAGTTGTTTTCGAATCAAACCATTATTCTCTCATCTAAATATTAAGTCGGATAATCAGTGTTCTCACTAGCTCTGCCGGAGGAGTCGAAATTCTAGATACGGATGAAAATGTCTGCTTGCTACTTTTATTACAAGTGAAATATCTGTTTCAAAGTCACGTTCGTTACTTGTGTTTTAATGTCTCAGAAGCATTTAGTCTCTGACTGAAGAACTGTGAATTTGTAAACTGCTAAGTGTCGTTGTTGAGTGGCCTGAAGAATTCGTTAAAAATTAAATGTAAGTAAGAATAAATCTGTCGTATTCAGTTTCATTGTTTATAGTTTTAAAAATTAATCGGACTTTTTGAATTGTTCTATACAGTCAGGACAGCGTTGACACTTTTTCACACTCTTCACACTCTTCATACTCTTCATAAATACGCCGTCGTCGTCAAGGAACCTAAGGAATTCTCGCGAAACTTAAAAGTAAGTAAAGAATAAATAAAGTTTCATTACTCATAGTTTTAAAAATTAACCAGATTTTTTTTGTGTAGAAATGCCGGTCATACTTTAAAAAAATAAAATTCCTTTGTAATATTTCATTGGCACGTGTTCTAGCATTGGCACGTGTCTCAGTATTCTCTGCGGTAAAATAATACCATCATCATCAGCAGTCTCGGACCTTCCTCCCCCTCCATAATACGATATACAAAAACGGTAGATTTGATAAAATTCGATCTAGCGAAAGAATGCAGATGCATATCCGGGATAGTGTTTCATTGGCACGTGTAGTCTCTATGGCAAAATATTTCCCTCCCCGTGTCCTTCAATTGACTCCCTTTCTCGGTGGATACACATCTGAATTTCAGCGAAGAGATTCTCCGAATCTCTTTTGCCGAAACTCAGGCGTGTATGGTTGCGAATAATAGAATTTGTTTTGCAGTTAGCACGGAAATGCATGCTAAAATATCATCATCAGCAGTCTCGGGTCCCTCTCCCCCTTTCACACGCACCACCGCGTCTACTTGTACGTGGTCGCGTCGCTGTAGCTTCAGGTATTCCCCTCCCCTCCCCTCACACCACCGCGTCTACATTCATCAGCAGTCACGGGTTCCTCTCCCCCTTCCCCACCTCACACCACCGCGTCTACATTTGCAATAGCACGAGGCCCTGTTCCCCTAGGCACACGCCTGTCGCCTCCCGCTACCCCGTTCCCCACCGCGCCTATCGTCAGCAATAGCACGAGGCCCTGTTCCCCCTCCACACGCCTACCGCGTCCCCCTGCCCCGTTCCCCACCGCGCCCATCGTCAGCAATAGCGCGAGGTCCTGTTCCCCCCTCCACACGCCTGTCCGCACCCCCCACCCCGCTTCACCCCCGCGTCCACCGCGTCTACCGCGTGGAATTGCGTGATGGGTCCGCACCCCCCTCCCCGCTTCACCCCCGCACCCACACTACGCGCCTGCCGCGTCCCCCCTGCCCCCGTTCCTCACCGCGCCCATCGTCAGCAATTGCGCGAGGCCCCTCGTCCCCCTGCCCCGCTCACCCCCGCGCCCACACTTGGTCCAGAATCCCCCTATATATCCTACTTATTTCAAAGACATCGTTTAGAAGTGTGCATTGCTCTGTCTTAATATTACGCATTTTCAAGTACGAACATTTGCACAAATATGTGGACTGGAACATTAAAAACATTTGGAGAGCAAATTTACTAAAACAAGAGCTCCTATGTTGATTTCGCCAGTGTTTTGTTTTTCACCCTAATGCGCCACGAACAGTTTATATGGCACGCGACTGAGCCTGCCGAGCACTACGGCAGTCGCGGGGAGTGAGATGTGCGGCGGGAGAAAGGAGGCGTCGCCTTCGAGAATCGGCCGAAGAGTTCAGTTAATTCCGAAGGCTGTACTAATTGATCATCTTCCACAGGTTTCTTCGAAGGGGTTAAATCGCGTGTGCGATTCTTTCAGTACTGTTCTCACTCTACAGATTTTGAATTGACATCGAATGATTTGAATTGCTTGTGCAATCCCATCAGCGTTGTTCTTACTCTACACATTTTGAATACACATCGAAAGATTCGAATTGCTCGAATTCAATGTCGTTCATTCTACCGCTTGTATCTTCACCTCCAATAACCATTGATCCAAACCCTTACAGCTATTATTAACACAGTGGGATTTAGTGCTAGTTAGTTTAACCTTAGTTTAAGATGCATCTGCTTGCGGAAATCTCCCGGGGGAGGTGCCCTTCTTCGTCAGATGCCCGAATTCATGTCCACGCTTGCATGGTTTCTGGGAGGGTGCAGGAAGGGGTGTGTTCTCGTGAGGTGCCGATAGCTTTCCCCTTTACTGTGTTTTCGAGGTGGTAGGATCTGCACCATTGAATGCCCGTTTTCAGTTGTGACGCAATAGAGTTCCATTTACTCTCTTTCATAATAATAACTTGGCAATTCTTCGAACTGAGAGGATGGATTGAACTTTGATTCCATCCATCTTTAAGATTCGCTACAGTAAGACCTGAGTCGACAGGATTGAGGAAACGTGGATTCATTCCATCTCTGAGGTTCGCTAGTTTAAGATTTAGATTTTAAGATCTTTGTAATGGGAGATCGATGGAACTTTGATTTCATCTATTCTTCTCTGGGTCGCCACTCGCAGTAACCTTCACATGGGCAATCGGAAACAATTGAGTTAATCGGCTGCGAACTTGTAATGAAACGGATATAATGGTTGTTGCTAACTTATTATTGTAAATGTCTAAATTGGTTTTTTTATAAACTAATTTCTTTAAAAAATAATTATGAATTATCATATTGGAAAAAGTTTTTTGGATGGGAAATGTTCATATAATTATTCATAATAAATTAACATTTTATTTAAAAAATTGTCTTTGAAAAAGCAATTACATAATTAGATGAAGCATAAAAAAATTAGTATATCGTACATTAAAACTTTTCTTTCTGGGAACGAGAGTTTTTGAGATACAGTACGATGTAAGGTTTGCAACCCCAAATTTAATGGCTGTTTCAAATCTTAAGAATGAATTCTGGCCGATATAAAAAAATGCGTATCAAATTCCCTAATGTTCTTTGTTAGTAACAAATTACCCTAGAAGAGAACTAACCCCACGAAGGAGTAAGAAGTTTTGTTGCAACCAGTCACAGATAAATAATTTTGTATCAAAAACCTATTACTTTAATTTAAATTAGTCAATAGTAAAGAAAATAACTGCATTATCTAGCAGTTATTTTATATACTTTTTAAAACCGAAAAATTCTGTTTGTAGCTCCACTAACCGTTAGTATAAGTTCCAGCAACTCTAAATGCTTATTTGCTATATTGAAAATGTGGTACTAATGTAAGTATTGTTTAAATGCAAGTCACGGAAGTCACCTGTCAAAGTCTCATGGTCTTTTTATAAAATTCATCAAATAGTTGATACGCTTGAAACAAAAAAATCGATAAAAATTGGAACTTAACAGGGATTAAATAAACAAAAGGCACTAGAAATGTGAGGCGCAAAATCTGTAAGACAAACTGATTAAAAATTTCTGCATTAGCTTGGTACTTGTTTGTTCAGCAACTAGTCGGTTGTAAACTGGAGCAAATTTCAGCACTATTTGCCATGCGAAATTCGTGAATTCGCGCAACAAATGAAAAGAAAACAAATATTGACGCACCCGTTGCTTCCTATTATATTTTCACGATGCGTTTGGCGTTTGTCGAACGATCGTTCGAAAATAATGGGAGAAAAGCATTGGCGCGCGTTGCTTCCATGATCGAAACCACTTCTATCTCGAAATCAGCTCGATTTCACTCCCCCCCCCCCCCCCCCACTCCGCCCCGCGAGACGTGCTGTAGTTCCAGCCTCGCGTAGAATCAATCGACGCCACCGAGGCAGCAAAAGGTTGCAAATTAAGGGAAACAGCTCGATACCGTGGAAAACGGTTTCCCCCGTCAACGACGCCAACAAAATCGGTTTCTCCAATTGGATCTCCGCAGGCACAATGAACGCAAAACTACCGACTGACAATGGGAAAACAAGTGAACGAGACTACTCGCGAATACACTCGTTTTTTTCATCCCCTATCGATCTACATGAGCTTTCACCAAGAGAAGTTTACATAAACGAACAATATTGCTTCAGTTTGACCCGTTGCGTCGCATCAATTTCGTTTCGTTCCTTTTATGAGGCAAATCGAAGGTACATAGCACACGTTTACCGTACTTTTACCTGGAACTGTACATCGCGAATATTCAGGACCATATTAGACAGATTACAAGGAGCACGGGTGGATACATTCACGCTTGACGCTTGAATTGTTTCTAAGACCTTCAACAATCTTTGCGCCTTTATCTTCGAATGGTTTTTAATTAATCATATAATAGAACGACACACTTCACTAATTTTTGTACCACGTGATAGGTCAGATAAACTTTTGCATCGATTATGTAGATTAATAATTATTTTTCGTTCTTATTTAATGTCTTCACTTTTTCGACTCCTGCTTCTACAATAATGGTGAACACAGCTCTAATTTCGATTGCTAGCATATAACTAAGCGTCATTTTGAACCAAGCATGTTAGTGTGTGTGTGTGTGTGTGTGTGTGTGTGTGTGTGTGTGTGCGTGCGTGCGTGCGTGCGTGTGTGTGTGTGTGTGTGTGTGTGTGTAAATAAGGAGCTGTATCCAATAATGTACTGAAAATTATATGATTCCATTCGAAAAAAACATATTTTACGTTCATATGACCTTTACACGTCCATCTACTGAAAAATAAATTATGCCAGATTACGACCCCTTCGAAACCATTTAACTCGTTTTCGAATTATTTCTTTGTGCAATCCGTGTACACCCATGTATATAAACAATGTGGAAACTTTTTTATTTATTTGATGTTTTTTCTTTAGATGCTTCGGGCAATATGTACAATTCGTTTGTTCAAAAAATACTATTTAACAAGCGCTATTATTCAACATTCTAATAGTAATTAATCAATGTGCGAATACTTTCTACACCCACTACAATTCTACGAAAGTTTTGAAAAATTCTTTAAATCCTTCAAACATTCAAAAGTTTCGGTACACTCTTTCCCGAAAGAAATTCCAGTTGATTTCTTACGAAAACTTTGGCTTGATTTTTCATTTGAAACCACGAGTTTTCTACTTCTAACGTCACTTGCAAGGAAGTATTTAGATTAGAAGTTATTTAATATGGTTGAAAGTTTGTCACTCTCTCAAACTAGGATCAGGAGCACAAAGAAAAATTTCTATCGGTTGAGAGATATATTTCAACGAAAACAGATGTGTAAATATGGAACCACAATTCTAATTGTAAACGAACGACGTGAAATCAAGAAGTTGGCGGATCACGTAGGGTTATTGAGCCTGATGACGGTGAATGCTGATTCTACAACTCAAAGACAGCCAGCTCTTTCGATTCACGTCGTGGCGTCACTCTTATGCAAAGTCCGTGCTTTCCCTCGGTGACGCAATAACGCCGTCAAAGTGATCGATCTGTTCCTCTCGGTGCTCGACGACCACTTAGCAAGTTATTAAAGCCAGAAAACCGTCAGGATTTTCGGGCGCTGGTCGATCGACCGAATCCGAATGTCCGTGATAGATATTCGAGAGTGAAGCATGGAGACGGTCGCTCCTCTCAAAGGCGAGGACAGCGCTCGGTGTTTAAGTGCTTTCGGGAACTTTCCTTGAGATGCAAATCGCGATGCGAGGCCCGCCACTCAAGAAGATACCACAACGCGAAGTTAAATTGCGACCGATGAAGGAGGCAGGCCAGTAGATTGAAGTCATTGTCTAATAAACTGTGTTTTTCGTGAAAAAGGAATCGATTCTGAACTAAGAGTCGCACCTCCAAGAACCTCCGCATCGGCTTTCTTGGTCCTCCACGTTTCAACCCTACAGCGAAACACCCGTTATCTATTTAATCCCTCTTATCTGCGAGCCTCTAACCGTCCCTAGACCTCGTCGGCACCAAAGGAAAACCTGTACGGGGGGTATTTGGGATAGTTTGCGCTAATAGCTAACCGTTTGGGCGAAAATAAGCCTCTAAGCACTGTGGACGATCGTTTCGGGGTAAGTTTGCGAGCTCTTCCAAGGGAATTGTAGGACATGACGCTATCTGATAACCGTGTACCCGCTCGGGGCTTATTAAGTGGTCCGGGATGAAGGCTTCTGTAAGGACGCTGATCCTGAAGAATGAGGTTGACCTGTCCGTTGTGTGCACAAGGATATTATCAAGCTGCTCGGACTTGGAGCATGATAACTTCATGGTAACTCCTTCTCTAGATTGTTGAGTTCAGTAATTCGATAGAGTAGGCTAACAATACGCTAGGATATGTATATCGTTTACTTATTTAGTCGCAAAATGAAAGAAAAATGATTCTAGCTGAAACAGTATCTTTTATCATAGATTATTAAGAGAAACGCGTACAGATTTTACCATTTATTGTGAGCTTTCTTAGAACAAAAGAAAAACTAAAAATTAAAAATAAAACAGTACCAGAAGTAGAGACAAATGAAGCTATATCCATAAGTTCTGGAAAGAAGACTTCAATTCATAAGGCGAGCTACTGAAAAGGTTTAAAAGTGCATGTGCAGTGTGTATCCGCGGGGAATGGGATTTAGTACCGACTAAATCGGTCACCAGGGTTCGTACCAATAAATGAGACCGTCGGATTGGATCTAAATCTTAACATACTATTTATTATTAACGACTAAGTACTGTACATGGTTTTCGTAATCGACTACACGGCCGGTAGGGATGGCTCACAGGTCTCGCGGTTTTCCGCGGGACATCGTTCGGCTTATTGTCTACGGCCGTTCGGAACGGTCCACAGCATTCGCGATTTATCCTAACACGCGACGCGAGGACTACCGCGACTTACAGACTAACGCATCCTACAAACTAACGGAGGCGCAGGGTAGGCAACGCAGTGCCTCGGGCCCGGACGGTCGTTCGGTCGACCCGCTGGACGGTACAGCTAACCTGGCGGCGCGGTAAGCTCGGCTGCGCGGTGAGCTCGGTGGAGTTCCCGACGGACATCGGGGGATCACGAAGGTTCGGAGCCCGCGGTAGGGGAAACCTTAGCAGTTATCCCTGATGATGGGGCAAAAGGAGGCTCGTTGGTGAGACAGGGACGATCAGAGATTGAGTGACTGCCTCACGAGCTCGGGATGCCACGCCGCGGCTTTCACCGGGATACGGCAAGGAGTCGGTGTGTTGTCGGACTCGGTGATTTCACCTGCGTTACCAAGCACCTTAGGAGGTAGCGGATAGGCACGTACTCGAGAAAGCGGTATAGCTAACCCAGCTAGAGAGTCTTTTACGAGTCGGGTTGGCTCCCTGGCCGGTTCGATCGTATCGTCTCCGAAGATTCAGCCTCGCTACGCTCCTTATATTCGTGGATCGCGTATTTTCTCCCGCGAGAAATCGTGAGACGGTTGTTGCGGCCGCCTCGCGGCCGCGATATAAGTTAATTACCACATATGGGGAGTCGCGGGGCGCGAGACGTGCGGTGGGGTTCCGCAGAATCGCGTGGAGTGGGAGCGTCTCGCGAGACGCGCTGAGTGTGGAGCGTCACGCGAGATGCACGCAGCGGGGGCGCGTCACGCGAAACCCGCGGAGTGGGGCCCGTTCGGCGGGTGACGCGGTCGCGGAGAAGGGGTTCGGAGGAACGTAACGAAGACGTTTGCTTCGTTACAAGTGTTTGCATACTTAAACAATCGATTAAAACAGATGTTATCTTCAAATATCCATCATGTTTACAAATATTTTCACAAGTTTCTGTATACATTCGTAGTAAATGTAATACAGAGCATGAAATTTTCTTATCTTTTTATTGTTTCAAAGTTCACTGGACTTTTACTACTGATCGTAGTCAAACCCTTCCAAAAAGTTTTTCATTTATTTCATAATTTTGAGAAAATTCTGAAACTTATGCATGATTTTCGGATCTACAAACGTTAACCCTTTAAAGACAACTTTTTTTCAGTTTTGTTAAATTCAATGAATTGTCTTGTTGCTGAATTTGTTATTATCATGCTTGAAACTCCTGTCCTATAATTTTGTCACACCTTTTGTTTATATAAACGGACAAAGTTTCGGGGATGAAATTCCATCGGAAATCGACCTCCTTAAATGTATTTATCATTAAGAAATTAGTTAATGATCATTTTAAAAGTCACTTCGCTTCAATATTACTTTTAGATCTCGCAAAAGCCTGAGGCGCTGACTTTTTTGTTACTGGAAGATAAATTTATATTCCAAAATCCATGGAATAATTTTAGAAAGTTGAAAATAATAGAGGAGACCGGGGCTAGTTGACTAGTTTATAACGTTTAAAAATTTGTTCGAACGAATCATTAATATTTTATTGATTTGTTGCACAGCAACAGCTTACGCACTCTCATAGGTATGCAGGCTTAATTTTGAAAATCAGTTTAGTTGTACCTACGTTGTAGTTTTTATCACATTTATACTACTGAAAACATTAAATGAATAAACCCCGACTGTGGAGTTAGTTAGCTTATATGATGGGTCAGTTGACTGGACGTTTATTATTTGTATTCAGGAAAATAAATTACGATATTAATGAAACTTAAATATTTATTTACTCATGGATGTTTACTGTAACGTACCATATGATGGTCTATAGGCAAAATTAGTTGAAGTTAGATCTGTCGTAATCCAAGTCACCGTTATTTAAACTTGATGCAATTTGAAATATGGTTTTACACCTAAACATTAAAACGGATACAATGAAGAAATCATGTATTTTTTATTTTTCGGTCTTCTAAACTCTAAAACATATTCAAAAACCAAAGAGATCGGAAACGGATATCCAAAAATTATTCCATGTTAGTCAAGCTATCCCGTACGACATTTTTAGTACTACAAACTGTAGTCAACGTAACGTATTTCCCCAAAATATTCACGATAAAATATCAAGCAATACTTAATAGGCAGAAAACCATAAAAAATAGATGAAAAAATATTTAGGTACTCACCACGGATGTTTTCAGATTTTTCGTTCTTACTAAAGTTGGGGCCATGTCAACAGTAGAGCTGCGGAATACTCAGAAAAAGCGAGCCGAGTTTTACTCGGATCGAATAACCGATCCGATCCGAGTACCCGAAAGAACCGAGCTGCTCGAAAAAACCGAGCAGTTCGGTTTGGAAGCGAGGGGCTCGGAAAAACCGAGCTACCCGGTTTGAAACCGAGCGGCTCGGTACAACCATGCTACTCGGATTGAAACCGAGCGGCTCGGTACAACCATGCTACTCGGATTGAAACCGAGCGGCCCGAAAAAAATCGAGCGGCTCGGATTAGAAGCGAGTAAGTTCGAATTCTTTCGAGTAACTTGAAAGGTTGGAAGTTGGATCGGCTTAAACCGGACGATTCGTGTAACGGAGAAAGTTGCACATCTGTCTTAATATTCTTTAAACACAATATTGTCTATCTGCTTTTGTCGTACATATTTATTAACATTTAGATAGTGTCAAACAATTTTTTTTCGTATGAAAAACAAGAAAATTAGTCCAAATGTTAGTAAGTATGTACAAAAGAGCCTGATAGCAATAACTTTTATTGCTCGTTCATAAATAATTGCGAAAAACGCTCTAAGAAAAGAATCTATACACTAGAATACCCCCTTAAAGCATTCGAAATCAGCATAAAATTATCCTGAGTCCATATACTCAGATACCTTCTCCTCACACGATAACAATAATGAATTCTCATTTTTTTATGTTTGCGGCCAAAAAGCAAATTTGCTCGACTTTTTCAGTCAGCAAATAGGTTCTCCTCTCACTAACAATATTGCCGGCTTTAGAAAAAAAGTCTCGCTATATGCTTGAGACGCTGGTATTGCGAGGAAATCTTTCGCAACCTCCGCTAATGTGGGGAAACGGTTTGAGTTTTCCTTCCACCACTCTAGAATACACCTGTCCGATGATACAAGATTTTCGGTCCTGTAGGTTACAATTTCTTTCTTTACAACCTCAGAATCACTTTTCTCCTACCCGTGAGCAATGCTTTTGAAAAATTCAAATAAACTTCCACTTTCCGTCCCCGTTGATGAAGACGATGAAGATGCCGCTGACAATGACGGCGATAATTCTGTAAAAGAAAAAAAGTATTGAGCGTACAATAATAAATGTAATGAGACATAATTTTAAAATAATTTCATACGCACTGAACACTTCATTTGTAGCATGTTTTACTGCAATTGACTGTAACATGTCAATCACTGCAGTCCTTTCTTGTTCTGACAATAAACGGTCTTTGACCCGGGGATCCATTATCATCGCAATAATAAGGTGTTTGTTTTCCTTGATATTTTGGAACCGTATCTTTATTTGTACCAACAGGTTGTTAGTGAAATCTGTAATTTCGGTGTTTTCGTTTTCTGTTATTATTTTCACTAATGTTTGTTCTATTCCACAAATAGTAGGAATATAGCGTGGTATCGTAGGAACGGTTTTCACAGTCATTAACTCTGTCGCCTCTTTAAATATTTTTAAAGATTTGCAAAACATTTCAATTAATGACCATTCGTGGCTGGTTAAATTTTGAGGCATTCGCGGCTCGAACAACACGATGTTCAGTGCTCGTCGCACTTCTAGCATGCGGTTCATCATGTCCAGTTGGGAATTCCATCTTGTTTCCACATCATTGATTAGCTTCAAAGGTTTAGGATGTGGGTATAGTAAGGCTTGCTCTTCCTTCAATTTATTCTGTGCGCATCCAGATTTATGAAAAAATCGCACGATGTCCCTGCATTTTTTTAAAATGTCTCTGAATATTTGTGATGCGTTCACAGAGTCTTTGATAACTAACTGAAAAAAGAATTGTTACATTAACAATTAATAATTCAATTAAATAAAATAATAATCAAATTATTTCGCATTTCAATTGTTTGTTATTATTTGCTTACCTACAAGGTGTGCGCGAAACAAGGAATACGCTCCCACGTATTTGTCAATTTAATTGCCTTGACAATGTTTGACGCGTTATCCGTAACGAAAAAAATGTTTTTCTTGCAATTATTCAATCCCCATTCATCCAGGGCATCTTTTAAATATGCGTTTAAATTGTCACTACTATGTGTCCCTTGCATACCATGAATTTGTAACGTACGATTTTTTATATTGAACATGGCATCCAAATAGTATACGGTGATGGACAGATAGTTATCATTGGATCGGGATGTCCATCCATCCGTAGTGAATGCAAATGTTCGAACCTAATCCAAAATATTTAAAAAATATTACATAGTCTATCTATGCAGGAAGTTGATGACCTATTTCTCTTGAGAATTGCCTGAGTTCTGACCGTTGAGAATGAAGAAAGTCTACTGTACCAAATAGTCTGGAAACGGTAAAATATTTTGAAAATGGACCATTTTTGAAAAAAATGTTTTAGAGCAATGTTTTACGATTTTAGAAATTCTATTGAATGGTCATATCCGTTTAACTTTTAATGGAGCGGTCAAAGTCACGTCAAGGTCAACATGATTGTTCAAACTGAAATACCCCATTTTTTATCAGGCAGTGTTACAGCTGACGGTGAGACCTTTTTAAAACACTAGCTGGTGACCTATTTCTGTTGAAAATTGCCAAGAATTGTCAAGAATCAGGCAGAAGACAATTCGAACATTTAACGAGTTAAAGCACATTAATGATACATCTCAAATGCTCAATGCGTATTTATGTTAAAATCGCCCTTCCTAAGCCCATACGTGAGGACCATGATTGTGCGAAGTCCAGTTAAGAAACTTCCTCACGGTGCACCCTAAATAATACTAACAGTAAGGCTGACAGCATCGTAGCATTTAAAGCTCAGCACTCAGGCAATTATCAAGAGAAATGGGTCACCAGCTAGTGTTTTGAAAAGGTATCATCGTCAGCTGTAACACTGCATAATCAAAAATGGGGTATTCCATTTAAAAAAATCATGTTGACCTTGACATGACCTTGACCGTTCCTCTGAAGGGCAAACGGATACGACCGTTCAATAGAATTTTTACAACCATAAAACATTGCTGTAAAACATTTTTCTCAAAAATGCTCCGTTTTCGAAATATTTGATTGTTTCCATACTTTTGGCGCACCCTGTACAGGGTCATCCACTCAAGTAGGAACCCGCGCGCGCGTGCACCTCACGGATAGGCACTACTACAGTGACACTATATATGCATCTGCCCCCTATAGGCCACTGCTAGAAGTAACGATTCTATAGACACTACCAGAGGGCCCAACGTGCCTTTGGCAGCTGTGAGAGAGAAAGGATGAGAAATGAGTGAGAGAGAATGAAGGCCCCACGAGGACCGTTCGACCGCTAAGTCCTCTAATGAAAAACACCTGGAGTCACATTGTAACTCAGAGTCTGTCTCGCTTGTGGCTATGCTCCGACTCTTTTCTTCGGCAATCCTACGGTGTCCTACGCTTTCGCTGCGACCGAAAGCGCATTTTACTTTTCGATGCCTTTCGGTCGTGCTTCTCGAAAGCCGATATCACTGAAGTTAAAAAATTCATAACATCTTGAAACTTTGTGTACAAATAAAATAGTTCATTCCTATTATAAAATTATTTTTTCACTTTTTCGAGTTTTTTTTGGAATCTTTTCAGACTTTTTTTCTAATCAAGGATTTTAAGTTGTAACTCGAAAATGTATTCAACGAATAACTGCCTCAAATTTTCACCGGGGAGTAACTATTCGTGGATAGACACTAATTTCGCATGCAATCCTGGGCATAGGACCCTATGTTCGAGAAAAGGAAGACAATAGGAAAAATGGTCAATAAAAAAACTTTTACTTTTTCGATTAAAATGGCATTAAACACAATGAAATTCGGATTGTTTATACCGTAGATACCGTGGAGATACAATTTACACAGTTTTAAACTGGATTCATTAAAAATAGTCCAATTTTTATGATATTTGGTATCATTTTAATTGGAAAAACGTAAGGAAACCATTGCCGTTATTTTCACAATGATATGTTACAAAATAAGAGTAAGTTCATATTTTATGGCAGTCATAAACCGTGAGCCAAAAGGTCCCAACCGCCCCAAACGTGGCACAACATCGAGGCACATTGAACCTGCCGGGGGTTGTATTTTTAGTTAATCTCAGCAAGGCAATTCTCGCGGGCAATAAGGTAAGGCTTTTCAGGCAAGTAACCGTGAGATTAACTAAAAATAGTCCAAACTATAGAGTGTTCGGTGTCATTTCGATCGGAAAAAGGAAGGAATTCAGTACTACTATCGTTTTTTCGCAATTTAAATAAATGTATTATATTTTTACACACCTAAATTTTTCAAACCTAAATGCTCGGATTTTTGGAGACCCTCGGCATGCCGCGGCAGGTCCAATGTGCCTCGATGTTGTGCCACGTTTGGGGCGGCTGGGACCTTTTGGCTCACGGTTTATGACTGTCATAAAATATGAACTTGCTCTTATTTTGTAACATATCATTGTGAGAATAACGACAATGGATTCCTTACGTTTTTCCAATTAAAATGATACCAAATATCATAAAAATTGGACTATTTTTAACGAATCCTGTTTAAAACTGTGTAAATTATTGTATCTGTATTTGTTGAATACTGTACTTTGAAATTGCAAAGTGCGAAATTAAATATTTGATAATTTAAATTTTAAAGATTCTAAGTTGGACTTTTTCGAGTTACAACTTAAAATCCTTGATTAGAAAAAAAGTCCGAAAAGATTCCGGAAAAAACTCGAAAAAGTGAAAAAATAATTTTATAATAGGAATGAACTATTTTATTTGTACACAAAGTTTCAAGATGTTATGAATTTTTTAACTTCAGTGCTATCGACTTTCCAGAAGCACGGCCGAAAGGCATCGAACAGTAAAATGCGCTGTCGGTCGCAGCAAACGGAGCAGCGAAAGCGTAGGACACCGTAGGGTTGCCGAAGAAAAGAGTCGGAGCATAGCCAAAACCGAGACAGACTCTAGTTACAATGTGACTCCAGGTGTTTTTCATTAGAGGACTTAGCGGTCGAATGGTCCTCGTGGGGCCTTCATTCTCTCTCATTCATTTCTCATCCTTTCTCTCTCACAGCTGCTAAAGTCACGTTGGGCCCTCTGGTAGTGTCTATAGAATCGTTACTTCTAGCAGTGGCCTATAGGGGGCAGATGCATATATAGTGTCACTGTAGTAGTGCCTATCCGTGAGATGCACGCGCGCGCGGGTTCCTACTTGAGTGGATGATCCTGTATATATATATACACACACATATGCAGGGTGTAAACAATATACGTTTAAATATTTTCAGGGGTGATTGGGGAGCTCAAATGGAATACAAAGTGTCCTATGACATAGTGTCCGATCTGTCTCTATTTTGCAGTAATAATGCTTTAAAGCTAGCGGTATGGTTTTGAGATGAATACTAACTCCGGCACATCGACGAGGCAAACACATGGAACCAAGCAGCCGTTTAGGCTTCCCTTCCTCTGCGTGCGTAGCCGATGCTCACTCCCACAAACATCCCTAATTTTTAAAGCTTCATAACAGTTAAACTGCAACAGTTAAGATACAACAAAATGTATTAAGACTCTTTTACTCTATTGTTACTTGCCAATGTGCTTGTAAAGTTTCAGTATCTTCCGACTATTACTTTAGCGTATAGGGTAATAAACTTTAAGGTATTATTACTGCAAAGCGAAGGCAGATCGGACACTATGTCATAGGACATTTTGTGTTTCATTTGAGCTCCCCAACCACCCCTGAAAATATTTAAACGTATATTGTTTACACCCTGTATATATGTTTTTTTATTTACGCAGTTTTAATCTCGAAAGAGAGATCATTCTGGAATATGTACGTGTACTATACATTATCCCTGAAGCAGAAAACTGTAATAATTGGATATTTATTTCAATTCTCTCTACCAATAATGGCGAATATTACACTACGCAGAAATGATGCAAAGTGTTTGTATACAACAAATAGAATAATTATATATTGCTATACATCGCTGAATTCACAATAAAGAGCTCTTTATTCATTTTAAACAAAAACATTTTTTGTTAGAAAAAGGGGGTGGGTAAAATTTAATTTTCATAAACAATTCGTTTTTCAAAATTTTTTTACAGCCATCCTATAGGTCTTGAACAACAGTATAATGTTTGTATGCAACATTTTTTTTATAACGCTTATACTTTGTCAGTTATAAGCACCGAAATGAAAAGGGCGATTTGGATGAAAGGGGTAGTTTCTCCCTTAAAGTCGAGTAGAGGCAGACACTATATACGGCAAAATTCTTAGGTAGGATCATAGAATAATCATACAAAGTTTGATTAAAATCGGCGACTGACACTCACCGATCTTCCCTTGTTAGCCACTAATGACAACTCATGTAACTGACAATGGTTAAGTTAATTTGATTCCTCGATAATTTACAGTGTTTATATAACACATTGTATTGGTTTAAGGAATACAAAAAATCTAGGAGTGTCATAATTTTGTCAACAAGAAATATTTTAGTCCACTGCTAACAAGGATTCACAAAGAACTATGTTATCACAACGTAAATTATATGGCAACGTAACCAATTGCGTGCAAATAGTTCGGCTAGTTTCTGGAAATTGTTCGACAATCGAGGAACCGCATTGGGAGCTTCCAACCGTTATAATATTAAACGATAATGGCGCATGCAGCCGGCGCAGGGATAGCCGCATTTGAGACGTAGGGATGTTGGTAGCTTAATTAACATCGAGAGGAACGACCCGAAAACTTGGCGGAAACGGCTGCGGTGACGGAGCTGGGTGTATTTCCTTTAGTGCGTCGTAAAACGACAAGACGCCGTGGAGGACTTCTAATCGTTACACTTCCTGAGAAGTTGCGACTGACGCTAATGGTGTTACACATTTTGTAGTAATTTTCATGATAGTACGCTAAACTTCATTTTAACAGTTTAGCTTTTTAAGCGAAACTTGCATCAGTCGTTTCAAACTTCTTCAGAAGGGTTCTTGTTTCATAAAATAATCCCTTTGATAGGTTCAACAATGGAGTAAAAATTTTAAAGAGATTGGACAATAACAGAAATTGACACGATTTAATGTTTACACCGTAACAAACAAGAAATGATTGCAATAAGTTTCTGCATTGTTGTTTATGTTTACAATTAACTAGCTTGTCAGAAATAGTTAATCAGTTTGGAGCACTGGCAGTAGAATAATCAGAGAATATAAAAAGAAATAAATTATAAACAAAGTTTTAAACAATACGATAGTCTAATACTATCCCATGCGTGCCACATTTCATTAATTAAGGTTTAAGGGGGGGGCCCGGTTTGGAACGCTAAAAGTAAGCCAATTTTCGGGAATTTTTTTTTACGAAATTATTGAGCGAATTTTTTTCGAGACATTCAGGATATATTCTTCTATGTTTTAACAATAAAAATTAATTTTTTCGGTACAAAATAATTCGTAGAAATAGTTTTATATAAACAAGTTCGTAAGACTTCACCGCCGGAGTCTTCGATTTGCGGGAATTCTGGAGGCTATAATTCTTCACTAAAACAAAAAACACAAAGATTTTCTTTTTTTTCATGTAATTACACTGTCGATGAACCTAAAAGTCTAAAGAAAAGTACATAATTAGTCAATTAATGGGACTTCAAAGGAAAACTTATGATTTTGGCTAAAAATTTTCATATTGTTTATGTTAAGAAAATTGTTTAAATTAATTTTTTTTATAAAAGTTTTAGGTTCATCGACGATGGTTGATCATTGTTTAGTTGTATGTACCAGGACAAGTCGATTGAATTAATAGTTTTTTTCTCTATTTGTCCCGCAAGTTTTAAAGAAGTGGTTTCGAGAAAAACGCGGATACATATTCGTGTTGGGAAATGTCTTTACAGGCCGAAATTCAGAGTTTGACTGACCGTTGACAGTAACTGCCTAAAAAAACGCAGTACTGGCGGAAAGTCATAAATGTGGACTCATAAAATTCAGGTAAACAGTTACCAAGCTCGGAAACTTTATGCGACGGACCCAGAACTGCGGTTCGCTGCGCGCCTGCAGGTATACCTGCTTGACGCGCTGCAGTTTCATGATCCGTATCTACATAGTTCCATCGAATTTCGGTCTGTAACTTTGGGAACATAATTTTAACATGTATTACTATTGATTAAAGCAAAAAAAAAAAAATCAATTTTTTGAAGTTGACAAACCGGGCTCCCCCCTTAAATTAGTTTTGACGTAAGTTATTGAATTATAAAGTTGACACAAACTATTAAGATTCCCAAGCTTAAAATTAAATCAAAATTAAGGTTTCTTAAGATGACAACTTACTTTCTAATCAGCTTCGAATGAAGTTAAATAAGTTCTAAACGACACAAAATGTAAAATTCTTCAAGTAAAAACTGACTCTAAACTGAAGTTTTCCAAGCTTACAGTTAATTCAAAAGTACAGTTTCTTAAGCCCTAAAATTGATTTTCAAGTCAAATTTAACTGCAACACCTCAGGTTTAAAGTTGGCATAAAATTTGAAGTTCCTCAAGTTTAAAACTGACTGAAACTTTGAAGTTTTACGAGATGAAAATTAACTTTTGACTTTCAGTTTGAACAGAAGTTTCTCAAATTTAATTCTGACACAATAATTGAACTCCATTGAGTTCAAAAACTCACTAAAAACTAAATCTTCTCAAAACTGAAATTGACTTTTAAGTTAATTGTAACACAAGTTTTTAGTTTCTCTGTCCAATTGAAAATGTTCCTTTCATTCCACGCCTTGTATGACTTTAAGAATAATTGTATATCACATTGATGAATTCGTCACGACTGAACAGCGGATCTTTATGCACTATAAATATGCAAAAGGCATATATCATTTATGCACTAAGAATATGCAAATATACATATGGGGCATTCCACGCCAAATCAGACAGTTTTGGAACTTTGATTTTTTGATTTGTCTAAAATTTTTTTATATCATTCTACCCATTAAATGAAATTTTTACGCCTTCTTTTTAAATTTTTTTATCAAACCGTTTTCGAGATATCGATTTTCTCGGTTTTTTCTTCTAATAGATGTAACTTGGCCAAAAATAGACGAATTCGAGTGCTTTTTTTTCATTCTGATGGATTTTTCGCGCACTTTCTGAAGAAAAATATAAAAAAAATTTTACTCGTTTTTTCGGTATGATTTTTCAATTTTTAGGTTAAATTATTTTTTTCAAAAATGTTTATCCGTTTTGATTTTTTTGAAAAATTTATATGTTAAAGATCTGCTTTTTCAACAATTTCTGTGAAAGTTTCATAATGGGATTCCGATTCTTTATATTTTTTTCATAATTTTGAAAATTCACAAAAAAAATTTTTTTCATGATTTATTGAAAATTTGCGTATATTTTTATAATATTACATGTAATCAAATTTTTGTTAAAAATACTTAATGTTATTAAGTAATTTCTTTCGTCATTCCAAATTAAGTACATGGATATTTCTTACCAGCAATCGTGAAATACATCTATATTACTATATGTATCATTTATTTTCATTTTGTCTCGTCTTACAGTGAAAATCTGATTGAAAGTTCTTCAATTAAACTGTGATGAAAAATAAGTGACACATAAACTGCAATTTCGATAATTACACCGACCGCTCAAAATTTGTCAACTGCACTATTTATAAATAGTCAGTGGGTTGCAAATTAAATTGATTTTGCAAGGTTTGAGATACTAGTCTCAAATCTTTCAACTGTCGGTGATTCCTTAAATGAAAAGGATTGCAACACCGGTTAAACTGACTTTTTCTTTCCATTATTCAGTTATTTAATGAACACAGTAAATTTTGTTCACAATCACGATTTACACAATAAAATCAATACAAATATTATGTCACATGTATAATTTTACAGCAATATTGCACGTGCAAGCGTACACACATGTAACACGACTGGCGCCGAAAACGTAAGTGCTCGTGAAAAATGGCCATGAACTTGACCACCACGAGGTATCGATTATTTTCGATCAATATCACTGCGCGCGCACATGGATCATGTGC
The DNA here is from genome assembly GCA_030770465.2 of Perdita meconis. Taxonomy (NCBI): domain Eukaryota; kingdom Metazoa; phylum Arthropoda; class Insecta; order Hymenoptera; family Andrenidae; genus Perdita; species Perdita meconis. The sequence goes on along the minus strand of JASKOS020000015.1, from coordinate 5,620,116 downwards.
AGTGTGCAGTTGACAAATTTTGAGCGGTCGGTGTAATTATCGAAATTGCAGTTTATGTGTCACTTTTACTTTTCATCACAGTTTAATTGAAGAACTTTCAATGAGATTTTCACTGTAAGACAAGACAAAACGAAAATAAATGATACATATAGTAATATGGATGTATTTCACGATTGCTGGTAAGAAATATCCATGTACTTAATTTGTAATGACGAAAGAAATTACGAAAAATTTGATTACATGTAATATTATAAAAATATACGCAAATTTTCAATAAATCATGAAAAAAATTTTTGTTGTGAATTTTCAAAATTATGACAGAAATATAAAGAATCGGAATTCCATTATGAAACTTTCACAGAAATTGTTGAAAAAGTAGATCCTTAACATATAAATTTTTCAAAAAAATTAAAACGGATAAACATTTTTGAAAAAAATAATTTAACCTAAAACTTGAAAAATCATACCGAAAAAAACGAGTAAAATTTTTTTTATATTTTTCTTCAGAAAGTGCGCGAGAAATCCATTAGAATGAAAAAAAAAGCACTCGAATTCGTCTATTTTTGGCCAAGTTACATCTATTAGAAGAAAAAACCGAGAGAATCGATATCTCGAAAACGGTTCGATAAAAAAATTTAAAAAGAAGGCGTAAAAATTTCATTTAATGGGTAGAATGATATAAAAAAATTTTAGACAAATCAAAAAATCAAAGTTCCAAAACTGTCTGATTTGGCGTGGAATGCCCCATATACAATAGCACAGTGTAATAATATGTTGTAGACAATATTTTGTGTTATACAATATTTTCTATGTACATATATGTATGTACCTATACATATAGTTAACAATACTTTTTCGAATCATTCTTGCATATTACAATTCGTGTTACAATAAATTTTTAACATTTTTTCTATATTTGACATTGTTAGCCGATGGCCATTTTTAAAAAATATGATAAAATAGTTAATCGTCCTGTTATACACTATTATACTTTGTTATACTGCACCAATGGCTACAAAGATGTACCGAATGTACCTTCTGGACAAATTGTAAAGTACAAAGGAATTATTAAAAAACAAAAAAAAAACTTTGTTATACTATGTACTATATTATTCTATACTGTTATATAGGATTATATAGAATTAAAATACATTTATTGTTTGTCACTTTCCGCTATTTCACTCAAATACTGTTGGCTGCAACGAAAAAACTAAACCGTTTGAATTCCAAACACGAACCACTACGACTAAAGCTCATTTACAAGATTATTCAATTATGAACACATGATTTCGTCTTTATCATTCATAGACGAGATAAATTTGACAGATAGTTATTCTATACAAGCATAATAAATGCATATGTTGTTGAACAGAAATAAACAAAGCGTATGTATTATGTAAAAAATGTAAAATAAAAAATATATTTTTAAAATCCCCTAATCACAAAACAAATTTCTGTCGAGGTCCGATTACATTATTTATTTTCTATCAAAATATGCATTTGCATAAAGATCCGCTGTCTTGGCATGACATACGCTTTCATATGATATAAAAAAATATGCAGCATTCTTCTATATAAAAAAATTGTAGGTCATCTTCATTATTCAAAAAACAGTCAGATGAAAGAAACAATACATTGGCTATTATGTTGTTTACAAAATACAGTATTACTATTTGCTCTTTTAATTTTTTCTAATACTTACTGTTTACAGAGAAAACGCTTGCTGGTAATAGCGTGAACATGTATTGTAGTGTTTAATGGGGAGACAGCAAACTTAGACAATTAATGACTAATCAAGAAACGAGTAATTAAGATGCTTGTAAAATCTGCGACGAAATAGAAATTACCATGCTAACGCAATGATTCATTGTTGGCGGATAAATTGGTCATCCAACACTACAATATGCGATATGTAAACATTTTATTTATATCTGCCGCTTTGCCTCGATGAATCTACAGTTTCTCATAGTTTCATGCATGACCAATATCCAGTGACGCAGAATTCGTTCCTAGGGGGGCCTTAATCGAATCTCCCCAGTGGGCGCATTAGCGAGCGTAACTTGCAGCCTAGCTATCCGCCTATCCCCACGGGACGATGGATAACGCGCGTGTGCACGCGGCGCAGCTTTCCTGCCGAGTTTCCAACGCGCGGAGCACTTACTTAAGGCGCGCCGGGTGTCGTATCGTGAGAGATCCTTCAGCGAGATATGATCCGGCACGAGGCGAGGCGAAACGGCGTTATCGCCGTGAGGAGACTCGTTTCTGCCGAGCCATTAGCGCATCCGTGAACGTCAAACTTTGTATATCCGGCACACGCTCGACTTCCCGGCGAGGAGTTGCGCAGATAACCGCGCGAGCATCTCTGGATGGCTTCCTGGAAGCAGCGGAAAATCCTCGATTTCCTTGATGAACCGCCCCCCGTCAGCCTACTCGAACCACCTGGGACACTGGTAATACAATTTTCCGCGGCTTCTCCATGAAACGAGTCATCACAGGCCCTGGGAATCCTCCCTAGACATCGAAGATGAGCTACGTCAACATACCTTCTGCAATCTGGTCGATTAGATACGTCGAAAGACGGGCATTTTTGGCATTAAACCATTCTATTAGAAATGCGTTTTTTTTTTTGCAGTAGAACAGAACCCAGGACATTCAAATTGATGATGTACAGTGATCTTCATATATTTTGAGCATCTTAAATATATTCCTCACTTTTTTATGATAGGAGGAAGTGTCAAGGAGGACAAATATTTAGTTCGATGGGGAAATATAGTGGTAGCCAGAAAATGTTTCTTAAGGTTGGTTTTCAAGGTTACAAGATCATCAAAATTGACTGAAGTGGGACTATATACTTTGATTATCGCGGTATAATAACTGAGGTCAGAACAAATCAAAAGGTCTATATTGTTATAATCTTAAAATCCATAAAAATTGGACAGTTCATGCGAATAGTTAAATAGGTATGCTAAAATGATTCATGAAGGAATATGTACTTTAAACTACGTTCAAAATGATATCCATTACTTTCAACACATTTCTCTAAATATTTAATGAATATCTCCTTGGCACTTCTTGCTGTTGCAATGAGTCCTTTTATGTCCTTTATGTTGTCGGAGTTTCAGAGACTGCGTGAAACTTTTTTACTAATATTAACCAATACAATAAACCATAGAGTCACACTCAGAAAGTTTAATGACCTTTTGTTAGTACAACCTTTGTGTGACTACAATACTACAATTTCGTATGTCATCGAAAACTTAAAAAACAACTTCAACGCTTAAACCAACCAGAATGCTACGAGCCGGGGCCGAGTGCAACGCTTGAGGCCGGCGAGTGTGTGTGTATATTTTACACAGGAATACGGAGTCAGTTTGTTAGCAAGGTACGCAGACGAACCTGACGAGAAGTCAGGGAGCTGTTAGGAGGTAGGAAAACGCACAGACGAACCTGATGCGAAATCAGGGAGCTGTCGGATGCGGACGAACCTATTGCGAAATTATGGAGCCGCAGGATGGGTGAGTTTTCATGGACGAACCTGATGCGAAATCAGGGAGCCACTAGGTTGAATAAGATTTGTCTTTGGAATGTTTGGTAATCCGGACGAACCTAATGCGAAATTAGGGAGCCGCAGGATTGTTAGTTTAGCCTCGTAAATTTGAAATAATAAAATTAGAAATATAACTCGAGCGGTAAAGTTATACTTCGTGTGGGTACGTTTGATTACTATTAAGGATTGTGGAGTTAAATCGGAGGTTCAAACTTATATTCAGAATTTAAAAATTTAACTCTAAATATATTGTAAATCAGTCTTTAAATACAAGTGTATCGTGTAGTGTTTGTCACGAATGTGTATATTAAAAATGTATTGAATTTACTAAATAATTGTAGATGCTCGGTTTTCACGCACTGGCAATGCGGGGGTAGAGTGAATTTAGAAAGAATTGCCAAATAGAAATTTATGCCGACTCGCGGATCCTGTAAGGTTTGCTTAGATTCGAAGGGGAACTTTAGCCCGATCTCACAATATTTGACTCTAGAGAATGTGCATACAATATCGACTATAAAGGCAATCGTTTTAATGTGGAAAAATCTGTTGGTTATTGTGATTGTATTCTTTCAAAATTGTATTTTATTTTTCAATAGCAATGTATTTTACATTTCAAAGTAATTACATATCACTAATAACTACGACCTTTGTGAAACAAGATTTTCTGTATTTCAATAAGTAAGACATTCACAATTATCATGCACAGAAAACTGCGGAAGTGAAAGCAAACATAATGTTATCAGTAGAAGAGAGAAAACGGAATCATCTTTCCAGTTGCGTTCGAGGTATCACACACACACAAACGCACTACTCCCACCATTCCAGCTTCAACGGTAAGGACCGGTGGTGGCCTTGAAAGTGTCTGCGGGTAACCTGGTGGGTGAAATTGTGCCCGTACAGCCGGTCAAAAAATAGGTCTATGACGCTCTAATACTGACGCACCCGAGAGCACGGGCGAATGTGCAAGCAGCAGAGATGGAAATTATCTAGATAAAAAAATTATTTAAATAAAAATTCGAATAAAAGATAATCTGTTTTTATTCGTTATTCGAAACTACGAACAAACGATTTTATTCGATGAGAATTTATTCGAAGACAAGATAATTATTTTATTTGATGAGAAGTTATTCGAAGACTTAAGATCATTTTTTTATTCGAGTGGCGTTTCATCTGTAGCGTCGAATGAAGTTTTCATCTTTATCTTCATCTTTATTCGAAAGCTTCGAATAACTTCCGAGCTGCGCCGAATGGGCCCGAATGAGCCCAAGTAGCACCGAGCACTGTGTCGAGTGTCGAATGTCGAGTGACGAGTGACGAACGGCTCTCGACATTTGACACCTGCCACACTGCTCGGTGCCACTCGGGCTCATTCGGGCCCATTCGGCGCAGTTCGGAAGTTATTCGAAGCTTTCGAATAAACCTTTGAATAAAGATGAAGATAAAGATGAAAACTTTATTCGATGCTACGGATGAAACGCCATTCGAATAAAAAAATTATCTTTAGTCGTCCAATAAATTCTCATCGAATAAATTCATTTATTCGTTGCTTCGAATAAATATAAATTGGATTATTCGAACCTTCGAATAACGAATAAAATTTTTTTATCTTTTCTTCATTATTCGAAATTATTATTTAGATAAAGATTTTGCTCATATCGGGCAAACAGTGCCCCTAGCAAAAGAAAACATGCGCACGGGTGCGTCAGTATTAGAGCGTCATATATTTTTTGATCGTCTGTGCCCGTCTGCGGCACAGTTGAGCATCCCTGGGGTCGTGATTTTAAAGGGTAATTTAGGGGGTTAGAAAAATACTATTTTTTGCGATACGAGGTAACAGTATCACAGTTACTGTACTTATTGGATTAACAAGATCGTAATCTTTATTTTAGCGAAGAAATTGCTTACGAAAAACGTTTCCATTTTGAATTATAGCGGTTTATAGCTTAAATGTTTCTGACAGTTTTTTTTAAAAATGGTTGAGTTTTGGACCAAAGTCATATAGAAGTCTTTTGTTTGTTTTTACGTGATCTATCACCCCTTCAAAGCTTGCCTATACTATCCCAAACACCCTGTATTTATATATATATATATATGTGTGTGTGTGTGTGTGTGTGTGTGTGCTATATAAATATAATAATAGTAATAATATATATACATATATATATATTATTTCAGTTTAGTTATACGCTCATAAATTTATATTCTCCCATTTAGATTGCGTTATTGAGTTAGGTTTTCTTTAAAAAACTAAAAAACTACTGGATAGAATTAGAACAAAATCTAATCAGCTCTAAGTTACATTGATACACATCGATTGCATCATCGATCATTTTAATTTCATTATTAGTTTTTTAGAAAACGTTAACGAAAAATTTGATCACATACGTACGTACGTACGTACTTTACCACACACACACACACACACACGCGCGCGCGCGCGCACGCACGCACGCACGCACGCACGCACGCACGCACGCACACACACACACACACGAACAATGTGTTCAAAATAGGCTAAAATGACTCCAATAGCCTTGAAACATGAAGATCTGCCAAAAAATCGATTTTCTATTTTCAGGGTAATTACAATAACTTCCCTATAAATCGGGAAGTTAAATATGCAACAGAAAGTTACTTTTTCTTCAGTAACCGTTTATCGTTCCTTTAGGTTGTCCTTTTTAACTTTCTGTTTTCGCCAAATTTTTTCTCCGACTATGTTTCTTCGTACGCTTCCTTAGTTCGAAAATAATCTCCTCCCAACAGCCGACACGTTTTCCTCAAAGTGGAAGTCCTCAAAAGCCTTTATTGGTCAAAGGAAAAGCGAACACCAGCAAAAAGGCGAGCCACGATTGGCGGGATGCAACACTATCGAAGGACGAATTTCTTGGTAGCCAATGTATTCCCAGTCTCACAAAGACCACCGGCCAAAGCAAAGAATTGTCGTGGAAGTTTTCCTTTAGTCTTCGGCCGAGCGACACCACCTCAAAGTCGCTGTAAACTCTGTGTTCTCCGAGCTCTTTACACGCATGTGTACGGGATAAGCACTTGTTATTCCGCTGTGCATTTACCGTCTAAGAGTAATTGCGGAATCCTGTGTAGCGGTGTTGGTAACGTCGACAACGGCGGCTTTTCACCGCTAATGAAAGACACGGAAGGCGGAGATGCATGCACCGGTAGCGCGCACATGAACTGGCGGGAGCTTCGGCACCTTCAAAGACTCGGCGGCTTGAATGGGCACACGACGAGAATCGAAAAGCGAGTATCAATTAAATTATTCGAAACAATAGACAATCCTACCGAAGCTACGTCGTTCCGGCACGAACAACGGGGATTCAAAATTCAAGCGTGAGGTATTGGCGCGAAGTAACGAGCCTCAATTCTCGCACCAGAAGTCTTCCTTGGTTCTCTCTCCCTCTTTACGTTGTCAATTGGAATTACTATACTTCGCCCTCGTAAATACGTGGCGACTGTCTGATTGAATAGTTAAAGAAGATTGAAGGGAAGAAATATTGACGCCTGGCTGGAATAAAATCCCCCAGGAATTTCGATCACACAAATCCCAATCACAGAGCTGGCATAAGCTCTCGGCGTCTTTTAAAAGGTTCCTGCAACGAACGTGACTCGCGGGACGCGCCTCATGAAATTCATTACCGTCTGCCAGGGAGGGAACGTTCCCCCTTTGCTTCTTCCTGACCGGCTCAAGAGAGGGTGCGGGAACGTGATGGAATGTCTGGCGATCGTGAACGAGATTTTGCCACTTACGCTAATTTTTCTGCGTTTACGTGGAAATCACGGGGTGTCTAGTGTCTAAATTACTTTTCGTGAGAATGAGGGTAGTGTGAAAAGTTAAGTGCACCGGAGACATGAAGGTGGAGTTAAATGATAGGGGTTGAAGTTCCTTGGCGTATGTCGTTTTAATCACACTCGTGCCACAGTAGGCCACGCGGTGAATTGAACTACTTCTGGAGTTGTTCAGTTCTACAATTAATCGAGAGCTTGTAGCTATATAGGCACTTACATCGTTGTGGAAGTTTACAACGACAAAGTTGGAAGATAGACAGTTGAAGGAGGCTATTTTAGCTTCTCTTCCCGTGATTCTCGCCAGTAGCTTGGGGCGCAGATCACCAATGGATTTTCCATTAGCTGTTAAGGTGTTCATCTTGGCACTATGTGTAACTAGGAGCATAAAGGGAGCGCGATATTAATTGGCACGGCGGCTCTCCTGGCTCTAGTCCTCGTAAAACAGTATATTGCTCTTAAATATCTTGTTACTGAACTTTATACGGGATGGTCTGTAAAATTTGGATACAATTTGTGGCAGAAAATACACGTGACCGGTGAATGGTTGATCTATTCTACTTACTAATGCCACCAGCTCCACGAAAGTTATGGAAAAGTGATTGAAATTTAATAGACCATCTGCCACCCAGAATAAAGGCATCCTCTTTCATTTAACGGCCCTGTTTCTCACAAATGTTGACGATTCGTTTCAACAAACATCGACCAATTACCTCCATTCTTTGCAGCGAAATAAACTCGGCACAAAGTGCAGCCCGAAACGCGCACCATATTTCAGGCTAGCATAATTCCCCCTCGAGCGTAAAACCGAGCAATAATACGCGTAACCCGTGCCGGCCAATTGATAACAGCGATTGCATAAATCCGAGGGTAAACGGGGGTGAAAAACGATCGTGGAGATTGCTGTAAACCGTCGGCCTGTTTGGCGACACGTGAACTGAATAATTAAATACTCAGAAGTGATTCACGCGATTCATTGTGCCCGCTCACTCTGCCGGGACGATCCTCTCGATCGACGGGATGCGCGGCGGAAACGCAAATACCAGATACCCCGGTGGGTCGGCCATCGAAATGTCAATAGCTCTTGCGCGAGATTAAATGTCACACTGACGCACCGAGTAATCGGGAGAATGGCGTCTTCCCGGCGTACCAGGACCCCAGGACCTGTGTCTGCGGGTTCTAAAGAACGTCCCCTCCCGTAGAAGTAGGTAGCCTGGGATAGGTAACTTATTGCTTACCGTTCGACATTCCGAAAATATGGAATGTCGCTGACAGGATTGAAGGATTTATAAATTGATCCGTTATTACTGGAATAAATTGGACACAAGCTGGAAATCTCTTTTGTACAATGTTTCATGTTGAAGGCTTCCTTTTGTTGTTCGTTTGGTACAAAAGTGTGGAGCATAGAGTGTGGCTCTTTGGAGTATTATTCAGTGAGTGAAGCTCCTTAATCGAGAATGTACGTTAAAACTGTGAGTAATCTGTTTAGTATACAGTCGTCAGCGAAACTGCACCTTACCGATTATGATACACCCACCAATATCTTTCGAAAGTGACGTTATGACACAAATAGTTGAATAACTCATGAAAACTAGCTCTACGTAAGCCACTTAATGTTCCTTTATATTGCCTATATTATCCAGCATCACAGTTTGTTGGTACTCGGTTTAGCACCAAACGTCTCTTCGTACTTTCATATTTGCTGCAGAAACCGTTTGCTTTTAATATGTCTATGTTGTTTGGAGTATACTCTTTTTGTTAATCTATTAGAATAATCTTGCCTAGCCTTATACCATTCCATCTTGTCTCTAGTTCAAAAACCGTCAATCGATGTTGATTGATTGCAATATTTACGATATAATTATTTGAAATGAGCTTATGAGTTTCGTCCATATAATATGTATTTCAATCCCGTAGTATTACTCTATTTTCAAGGTATGGTATATTATTTACTATTTTTAGTAGATATGAAATAGTTTATTCATAAATATTTATGCTAGCAGTAATATGATGAACGGCACCTATTTCATAGGATATCATTTCCCTCACATGATTTCTAATATATTTGCTATAGAGATAGACAAATATGTACATTATGTCAAATTGAGCTGAATCGAATCGAAGGGAACCGAACTGTGCTGAATTGAGCCGAACTGAGCCGAACTGAGTCGAATTAAGTCGAATTGAACTCGAATCGAGTCTTTCTATCATTTTCATTAGTTTTCGATTTACATTTTCACTTAGCAAAAAACTGATCAAACTAGCAGCATTTATATTATTAATATTATTATTAATAAAAGAATCAACGTAAATAGTAAAAAGGCGAAGAACAAGGCTTCAATTTTATAATATTGATTGTTACGTATGCATTACATGCATGATTATTTTTTCGCTCTCACGATTCTTCGAGCTCGAGTCTAGCAAGGAAAAACCCTCTTAACCTCCCCTTACCGCTTATCTCTAGATGCAGCTGCATCCTAACCGAAATTTTTAAGAAGCTGACGCAACTTTCGAACCTTCTAGAACTTTCCTTATTTGGAAAATTAGAGGCATCCCCACTCGCTTTTCGGCCTATATAAACCCGTTGATTTCATCTCTCGGGGGTTCAGAATCGTACCGTCACGTTTAGAGACAACGTCGCGTCACATTCTCTAGAGTCGAATATTGTGAGATCGGGCTAAAGTTCCCCTTCGAATCTAAATTAACCTTATAGGATCCGCGAGTCGGCATAAATTTCTATTTGGCAATTCTTTCTAAATTCACTCTTCCCCCGCATTGCCAGTGCGTGAAAACCGAGCACCAACAACTATTTGGTAAATTCAACACATTTTTAATATACACATTCGTGACAAACACTACACGACACACTTGTATTTAAAGACTGATTTACAATATATTTAGAGTTAAATTTTTAAATTCTGAGTATAAGTTTGAACCTACGATCTAACTCCACAATCCTTGATAGTAATCGAACGTACCCACACGAAGTATAACTTTACCGCTCGAGTTATATTTCTAATTTTATTATTTCAAAGTTACGAGGCTAAACTAACAATCCTGCGGCTCCCTAATTTCGCATTAGGTTCGTCCGCATTACCAAACATTCCAAAGACAAATCTTATCCAACCTAGTGGCTCCCTGATTTCGCATCAGGTTCGTCCACGAAAACTCACCCATCCTGCGGCTCCCTAATTTCGCATTAGGTTCGTCCGCATCCTACAGCTCCCTGATTTCGCATCAGGTTCGTCTGTGCGTTTTCCAACCTCCTAACAGCTCCCTGACTTCGCGTCAGGTTCGTCTGTGCTTTTACCAACTTCCTAGCAGCTCCTCAACTTCGCGTTGAGTTCGTCTGCGACTTTCAATCCTAGTGGCTCCCCGATTTCGCATCGGGTTCGTCCACGAAGTTTCACCTTCCTGCGGCTCCCTAATTTCGCATTAGGTTCGTCCGCATCTGACTCCATTTCCTAGAGGCTCCCTGATTTCGCATCAGGTTCGTCCTCGCCGTCAATAATCCTAGCAGCTCCCTGACTTCGCGTCAGGTTCGTCTGCGTACCTTACTAACAAACTGACTCCGTATTCCTGTGGAAAATATACACACACACTCGCCGGCCTCAAGCGTTGCACTCGGTCCCGGCTCGTAACATGATATATATATATATATGTGTGTGTGTGTGTGTGCGTGCGTGCGTGCGTGTGTGTGTGTGTGTGTGTGTGTGTGTGTGTGTGTGTGTATATATATCCACGGTATATTACATGAAATTTTAATAATGTATACAAAATTAATTTTCTACAATTTTTATTTTATTTTAAAATCTTTATTTAGAAATACATACCAAAAAACGATCGGTTCAATTCGGTTCAACTCGGTTTAATTCAGCACGAGATTCTTGTCTATTTCATGTATTCGGGTACCCGTGAGGTATCTAGGTAGTACGGGTAATTTTTGTTTACCCAAGTATCTCACGAGTACCCGGGTACTCGAGAATCTCACCCCGGTTCACTTGAAATCCCGAGCTCTAATTTGTACGCTCCTTTCACTGGGCGTAATTGAAATCTAGTTCTGCACTATTCAGCAATGTTTGTATAGTATGAGTGAAAGCGTCAATTAAAAACTTCTAGGAGAAAGGACTCAGTTTGTATTTCATATCTTACAACTGAATTCAACAATGGCTACAATATCCACTAGAAGTCGCCTGGATATCTGTGGTCTGCTCCCAGCGGCTGCAGTGTTCATTGTCGGTTTTAATCGTTTGCCATGTACTAATAAATAATTAATGACTATGATTATAATGTGGTTAAATTCAATACCAAATTCAATTCAGTTTATAACAAAATAGTTACAAGCCAAGACGCGTATGAAAATTTCTAGTAATTCAAAGTTTTTGTCACTCAATTGAATCCTGTTTGAAGTTTGTGGAGTAAAGAGGGTGTCCCACGCAACTAGAATAAGCCGTACCTCCTAACCCGTTGGACATAAAAGAAACTGTTATAGATCAAAGATAAATGGTATCGGATGGTGCATAATATGCAAATAACTTTATGCACTTTTGTGCATCAATGTATCAGGAAAATGCAACAGGTCCTTGTTCTCAAATGGAAACTTATGTTTTCGTCTACACCAATTGCTGCAAGTTTTTATGTTCTACATAAAAGTATTTACATATTTACGCCCTAAACTTATTCGTAGCTAAAACTTTTCTGAGTTATGTCGATCGGTTAGCAAATATTCTGGAGTACCTATGTTACAGCAAATAACTGTCCTCCGTTGCAATTTAATAGGTTGGGTATATTTTTTAATTAGCAAATGTTTGGGCAATTTCGGGAATAAAATCAAACGTTTGCATTTGAACAGTTACGATTCTTCGAAAATAATTCTTTTAGTTTCATTGTACTTAAAAAATACCAAGGAACTCCTCCCTTAATCAGTTTCCCATCCGCTTTCTAACGGTCGTAACACATTCATGATGTCACTTTCCGTAATTTGTAGTATGATATTTCTTGCCGAACGCGTTGCTGGAGCTCCTCAACATTAGTAATGGGGCGAGAATACACCCTATAATTTAAATATTCCCATAAAAAAAGGTCGAGCGATGCAAGGTCTGGTGATCATGGTGTCCATGAGATCGGTCCTCGAATGCTGATCCACTTCACTTTGTAAGTTTCACTTAAATATCTGACAACTAGGTGGAAATTGTGTGCTAGAGCACCGTCCTGCTGGAAGTATCTTTGCATCGTGAAGAAGAACAGGTAAGTTAGATTCCAGAAATTTATGGTGTTTTTGATCGGAAAATGTTCCGTTAAAGAAATATGGACGGATAATTCATTTATTAAGAATGCCACACAAAACATTGAAGCTGTACCGTACTTGATTATTAGTGTTTCTCTTGAGGTGTGGATTTACAGGAGAGCATGTATGTTCATTATGTCGATTGGACATCCCACTATTTGTAATTGTCACCTCATCTGTCCATAGAATTTGAAGCACAAAAATTTCATTCTTCTGAATACCTCACAGCGATCGATTTTTTAAATGGGTTATTTAAAAAATAGAGTATATTCTCGCTCCATTACTAATGTTGAGGAGTTCCAGCAACCAGCAACGCATTTAGGAAGAAACATCACGAACTACGGACAGTGACATCAGAAGTGTGTTACGCACTGTTAAAAAGCGGATGGAAAAGGCTGCAACGGAGGACCGTTCGAAGATTTGTTGTAACATGGGTACTCCAGAACACTTGCCGACGCAACAGGCCGAAATAATTCAGAAAACTTTTAGCTACGACAACTTCTTAACGAATCAGTTTAGGGCATAAGAATGTTGATACTATTATGTAGATCATAAAAAACTGTATTAATTAGTACAGTCAAAAACATAGGTTTTCGGTTAAAAAAAAGGGATGTTGCATGTTTGTGACGCACCGATTCACAAAAGTGCATAAAGTTATTTTCATATTATGCACCGTCCGATAGCATTTAACTTTGGTTTATAACACACTTCCAACCGTTTACAGTTTAGGAGGTACAGCCTGTTCCAGTTGCGGGGAACAGCCAGTATTGTATTATATATTTTATTTATTTATTCCATTTATTAAACGAGAAGACACAATAGTTTTCTGTAACTATTTAAAATCAGCTTTCGAAAATAGTACAAGATTGAATGGAAACATCCATAAAAGATAGACTGCCACAATTGGAGCCAGTAATTGCAACAAAAGACAGTCCAATCAAATACTAATTTTTAATTATTTGTTACGTCTAAGTAATTTTATCCTCCACTGCATGTAATTTATGCTTGTGCCAAGAAGATATACTATAAAGAATTCGAAAGAACTGCTATATATGCAAACCTACATACAAAAAAGAAATTACTATTATTACACAAAAAGAAAAGAACAGCTGTCCAAAAGCTAGGAGGATCAGAGAATAGACCATTAAGAGTCTAGGTCTGTTTTAGATAGTAGCGTAGTGATTTATTGAATTGTTCAAACCGTCCGGAACCCAAAAGAAAATTGCAAAAAACATCCCCAGCTTCAGACATCTCTACACGGACTAATCTCGGGGAAGTATAAGGCCGCGTTCCCATTGAGTGTGATATCACAAGCCCGAGCCAAGCTTGGAAAATGACGGCGGAGAGTAGCTCGGCAAACTTCGGGATTGAGTTCGCGCCAAGCTGCGCGATACGATTCGTTCCACGAGACTTACCACAATCCCGAAGATTGCCGAGCTACTCTCCGCCGTAATTTCCAGAACGCGGCCTAATAATTTCACAATCAAAGCATTGATACTTGTTCAAAGCTACAATAATAGCCTAACAATGAATTAACAGTTTCGCATGTTAATCTTACGGGAGTACAAAGACTTTTAGTGGGTTTTGATTCGTGCAAGAAATCTCTATAAATCAACTTATTACTTCCGACACATAACAGTATTTTCAATAACTAGTGAATCTACCTTCCAGAAAGAGAAGAGTAACGAACGCCCTCAAGAATTAGTTTTTATGATCAAAACTATAACTGGTAATCGGCTGGTATGTATGTAGAAAGATCCAGGGCAGAAATGTCTTTCATCATGGGCTTATATGTACCCGTCTAGTCAAACGGGAATATTGACTCTCTACGGCTTTATCAAGATGGATTTAGAAAGGTCTTACAGTGGCTACCATATCCACTTACCTGCTGCGATAGTTGTGCTGCACTTGGGCTAACGTGACTGGTAAACAACAACAACTGCGCTAATTTGATATGGGTTCGAGGTCATGCTGAAACCGTGGGTAATGAGAAGGTGAATTAGAGGGTGAGGGAAGGAGCTTCTAGATCAGGCATGGCCAACTCGCGGCTCGGGGAGCGCAGCTCGAGCCGCTTCCGCTCCGAGAGCCGACCCCTCGCTCTGGGCGGCAAGGGGGAAGCGTGTGGCGTTGTGTTGGGTACAATTCGTGAGTCGGGAGAGCGCAGTACCGTGTACGACACTAAGGGGCCCCGAGAAAAGGAAATTCAATTCAAATGTACCCGAAAATTCGTATAACACACAGAAAGAATTTATACGTATAAATTTACATGAAAATTTCTTATCATAATAAAAATAAACTGTTAATTTTTTACGTACTGTTTAAATAAATGATTTTTTAAAACACTGTGCAAATGGTTCGATTCGTCTTTAAGAAACATACATTTAAAAGGGAAAGGATTTCTATTCTGCTCTTAATAATTCTCCAGACATTCTTCAAAATATGTTTTCATAATATGTATTTCATTTTACTTTATTCCATTTTTTTTCTTGGATTTGACACCAATATAAGCAGCTATTTCCAAAGTTTCTATATTTTGATACGAATGGCAAGCTTCTGTTCGGTATTGCAAACACTATTCGTACTATATAAAAATTTTTCCATTCTATATTATGGCTTAATGGCCCCTCTTTCTGGCACTGAGCATTGGGGCCCCCAGGCATTAGGACATGACACTGTAGCTCTCCCCACCCTACACACTCCAGCGATACGCGGCTCTCTGGGTTAGCTCTGACCTACATTTCAGAGCCGGCCGGAGCGCTCCCGCTGTCAAATCGCCATGCCTTGGGCATGCCTGTTCTAGATCAAGTCCGAACTCAATTTATCCTGCTGGTGTCTTCATGCGGGAGGCAAAAGAACTGGTGAAGGCTTGGGTTAGAATCCAGCTTAGCGGGTTATAAAACCGGATCCAGAATATGAGGTTCACGAAGGTTCTTTTATGAGAGAGCCCTTCAGGAAGCTGGGCAAATATTTCTGTTGCCTAGACAGAAAAACTGCGTCTACTTGTTGAGCAAATCATAGGACAATAGCACAGGAAAAAACATCTGGTGCACTTGGAGTTTGGACAAAAATTGAAGCACACGCGGTGCGGTGAAAAAGATGAACTTTCGTTTCATTTAATTATACATTGTAAGGAATAGAAGAAGTATTACTATCTGTTTGGACCCCGTTTCTACCATGTCCGCACCTAGAGCACACTGCATTGAGTGGACATTCGAAGTGCACACAGGAAGCCGATTTATCTAGATGTCTGACACCTCAGGATTGTCCTACAACCTCATACACGATGATTCTTTGAGCATCATCCTCATCTTGTCAAATAGACAAGATAATATATGGGAGCAAGACATTACCGTATCTCGCGACCAAAATATAAAGAGCCAATTTATAGAAAACAAAAAAAGGAAAAATACATACTTCCAGCCCAGAAACTGCAAAGAATATGGAAATAATACAAAGTAACAATAGTACTTATTGTTAGTAGTAACCACAGTACATGTATTATACACACATATAGTTAGAACAGAAGTATACGTATACTCTATAAATTACAATGTTTTAGATAATAAAATATTGTGTTAAAGGCTACAGAATTTGTTTCAATAATAATAATAGAATCAATTACAACAACTTATTTTATCTAATAATTTTGATGTCCTTTCTTGATCACTGGGTCTAATAATAATAATTGGGCTGCCAAAAGCAATTTGCAATTTGTTTCGAAACATTATACATATGTGTAGTTCTCAAAGTAAACTTTCCACATGTGTCTGAATTTAATAACAAGGGATTGTACTAGAACCATATACCTGAACATATCCACTGATGCATACACAAGCCAGTCATGCTAAGGACAACAACAATAGTGAGATAATTTCTACAATAATTTCACGAGTATGAACTTGATATAGCCCGTTCGTGCTAAATTAAATTACATCGAAATTTTGCATATGTACATTGCAATAATGACATTAATAATTAATGATAAATGTTTTTGCTAAAATACTACTCCTTTTGTGCACTTTTTTAAAGTTTATTATTAAATACATAGATTCAAAAACATTCAGACAATTTAGACTCCATGGTATTAATTAATGTGAATACATTACTTGAGAGTTTTACCGAGATTGACCGAGGTTGACCGAAGAAGTACATTTTTTGTATAAAAGAGCCCATATACAAATTAAAATAAGGTAAAACTGATTTTATGACTAATGAAGTATATTTCACATGAAATAACTTGCAATCACAGTAATTCGCACAGTACTGTATAATTTCTTATTTCGAACACATTTTATCTTCTAAACGTTAAGTATTCGTTAATTATTAGTACTAATATTCATTATAAAATAACAATTAAAATGTTTGAAGATTTTGCTTTGAAGTGCTTTTATAAATGCTACCAGAAGTCATTTATTTATATACCTACTTTATAGATTATAACATTATACATTCTTACAGCATTTAGTCTTTTACAAAGGTTATTGTACATTTCTGACCCGTATTTCATCATTAAAAAATGCTCCCTTTGTCCATTTCTCTTCATACTACGATTCCTGCATATAAATTCATTATTCATAAAGAATTTATACTAAACAGTTTTGTTGACTGTACTCACACTGTAACGATACCCTCGTTTTATTTTATGACTCCATTCACGAGTAACGAGAAGCACTCTTGCTCATGGAAGTCCAGCTGAACAGGCCTGACTTGTGGAATTTTCATACGAAAACCGGACCACATGTTGGTGAATTTAGGTATTCCACCCTGGGATTGGGAGTAGTTTCTTTGCCTGGAGTCCAGGAGAAACTCAATTTAGAAGATGTGTTGCGGGCTAAAAGTTCCTCGACGTTAAGATAGTCGCGTATCAGAGTGGATGGAAGTACCAGTTACTAACAAAATTTCATGTTTGACCTTAGATCCGCCGGTAAGCTGCTTATGAAATAAGTAATGGAGATATCACGCTGACCCAGTTTTAAGGTTGCTGCACTGAAACAACGTCAATCTCGTGATGTAGATAGAATGTCTGCTAAAGTATACAAATTGTAGTGGTGTGGTCAAAAGAAGGAAGTAAATGAGAGTGATTTCTTGCATGAAAGTATGTAAAACGAAAACGTTAGGTAACATTTATTCGTAAGAATTTTGGTTTTGATAAAATTAAAACATTCGCCGGGTATTATTACATATCATTATGGTTGCTGGAAACGAAAAGTTCATCCTAAGTGTTTTGCAATAAATATCGTTATGCTTGAGAGTATTGAGCGGAAAAATCGCGATAATGATTGGTAATAATTTCCCCTCTCTTTCAACGCGGACTTTTCTCATTCCGCGCTCACAATGGAGAGTTTCGTGCTTCACAGCTGTGATTCAAGCACCTTCGTGTCCAGCAATTTGATACTAGTCACGTTCCGAATACATTTCGAAAGAATGTAAGAGGTTGCAGACAGAAATACTTGCACCAGTCAGGCCACGCTGTCTGACTTATGTGTGCGAGCGTGTGCCCGTGCGCTTGACCACGCGTCCATGTATTTAATGGCCCTTAATTCTACTGAGTGATCATTTTAGTGGCAAATGGAAGAAGTTCGGACTGGTAATAATAATGCTATAACGAGGAAAAGCTATTCTCCGCGAGCGGTTCGCCAAATGGACAGATTTAATGTTTTGCCAGTCAACTTTGAATTAAAAGACCGAAGGAGTTTAATTTATAGTGCGCTCTGTTCTGGTTAAAAACTTGGCGACTGTTCTTCAAAACTTTTGCGCGGAAGATAAATAATGAAAATACAAATGTTCTTTTTAAAGTAGAAGAGATCAAGCATATGCCTGGGGGATTGAAGAGATTTTGAACCAACGAAGTGTGTAGAATTTAATAATTTAATGGATGTGTGTAAAATATTATAACTTGTTTTAAGCGTAGAATGAATTTGTTACAAGTTTGTTATAAAAAATGAAATTTAAACACATTGTTCTACATACTAATCATATTAAATATGATTTCAGTTTCGCATGGCATTGTGTCATCATTAACTTGATTATGAAGTAAACGGATTATTCTGACAATGATTGGCTACGGCAGTGACAGCGACGTGTCTGACCCAAATTCCGTTTCACGATAGAATGAACTCGCTTCGCGCAGCTTGTCCCCACTACTCCAACGGTCTCAATAGACTTTTCTACCGTGATTGTTGAAAAGTTCAAGGACCAAAAAAGGACATTTTTGAAAAATGGGGAGACCTTTCTAAGAACCCTGCAGGAGGTGCGTGGGTAAGGATACGCGCAAGGGAAGCAGAGCCAATAATTAATGAAGGTAGACGTCAGTTGCGCAAAGCGTGCGAAAACGCCAGGCGAGTCTGTTCTCTCGTGAAGCAGAGTTTAGCCTAGCGCACGTCGACAGTAGAATAGGCCATCGCGTCAGACACGCTTTTGCACGTATTTACAACAATTAATAACTAGCTAACGAAGACTCAAACGTAATTGTTTTATTCTTGATTTGTATATAATTTTGGTCCGTAGGACTACCCTTTAAAATGCCCGACACACGTTGCCGAACACACCGTACAGGGTGTCCCAGACAAGGTGTAAAAGCCATTAAGGCGTCGTTCCTGCGGCGAATCTAAGCAACTTTTTTGCTTATCGAAATTGTTAAATAAGGCTTTGTTAATGAGTTATTAACGAAAAACGCAGACCAATTACAGGGCGCATACATACAAGGTGAGTCACGAAAAACAGAACACCTAAATATCTCTGTTAATGTTGAAGATAGGAGAAAATGTCACAGAGGTAAATTGTACTGTTCAAGGGAGCAAATGTGGTGACACTAAAAAAATCTCCTAAATGATGTTTTTTTAAAGGTTTTTTTAAGGTCACCGATGTTTTTTTAAATGGAACTAGATATTTTTTATTTCATTATATAGTATCTGAGGTCAAGACGAGTTCAACGACATAGGATATTATGACCTTGACCTACAGAAGTTCAAATGGTGTGATTCTTTTATTTGAGTTAAATTAAATACTTTTACCCTTATGTCAATACCCGGAATATGCAACGTTGTTCAATACCCAGGGTACTTGAATACTAAATTTCTTGATTCAATAATTATTGAAGGGAAATCGGTTCCTTGATATTTTAGTGGACAAACGCAAGCCACAAGTAAGAACAAGAGACCTTCACGAACTATGCACATAGCCTATGCCTATACAGTGTATAAAAAATGGGCCTGGAAACGGGTTCGCTATGCAACTCCACGGTCGATTTCGGGCTCCAATGAACTGCGGTTACTCGAAATATGAAATTCGAAAATTCATTGATTAATAATTATATATGTGATGGAGAAGCAAATAAATCGATGCCATAACGCAATTGGTGCTCTTCTCTAGTTTAAGTGAAGAAGCAGTGAAGGAGCACTGTCTCAATACAGTTCACTCTGTTCAAAAAATAATGTAAGTACTATTTAGGACAAAACATTCATAACTTTAACTTTGTTGTTCTAATAACCATGCTTTTTTAACGATTTCTTTAGCAGGCAGGCCTACAGCCAACAAGAGGCATGTAGAAAACTTTCACTTACGTATTATCAGAAATGATACTGTTTCCCAGATAGCACAAAGGCATCTTAAAGGCGCCTTAAAGGTACCTATGTCCAGACATTCAATACGCCTTAAAGATGCCGGCAACGTCGTAGAAACGCCTGATACACGCCTTTTGAATACCTTATGTTATAAATCTGTCTGTCTTTAAGATGCCTTTTAAACGTCCAGAAGGCGCCTTTCCGGCATTTTCAAGATGTCCATAAGGTGCCCTTCAGGTGCAAAAAATCTTCAGAAGACACCATTCAGGCGTCTTTAAGACTCTTTTGTAACATGTATAAGACACTTTTAAGGCACCTTTCAGATGCTTCTCAGGCGTTTTCAAGACCCTATTTAATCGTGTTTTAGACATTTCTAAGTTACCTTTCAGATACTTTTGAGGCAGATTTAAGACGTTTTTATTATAATTATATTGATACAACTATATTGTAAAAACAAAATTATATAATGATATTTATTATATTATACAAAATTATATTAATTACTGTATAATATAATAAAATTTAACATCATATTAAATAATTACAACTTTTATTTCGTTAGGACGAAGGGGGTTGAAAGGGGGAGAAGAAGGACGATTTGTGTTGTAGTGATAGAGAGAGTGAAGTGTATTTTTTCTTTGTCCATGGCTTTTCCTTTCGTTTCCCTTCCTTCTTTTCTCTTCGCACCACAACCCCGGGCACCCATCCCATTTCAGGACTCCGGACCATGCTGCTTAACTTTAATAAATCTTCGAAGTACCATTTACAGTATTTACAGTAAACAAAACGTTTGTATCGATAGAATGGTCCCGATGTTAACATAAGCAGTCCTTGTCGCTCTTGTTTCGTATATCCTCCATTACGAAAATAATAAAATATTGAAGAAGAAATTGAATCAAAATTACTTATTTTTGTACGAATTGAACGGAGACCTCGTTACACCGATTCTTAGAGATCGCTATGAAAATTGGCAAATCTCGAGGAATTATTCAAAGAAGCTCGAAACTAAGAGCCTCTTCGAAAGAGAGACACATCCTGCTGTGATACGGAAAACTTAGTGTACAATGCTAAAAATCTGTTTGCGGTAAGCACATAGTTACGGTTACGAAATGAATAAAATGCAATAAACAAATAATTGTAATATTTTTTAATTATGTAAATAATCACTTTTACTTGTAAAACCATCCTCCTAGTCACATCAATTATTTATCACTTAATTTATTCAATAACCACAGGAAGAACCTATACTTTTATAGGTGGGTACCCGGGTACTCTGGATATTGAAACTAAGTAGGTAAACTTAAAGATAATAATTTTCTTATTTTGAAGCCTTAGAAAAAAAAGGTCAATATATATTCTGGCAATAAAAAGGTGAAACTGCGAGGATCCGGACAGCTATACAAAAATTTCCATGGTAACATTACAAATTTTTCTAGTATGGACCCAGGTTGATACTCGGGTACCCGGATATTGACATAAGGGTTAAGTTGGGTGGTTAAATACAAAATTTATTTATTTTTCATCAATGAAACTTGCTATATGTATTGTTACGAGCCGGGGCCGAGTGCAACGCTTGAGGCCGGCGTTTGTGTGTGTATATTTTCCACAGGAATACGGAGTCAGTTTGTTAGTAAGGTACGCAGACGAACCTGACGCGAAGTCAGGGAGCTGCTAGGATTATTGACGGCGAGGACGAACCTGATGCGAAATCAGGGAGCCTCTAGGAAATGGAGTCAGATGCGGACGAACCTAATGCGAAATTAGGGAGCCGCAGGAAGGTGAAACTTCGTGGACGAACCCGATGCGAAATCGGGGAGCCACTAGGATTGAAAGTCGCAGACGAACTCAACGCGAAGTTGAGGAGCTGCTAGGAAGTTGGTAAAAGCACAGACGAACCTGACGCGAAGTCAGGGAGCTGTTAGGAGGTTGGAAAACGCACAGACGAACCTGATGCGAAATCAGGGAGCTGTAGGATGCGGACGAACCTAATGCGAAATTAGGGAGCCGCAGGATGGGTGAGTTTTCGTGGACGAACCTGATGCGAAATCAGGGAGCCACTAGGTTGGATAAGATTTGTCTTTGGAATGTTTGGTAATGCGGACGAACCTAATGCGAAATTAGGGAGCCGCAGGATTGTTAGTTTAGCCTCGTAACTTTGAAATAATAAAATTAGAAATATAACTCGAGCGGTAAAGTTATACTTCGTGTGGGTACGTTCGATACTATCAAGGATTGTGGAGTTAGATCGTAGGTTCAAACTTATACTCAGAATTTAAAAGTTAACTCTAAATATATTGTAAATCAGTCTTTAAATACAAGTGTGTCGTGTAGTGTTTGTCACGAGTGTGTATATTAAAAATGTGTTGAATTTACCAAATAGTTGTTGGTGCTCGGTTTTCACGCACTGGCAATGCGGGGGAAGAGTGAATTTAGAAAGAATTGCCAAATAGAAATTTATGCCGACTCGCGGATCCTATAAGGTTAGTTTAGATTCGAAGGGGAACTTTAGCCCGATCTCACAATATTCGACTCTAGAGAATGTGACGCGACGTTGTCTCTAAACGTGACGGTACGATTCTGAACCCCCGATAGATGAAATCAACGGGTTTATATAGGCCGAAAAGCGAGTGGGGGTGCCTCTAATTTTCCAAATAAGAAAAGTTCTAGAAGGTTCGAAAGTTGCGTCAGCTTCTTAAAAATTTCGGTTAGGATGCAGCTGCATCTAGAGATAAGCGGTAAGGGGAGGTTAAGAGGGTTTTTTCCTTGCTCGACTCGAGCTCGAAGAATCGTGAGAGCGAGAAAATAATCATGCATGTGATGCATACGTAACAGTATAAATAGTATTTCAAAACAATTAAAAAAGAGGTTAGTTCACAACAAGAAAGAAAGCAAGGGAAAAAGGGCTTTCGAGAAAAATGCATTTAATCTTCTTTTTACTTTTTAATGTACTTTTACTTATTTATACCTTGCCTAACGAGCTCCAGCAGAGTAGTAGTATGATGTTTCAAGTTAGTTCTATTTATACAGAAACGATAGTGCTTTCCGAAAATGCAATAAAATCGATTTTCCGACTGCCTGTCCCATTAATAAAACAGAAGCCTATAACTATTGTAGTTTTGAAAATTTTCGATATCGTTAAGTGGTTTCAAAGAAAAATGAATATGAATATCCGAAGGCTTAATTTTTTACATGAGAGCGTTTCAAAATTGACCAACTTAAAGATGTTGTTGAGTGACGTCAAAGTAACAACTACTCATATTTATAATCATCGGAATTTTGAAAAATTTATATTTTATTCCTATTACTTTACTAATCCGATTCCTGCAAGAAAAATAAAGAACAATAATTTAAATTTCTCCTAATTTTTAACTTTCCCTGCCTCCTTAAGAAAGTAAGTAGTAGAACTCAGTGCTAAAGTGAACAAGGTACTCTTGGCTTCATAGTCAGTATAAAAATGTCATAAAATTTCCAATGCATACCGTAATGAATAGTCCACAGTCTCACGTTATTTGTCGCTGTTATTTTACTCCTCTGTACTTTGTGTGAGACCGGGCTCCGCTGTCACTTAGACGATCCAGCTGCGTTTGTTCCAGCAGGTTGATCACGTTAATTGCATCAGTCAAGTGAGTTACTCTCAGATATCGAATTATTCGGTTCGCAAGTTCCCAAGTCAAAATGGGGCACGTAGCACAGCTTACTGTTGCTTCCAGTCGCTATATACGACGCTTCACGCTCCAACCACGTTCGCGCTTACATCGACGTTTTCGTTTCATTCTGTTTTAACGATAAAACAGCTTGCTGCCACGCTCATCATTTATTTATCCGCCGTTCAATTCTTCGAATGGAAGCCTTGTCTGCCGGTGTTTCCTCTTCGATGCCCTTTCGCAAGAGTCTATTCGACGCGTCTCCGTTTCGCAAAGGCAGCTGCTTTACTCGTAGTCGGATCGTATTTTACTTCAGCAGACACGGACTACGTGGACATCACCGATTGATCCTCAAAAACTTGGTTCATCGAGCGGCCTTCCGCGACTACTTCCGTCGTTTCCGGCGAATCGTGAGCGTGCTCTCGCCGCTTAGAGGGAGTAATCTGTCAGGAGTTGAAATAGAATGGCGACAGTGATATTGATACATCTTGACTCTTGGCTAAAAGTAACCGACAGAGTATCGGATCGCCGATGTCAGTTGTCCAACTGCGCTGGAAATTGATGCCCATTAAGATCGCGTCGAAAGGCAGTCTCGTTTGACGAAACGTTTTTCTTCTACGGCGAATGCCTCGTTAACGACGGTCCGTTGGCCTGCGAGCCCTTTTTAGCGTCCTATGTCGCTCCGGATGGCAGCGAGTCAAGTTGTTTCCATGGGATGCAATTGGACGACGCTGAACCTTCATAATACGGCGAAAGGAACAATCAGTGAACGTACACTCCTATCTCTCTGTGTGCACAAGATTCCAGGAAACGTAATTGAATTTTATCGGTTAATTTGATGATATAGTAATATTATTCATTGACCCGGGGAAAGTTGTGCTGTCGACAATGTCGGATCTGCAAATATTGCATAGACCCCGAGTTTCATTTTTCATTTACGTTTTCCAGTACACGCGGTCCATCTCGTTTATTCCTTCCCACTTTTCTTTTTAAGTGTGTCGAATGCAGAAGAAGAAACGCGATGCAAGAAACTGGTAGGAATGGTTTAGTCAGTGTTGGATACAGATAGTAGTAAAGGTAGAGAAACAACAGCAGGGATATGGAGGTTGTTATTGGTCAATGCGTATAAACTGATTTGTCATTGAGACTACAGAGGGTGTAACAAAAACGTTGCAGTTCCTTGAAAAGGGTAATTTCTGAGGTGATTTTAAACACCTTTTTCCTTAACGAAAATGTTAGGTGGGACTTTGTTAACGAGTTATTAACGAAAAGTACCGACCAATCGGGGAGCGATTACAGCGGATTGAAGATGGCGCGGACCACCAATTACTACTTTCAAGGAACTGCAACATTTTTGTTACACCCTGCATAGTACCTTCTCATACGAAAGGGGTTTTAACCACTTTACGATGCAAGATAAATTGAGAGTTGTAAAGGTAAAGGGAAACAATTCTGGAGATGATCAGAAACACTTTTACAAACAAGTAATCGAGTAATACATACGCATCCATACAAAACATAAAAACTTAACACAACTAACAGCACGTATAATATACTCTTAAGAAACTAGTTTTTTCTTATTTTATGGACCTTCCAGCTGCAATACTGTTTTTAACTAGGCTCTCGGGGCAGGGGGTCCCCTAGTAGTGCGGGACTTGCACTCGCTACAACCTCCACGGCAGCCTAACCGGCGTTAGCGTTGGGGGGCATCGGGATCCTGTTGATGGGGAATCCCATGGCCTGTGGTATTGCATGCTAGGTCGTGATACGCCCAAAAAATGGCAGCGCAACGGCCTGCCTGGTCGCCGTCTGCATCGACTTCCCGTGCCTCGCAGAGTGCCGTTGCGCTGCCATTTTTAGGCGTATCACGACCCTAGCATGTCATACCACAGGCCATGGAATTCCCCCTTTAGATTTCACCGACGTCTCCCCTTCCCACGCTGCGCGCGCCCCATCTCGAGGGGAGCAGAACCGTACCTCCCCCTCCACCAATCCCCCCCTTGGCAATGCGTGAGGCCACATTCACGCGTTGCCCTTCCAGGGCCACTACTAATCCGGCGGCCGGACCCCCTAGTCCGACCGCCTACCGTGACCCGGTGGCTGGCTCAAGTGCCTCGAGAACGCCAAGCCCATACCGCAGTCCCAGAAGGGGTTCGCGGCCCCTGAGGCATGCCGGATTCAACTAATCCGTCGGAGGGATGATCCTCCCTCTCGTGCTGCCGCTCGGCGGCCTCCTTCTGCGAGATCACGTCTTCGCAAAAGGAGGCTACCGCCTCCCATTACCTTTCCCCCTCCAACAACTTTTCATCGACGCTGGAGAGGGAGAAGTCCGTTCCTATCTCTTGTGTCAGAACACGGCGCTGCTCTGCTCATGCAGGACAGAATTTGAGTGTGTACTGCGCCGTGTACCGACCTCTCCCCCCCCTCTCTACAGTCACTCACCTCTCGCCTAATACGACACAGGTACTCACCGAAGCACCCGTACCCGGTGAGCACCTGCGTCAGGCGGAAGGTGAGACCTCTCCGCCGCTCCTGCCACTGGTCAAGCAGTGGCACGACGGCCCCGACAGCCCTTTGATCGTCGGTGTAGGTGCATTTTAGCAACCGACACCAATGCTCCAAGAGGGTCTGCCGGGACTGGCGCCTCCTCGTGGGAGATGGTGTGGTAACCCCGAATTACCCGGATAGTCAGTCGCCGGCAGGGATCTCCTTCAGAGGACTGGCTTACAACTCTGGAATCCATACCGGGGCCCCCTATAGGACTGCCGCCCGCACCAGCCCCGCATAGAAGCGGCGGACTCCTTCGCGGGGCCCCAAGGTTTGGGAGGAGGCGTCCTAAGGCGGACGCCATCCTCTCGATCCCGGGGGCCAGACCCAACTCAGTGACAATTTTAAATCTAACCCAGACCTATTCCGATCAGTCTTTTAAATATTGAAACTTTCTTGTGTATATCTCGGAAACTAAAGCTGAGAGGAGGTAACATGTATAGGATAAAGTTGTCCAGAATGATGACCTTCGTCAAATATTTGGTAATTATTGACAAGTACTTACTCCTCACTGATTTCTTTGAAACTTTTTTATGAAACTAAACAATTGATCATTAAATATCAATTGTATGTGTACAGGATGTTCCGCAATTGGTGGTACTATCACCCAAAAAAAAAATCTGGCTGCGGCAGTGCCGTTGCAAGCACATACTATACAGCTTCGCAGTATTTGTCATCTAGGAGCGGCATTTACGAAGTACGGTTAATTTCGACTTTTTAACTGTCATTCGTGCACAGCGCGCTGCGTCCTTCTGAAAAAGGAGAATTTGAAAGAAATGTAATTACGAAATGAGAATTTCGATATTTCTTGTCTTCTTCGCAATCAATATTCTAAGTGATTTCGTTAATATACTTTCCTACTTTTTAAAACCTTGTCCTCTAGATGAATAATCTATAACCTTATCTTATTAATCTATTACCTTATATTATTATTATTTTGTGTTTATATGTTTGAATATTCATGCTATTCTAGGTGAAGAAATCTTCTGAGGGAATACAAAAATTCGTCTATATAAAAAATGATCTATCAATTGCACAAGAATAGAGGTTAATGTTACTTATGAAGTTAAATGAATGCATTTCTAAAGGAAAAGTCATTTGCACAGTGAATTTTTTAATACATATGTTCATTGTCGTACAGCCCCGCTCAAAGGTATGTGGACACTAACCATTTTTATGAAATTTGTGATATGTTATGTATACTGTTGTTGTTAGATGGTTTTCATTGTTAAATTCTGTTACGTACATTTATGTAATGTATTACTAGAACATTGTATACAACTACTTGAAAACAATAAAATTTTAGTTTTTTGTATGATACTAATAATATAAAATCTGAACTGATTTTGGATTGATACGTTGAATACAGCTACTTGGAAACAATCGAATTTTATTTTTTTTCGATGATAATAATAATATAAAATGGGAATTGATTTTGAGTTGATACGTTGGATACAATTACTTGGAAACAATAGAATATTACTAGAATACATTACATACATGTACGTAACAGAATTTAACAATAAATACCGTCTAACAACAGTATACATAAATATATCTCAAATTTTATAAAAATGGTTAGTGTCCACATACTTTTGAGCGGGGGCTTTTGAGCGGGGGTGTATATGTGTCTTTCATTGGTATAAATCCAAGCACAAAGAAAAAATTGTACTCTAGACAAATTTTTAACATAGAAAAATTTTAACCTATTAATGCCAAAATAAACGTCATAAATATAATCTGAACCATCTACTGACAATCAAGATAAACCGCAGATCGTATCCTTCGCTCCTAGAGAGCAGATACTGCGAAACTCTACAATATGTGTTTGCAACGCCACTGCCGCAGCTAGATTCCATTTGTGGTGATAGTACAAGTGGCGTAGGGGGATTCTAGGGATCAATATATGACGAATATAAAAAATAACGAAATTATGCAAGACGTATCGTTTTCGGGAACAATGTATTTGAAAATCAGCCGAGTACGTGTGCACTAAGGTACTTAATAACCAATATGTATTACGGATTTGACTCCAGATGGCTGTTGTCACCGTTTGAGATCAAATGTAGGTAGTGTCACAGTTTTTATTGAAACTATCGGCATAGTAAAAATCATAAACTAATTCGTAGAACAAGAATTGTCGCGTTAAACAAATGGATTTAAATAAATCTGAAAATTTTTACTACAAATTAGTGCTCTTACTAACCGGATATCCGAGTGCTCGAATTACTCATTGTAACTCGAAATCCGGATCGAAATCCGGATCCGAGTATCCGGACTTGGATCCTAGTATTCGAGTGACCGGTTTTGGATCTTTTATCAGGATGACTCCAATAGAAGGCTGTTGTTCTTTCAATTTTGAAAGTAAGTAATTCGGGTATCCGGATATCCGAGTACCTGAATATAAATTTTGTGGGTATCCGAGTACTCGGATACTCAAGACTCGGATATCCGTAAATCCGAGTAATAGTAAGAGCCCTACTACAAATTGACAAACCTTTTTAAATGTTTGATTGGCAGTGCGGATCCAGAGAATTCATTCACTGAAATTCTTAGAAGATAATTGAAGGTTGAAAGTTTCCAGATTATAGAGACTAATTTGCATCAGAGTGCTTAAAGCAATTTTCAGGAGCAGAAGCACAGGGCCACTTTTTTCATCTCTGTTGGCCGTGCAAATCGAATTATCTCAGGATTCCAGGGTGCAGAGGGTGTAATGTGATCATACTGCATAACATACCCTGTAAAACGTAATTATCGACAGCAGGCGGGAGATAGATAGTTATTTTAATGCGATTTAGTTCGGCGTTTTTCATCTGTACCACTTCCACAATTGAATTAAAAAGGTAGTCGACGGTGCACCGAGGGGGTCGTTGGACCATTGTAATTTAATTCATTGCAAGATCGAACTCCTGCGATCGTAAAATTCTGCCACAATTCACTAATTCTTCGTCCGCGTTCTCAAATGAATTAACTGCTTCTTTGCACGAGCTGGTATTCCAATAATATATTTTCATTAAAAATACAACATTTCCTACTCTTTCTGGGTATCTTAACATTTGCACAGTGCGGTATAGCACCCCTTCAAAAAGCTAACAATAATCTTTTCTAAATGTGAAGATAAATTTTCATCTACCGCTCGTATCTTTATTAATGAAACAAAAAAGCCACCGAAGTGAGGTTCTAACGCTTGCGAACGCATTAGTCAAGATCACCGCGAGATTCAAATTCACGAACCCTTCTCTATCGATTCGACGCAAAACCACCCCCAACACATTGTGAATACCTCTGTCGCCCTCTATACTGATCTCCTTACAAGCTCGTCTCCAAACCTGTGTTACCAGAGATGCGACGCTCACCCCCGTCGCTTTTGCAAATTTACCTTGCCGGATATTCGACGCGCGTTTCGCTGCATGCTACGAGCGTCCGAGCCAACAGGGCGTTGTGATCCGCTTCCCGTTGACTCCCGGTACAGAATTCAACCCCTAACTGCTCGATCAGGTAAACAAACTCGTAGCATACCCATGAAGGATTCATCCGCACGGCTTGAACTAACGTCTGCCCTGGAAACTGCTGCTGCGATTCCTGAAGGTGTGAATCTATGTGAACAGTCAAAATATTCCATGTACCGTGCGTCAATTGTATTACACGATTTTCAATAGCCACGCAGGAAAATTATTTTCTAGCTCAGAAATTAAAGGAAAGCACCCCGCAGCAGTGGTGGTCGATTAATTCGCAGGTATTTTCCGGCGAGTGAAAAATGCGTCTGGAGAAAATCACGAGCGTCCCTCAATGGACATTTCGCGTGTTTCGGTCGAATATTCGCGCGGTCGAGATCGGAGAGGCGAGTATCGCCTGCGGCGGTTCCGTATCCGACGGCCGTAGCCTGGGAAATTAAATTTCCCATGGCGCGAGAGCGGCACGAGTGTCGACGCGGCTGCCGAGCCGATGGATGGCTGCATTGCAGTCGGCGGTTTGGCAATCCGGCTGCGGTCGGATCAATGTGTATTTCTCCATGAAGCGCGTGCACATATTCCACTTCCGATTTTTCACTGGTCCTCGAGGCACAGAACGCCCAGCACTCCCCTAGGCGCGACGTTAATCGCGTTCTTTTACGTGCTACAGCAGAAATATCTTCTAACGATTAATGCGATTCACTAGTCATATATAATCGAATAGCGAAAAAAAAAATTATGAACCAGGATCACGTTATTAATTACAGGCACGTACAATGCCGGTGGGTCATATCAACGGAGAAGGTGTATCGAATTTCGGAAACATTGCAACAAGAATTAGATTCATGGTGCAGCGTCATGTGAAAAATGGGAATCAGTATGGTACTATTAAATTTCCGAGTTTCCGACGGGCAAGAATGGAATTCTGATTACGCGGGAAATCGAATACGTTTCGGTGATCGAATCGAATTCGGCGGATCGTAACTGGGGAGCCGGAAGATATTATCCGCGTGAATTGAAAAATGACCGTGGCAACTAGTTCTCGGACGTCAGGGAGATGAATGTCTGCTCTATCCACTTTTTATCTGTGGCTACTCCTGCCTCATTCCGTCTATTGTTAACTTAATCTTATCCTAACCCAGTTCTGATGCTTGTACTCTTTTCAAATTGATTCTAGTTATTCTGGTACAATTTTTCAATATTCAGCGAACTAGGTGTTTCGAAGATTGATTCGCGAATAGAAAAATGTAACATATAGTGTAATTTTTGTATAGAAGATGTTTTTTTGTTCAGTTTTCAAAGATCCCAATATGTTTTCATATTATTACACATTTTTTCGCTCCCAATTTTTAAATAATATTAATATTGAGAGCTAAGCATGAGATTCATTTACATCGATGTCGCCGGTCTTACGACAGGACCTGAAAGAAATTGAACTTTCTCGAGATGTAACAAATTAACTGTAAGAAACTTTGGTGCCATATTATACTGTTCCTAGGAATGAAAAAGTAAAAAAAGTGTCATAAAAACGTGGGTTCAGAAACTTCCATTTTACGATATAACACTTCTATTATGATTCAATTATGATGAAACACTACAAGAGTTTTTAAAACTTACTCGAAGCAATTGCTGAAAATGACTTCCTTTTCTCAAACTGCGTGTTTTACAGAGACATTTTACAGAGTCGGGAAAGTTTGAAAATTACCAGTTTATTCTAAAGTTTTTCCCACGAAGCAATAATCCCGGGATTGAAATTCTACGACTGACAACTATTCGTGGGAATTTTCCTTGTAAACCATAAGTGTCTATATCTCGGAACGGAATTTATTATTATTACGGTTTTCGGATTTATGTTTATATGTATGTCTGACCTTATTTCATTCTTGAGAACAATATAATTTATTGCTATGTTACCATGTATAAAACAATTTCAGAAAACTACAAGCTGCTCTCATCCCCGTTTCCGACAAACAAATAATTAGAAACCTAGAAATTTCTGTTAATAAAGGGTTCCTAGAAAGGGTTGAGTTTGCTTAATAGATATGCATCAGTAGGGTCTAGGATATTTTTAATCCTTTACATTTCGAAAATGGTGATGAAGTTAGATTTGTTTTGTATACATTCTCATGTACAGGGTGTACAAAAAGTAATGGACACCCGTGATAGGGGTGAAACTAGACCTCGTGATCGGTGGACATTCGTAAAAGAAACGCGCCGCAAAATTGCTTATAACAATGAAAATGGTTGTTAAACTTTTTTATTGCATGAATCTATTCTACTCGACGAGCTGAGAAAAAGTCTCAAAGGAGCCATATGCCGGAAATGCACCGTTTAAACGCTATAAAGCGTTAAAGTTTATGCAAAATTGTGATTGTGTAGCGCTACACACGCAAAGCGAAGCGCGTTCGTATACGAGCGAGAACGGCAGTTCTGACCTACCTCACAGCCGACGCGACGTGCAGAGCTAGAAAATCGATATCGATGGAAGGATTCTTCCTCTCTTTCTTTCTTAGTGGTTCCTGTCCTTCTCGATCTTACGCACACGCGTGACTGTTGATTTCTCTTTCTTAGTGGGCCCTGTTTCTCTCGCTCGCACTTATAGAAACCAAGCGGTTCTCATTATTTTTTTGTCCGCCGCGGCGATGAGAGGATACAGGAGCTAGTCAAACAAGTAATGAGAACCGCTTGGCTTCTATAAGTGCGAGCGAGATAAGCAGGGCCCACTAAGAAAGAGAGAGAGGAAGAATCGTTCCATCGATATCGATTTTCTAGCTCTGCACGTCGCGTCGGCTGTGAGGTAGGTCAGAATTGCCGTTCTCGCTCGTATACGAACGCGCTTCGCTTTGCGTGTGTGGCGCTACACAATCACAATTTTGCGTAAACTTTAACGCTTTATAGCGTCTAAACGATGCATTTCCGGCATATGGCTCCTGTGAGACTTTTTCTCAACTCGTCGAGTAGAGTAGATTCATGCAATAAAAAAGTTTAACAACCATTTTCATTGTTAGGAGCAATTTTGCGGCGCGTTTCTTTTACAAATGTCCATCGACCACGAGGTCTAGTTTCACCCCTATCACGGGTGTCCATTACTTTTTATACACCCTGTACAGTATTTTCTCGATATTGTCTCGCGCCTCGGGACCGGACGGGAGCCGTATCGAGGGGGAACAACGTTTTTTCTAGCGTTCCGAACGTAGAAAGAGACAGCGCGTTAAAGAGAAAGAGGGAATGATGCTCGAGGCGAGAGAGAACTCGCCTTAACAAATTTTGAAAACACATTCCAGTATCCTTTCGTTACGATGGCGAGAAAGCCTATGAATGTAAGTTTAATATCATGACTATATTTATTATCACACTACAAGACCTAGTATGTAGTTACAAACACGACTGCCGCAAAATTTTTATGTTATTTTTCACTCACTTTTATGCTTCTTCATATTTAATTTCATTACTTTATTATTTTAATTCTGCTTTCATACTTTTTATCAACTTTGCATACATGAAACCGGATGAGCAATTAACCTTAAGAACGTGTTTCACATTATACGAATAAGACCCCTGTTTTAAATATTAACGATTTGTAAGATAATCACGGTTACCATTAAGGTCCCAATTTCTGATCACTTAAAAGTAATTGGTATGGTCTTCCTAACGTGTAAATGTAGAAATTAATCTAATCTCAAAATTTGTGTGATATTTGAGTAAATTCATGTTTTATCTTTAAGTTGATATCTAACAAAATGCAAAAATAAGAGTAATTAAATTACAATCTAAGCTCTAAAGCCAAAAACGCAAAAAGAGCAGTTTCCGATCACTTAAATTATGTTTAATATTAGCTAACAAATTTTACTTTTAAAATTCAAAACAGTTAATACTTATTTAGTAAATGTTTGTGATCCATTTTTTGCATGATAATTTACTGTGTGATAGTTATACATATATTAAGCTGATCAGGAATTGGGTTCTGATCAGAAATTAGGTCCTTGACGGTATATGCTTTTACGTCGCACTCAACAATAACTTTTGATCTGACTCTCTCATCATCATGACCCTGTCCCCAGATTTACAATAGTTTCGGTGCTCAATCCATGGCTCTGACTTTTTCGCCCGCTGTCACCCACGTCCCCATTTTTTGTTTTGGCATTAATTCGGAGCACGGTGCATTATAGAGATGTTCCGACAAAGCATCTCTATATGGTTGATTTTTTGTAATCAATAGATGAAGGATCCTCTGGTCGCCGCTAGGGACGTCATGGTCAGAACTCCACGTATGGTATGCATATGTAGGAATGAAGTGCGACACAGATGATCACAGAGTTTTACTCGCGTTCGGTCTCCTCACCATTTGAGCTCGCTGAACCAATAGGAGCGTTCCCCACGGATGTTTCTACTCAGACGCACTCTAGCGGTCACTAGAAGATCTTCCATCTAATGATTACACATTTCTGAGGGAACTTGCAACACCTGTATAATACACTGTGATTCGGAGTCATTTCTAGATGGGCTCAAGAAAATATACATATGGATAGAGGTTCTCAGCGTGGTTAAATTTTAATCGTCCTACTGCTATAGATTCTGAAAACATTATGGATGAGTTACGAGTGCATTAATTAACTCAAAGCCATGAGGATTTTGAAACATTTGTAATGCGATTGAATACATTATTTGATGTGGTTCTTTGTTTCTGATAAAAAGTATTGAAGTATTAATGCTGGCAAAACTGTAAGTAATATTTTAGTCTCAATATTGTAAATCAGTCCTATGTACTGTGACATTGACCAATTACAGAGCCATATTTTAAATATTTGAACTTCAAAATAAATTCATTACCTTTATCATGGACATTCTGTTTTACGAATTCATTGGTATAATTAACTGTGCTGCATTATTCGTTTCGCACTTTGTAACAAGCTGTGTCCAGTGTCAATTTAGAAAGTGTAAGTGTCAGTATTACCGTGCAATATTAAAACTAAAGTTTCTCCTGAATTGATCGTTTTGCAATATTTTTACAAACACCTGATGCATTAAAAACTGTATTAATTCATTAAAGAAAATTAATATAATTTACCTTCATAAAGAAATAACATTTCATAAACACATTTTCAGTGATACAGAAATTGGAGAACGAAATATGAGAGCAAATTCACTTGCGTTGTCAGTGACAATGTGGTATAAAGTGTAACACGTCTATGATACTCATAAAGATTTGTAATACCTATTTCACATACATCACAAAGTTGTGTCAGTAAAAGATATTATTCATAAATGGATTTAGTAAAATACCTTTTTTCACAATGATTTATTGTAATGGGCAAATTTATTCCCATTAGCACTTGGAGTGCTATGTCACACATGTATGAATAACTGTTTACATGATTATGCATAACAATAATTTATACAATTATACTTGAAATTATAGGGCATTCCTAGCATAGGCTATCAGAAGAAAGAGAATACTACGAAACGAAGGCAGAAACAACTTAGAAATAACTTCATTTGTAATTAAAATCGCTGTACTTCAAGAAATTTTAGTGCATTTATTTTGACAGTCAAAACGTTAAAATAGTTGAGTGGAGTTCATAATTCTTGATAATTATTACGTATTGTTATATTCACTTCAACAGTATCAGTGAATATAAAGTTAGAATTGTTCGTTGTGTACAAACTTATACTACTATCAGCAATTTAACGTAGTATAATAAAGAGATAAATGACAAAGAAGGAATTGATGTATTCAAGTATGGTAGGTAGTCATGAAGGTAACCTCATATTTCTAATAACTATATGTCTGTCTTTCTTTTACTTTTAAGTATCTTAACTTCAACGTTTTATGTAATATACCTACACTTCCTAATTTTAAGTAAAAATGTAGTATGACAATATTTTACTTAAAGCTTTACGAATGTCCCTCAACAAAATCGCTCTTTCAGATTCAAGTTTCAATGAAAACTAAAATGAGATAAAAAATCGTAAAGACGTACAGGTTAAGACAAAGAAAATGACAAATAGTGCTGTTCTTATGCCTTGCTAATGATGCCATTTTATACATATACATGTACCTATACTTTCAATTTTATGTAACTTTAGCAGCTAATTGCATATTTTCTTAATTACGAGTTTTTGCCAGTTTTCGTTCTATACTAGGCTGTCTTAGTATTGTCTATTTCAGTAACCAGTAACTATGAACTACACTGTATAGGACTGTATAGGAGCAGACGTGCGATACATACAAGGGGTCACAACTTGTTTTACACACCCACCCCCGTATTCGGTCAGAAATCCGCAGATTGTTATTCGCCCCTATTTCATGGGTTTCCAAAAGCTTTCCAGCTCGTAAAATCTCCCCTATCGCGCGGCCGGATTATTCTGGTTGATCGGGCTGATCGGGCGGTATCCTGAAACGAAAATTCCCATTAAATTTTACGCCGACGGTCCTCAGCAATGGGCGGATCGCGGACCGAAGCTCGCGGGAATGTCTTGGTCACGTAGAACGATTCCAGAGGAATTTTTTTCCTCACCAGTTCGCGCCACCGCTGGGAGGATATTTTCTGGCGTCGGCATAGCCTCAGTGTTCGCCCTCCTCCGCACCGCTATTTCCCTGCATTGTTCTTGATTTACGAGGCCCCCGGCGATTCTTCTTTCGGTCGCTAATTAACGAGGGGGGCCCGACTGAATTCGCGACTGTAACTCAGGAAAATTTAGCGGCCGCGAGATAACGCCACTCTTCTAGCGTGTGTATGAACAAAGGGATCCGCGGAGGCAGGCATTCTTGCATTCAAATGCGATGATAAAGAAATCTTAATTACGCCGTGCCGCCGTTGTGACGGGGAGTATTGTGCGTTGCTGGCGCAGTACGTTAAATTTTTTTGGCTCGCCATCGGATCGTGCGCGCTATAATAGCATTTGTCTATCTGAATAATTTCTGCGTTTTTTCCAAATCATCTTCCTTCTAAGGAAGCCTCTTTTCCTCAGCACAAGCGATAGCCGCCCTTTTCGATCCGTCGTTTGATAAAATCATGAGCTGATGCAGTGTATCGGAAAATTATGAGAAAGTTCCCGCTTTATCGAGAACCGAATTAGCCCCTCTCCGGCGATAATACTCCAACTCGAGTATCAAATAATCTTCGTCGCGCCAGAGGACTGGCCACGGTTTTCATTCTATTCATAACCCTTAGAATTCAGCAGAAATAATCCTGACTGTGGCGGTGCGATTATAACGTGTGTAGAATTAGTGAAGAAGGGAACGGTGAAAATTCGAGGGAATGACGACTTGCAGTCGAGCGACCGCATTCCGCGGAATATACTGGAATATTTGAAAATTGGAGCACAGCGGTTTCAGTCGGCGCTCGCTGTGTTCAGTATCAAGCACAGGACGAAAAATCTGACGGATACACGGGCCGCGCTTTCTGATTACTTTCAGCTAAGCGCATTACCAAAAGCTGCGGGCTTCGATGAAAAGTGCGCGGCTGTAGCGCGCTTCCCAACCGCTGATTAAACATTCCGTCGCGAAATGCAATACAATTAAAAGTTCGCCGCATTATCCCGAATAATCCCATGGAATTCGCATCCGCTAGGAGCGTACCTATGAAACATCTATCAGTTTATGCCGCCTTCTTTTTTCACTTCTTCTTTCCCCGGTCACGCCCAGCGTCGAAGCAGTCGGCTCTTAGAGTCCGCATTCCGTGTCAGCTTCTGTCCTCGTATCGGCGTCACGTTAGCGAAGCCTGCGTCGTATTAATTAAGCGCGAAAGTTAATTATCGCGGCGCGTTAATTACGTAAGTGCCAAATTGGATCCACGCGCGACGCCGGAAAAGAGCAGCCTTAATTCTCGCGAAAGCCGATTGGATTAGCGGTCAGAGCCATTTTCCACGTACCCCGCTCTTTCCTGTTCCATTTCGTCCTTTCGTGGCCTGGACCCGTGTCGAATCGCGCGGAGAAAGGGACTCCGTCTGCATAAAATTAACGGGGTAGAAGTCCCTGCTCCTTCGTCCGAGAAATGGTCGACCTCCATCACCTACCACAGCCGGCCCTTCGCTTTCCCATCGCACCCTCCTATTTCCTTCGACCTTCTGTCACTTTGTTTCCTTTCCTACGGACCTCACGCTCCCTTTGTAACGCATTCCGACCCCTTTTCGACTGCCACTATCTTTTTTTCGCGCTCCGACGATTTCTGCGCCCTCTTCATTCTTCACTCCTCTTCACCAACATTTTTAACCATTCGTTGCATTTTACGTTCCTCGTTCAGACGCGCGCATTATACCGCTGCTCCTCTACTATGCTTCCCTTGGTATTATCTCGAGGGATCAGGAGGTAGTTCGTAACATGTTGTTCATCGCTAAATTGTTTAATGTGCTTACCCTGAGTTCCTCTGCCAACAAGGGATCCCTTTATAGGCATTTATTTGCAGTTTATATTTTCCGTGCTAGGAAAATGATACTCTGCGAATCGACCGGAGTGGGTTCATCCCCACGAGAAAAATATTTCAATGAGGCCGTTCGCCTTCTGATTCTTTACGGAGGGAAAGGAATTGGGGTAGCAGCCCTTAATTGCATTCACCTAGCAAGACGTTATTCGCTCCCGAAACGATGTTCGCTTTACAGGTTAGAAAACTGTTGGTTCTCCTAAATATACTTCAGACATTTCTTATTTTCTGTCGGTGTGTATACAAAGTTATAAAACAAAGTGGCCTGTAATGCCGACAAAAAGTATGGATTTATATTTGCCTACTGTACTGAATTATCACTGCAAGTCACAGGGCTATTAAAAACGATTTTGTTTTGTTTTTTCTATGATATGGTTCATAAAACTTACAAAAATAAGAAAACATTTTCAATTTTTTTAGTATACATACCTTTTACTACACATTCTTGTAACTATTTCATTATTATATGGTCTTTGAAGGTTATTGTGTTATTTTATATTAACCATCACCAAGACAGAATGCATTTAGAACATAAGAAGATAGAATTTCTATCAGGTTCTTCTTATCTCTAACAGTAAAAATTGATATGATACCTACTTTTAAGTCGTTAGTACTGAGAAACCAATGAAGGAAGAAGACTGTTGAACTAATTTTGTTTCTTTATGAAGTATAGAAGGAGCTTCTAGTGTTCTTCTATGCGAATAAAGGTTAAGGTAATGTTTGTTTTCTTGCATAAACATATCTTATTATCGTATTCTCTTTGTTTCATGACCATTATTTAAATGTTTAATATAAATATAGGAATACACCCAAGGTCCACGTAATTTACGTCGGCCCTGATTCAACCAATATATGGCAAGGGAGCAATCAAAGTCAGCTATGTTTGTAAACAAACAGCTGGAATTTCATCGATTTCGTACTTCCAAAAGTTTGCAGCGAAGAAACAATATTTCTTTCTGATTCTTTTTTTAGAATATTCTCTGTTCAAATATGGAGAGTCGTAAGGAGCCCGATTTTGCAATTTGGCTTTCAAAACTTCTTAAAACATAAATGTTAATGTTTTTATAGAAGAAATCTATTCCTGGACTTTTTTCCAAAAAAGGGCTCTTTACGGGTTTCGGCCTTTTTCCCTTGAACAAGAATATCACAATTATTATGGATTTTATCCGTTGTTGTACCCGAAAAGCTTGAAAAACTCTCTCATAAAACCGTTTAGTTCAGTTTTCCACCACTACGCGGCGGTAATCCAATAGCCGACACCCTTAAGACACTTCACAAATTGAGAAGGTAGTTATAATGCCTAAACTTTCGATGAAACGATAGATGTGATGTTTAAAATAGTTAGACTGTCTGCAAAAAGCTAAAAACTTACTAATGATCGGATGGATCGTATATTAAACATTTTGTACAGTGAGGATTTCGTTAAATTTCATTTAGGCATACCTGGGTAACAGAACTAGCTTTGAAAAACATTTCTTTTGAAAACCGCTATTCAGTTTAGTTTGGTTTCCTTTTCGACGTCGCATTTTTATATTTATCCCTTCCGGGAGAATGGAATATTGTTTTATGATGTCATTAGCCAGGTAGGTAGAGTTTGCCGTCCCTCGAGCGGACGTGCCGACCACTGCGCCGACTGCTTACCTTTTCCGCGCTCGGTCAGCTTTCCGGAAATGTATAATTGTCTACGAATCAGGAAAAAGGAAAATACGCACAACCAATCCCTTAGCAGGTATTTTCGCGCTTATTTTTCCACGAATAACAATCTTCGCTTACACCCCCCGGTAAGTCTCAGGAAGCTTCGACGAAGCGAAGTTCAGAGCGACGCGTCAGAAAGAACTCATCCGAGTAATTTCTAGGGGTGGGCGGGTACCGGACATTTCGGGTTCGGGTCGGGTCGGATGTTTTCCACGGGTTCGGGTCGGAACCCGGAAATTTCGAATACTCGACGTTGAAATCGGGTCGGGAAGCTGAATATGTGACGCAGGTTGTTATTTTACTCTCTCTTCGTTCTTTATTGGATAGAATTGTATTTACAGTATTGCTGTTATTGCAGGTGATAACAAAAATTACCTAATTTTTACCTATAAATAGGCGTATAAAATCAGATTGAGAAACGACCCGACCCGACTTTGACTTCGAGTACCCGAAATTTTCGGCTACTCGGGTATCATAAACATTCGGGTCCCGACCCGACCCGAGTCATCAAAAGCCGAACCGAGGCTCGGAATCCCGAAATTTTCGGGTACCCGCCCACCTTAGTAATTTCGCTTTATTTCTTGAAAATTTGCTTCACGTAATATCAAGTTGCAGATTCAACCTTATCACAGATTTCCGCAGGACAGCGATGTTTACGTGACAGAAATAAAGTGAAATTACTCGTTAGCTATTAGATTTAGCGCTAATAAAGGTCAATACTTTTTTACTCGGAATTCGATATTCTTCCATATTTTGATATAAAAAATATAGTATTCTATTTAAAGAAACAAAGTTGACCTTTAAATCTCCGAAACGCCTCCACCTATAAAAAAATAAATGCACTACATAATGTACCCCTTTAAACCATGCAACTTTTGTATACAAAATTTTTTTGGGCAACGCATATTTTGGAAGTTACAGAGGTGCACAAGTTGCGTGGACCACCCTGTATATTATCAGTTACTGTTTTACAAAATGAAACATTTTATTTAACTCAACATAAACTTCCTATTGTCCTAAAAAATAGTAGGATCCCGCAAGTTGCCGATAACGAAGGGCATCACTTTTTTATCGTGAATTCGCGCGTCAAGACATTTTGTTAACAGATGTATTTTTATTTGCCTATTTACTGAAAAGTGAAAATAGACATTTATGTACACAAACAATTAGGGGCGGGCTACACACAGTCGAAAAACAGAAATTAATTAAATGAAATTCCGTCCTCAAGTAGACAAAATAATAAAAATTCATCAGTGTTTATCATGTCCGTGTTTGGAAGCCTATAGAATTTTGGGCAAAAGTTTAATAGTCAGATGAGTCTATGATTCAGTTAAAATATAGTCATAGAAAGATGTGACAAATCTACGGATCTAATCTACAAAATCTGCTATATATGATGAAGCTATTATGGTATATTTAATTCTTCCTAATTTCAACTAGAAAAGTTAACGCCCAAGTTTACTTAAATTTATTCCATATTATATTTATAAGGCAAAACTGATTATAAATTATTGGAGACACAATTTTATTAATGCCTTAGAATGATCCCCGTAAAATTTTGTTTTATCCTCTATTGAAAACGTCTATTCTATGCATAGTTAAGGGTAGTAGAAAGTCGACCGAAGAACGTTCGCAATTTGAAGTAAATGTTCGAAAAGCATGACAGATATTTGCAATTAAGGGACGATAGATATTTTTTTTAAGTAACTAATAGGAGTGTGAGGGTTCCCGAAATTACGGGTACTCGCGGAGGGTGTCCGCATCATATGTATTTGATGCCATATACATAGAGAACAACGCAGAGTTTGACTACTCAACGTAAAGTTTATGAATACTCTGAAATCGCAATTTGATAACGACAGGATTCCAAGCTGATCACTAAACTTCTTTTGATTTGATCCGAAAATGCTGGATTGCTCCAGAAAATCAGAGTATCCTAAAATGTCGGATAGCCCGAGCTCTTATACGATACGGGTACCCGTCCGAGTCCGACCGAATTCTTCCAAGCCCGGACCGAATCTGAAATCTCGAGTACGCGCACACTCCTAGTAACTAAATAAGTAAGTGTTCATTTGTACTTTCGTAATCTGAAATGCTGTTATGCAATCTGACGTGGCAGTTTTACACGTCACAAGCAAGAGCCCTCGCTGTGGGGAGGAGTAGAGTTACCTAATGTCCGAGCGCACCACTGGGGGGCTCTAGCGAATACACAATTCTAACATCCGACTTTTATCCTTGACAAGCGCGTCGACCGTCGTTAATGCAACCACCGACAATGTTGCAGAGGGGAGTCGTCGCGTCGCGTCGCCGGGAACCTGACGACGAAGGACTCCGGAATTCAGGGTGAAGCGGTACCGCAACGGCGCGGCGTAGAGGCCGGCCGGCCATTGTACCGTTCTAAAAGTGGTAGCACCGGATGATCCCGTTCAGGGTTAGAAGCACGTGCCCCTGAACATTGGGTCCAGGCTGGTGGACCCGCTGTGGATTCTGTCGGGCAGGAAACCATGGGTCATCGGGAGAGGCGATGGGAAGAATATGGCCATTTCGTTCCGTCAAGGAGATCCGAGCAAGAAGAAGCCGAAGTTCACATAATCGTCAATCTGGAGGACCGTTAGGAGATTCCCCAATCACCATGCAGTACTGTCACCGCTAATTTCCGTGGTTGGACGAAGCGTGACGTCGCGCGTCACGTGCCAATGAGGTGAGTCGGTAGGAAGCGTAAGGATACCTCGTTACGCGCTAGGCGAGAGCGACTCCGCCTGTTTCGCACGGACTTTCGTAGAGGTAAGCGCTTCCTTCCGTCTCCCTCTCGGATAAAGCCTAGAGTCACGCACCTGTTCTCCAGTGGTCGCCGATAATCAGAAACAACCTTTAGATTAATTTCACGATTTCAGACGCGTTCGTAAAGCGCTTCTAAAAGCGCGTCGGTTACAAAGGCGTTTGTGGGGTGCTGTACCAAACGGCGAGGTTTGACCCACCACGTGGCGTCCGCGCGCCTCGGTGTATTTTTCACTTACTCCAATAAATTTCTCTTTTGCCTAATTCAAATCGCTTCGAAATTTATTCTTGACATGAGGAATCACGAAACCGTCCGCTTCCTTCTCCCTCATCGAAAGGCCCAGCCCCTCTTCGCGGTTACCACGAGCTAATCGTGGCGAGATCTTTCCGCGTGCGAAGCCTCTCCTCGCCGGTATCGCAAAATACCTCACGCTGCAAATCGAAGTCACAGTTTCGAAAACGCCAGCAGATGCCGAGCAATCGTTGTGCCGTGGCCAGCGGTCCCAAAATCACGGTTCGGGATCGGCAAACACGTCACAGTAATAAATAAAAATTCTATTCTTTCATTCACTTAACTTCCGACCTTGCTATTTGTTTATTATTTATTCGAATAATTTACTATATAGCACAGTTTTATTTGCTCAAACCATTCTGGGAAACTGCTTTAATAGTTTAAAAATTGATAACCCCAAAAGTTTCACTTTAATGGAAAAAAATTATGCAAGAGTCGTTATGACCATTCAGAGGGCTACACATTATCTGTACAAGGTGTAAAGAATATATGTACCAATATTTCACGAGCTAGTGGAGGGCCTCAAATGGAACAACAAATGTTTCATGATGTAGTATTCAATCTATTTTCAGTTTTCAGTAACATTGCCTTAAACTTCAGATGCCTATACACTAAAATAGTAGTTGGAGAATGTTAAAATGTTACAGACACATTGGAAAGTGGTAATAGAGTAACAAAGTCGGAATACATTTTAATGTACCTCTTACGACTTAATGTGTATACAATTTAAAAGATTGAAAATGTTTATAAGAATAAGAAAGAACGTGATCTATACACACAGATGAAGCGCAGCCTAAAAACCTGTCTGTAATCATTTGACTACTGTTGTAAGCTCAAAAATCCAGATCTACTAACTATTACTTCAAAAAGCTAAAAGTGTAGGTAAATACTCTATCTCTATTAGTTTGTTTCGTGGATGTGTGCGAACTAATCCCCTTTCTAACACATACTACTGGCTGTAAGGCACCATTACTGAAAAATGAAGGACATTTTCTATCCCATACGATATCCTGTATCACCCCTTAAAATATTGCCACATATATTGCTTACACCCTGTTACGTTTTCAATTACTTCGACGGGATAACGATTTTAAGCTTCGAGCGGCTAAAGCTCAAAAGCGCTGTCTCGCTTTCGAGCAGATCCTGGGACCTATCGCTCGGGGATAATTGAGGAAAATGTGGGCAAAGTAAATGAGAGTTATTTATATTTTAGAGTTATTTATTAAGATTTAGTATAATGACAATCTCTAACTAGATTACTAATCGTTCGAAGTTTTCGGTCGTTTTCCGACTTCTGATTTCTTCCGTTAATTTGGTTTGGCCAGCCCTATGTCTGGGTAGAAACTCCGTTCATAAAGAGCGTGTTTGATT
The DNA here is from genome assembly GCA_030770465.2 of Perdita meconis. Taxonomy (NCBI): domain Eukaryota; kingdom Metazoa; phylum Arthropoda; class Insecta; order Hymenoptera; family Andrenidae; genus Perdita; species Perdita meconis. The sequence goes on along the minus strand of JASKOS020000015.1, from coordinate 5,575,720 downwards.
ACCCTCGATCATAGGGAGTATGTGTACTAACGCGAGCGACTTCGTGTTCGAGAGAGAACACCGTCTCTGGTAGAGCGTGTTCAGTCACTCGACGCCACGAAGAAGAAGTATCTAAGTGAAACCGTTTTTGGGAAAGGTAAGTAAGTATAACAATGTTTTTCGTTAAGGTGTAGTCGCAAGTCAGATGGGAATTATGAATACGCTTATTAACGCGGTAAGTATAGGATAATTCTTAAGATTAACTTACATAATCGATAATGTTCTTAATCAAGCTCCGCTGGACCACCTTCGCTTGGAAATGGTGAAAAGATGCACCGAACTATGAGTGAACTTGACTGTCACGGTACGATGTTTGGACTTTTAGCTTTTAACCTTTTAACTGTTGGACTCTTAAAACCTTTTTTCTCTCTGCTGATTAACTCTGAACTCGACTGCTCAACTCCTGATTAACTCTGAATTTTTAACTGCCTGAATTGAACTGTCCTCATATATTTATAGTTCGGGGATTTCATCCCTTCTACCATGCGGTGATCCAGTGGGGAGTTTCGATCAGTGACAATGTTTTGCGAGTTCCTTAATTTACTGAATCAGCGTTCTTATGTTCATCCGAAGGCGCGGAGGCTGGCGCGTGCCGGGTGACGACCCACGGCGCGAGCCAGGCTGATTCGGAGAACGCTTATCGAGGCGTCAGCGGTTTGAGCGGATGTTGCGATGCAGCATTCGACGGTCCCGTGCTCTCCTGAAGGTATTGTTTTGTCGCGTGCTTCAGGTGGGCCGGTGGCACGAGCCGGATGTTTCGGGTAATGTTTAATTACGTCGTCAATGTCTTTTCCGCGAACGCTGCGCGCAACTGCTCGGCCGAGATCTTTGTACTCGTGAAGGTCTCGGTCAAGCGGTCAAGTTCCTGTGTCGTCGGGGGTAGCCGTCAGGTGTTTGCAATCAGTTCGTTTCTGAATCTTGCAGTGAAACGTTCAATCGTGCTTTGACGGGTATCCCGGATTACACATTTACCGTGAGTTATATTTATTTATCTGTTATCATAGTTTGGTTTTTGTATATTTATCGGGGCAGTGGTAACGTTTAGCGGTTACGGAGCGCCTTTCTATGGCGGGACGTAACACACCCTATATAATAAATGACCATAAAGCTATCCTTACTAATATATAAATCCGAAAGTGTGTTTGTCTGTTTGTTACCTCTTGACGACTAAACTACTAAACTGATTTCAATAAAATTTGGCAGAAATATAGCCTGAAATCCGGGGAAGGACATAGGATACTTTTTATCCCGAAAAATGTATTAGTTTTTCCTAGGAGAGCGAATTAATAAAAAATGAACTCCGATTGACATGCGAGAGGGAGAGTCTCTGTCTCTGTCTCCTGTCGTTACATAGCTAAACAAAAGACTATCACTGGTGCCATGGTGGACGCTCTCTCTCGCGCATACCAAACTGTGACCCATAGCGGCAGTTTAACAGTTGGATCACTCTGATGCGAGACCTATAAAGCTGGACGTTACCTACGACATTTTACTTACAGAGCGACTATTCTATTTTGAAGATTTATCCATACTAATATTATAAATCCAAAAGTTTGTTTGTCTGTTTGTTACTTTTTCACGACTAAACTATTGAATTTATTGCAATGAAATTTGGCAGGGAGGTAGCCTGAAATTTGGAGAAGGACATAGGAAACATTTTTTTTTGTCAGGAGGAGCCAATTAATAAAAAGTGGAAAACTGAGTGTTCTATGTATGTTGAGGTCAAATTCAATTGAAATCATTTCAGTAATTAAGTCTTGAAGTCGTTATGTTTGTTACACGCTTTCAGATTTGTATTGCATTGGCTTATTGGTTACAAGAAGAATTAGATATGATTGTATTCGACTTCGATATAAATTAGCAACCAAAATACAAGGTATAAAAATCATAAGCTTAAAATTCCAAAAAAACGTAAGTATCAAACATTAATCAATCATTAAAATTAATTAAACAGTCGACGAATAAAATAATATATTTAAAAACATTGAAAAGACGACAAAAATAACGGTAATATCGTAGGGTAAAATAGTTTAATAAAATTGTCCCTAGATAATGCTGAGTATTTTACAAAGCGATATGGTTTCATTTACATTGGAATATACATAAGTGACGATGTTACCACGCCTTTTTACTTATAGAGCTACTATTCTATTTGACGATTTGTGCCTGATTCTTAATTTCTGATTTTGATTTTTGATTTAATCTTTTTTAAATGTTTGATTTATAATTTGCAAGTTAAGTGTCAGGTTTCCTTTCCATATTCTTGCTTTAAATGTAATTTTGGCTTTTGTTTTAACAAACTGGTATTAATACCGGGCCGTAAAAGCCTCGAATCCCCAAATTGGTATTAATATAAAAGCTCAGTTCAATCTTATTCAACAGCTTAGAAATTAGGCAACTTTTAAAACGAAATTCACGCGGGCAAAGTCGCGGGCAAAAGCTAGTTTCACATAAAACTAAATAGACATCATCGTTACTTCCATTACAAACGTTACATACTTCCGTTACAAACGTTATTTTTGACAGTATTGTTTACGGCACAAAAGCGTCGAATTTCAATTCTTTTATTGGATATACTATGAAACGTTTCAAATTGTGGTCAATATTACTCCAAACAATGTAGTTGGTTGTTCTGGTTATTATGATGTCCTGTTTACGTCACGCGACACTTTATGCGAGATATAGAACCTGTGATATGAATTCGATTCGAACGCGAAATTCGAAGCAGAGAATATTTCGATATCCCTTCTATTTCTACGGTTCTGAATTATTATTCGATATCTCAAATTACTTAATATCGATTCTATTACTCATCCTGTGAATAAGAAATATTCACTTTCGGAGAGACGAAATCTCGTTTCGACGCTTTTCGTGACCACGAAGAGATATCTCGTCCCTCCGCTTCGAATAGAATTAAAGTCGAGTGGAACAATAGAACGTCTGCTGCGTTGCTTGCACTTTAACTGTCACGACAGGGATTTACCACAAAAACTGTCGGATAAAAGTTGCTTCGGCTTAGCGTGTTCCGCGTGTCATGCGGCGAGATAGCGCTTGATGCCCCAGCATTATGGCAGCGTGCTTCCTGAATTAAGCCACGGTTTTGCGCTGGTCCATGCTTCGAAAAGTAGTCATTACAAATGTCATCATCAGTTCAAGAATGCGGAGAATTAACAACACTGAACAATAGATTATTATTTGTCATAGTTGAAAAATAAACACATTCCTCGTATAACACTGTACGTGCACATTGTAGCAATATTTGCTCGGTACGTGGTTTGAGTGTTCAGAAACGGTTAACATTCGGGAACAATCGAGCACGAGACTGTGTAATTTGGTAACTTTTGTCATGAAGTGAGTTCTGTTGCGCTTGAAAAAGTTTTTAGTCAGTGGTGAAACATTATAGAGAGGTTTGTGTGGAACAAATTGCAAGGTAACCGTCAATACGATACATTCGTTAAGATTCATTCTAATTTTTTTAACGAGTAGGCAAATTAATTTTTTTAGTTTAAAATTTAATGGTTTTCAGTAATTGATAATGCTCAGCTTTGGCTCGAAGTATGGAATATTCAGAAGGAATCATACTGTGGTTTCCCCGCATTCACTACAAACTTGCACCATCCCTTGTCAACAGTATATGTATAATAGTGCCCTGGCCGATCAATTTATTATCCAGATTTATAGCTTACGAAGTAGTCTGATCTCAACAAGGCTCGTTCTACTGGAGTTTACTTCCCCACGGAGTACTGTTCGTTCGATTCTCTCGACACGATGAATATTTCACGCTACATTGCTTCACAAAGTTAGCTTCCTTCATGTCTTCACCGTCAGCTACAATAATGCTCACCCTGTTTACCTTCGTGTCATGTTAGATATCAGCTCTCACAAAAAGTTAAAATTGGAGAAAAATTCTCGACCGTAATTATCCTTCCGAGACCATGAATTTAACTTCTAATATTTCATGGCTACTTTAATAATAATATTACGTGAAGAATTCCTCGCTGCATTTCATCGTAGGTTGTGTAACATTATTGTTGCATGAGACTTTATGCAATTAAAAATTTAACGAGCATGAGTTACGTAACACTACTACTATGATTGTACGATGCTGTGTATTATATGTATACCTATCCATTTCATTAACGACGAAGTGAGGAATAACAAGTTGCAGCAAAGTGCAATCATTTCCATCCTTTTAATGCACCTTCCTTTCTTTCGACTGCAATTTTTAATGTTGTCAACATATAGTTAGTTTTGTAGTTCCTGTTCCTTCAAAAACATAGCGTAGGTAAAAATTCGTGATAAAAATGATGCTAGGGAAACAGTGCAGCTCAAAATAAGGTGAAAATGTGTATACAAGGTGTTTAATAGGTCGATAGAAGGTTTGAAAGGGGTGAGAGAAAAAATCATTAGGAACATATTTAGCAATATACATATGCTCATATGCAAAGTGGCATGGTTTTTGAAATATTGAACCTTCTGTAAATTTTGCTTATTACCGTACATCTTCCGCATATACGATTATACAAAATTGATTATGATTAGTATAAACTCCAAGTTTTTATCTTTTCGTATCTGTAGAGCGTGTTCTATTTGAATGGCACCATGAAATGTTTCTGAATCTGCTACAAAATATTTCGAAACCAAACGCAGTTTAATAATTGCGTAAATAAATGCATAAATAAATTTATTATCAATTGACGGCTCTTGCTGTGAAGACAAAGCCAAACGATTTACGGTTATGTTTCGATGTGTGCAATTTCGCGGTCTCGACGTTTCGCGAAGCTTCGACCGGGTTTTTTTTCTCAATATTGATCTCCGCGTTTCTATTTTTTCTTCCTTCTGAAAAATTCTCGGCAACTCCATCACCTCAATTCGTCTGATTTGAACAATCGTAATCGAATACCTTCGAGTCCCGATATGCCGTAGGCACGGTGTATTATAGAGGGGTTCCGACAAAGCACCTTTGACGCCGCTAGGGGCGTCATGGTCAGAACTCCGCGTAAGGCATGCGTGTGTGCGAATGAAGTGCGTCACAGATGATCACAGAGCTTTACTCGCGTTCAGTCTCCTCACCATGAGCTCGCTAAGCCAATATGAGCGCTCTCCACAGGTCACACAATACAGTTCACACATATCAGATCACTGTATAATACACCGTGGCAGTAGGATACTTTTGGAATCACAAGACCTTTCAATGTGTAGCATACTTTCAGACTCCCGATACCAAAGAGTAAGTATAACAAGAGGCGATATTCCAAGTGCCCATTTAAATTGGCAATGTCATTTCGTCTCTTTCTAAATATGAAATTACCGATCAAAACACCGAACGGATATTTAAATGGCTGTGTCATTTTGTCTTGCTCTAAAACTGGTTTCTTTGTTGGAGTGTCGCCTCTTGTTATATCTACTCTTTGCCGATACGTTACATACCTTCGGGGTCCCGCCAGATCCTTCCCCAATTCTGCCGACCCGACCTGAAACTGAAAAATCAGGAACCCGCACACCCCTGCTAAATACTATAAGCTTTTAATTTTCTCTAATCACGTTCCAATATATGTAAAAACTTCGGTGTTTTGTCGTCTATCTAATGGTGTAGTACGTTTGTTACTTTCGGCAAATTATTTATACCTAAACAATAAATGTATCTGGTGATACGCTGTAAATGTTTTTTTACCCGTTTTAGAGAGTTCAGAATAAACAGTTTTACTACAAATTTGTACTATTAACGTTTATTTATGTAACAGACTTATAAAATAGCATTACTTACCCTTAGCAATTAATCATTTAGACGGAGAGTCTAAGTATAGTAATAAGCAAAATTTACAAACGGCCAATATCGCAAAAATGGTGACACTGCGTAAGAATATACAAGGTAAATCACAGAGTTTATCAGTAGATCATCAGTTTAGATTACTTTGTTATAAGTTGGCCGATCGAAATATTTTTTTACCAAGTATAACACGGTTCAGAGAGAGAGAGAGAGAGAGAGAGAGGGAGGGGGAGAGGGAGGGGGAGGAAGAGGGACAGGGAGAGGGAGAGGGAGAGGGGGAGGGAGAGGGGGAGGGAGAGGGAGAGGGAGATGATTTTTTGTCAATTCTTTTTTTTTCAGAAATTTTCTAAGTTTCATCAATGAAAAGAACAGGAAAGAGCATAAGCCGGAAATTTAGGAGTGGAAGTTGAGATGGCAGGCTTGTGACGTCATAGTTAGAGATAATGAATACAGTATCATAACAGATTTTCTTTTCATGTAGACCGAGAAGACGTTAAACAAATATTTTGTACCTTACTTTAAAGGATGTTCAAAATGGTGTTCATCAGCTGCAATACACTCGCGTGACAACAAATAAGTAGCTGCTTAGTCCTTTCTATGACATCTGCACCGATAGTTGAGCATGCATCCACAATTCTTCAACATAACCTTAAAAAAGAAATCTAACAGAGTAATATCGGGTGAACGAGCTGGTCAATTTACTACACCTCAATGACTAATTCAACGTCCAGAAAATTTTCTATCAAGAACTTGACGGGCTGTCATAGCACAATGTGCATGGCAATCATCTTGTTGATACTACATCTGATTACGATGCATTACCGGCACTTCTACAAAAAGAAGTTGCATGATGAAATAAAGACTAATTATCCAGTTCACGATCATATTACATGATACATTAATACTTTATGAACGTTGCCGTTCTACTCGTCGTAACCAGGTAGGATTTTCTGCCGACCTGTAATGCAAAGAGTGACCCAAAGATTAGCTCATTTTCGGACCCTCGCTTTCGGAACTGAATTTTGTGTGAAATGATATCATATGATGAGACATTAATTGCAACTAAGTTTTAAGTTGAAATGATATTTGATTTCTAAGATATGGAAAGTTAAAAAAGTCACAATTCGTTTACGCAATAGCCTGTACGCTTCGAGGTATGAGCTTTTATGTCAGTCTGATAACTTAAAAAGGCCCAAGGGTACATGAAATCTCAATATCACAGTGGAAAGCATCGTTACATATCCATACTTATTGATAAAGCTAAAACTAGACGAGAAACAATTATAGAATATTACTGTACAATCAGTGACATTGTTTCTTGCCCCTAGGGAAAAATGTGATGAGGAAAACTGCTCATTTCCCACTGAAATGTATAAAATACAATATACAGGGTGGTCCACGCAACTTGTGCGTGTCTATAACTTCCAAAATATGCATTGTACGAAAAAATTTTGTATGCAAAAGTTGCATGGCTTAAAGGGGTACATTATCTAGCGCATTTATTTTTTTATAGGTGGAGGCGTTTCGGAGATTTGAAGGTCAACTTTGTTTTTTTAAATAGAATACTATATTTTTTATATCAAAATATGGAAGAATATCGAATTCCGAGTAAAAAAGTATTGACCTTTATTAGCCCTAAACCTAATAGCTAACGAGTAATTTCACTTTATTTCTTGAAAATTTTCTTCGCGTAATATCAAGTTGGAGATTCAACCTTATCACAGATTTCCGCAGGACATAGAAAGAGAAGGGGAAATAACGAAATAAGTTAGAAAAACAATGATTGCAATAAGTGATACTATTTTTATAAGTTTTGAATATTAAAATAATTTAAGGCTACCTGTGAATTTTCATTAGAATCATATTACGTGTCTTTTTTTCAGTATAATTCAGAAACAAATACAACTGTATTTGTTGACAATTACTGAAACTTCCTTGTTTCAATAGACACGCTTTCCTTTTGACAAACCGTGCGAAAAAGACCGAGTCTTTCTCGGCTAGCGCGTAACGCTGTATCTTTACGCTTACTTCCGACTCACCTCATTGACACGCGACGCATGATGTCATGCTCCGTCCAATCATGATAATTAATGGCGACAACGGCTGCTTTTTGATTGGGGCATCTCCAGGCCAACCTCCGGATTGGTGACTCTATCGGCTCCAATTTCTCGTAAATTGGACCCCATCGACGAAACAAAGTCGCCATCTTTTTTCCGGCGCCTCTCCCGATAACCCATGACTTTCTGTCCGACAGAAATCACATCGACCACACTGGCCCCAATGTTCACGGAGCACGTGCTTCCTTCCTTGAACAAAACCATCCGGAGCTACCACTCTTAGAGCGGCACAATAGTTAGACTGCCTCTACCCAGTTTCGGTACCGCTTTATCTTGAGTGCCGGAGTCCTTGGTCGTCGGGTGCCAGCTTTTCCCCTGGCAACGACTCTGCCACCCGGCGTGTCCTCCGCTTACCTCACTCCCCTCTGCAATGTTGTCGGTGGTTTCCGTGACGACGGTCAACGCGCGCGTACCCATGGACAAAGTCAGATGTTAGTGTTTTGCTCGTCAGAACCCCCCGGTGATGCTCTTGGAATCTAGGTGACTCTACTCTCCCCCACAGAAAGGGTTCTCCCTTGTGACGTGCAAACCTGCCACGTCACAATACATAATAGTCAAACATTAACAATTCTACAGCTCTCATTGTCGAAGCTTTCGGGTGTAAGCCGTGTCCTGGAGGAAATGTTGTCCCAACGTTTCGCTGCTAGCGTTGCAGCTGGCTAGTGAAACGTTGGGAAAACATTTCCTTCAGGACACGGCTTACACCCGACAACTTCAACAGTGAGAGCTGTATGACGCCGGGTCGTGAAATCCTCAAATCTCTGATTACCAATTCTGTTTTCTGTCATAAATTCGTAATTAGTATGTGTTTAGTTTCAATATTAATATTAAAAAATAAGTGCTAAGTGAAAGGTCTTTCTTTCGCAAATAGAAACAATAAAACAGGTAAGAACCTATTCGTCTTGCTATTTAGAGCAAACAGATTCACCCAGAAATTTGTGAAAAAAACTAAAATTTAAACAGAATCTGTAAAATCTACTTCTTAAAGGAAATATAATTGAATGATAATGAGGTCAACTCATACTGTTTTGTGCACAAATCTTATGGCATCGCTCTTCATAGATATTGCACGGTATCCAATCTTCTGAAGTTTTAACATGTGTTACGTAACAAATTTTTTAGTCTGAATGCTTTAGCCCAGTGGTGTCAAACACGCGGCCCGCAAGACCTTCGAGTGCGGCCCGCGGCCCAAAACTTGAAATTAATTTTATTACCAAAAAAATACAATGCAACACAATGCTAAAGGAAAAATATAATGAAATTGATATTCCAGATTTTTATTCGTACTTGCCGGAACATTTTATTGAAATGCGTATGTTTGTTGCGAGAATCTTGGCAATGTTTGGTTGTACATATCTATGTGAACAATTATTTTCTCTCTTAAAGACTAATAAAACTTCACACAGGGTGGGGTTAACAAATGAACACTTAAAATCTATGTTAAAAATATCTTTATCCCAAAAAATTACACCCGATATTGATAAAATAGTATCTGCGAAAAGATGCCAAGTGTCTAGTAAAAAATATTGTCTTTTAATTTCTAAAATTAATGTATCTTTTAATGTATTTTTTAATTCTTGTAAATTTATTAAAGAAAAATAAATGTAAAGTTTATAAATGAGTTATTCTCTATAATAAATAAAAGACTTTTTTTTCTTCGTGTCTGCGGCCCGCGGATTTTCTTAAACTGAACTTGGTTGCCCATATTCATACATGAGTTTCACCACTGCTTTAGCCCATTGAACATAAGCAAAATAAAGACATTATAAAATTGAAATTATGCTGGAAGATTAAAACACTCGACTGAGGTTATCTTGAAAATGTTGTTTGCCATCGATGTCAGTTGATCAGAAACGATTATAGATTTCTAAGGGGAAACGAGATGATGTGCAGCGACGGCGGACAGCTCCAGTCGTGTCTGACATTAGTGGACACAGGGCCATCGTCAAGCGGCGAGAGGAGGATACTTTGACACCGCTGAAGGGTGGTAACTCTGTAAACAGTGTCTGCGGGACCTTCGCGGCGGTGCACTTAGAGACTTCACAGAGTTATGAGACGCGGGGGTTAGAGGCAAGTGTATAGGTCAACACAAAGGCTGCAACAGTATCGCCAGCGTAGTTGAACAAGGTAATGGATGGCTCATAACCGAGTTACTTACATACCGCAGCCCCCGCGTTTTGCCCCGTCGCGACTGCCTTCACCGCGTTCCCACCGTCTACGCTGCTTTCCCGCGGTCTGCGGGGTGGCAAAAATTTGTGGCAGTGTTTGTACTCGTGTCGCGAAGTAATGCAATTATCTCGACGCCTGGGATCAAATTTTACGTTCCGTGAATCCCTTGCAGCTGCGTCTTAGGAGAAACTTTCTATGTTTGGCAAACACGTATTCATAGTTTATTTCTGACGGGAAAACAGTAGCGGGACTGCTCCTTGTGGAAAACTAATATTAAGCAGGGTAGATAGAAGTCGCATATTGACGAAAAATGTGGAATACGTAATAATGGACGAACCACTTTTTCGTTCATGGTGGATGAAAATTTTCATTATTTCTGCATAACTTCTGCGCAATTTTCATTCAATCAACATCGTTCTCATTAGCCTTCTCACCGTCTGGAATCCAATAATATTTGATTAACCTTTCAACCGACCGAACAAATTATTTTTAATACCCATCCGGGAAATCGATCAGCGCGGATATGGACTTCCTGCACATACGGATATTCAGTATGATATTATAATTGGGAAATTTTTATTTAGCATAGAATCCTACGTGAATGATACTGTCAGAATTTTATAATAGTATTTAATGACATTTAGTGACATTCTGTAATAGTTATTATTTACGTCAAAATGGCATAAGTTACAAAATTGCGGCTACCGGCTAATCCAGCTAATCGGCCACACTCTCCCTTGACCACGGTGTATTATATAGATGTTTCAAGTCTCCTCGGCAGTCTATGATAATTTTGTCTAAGGGCTCCTGGCGACCGGTAGAGTGCATCTTTGTAGAAGTTGCTACCACAAACACATACAGGGTGTAACAAAAATGTTGCACGTCCTTTGCAGTGGTGATTCCTGGAATGACTTTAAACAACTTTTTCCTTAACGAAAATGTTAGGTGGGACTTTGTTAACGAGTTATTAAAGAAAAAAACCGACCAATTAGGGAGCGAGTACAGTGTACGAATTTCGGCGCGGGCTACAACTATGCGTAGCATTGGTCTGCCTTCGCTCGCGCCAAGATTCGTCTAGTCTTCTCGCTCTCTGATTGGCTGGTGTTTTTCGTTAATAACTCGTTAACATAGCCCCACTCAACATTTTTGCTAAGGAAAAAGTTGTTTAAAATCACCTCAATAATCACCCCTTTCAAGGGCGTGCAACATTTTTGTCACACCCTGTATATAGGTATGTAAGTATACATATCAATACTCACAATGGTATGTAGCGCTTACTTCAGTTACATTAAAAAGAGAGAGCAATTCCTCCCAAAGTATCTACCTATTTCTAAAATTGGGACGTAGCTACAGGTTACGCGCAGTTTATAGTTACTATGACTATACAGCTAATACACACTACCGCAATTACCACTAAGCACACGTACAGAGTGTATAAAAAGTAATGGACACCGCTGATAGGCATGAAACTAGACCTCTGGATCGGTGGACATTGTAAAAGAACGCGCCGCAAAAATTAATTATAACTATAAGAATTGTTAAATTTTTTTTATTACATAAATCTATTCTACTCGACGAGTTGAGACAAAGTCTCAAAGGAACCATAGGTCGAAAATGCACCGTTTATAAACAATTTTGGGACGGGTTTTTTTGTACAAATGTCCACCGATGAAGAGATCTAGTTTCACCCCTATTAGCGGTGTCAATTACTTTTTATACAGGGTGACCCACGAAATTGTTTCAGGTCATAACTCCGTTATTAATGCATTTACGAAAAAATGCCACAGAAGGAAGATTAATGGCTCGAAGAACACTACATCTGTATTATTAATAACTGTATTATTTCTTTAAATGGAAATGCATATTTTTTGTTGCACAGAACGATTTCTCTGTTCATTCTATGTAAAAAATTATTGGGATACCAAGACAAAAAACTATTAATTCTCGAGATATTTTCAAAAAACGTCTTTATTGAAGAAGATGCTCAAACGCTTTATGACTATGTTGTGAACGTAAATACCATTTCTGCATTATTGTCATAACAGAAAGTGATTTGTACGAGTAAGCATTTCATTGTTTCGTAGCAATTTATGTATCGTAACTTGTTTTCATTTCCTACTACTGGTTTTGAAATTTTTCTTTTGGGTTTGGTAAATGCACCGTAGTGTTGCAAATTCTTATTCAATTTGTAAAACAATTGTCGCGATGGTTATCGATGGTTAGGATATTTTTCCGGGTACATTCTAGCAGCGGCACTCGCATTCCTGTCACACAACACAAAGTGTCGTACATATCTTTTTTCTCACTGTTAGTAAAATGCATTTTCTTTTATTTAGTGAAATACAATCACAATTTTTCAAATTCCTAGTTTTCGTACTTGAGTCACGACACATAAATTACTACGGAATAACGAAATGCTTACTCGTACAAATCAGTTTCTGTCATGTAACAAAGCCGAAATGGTATTTACATTTACAACATAGTCATGAAGTTGTTACGTATGCATCATATGCATGATTATTTTCTCGCTCTCGCGATTCTTCGAGCTCGTATCTGGCAAGGAAAAACCCTCTTAACCTCCCCTTACCGCTTATCTCTGGATGCAGCTGCACCCTAATCGAAATTTCGAAGAAGCTGACGCAACTTTCGAACCTTCTAGAACTTTTCTGATTTGGAAAATTAGAGGCATCCCCACTCATTTTTGTTCGCTGTATGCACAGGTGTCCACACTGCCAGCGAATATAGTGGCGAGCTGTTTGCGAGCTGTTCACGAACAGCTGTGTGGACGCGGCATAACAGGCCAGGATGCCGATTTGATTCGTAGATGACTCTCCAGCTTAGTAAACTAGCGCTTACCAAAGCAAGTACCTCGCCGCTACATCCTAAGATGCACGGGTACCCCGGGTCAATTCCGGACCCGACGAACACTAGTCCAGGAAAAATAGACATCCAACAAGGAAATAATTTGTAATGTGCTAAATTTTTGTATACACATTGGTATTGGGGTTCTAAATAATATGTGAGAGTTCCTCATCGATCCTGTGTCTGCTAGATCAATTACGCGGGGTCAAAGGACACGAAAACCGGTTTTTTGCAAATATCTCGAAAACCGTGAATTTTTCGACAAAAGATATTCAATACTTATTTATAGTTGAGATAATTTGCTACAAAAATATTTTGAATAATTTTTTTCGTAGGAGTAACCGTTCACGATATATAAAGAGTTCTTGGTAACTCCGCGCACTCTTCCACAACGCACAGGTATATCGTGGCATGTATGTTGCATAGTATCACACTATAGGAATAACCAGTAGCGTCATTCCGGCTAAAATCGCGTAAGACGTTAATGGTGGCAATGTACATCAGATTAATGGCGAAGATTGTAGTACAATTACCCACCGTATGAGGTCTCTAGTGAAAATAATGTGTACAAAGGGTGTGCAAAGGGTAAATATCAATACTTTCCAACTTGTATTGTCTGTAGGAGAATTAATTGGAACTCATTTTCATTTTGCACGTATTTTTCTGTTTCAGGTGCACGCCATGGGAACATCGAGGGGAAAATTGTTCGCATGAAGCAAAGAAGAGAAACAAGAGTTTGTAATAAATAGCTAGTAAATAGGAATATTATGTAAATCCTTACATAAAAAAGAAATTGTTTTGTATTGTTTTCGTATGAATAATACAAAATACATTGTTTCCTGCATAAAAGGCTGCTTTATTTTCCTTATCCTATTTTATATTTTTAGCACACATGAAATATATTTTTATATTTTATATTTTCAAGTATGTAGTATATGAATTTTTAAAGTTTTTGTGAAGTTTGGTTGAATATATTTCCATATTTGCATATATTACCTTCAAATAAGATTTTATTTTGCAATAATTATTGTATAATTGTATTTACAATATTGTATTTACAATTTTATAATCTTTTACTAAAAAAGTGTGATACCTTACTCAACATAAAAATAATTCTTATAGTTGTCTGGTTGTCTGCTTTTTCACCATTCAAAATTACCGCGTACTGTACATTAGATTAATGGCGGCGCATCACGTGACCACTTACGCCGACAACAATGGGATTGGCATAGAGTGACACTACTGGTTATTCCTATACTGTGATGGTATGTACGTTCCATAGTATTAAATATAGAAAATAAACTCAAATGTAGACTCTACAGTTGTTGTAAAAGGAATTTATTATTATTTACTTTTTGGCTGTATAGATTATATAATAATCAATTACAATAAATTCTACCATAACTACAACAATTATTCGCTGTAATAGAGCTAAGACACTGTGGATTAGGCCTACTGGGGATACCACGTAATAAAAAAACGCATCTGGTACTCAACCTCTAAGGTGGTGTGGAAGACAGTGCATATAGTTACTAGTCGTAGTGCTTTAAAGCACTATATCTCGTGAACGATTCCTCCTACGAAAAACACTGTTCAAAATAGTTTTGTAGCAAATTATCTCAGCTATAAATAAGTATGGAATGTCTTTTGTCAAAAAGTTCACCGTTTTCGAGATATTTGCAAAAAACCGGTTTTCGGGATCTTTAACCCTGTGTAACTGATCTAGGAACTCTCACATATTATTTAGAACCCCAATACCAATGTGCATACAAAAATTTAGCCTGTTACAAATTATTTCCTATCTTGATGATTTTTATGTCTATTTCTCCTGGACTACGACCTCAGGCTGTGAGGACGCTGACTTTCGGAAAGGCTACTCGGTGACCCATTTAACGGACGACCGATAAGGTCTCCCTACCGACGGCTCCCTACCTTGACAAACAAAATTAAAGGGGGAAAGTTTGCTCTTTAAGAGCATCTAAATGGATTCACGAAGAAAAATTTCTTGCATCTCGTGCATCACTTCAATGTTGACGGCACAAAAAATTAATTAGATACATGATTTAAAAACTTGAAACTTTAAGCTACAAAATGGCTGTTTTCAATATTTTTTATACCTATTTTTCGCGGAGATATAACCACTTGAAAATGATAAAATTTAAAAAAAAAATTTTAGTGTTCCCTTAATTTTGTTCACCGGTGTAGATAATCAATGCATCCTTTGGCATAGCCAGTTTCTCCATAAAGTTTCTCCGGCGTAATGCTGTAACAAACATAGTTCTTAGTTATTATTGCATGAAAAATAAAATGTTGTACGTGTTGTGAAAAAAATACTTATCTTTTTTTTGTGGCGTATTTTCAAAACAACGTTGACTGCCCATCTTTGATGAAAGGCATCATAATGCGCCACCCATCGGTCCCATGTCGCAGGCCTTACGTAAGGCGTCGGCTTGATCTTGAAGATAAGGTCGCTGAATGACTAGCATCTCCATGTCGTTGAAAAACGCCTCTGAGTCCTCCTCGGTCCAGAATTGTGTTCCTTGCCTCGGTGGTGATTTTTCAATAACGTCTTCCGTCTCCATGCAATAGATATGGGCCTCACCCGTTTCGCAGCAGCTCAGCCATTCCTGAACATCTTCCAAAGGTACGTATTCCCCAGCTATGGAAGATGCAGTCTCCCTGAGGTCTTCACATGTGTTGAATGAAAGCTCCCTTTGTACATCCTGCGCATCCGCTAGCTTGTGGCGAAGTAATAATTTCCATGAGCCGCGGATATTGGGGCTTGTTACTTCCTCCCACCAGTCACTAACAATGTTGACGCAATCCTTAATATTGTAGTCCTCGTAAAAAACAGGTGTGCCCAATGCGTAGGACAAAATTTTGCGCAGAAGGCGCTTGCGGAAACACCCCTTTATATTGGCGACGACTCCTTGATCCATCGGCTGCAATATTGAAGTCGTATTTGGTGGGAAGTAAACGACTTCATTGTCCAAGTCTGATAACAAATGTGCTGTGCAATTGTCTAATAGCAGCAGCACCTTTCCGGGAAGAGCACCTCGTTCCAGTTGATGTTGTTTCACCGACGGTTTGAAGTGATTCTCCATCCAGGCCCGAAAAATCGTCTGGGTCATCCAGGCATTTCTATTTGCACGGTAAATCACCGGCAGCCGATCCGTGCAATGGTTCAGGACTTTCGGCTTCTCGAAGCAATACATATATGACGATCGGATCTAATTTGTGGGTCCCCGTGGCATTAGAACAAAATCCCACTGTCACTCGTTCTTTTCTAATCATTTTCCCACTGATCCTTCCTTCTGCAACTGCCGCCAAGGTTTTCTATAGAACAGCCTTCCATGGGATGCCCGTCTCGTCCATGTTGTAGCTATATACTAATGAAATATCCTCCTCTTCGAGGGGCCGTAAGAATTTTGCCACAAACTCTTCTGCGGCCAGAAAATCAGCATCCATGACTTCCCCATAAAATTTCACCAATCGTATGCTATGACGTTGTTTGAAACGCGACATCCATCCCTTGTTTGGTATGAATGAAGATGAGCCACCAATTTCGTCGCGTATTTCGGATGCTTTCTTCATCGACAGTGCATCTGTAACGACATCACAAATAGCTTTTCTTTCCAAAAACCATGTGTGTAGACGGGCATTTAAATTCTCTTCTTCTTGAGATGTTGCGGTTGCTTTCCATGCTGGCGTATATTGACGGCGTTCTTCTTCAACCGACGAATCATCCAAATGGAAACCTTGTATTCCTGGGCCACAAGGTTCAATGGAATGCCTTGCTCTATTTTTTTGCACAACTTCAAGACGCTGTTGCAACGTCAAAGTGACGTGTTTTCTCGTTGCGCTCGTGTTGGTCATTGCTTGCTTCTGCTCGTAGCGGATGATATTCTCGGAGGAAATCTCGTCAATATCCGTTATGCGCTACTTATTCCTATTTTTGAAGCTAGCAGCAAAAGATATTGATCAATCACGTTTCGAGATCTAGTTAAGCCTTTAGGCGCTAAACTCTACCGGTCGAAGCGTTCATAAAAGTTATTCTTATGACACGAATAAGATTCATCCTTTTCTTTTAAATAGTCCTCACAGTTTTACGTTTACAACCTGGAAAATACGAGGTATTCATGAAATTGGAACGCCGGCAACTCGAAAGTTTGAATTGCTGCATCTTAAGCCCACGAAGATGATGGCTGATGGCTGTCAGGTCAAAAAGCTGGCTGCGGTTTATTGTTTCCCTTCTTCGTTGAATCCGAAAGCATTTATAGGGTTGCTCTAAATAGGGTTCACTTCCTAGGTAGGTCACACTGGACTCATCGCCTTAAGCATATTAACCTAGTTAAATTATACGGCCGTCGCCAATGATTCCCAAAAAGAAATTTGGGGGCGTCCATGGTTTACTTGTATTTTACGTATTTTCCAGGTTGTAAAACCAAAAGTTAATCCCAAATGGTACGATGCAGTGAAAGTGATTCGAAAAAATTGGATGAGCCTCACCTGTATCATAAACTTAATCCTCGCCCGTCAGTCCCCTACAAAAATCACATAATGATTTTGTACTGGCCTTGTGGCCAAAGTGCCGCTGTACCTAAATTCTGAAATACTGAGACTCCTGTATTATTCATTAAAAATTAAAAACCAATTAAAAGTTATTTATCAACAAACAAACATATTTACGGAAATAGTTTCAACAGCAATATCTAGCAATAATATGCGGTTGTCGTATGTAAGATCTTCCTCGTTATAAATTCCGCGGTTGTCAGTGGTTAGGAGGTCAAGTGCTCCTTTAATGAAGTGATCAGTGTTGGTGACCGCGGAGTGTTATAAATGCAAGGTGTCTTTCTGTTGCACCGTATACTTGCGATTAACAAGGCCTACGCTACCTTTGCATCATCCCCCAACCACCGGGATTCCTTTCCGAATGGGTGAGTTTCATTGATAATAATTGAATGTGTCTACTTTATTCACCATTCACTGAAGGGTACAATCGAATGAGGGGGTCATAATATTAACCTCAATGTATTTAAACATTTTTTACTTTGGTACGTCATATTTTAAAAAATTACAAACCGATGTTTCTGTACTTTTTACCGATTATAGCAACTAATACGTCCAATTTTCGTACATTCCGTATGCAATAAGTATTTTTTTATAATTTCCTGTATTTTGATACACAGTAAAATAATGTGCAGGGTGTAAAAAAAGTAATGGATACCCGTGATAGGGGTGAAACTAGACCTCGTGGTCGATGGACATTTGTAAAAGATTCGCGCCGCAAAATTGTTTATAACAATGAAAATGGTTGTTAAACTTTTTTATTGCACGAATCTATTCTACTCGACTCGACTCGAATTTTGGTATTAGTGAGATTTATGTACTGAATTATTAATATGATCATAGATCCAGTTTTGCTATAATACAAAATCGACATTTTTCAGTTACTTTCTCTCTTTTCTATGTTTGACAACTTGGCTAATTAATTAAAAAATCTGAAAAAATTCTATAATGTGTCGCGATAGCTAACCTGTCCCTGATTTTTTCCATAATTTTTCATCGAATAGTTTAGGAGAAATTGGGCAATAACGTAAAGATCTGGAGTTTCTTGTATAAGCCTCAAGCACGGCGAGTAGTAAACGCTATGTGTAGGTTGTGCACTGTCACTGGTCGGCCGAGCGCTCGCTATACGCGCTCTCTGATTGGTCGATGTTTTTGTTAATAGCTAGTTAACAGAGCCATGGCGGAAATTTTCGCTAAGACAAAAGTTGCTTAGAATCACCCCAGAAATCATTCCTTTGCGGGTCCTAGACTTATTCTGGGACACCCTGTAGGTAGAGCATCGCTAGGCGCGAAGCGCGCGTTGCGACCCTGCGATGTAAGGCCGCGTCACGTGGTCACGGCTATGGGGTCTGGCGGAGCGCGTCGATATGCGCCGCTTCGTTAGAACGACATTGAATATTCGTAGACAAGCTATCATAATTTTTTTGTCGTAGGATCTATTTTATGAATTTGTAGGTATAAACAGTAACTGCAAAAACATGGCGACAAAAATCCGGTGTTCATACACTCGTCTGTCGATGAAGAGGCGATTTATTGTGTTTTCTTATGCATTTCAATGGTGAAACTCTCATTTTCACTGCACACATGTACGCACACAGCCGTCTCTTCTACAGTAGTCATCCTCGCCGGGACCTTAAGATCGATATCGACCTCTTGAAATCAGGGTTTTCGTGTTTATGTTTAGGCGACGGCATCGTCTTTGAGTCCACTGACGGGAGAATCGCCGTGTATATCCCAGCTAATTCTGAACTGTTGGATATGGTTGACCTACTAATAATGCTACCAGGGAAGCGTCGCGTCGGATTGAGACGTCCCGCAGACAGAGGATCAACATGAAGAAATACTTGTCAAATAGTTTTACAACTATTTCTTGCAGCCTCTTTGAATTACTAAAATGCTCGGAAATTCGAATCAACAGCAATCCAAAGGAGACTCCACCACGAGGTAGATCCGTTCCAAATAGCTCTCCAAGAAATTATATTATAGAGCTGCAGGTATGTCTGGTTTCCCATGCAATAAAAGAAGATCGCATCGTGAGAACGATGAAAAATACTTGTCGATTTAATTCGTCAGAGATCCAATTTTCTATAAGGGCTAACAGCAATCTCGAAGTCGTAACAGTTTTCCAAGTAGGACGCGTTCGCTGTTCGAAGTAATCAGAACGAAGTGTGGAGAAATTGCGGGGATGGAACCAGGCAACTCATCCACCCCATTCGAGCCCCCTTTCCTCTGGAATATCCTTTTCTGCGCTTGTGATCTTTCTCTGTTCGCGGACAGCACGCAAAGTCGATCCGTCTTAGTGAACACAGAACGTAGAAAAGAAGTGTAGGTCAAAGGAACGTAACATCAAAGCCGATGGTTTTCGGCCTATGTAAACCAAGCGCGAAACGTTTGCTCGCACTATGTAATTTTGCGCGGCTAGCACGGTTATGCGCTGACATAACAGATCCACGGTGTTTCCTTGGGGACTTGTTCGAGGTCGCATTGAAGTTTCTGAATCTGGAGCAGCCCAGCCCTTATCCCCATGGAAAAAGCCTGTGTGTGGTAGATTGCAATCTTCTGCTTCATTAAAGCCCATACGGCATTCAGCGGATTCCTCGCGAATCCCTGATCTTGAAGCTGACTACGCAGAACGTAATACTGTTAGAAAAATCTTATTAAGTAGGATAAATTTGTGTGTGTTGATATGTGCTACTAGTAATACAAATTACTTATAAATCATCCGAGTAAAATTCATTACAATTTTTAACGTTAATAGGATGAGCTGTCCAGTAAATAAGCACATGAGCTACAAGTCTGTTAACATCAAGTATTCACAAATTGTTATTTATTAAGTTGTAAACTAAATTTCAGCACTATCTCGAATATTTGATAATTTCTTTATAAGAATAAAGACAAGAATCAATAAACTCAAAAATAATTTAATCGAAGTTTCAGATTTTATTCAGATTCGATCTCTTTTGCCAACGTTCTGTAAGAAGATGAATGCCATGACGATATTAGGCTGCTGAATTTATTTTTTATTTCTTAAAGATTTGCCCCGGTTCCAATGCTCTAGGTTCCAGAATGTGTTGTACCTTCAACGATTAAATTTCCTCGTTTGAATCTCGAATACCATTCAAATACCACTCGTCTACTAACGGTGTTAGGTGCATGAGATACATTAATGTAAATGGCAACTATTTCAGCCTTCACACCTTTCAAAAACTGATACAGGAGCAACATCTAAACATTATATACGTATGATATGGCAAAATGAGCGCAAAAAGACATTGTACTTTATCAAGTACAACAAACAAAATTTAAAAAGGATAAAAAATCACAGAGTTATACTATGCTACTGAAATTTAGTTTACATCCTAATAATTCCCTAAATACTAAAACCGTAAAGCAGTTGCTTCAGTAGTAGTTGCTTCACTAGAACACAATTCTAGCAATATTTCATGTGTATATTCTTCATTAAATATCTAGCACTAATTTAATTAAAACATCGATCAAATGACTAGAGAATGAACACGAATTTCCAATGAATGAACACACGTATTCCAGTGAACGAACGGGATAATATTTCTAAAAGCAACATGGATTTCAATATGTTTCTGTACTTTCCTCCATTAGTTAAGGTAACGTTTGTATTAGTAAGGAGAAGAAAGTGTTTTGTAAAATTTTAGATATAATTGTAATTCTGGATTTAAAAAGTATTAAAGTAGATAAAGGTTACCAAGTGTAGCTGTCAGGTACAGCAGAAGCTGTACGCTGTTCTTTCGCATTGCTTCGTTTTTCATACTATACGCATATTTTTGCCTTGGAAATTAAAGATTTAATACCGATAGAATCGTAATTTAGTTGGCTACAAGATGAACTACATCATTTGAATTAATTAAAGCTTAATCATCTGTTTTTCTTTCTTTTTATTTTAATGAATCACTGTCCATTGATTGGTATTACTGGTATTTTTTACCCAATGCATGAACATCTGATAAAATCGACAAAATCTTAGAAATCCATTATTTTCAGTCTTTTTTGTTGAAAGAACATTTACACTATGCCATTGCAAAAACAAATTTATCATAGAATTATTAGACGCACATCAAAATGCAAGTTGTAGATGTCAAGTATCAAATCAAGACTTGCCTTGAACTTGTAGGATGGCTTTGGAATAGCTGTCGAATAAAGGAATTTTTATACATATACTATACGTTATACTATATGTGTTTGCGATGCATAGTTACTGTGTAAATTTTCAAAGTGAAAAGGCCGTGATTACTGTTAACTTTTCGAATTATATTAACAACGTTCATACACTGGGCGTGTTAATCACTAGACAGGTCACCCTACTTCCCTATAAAGTTGCATTTTTTAACATTCTAAATCTGAAAGGAAACTGATTTTTTTCTACTAACCATACAAATTTGAAACTTAAATGCCTTGAATGTATGACTTATTTAATTGCCGTTTGAACATATACATGTCAGGTCTAATACAACTAATTACTTTAGAACAATAGTCGCTGAGGAGACCACAACTTGTTAGACTTTGTAGAGAATTTAAATAAAACTTTGGATGAAAATTAACTTACTTGCAATTAACTTTTAGTCACAATGAATACTAAGCACATTATTCCTGCACAAATAACAATGCCAGTAAATAAACAGGTTTTCTCGTAACCAGATACAACCATAAGGATAGCGACTTTACATAGAAGAAGAAGACGAACACATATTATTATTATTATTATGTCGTCTTTATTACACCGAGAAATATATACATAGGAGCGGTGTGGTGTAACAGGCGAGGCACAGCAAAAGCTGTTATAAAGCCTAACCTATATTGAGATACATGATGGAGAAAAAAAAGAGCGTACAAAGAAAATTAACTTAAACTAAACTAAGACTAAACTTAAGACTAAAAAAGTAAAAGTAAGAGTAAAAGGTGGTGGCGGTTGTGAACCCGATATAATCCAATCTAGTCCTTGTGATTAAGTTGGGAGTTAGTTTATGTAGTAGCCAACAGTCCTAAGCGGAAGTTTAAAATAAAGACGGGTGGGATATAGTGAAGGATTTTACTTGTCGTTTGAAGGAATGAAATCTATTATAGAATGTTTTCATACGGAGCTTAATTTCTGAGAAAATTGGGTTAAAATTTTGGCAGGGTATGAGTGCACCACAGTATATGTATGTTTTGGCGCTTGAAAGGTATTCGAGAGCAAGGAAAATACTCGTACTTGGATTACGACTCCGTCCACGGTAAGTGAAAGAGGTAAGTACTCCTGAAGCACCTAAAACTCTCCCTCGAAGTTTAAGCTCAATTTGCTTGAAAATGGAACACATTAAGAAAAAATTAAATTTCATATTTTTTACTTGATTGTTTATATGGACCTTGTACCATTTGTTACACAGCATCCCATGTACCAAGTGTCTTACATTAGGATTAGTTAAATGAGAACATCTGTACATTTACCTTATTTGTCATTGCGTAAAAAAATTCTTAGGATAAGGTTGAATTATTTCGAAGGCCACGTGTGAAAGTGGAAAAAATTAGTTCTCAATGTTAGTTTTTATGAAATTCTAATGTCATTGCAATTTTTTTAATGCCAATATGCATGTTTTATTTTTTTTGTATTTTGTAATTAAGGTTTTGAGGTAACCTTCTATTTACCACTAAAAATTGAGATTTAATTAATGGAACCCTTGAACACGTGAAATTAGGTTATTAGATTGAAAAAGGGTGTTTGGGTAGATGATTTGAAACAACTTTTTCCTTAGCAAAAATGTACTAACGTAAGATGGTTTGTTAACGAGATATTGACAGATACCCCCTATCAGAACACGAGTATGGGAAACCGGGGCTGGTTGCCTATAGGGGCAGGTTGGTCAACTGTTAATAACTTTACACCCACGCGTAATTTGCCGCAGGATAATTGATTGTTAAAAGAAGAAACTTCTCCCATGCCATTAATTTCTTTCGGACATTGCCATTACACGTCGTTTGACTGTTTCATACGGTTGTCAAAATTAACTGCGTAAGTAAATATGTATGTTTTCACAAAGATTTTATGTTTCCATTCTTTACATAGTTAGAATATAGTAAATGTTAAAGGACTACTTTAAAGCTTCTTCATTACACGACTTATTGAAGCAATAGTCTTTTTCATATACAGGGTGGGACAATAACTATTAGCACCTCAGATATCTCGGAAACTATAAGTTTCACAGAAATATTTGCTGAAATAAAATTGCACAGTATGAAAGGGGCCATCCGGTGGCGATATTAGTTTTTTTGCAGGTGGAGGTACTTCGGACATATGAAGGTCACCTCCATTTTTTTAAATGGATCGGTATGTTTTTGCTTCCGTATTATGATAGAGGAACTCAAACGAGTTCAACGACCTACTACATAAGGTCATTGAAGGTCAGAGAAAGTAGAGAAAGGTGATTCATTTACTACCAAAACCGTAAGTATTATCGCCTTTCTCTACTTTCTATGACCTTCAATGACCTTATGTAATAGGTCGTTGAACTCGTTTTAAGATCCTCTATCATGATACGGAAGCAAAATATACCGATCCATTTAAGAAACTGGAGGTAACCTTTAAATATCTGAAGTACCTCCACCTGCAAGAAAACTATTATCGCCACCGGATGGCCCCCTTGGTACTGTGCAATTTTATTTCAGCAAATATTTCTGTAAAACTTATAGTTTCCAAGATATCTGAGGTGCTAATAGTTATTGCCCCACCCTGTATAATTCTTTGAAGATTATATACAGCATTAATGTCAAACTGATTGTATGAGACTGGTTGGCTAATAATGGCTGGGGTTGGTGGCCCAATTAGTTAATATCAATTAGTATTAATTTTTTGTTACTAAAAGTAAATTAACTTATTTCATAGAATAATGAGAACATACAAAGAATCATAAAGATTTAAATTATTGCTAGGAAAAAGATTTTTATGTTTTGTTTAAATTAGATTACATAATATTTATTAGATACAAATACATTATGATTTATGTTTAACTTTTAAAAGGAATCTTTGGTTTATTATTAAAATATAAAAGAAAGATAACTGATATTTCGTAATAAAACAATTCTCTGGAAACTGTATTATTTTATTGTCACAAATAAATTACTAGTAACGTTTTCATAATTTATTGTATGTATATAGTCAACCTACTCCATGGTATAAGTATACTAAAGCATAAGTATACTAAAGTATTTTAATAGGTTGGTCAACCAACCCCGACCATGGGGCTAGTTGACCAACTCGGAAGGCGCTCGAAAAATCTTAAAGTACTTTAGTTACTATTACATTAAATTTACTTTAATAATCTATTCAGATAGATAAATATATGTCTTATCCAATATAGTAATCGTTATGGTGATATTTTACTTAAATAATTTATTTAAAATCAAATAGTGAAAAACTAGCCAACCAGCCGCGGTCTCCCCTACAGAAGACGCATTTTAGCGCGGTCTAATAACTCTAATAGTAAGTAATATTGGTCTGTCATGGTACGCGCAAAAATTATTCCGCTGTACTGGTTTTCCGATTGTTGAGTGTTTTCCATTAATATAATTCATTACCAGAGCCCCATTTAAAATTTTCACTCTGGAAAAAGTTGTTTAAAATCACTTCAGGGATGATCGCACCTTTCAAAGTATTGCAACATTTTTGTTACACCCTTTATGTTTCTACTGGTGACTTTGACCGTTAATATATGTTTTTAGTCATTGTGTAAGGCATTGAACGACTCCATCAATCATTCACACCTTTGGAGAGATTAAAAAATATCTTTGGATATTGTCTTGTATGAATATTTTATCAAGCATTACCGGTGGGATAAAATAAAATCGTTAAAAAGAAACAAAAAATTAGATAAAATTAGTTTACATACCTACATATAGAATTTCTAAAGCCAAGGTTACTTCAAGATTGTAGAATAATGAATTCGTTCTGACAGCAGTTACAAATTAATGAAATAAAAAATACATAGTGTCACTAAGAAAAATATTGATGTTATTAAAGTCTAGTAAAAAATTAATTTTAAGCAAGGAATTCTTTTGACCGTTATGTTTAACAATTAGTGTCAAGTCATCGTATAAATTTCTACCGATAACTATATTGTTATTTAGATCAATTTTTAAAACATTTGTAAATGATATTCGAAAATATAAATATCATCTCATTCCACTGCGACTCCTGTATTTCCGATGAAGAAATTATACCGACATCATTGGCTTTCCATACAATATTTTGTATTGCCGTATGAATTTATGAGACGACAAAATAAATAATATACATATTTAGGTGACTCCATGTAGCTGGAAGACTTATACAGGGTGTCCCAAACTAAGTGCGGGAGCCGTTAAGGGGAGATTCCTGGGGTGATTTATCCTGTATATGCATACAGGGTGTTTGGGATAGTAGTACAAAGCTTTGAAGGGGTGATAGATCACGTAAAAACAAACAAAAAACTTCTATATGACTTGGGTCCAAAACTCAACCATTTCTGAAAGAAACTGTCATAAACATTTAAACTATAAACCCCTATAATTCAAGATAGGAACGTTTTTCGTAAGCAATTTCTTCGCTAAAATAAAGATTGCGATCTTGTTAATCCAATAAATACAGTAACTGTGATATTGTTACCTTGTATCGCGAAAAAACTAGTATTTTTCTAACCCCCTAAATTATCGCGATTTTTAAGGATTTAAAAAATGGTTGAGTTTTGGACCCAAGTCATATAGAAGCTTTTTGTTTGTTTTTACGTGATCTATCACCCCTTCAAAGCTTTGTACTACTATCCCAAACACCCTGTATAGTATAGTATCATCTCTCATAACCCTTTCCTCGACTGACATGTAATGGTAAATCACTCTATACAATTTCGTATTCTATTATCTACATAACAATGGCTAATAACACACTATTGGAAAGAATATATTTTTTGGTAGAATGAACACATACTTGGCACCATAACTTCCGTATGCATTAACCGTTTCCATTGAAGTGATTTCTGCAGTAACAATGAATTCTGTTGTCCAACATTACCAAGTTTGACTTCCTACGCTATTGTCCTGGGAACTGCTATGCTAATTTCAATCAGCACAAGCCTGAAAGAGGCTTTAGATCTAATTGTAATTAACACTTGACTAACTAACGAAGTTATTAATATAAATCACGTCAAGATTATCTGATGGCTATCTCCTTTGTGACCGAATCCTGTTACAGAAGTGGCGCATGTGGTCCCTTCTGACAAGCGTCTGTGTTACGCAAATGCAATCCCATTTCTCTAGTAATCCGCATATACTGGCACACCGCGAATATTATATACTACAGACGAGGAATCGAGATCAACCCAGTCTTGGTGACACATATTCATATGATAACCACACCATTAGCGTGACTGCATTAACATTGGTTCAGTAGAGACCTGTTCTACCCGGTGTCGCATGTTAAATATCTATTAACATCCTTTTACGGATATACAAACGTCGATATCATTAAAATACTGTAATGTAACTTACTGCTGACCGAACGGATTCGTATCCTCCATTGCAGCTTTCAAAAGTCATATCATCTAAAATATTACTGACAACTTAAAGGCGTCTGAAATATTTAGATCCCGGGCACAATTTTGCAGAGTTCCCTCAAACATTGTTATTTTGTTAAAATTAATTTTATTTACGGATTTTTAACACTTTAGAGCAGCCTTGTCCAAATCGTGCCCGCGGCCCGGCGGGCAATCCGCGTTGCCCGTAGGCGACCGGTGGCAACGACGCATAGTGGTGAAAAAACCCAAAAACGTGGCAATAAGTCTAAAAATAAATTTTTTGCTAGAATTGTGATGTTTATCGAAATTTATTTATTAGTTAACAGTTTAATTATTGGAAAATCAAGCGTTTACGTTGTTGTTTCTTCCTCGTTATCAATAATCACCAATGTTCCATAGAAAAATTAAGGTAATTGTTTCTGAAATTATTTCAATGAACATAATATAAATAAAAAGATTCGTATAGTGTATTATGTAATTAATTAATAATAATATGAAAAAAGTGCATACATTTAATCAGAAATATTTGGCTCTTTAAAGAATCTTATGACTTTTAATGAATAATTTTTTTGACTTTTTGCGTTTCAGTCTTCTAATACTTGAAATGTATGGGTCTGAAGGTATCATGAGACCATGAAACACATCTTTTAGGTTTTGAATTCTAGAAAATTTACGTGCATTATATTCCCTCAGCCTTTTGATATCCTTATTTCGTGCTTCCAGTGCCTCCTCACCGAGTTGACCAATAGGTAAAAGTGAATGTGAAATAACTTCCGAACTGTGCATTAAAATTTTGTGCACGGTTGTAGGCATGTAATACCATCCATAATGCTCGACATATTTTTTAGCAGTATCAATACAATATTCTTTAAATAATGCAATGTCAAGATTCAATTCACTTGATACAGTTAGTAATATAATATAAAACCATTTAATTAGGTCGACATCGATACCAGTGATTGCGGCTGAAGCAGTATAATTGTCAAAAAATCTACGAGATGTATTGCCGTCATTTGTGCTCCCATAATTAGGTTTTGGTTTATCCACTAGAAGTCCAAGTTTAAATTCTTTTTGAATTTTCTTTTTCGCTTCTAATACTTTTTGTTAATTTTCTTGGCCCTTTGCTTGCCACTGTTTAATGTACAATTTGTACGACAAATGCAACAGGCACTCGAAGAAGCGAATCCACGCATGGAGTGGAGATAGTCCAAATGCTAAATGTGATTCTTCAACTTTCCGCGTCAATGATAATTCAATATTATTAAAATGTTTCGAAGTAAGGCCGCATAAATAACATCTTTGCGAAGATGTATTTTCCGTGATTGTGTTACATATCTTTCCATCAATCATGGTAAATATTAATTGATGTGATACAAATAATGTGTTGTTATCT
Organism: Perdita meconis; assembly: GCA_030770465.2. Classification (NCBI taxonomy): domain Eukaryota; kingdom Metazoa; phylum Arthropoda; class Insecta; order Hymenoptera; family Andrenidae; genus Perdita; species Perdita meconis. The sequence continues at coordinate 5,547,247 of JASKOS020000015.1, read as the reverse complement.
AAATTAACTTCTGATGGAACTAGGCTTCCAATTTGGTTTTTAATACTATTGACGACTTCATGTATGATTTCTTTAGATTCTTGAATATATTCGAAGTAAATTGGGCGGCAAAATCTTGGAGATGAGGGACAAGTATTTTTCCACAATATCATTTCCTGGTTTGAATTTTCATCTATAGATACAAGCTATATTGGCACAAATGAAGCTTTAAATATACTGGCATCGGATTTTGAAACATCTTCAAACTTTTGCTTATATTCACTCATTCCTGAAGATCCATCACATCCCCATTTAGAAATCAATATTAAATTGTATAACTTGTTCTGGAGACACAATAATACTTCTTTTTGTAATAAACAGGTACGATTTATTGTTTGATATAATATATCTTGTAAGGGTATAACGGCTTTGGTTTCTGAGAATGAAATATTTTGAGGATAACACATGTTTTTAGCTGCAATCAGAGATTCGTAGTTAGGATATAGATCACATTTTTGCTCTATTGCGGAAGTTCTAAAAACATTATAGTCATTCTTAGTTAATTTTGTTTATACATATAATGACAAAGCTTGGTTTTTGTTGTAAGGTACGTGAGGACACAAGCTTTTAGCATAGGCTTCCTTATATTCTTTTGCTTTATTTGGTGTTGTAAAAATGTTTTCCTTAATAATTTCTGCAGAATCATATTTCTTTCCTTCTCTTAATTTCATCTGCGTTGCGTATGCCAACACACTCGAGCTATATTCTTTCCTCAAAGTTTCTGTTCTCAACCTTTTTGTCCGCTCACTTAATGTTGAAAATTCTTTTAATGGTCGTCCAAGCGATCGAGACTCGAGATTATCCTCTGTTTCTTGTTCAGGATTGTAATCATTAGAAGTATCTCCTGATGTAAATTGCAAGGATACATCTAGTCAACTTTTATTATTTTTAATAAATCTTTCATGTGTTCGAGAGGATGCATTCCATCTTACTTTGTATTGAGAAACAAAATATGCTACCAATTTCTTTGATTCCTTGGATAGTGATTTACTTTCATTAAATTTCTTAAGTGGCTATCTATTATTTCGTTTAAGTTTTTTTTAGACCATTATTTCTAATCACATTGAATAAATCATTTTGTCTTACGAGGATAGTGTTTGCAGTCGAACCTAAATTTGTGCAAAAAAAAAAATACAGATTTTCAAGATTCAGCTCTTTATTCACGCCTGTAAAATTGTGAATACATCGAAATTCGCAGTCTATCGACAACTTCTGATTTTTCAATCGCGAAAGAAAGTAACTGGGGCAAAATTTCCTCGTACAATGCTATAGTAATAAAAATATGTATTCTAAGCAGCAATCCAGACCTGATTTAGAGCCTTTTTTGAAAATTTTGATGTTTTGAAGAAAAGCAATGTTAGCTGCTGACTTTACTATAAAAAATTAATAAAAAAATAAATTACTTACATCCTGAAGTAACTTTCATATTAACAAATATTTTCTTATTAATTATTAAACGCGCAAACAACTAATCTTTAATTTGGATGTATTTGTTTATATCGTTGCCCCGTGTGTTTTATAGGTTATCTGCAGTTAATTATGCACTTTCTCTGCTTTAATTGAAAACGACAATTAAATCTTTGAATTAATTGATTTGGAAAGTCCTTTTATTACGCTTTTACGACCGTGTTACAATATTCCCGGCGTTAGAAAATAAACGTTCCCTGGATATTTGGCTGGCTGGAATAGCCAGAAAATTCCTAGCTACATTTGACAGTAAGGGGTATTGCATCTTGTGATGTCTCCACCAACTGGTAATGTCCGTTTTCTCCGATTCTACTTCTTCGGCAAAATACATGCGTACTTCACGCTGTATATTTGTTTTGAAGCTATCGATAGCATTTTCTGTTCCCAAATTTGACCTAAAGTATTGTCGCAATTTTGATTGCGAATCGCCTAGAAAAGAGCAACAGTATACAGTATATACTGTATAACAATGCAGTTATTAATATTATCCTGTAATTTTTTAATCTTACTGTTATCACTAAATGCTGTACATGAGGTAGTTGCATTATCTGTATTGCTTCTATTAACTAATTTTATTTTAATTTTTAATTTTTCGATCACTTCTATTCGTTCGTCTTCTGATAGCAAGCGATCTTTAAATCGCGGATCTAATATCATTGCCAATATTAAAACGTCATTTTTTGTCAAAGGTTCAAAACGTTCCTACAAATGAAGATATTTATTCGCCACTGCTAAATTAAAATTAATATAAATAATTAAAATTACCTTCAATGCTTGAAGAAGATTTTTGGAAATATCACTAATATATAATGGTATATAATGGGACAATGTCGGATATGTTTCCCCGCTCATAATATTTGTAGCTTCCCTGATTGGTTCTAGCACATTAACTATTGCTTGCACTAATTCCCATTCATTCTCGCTTAAATTTTGTGGCATCGTGTCATCATATAAAATCATATTTAAGGGTAAACGTAATACAAGTAATATTTGCAACATCGTGTGTGTTCAATTCCACCACGTATCTGTTTCTTGAATAAGTTGGAGGGCTGATACATTTGGATTTAAGGATATTTGTAATTGCATAAATCTCTCTCGTGCTGACGAAGAACGTGAAAAAAGGCCACTATTGTTCTGCATTTTTTACGTAGTTTTCATATTGCGGAGGTCTATTAAGTGTTGATTTAACCACTAGTTGCAAGCAGTGTGCAAAACACGGAATACGAGTCCAATTCTGATTTATATTAATAGCTCTAACTAGATTACGGCCATTATCAGTTATAAAATAAACTTCCTTGCATGTGTTCAAACCCCAAGCGGTTAGCAAAATTAATACTTGGTGAATATTTATACTTGTATGTGCTTTTTCTAAATATTGCAAACTTAGCATATATCGACGAATTTCAAAATTTTCTGTAGTGTAGTGTAATGTTAAGGATATGTAACTCTGGACAGCACGTGACGTCCAACCATCAGTGGTAAAGGCTACTGTCATGTCACTATTGCCTATAAACAGCATACAATTAATAGGATTAAGTAAAGAAATAGAAATTAAAAATTATAGTAAAAATATCTAACCGTTTCCAATATCTGTATGTATTTGGTTTTTTATGTCCCTTTTTGCGTCTTCGTAGATTTGCGGTAATATTGTTCGGGAGAACGTTGTACGACATGGTATTCGATACCGAGGTTCGGCAACATGCATTAAATCCCGAAATCCTCTGTCACTAACCATAAAGAATGATTGCAGGTCTAATGCAATCATGCGTGCAATCGCATTTGTTAGTTCTTTCGCTCTGGCCGAATTTGTAGGCAATGTTGTATTTTCTACAACATTGGGATTACTCTCTGATCCTTGTGTCTGTAAACTATTTGAAGCAGTATACACTGTTAGATGTTGTGATTTCAAATGTCGAGAAAGTCCACTGGTGCTTCCGAATTTGGTTTTAAATTTACGTTTGCAAATGCTACACTTTGCAGTACCGGTATCTATTCTTTCGAATTGTAACCACACAGCTCTTTCATTTCGACTCCTCCTTCTTTCAACCACTACCTGGCTCTCACTTTCAGTTATATTATTATTTGCGTCACTAGCCATTTCACTATCACTAGTCATTTTTTAAACGAATTAGTAATCGTTCTAAAAATTGGTGTTACCCGGACCGTGCTAAACGAGAAACTGACTTAGAAAGTTGCATCGCTGTGTCTCAAATATAGGATGAAAGAATATAGACTTTAGTGGATGGGAGAGTGCAAGTGTGTTTATAGGATCTGATTATCTCAGTCCCATATCTTTCGGCGAGATAGCGAGATATAGCCCTACGCGACGCGACGTCCCAATCATTAGGACCAATTGCGTATTGGTTTTACTTAAAAAAGCGAACTCCAGTGAACTGTACGTAGATCCATTCATCGCTATATGCGTATTTAATATAGCAATACTAATTGTAAAAACAAATGAATTTAAAAAATAAAGCAGTATTTCACTATCATCATATTATAAATTATAGGCATATAAAGTAAAATCCATCGATGTATGCTAAATTTAAAATATTTACAAAAGACAAATACAAATACATTTAGTCATCGCATATTAAGAAATTTGTTACTTGTTAATTTGAAAAAATGAAGTTTTTTTTATAATTGACAATAGGTGCAAGGTAATTGAAGCAATTACAATTAATATAATAAAATTTGGGCTATTCGTAATTAGTTAAGTCGCCATTACAAAAACTTTTGCGTTATGAGAATATTTTGAAACAAAATAAAAAAACTGTGGAAAAATACTTAATACCATCCAAACAATTTCCAGGTATAATTTAAAATAAAATATTTATTTATATTTTCCTATATATGTATGTCATTACGTGTACATTTTTCTATTTGCATATATTTATAATATGTAACCATATTTGGGATGTAACACACGTTTCTCGTTCACATATAAGTCAGATCGTTTTGGGATTGCGACATGACCGTATGTAAGTACGATACTCATTATTTTTAGAATCCCGATACGTTCATATGGAGGCGGATAGATTCGAGATCTCGAAAGGTTCATTTGTCCTATGATACTTTCGGGTTCTCGATGTGTTACATACTTTCGAGAGCTCGCCCGATCTTGCCCGATATTTCTCGACCCGACCCGAACCCGAAATGTCGGGAACCCGCTCACGCCTGAATTGTATGTATTAATTCAGTATTGTTCTTACATATGTAGTTTCTTGTTAAATAGAAATTATACAGTACTTCATTAATATTTATTTTTACTGTTCATATTAAATTCGTGAATACGTAGTAGTAACAATCATAATAGTATAATAATAAAAATATTAAATAAATTTTTTAATTAACTAATAATAACAATAATGGTAATAGTGGTCCTTATTTCATGCATTCATAAATTCCCCGATACCCTGGCATTGCTCTGCGAAGCGTTATACTTTTCAATTCTCCCACTACCGTACTCTGAGGACCGCGACTTGCCTCGATGCCTGGCGGGCACGACTCCCTGCGGTTTCGCCCGGCGGGCCGCGGGCGGCGTACAGTGGGGTATTTGCACCGAAAACCCGGAAAAAAGTCGATTTCAAAAAGTTTGCGTTATGTGTAAAATTTTTATCATTTATCATTGTTGATAGTATAAGGAACAACGTAGTAAACATTTTTTTTCCATTTGTGCATTTGTAAAGTTAGGATATTTGTTGAAAGTTAAGAGATTTTATAACACGCGTGTTGTCCGCAACCATCCTCTGAAGCATGGTACATTTATCAGCGATTTTTATATATTTTACAAAAATGATATACATTTTGACGTTATGGAAGCTTCGCACTTGTGAACAATCCTTTTTGTTTCAACATGTATATTTGTATAGTTATTAATATTTGAATACAACTTGACAATTTGATAATTTAGTAATTTTCTTAACACTCATAAGACTGCATTAACGTTTTCGTTATGCTTCCGGGTGAGTCCCGATGTTCTTTCTTAACTCATTACATTCGGTAAATGTTTGTGATCACAGTGTAAAAAGAATTGATTCCGAATTCTTCCGAATTTTTTTGAAGCATCACCTCAAATCCGTTTGTGCGATAAATACTTGTATCGTTGGGGTCTGATCTGCCTCCCCTGCTCGTGTACCAGGCTGGGCATTTTTCAGATTCTCCGCGATACATCGCGAGACGTAGAATAGCGGCCATCGATTCACCCCTGGATGTTGACCCATCCACGGTGTCTCGGCGGCGTCAGCGACTTTTACAGTCTAGGAGGTTTAGAATCCTTACATTTTAATCATTTTTGTGTATATAAAAGGAAGGTGATCTCTTCGCATCTCAATGGTACATGAAATGTATTAGATTATAAGTGTGTTCACTCGCGAGCGAATTTTATTTCTCGTCGTCCTATGTTTCACCACAGTTATATGAATGTATAAACACAATTGATGAGAATATAACCAACCTTGTTGTTTTCAAGAGAAAAACGAAAACATTAATTAGCCCTTGAAACCAGACACGCCTTTCCAGAAAAACCCACATTCGCGAGTCTATAGCAAAATCGGTAACCACCCGATGTTCGGAATCGGTGCTATATTTAACTTAATTTATCGCCTTAGCGTCACGTAAATTTCTTTCATCGTTAGATTAGTTATTCAGCGTGGTTCCTACTCGTGCGCGATGAGATTTCGACGTCGATGACTCACGAAGGTAACAACGTCATTATTAAAATTTCCAGTTAATATAAAAATAAAAATAAAGGTGGTTGCAAGTTCATATTTAAGTGCTCTTCTTTTTTATATTTATATTACATCTACCTTATTTACTTGGTAAATAATAATAGCTTAATAATAGTAAAATAATAGCTTAATAATAGTAAACTAATAGCTTAATATGTTTATTTTATGACCTAGATAGTTCTCGCTTTTGTTATTCAGATGTTGATTATTTAACGAGAATATATAAACATGTACACCCCCGCTCAAAAGTATGTGGACACTAACCATTTTTATGAAATTTGTATACTGTTGTTGTTAGACGGTTTTTATTGTTAAATTCTGTTACGTACATGTATGTAATGTATTACTAGAACATTGTACACAACTACTTGAAAACAATAAAATTTTATTTTTTTCGATGATACTAATAATATAAGGTGGGAACTGATTTTGGATTGATACGTTGGATACAGCTACTTGGAAACAATAGAATTTTATTTTTTCGATGATACTAATAATATAAAATTGGAATTGATTTTGGATTGATACATAGGATACAATTACTTGGAAATAATAGAATTTTATTTTTTTCGATGATACTAATAATATAAAATTGGAATTGATTTTGAGTCGATACGTTGGATACAATTACTTGGAAATAATAGAATTTTACTAGAATACATTACATACATGTACGTAACAGAATTTAACAATAAATACCGTCTAACAACAACAGTATACATAATATATCACAAATTTCATAAAAATGGTTAGTGTCCACATACTTTTGAGCGGGGGTGTAGGTATCAAAATGTCAGAAAATCCTTGCATGCAAACTGCGGGCCCATCTGGAATTAAACTGATAACAAGAAAGCAATTATTCGACATAATGCAAGAAACGATAGGCGAGAATATTAATATCAAATTAGAATATCTTTTATACTTCGTAAATTTTATACTTCGTCAAGACAACTACTCGGATGAAGAATGTCGAGTATTGAAGCATACAATTTCCCACATACACGTAAAATTTGAATTTAAACGTAGATGGCTGTCTGTAAATTACAAGGAAGATCTTTTTTTAAAAAATATGAAAGCTGGTTAAAAGGAACAGTAGAAATACCCGTTTATTAATATTTCTGAGTATTGGAACAATTTTCAATTTTCTCCCTGAAGCACAGCGACTTCTGATTCCAAAATGCTCCATAAAGGATCGAACACTAGCTTAACGGCCATAGACGTTGCGAAAGGCACGAACGGGGCAAGGTGGCAAGGTTAGCACGGCTTATACTAAACGCTAATTTGCATCACATCTGTATGCGCCATCGTGCATATCCCTGGCTTACGCGGAGTATTCTGCTCTTAATACTTCGTTAATCTACGCCTATATCTCTCCCCCACTCCCTTTCCCAAATGCTTCAGCTGACTCCTTGATCGCTTTGTGCCACGCTCGTGGGAAATTCATTGACTGAACAACAATTGATTCACGATTATACGAACTTTACTGCTTCAGGATTAAAAATATAAGCTATTGTTGGGTGCAGCTGAGTTTGAATCTAAGAGTATTATAAAGCAAGAGAACTATGAGGTACTGAGTTTGTATAAGAATAGAATCAAATCACACTATCCTGTCGCCTGCACTTGATGTCCCATTATTTATCTGTGTTCCTCGAGGATTCGTGATTATTTCCAACTGAAACACATTTGCCAAGAAATAACTCTTCTTATGAATTTCGTTCGTCGAAAAATTCTTGCCAATATAGGATAGAAATGAGCATTCCGTTTATTTGTATTACCATGTCCAACCTTCCTGCATTTGGGGCAAATTCAGGAGAGACACCACACTCGTAGAACCTTCCGATCGAGAAGAGAGGATCACATATGTGTTGTGTATTTTCTTAATCCTGGTCGAGCACCTAGAAGAATAAGCGAATGCCTGTTCAGCTATCGTTGCACGTTTCACGTTCGTGAAGCATTAACAACATAATTGTACGAATAAGTATGTTAGAATTTCATGTATGTGAGATACTAGTGCCTATTACAAGCGTAACAGAGACAAAACAAAGAAAATACCTATTTTATTGTTTAATGTGGTCTCTTATTAATTAGTACTGTGACGTGCTCGCCGGTCTCGAGCCGTGATTTCGTGATTGGCGGCCACTTCACAACCTCGCTCGGCCCTGCTCGCCTTTTCGAAACCAAAGACGGATGTTTCGAGCGCCAGGTATCTTCCGATACCTGCGACAAGAGGCTTCGCACGCGAAAAGGTCTTGCCTCGACTAGCTCGTAACTTCGCGGACAGGGGCTGGGTCTCGCGCACTGCCTTTAGAAAAAATAAATTGTATTGGAATGATTAAAAGTTACACCGTGGCGCGCAGACGCCGCGTGGCGAATCGAATGTCGCCGTGGGATTTACAACGCGCCTCGAACGCCTCTGTAACCGACGCGCTTACAGAAACGCGTAATCTGACGCCTCTAGAACCGTGCGGCTACGCTACGGACGAATCGCGATATTCGGCGACCACTGGGAACACGTGAGCGAGTTGGGGCTTTATTCGAGAGGGAGACGAAAGGAAACTGTTACCCTTACGGTGGTCCGTGCGTAACAGGACGAGACCATGTCTCGTCGCACGTAATCGGGTTTCTTCCGCTTTCTTACGACTCACCTCATTGGCACGCACCGCGTGACGTCACGCGCTGTCCAATCGGGTAATTATCGACGACTTCGCTGCGTGACGATTGGGGAATCGACAGCTGATCCTCCTGATTGGCAGCCTTATCAGCTCGGCTCGTCCGTTCTTGGACCCCATTCGACGCGACGAACTGGCCAGCTTTGTTGCGACGACTTTCCTGGTAGCCCATGGTCCCCTGCCCGACAGGAACCACAGCAGGACGACCGGACTGGACCCTACGTTCTCAGGGCACGTGCTTCCAACCCAGAACGGATCCATCCGACCCTACCGCTCCCTGAGCGCCTGAGCTCTGGATCGCCGGCATCCGCTTCTCGGCGTCTCTTCCCGTCGATTCCTTTCCTCTGCAGCGTTGTCGATATTCGTGCGTGTCAAAATAAAGCCCGGTGTTAATAATGATTCGCTAGTGCTCTCCCAGTGATGCGCTTAAACAGTTGATGACCCTTCCCCTCCCCGCAGAGAAGGCCCTGTTTGTGACGTGCAAAAATGCCACGTCACAGTACACATAGTAATTTTAACATTGTCCTTAGTTTTTTTTTTACATGTAGCATCTCTCTCACAAAATAAGGAGAGACGCCACATAACGTAATATGTATCTTATTAGTTGACTTATTGTAATGATAAAATCTTTTCCATTCTACAATGCTGAGAAAATACATTGTAACCGTCTTTTCGAGACGATTCCATAGCTACGAAACCATGTAAGCCTATGTGTCCTACACACACATTATTAGAGATCACGCGATCGATCTCGCATACGCGCATTTGAAGGAGCTACTCCTGAGTTTGATCTTTGAGGTTATATATTGAGTTTTTTTATCAGTTTAATCATGATTACGAAGTGAAAGGTTTCGAAATATCGACACGACGAATAGCGTCGTCGCAAAGTGTTTTTCGTGAATATTTGCAAGCGAGATCGTCCATAAATATACATTTCTTTCTTGTTAACGTGTGACGAGCGACAACAAAACAACGGTAACACGTTATACCAGTAATGTAAAGGTTAGACAGATTTTGTTTCAATTTCTATTTGCACCGGTATAATACATTAAGGTTAATAAAGATCCATGCGTCGTTCCAACGAGATTTTGTTTAGTTAATATTTTATTTGATTCTCCACCTAATCGAGGTCTATTCTTCGCGAATTAAATTTTTGTTACCGGCGCGATCGGGGTTAGAAGATAAATAGCTCTTCAGGATATTTCCTACGCACCCCGTCATCTGTGTGAGGTCGCGAAGAAACGAATCTTCCTCTTTTTCATCAATTAACCACGTAAAACGGTAACGATTAGAGCCCAACGTGCGGCCTATAAAAATAAACGGTAACAATATTCGATAATGATGATATATATTATTGCATAAAGCGTTAGCAAAATTATTTTACAACGGAAAATGGAATTGACTTGATGAAATACTGCTCTTGGCCAAAAATGATTTAATGCATCTTGCAAATTGTATGGTTCACATTGCAACAACTGTGAAAGAGAAAGTATACGAAAAAAAATGCAAGAAAGAAAAATAAGTGGATGTGAACTTCATCGTGTGGCTGTGGCATCTCTCCTACAAGATGTGGAAAAGACACCACTTCACCAAGCTGTTATTTTATTAAATTTTTGTTAATTATTCAAGTTAAAAGTGAAGAATTGTTTTTGCTTTAATAAGTATAAAACTGTATTTGTTATTAGCTCTCAACCAAAAGGGCGTCTCTCCTAAATTTACTCTGTTACAATAGGCCACCGATTATTTGATATAGTTGTAATGGGTTCAATATTTGATGCAGATACATGATGGGTAAGGAAGCCGAAAGCAACCATTACAATTCTAGCGCGAGTGTAAGATACAGTGCGTAAAAAAAAAACATAAACCCACTAAGATTGTTGGTTACAGTTCTGAAGCTCATAAATCAATTCGACCAAAATTTATTGGAGTATTTAAGCTAAGCAGTAACAATAAGTAATTGTATAAAAATTTCATTTGTATATAGTGTTTCATTCCTCTAGAAATGAGTTCAAGAAATAGATGTTTTCAGTCATTTATAGGTTCTTCACCACTTTTTATTCATAAATTCATCCTTTTCGTCATCGAATCAGCTAGAATTTGCAGTCGTTTTAGAGTAACGCGTTTCCAGGTCTTTTACATTGCAATTTTCAATTCAAGATCATATTAAATGATTGAATACTATCATATATGTCAAGTATACATTGATCCCAAGGATACTAGATAACGTTGATATCAGGAGATTTAGTTGACGTCGCCAACTTGGCGAGGTGAGTATCACTTGTTCTCTCTTGCAGCCACTGTTTATTGCTGGCATAAACGTGAACTGTCGTATTATCACACATAAATTTTAATTTAGCTGATTGAAAGCGACGCATGTGTGATAGAAGATGTGTCTCAAGTACTGTTTGATACGACCGTGAATCCATACAAGTACTGAAGAACACTGAAGATGTCTTTTCAAATGTCGAAATGTTGCAGTGGACACCGGAATTGACATTTCGTTTAGCAAAACAGACAAAACTTCTTTAAGAAATAGCTCTGAAGCTTCTTGTTACGAAAATTTCTTTAGAAAAAGACTCAATATTTTTTTCATCCAAGAAACAAATTTTAACCGAATTCCGATTTCCTTATTCCACAGTTATAACCAAAAGTCCAAATGGTTCTATCTTTTTTATTTAAAATAAAAAGGGAAACTTTTCTAATAGCATAGCAGTTCTAATAGGATACAAGAAGGTTACAATGTGTATAATGTATTCAGAATTTAATAACAAAATAGTAACAGCAATATAAGTTTAAATTTTAATTAAAGAACATGCTTTTATATTATATTCTATTATGCAGGGTAAGTCTAGAAACTGGGCCGGAACATAACTATGAACATTCCTGTTGGGCAAAAAAAATTATACAGTAAAATTTTGCACGCGATACGCTTTATTACTGTGCACTGCAATTTTTTTTACAAGAGTGCATTGATGTTACTGGAAAATACAATTGTGTGTTCTTTTTTTTAATAGAACCTTACCTTTTTCATTTATGCACTTGTCAATTGCACTTGATAAATGCACTTTTGCTAAAAACACTTTAGATAAAAAGACATATGATTTTTTAACGAAAAATAATTGAAAAACACTATAAAAAAAATTCCAGATTCTTATGATTTTCAGCTGATAGTTCTTTGTTTCGGAGCATGTAATAGAACAGGAATATTGAAAAATTAAGAGCAAACAGTATTGTGTGCTTAAAGAATTAAAAAGTACATTTAGTGCCTACTAAATGAACCCTAGAATCCTACAAGGCTTCCACAGTGCAATAACTCAAACAATCAACTCTAGAAATCCATATATAATATATAATTACTGTTAGAATTTCTTCTTAGAGGGTTGAGAAAATAAAACACTTCAATTACACACTATTTATGTAATAATTATTTTCTCTTAAAAACAATACACGCAGTGTATCCGCGGACCAGTATAAAATAGTATTTATTATAATATGAGAAACGAATGTGAAAAAGAATGCTGGAACCTAGACGATCTGCACTGGGTGCCTTATGCTTTAGGACTGACTGCGGTCGTCACTTTCGGACCCTGCCAGGACCCCCGCCCCTTTTACTGCTGTTAAGAAAAACAGCCCCTTTTTCCCAAGGCCTTGAAGTGGCAATCGTTGTATTCCAACAATTACAAATATTTTATGAAAACAAATACAAAATTACACAATCGTGAATATAGAGTACCTGCAGGAGAGATAAATCGCCTCTTTAAAAACGTTTGAAAATCGAATACTTTAGAAGCATTAAGTGAGTCACTTACCTATTTATCTACAGAATGATCTTATCTACAACATACAATTTCTTATAACACAATACATTTATGACGAACTGTCCTAAGGAGAAAATAGAATTTTTGTCTACGGACAATCTTTTTCTTGCTATTGTAATTGAGATGTACTTTTATGAAACCTATACTGCTTTACTACATTGATCTATCACTATTGTTTCTTTGAAGAAAAAGATATTTTATTCATTAGATTAACACAATAACCATAACCGTATGTACTATCAAACTGGAAACATTCCTTATGAAACTATGGACGATTTAACTAAGCCATTACGATTGTTTAAATTATAGTCATTCTAAGATCAAATTATAGCTAAATGTTACTAATGTTTAACTTTCAAAAACGAGGTAAATATTTGCTCAAATAACAGAATTTAATTTCTATAACCACACAAGAAAATTCCTGTACCTCCCTAAACCTAAAATACTGTTACGCCGCACAGTGGGAAGAAAACCGATTTCACTGGCCAAAAGTCAATTTTTTGGTTAAAAAAAAAATAAAATAAAATAATTTACTTAAGTAATAGAGGGTTGTTTACCATGCACGAATATAAAAGGTTTCTTTTCTAGGATCTCTTATTTTCAAGTTATACGACTTTGAATTAATCTAGGTGGATACCGCAACCGTAAACTAGCTAGTCCGTGTTGCTCGCTCGCTTCGCGAGCTCGCGAGTGGAGTCTGTGCTGCTCGCTCGCTTCGCGAGCTCGCGAGTGGAGTTATTGTAGCTCGCTCGCTACACTCGCTCACGAGTAGTGATGCCTGTAGCTATTCATGTTTATTTTGTGTGTGACTCTTTACGGGCCACGCAAAGAACTTCCCGATTTGCGAGTTGTAATTTATTATTACCATTATTAATTGTCACTAATTAGAAAATTATTCGTATTCGGAGAAATTTAATAGTTTTCTACTTATCAACATTGTTGCTATATGACGTCGCATTAAACGAACATTTATATATATAGGGAGAGTGTCCCATTTTAATCCGCCACTACGGACAACTTAAGAAATATGCATTGGATCAAAAAACATCCCGAATAAAAGTTTGATGGTTTGGAGGGGGACATCTGACCCTGTTAAAAAATTTCATCCCTACCCCCCTGGGGTATATATGTATGTATGTGTGTGCTGTGTATATGGATATTATGTATATTCATTTGTTTTCAAAATGTAGTTATTGAGTATATATATATTTATACGTGTATAAATATACTCATATATATGTATTTATCACAATTATATCATTATAATTATATATTGTAATATATATATATATAGGCGAAAAATCGAGATAGGCGAAAAATCGAAATTTCGCGATTACAGCGCCACCTATCGCGAATGAAAAAAAATGTTTGAAATAAAACCTACATATTTTGTGGCGTGGAATCCGAATCTGCAATAAAAAGTAGGTGGTCCTATTTAAAATTTTAAAGTAGCCCCCCCTCCCCCCAGGGGGTAGGGGTGAAATTTTTTTGACAGGATCAGATGTCCCCCTCCAAACCATCAAACTTTTGTTCGGGATGTTTTTTGATCCGATGCATATTTCTTAAGTTAGCCGTGGTGGCGGATTAAAATGGGACACCCTGTATATATGCATATATATATGTGAGAGTGTGTGTGTGTTATATAAATATAATAATAGTAATAATGTATGTATATATATTATTTCAGTTTAGTTATTCTCTCATAAATTTATATTCTCCCATTTAGATTGCGTTATTCTGTTAGGTTTTCTTAAAAAAACTAAAAAACTACTGGACCGAATTAGAACAAAATCTATTCAGCTCTAAGTTACATTGATACACATCGATTGCATCATCGACCATTTTGATCTGACTATTAGTTTTTTAGAAAACGTTAACGAAAAATTTGATCACATACGTACGTACGTACGAACGTACGCACACACACACACACACACACACGAACAATTTGTTAAAAATAGCCTAAAATTACTCCAATGACCTTGAAACATGGAGATCTGTTAAAAAATCGATTTTTCATTTTAGGGGCAAATACAATAACTTCCCTATAAATCGGGAAGTTAATAAATTAAATAGAATTTAACAGAACAATATTTTTTGTTTCATTTCCTTTTAAATAATAATACTGTGAGTCTTTTACGATAGAATGAAGCGAGTATGGATGAAATTATTTAATTTTACCGCCTAGTACGCCTTTGAGTTGATGACGTATATGAAACAAAAGAATGACGACATTTGACAGTTCTGCTGTTAACGCCATATTGTTGCATCATATTTCTCCGATCACAGTGCCAAGAATTATATCCATCTGTAACCGTATTCAAATATTATACTAGTCTAAAGATAATTATATCTCAAAGGCGTACTCAAAGGCGTACTAAGCGGTAAAATTAAATAATTGCATCCATACTCGCTTCATTCTATCGTAAAAGACTCACAGTATTATTATTTAAAAGGAAATGAAACAAAAAATATTGTTCTGTTAAATTCTATTTAATTTATTTACGGTTGCGGTATCCACCTAGATTAGTTCAAAGTCGTACAACTTGAAAATAAGAGATTCTAGAAAAGAAACCTTTTATATTCGTGCATGGTAAACAACCCTCTATTGCTTAAGTAAATTATTTTTTTTTTTTTTTTAACCAAAAAATTGACTTTTGGCCAGTGAAATCGGTTTTCTTCCCACTGTGCGCCGCCGGGGGTGCTCCCGATGGTGTGACGACATTTCTTGTTTACACAGTCTTTATTCGCAACCGCGATTATATACACTTCCGGATTATTACAACTACTATATACATATATGATGGTACAGCAATGCAGCGATATAATAATAAACGTTGGATCGCGTATAATAGTAAATCTTGGAGGTCCGTTCGCGGTGACGGTACTTCTTCGATTGATATCTAATCAATTCTCGGACAGCTTGTTGTCGCTCTCTTCACTTCGAGCTCCTATTGCTGCGAAGCGAGAACGGGACGGTCTCGGGTGATATACCCGATGCTCGCTACAATACTGATTCTATAAATAATTAAGACGTTGGGTGGAAAAAGGGCACATAGACAAAAATGCCATTTCGCTAAAAACGTTTTCAGAGTTTTCAGTATGATATTATTTAACGAAAAATATGTAATTACAGTGAATTATCATTTCCAAATCTAATTGCATTACTTTTCATTAAGAATACTGCAATGAAAACATTGCAAACGATTTTCTCGCCATGGTATTTTGGGCTATGTGCCCTTTTTTCCATCAATTTCGTAAAATTCAAATCTAGTGGTGATATAGTTAGCCTGAATCGTTGTTCTTTCACTAAAATGAGACCAGCATGGTGCTTGTATAAAGAATAGTTTATAATTGGTCCATCTCTCTTGGAATTAACTTAAAATTTATTTTTGATACACAATCACCGAATAGGTTTCTAAAGCTTTCCCTAATTTTGATAAAAAAACGAAGTTTTGTCTATTAAAAATGGTATTTTGCACTTTTGACTTATTTTTCTATGAGGACTTCCGTATATTAATTCTAAATTGACGCACTACAAGTAGTATAAGAGAACGTGTGATACGGCTGCTTTCGAGAGACACAGTCCAGTAACACAAGTCAATAGTGACGCCATCATTTGTGCCGGTATACATACCTCCTAACGCTACTGAACTTAGTTGCAAGTAGTAAAAATCAATAGTTTAACGACTGTTCCACTCATTCCGCACTAATTAATGCTATTTACATTACCGACTCGCGTAATGATCGTTAAACACCGTTCGTAAATACAATTATCACCCGCTTTAGAATATTCAACCGTTTACTTTCTTACATTCTTAATGATATGGAATCACAATTTCTTGCATCTGTATTACAACTGTTTAAGATGATTTTCCACTTATTTCACATTTCGCCCCCGCATAACGTCAGTAAATCTCTGTTTGCCGGCGAAACGCGCACGTTGAGTTCTCTGGTCCCGGATTCCCCCGCAGCTTCTTCTTGTCAGTGTCGTCTATCGTTTACTTCCTACTCCGTCTGTAGGAAGAGTGCACTCAAACGGAAACGGGACGGCGCGGCGTGCGATATCGATGCCGGTAGATCAAAGCCCGCATCCTAGCTCTCATGGGGTGGAGTAATATCGTACGGGCAAGCGGCTTCTTGCGTTATAACATCCTATCAAATTGCTATCACGCTGGGATCGAGGAGACACTGCATGGAAGAGTCCTATAAACGGTTGAACGCGCTACGAGCAGGCGTCATGTGTAACGCGAACTTCAAAATCTGACATTAATTAGAGTAACACCTCTCGCTAGGAATATTACAGAATATTCGTTCGAATTACCTTGAGACAATTATTCCAACTAGAATCCGGTTTAAGCATTGTAGTTATAGATTTTACTATGCAGTACTTTAGATTATAGCAATTATCAAAGAGCTTATTTGAGTTCTCCGCTCAATGCAATCGTAGTTTAAGTTCTGACATGGTTCTATCCATTAAAATACGTAATCCGAGAAACATTATCATCTAATGGATTGCCTAGTATTACAAATATACTAAATAGATGTTAACCAAAACACCTCTTAGATTCCAAAATTCTGCAAGTGAAACATTCTCCCGCTGTAAACTCGTCAGGATATGCAGTTATCATATTTTATAATAATTTAGAACCAATACAATTTCGTATACGTTTCTGAATGCATAATGAATGAAATGTCAAAGTCTGTTATACCAATATTCTAAACTTTTCGTTTCAATAAATACCGATTTGTTTGCAGATATTTCATACGTCGTTTTATTGGTTAAAATCGTTTCATTCATACGTGATTTTGACCATGGAAATTCGGATATAAAAATGCGGTTTTTTTAGATTTTTGTCAAATCAAGACTTTAACGTCGTTTTATTACATTTACACAAAAAATGATCACAATACAATCGTGGTTGATCAAAATACTGAACACTGCATTCAACGAAGACAACGTTAACAAGCGCATAGTTTTTACGTAGATGGTACGAAAGATTAAAAAATGGAAATAAAATATCTTATTAATGAAGCACACACTTACAATTAGTAGAGAAATTAGTTGGATATTGACCATGATGAACTGAGGCGTTCCGTTTAAGCGAATATACGTCAAATTATTGAAGAATTTGTTACAAAATGAGTGCAAATGCTATTACATCTTCATTTCAGATTCGATTACAGTCAAATTCAATTACTACTGTTAAAAAATTGGAAAAGTGGATGCCCCATGAAATTAACCAATAAAAATAATTTTAACTTCTATAAATCCACTCATAATTAACTGTTGATTCACAGTGATGGAGATCTGCTCTCAAATCGGTTTTTTACCATATAAAAAGTGGATTCTTTGTGTTAATAAGCGACGTTCTGTCGAATAGTTAGATGGCATCTGAGATGCAGATAAGGTCTATCAACACATGTTAAAAGTACCTTTAAAATCGCAAAAAAGGATATGCTCACAATTTTTTGGTAATTTTTCACGACCAAGTGAGATTATCAAAGGCTCAATATACTATTGCGAATTTGAAGCAACATACTACAAATTAGCAATTGCTTAATCGCGAAGGCCTAATTGTAATGCACGATAAAGCTTTATAATGTAAGAAGAGGAAGTTTAATCCATATTTTTCGAACTTAATAATTATACTTTCAATTGTTAAAATCATTGTTTTCAGACCAAAAACCTCTACGAATCAAGTAAACATAGAAAGTAACTTTAAATAATTACTACTAGCAAATTGTAACGTCAGTAATTGGAAATCGTAAAATAAGTCACGGTTTTCTGAAGCTGAAGCTACCATATAAGATTTATAATTTCATATATTTTAACATAATACAAATATTCAATCTTACAATTGGTAGAGAACAAAAACTAGTAGGAGACATTTAAGATGAATTAAGTGAATTTATGTATTACTCAAACATTTCTATTTCTCAAACATTCATGTATTCGAAAAAGTGATCAATCAAAGATTAAAGATCCAAGCTTAAATTTGTTTTATTATTAGATTAGGTGTGCCTTTATTTGTAACAGCTTTTAGTGCATTTAAAAAAATTTCTAAACATTATGGTGCTTATGTAATTGTTTTCAATTGCGTGTTCTATTACATCTGGTAAAATAATAAACAGAAGAAAACTGCGAAAACCATAGAAAATTAACAGTTTATTTAAATCAATAAAAGCAGTGAAAAACTGAATTGATAAAAGTAAGTTGAATTCTACAGAGGGTGCTATACGCTATTTCCTAACGTATTTGATATACAAAAACTTATTAACGAAGAAAAGTTTTTTATTGCATTATTATTTTATAAGATATAATGGTCATTCGTCTTCGTCAATAAATCTGCCCCATCGAACCATGCAATTGTATATAAACAGTCTTTTTGTATCTCAAATACGTTAAGAAATAACACACTGTTTATTATTATTAGCTAGGACATATTTGTATATTTTATTACCATTAATAATTTGTAAAGCCGTAATTGCTGATTATTATAGCTTGTAGTCTTTATACACAATTCAACTAATTAGTCTAATGTACTTGCAGAAAAGAATTCTACTTTCGTTTTTCTGTCTCTCAAAATCATTTTCTGTTTATATAAGCACCTAACGGAAAATACTGAAGTAGCTGTTTCAATTTTTAAATTTTGTTTTTGGCAAAAAATTTTAATGGCAGTTTCGAAATGTACTTAATTGTAATAGATTATTATTTAAAATATAAAAAATTTCCAATACAATTTTTAGAATAAAAACCCCAAAGTAGAATCAAGCAATTACTGCATTTAATGATTGATTTGTTGTTTTATTTCTTAACCCAAATAAGTCGACACACCTCCAGAAAATGCGATTCAGGCTTATCCGGATCAAGACAGTTTAGATACCATACTCTCTTTCCTTTCATTTCATCTATTAATAAAATTTTAAATTAGTTTTACTAAGCGTAGTAAATATCGAAAAACAATCCATACCAACTTTAAATTTTCTTTTGTTCGGTATAAGTATTTTAGTTAAATGTAGTTCTGTGACCTGGAGGAATATTTAAACTCGATTTCCAGGAAAACAAAAACTCATATGAAAAAATCTTATTCTATATTTCGAATATATTTTTGCATTTAAAATCATCTTCTTGCAAGCTCTACTTTAATTACAGAGACAGCCTGATTTTTCCCTGAGAGTGACGCACAAAATGAGATCACAATTTTTGCGATATCGCGGCAGAAATGCGTTAAGATCACGTTGGTAGATAGACACAAACTGGTAATCGATACCCCGCGGGCAGCTGTTCGTTATAATCCAATGAAGTTAATGGATCCGTAGCCTTGCCGCTAATTAATCGTATCCGCGGAAGTTACTCTGTGACGTTGGCAACAGGAGGCGTGCAACATTCGAGCTAATAATTGGCGAATTACCTCTCGCCGACCGGTTCGCGTCCTCTGCTAGAAGCGGCGGCAAATGCAATTAAACGAGGGACATTTCTCAGTGCACCGCGAGATGCTACCGACGTAAAGCCGCTTTAATTGAGGAAGACGAACGTGTCGAACTGGCATGCCACACTGAATTTTTATGCGACTCTGCCAATGTATGGGTGTGGAATAAGTTTACTCGATTCAGCTGTGTCAGCGTATCTTTTCTGTTGCACAATGCTGCTCACTGCAATCCTAATTGGGGTCCTGTGCTTTTTAACACTGTCAAAAGGCAATTCGTTGCAACAGATGCGTTCAAATACTATTGATAATGGTTATACTAGAACTTACAGAAAAGTCTTAAACATGCACCTTGTGTAACAAATGCTTCGTTTTGTTTAGTCTCATATTTTTGAACTCACTACAGCAATTCACATATAAAACGTTTTTCCTAAGTTTCTTAAATCTTTTCTTTCTTTTATAATAAAGTGAAACCAAGAAATAAATTCAATAACAGTTAAAACGCTGCGAGAATCGAAAAAACGTACCGTGAAACAAGTGATCCGTCATTTTTTCAAACTGTATCACATATTCCACTATCAAGGGCACAAGGTTCAGCCTTTGGCACAGAGCTTACGGGTTAAGAGTACTTTCAACTTAAAATAAACGTAGACATTTGAATGATTCCATGATTTTCATTGAAATGGCATCATGCATTGTGAAAAATGGTAATTAGACCATTTTTTCGGTCACATTGAAATAGATTGCATACAATGAAAAAGAATTCTCATCAAATTTACAACTAGAGTTTTTTAAAGGAACTTACCTTAACTTAACTTCTCAGCTTTCCGAAACACCCATTGCAATTTTTCTACGAGCATGCATTCGTAAAATATAGGCGCTCAAAGTGAAAAGTACTTTTTTTCATATGATAGCGAATAACGTGATAAAAAAATGACTCAAAAAATCTAAAAAAAATGAAATGAAAGGGAAAAGTTTGGTCTCTAACAGCATTCCAATGGATTTACAACAAATTATTTTTTACGGCCCATGCATCACTTCAAAGTTGGCGAAAATTCATTAACATTCGACTGTCGCGATTTTTAGGTCCTTGAAGGGCATGTTTTTTAGGGTGATTTAAGACGATCTTTTCTTTAGCGAGAATGTTTTCGGAGGTTTCGTTAACGAGTTGCTAATGAAAAACACGAACAAATTGGAGAGCGAATGCAGTGGATGAATTTCAGTACAGGTAATAGTGGGCCAATCTTATGCTTAAGTAGTAGTAACCCGCGCCAAAGTTCGTCTACTATATTCGTTCTCTGTATAGGGTAACGTATACAGTTGTTGACCCCCCTATACAATGATTGACCCTTTCAAGAAAAGTAAAAAATATAGTATAATCCTTTTCTGATATAGTAAAATATTAATTGTATTCGAAACAAGAATATTTGGATCATTGAAATATATACGGGTGTTCCGCAATTCGTGGGAAATCTCCGAGATACAGGTACTAGACACGAAAATAATAAGAAAAGTTCTTATGCAATATTCTCGGAAATGGTTAGTTTATTAGTTACACGCGGTTTTACATTTCGTAAAATGCCGACGTAACACTGCTTCATCCCCTTTAAAGCCAGTGACTGCGCTTAAAGGCCCAGGCCTCTCTGGGCCTAAGTGGGCCCCGGTGACTCGCAACGTGTATTGGAATAAGATGTTTCTTCGAATGAAAAATCACATATTTTGTAATTAAAAATTGAAATGATGACGAATATAACACATCTGATACTTTTCCACGATGCAGGGGCCCAAATCTCGGTCACTGACCTTACGGGGGATGAGCCTTTGTTATGTGCCTTTACGAAATATAAAACCGTGTGTAACTAATAAACTAACCATTTCCGAGAATATTGCATAAGAACTTTTCTTATTATTTTCGTGTCTAGTACCTGTATCTCGAAGATTTCCCACGAATTGTGAAACACTCTGTATATTTTATTATGTAAGAAAAGGATTATACTATATATTTTTTACTTTTCTTGAAAGGGTCAATCATTGTATAGGAGGGTCAACAACTGTATACTTTACCCTATAAATAACAAATATAAATAACTTTATAAATAACAAATACAATATTGGTGCAAGGTGAGAGCAATTCCGTTACGTGGAGCGGCAGTGGACTGAACCCACGGGCCCACCGCACCGTATCGATAAGTATCACTGCTGGCGCCGTCTGTTTTACCAAACTATTTTGTTTCTGCATTAAAAACCAAACGTGACTTACCACTTTTGTTAATGCTTTCTGAGGGAAAGATGTCTGCTGCATCGCATGGTGAGGTCAGATTTTCTCTTGGTCTCTTAGTTTTTGAAATACATGGAAAAATATCTGCCAAAATTGGTGCATTTTGGGTGTTCTTTTCCCTTTGAGCGTTGTTTAAACATATTTAAATGTTGATAATCCAATAATAATTTATATCATTTTATTCGGGAGAGTTCATAGAATAATTTTATGCAACAAGCAACTGAATAACTATTACGGTTTTTGCACAACAATGGTCCAAAGTTTAAAAGTTGTATTTATTTTCAAAATCGAATTTCTCAAAAATTGAGGGTAATGGCGACAAACGGTTTGCAGATTCGTATTCAGCACACAAAAATCTATAAGAAATGATTATTAAATCTTAGAAGTCCAGATGGCTGTTGTACAGTGTTATTTCCAATATCCATTATCTCTAGGGGTGTGCGGGTACCCGAGTTTACGGGCTCGGGCGGTTTCGGAAAAAGTCGGGCGGGCTCGGGCGGGTACCCGCAACATTAAAATATTCGGGCTACCCGATACTCCACGGGTAGCCCGACACTGTTCAGGTAGACCGACTCATTCGGGCCGATTCAATGGAGAAAAAATCAGACGATCGACGATCGGGCAGAATCCCTACATTACCGGCTACCACGATCATTGGCAAATATCTCTTGACTATTTAATGATATAAATACATAACGTAAACTGAGTTCTAAATAAAAATAGAGAACACAAATTTTTCACTTATAATAGTTTTTATTCTGTTTTTAAATTATTATATAAAAAACACAATTCTTCGATATTTTCAGGCAGTAATTTCGTTCGTGCTGCAGATACAATATTGCCTGATACAGAAAATAATCGCTCGCTAATTACTTACGTAGCGGATATGGCAAGAAAATATCTTGCTGCTAACGCTAGTATAGGGAATCGTGTTTGATTTTCTTTCCACCACTCTAGAATATCAGTCTTTCTCGATACGATATTTTCTGAGAAATATGTCTGCATCCCTTTGTTCCTTCTACTAGTAAAAGTCTGTACTTCTGCTTTTGGATTTCCTAGCGTTTAATCTAGGAACTCCATTAGTTTTTATTTTGTTCCAGCTAATCAAAGAATTGTAATATAAAGACACTTTGAAATTCGTGAAATCAATTAAGGAATACTGTATTTATAATTTAAAAAACGTACCACTTGTACTAAAAACTAAGTCGAGCTCGAAGCATTGTTGACTCGAAGTCTAAAGCAATTGCAACATTGTGTCTTTCAATGCTTTACGTTTTCGCCTTCGCTATCTCACCTCGTGAAGGTCTTCAACCTAAGAGGCTTGCTTATTCTAACATTCTTTTAATTACATTATTCATACTCTTTCTTCGATATTCAAATGGTGTATTGCATGTATTTGAATTTAATGTTATACTTAACGTCGCCGAGATCTCAATCCTTGGCTTTGGTGTATGAGTACGTCGCACAATGTCTTATAAAAATAAAAACTATTGGAGTTTTAAGATGAAATCAAAAAAGAAAAATGGAAACTTTTATTAGAAGAAAAAACAAAGAGATCGTATCATAATCAAACACGATTCTCTATACCAGCGTTAGCAGCAAGATATTTTCTTGCAATACTCGCTTCATAATAATTTAGGAACAGAATAAAAACTATTATAACTCAAAAATTTGTGTTGTCTATTTTTATTCAATAATTAGTTTACGTTATGTATTTTAAATAGTTCAGAGATATTTGCCAATGATAATTATAACCGGTAATGTAGGGATTCTGCCCGATCGTCTGACTTCTTCCTTCTTTGAATCGGCCCGAATGAATCGGTCTACCCGAACAGTGTCGGGCTACCCGTGGAGTATCGGGTAGCCCGAATATTAGTATGTCTCGGATACCCGCCCGAGCCCGCCCGACTTCTTCCGAGCCCGCCCGAACAGTCGGGTATCCGTCATTACGGGTACCCGCACACTGCTAATTATCTCACGTATGAATTATTCGATACACTACATAGCGGTAAAAGTACAATGTCACTTTAAGTGAACTGAAGGCTGCTTCAGTTTTGGCTCTCATATCTAACCGGTTGATTGATGAGGATTGGCAAAAATTTATTTATTTATGCGGCTGGTTTCGGAAACACCTGTTTGAGTAATATACTTTCAGCAGAAATTATTTTAAAGTGAGTCGGGTTAGACTGTTGTTTCTATTTCTTATGTTTTCATGAAATATTAAAATTTCGTTTGGCGCCTTAGTACTGATTTAAACGTTAAAGTTCGAACTGAACTGTAAAAAAAAGCAGCTCTAATTAATATATGCATTATAAGTACATGTATGTGCCCTTGAAAATAAGAAAAGCATGATAAAATATCTTCAAAACATAGTTTCATATGTTAAAAGAAAATTTATGAATTTTCACATGCAGAGTAAAGGACTTTGCTGACGTTTGTCGAAGGGTTAATAAAGTTTTCGAAAATCATAAGATTGATGTTAAGTTGGATTTTGTTTCTTGCCATTATTTATTCCTATCACTATTAATATTTGGGTGAAACTCTAAGTTTCACAGTCAGGCCGTATTACATTGAAGTTGAATTTTCGAAAACTGGCGAGTCCGACATTACGTTAAGCAAATCAAAGCCCTAAACAGCTCCTTTCTAACTAACGCTTCCGTTTGTAAAGCAACGGCTGTCAGTTAATACCGTTAGACAAATTTCTCGCTTGATTGGTGGTAATTTCACATGGCACATAATGTTGCGCCTCCGTATCGCAGTCTCGCTCCCCCATATGATTCCAAGCGTTTCGATCGATCGACGGTATGCAAATCATTGATTCACTAACGCGCGTTGCGACACGGCTGAATTCTATCTAGATAAATCCGTGAATGCCCGTAACTGTGGCTAGGTCCAATACGACCCTCAATTAACTGAAGTTAGCCGAAATATTTTATTGGTATGCCAGAAATGCGTGCATTTGATGCGACTATTAAAACGATACCGCGAATACATTCACTTAAATTAGCTGATTCAACATGATATTAGGTATTGTGGGATCTTTCGATGACTCAATAAAGACGAAATATTCTTTAATTAGACGGAAACGATACGCTCTATTATCATTCGAATACTCAACTGAACTCAGCTTAGCATTGCTGGAACTTTTTCCTTTGATCAATTTCATGCTGGCAGAAACTCCTGACTGTCGTCAACTATGAGCATATCACCAGAAACTCGTGAATGAGGCGGAAATGTTGAGCAAAGCCTTCAGGCCTTCCGAGCAGGTAAACTTCGTGTGAAAGTACATACATACATGAGGGCACGTGAGCGTATGCATTATTAGTTCGCCTGTATAAATATTCATATCGACGTTTGTCACATGTCCAGTCTGTGAAGCACTGCAAGCTCTTTGGGGTACCTTCGGGTTACAGGGACACACACTATTGCTCAGCGCTTATACATCATTATCATTCGTGCTTTGCGGCCTGATTCTGCACTAAGTGCTATTTGTTGTCGCGTTCTACGTAATATAGTGCTCCTACTGTTACTTTTCCCTTTTGCCTTTCAAGAATTAGAGTTGTACAATTCCTTAAGCACATTTTTGAACTCACAGAAAGTCTTTAAAGCAGTTTCATCTACACGATGTCCCAGCTAAAATAGACCACCCAAA
The DNA here is from genome assembly GCA_030770465.2 of Perdita meconis. Taxonomy (NCBI): domain Eukaryota; kingdom Metazoa; phylum Arthropoda; class Insecta; order Hymenoptera; family Andrenidae; genus Perdita; species Perdita meconis. The sequence goes on along the minus strand of JASKOS020000015.1, from coordinate 5,521,164 downwards.
TATCTCCTTCGTTTTTCATGATGGGAAAAATGTTCGTGACATAATATTTTTTTTGTCAGGTCATTTTTTTCTATATTTTCTCATAGTCATTGGTATTTTTTATCCGTAAACGCATATTTTTTTTAATTGCAACTTTTAGCGGGTGAAATACATTCGAGTATATCTGAATCATGACCTTCAGATGACCTTGAAAACCAATAATATGATACAATTGCTGCTAACGCTAACAAGGGGAAGGCACGGATGTGGAAAGTGGCTTTTAGAACGGCATTATATGGAAGTTGCAGTACAGGGTAATCCTCTCGCTAGGGGACACAAAGCAATTGTCGCGGTCTAAACATCGCAGCGATATCCTTGTTACTGAAAAGGACCAAACCCTTGGTCGTCGACTTCCTAATAGCCCACCAATGATTTGGGCCTTTTCAGTGACGACGTTACCGCTGCGATCCTTTAGGAAAAGGGCCTTCCTTTGTGTCCCCTAGCGAGAGGATCACTCTGTATACAGGGTGTCCCAAACTAAGTGCGGGAGCCGTTAAAGGGAGATTCCTAGGATGATTCTAAACATCCTTTTCCTTTGCAAAAATGTTCTTGGAAGCTTTGTTAACGAGTTATTAACGAAAAACACCGACCAATCGGGAAGCGAGTACAGCAGATTAATGATGGCGCGGACGATGGCTGGCCAATATTACTCACAGCTGAAGCCCGCGCTGAAATTCATACACTGTATTTGTGATTCTATTGGTCGGTGTTTTTCGATAATAACTCGTTAATAAAGCCGCAACGAAAATTTTCGCTAAGGGAAAAGTTGTTTAAAATCACCTCAGGAATCTCCACTTAACGGCTCCCGCAGTTAGTTTGGGACACCCTGTATACATAGTATAGCAAAACCGTTTCAGCTTTCTTCAGAATGGGCCTTAGTTTTTGAGATATTTTAATTTGAAGTTTCTTATGTATCTACTATGTAGTATAATTTTAATAATGGTACAACCAAGAGTGCTTCGCAGTTGTGGCGCTACGGTATAGGTTTACCACACAGTTTACCACACAGTGGACTAGGGTTTTTGAATCCGCAATGAGTGTAAAAACTTTTTTCCTTTTTTTATTCTTTTATTCCTATTATTCATTTTTTTATATATATTATACATTAATTTTTGCAATGGAAATGTAATTTCTTATATATATATGTATTGTATTGTATTGCGCATGTTACATACTGTAACAAGTTTTTCTAATCATTTCTTCTACTAACGATTTTATATTACTATATACTGGGAAAATGTTCTTTTCCATAAATTCTTCATATCGAAAGTTTCGACGTCTGATAAAGAATTTACGGAGAAGGACATTTCCCTAGTATAATAATATAAAGACGTTCGTACAAGAAATGATTAGAAAAAGTTGTTACAGAATGTAACATGCGCAATACAATACAAATTATTAATATGTATACAGGCTGTCTCAAACAAAGTGTAAGAGCCGAAAAGGGGGGGATTGTTGGGGTGATTCTAAATAACTTTTTCCTTAACGAAAACTTTTTCGTTGCTACTTTGTTAATGAGTTATTAACGAAAAACACCGACCAATCGAGGAGCGAGTACAGCGGATTAATGACGGCGCGGACGATGGCGGACCAATACTACTCATCGCTGAAGCCCTATTGCAAAAATTAATGTATAATATATATATATATACACACACACATACATACACACACACACACACACAGACACACACGCACGCACACGCACGCACGCACGCACACACACTAAACATCTTTCTGAAAAACTCCGCCTGGAGAAGCGACACCATCGCAGAAACAATATGGGGTCTCCAAGTTTATTCTTTCCTTAACCCCACCATAGTCTCTTCTTCTCCCGAAAATTACAGTATAGTCCAATAACCGTTTACGACACTTTTAACATTTTAAAGGTTGTATGCTGAAACCTCCATGCAGTGAATAAAATAATGTATTATGAATTACAGCTAATGTATCATATTTCCGCAAAAATATTAATGAAAAATAACTTATCGGGAGTTCTTATCACTCTTTCTGATTGCAGTCATACAATAACAATTAAAATTAATTACGTGACGAACTACTAACATTTATTTTCAGAATTACGAACTGTTTTCAATTATTCGAATTTCAACGCATCATGAGTTCAACATTTCGAAGCTGTTTGAAACTTCAACAAAGCGGCATGTTTGACGCGTAATCACCAAAAAGATAGCACGAAGCTCGCCGCACAGCATTATCAAATGCGTGGTGCTAGCAAGAAGTTTTAGTTAACCAACCCAATCTAGTTCGCCGATTGTTCTTCGCCAATACTGTATCCGCGGCGGACAATCCTACCATCGTGTAGCGTAATGGGTGAAAAGGTTCTAAGTGCATCGCGGTCGGAATGCATCTGAAAGCGTGGGCGGCCGTAAAAGCTCGAAACGCGAGGGACGTAAAGACGATAAGCGTCTTTCGTTACCCCGCCTCCCAACTATTTGAGAGAATTGTCATTTAATGTATCACGTGGTCTCGATAAACGTGGAATACTAGAAAATCCGAAGTAGCACGATTCTGTGGCAAAGCAAGTGGAATATTTTGATTCAGATGAAAAGTGGTTTTCGGAAATATCGAATGTCTGCAAGCATGGCTGCACATCATTGAATCGTACATAGAGACACTGAACGATAATGTATTAAATTCTCTTTCATTGATCATGGAATGACTCTACTCGTAATGAATTAACGAGGATGACGTATTATAAGTTAATGAGGGTCTTCTAATCAAGATCGTAATTGGCTGATATTGTTACGAACTGTTTTTGACCGACGAAAGAGATAAATTATTAAAATTACTCGAAATCAACGAAAAACTGTTGTTTCGTATACGTGCAGTTAATAAACTGATGAACATTTATTGTTAATGATATCGAGTTCTAAATTATCTCCCTGCCGTCTGCAGGCAAAGCGGCACGCGTGTAATCAGAGAAGCATCATATTTCCAATACTCACAGGTTTGAATCGCGTCAGAGAAGTTTCTATACCGGCTGCTAGTTTTAAATTAAACTCCGAAATCTGTAATTCTGCTTATATAAAGCTGAAGCTTTTGCCCGCATTCACACACTACTGAAGATAAATAGTACACTAATTACAGTACTTTAATCCCGGTATTTCAAGCTCTGTGATTGTGCGGAAGCTCCGCGTAATGACGTTCCCTAATTATAATCGACAGCCATGATTTTAATTTTTAAGTTAAAGTATTAACTAAGTAGTAACTTTTAAGTCAAATTAAGTTAAGTATCAGGAGCAACATTCGGAGAAATCCGCTCATTCGTATGCAAATAAACATATTTTTGAAATCAATCCCGCCACCTGATCCAAGGATAGCGCGAACCACTCAATTCACTAGAGGGTTGAACCTTTCATTTGGATAACCGAGTGCAAACATTCGAGACCGCGAAAACTGGCCACGATGTTCGATGACAACCGGCTCGTTATTCCCGCAGATAGGGTGGGTCTCGCTGTATAAACTGAAGAGAGGCAGAGGCTCTCGGAGAGAACAGTGATAGCACCCTCTAGACCAGACCATGCTAATGAACTTGGCCTGCCATTATCTAAACTGCAGTCAGTACCGCCACTTCGCCCGACCCTCTATCGAACTAGGAATAACTACCACTCGCCTGGCTCGGGAATCTCTCGCTCTTCCCGTTGGAATCCATTGTCCCTTCAATACAATGCTGATTGCTCGAACCGTCGAATTTTGAACAATCAACAAACTTCTGACCTCTTAACGAACCGCCACTTTTGTTTGACCATCGGCCGGCACGAGTTGTGAATGCATATAATTATTTGAGAGCTCTCGTTGAGCCAGAGAAATTTCCTACATTTAATTATTCATGCTTCTTTAATCTCTACCAAAGGTCATAATTGACAGGCACTAGAGCTGAGAGTATTCCGCACGCAAAATGGATAGTAACGTTGACGTTAAAGGGTACGTGCCACGTGTATGACTTTCTTGACGTCTCCTTAGAGAAATGGAGTTGTATCTGATTGAAGAAGCTCTCCTCTGGGTATCAGGGCCTCCCGGACGTCTGAATGATAGCTAGCTGTTGGTTTGCCCTCTATACGTTATTGGCACCACAATAAATTCTTCACATTGACTTTCATACGCGGCTCACATTTTTCACCTGTATCTCGCGCAGAATGTTGCTTTCGCACCGTGGAACCGGAACACAAAAGTGTTGGAGCGAACGATAATTCATACAGTATCGCCAAAATAGACGTTATTCGTCATTCTACGAGAAAACTTGTAGAAGCAGAAGGAGTTTCGCGGTTTACGGTGGTAGATTAAATTATAAAATCTAGCAGTCTTCGATGTGGCTTGTTTTAAATTTTACCACGGTAATGTTCCAAATCGCGTCAGAAAATTTCAATGATCGATGAATCGTAATTCGACTGACCAAGATCGTGGATGTGGAGACGGAATTTAATCGATTCTTTTGTAACATTTTTACGGCTGTCAAGCTTTCAATCCTCGAAACAGACGTACATCGAGTGGAATCACGCTACGCGAGATTTCCGGTGGGCAGCGGCGGTCTAATTGAAGCTAATTGAAAATCGATCGATCGGCCCTGCGGTTTGTGAGGCAATGGGCACAGCCGCCTATCACTCTACACTTCGGTGACTAACGGATTATCGAAGTATGCAAATGCAGAGTGTACAATACTTCACGGTCGAACAGTTGGAAATTAATAAACGCGTTGTACTCTGTCCGAACGTCCTGTTTTATTTGGCATTTCAGCCTAGACGCTGAAACAAGCACTCACTTAGATTGACTGGTCGGGAAACGTCGAAATTTTGCATGCGCGGTTTCTAATATGCAATCAGCATAATTAAATACCTTCATGTTTTAAAATAATTATGCAAAATGATTAGTAAACTGTTATTAGTTTGATAAGACAGTAATGTCAGTTTTTGATGTCTCAAACTTTGAAGCTTGGTATTGAGACAGTACTTAATTCATTCCGTTTGTTTCACAATATCAGTTTACAGTGAAAATGTTACTTGCGTATTAAAAGTTTAGCCGCACATTATTCTTTATCGAAAATACAGCACCTAATGAATCTATGATTCATTTTTTTTGTCGAATGCTTCGAAGATCTTAAAAAATTGTAATTACAGTTGAAAATATTTCAATTTATCATTAGGAGGCGCCTACAGGTAAACATCTGCCGTATTAAAAGTTTAGACGCACTTCACAAAAACTTTTTTATTGAAGAAAAGAAACAGTTTTATACAACCATTAATATTTTATAAAACTGTCGGAACTCCGAATCGTTAAAAAATTCGGTTTTTTTAATGCTCGTGACTAAATTTTGTATGGTTTCTGGCTTGATTCTGGTCGTTTTTAACTCTTCTACTGAACTGTAGTGTCGGAATTAAACTACGGAATTTAGGTCCAATGAACGAAATAGTCAGGTGGTGCAAAAGTCGCGAAAGGATATAAAATAATAATAATTTAAAAAATATATGGTTTAAAATTTATTTCTTTCATGGAGATTTTTCTAAGTTATGTACGAAAAATTGTATTGCATATGTGTTTACCATTTTGAGCCTCACAAAGTTGGGCTCTTTTAAGAACATTTTCCATGACTTTTGTTACCATAGCTGGTTTAACTCCTGCATTTCGAACCAAATGTTCTTTTTCAGCTGCTGAGTGATCTTTGGTTTGTTGGCGTACACTTAACAAACCAAAGACCATTCAGGAGCTGAAGGAAAACATTCAGTTCGAAATACAGGAGTTAATGTCAGCTACGCTAACGAAGGTTATGGAAAATGATCTTAAAAGAGTTCAACTTTGTGAGGCTCAAAATGGCAAACTTATATGTAATACAATTTTTTGTATATAACTTACAAAAATCTCCATGAATTATATTTTATTATTTTAGAAAGAAATAAATTTTAAACCATATATTTTTTAAATTATTATTATTTTACAACGTAAAATTCGTTGCTAACTCACGAGCCTGTAACAAGAGAACACTGTCGTATGACCACCATTCGGACAATGCCTAGCAGAAAAAAGTTGAATTTTAATTAATTATGATGGTGTTAGAAATATTAATATTGATAACCGTTATTTCGCGGTGACCTTATTTTCATATAACGAGTTTCTGAATATAATAACACTTATCTACTAATAATGATTAATTGTTTCTGTCGATGAAAATTCGTCGCAAAACGTTCAGGATAAGTTCATATTACCTGGATGAATCCTCATAAATTACATCGCATTAATAATCCATTAAATCTTAAGTACGGAAATCATAAACATGAGCTACAGGGGACAAAATTCTATATGAATTTCTGATATTAATATTCATATATTGTTACGTGCTTGATTCGCATAATTTAGTGATGACGTAATTACCAACGAAGCTACTAATTTGTTATTTTGATAAACATTCTTGCAATAAAAAGCAATGAAATATCCGTGACATGAATACGGTATTCCAAAGTAACATAGTTAATTGGATATAATTTTTTATTATATAGCTTTCAGTGCATCAGCGTGTTATATCATATATAGACTGTGGATGTTTATGGAAATAAAAACTTTTAGAGTCACAAATAAATGATTGGAATTTGAATTGAAGTGAAACATTTTTAGTTACCTCAATTTCTTATAAATGCATAAACATCCACAGTCTAATCATATAATATATTTTGCTTAAGTGACAAATTCGGAACGTCTTAAACATACTACTAATTGTTTGTAACGAGAAACGGATGCAGTAATTCAACTAATAAGTATACACTGATTAGTGTTATTATTGTTCTACAATGTAAGAATTAGAGAAATATGGTAATTTAAATTATACTGCATAAATAGTTTCATATTTCGACGGAAACTTTTTCTGAAGACGATTACTACAAAGTAAGCAGTAATCTTGATAGTTGACTTGATAATTAACTGTCATTTCACTATCACATATTGTCTATTAAACTCACTGACATAAGCAATAAAGTACAAAACATGACTGAAAGTATTAACATTGAAGAATTTATGCTGTAAGAATTGCTATGGAAAATGTGTCGGTGGTTTGGAATACACTAACTTCTGAGTAAAGCCCGATTCACATATAGCCGTGAGAAACAGGCTGCTCTGGCGAGGCCCATCACGTCACGGCTATGTGTAGATCTAGCTCAGGCCTGGGGAAACTCTTCCTCGACGTCGCTGTGCTACTCCTTCCATTAGTGTGGCGATTCCCCCTCCAGTAGGCTATGATTTCCCTCACCATTCCGCTGCTCCGCACACAGACCTATCTCTGCAATGCTCTCACCGTGAGTGTCACACAGCGGCAGAATCAAGTGGATGTAGTGGTGAGAGTTCGGCAGGAGAGGAATTGAGACCGTGTGGCCCGCGGGCTACAGATTCCCCAGGCCTGTTATACATTATTATTAATAGAAAGAAAAAAACTGGACTTTGTGTAGAGGTAGATACAAAATTTTCTTTGTTACTTCTTTTTCATTTATCATTTCCATAATATGATTATTAAAGTCGGAGCCATCTTAACAGGCGGCTCAGGGTCACCAAACCCCTCGCGCGCCTTTCTGACACAGTGCCTCCACCGCGGCAGTTCACCGTGCGCGCGGACGCACTTGCCGCGTATGTGAATATCCATAAGCAGACTCTCCTTCCCTATTACCTTTCTCACTTCTTCCTATGTCGTTCCACTCAATCCACGCTCCTTCACGTTGCGTCCTTCTTTTTCCGTATCTACCGCTCTCTCTCCTCGCGGCGTGACGCGACGCGACGTCGCGTCGGGGGAAGAGGAAGGAGAGTCCCCTCACGGATATTCAACACACGCGGCAAGTGCGTCCGCGCGCACGGGGAACTGCCGCAGTGGGGGCACTCTGCCAGAAAGGCGCGCGAGGGGTTTGGTGACCCTGAGCCGCCTGTTGAGATGGCCCCGACTTTAATATACAGAATCACGGATCTATTTCTTCTGACGTTTCTTTGATTAGTAAAGACTCGTCTAATGAATAGATATATGTATTGTGTCAAGCTAAAGCCGGGGCACTAGATGCTGGCACGAGATATCGCCACAAAAGTATCCTGTGTTAAAAGGATCCAACAGTATCTCTGATAAAACGTAACACATAGGGTGTCAAAAAATAATACGGTGAGTTATTCAATGAATGAACACTTGAGGTACAAGTCTGTTAAATTTATTATTCACAAATCGTTATTTAATGCTCCTAGTACATAACAATTCTAGCAATGTCTCGCAGTTATAACCTTCAGCCGGATATTATATTGATTTAAAAATTGATCAGTGAATGAATACGCTACCCCATTGAACGAACAGGATAATATTTAAGAAAAGTAAGGTATTCTTATTTCTTTCAAGTATTTCAGTATTTCAGCATTTCTTGTTGTTTCTCGACTACTTATGGTAATATTTGCAATTAGTAAACAAAGGAAAAGAACCCTGCATGTACTTTGTCAAATACTGAGTATACAGTCCCTGGTCATTGAATTAGGACCACTTTTAGAACGTTCACTTTTAGGAGCAAAACATTTTGATGCAAATAATAAATTGTTTTTGGCTGTCTAAATGGTTAATATTAGATTATTCTACACATTCTGTCGTGTATATCCTATACATTTTTTCATTTAAAATAATGTACAAAAATACATTTTCGAGTGAGAAATTTAAACATTAAACTTTTGCTATATATTCTACATGCAGTAAAATAAATTTTGTAAACTTTAATAATTTTAACCTTTTAATAATTTTAATTACATATCAACACCGTTCCTAATTTCTACTTGTAAGTAAACAATTTAATACACCATTAAAAATTTTCAAAAATATCACGATGTGTGGAATGTATGTAGTAAATTTATTTCATTATTAATGTTTCACACCTTTCAGTTTTATTATAGGGGTCTATTATAATAAATACAGTTGTCTCAATTCAGTGGCCAGGTACTACAATTGTAATTCTTAATATAAGAAACGTTACAGTGCATATTGAAGAAATGTAAACCACGAAGTGTAGGTATCAGGAACTGCGGGAAGTTTTACTGTTCTTTTGTAGTACTTCGTTTTTAGTACTGTATTTTATGTACACAGCACATAGGATGTCCTAAAACAAGTGTAATAATCACGAAGAAATGATTCCTAGGACGATTTCAGATAACTTTTTCCGTAACGAAAATATTAGGTGGGCCTTATGTTAATGTTAACGAATTATTAACAAAAAACACCGACCAATCAGGGAGCAAGGATAGGATGAATTTGAGTGCGTACGATGGCGAAGCAATACTTCGCATAGTTGTAACCGGCACAGCAATTTGCCAATTTCAAAATTACTCAAATGGAAATTACTAAAATAAATTAAATTAAATTGGAACTAAAATGAAAATTAAATTTTTTTTCTTTTTTAATTTATTTATTTAATGTCGCATAGACTTTATAAGCCATTAGCGACTACAATATGCATTTATTTTACAGTCTGATATATAGAGTAAATTGTAATTTCTATATTAAATACGTTTGAATATAGTAATTTGTTTCGTATGTGATATTATTCCTTCTAGATATTTTTTATTATTGAAACATTGTTTGATTGAAGCGAGTAGTTTTTCTTTTATTCATTTAATTCCATTTAAGAGTCTCTCTATACTCAAAGCCATTTCAAGAGGCCTCTCAGGGTCACCAGCCCCTCACGCGCTTTTCGACGGAGCCTCTCCCACCGCGGTAGTTCTCCGTGCGCGCGAACGCATCTGTGCACGCGGAGTAGAAATACGTGAGCGACTCCCCACCGTCCCTATCATCGTTTCCCGCTTCTAGCTTCTTTCTATACCGCTCCACTCGGTCCACGCTCGTTTACATTCTGTCCTTCCTTGATCTACGCGTGCCGTTTTGATGCAAGGAAATGAAACGCCGCGCTACGCATGTGCCGCGTACGTGTGACGCAAGGAAAGAGAACGGTAGATCAAGGAAGGACAGAATGTAAACGAGCGTGGACCGAGTGGAGCGGTATAGAAAGAAGCGAGAAGTGAGAAGCGGGAAGCGGCGATTGGGACGTTGGGGAGTCGCTCACGTATTTCTACTACGCGTGCACAGATGCGTTCGCGCGCACGGAGAACTACCGCGGTAGGAGAGGCTCCACCGAAAAGCGCGAGAGGGGCTGGTGACCCTGAAAGGCCTCTTGAAATGGCTTTGAGTATAGTCTAATTGAAACTGGAATGTGATGGTTGCGTACAGTATTATATATTTCTTTGTTTTTGTAGTTGAATATGACATTTCTCCAAGGATTTGTTGTGGAGGCTGTTAGTTTACATATACATATAATTACTAGCAAGCTTCATTCTTTGGTATTGTAAGGGCATAATTTTTCTTTCAGCCATTAAGTTAGTAGTAGGGCTAGTAAATGTCCTGCGAGGCAATCATTTTGAACATTTAATTTAATTTAAATAAAATGATTGAACATTTTGAAGTTATCATTGCTTTATCATAAATTTCTTAGTTCAAGGTTATTTGAATGTCATAGTGTAGAACATCGTTGTACTCGTCTTGACATCAGCTACAACACCATGAAGTTAAAAATATATAGTGCTATTTAAAAATCATCGATGACCTTCAAAAGACCTTGAAAACGACAACAATCGGACAACTTTTTTATCACCATATATGCCTCCTTAAACAGTACAGCTTTTCTCTCTAACATTTTCTTCTATCTTCAAGCCTAAGGGAGATATTTAGGTGTTCTGTTTCTCGTGAATCACCCGGTATATACCAACGCTTTCTACACTGAAACAACAACGAGGAACAAGCAGCAATTTCTCCAAAATATATAGAGCATCTACAAAAAGTTCCTTGTTGTTGCTTCAGTATAGGCATAGCTTTACACGTGCAACGCAAAGCATTAAGTAGTTCAGGAAAATAATGTTTCTATCTGAGTGCAAGTCATGATTGTGAATCACTGTCAAAGGAATGATGAGTGCCCGCATAATGTTGGCACGTGACGCGCAGTATTCATGACGCAAAACCATAAAAATGAAAAGGGGCGGGGAAGACGGACCACGTGTCTATTAACATTGGGTAATGAATCCCTAGGAAGTAATTAAAGTTTCCGCGGAGAAAATTTCCCATCTGAAACTCAAGGTGAATCCGGGATGCAGCGCATTTTTCACCGTCCGCGTGTTACTATCCCTCGTCTTTCTAAACTCCACGTTTCCGCCTCACCCTCGCACCCCTTGCAGCCCACTCCAGCGAGAATCCCCTTTCTCTACGCTCTGCTGAGGTGTATAATATTAATTAGAACCCTCGCCGTGGAGGATTCCTTTTGAAACCACATCTGTGTCTGGGGTTCCAAGAATCCTTTTGTTATTACAAGTGCGAAATAAAATTACAGCGAGTACGGCTCTTCTACAGCTTACTTCTTTAAGTTTGGCAAAAAAAGGGTAGCCTGCTTCCTGAAAAGAAAGAAGATTAGCCTCCTGTTTTTGAAATTTTTCACAATTACTTCATTCAACTGAAAATCTATCATCGCAATTCAGATGATCCTCTTTGTTCCATTTCTCTTTAATTACATTACATTGAATTTAACTGTTCAAGCAGAGGTGAATTAGTATCAGAATATGATTCCCCCCGCTGAAGCTTTTAAAGAAACTTTCGGTGTTTTTTTCCCCCATGTTTTAAGACGCATTCTTGAGAAAGGGGTAGCTACGATTGGATGCGGCAGACACGTCAACATTCCTGATACAAATCAGCCAAATATTGTCTCAGCTTATTATAAACTAAGCTAACTACTCAGTGCCTCCGTTACGGTGATATTCAATTTTGCTTGTGAGAAGGTTACGCATGAAGAGATCATGGTAAATGAAACTCTACAGAAACTTATTCTCACAAGAAAAGGGCTAATTAGCATGTTCGTGGTGATCTCTTGTCATGATAAACTGAAATTTTTAAACGTATGTTACGTATGTTACGCTTCGCTGTCAGAGGGCTTGTTTCGAGGGTGGCGCGCGAGAAGGGATAGTATAACATTTTTCTCTCTGGCGGCCGTTGACGATGGAGGAACGGGGACGACGACGAGAAGAAGAATCCACGGATAATTGAACCCTTAAAAAGCTGAGCACGGGCTATGGAACGGGCACGCCGCGTCAAAGACGAGTCGAAGGGGTAGTTCGGGGTGTGGGGTGAGCGAAGGAAGGGAACACGGCGAAGGAGACGACAGGGCGTAAAGTCTATGGTACATAGCGTAGATAAGAGGGGTTGGAGCGGTAAGTAGAATCCTGAAGGTAGTTGGGGGTGGCAGAGGGGTCGACATTTAATCTAGGAGAGAGCACGAGAGATCGAGATACGTTTTGGTTTTATATCCTATCATGCTTGTCTTAGATCCAGTGGTCCGGAAAACAAGCGTGTACGCGATCTTACTTTCTCGATCGTTCAAGACTATCAGGGGTTGACGGAGGGTGATCCGTTTCGACGTTGCGTTGATATTTCGAAGGCCGTGTGAAACGATGTTCATGAGCAGAGCTGGATAAATGATGTCCTCTGTGACTGTTTTCTACTGTATGTTTAACTCCGGGAAGCTATAATTACGTTATGAGTTTCGAAACAGATGAAAGTAACTACTTGCATTTCGCCAGCATAGTTTTATCCCGATTTAACTCTCAAACACCTTCGCTATTTTTGTTTAACAAGAATTTTTTAACTATTCATAAAATTTCCTAAAACTTAACGTTTAAAAAAAAAATTAATACGATGTGAGATCAATAAAAGTACACACTTTATAAAAAACGAAACAAAATTATTATCAAACTAGAAGAATAAATTTTTTATAATGGGTTCTCACTGTGAAGCTTTCGGGTGTAAGCCGTGTCCAAGAGGAAATGTTTTCCCAACGTTTCGCTAGCATTGCAGCTGGTTTCTTCAGGGAATCGAAAGACACACTGAAACTGACGTGTGTCTGGCGCGGTGCGCTATTTAAGTGTACCGAGTGTAAGTTCTCGATCATTGAGCCCCAATGAAACGATGCTCCGGTTCACTGAGCACCAATGGTATGGTGTTGTTTTTAATTGTTCAGCTGAACATTTAAAAAACTGGGAGGAGGGAGCTCCAGATTGGGTTCAGGTGGTAACCAGTGTCTCTGTTGATCTTGTTACGGTGCTTCATTATCTCCAACGTTTCCCGATGTTTTCTGGGGAAGTAGCCTTTAGTATTGGCTAGGATCTTCGTTTCGTTGAAGAGTATCTTGTGTCCTGTTACCTTCTGATGTTCTGCAACAGCAGATTGTATATGTATATCCCAATCTGGTGCAGCGCTCATGTTCTTTGAGCCTTGTTCTCACGCTTGTGGTACACTTAAATAGCGCACCGCGCCAGACACACGTCAGTTTCAGTGTGTCTTTCGATCCCCTGAAGAAGCCAGCTGCAATGCTAGCGAAACGTTGGGAAAACATTTCCTCGTGGACACAACTTACACCCGAAAGCTTCAACAGTGAGAACTGTATGACGCCGGGCCGCGTAAGCCTCAAATCTCTTTTTATAATGGGTACTTGGACTCTAACAACTTTAGTACACATTAATCAAGGGCTCAGTCTATAAGTATAGGAAGGCACTGATTTTCAATAGTCGCAGTCAAGACAGAATTTTTCTCGACTGAATGACTTTTGCAAATATATTTATTGCACTTTGTACACGTTTTTGTAGTCTTACAAAGAAACGTCCTGAGTAGGGGGTCGCGTTAACAAATAAATATTGATACTGTTAGAAGCCTTTAGATAATACCAAAATGATATCTAAAGAATTAGCTGCTAATGAACTATGCAACGGACAAAAACAGGCTGAAAATATTTCGTGCTGTATGTATTTGTACCGTTACTGAAGTGTTGGACGAAACGTTAATCGAGTAGTACAGTGACTGAAGTTCTAGAATCTCACCAGAGCATGCTTGAGTTCAAACCCAATTGGCAGCTAATATTTATTTGCTAACGCGACCCCCTGCTTGGGATGTTTCCTTGTTAAAGTCTTTCCCACAAGGATATACAGGGTGTAACAAAAATGTTGCAGTTACTTGAAAAGGGTGATTCCTAAGATGATTTTAAATAACTTTTTCCTTAGCAAAAATGTTAGGTGGGGCTTTGTTAACGAGTTATTAACAAAAACCCTCGACCAATCAGAGCACGAGTGCAGTGGACGAATTTCAGCGCAGGCTTTAGCTGAGAGTAGTATTGGTTCGTCATCGTCCGCACCATCATTAATCCGCTGTACTCGCTCTCCTATTGGTCAACGTTTTTCGTTAATAATTCGTTAACAAAGCCACACATAATATTTTCGCTAAGGAAAAAGTTGTTTAAAATCAACTGAGGAATCACCCCTTTGAAGGAACTGCAACATCTTTGTTACACCCTGTATATTGCATTGAGACATCTTTGACTTCTGTGGTTGACTAGGTCAGGACAAAGGCAGAAATCTAGCCCACGAAAGATGTACTCCACGTAGGGTAAAGGACCCATTTACTGCCACTTCAAACTTTTACTTAAAATAGCAAATAAATATTATGAAATTAATGTCAAAGAAAATGTGGTATGCAATTCAAACTGGCATTCATATGATAGAAAAGGCAATATTTTATTTCTTTCTTCGATTAATTTTTATAAGACGTTGTAAATTTTTCAATTGATTGAAAGAGTGAAAACGATGACTTCCTTACTAGCGAAAGGAGAAACAAAGCTGTAATTGTGAGATTTGCGCTTGTAACGTAACAAAATATGTTTTAGGTAATATAAAAATCACAGAATATGATATCAATCATAATTTAGTAATTCACTACAGTTCTTTATTTAATCTTTGAGTGACAGTAAATGGTACAAACGTTTCAATCATTATTTAATTACTGTCAGAGTAACATAATCTGTTTTATTACTGCCATGTTCTCCACAAAATAAGTAGGCATTTATGTTTGCATACATTTTTCATATGTACTCTTATAGAATATGTTTCTATCAAAGAAAAGTTTAAAAAAAGGTGACAGTATATACAGGGTGTTTCGCAATTCGTGGGAAATCTCCGAGATATAGGTACTAGACACGAAAATAATAAGAAAAGTTCTTATGCAATATACTCGGAAATGATTAGTTTATTAGTTACACGCGGTTTTACATTTCGTAAAATGCCGTAACACTGCTTCATCCCTTTTAAAGCCAATGACCGCGCTTAAAGGCCCAGGCCTCTCTGGGCCTCGGTTGCTCGCAATGTGTATTGGAATGAGATGTTTCTTCGAATGAGAAATCACATATTTTGTAATTAAAAATTGAAATGATGACGAATGTAACACAACTGATACTTTTCCACGATGCAGGGGCCCAAATCGGGGTCACCGACCTTACAGGGGATGAGCCTTTGTTATGTGCCTTTACGAAATATAAAACCGCGTGTAACTAATAAACTAACCATTTCCGGAAATATTACATAAGAACTTCTCTTATTATTTTCGTGTCTAGTACCTGTATCTCGGAGATTTCCCACAAATTGCGAAACACCCTGTAGTTAGGTGACAGTAATTGATAATTGGGATGTCAGTAATTCGATAAAAAAAGTTTTATAGGTGACAGTAACAGGTTTCGAAATACTTGTAAACAAAATTAAAGGTTCAAAGTGTTGCAAAATACTTTTTCTCCACTTAAACACGTTAAATAGTAATAAATACAAACAAAAATTTGTACTTTTAATCAACGAATATAAAAAATATACAATAATGTCAGGTTTATTTCTTAAATTGCGAGTGATTGAGTCTTTGACTCTAGCTAATAAAAGGAGATACCGATTTTCTTCCTTCGGGAATAATGATAAATAGAATATCTCGCAAATTTGTTCACAAAGAGTATACTCAATTTGCTTAAATTCGGAAAAAGGTACATATTTGCTTTTGTACCATAAATGTTATGGAAAATGAAAAATAATTAAACAGGTAAGTTAAAAAGACATAAAACCAGCCAACCAACTCGACTTCTTTGGTTGTACGATTCAATTTTTTATTAATCGGTGTTCTTATCGAACAGCGAATGTTAATGCTATTATTTTAATTGTACAAAGGGTGCCATCCCGTTAAATAAATAAATAAATTAATTAATTAATTAATAAAAAAGGTATAGAACTGTGGAATTCAAAGTGAATTAAAACTTGGTATACATGTGAACGAACCTGTGAATTACTGCATGTACAATTTTTCTTCTTATAATTAACCAGTGAGAGTCAGTGAAGAGTTGAATTAAACTTTGTTTCTAAAATTTGAGGGACTATATTTACTTGTTTCCACCATCGTCAGGAAATTTAAATATCATACAGTGAAACAGGCAATTGAAAATAGTTAGTACAACTTTGTTAATAACCCGATGCTTCTTCATTTATGGCCACAGTACCGCCGAATACAGTAACGTGAAACGTCGCTTCCGTCAATTAGGATATTAATTAAGAGGCTAGCCTCGGCGCATATTTGCTCTCTTAGCTTAATGATTATTTTATATCTGGGAACTACATTAATCACTCCGTGTTCAAGAAACATCGTCAGCAATTTAAAAAGGGAAAAACATTTTCCCAGCAGCTACGTGTAACAATGCTATAGAAAACCGATTTAGCTACCGGTTCGCACGTTCTTTTCCGTCGAAGCACATTAAAATCGACTGTCACGACAATAATTGATGGAAGCGTTTGCGTGTTATATCTTGTAGGGGATATCGACACCTGTGGATGCAAACATCATCGGCGCGAATTCCCAGATCCAACAGCTACCCCAACAAACTAGCAAACTCTAGCGCTATAATGCAAGTAAATCGCATCCGATCGGCTGATTCCTCGAGAGAATATTCGAATACGTCAGTGTTTCTGCTCTGATCGTTCTTCCACCGGGCTGGACGATTACAAACTGCTCTTGTTACTTGTTCATCGGCCGGTGGTTGCAACGGCGCGAACTTTAATCCCGATTTACGGCTAAGGATTACACGGCTGCTCGTATCCTGTCAAGTAAGGGAGTGAGGGAGGCGGCGAAAGAGTGGCAGGCAGGACGAAAGGGGCAAAAAGGAAGGGAGATGGAAGAACGAAGGCGATCCTAGGTACCCGGAACACGAGAGTCTTCCGACTTCGACCCAAGAAGATCGCTATAATTAATGCGAACGTAACGAGAAGCCGGCAAACAGCCGCGGCAGGACTTACAAAATGGAATCCAGGGGGGCATTGAGACGTCACGTTAAATGGAAGTAACGAGAATTCAGCCGGAGGATCTTAATAAAAGTACGTCGGAATTAATGAGCGATTTTTTTCCTTGAATGGGAGACACTTAGGAGTTCATTGTTCCAATGATACTTGTGGTCAGAGGTTCTTGCCTCTTCTCGGAGCTACGGTTTGCCTTAAGAATCCGTTAAAATAAAGGAGTTTCTCGAGGAGTATCCACGGTTATTGGGCGGGCTGG
Source organism: Perdita meconis (assembly GCA_030770465.2). Lineage (NCBI taxonomy): Eukaryota > Metazoa > Arthropoda > Insecta > Hymenoptera > Andrenidae > Perdita > Perdita meconis. The sequence continues at coordinate 5,503,682 of JASKOS020000015.1, read as the reverse complement.
TCAAAGACAGAGGACTCTACTGATTCTTGAGCAACCGACAAATTGGAAACTCGGTCCGCTATCATCGTGCATTAATAGTACGACGATCGAGTCACGAGGTTGAAGAACGCTTCAGAACTTGGCAGTCAGCTTAACCTCACCGTCAATACACCGTTGACGTAAACATCCGTTGATCAAAGGACCATTTGTCCAACTCGCAATTGTCTGTCCGCGGACGTGGACAATTGACATTATAAATTGCAACTTCGCCCGGCGAGATTCACGCAGGCTGAGCTCAAAACGAGGAACTTTCGAGACAGGTGGAGGGTTGTTCGCGAGGGGTCCCGGGCAAAGGAAGAGATTTCCCAGTGAAATTTACGGGTCCGTGCGTTCCGAAGTGCAGACCCAGGGAACGGGGATGCCAGACGAAAGCTCAACGACCTTCGAAGATAGTCGAATACGCGGGATCCGGCACCGTGATTCCGGTTTTTCGTCGTTGAAACATCGGGAAACAGAAATTTTCGCAAAATCACGACGCGAGGCGGTTCGACATGAAAGAAACGAAAACCCATTGGGGATAAAGTTTTCCCGTTGGCTCCCGTTTGTGAGGGCGCCTAGTCGGAACGCAATATTGAAAGATGACGTTAACAAATACCCTCGGTATGTGGTTTTTGAACCAATATCGCCGCCGCAATCACGGCACCGCGCAATTTCAGGTTTAAAGCGAGCATTTTGCGTGCATCGCGGTCATTACTTGCATACTTTTCGAAACCGGCAGCGAGCGTTTGAAAGAGGATTTTGTGGTTCTTTCGCGGCTAACAAACGCCACGTTTTTGCTGTGCGCATGCGACTGTGAGTGATCGAATGAAGCCCAGGGCATGGGAAAACAGTGCTAACAATTCCGTGGCCTTTTGTGTATCGGATATGAAAGGCATTTGGCGTGGACTTTTTCATGTTTGTTCTTTGTATAATGCCAGCATTGCCTGCCGAGACTCTGAAAGACTTGGTTGAACGATGCTTAATGGCTGTACACTAGGAGACTTCGAATTAGCCGTTGTAACAACGCGTTTCCACGATTGCTGCCAAGTAAAGTTTGTTAACTACAACGCAACGTGGTTGGGACGAATGTAATTACAAAAATAAAAAGCACTCGCTGCCTACTCTGTTTTCGTACTGAAAAAACGTTTGCAATTATACAAGCGTGGTATGTCTAACAATGTTGTTTTGTAAGTTCTCGTTGTATCGTGATCACGTGGACGGTATTTTCAAGAGTATTTACCTAATATAATGATTGAAAGTGTATGTACTATGACAAAGATTTTAATGTAAAGAAAATGTTTTGTCATGGAAGATTGTTTCAATACCTCGTAGCAAGCGAAACACGAGTGTCGTTGATTAAAAGTCTCCTACATGATTGAGACAGGTTGACTGAAAACATGGAATTTTAACAATGCGTTTTGAACAGGTTTTGAGAAATGAAAACAAACTGTATAGCTCCTCAATGACAGAATGAATATACATATAGAAATGTTCTAATTTGACTAATAATATCACGAGCCAAATTTTTCAGATAGACTAGAATTGTGTCGAATTCTAAACGCGTTAAACTGTGAACGCTAGAAAGTGGTCACTACAGCGCGAACGCTTTAGCTTGTTGAGAAATACATGGGATGCCGCTGAAAATTCGAGTGAACCGATTCAATGCATTTCGATGATAAACTTTTGCAAGGGAGTTCGCTCGCTCGGTCGGCGAGTATATTGCATTTGTCGGGTGTGCGGGCCGATGTCCAAACGGATTAAGGTATTTTTCAGTCGAATTCGATAAATTTGATCCACGAATACTAGCCGTGAAAGAGGGTTGGGCGCGTAACATTCTCACCTCTGAAAATTATCCTACCACGCATGAAAGCTAGATCAATACAAATACAAGCAAAATTTCTTCCTGTGAATTTGATATGAACTCGATACGTGTGATCGATAAGTTCATAATGTGTAAGTAAAACATATTTGTGCAATAAAATGAATAAAAAAATATTATTTAAAATTGATAGGAACAGCAATAAGTTGGTAAAGCCAAAATTCGACACATAACGATAGCTGAACAGAATTTTATAGTCATTTAACTGCAAAGCATAGTTTTCAGGTAAATGATAGTGACGTGCATTTATTGTTATAATTAGTCTGCAGATTTTATGCATTTATGACAATGCTAAGTATGAACAAAATCTAAAAAATTGTTAATATACAGGGTGGGGCAATAACTATTAGCACCTTAGATATCTCGGAAACTATAAGTTGCTTCCGTATCATGATAGAGGATCTTAAAACGAGTTCAACGACCTATTACATAAGGTCATTGAAGGTCATAGAAAGTAGAGAAAGGCGATTCATTTCCTACCAAAACCGTAAGTATTATCGCCTTTCTCTACTTTCTATAACCTTCAATGACCTTGTGTAATAGGTCGTTGAACTCGTTTTAAGATCCTCTATCATGATACGGAAGCAAAAACATATCGATCCATTTAAAAAAATGGAGGTGACCTTCAAATGTCAGAAGTACCTCCACTTGCAAAAAAACTATTATCGCCACCGGATGGCCCCCTTCGTACTGTGCAATTTTATTTCAGCAAATATTTCTGTGAAACTTATAGTTTCCGAGATATCTGAGGTACTAATAGTTATTGCCCCACCCTGTATATCAGAATGTACAAAGTATTAAAAATAATATTCAAGTTACAATGTTTAGAATGTTAAACATACTGTTCTTGAAATTCCAATTCTTTATTTATACTTGTAAAAATTTGATTTTGCTTATAAATCCGCAGTCTAGCTACAATCACTGTCTGCAAGTTTGTAATCTTTCAGAGCCTCTTGCACTATACTCCGAGCCATTTCAACAGGCCTTTTAAAGTCACCATTTTCTGTCACTTTTTTCGGAAGGAAATGATCCTACGAAGGTTTATGTACTTCTATAAAGTAGATATGTATAGGGTGTATAAAAAGTAATGGACACCCGTGATAGGGGTGAAACTAGACCTCGTGGTCGATGGACATCTGTAAAAGATTCGCGCCGCAAAATTGTTTATAACAATGAAAATGGTTGTTAAACTTTTTTATTGCATGAATCTATTCTAGTCGACGAGTTGAGAAAAAGTCTCAAAGGAGCCATATGCCGGAAATGCACCGTTTAAACGCTATAAAGCGTTAAAGTTTGCGTAAAAATTGTGATTGTGTAGCACTACCCACGCAAAGCGAAGCGTGTTCGTATACGAGGGCCAACGGCAGTCTCGATCTACCTCACAGCCGACGCGCGGATCTAGAAAATCGATATCGACGGAAGGATTCTTCCTCTCTCTCCTTCTTAGTGTTTCCTGTCCTTCTCGATCTTACGCACACGCGTGACTGGTGACCTTCGAACGGACGAAGCGGTCCTTCTTCTCTTTCTTAGTGGGCCCTGCTCCTCTCGCTCGCACTTATAGAAACCAAGCGGTTCTCATAATTTGTTTGACTAGCTCCAGTTTCCACTCAGCCGCAGCGGTGAAAAACATAATGAGAATCGCTTGGTTTCTATAAGTGCTAGAGAGAGAAGCAGGGACCACTAAGAAAGAGAAGAAGAACCGCTTCGTTCGTTCGGAGGTCAACAGTCATAAAAAAGTTTAAGGACCATTTTCATTGTTATAAACAATTTTGCGGCGCGAATCTTTTACAAATGTCCATCGACCACGAGGTCTAATTTCACCCCTATCACGGGTGTCCATTGCTTTTTATACACCTTGTACAGTATTTTCTCGATATTGTCTCGCGCCTCGGGACCGGACGGGAGCCCGTATCGAGTGGGAACAACGTTTTTTCTAGCGTTCCGAACGTAGAAAGAGACAGCGCGTTAAAGAGAAAGAGGGAGTGATGCTCGAGGCGAGCGAGAACTCGCCGTCTCGAGGGCACTGGACCGATGAGTTATCGTTTTTCTGCTGACTGTTTGGCGACTCTAATTTTTTACCGTAGCGTTAAAAAAGTGTCACCATTGGACTCCTGGCATTCTCCTGGTTAAAAAAATACAAAAGTTCATATAAATCGGCCTCTTTTTAACGAAATTAGCATTTTTATGCGTAAATTAAGTTTTTCCGTAATTTCATTAATTATAACTCGGTTTACATCGCGTTTGGCTTTTTCTTCATCGGGAGAGCATAAGGAATTGATTGGTGTCACGTTCGTCAAGATCCGATGAAAATTGCGATTTTTCTGCCATTTTATTAGTATTGCTTCACACAGATATTCGAACCCTCATGGCAACCGAGCGCCACGCCGGCTACCGTGTAACCCGATACATGTCGTCCGCTTCACTGGTTCCAAGAAGGAGGACCCCCCCTTCCCGAGGAGGGAAAATAGTGGGGATAAACAGGGAGCCCGTAGCGCGTGGTTTCGGCGAGCTGGTATCGAGAAAATACTGTATTATGTGTGTAGAAGTCTTCGTGTTCACAGAAAATACCGTCATAGAGGTTTCGCTACTAGAAAACCACAAGACGAAAATCTGACCTTGAAAGGCCTGTTGAAATGCCTCGGAGTATAGTGACTAGTGCACATTGTAAATGATGCTAAATACACTCGTAGGTGTGAAAAGATCTTAGCCATTATAATGTTACATGTATGTTAACATATTACACCATAAATAAATAACTGTAACATTTTCTATAAAATTCTTGTACGGTTTTATAAGTTTCTATTCAGAGTTATATCAGAGCTTAAATAGAAAAAGAGTTTATAAACTGTACAGCATGTTCTAGAAATCAGTCTATATTTTGGGTTCTATTTTATGGAATGGTGCGTGTCAGAATGTAATAAAATAAGAGAATTCTACGAGAAAAAGCAGGTGTGAACTTTAATAACTTCGAATTCTTATGCAGACTAGAATAACTTCCAATACATTTCCATGATTTCACCATTTCCGATGCTAAGTACTTCAAGTTCTCATGTAAAGAAGGTATACCAACTTTGCTTGGGCGAAATCGTTCCCCAATTACCTTCGAAGGCGGATGAAAACGAGGGTAACTCGTCGAACAATCGTGGAAGCAAATTGCAATAATATTTTCACGCGAGTTATTCCAAGTTTACGCTTTTCACATGGTGACTGCCGCGCCATCTGGCATCCTCTTTCTGATTCCCATTCAATAAGTTCATTGGCTTCTACGACTCAGTTGAACGCGGAACTAAGAGGGTAAGAATTCCTGTATTTAATTTGGCGCGAGGCTTTTAATCAGACGGCGCTTCAGACGACCACTTGGCACTGGGAAAACCGAGGGGCAGACTTAAAGAGAGATTTTTTTGAAGATTTAATGTGACCTACCACTTCTTTCTGTGATCCAGCAACGCTAGGCTTGAACTCGAGTGCAGAGGAGAAGGTAGTAACATGGACTAGTGTGAATCGGATCAAAATAAGAATTCAGTCCGTATTTTTTACATCGCGATAGAAACAGACATTCTGATTATTCATAGTACCTCATCTATCTTCCCTGTACTTATTACAATGGCCTATTAATTATTTGAAATCGTTTTTTAGTACTGGTGCACATTTTTAGTGCAGGGACATTAGGATTTTTGTGCGGATGTAAGATATGTAATCCACAATTTTGTATTTAAAATAAAGAAAAGCATGAATGTTTTTATTATTCTTAGTTTGCATGGTGTTTAAATTTGGTGCTTAATGTATTTCAGATTACTATATCGCAATATGTTCTAGTAATCTATTCACTTTGAAACTCATATATACGGGGCTAATCAGATTATAGCATTTGACTTATCAGATTATAGCATACTTTTCTTGTTTTACTATGATAATTAGTGATGTAGATGTAGTTCATAATGTATATGTAATGTAAACAAGAAATCACACAATCATAAAAACAACTGAAAATTGTTTAATTATACTGACACAGGTTGCAAACAATCACGATATATTTGTAAATAATCTGCGAAGTATACAGGGTGTTTCGCAATTCGTGGGAAATCTCCGAGATACAGGTACTAGATACGAAAATAATAAGAAAAGTTCTTATGTAATATTCTCGGAAATGGTTAGTTTATTAGTTACACGCGGTTTTACATTTTGTAAAATGCCGAGGTAACACTGCTTCATCCCCTTCAAAGCCAGTGACCGCGCTTAAAGGCCCAGGCCTCTCTGGGTCTAAGTGGGTCCCGGTGACTCGCAACGTGTATTGAAATGAGATGTTTTTTCGAATGAAAAATCACATTTTTGTAATTAAAAATTGAAATGATGACGAATGTAACACAACTGATACTTTTCCACGATGCAGAGGCCCAAATCGCGGTCACTGACCTTACAGGGGATGAGCCTTTATTATGTGCCTTTACGAAATATAAAACCGCGTGTAACTAATAAACTAACCATTTCCGAGAATATTGCATAAGAACTTTTCTTATTATTTTCGTGCCTAGTACCTGTATCTCGGAGATTTCCCACGAATTGCGAAACACCCTGTATAGTAGCAGTTGACCTCATTATCGTTGAATATACTTTCTTAAGCATTTCCCAAAGATTTTGCTCTGAAAATTTCGATTTTTGTAAAAAAACTTTCTATTGATTTTCTATTATTACTACTAAAGCCAAATAAGGACCAATTACAAATTTATAATAGAAAATTAAATTTTCATTGTTCGACTGTCATCATTCGACTACATTAATTTACCATCAAATAGAAAATGATCCGATTTGTCCCAGTCTACTCTAATATGTATCAACTGCTTAATTTTGTGATAAGTCTTGTGATGTAGTAGCTATTACAATAAATACAAATATCAGTGTTCTATAACGTCGCCAGGCAGAACTAATGTAATCGGTACGATTATTTTAGGTAAACAGTTTTTTCATGATTAGACTATACAGGGTGTAACAAAAATGTTGCACGTCCTTTTAAGGGATGATTCCTGGGGTGATTCTAAACAACTTTTCGCTTAGCAAAAATGTTCGTTGCGGCTTTCTTAACGAGTTATTAACGAAAAACCTCGTCCAATGAGAGAGCGCGAATAGCGAGCGCTTGGCCGACCAGTGACGGTGCACAAGCTACGCGAAGCGTTTGCTCTCGCCGTGCTCGAGACTTGTACAAGAAAGTCAACATGCGTCACGTTATTGCTACATAACTCTTAAACTATTGGTTGAAAAATTATGAAAAAAATCAAGGACACGTTAGCTATCGCGACACATGTTACGAAATTTTTTCAGATTTTTAAATTAATTATCCAAGTTGTAAGAAATAAAAAACGAGAGAAAGAAAAATTGATAAATGCTGATTTCGTATTGCAGCAAAACCGGATCTATGATAATATTAATTCACTGAATAAATATCATTAATACCATTGCTCTTGATTTTTTTACATTTTTCACCTTGAAACACCTTGCACATTATTTTACTCTGTATCAAAACATTGGAAATTGTACAAAAATACTTATTTCATAAGTAATGGGAAAAAATTGGACGTATTAGCTGCTGTAATCGGTAAAAAGTACCAAAACACCGCTTTTTATTTTTTAAACTAAGGCACACCAAAGTAAAAATAGTTTTAAAAATTGAGGTTAATAGTGTGACCCTCTTATTCGGTTGCATCCCTTATTGGATGATGAATAAATAGACATGCAAACTCACCCATTCGGAGAGAAATTCACCTGCTGCTGGAACACCTGTAGTTTGTAAACCTGTGTCACTGGGTCACTGTGCCGATCCTGGTCATCGACGGACAAAATGGTTTATGATAGGGCTGCGCCTCGTCTACAGCTGATCGCAGGTAAGCAACACCATCCACATCCAAGGGACGCAACTTCAGGTAGCATCCGATTTATTGCACCGAATCTGTATGTATTTACTTCACTGTAGGGTCACTAATACGAATCACTTGTCACAAACAGTCCATTATTATTTTATGTTATAAAAATTGGTTTCCGCGAAAGCATCCGATTGCTGTCAATTTAGCAAATGCTCCACATAGCCACATTCAGTGTTGACGTAAGTTTGTGAACGCAAAATAATCCGTCGAACGTTCTAAAGTACTTTTGAGGAATATACATTTTGGATGTGAGGTTGCCGACTGACTGACAGGATTTTTCCGAAGGAGCTTCTCCTACACCCAAACAGTTTCCCATTGTTTCATTATGAGTTAACTCCCACCGTGGCAAGAAAACTTAGGGAAAAAGGAATTAGCATTCGTTAAAAAGGAATACAACGTGCTTTGCTAAAAATGCGCAACGAACGGACCATCCTGCAGTTCCACAAAAGCGCTTGAGCCGTTAATTTACAACCTACGTACCCATTGTTTCGAGATAGAAAAAAGACACCACTTGCATCAGTTCGAAAGGGCCCAAGAAGAAGAGGCGCAGAAAGTCCTTTCTGCATCCGAGGGACAGGAGAAACATTTTCAGCGACACGTGTTGAGTTGACGTTGCTAGGGTCACTCCGAATATGTACCTGGACAGAGACCGAAACGTGCGGCTCAGTAATTTATGATTTAATTCCTTCGCCTTCATAATGGTCGCGAACGAAGAATATTGCAAACGGAAAACAGAAATGGATAGTTTCCATTCCGTTTCGTTGGGGAATTTTTGTGCCGCTTCTCCACCTCTGCGTAGCTATTGCTTCAAGAAAGGAAGCAGAGCCACATACACTATTCCAAAGGGGTCCGAAAGAAAGAGAAAGCTTACACAAGAAGACGCGTACTATCTTTTTTTTTTCTTTTTCCCGATTCTGATGTTTCTTGTCTCACAAGTATTAAAATAGTTTTATTATAGAATCTAGAAAAGCATGGACTCATAACCGCCTAGAAATAATCATGGCAATGTGGATCAGCAAGGAGTCACCCGATTTCAACAATCCTTAAATATCGTTTATTGTTGTTATATATAGGTGATTAATATGTAGTGATAGCCAGCTAGTCTTACCTTTCAAGGGTTACTAACAATTAATAACCATAAAAAAAATTAATTAATAAATTCATAGCATTATAGTTTATTAAATTATGCAATTCATATAAACTATTGGTTTATAACACATTTTTCACGGGGATATGTAACTACATTAACTTGAAAATTACCAACGTTTTCCTAAAATCTTACTGTCCCCTTAATTTTCACGAGCAGTGTATCTTTAAAGACAGTTAATTAATAATTATTCATCATAATTGATAAATTATAAACTAATAATTTACATAAGTTACACAATCGAATAAACTATAATTGATATACACTACTAATTATTTTCGAAAATTGTTCTTCAGAATCGCGAATAGGAGAAAAAGAGGGTAGTATGCATCTCCTTGTGTAAAGGTCTGTTTTTAGCAAAGCACGTTATATTTCTTTTTAACAAATGCTAGTTTCTTTTTCCCTAAGTTTTCTTGCCGTGGTGAAAGTTAACGCATAATGAAACGATGGGAAACTGTTTGGGTGTAGGAGAAGCTCCTTCGGAAAAATTCTGTCAGTCAGTCGGCAACCTCACATCCAAAATGTATATTCCTCAAAAGTACTTTAGAATGTTCGACGGATTATTTTGCGTTCACAAACGTACGTCAACACTGAATGTGGCTATGTGGAGACTTTGCTAAATTGACAGCAATCGGATGCTTTCGCGGAAACTAATTTTTATAACATAAAATAATAATGGACTGTTTGTGACAAGTGATTTGTATTAGTGACCCTACAGTGAAGTAAATACATACAGATTCGGTGCAATAAATCGGATGCTACCTGAAGTTGCGTCCCTTGGATGTGGATGGTGTTGCTTATCTGCGATCAGCTGTGGACGAGGCGCAGCCCTATCATAAACCATTTTGTCCGTCGATGACCAGGATCGGCACAGTGACCCAGTCACACAGGTTTACAAACTACAGGTGTTCCAGCAGCAGGTGAATTTCTCTCCGAATGGGTGAGTTTGCATGTCTATTTACTCATCATCCAATAAGGGATGCAACCGAATAAGAGGGTCACACTATTAACCTCAATTTTTAAAACTATTTTTACTTTGGTGCGCCTTAGTTTAAAAAATAAAAAGCGGTGTTTTGGTACTTTTTACCGATTACAGCAGCTAATACGTCCAGTTTTTTCCCATTACTTATGAAATAAGTATTTCTGTACAATTTCCAATGTTTTGATACACAGTAAAATAATGTGCAATCCGTAGCAACTACGGAAACACTGTTTTGTATTTTTTGACTATGGTGTATCAAGGTGAAAAATGTAAAAAAATCAAGAGCAATGGTATTAATGATATTTATTCAGTGAATTAATATTATCATAGATCCGGTTTTGCTGCAGTACGAAATCAGCATTTATCAATTTTTCTTTCTCTCGTTTTTTATTTCTTACAACTTGGATAATTAATTTAAAAATTTGAAAAAATTTCGTAACATGTGTCGCGATAGCTAACGTGCCCTTGATTTTTTTCATAAGTTTTCAACCAATAGTTTAAGAGTTATTTAGTAATAACGTGACGCATCTTGACTTTCTTGTACAAGTCTCGAGCACGGCGAGAGCAAACGCTTCGCGTAGCTTGTGCACCGTCACTGGTCAGCCAAGCGCTCGCTATTCGCGCTCTCTCATTGGACGATGTTTTTCGTTAATAACTCGTTAAGAAAACCGCAACGAACATTTTTGCTAAGGGAAAAGTTGTTTAGAATCACCCCAGGAATCATCCCTTAAAAGTAGGTGCCACATTTTTGTTACACCCTGTATAGGTCATGTAGGTATAATCAATCATAAAATTGAGATTCAAAATGATTTATTTACTAAAGTGGAAATATCTTTCTCAAATTGAGATATTTACATTATTTTTAAAAGTATTAACTCTTCCTTTGAATTTAATATGTGAAATGTCTAAAATGGACCCACTCTTACTCCTTATGCATTGGATGTAATAGTGCTATTTCCTTATATGGGTTCACTTCTTTGCAGTGGTATAAAATTGATTTTATTATATACTAGCTCCCATCAAATTGCAACTTTTGTAGGATACACTTTCTCAATGAATTGTAATACTTCTTTTATAAGTCAATACTTTAAACTTTATATCGTAAATATAATATAAAATTTATTCAAAGTTTAAATTGAAGCGGCAATTTATTTTGATATAGTAAAATATTTAAGCTGAGCACTAGGAAATTTTATATCCCGCTGTTAATCACAATATGTACAATACTTTTTTGATGACTCAATTAACTAAACATTAAAATATTAATATAAAAAAAATATAATGAATAATGATACAAAATTACAATAGTTTATGAATAGCTGATTAACGGAATGACCCAATATTTTTAACAGTGTCAGGAAAGAATACCAAAAACATTAAATCCAGGACTACACATGCATTTTACACACTGCGTGTGGCATATCGCGTTTTCTCCGCGGAAATAAGACCTGCGTATTTTCATATAATTGACTACATGAGCGTATTCCACGCCTGTGTAGTCAATTGCATTAAATACCCGTATAAACCCGTATAATCCCAGCCTAAATGCGTTAATCGCAAAATTATATTAATAAGTGGAGATTGAACATTTTGACTGATTTAATATCTCCCCATCTTGTTTGATTGTTTCAGAATATTGTTCACTAGAAAGCTAAACGAAATAAATATCGAAATAGTTTCGATTGCCATATTAAAAAAAAATTTTGTATGTATTTCTCTATATCCTTATTACCATTATGAAAATTTGCAGGAATAGTCTTTCTGTTATTCGAACAAAAGAAGCGGTACTTACATTTCCAACACATCGAAGAAGTCTAATTTACTAACACATTGCTCTTTATTGTACCTTTCAAAAGGGTGAAATTTTTCTACTGATATTACTCCATCTTCAAGACTGATATTCCTTTCGTTTACAATAAAATTACGAATATAACTCAAACGATATGCTATAGGTCTCGAATAGATTAAAGTAGAACAACCTGTCAATTTTATATACCATTCACAGTAAGATATCATTTCATGTTTTTGAAAAATTTGAATTTTTATTTTAATTAATATCAAGAATGTAAAATTTGAAAAGAAGTATATTCAATAAAATTGAAGTACTATTAATTTTAGTATTATTAATATTCAGAACATTAAACGCCAATATATCGAAAACAAAACCACGTACATACCATATGCCGTATGCTGTATAACCACAAATATATCATAATTTATAACATTTTGCACTACAAAAGAGCAAATTAATTAACGAGTTTCGACTTTTATATTAGTGATTGATAGAAGAAAAACGAGGACCAACACGTACGAGGAACGAAATCCATCATCTCCTTTTCCAACATTCACCCTATAATTGATTTCACGAGTTTTGGCTGTTCAAGGCCATTCCGGAAGCCGTAATAGGAGGAAGCGGGATTCCCGACACTTAAGTCTTACTAGTACGCCACATTAGGTGCTTAAGGGTGAATTTATTTTTTCTTCGTCGAAAATATCGATTTTTGGTTTTCTTTAAATAAACAAAACCGTAAACTTAATCAATCCCAAACATTGTCTATATTTTAAATATACTTTTCTTAAGTAACACAACTTTTTTCGGTTGAATGTACTCGAAAATACAATAGGAATCAACCGCGGACTAAACGTATCGCAAAATTGCGGTTAACATAACATGTATCTGCCCTTTAGTTCATGTAAAATTAAAAGTTCTAATGTGGTTTTAGTCTATACACTTACAGTTATCGTTCGACCTACATTGAAACCAAAATAATTATTTTTCGAAGAATGGTAACTGATCAAATCCAAATGTTTGTTTTTATTCCTGAAATTGCCCAAAGCTTTGCTAATTAAAACAAATATATACAATCTATCGCCGTGCCTGTAGGTTGAACGATAACTATAAGTGTATAAAAGCATTTGAATTTTAATTTTTGTATGAACTGAAGGACAGATATCATATCAACGGTAATTTCGCGAGGCGTTTAGTTCGCGGTTGATACAACCTGTATTTTCTAGTGAATTCAACCGGAAAAATTGTGTTACTTAATAAAGTATATTAAAAACGTATGCAAAGTTACTGATTGATTAGGTTCACAGTTCTTTCTATTACAAAAATATCAAAAATTCCATATTTTCCACCGAGAAAAAAGAAATTCCCCCTTAAGATATATTGTGGAATATCCAGCATAGGGTTATTCCAACTGTTGGTCCTAGCATAAATGAATAATTATGACAGATTAACAGCAAAAAAGCTCAGATGCTAATCACGATATATACAGGGTGTGATAAAAACGTTGCAGTTCCTTGAAACGAATAATTCCGGAGATGATTTCAAACAACTTTTTCCTTAGCGAAAATGTTAGGTGAAGCGTTGTTAACAGGTTCTTAATGAAAAACACCGACCAATAGAAGCACGAATACAGTGGATGAATTTCAGCGCGGGCTCCAGCTGTGAGTAGTATTGGCCCGTTATCGCCTGCGCCACCATTAATGCGCTGTACTTGCTCCCCGATTGGTCGGTATTTTTTACTCATGTTCGGGTTTTTTTTAAGTATTTTCCCCATAACAAAATTATGACTGTTTCAAAAACTGAAGCTAGTAATACTATTAAAAACTGTTCTGCTTAGTTGGTGAGGGGGCTTTTAGCTCTTAGGTACAACTTAAAAAAATGAAAGGTTATAAATAAAAAAAAAAAAAACCCGATTTGTCGGTGTTTTTCGTTAATAACTCTTTAACAAAGCCCGACCTAACATTTTCGCTAAGGAAAAAGTTGTTTAAAATCACCTCAGGAATCACCCCTTTCAAGGAACTGCAACCTTTTTGTTACACCCTGTATATATGTATACAGGGTGGGACAATAACTATTAGCACCTCAGATATCTCGGAAACTATAAGTTTCACAGAAATATTTGCTGAAATAAAATTGCACAGTACGAAGGGGGCCATCCGGTGGCGATAATAGTTTTTTTGCAGGTGGAGGTACTTCGGACATTTGAAGGTCACCTCCATTTTTTAAATGGATCGGTATATTTTTGCTTCCATATCATGATAGAGGATCTTAAAACGAGTTCAACGACCTATTACATAAGGTCATTGAAGGTCATAGAAAGTAGAGAAAGTAAATGAATCGCCTTTCTCTACTTTTTATGACCTTCAATGACCTTATGTAATAGGTTGTTGAACTCGTTTTAAGATCCTCTATCATGATACGGAAGCAAAAACATACCGATCCATTTAAAAAAATGGAGGTGACCTTCAAATGTCCGAAGTACCTCCACGTGCAAAAAAACTATTATCGCCACCGGATGGCCCCCTTCGTACTGTGCAATTTTATTTCAGCAAATATTTCTGTGAAACTTATAGTTTCCGAGATATCTGAGGTGCTAGTAGTTATTGCCCCACCCTGTATATATGTTTGTTGCAAATTGTGTCACTAATGTATAACGACGACAGTGAGGATGAGAGAGCTCCAAAGTGCTCACGTGTCCTGGTCTGGACAGCTTTGGTTACATGATACCCGAGGAGCACGATGAGGTATTTAAGTGTCATACTGGAGATCACTTCTCACAGACCCTGAGTGACCAAAACTCACGAACTCTAGGGCAGCAGAGAAAGTTACTTCTTCATTAAGCTCGATGTCACGCGCAGTACGAAAGTAGCCCTGGACCTCGACACATGCACGAAGGTCGTGCGCCAAAAACTGCAATGCATGCTTCATAAATATTCCCATTAGAGCTCTAGAGGGATGCGGTCGTCTACCTTAATAATCAAGAAAGTTACGTTACGCATTCTTGAGGCCATTCCGCACGATGCATGTGTCATATTAAATACTAGTTACCGTAAACTTTCGAGCCAGTCGAGGGGATTTTAGAAAAACCACGTGCGGTAAGTAGGAGGTGGGTAGAATTACGGAGTATGACGTTGTTTGTGGCGGACTCTGAAACGGACAAGTTAACAGGTACCTGACGCGAGTGTTCCGCAGGTGGACGAAAGAATTCCAGACTGAGATGCAAACGGTGATCGTGTGACGACTGAAAGAGAGCAAGCTGCTCAAGAAAAGAAAACAAACCTTGTTCGTTAAACTTTCGGGGAGTACTTCAACACGAAGGAAGAGAGTGCCAACTGTCGCTGGAACGGTAATGCAATTTCCATATCGCGGGATTGAATATCGGGGGCAGGAACCGTGACAAGCATAATACCGCGGCGTTTTTGGAGCGAGGACAAAGCGCGTGTAGCTAAAGCGTATTAACAAACGCAATAGGAAGTTTCCGTCGGTCGAATTAACGCGGTGATTAAATCGAAAGAGGAAAAAGCTGAGTAAAACAAGAGACGGTTCCCTTTTCCCAGCTCCACTACAGTAGTTCATTTAAATTAGCGTCTCTTTAACCCGCCCGTAATTCCACAATGTTTTCCGCAAACGAGCGCCCGCGCGCGCGCGCACGCACGCACACCGACGCGGTGGAAAGTTTGCCAGGATATTATGAGGCACATAGATCACATTTAGCATTAATTAGCGCGGTTCCCGCTGTAACGAGGGACAAAGTTGCCCGACCCGTTGGAAGATTCGACTGAATTTGCGGTGATGCTGGTGTCTATCGATCTGAATTTAGAAAACTTTGAGAATTATGAGTAAAAATATTTCCTACGAATACTTTTACAGGAAATACGAACTTTTTTTAACGTTTAGTGTTAATGATACCGTTATGGAATATTGTAAGCTTCAAGGAGAATTTTAAAGCATTCTGCTATTTATTCATGCAAATAATGATTACAATCATCTAAAGAACTGAAAATAAACGACATGATTTACTCGTGAATTTCAACCAAAAAAATTTGAAATAATGAAAGTAAAACTGTAGATTGCAAACCGATTATGTTTATTAACAATGAATTTATAAATAGACATTGCACAAACATTTCCACACATGGTTTAACAGTTTAACAGATAAAAATATTAAAACTGGATCGTACCGTTGCTGGTCCATAAACTGGGAATATTTATATACGGTACGTGATTTCGTTTCTAAAATTTTAATTTTAGTTATCTTTCATTTAAAAAAAAAAAAAAAAAAAAAATAATCAAGCTTTCACGAAAGTAAACCTTAAACTTTTAATCTACTGTTGCCAAGTAAAATATACAAAAAATTACGAACTACCATCGTGATTTAAAAACTGAATATAAATTATAAAAAACTTTGCAGCATTGTTTTGCACTATTCTGTACATATCGCAAAAAATACACTAAAAAAATGATTTGAAACCATCTTTTAATATCTGTGGCTGCAAGGAAAAACGATGCAAGTCATATTTCAATAAAAAAAAAAAATTGAGTTTGTGCCATAATTCAAGTCTAGAAACCAGAATTTATATTATTATCACAGAAAAAGTCTATAAAATGAATTTTTCCTCCGAATATGAGATTTTAATAAAATTCGAGACAGTACAGGTGATCAAAACTTTAAACGCGAATATCTCGAAAATGAAAACTTGTGACATGCAGAATTTTGCTTTATAACCACACATATAACGTATAGGTTGTGTACCCGATAGCTATTAAATTTTACAATCCTTTAATTTGTAAGGATTAAATCTCTTCAGTATGTAAATAAAAAATGAACACATTAACATATGCCAGAGTGCAAAACTTGAAAAACTGTTGTTTAAAAATTATGGAAGAAACGAGTCTAATAATATTGATGAGTTTAAATGAGTCTGAATGAGTCTAATGAGTTTAAAGAATCTTTGAAGACTCCAACATGTTTTTTATTTCTTCAATATTTTTTTAAATGAAATCTTAAGAGCCGTTACACAGGAACAACAAGTCACCAAGAGACCAAAAATCGATTTAGCGACCGATTCTGTAACCGATCCGGCGACCAACAGTGTCGTCAATGTAACATTATATTTTACTATCTATCTACTAATTATGATACCTAATTATGGTTATCATACTTGATGAAGTTTCAGGAAGCAAAGTAAGATTATAAAACAGTATTCAAGCTGCTGTCGTAAAAGAGAGGAAAATAAATTTTATAGAGTATTAGACCCTTTACACAGTTGAGCGGAGCGTACGCGCTACGCGCGCGGAGCAGATTTCGCTGTTTTATATGGCAGCATACACAAAATACAGAAAATGCAACCCCAAATTTTATACAGTTTCAAAGTTAAATACCAGAATCGAATCATCGGAGTACCCTAAATACTGTTAAGACGTTAGCTAGTACACCATTATTACAATCCCCGGAGAAATCTGGCGGGTTTCTCCTTCACGTGCAGACCATGCATTGTGTACGCTGCCACATAAAACAGCGAAATCTGCTCCGCGCGCGTAAAGCGTACGCTCCGCTCAACTGTGTAAAGGGTCTTAAACATTTTTAATCTTTAGAAGCTGTATAAATGTAACGAATGAAAAGTAAATGAAAAGTGACCCACAAATCGCAAATTTCATTTATGAGAGATAAGGGTAATAGTACGGTTAGGGGAGGCAGCTCCGATGACCTTGCCTTGACGTATGTTGTCAAAATCACCCTCCTGAGTGACCTTGAGAAAGTTTCAGCTATTGTTCATTGTTTATTAAAAAATTATTAACAAAATAATTTACATCAATATAGCAATTTCTGTATCGATTTCCAACACTCGTTAGGCCTAAGTTAGGCTTGAATTAGACATTTTGGAGGTTCGGGTTAGTTCTGGGTTACATTCTGTCATTTAAGTACCGGGAATGCAGAATCACTGTTTGGTCCAAGGTGCGATCTACAGAGAAATTATACTGTATGTTCATAACAATATTTTTACAGTAAAAGGATTATTTTAGTGACCCTAATTTGATAAAGATCTTAAGTACCACACTTTGGACGCTGATAAGCCTCTAATCGGGACGAGACACCATCTTTTAAGTTACTGTATTCTTCGATATCCTTCTTCTTCTACTCATTTTCAGTTTTTCGGTAGAAGAACAATTTGGGAAATTTTCCTTTTCTTCACTATAAATCGCCAGTAATGTACGAAGCACGGAGTCCACCGTTCGGTTAATGTTTCTTTCTGGAAAATTTCATCTGCACGCGTGCATCGTGGTGGCGCGCACTTTAAATCAACCTACAGACAGGATAGGCGCGTAACGTTACACATGCGGCAGATGTTACAGTTAAATCAGCCGCCTTCGAATAGCAAGCCGCAGAAACTATCTGTTCCGGTGTCAAAACAGCTGTGCTTAATTAAACGCACACAATGGGAGTGTTGCGGGACGCGCGGTTGCGTCTCGTCGTCTCAAACAACCAGCTTAATCGCGAATGATTAGCTGTCTGTAGTTAGCAAACGCTCTACGATGACGGATTTCTGATAGGTCAGATCACTTATTGTTAGAGTATCATGAGAATCACTATGCTGATCACGATTATGAGACACTGATTCGTGCATGAGTAGTTACAACTGACATCAGTTGGATGATTCGGTTCTATTTTTCAGAACGCAGAACCTGAGAGACATTGCTTGTTAGTTGGGACTTTATCTAATAACACGTATTCGTGCATAGAAACCATTTACTATCACATTTTGTGTGTTTCGTGAGCACTGGTCACCTTACCTCAGCGTATCCTTCAAAACCAAATTTATGTGCTTCGAATTGTAAATCTGGGTAACTGGGTCCTGAAACTGAAGAAGTCTACAGTAACGAGCATCATTGCATCTTCCGTTTGTTATGTGAGTGTAGCGTTCACCACTGTACACACCTAAATGCGTGTAGAATAAATAATAAATTGATAAGGCTACATAGCCTAAGATACCTGATCATGTCGCCTCATAGCAATAGGTTATTCACTGTGTATGTGCTCAGGGATATCGTACCGACCTAGTTGTACGCTGAACTCCATGTCGTCGATTTAGGTTGACGTAGATCAGTCTTCGATGTCTTCGAATGGGTCTAGTTTAGGGTGCCGTATTCAGCAGCTGAACATCGATGGCGATTAAACAGACCAAGAGCAACCTGAACCACTGTGCGTAGTTCCAGATGAATGTAGGCCGTGTAATTGTGGATATAAATTGAATACTACGCAAAATGCAATCAGAATTAATGCAGCACCGAAAATATCTAGTAACTGTCGCGTGACACCTCAGTAACAGTAACTTTATTAAACTAGTATATTCAGTTTTGGGGGTTTGCTGGGTGTCGCTCGACAATTTCTGGATATATCTAGCATTCGAGAAGACGAGAAAGTAGTGCCGTTCTTTCGTAGGTAGCTCCATGAAGATGCGACGGGGTCCCAGTGGCACAGTAAATCACACCGCAGCCACTCGATCTGCCCGGTGGACGGCAATTACCGTCGTGAGACCCGAAAAAAGTAGAACACATACGTCCACGTTTAAATCTCCGTCAACTGGCCTGCTGATCGTCGACTTGCTGGCTGAGGAATAAGGGGACACTTCCGAAAAGGTCTTCCTTTCCGATTTGTCATTACATCCTCAACATGCCTGGGGCGCGAGTTTGTGCATCCCGTACTTCATCAGCGAGGAATCGAAGATTGGATTTTGGAGGAAAAAGGTTTTCGACGGATTGAAGTTCTTGAATCCCTGTTACGCGATTCTGCGAACGAATTTTTCTGATTAAGGAAAGACTTCGCCGTCAAAGTGTGTGATATCGTGATTCTGTTCACGTTATAAAGAGTTCAGCTCGTAGTAGCTTGATTACGGACGAGACTCCTGCGGATTCACGATGACGCTTCGCCTTTCGATTTTTCTTTAACGTCTCCGGTGTAAATTTGACTAACGGAAAGGAAAACATAAATTAACTAATTATTATTAAATAATAATAATAATAATAATATTTATGTACGGGAATTCCCTTTAGTTAATAGATAGAAGTAGATGATGTAAATACATATAAAATACATATAAGACGCCACGGATTAGTTTACGCATTAAAGCTCTGAGTTCTCAGTATCTTACAAAGTTCATTTAGGGAGATAGAAAATAGATCTATATCTTTTATATGGGTATTAGCACTCGTCATAGCTCTGTTTATGGAGTCAACACAAGTTGAACTAAAGGTCGGTAATCTTGGATAGAACAAATCACACTGGCGAAATCGTCTTGGAGGCGCATAGAATTCAATTCTTTCAAGAAGTTCAGGACAGTTTATATGACCATTGATGAATTTGTGAAAGAAGACTAGATCGGCAATTATTCTTCGATCAACTAATATTTGTAGTTTTAACGATTTAAGGTGTCTGTTATAGTCATGATCTGTGATACTCATAAGATTACCAAGTATGCGTGCCACAAGTCTTATAAACTTGTGCTGAACTACTTCAATGAGACTGATGTATTTTTTTGTGAAGTGGATTCCAAACCACCGACGCATATTCAACATAAGGCCTAACAAACGAAGTGTACAGCAGCATAAGGGATTCTTTATTATTGAATTATTATTTACTATTATTTATTATTATTTAATTATTATATAATATTATTTACCGATGAATTATAATGATTCCTGTAATTAAGACAAGGCGAAGAGGAGACTCCTAGATCCTTAAGTTCATCTACTTGCTTGAGTATATTACCGTGTAATTCATATGAAAACAGTATTGGATTACGAGAGCGAGAAGCTCTCACTGCTACACACTTCGAGATGTTAAGCCTGATGTTATTTCCAATACACCATTCTCAAAACCTGATTAAATCAGACTGAAGGTCACACACACCTTGCAAACTCTGTATTTTCATAAATATTTTTAAATCATTAGCAAACAGTAGAAAATCAGTTTTTGCAAAAGTATCACACAGGTCATCAATAAGAATGATAAATGGAAATCAGTATATCAGTATATATGGAAATCAGTATACATATATAAAAAAAAAGCTTTCTGGAAATCAGTATATATAGTGTCGACTTGGAGTTTTTGTTCAAGGGCAGCCGAGACAAAGCAGTTATGCACCGCTAAGCTCGTTACAGTAAAAAGTAAATTTAGAAATTAGCAACTGTCATGATATTTCTTTCAATCTCTCTCTTCGTTCATGTTAACAGCAGTATCATATTTACCTCAATATTTGATGTGCGAGCCCTACGAGTGAGACAGGCTAAGTAGTTGATTCATTCTAACAGAGCAGCGTTGAAGTAATTCCTTCCAGAAGTGTGGAGTCATTGTCAGGCTGACAATTCGATAATCAAAACTAATTACGCCGTATGAATCACCTTCCTAATGGACGCTTATTTACCGCAGGCTTATAAGTAAAATTAAGTAAATCACCCCGTATAATTGGCCGTCGCCGCAAGCCAATAATTCGATACACCTCGAACTCGTTTCGTCATTACTTCTGCGCACGACGACGACCGCGAACAATTACGCTAATTAACGAATCGATGGAGCTCTCCCGCCGCACAACTTATCATTTCAATCTGCACGTCGCTCGTCTAGCCCGCGGCTGTTTGGCGGGAGGAGGTGGAGACTTTTAATGAATTACAAAACAAAGCAAGGAGGGAAGAGGGATCGAAAAGTTTCGCCTTTCGCTTCCCTCGTCTACCGCATGTCTGGGTTTCGCTTTCGCGGGAAGTGCCCCTCATTCTTGCTGTTCTCGAAGTTCTACAGCGAAACCGAGCTATTCGGAAACCCGTCGCGACTGTGTGGGTCACGGCTCGTTTCAGGGACGGTCTTTCACCGAAGAAATCGTCGAGTTAGAATGTTCGTGGTTATAGAACTTAATACGCAACGAAGAATTATGAGCTAAGGAGTGTTAGCTCCGACAATTAAACGTGTACTCGTGTTGGTACATGGTCGACTTTGTTGAGTCGAGTGTGCGACGTTATTTGTCCTTTTTCGATAATACCCTTAATTAAAGAGTTAAAGGAAAGGAGGCAGCGAATTAAAAGGTAGGTAGAACGAAATTACCTAACGTAATCACGGTCAGATTGGCTGCAATAATATTACTTCGCATGTTCAGTGTGTATCGTCGCGAAAATAGGATGCTGACCGTCAGTAGACTAGGCAATCGGTGGGTAATTAATTAATGCGTCGCCCGTCAGACCCTCTTCCAATATACCGTGTCCCAGGAACGCTGCAAACCGCTGATAACTGAAGCGACTCGTTGGGTGGTCTTGTATTTCGTGGTTCCGCCGGAAGTTAATGTATTTTCGTTCAGGTCATTTCTCTGATAAAGACTGTAGTGTTGGAAATCGGGCGAATAACACCGATTCTATAATAATAAATATATTTCGGGAATTGCACGCATTACAACAAGAAACTCGTACTCGGACACGTCTAACAAGGAAACATTCCGAGTAGGAAGTCGCAATATCTAGCGGATATTGGTACTGCTAGAAACCTTAAACACGGTCAAAATGATCTGTAGAATATTAGTCGCTAATGGCTTGTACAATACAAGAAAATAAAAGTATTCTATAGCTACTCGGCAAGGTCAGAAGGTAACGAAATCATTTCTTTCATCATAGTATCTAAACGAATCTTTTTAGGCTAAAAGTAGGAGATTCAAAGATTTCAAGCCGATTCTTAGATTAGAGATTCTCAAAGTTGAAATTAAAAATTTTGAGATTTCGTGTTGTAAATTTCAAGATACCCAGTTACAGTTTTAGAGATTTTCAGAGTTAAAATTGAAAATTTAAAGGTTTGAAACTAGAGAATTTGAAAATTTTTAAGTTATAATTGAAGATTTGAATGTTTCAAGTTGGAGATACGAAAATTTCAAATTGAACGGTTGCAAAGTTAAAATTCAGAATAAGTATAATTAGTTTTTAAATTTCTTCTTCTAGATTTTCTATGCTTCTTGAAACGATCAAATTTACTCACATTGCATGGTATTACAATTTTTCAACAATTCTAAACGCTTCAAATTCCAGATTGAAAGATTTTTTAAATGCATCATAGTATTTAAAATTAAATATTACTATACTATTTTTAGTGCCGTATGAGCCATTAGCAGCAAGTGTTCTACAGATCTCTTTAAAGATCGACAATCCTTTAGTAGTCGGCTACTCTTATTTTGTTCAGCTTGAAAAAACGAACGTTTAAATAGAAAGCTTGTTAAACAATAATAATAATAATAATAATAATAATAATAATAATAATAATAAATTTTAAATTGAATTTTAAGTCTCTGAATTTTAAAATATGTACATACTACAAAACGAGGTTTTCAAAACTAAAAGAAAATAAATGCTTCTGAATTTTGAAATGATTCGTAAATGATTGTAAACAATTACTTTATTCTAAAACGAGACGCATATTATAAAATATAAAAACTTGCTTTAATTATCACACGAAGGTAGTCAAATAAAAATTTTCTTTATGTAATCATTTAAGTTTGCAGTTTGAGGTTATAGATGCGATCATCGAAGATAAGAAAGATGCTCAATCGAGACTCCGAGGAAGGATGGGTACCGCCGAATACAGTATTTTCTCGGTATCTTCTCGCCGAAACCACACGCTAAGGACTCCCTGGTTATCCCCACTATCTCCCCTCCGCGGGAAGGGGGGTCCTCCTTCAAACACGTAAAACGCTTGTTGCTTGCGCTTGTTCCCCATCGTTTGTTTCTGTCTTTGTTCAACCATCGCGCTGATAAGGACAAAAACAAAGACAAAAAAAGCGCAAGCAACAAGCGTTTTACGTGTTTCTACCCTTACATGGGAGCCGGCGCGGCGCTCGGTTGCCGCGAGGGATCGAATATCCGTATGAAGCAATACTAATCCAACGGCAGAAAAATCGTAATTTTCATCGGATCTTGACGAGCGTGACACGAATCGATTCCTTATGCTCTCGCGATGAAGAAAAAAACCAAACACGATGTAAATCGAGTTATAATTAACGAAATTACGGAAAAACTTGATTTACGCATAAAAATGCTAATTTCGTTAAAAATAGGCCGATTTATATGAAACTTGGTATTTTTTTAATCAGGAGAATGCAAGGAATCCAGGAGTCTAACTTTTTTAACGCTACGGTAAAAAATTAGAGTCGCCAAACAATCAGCAGAAAAACTCATCGGTCCAGTGCCCTCGAGACGTCGCGTTCTTGCTCGTCTCGAGCATTACTCCCTCTTTCTCTTTCGCGCGCTATCTCTTTCTACGTTAGGAACGCTAGAAAAAACGTTGTCCCCACACGATACACGCTCCCGTCCGGTTCCGAGGCGCGAGAAGATATCGAGAAAATACTGTATTCCGGGTAAGATTAATAACCTGTAAGGTTTAGTATTGCCGAGCAATAATATTTCTTACTGTCCGGGTTGTGAAAGATTTTGTTTTGTAATATCCACGAATGTGAATTTAGCATGAATCGAAAGATCTGGCTTATCGTTCGATTGTCCTGTCTAAAGAAACTGATTCATTTAGTAATTTTAACCGTTTAAAAAATGTACACAGGATGTTACTTTTGAATGTTCAGAATATGTCCTGAGAATGTCGATACAGTACATACATATATCCTGAGGATATTCCACTTTGTAACTAGTACCTTACTAGAACGTTTAAAGAACTTCATGTGGACGTATAGGGGACATATCGATCTTAACGGGACGTTCTCCGAATGTACGAAACGTCCAAAACAGATATTCTGTGGACGTACATAAAATGTGTTTGTGCTACCTGGGAAGCTATCGTTAGATGGGAACCTAACTTTATGTTGATATACGTAATTAAGAAAGCAGGACATTTTGTAATTACCCTCGACAAAAAATGTATCGCTGTCAATGTCACGTTGAATATTTAACAATCGCCACAATTTTATCACATTATTTTTCATGAATCAGGTACAGTAAAATGTATTTCTTTATATGCTATAAGATACAAAAGAAAAATGTACAAGTGTACTAGATAAACAATAACACTATCCTTAAAAAAGACAGAGAAGGAAACTTGACAAAGAAATTTCTTTTTCAGGGAGTTTCTTCATTGAAAGCAATCAAATTATGCTATGATCATTTTCATGTCGTGAAAAACGAAGGAAATAGTTACGTGGCCTACTTTAGTTGAGACACTTTGTATGCATATAAATCGATTTTAGAATATACAAAGAATATATAAAGAAACTGTGTTTATTTAAAGTAAATAAATCCATTTTATTCATTTTGTTTGATGATTCGCTGCAACAGAAGTTCTCGCGATTCTACAAGCCTAATAATTTCTCCGAACAAGATTATACACTTTCAGACTGCGAGAAACACAGCTTAATCCGTCCGCCTGCTACCAAAGCTGTCTTTTAGCGGGTTGCTCTCCGAGATTTGAGCGAGTTCACGCGGGTACATAATGTAATTCGCGTCTACGCTTTCCCTCGAAGATAGTTACCGTTTTACTATTCTTCTAAGAAGGGATAATACCGGTATGCTTATTATTCGCTTCAGGGGAGCTGTTTTGAAAGCACCGCCGTATTCTATAACGACCAAGAAATAATTGTACACGAGTACTAATACGCAGAAGGATGAGAGCAGCAATATTCCATCACGAGAGGAATACGTCGATACGGCCATTTTTGGACGTTAGGCTGCGATTTATCGCCATTTCTTAAACGAATTTTAAGCTATAAAATAGAACCGTCTTGAAGGACAGGAAGTGGCAGATTGCGAAGACGTAATGTAGCGAACCAGATAATTTAATTTTTACGGATAAAAATTAATGCATCCAATTTTGTACATGCTGCACAATGCAGGAATACCTTTGTGGAAATTGTTATACATGAATTCAAGAGTAGAGATGAGGCAGAATATTTGACAAGTAGGTTTGAACTTTGACCGATTGAATTCGAATGCTCTAGAAGTACTATCAAAAATGAATGCAGTACTTCTAATTTTATACTTTAATCTTGATATTTTTGCATAACTAGGGGAGACCGGATTCAGTTGATACAAAGAAATTATTTTAATACTAAGTATACGTAACTCTCTTTGGGCGAGATACGTGAAGTATATCGTTCATTTCTTTATTGTGATCTAGCGTACATCTGTATGACATGGCGTTAGCAGTCATTTGCCAATGCTTTTCGTTTTTATAGAAGAAAACTAAATAAGTGCATTGACTTTGCAATTGGTCAGGAGTAATTTAAAACCACGATAATTACATTTTCTTACTTGGTCTATACAGGGTAGTAAAAGTATAGGTTTAAATAATTAAAAAAGTGAAATAGGAGAGCCCAAATGGAAAAAAATATCCTATAATATAATGTCGGATCTGCCTGCATTTTGCAGTAATAATACTTTAAAGTTAACCAGATGCAGTAATAATGCCTTAAGTCGATAGGCTAATCGGAAGGCTCTAAAATTTTACAAACACATTTACAAGCAACGGTCGAGTGACAGAGTCTTAATGCATTTTGTTGTATCTCTTGTAGTTTAACTGTTATAAAGCTTTAAATATCGGGAATCTTTCTAAGAATGAGCGTCGATAACGCATACAGAAGAAGATGGAAAGCTTAAGAGCTTCGCCCATATACCAGAGTTAGTATCCATCTCAAAACCATAAGCTAACTTTAAGGCATTATTACTTCAAAATGGAGGCAGATCAGACACTGTGTTATAAGATATTTTTTGTTCCATTTGTGCTCCCCTCCCACCGCTTCAAATATTTAAACGTATATTATTTACACCCTGTATACTCCATACTCTTTTTATAAACATATTTTTATATTATGAGTTCCCATGCAAAAAGTTGATACGTTTTTTCTAGGACATATTGATACACCGTATGAACTTGTTCTAAATATTCTGAATCATATGTCATTAATATTGTTGCACATACTAACGATTCTTGTATTATTACTTTACGCCAAATTAATTATATCTAAAATATTTAATGTACGTGGTCTATTTTTAATTTCCCGATTTATAGGGAAGTTATTGTATGATTTAATTCGTTCTCAAACGTAAAGAAACTGCACATGAATACAATAAACTCTCGAAAAGAAGTCACGACTACTCCATTGTAGCCTAGGACCTTATCATCATATTTGACCTGCTATGCGACAATATTTGCGGGAATTTACCAATTTTATTGCGAGATCCTTAGTTGATTGGTTTTCTCGCTCAATTAAAAATGTGTTTTTCTCTCAAACTAAGTAATATAATTTTTTTTACCTTTGTTGCGTCACTTTCAGGATTTCGCCCACTGTGCGACGGAGCGATCCATCATCGTTTCTAGGCGAGCGTTTGTGACAGGTAATTCTATCCTTTTCGCACTGAATCTATTTGAATTACTGTTATGAAAGACTGTGCTTCATGGCTACTCGACTTGGACTCCTCTAGATAGCGTTGAGCATCTAGGAGATACGGCTGGAAGCAGATGAGTTTGCATATGACTATACTAAGTACGCTGCGGACTTTAAGTGAATACAGATGTGCAAAAATTCTACATATGAGAATGCATAAATGCAGAATTGCATAAAATATAGAAAATAAAATATATAATTTAGAAGATGAAAAACACTTTTCTGTAAGTCTTAATTCTGCATAAACGTGTGTTATCCAGTCATAAGGTTGAGGAAAACCCAAATTTAAACTTAGAATGTGATTATACAATGCAGCACTACATGTTATTTCTGTTCATTATAATATGTAGTGCATTAAATATACATATATATGTAAACAATACAATGTATGATACTTCAACCACTAAACGATACCCTTTCTCGTATGTTGCATTCTTTCTCAAGCTTAAATTCAATTATACATACAGGGTGACTCAAATTAATGGGAAAATTCGAAACATGCACATTCCTGATGACAAAACTAATCGAAAAGTCATTTACTATTTTGCGATCCGATGTTCCGTTTTTAAGATATTAGCAGTTAAACAGGGCACACGTATGCGTAGACACACTCAAGAAGCACGGGTCAATGGCCTGAGTCGCGCTGTTCGCACCTGTGTCTGCGTGTACGTGTGGCTGTCTGATCAGCTGATTGGTATTTAGTTTAACTGCTAATACCTCGGACACAAAGCCTCGGATCGCAAAACGGTACAGGACCTTTCGATTCGTCTTGTCATCAGGAATATTTATGTTTCGGATTGTTCCATTATTTTGGGACACCCTGTATACAGGGTGTCTTCAAATTATTTTTCACGTAAATTATTATTATTATAGATAAAAAAATTGTTTTGAAAGTTTTCAAGGTCATTTCAAGGTCACTTTGCACTTTTTATAATCATTATATTAATCAGTGACCTTTAAGTGACCTTAGAAGCATCGGAGAAAAAATTGTTTATTTATATAATCATAATCTACCTAAAAGATAAGTTAAATAGAATTCTTTAACTATTTCGTATTATCGTTTAATAGTTATTTCAAATGACAGGGATTCGTAGACATACTGTATACTTACCTCAAAGTGTCAATTTCAACAACCATATTTTATTTTAAGGATTTAAATTATTACTGAAAAGTAATAAAGTTCTTATCCGGCTGTTTATAATGTAATTATTTTATACCAGTTGCCTTTGGACCCTAGGAGTTCTGCAGATTTCGAAAATTATAAATACTTCGATGTCCAGAGAATCGAACCTTTCATGATGAATACTGGAATTTTAGAAATCCGAATTCTATACTATTTTCTAAATAACGCACTGCATATGAATAGTATTTTATTCTTTTTAGTTTTATTTACTATTTACCATTCTTGTTATTTTTAATACTTACAATTTTTGTTTATAGTTTAATTCTTTGTTTTTATCAGTGACTAAAAGTTGTTACTACATAATGACAAAAATGCAAAAAGTAGAAGAACGAAGAACATACAGATCAGAACAACAAGATCTGGTAAGGTACCCAAAAAAATAATTGTTGATTACAAAATAATTGTGATTTACAATTAGCTGTATACATATAATACATAATTATAACCGGACTTATTTCAATTGTAATGTTATGGGAAATGAAAAATATATAAATGCAGGAAATAATTCATAAGTTTAAGAAATAAAATTTTAAACTATACATCAATTAAGCATGGATTAAAAAATAAACAAATTTTCCTTTACCTTGTGTGCTTAATATTTAAGCAAATTATATTTAAACGTTAAAACTAAGTTTTCTTTATGTATCAAATCAAAATTGTACGTCAACGATTTTTGTTGTGTCAGATCCTGAAATCCGTCTACTGTACGTCGATCTCTTTCGACAGTCTTCATCCTGATATTCTCAGTCAGATGTTTGAAGAAATACGCATAAAATACGCAACTGGTCTCTACAGTGGAACGTCAGTTCAGGTATCCTCGAGTCACTAATTTTCGCCTTCGACTATTTTCTTCAAAGATATTTTCAAGATTTTTCATTTTCACGCATTTTAGATTGGGTGATAATTAATGGATCTATTGCATCTATTAAATAACCCTTTGAATGTTGAGAAAATACATAGATCTTTTGGACTTTTTTTTATGACGAAACAGCTTGATAAGAATTGTTTATTTTTTTAATTTATAAATAACAATTTTTTTAAACGTTATGCGTAGACTGCATAAAGAATACATGAACTATCGAAAACAAAATTCATTTTATAATACTTAGAAGATAAAAGATATTTTTATTTGTCGCCTTTCTTTTTCTATGTCCCTGAAAATACGAATTTGCATAAACATCCGCAGTCTAGTTATGAATCTAATTTAAAAGCTCGTCACTACTATGCGGTCACATGCAACATTTTATTATTATAAGTTGCAGACTTTTTAAGGACCACCGCGCAGTCTTCTAAATACAAGGAACTTCCAAAATACATATACCCATAACTTACCCATAAAATAACCGATTCGGTCAATTTTGACATTCCGGTTTGTCTGCATGTATGTCATCGGTTAATAAAACCAAATCGGTTATTTTACCGAGTTTGCGCATATGAAATGTATGTATGTGGTAGTACACAAGCCAGATAGTTGAGATTCGACAAATAAACGATTCGTCATAGTATGAGTGAGCTGTTACAATAAAAGTTTTTACACACCATATAGAATCCATAAATTCATTTGGAATTTGCAAGACAGTTTCAAACGCATAAGTAAAAACGTGCACTGGCTATCCAGACATGGAATAAGCCTATTCCAAACAGCTTTCTACTAGTTAGACTTTACATATCATTTCAAATTGACTATGCCCCTATATTTGACTAAAAATTAGAACCGGATAACTTCGATCTACTGAAGTATCTAACCGTTAAGCAGAAAAGTCTTGTAATTATTATACGCGTTTGTCTGTTAATGATGAAGTAGTAAGTAGAAATATCTTGTTATCAGTTAGACGTGAAGGGTAATCAATTGAACGCGTGTTCTTTTCTGAAACGTGTTATTTTATTTTAACTCGATCGAGCGCTTATTTCCAACTGACTGGGCCCCTCGCGTCCGAACCCTCTCAGAGGCCCGTACGCGGAAACCGCGCGCCCTCTTTTTCTTTTTCGCGCGCGGCCGTTGGCCAATCCGCTGCCTGTAGCTGCCACTTCCGCGACATCTATATCTCCGCGCAGCTAAACTAAGTCCCTAGAAAAAGCGCGGGACTAGGCGGGGGAGGCACCCCCATGGAAACTTTGCTCCAGGCCCTCGCTCAGCGGCGCGGTCACTCCGAGGGTCCGCGAACAGCCATGTGCTTGCGAACACAGCACCGTTAGGCCTTTCAGAAATTCAAGGTTTATGATGCCTGCTTCAGCTATCGAGGCCTAAAACGTGACTCGATAAAACATACATACAACAAAAGAAACTACAGAAAAAACTACTTGGCTTTCTCAAAAATAGCTTTCTTAAATCGCTAGCATCACAAACCCTGCACGCCAAATGTTTTCCGTTTTACGTGCCGATGGTCGCTACAGACGTAAGGTCTAATATATAAGTAGCAAAGTACGGTACCTAACCAGACAAATATATTTTTCAAAGTAGAAACGGGCACTTACTGACCAGACGAGGTGCACCATTTTATTTCAAGCATAAAGATCATCTTTTGTGAACGACCATTTCACACATGATACACCGGTTCTCGTCCGATCACCGCAGTTAAGATGTGTTGAGCGTGGCTAGTACTTGGATGGGTGACTGCCTGGGAATTCCACGTGTTGTTTGCAACATATTTTTTTTCTATAATCATTATAAAGTTTTCCTTTTTTAGTCACTTCATATTCAATAAATCATACATTATTATATACTTTTTGTATTAATTACTATTTATTATTATTTAACATTTTTAAGTAAAGAAGAAATTGTTTTCATCACTCTAAACCTCTTATTTTGTTAAAAAATTCATTAGTTTGAAAATATATTTCGAAAGCTATAACTGTCATGCGTAAAACATTCTTCATCGAATTACTGACATCCCAGTTACTGCTACTTAACTATATGCTGTCATTTGCGTTAAAAATTACTTTAATTTTTAATAAAAGCATATTATATACTAATACTTATGAGAAATATATGCGGTGTGACGTGCTTTTCGTCCCCGAGCCGTGAATCGAGGCCGGAAGCACGCCGCAAGCCCTTGCCGATCTCTCCACGCCTTTTCGAGAACCGAGGAAGGTTCTCGAGCGCCAGGTATCCGAAGATACCGGCGTGGAGAGAGGCAACTCGCGAAGGTCTTCGGACCGGCTAGCTCGTGCGAATCCGCGGAGAGACGGGCGTGGGTGGAACGAGGGATCAGGATCCGCAGAATTTAGCTCCCACGGCGGAAGGCGAATAAATCAGTGACACGTGTTCGTAACAAAAAGGGTGAATCTATTGAAGCTTCGAGAAAATAACGTAACAAAGAGAAGTGTACACCTTGGCGCCGGTCGCCACGCGGCGGGATCGTCTCGCCGGATATTTTACAGACTCGCGAATCTTTGAATCACGCCTCGATACCCGGAATCTCCCGTTTGCGCGACCACCGAAAAGCCCCGACGACGCAGCGACTCGATAACCACCCGGGAAGGCAAAAGGAGGTCCTTACCGCTCGAAATCCCAAGAGGAACAGGACGAGCCGTTACGACGGCTCGCGCTAGATCAAGATCGCGCTCCCCCCCTCCTTAGGCCTTCCCGTATTGGGTTCTACGCGCGCGACATCGATTATCGCCCAATTAGATCGATCCGCGGAAGACGGTGTCGGCTGCTGGCTCTCTCGGGCTCCTCTTCGCACAACCAGGTCGCGGTTTCGGCCATTCCGAGCGCCACCCCGGCTTTTGCCCGGCGGGAGAGGAACGTCGGGACGGAGTGGCCAATTCCCCCCCCGGCGCAGACGACGCAGATAGGAGCTCCGTGGCCCTGCCGTACTCCTGCGTCGACCTCTAAGACCTTACTCCTCGGGAAAATCGTCCGAGGCAGGTTTGCCCTGGTTGCCTGCCCCCTGACAGGCAACGTCCTCCCCGAACCACGCCGGTTGCCGGAGGAGCCCTAGTCAGCAGATTGGTGGCACGACGTCGGTTCGTCCATTCCCTCCCCCGACGTTTTCGTTGCCACGCGACTGATCTGCTGCCGCTGTTGGTCCGACTTCCTTGCCGTCTTGGTGTTCCGGGTCCGCAATTGTCGATGCCGCACGCATGTCAAACAGATTTTCTGTCAGTTTTTAAGCTACGCTCGAGACTCCCGGTGGTGCACGCCAGCCTCGATAACCTCTGTTCCTCTTCCCTCCCCTTTGGAGAGCGCACACTTGTGACGCGACAAAATGTCACGTCACAGCGGACATAAATATTTACTTATTTAGATACTCATTTGTGGAGAAGTTCGTAGAACTGAAATAGGTTAATTTAATAGGTGATTGAAACGCTAATACCATTCACTGTCATATTATAAATATTATATTAAAAACCTTAATGAATCGCTGAATTATGATCGACATCATTTTCTGTGATCTTTATGTCATCTAAAACATTAAATTTTTGTTACGTTACTGGTTCAAATATCACAATTACACATATTTTTTGCTATCTTGTTTTTTCCTTTCGGTAGTAAGGAAGTTGATGTTTTCACTCTTTCAATCAGCCCGAAAATTTTCACAATTTTATAAAAATTAATGCTATAAAAAAATTAAATATTGCTTTTTCTATCTATGAATTGCAGTTTGAATTACACAGTAAATTTTCTATAGCTTTTTAACTCCGTAATATTTATTTGCTGTTTTAAGTAAAACAGCATCAAGTGACAGTAATTGCATGGCAATTTTTAATGGCAATGGACAGCATTGCAATCGGAAAAACATCAGAAATATATTTTCCAAAATATTATATCAGTAATATGCGTACAATCTTACAAATTATGAATGCTCCAATATTTAACTAATTAATAGAAACTGTTTGCTTCGATCTACTGAAGCCACTAGCTCTTAAGTAGAAAGGTTCAAATCTAGTGATTGTTCATCAATGATTGAAAGTAGGTCAATATTAGTAAATAGAAATATTTTGTTATCAATTGGATGTAAAGTGTAACCTATCTCCTAGCAGTCTAACCTATTTCCTAGCAGACATGTGAAACTGTAGTTTTGTATGTCGTTGTGTGTCATCAATTAGACTACGAGATAAGTAGGTTCCTTTGAGTGGGTACAGTATTAACAGCGACCTATATATTATACCTTTATAATTAACATATCATTGCATTTATTAATTAGTACGAGGAAAAAAATTAATTAATTTTACCATGAAAAACTTGTTAGGTGAACAGATACAAATATTTTTACTTTCTACCTAAAATAAACTACTTTAGATTACAAATAATTTTATCCTAAATCGAACTATAATTTATTTTAAAAACCTAAAATAAATTATTTCAATTGCTGATATATTACAGTACTTTACAAAGAAATAAGTAGCTGGCCCATATTAAAATCTCGGTGTATAATACCACCTCCTCTTTCACCATTTATTTATTTATGTAACATTTACTATCAATATAAAAATACATATAATCCTGACATAAGACGTAACAGTTGTCAATATAACATCACTACAACGTAACAGCTATTTAGTAACAAAATAAATCATTATACAAATATTATTATGAAAACATCTACTTTTTCTATAATTTGTGGTCTTATTTGATCAGTTCATATCACGTTCCTGATAGTAAATAAAAATAAATAATAATAGCACTAAAAAAATAAAGTAATAAAAATAGAAATTATATAAATGGTAATATATGATAGATTTTTATTATTTTGTTAGATTTCGATATTACAAAATAATTTCATTTAAATATATTTGAAAATAATCAATCCATTGATGATAATTTTTACTATTAACTTCCCGATTTATAGGGAAGTTATTGTAACTACACCGAAAATCGAAAATCGATTTTTTGGCAGATCTGCATGTTTCAAGGTTATTGGAGTCATTTTAGCCTATTTTGAACACATTGTTCGTGTGTGTGTGTGTGTGTGTGTGTGTGCGCGCGCGCGTGCGTGCGTACGTGCGTGCGTGCGTGCGTACTAGGGTGGCTCTTATTTACTCTTGATGAAAATTTTTTTCAATTTTTTTTCCACGGCACCCCCTAGAATAGTTCCAATTGATAAAAAAAAAAATGTATGTAAAGTTTGAGCCTGATCGGATAAGGGGAAAACGTGCCCCTGGACCCTTGAAGGTTCAAATAATCATTTTAAAGCAAACAAACTGGATTTTTTTTAACATATCCGCTTTGTTTTTAATTATATAAAAAAATATGTTTAACGGAAGTTGTAGATTTAGATAAGAAGCATGTTTTATGTTCTATGACTTTTTTTCGCGCGAGAAACGATTTTCGAAAAAAATAAAAAAATATAAAAAAAGCTAAAAAATAACTTTATTTATTTCTTTTTAATTTTGAAAATACAAATGTACCTCGAACATATCCTAGTTATAAAGATCGAAAAATACTGTATATTTTTTATACAACTATGAGAGCTTATTTTTTTTTAATTTATGAAATTTCTTAAATAATCGGAAAGCTATACACATTTCTGTAATCAAAATTGATAAATGATGTGTAAAGTGAAATAAGATGTTTTTGAAAATAAATAGTTTATTCGTATGTAATTATTTACAATTGTTAGTTACGGGATAAAGTCTCTTTTTTACAATCAGGAAACTTCTTACGGTAATCATTTACAATTTGAAGAACATATTGAATTAGATGGCCAATTCCTTTAAGCGGAACTATCGTCTTGGTCTAAAAACAGAGGCTTTATTAAAAATTTAGAATTAGTAAATAAACTGCGGGTTGTCAATGATACTGCAGAAAGAGGTGTTCAATTAATGGAAGACAATAATGAATTATTTACAAAAAAAGAGAAACAAAAACAATATGTTCTTCAAATTGTAAATGATTACCGTCAGAAGTTTCTTGATTGTAAAAAAGAAACTTTATTCCGTAACCAACAATTGTAAATAATTACATACGAATAAACTATTTATTTTCAAAAACATCTTATTTCACTTTACATATCATTTATCAATTTTCATTACAGAAATGTGTATAGTTTTCCGATCATTTAAGAAATTTCATAAATTAAAAAAAAAATAAGCTCTCACAGTTGTACAAAAAATATAAATTCTTTTTAGATCTTTATAACTAGAAAATGTTCGAGGTACATTTGTATTTTCAAAATTAAAAAGAAATAAATAAAGTTATTTTTTAGCTTTTTTTATATTTTTTTATTTTTTTCGAAAATCGTTTCCCGCACGAAAAAAAGTCATAGAACATAAAACATGCTTCTTATTTAGATCTACAACTTTTGTTTAACATATTTTTTTATATAATTAAAAACAAAGCGGATATGTTAAAAAAATCCAATTTGTGTGCTTTGAAATGATTATTTGAACGCTCAAGGGTCCAGGGGCACGTTTTCCCCTTATCCGATTGGGTTCAAACTTTATACAAAATTTTTTTTTATCAATTGGAACTATTCTAGGGGGTGCCGCGAAAAAAATTCTAAAGTCAAAAATAAGAGCCACCCTAGTGCGTACGTACGTACATATGTGATCAAATTTTTCGTTAACGTTTTCTAAAAAACTAATAATGAAATTAAAATGATCGATGATGCAATCGATGTGTATCAATGTAACTTAGAGCTGATTAGATTTTGTTCTAATTCGGACTAGTAGTTTTTTAGTTTTTTAAAGAAAACCTAACTTAATAACGCAATGTAATGGGAGAATATAAATTTATGAGCGAATAACTAAACTGAAATAATACATATACATATATTATTACTATTATTATATATACACACACACACGCGCGTGCGCGCACGCACGTGCACACACGTGTGTGTGTGTGTGCGTGCGTGCGTGCGTGCGTGCGTGCGTGCGTGCGTGCGTGCGTGCGTGCGTGCGTGCGTGCGTGCGTGCGTGCGTGCGTGCGTGCGTGCGTGCGTGCGTGCGTGCGTGCGTGTGTGTGTGTG
This sequence comes from Perdita meconis, assembly GCA_030770465.2. Classification (NCBI taxonomy): domain Eukaryota; kingdom Metazoa; phylum Arthropoda; class Insecta; order Hymenoptera; family Andrenidae; genus Perdita; species Perdita meconis. The sequence goes on along the minus strand of JASKOS020000015.1, from coordinate 5,467,443 downwards.
TGTGTAAGTAGAAAACTATTAAATTTCCTCGAATACGAATAATTTTCTAATTAGCGACAATTAATAATGGTAATAATAAATTACAACTCGCAAATCGGTCAAAAAAGGGTCACACACAAAATAAACATGAATAGCTATAGGCATTACTAAAATAAACATGAATAGCTATAGGCATCACTACTCGTGAGCGAACGTAGAAAGTTTGTGGATGCTGCTTTCGCCTGTTACCGATTCGGTTACCCGACAGAAAACCGTATCGTATCGTCTGAACGGGCTGTTATCAAGGCGTTCCATTGTAGAAAAAACCAAAAGATCTAAGTATTTTCTCACTGTTCAAACTGCTATTCCCCTTAAGCACTATTCTAAGAATAAGTAAGACTACTCGAAAATTTGTCAATTGATTTAATTTTGTCATTTGATACTAGGATGGAAACTCTAGAGTGAAACTTTATCTTCTGGTATTTGGTTGACCTAATATCCTCTCCCGAGTGAATCGAAAGAAAACACAGTCGAGTACCTATCGGAATACGTTTTCAGCATTTGAGATATACATTTCATTAGTCGCTGAGGCGTATGCTTAAGAAGTGAAGACCCATCGGGAAATTTCCTTTCCTCAACATACTTATTGATCTGTTCCTTGTCAGTATGCCTCACAACGCGGTTAGTATAGTCGCTGAATGAATGAAGCGCGTCTCGGGGAAGGCACAGTAGAGGTTTATCATCGAGAACGGTTGCAAATTATGTATCGATCTCGTTTCTACCGGGAGCGATCGCATCGACAGCGTAGCAGGCGAACTAACTCACCCGAGTCGGAGGCGTAAATTTCGATATATCGAGTCTTGGTAAGCTGAAACATCCGATCCTAAATTTATGTCTCGACGATGAGGGACTTTTAACGAAGGCAGAAGATCGATTGGCCCGAGTTCTCGCACGTGCATCCACGAGTGCGCGTCTCCCGCGGAATTCTCGTCCACCGAAACATCCTGTTTCGTCCGAATGTAATCTGCTGATAGCCAAGTGATTTCTGCCGACGACAGCTTATAAATTACGTTTACTCCGCGCCGGAAGTGTCCTCGGAAAAGCAGGGGGTGCGCTCGAATTTCGAATGAGAATCACCCATGTATATCGCTCTTTTGCCCCGGACGACAGCTTATGAATTACCGTTCCCGTTCCGTTTTAAAGTTCCGTGCGTGTTACTAGGAACCCGTCCCAATTTCCCTTGTTTGCCGTCGTTCATTGACAAAGGGAGGTTCTAGGTATCGAGTTTCATACTACATGATATTTAGCATGTTATAGGAATAATTGATGACAAGGTAAGCATAGTAAAGGTTACTAATTTAACACTTTGATTGCTGAGTCGGTTTATGCAGATCGACTAAAGTTTTGTATAGGGACACTTTAAGTATTATAGTGAATAAAAATTTATTTCACATATGCATGGCGGTACTCCTGAGTGCTGCATAAGATTGCTTAGCTAAAATGTTCTATCTAACAGTTTCTCAGTCCAATTTATTTGTCTAACATCTAGAGTATTCATAGACGTATTTGTTTAACAATTAACATATAAAAAATATAGACTTTTTTACAATGTTTTTCTTCGTACCTGTCAAGTTTATTTGCAATCTTCTATGTATAGGTGATTATAAGCAAATACGGTGTTTATACGGATGAAAACAACGCATGAAATACGTATTTTTAACCATATTTGGCTAATTTGTAAAGCATTCAGGAAGGTCCAATGCGTGATATCTCTTGAGTCGTTGTATGCGTTGATTACTGTCAAGGAGGTTTGGAGGGATTTCGGTTTTCTAATATGTTTATGTATTTTGTATAATATCCTGTAATTTTTCTCTTCATTGTCTGTACTTCAAGATTTTGATGAAGTATCTCGTTTCTAATATATCATAGTACATTTGCGATCCTTGTTAGAGTTTATGACTGGTATCTCTGTAATATCTAAACTGCAGATGTTTATGCGAATTCATATTTTCAAGCGCATAGAAAGAGAAAACTAACTTAAAGAAAAGTGCCTTTCACCGTTTAAGTATTATAAAATTTATTTTATTTTCGATATTTCATATATTTTTGCATCTATTCATATCTTTATTCATTTTAGAATGTTTAAAATCGCCATAAATGCATAAACATCCGCAGTCTAGTAATATCTCTATATTCAAATTTCTCACAGAACCCTAAAGTTGTGTTCCGTATGTCCCTATTTTGTAAATTAATGTCCTGTTGTCCACTACTAATTTTTACAATATTTATAAGGTTGGTATAATTTTTCTGTTCAACTCGTACTTAGTGAGCTTCTATATAGTTCCCATGGGAAATAGAATAGCTTTTCAAGAATGAAACAGTGTGAATATTATAACTATGAATAAACTCCTAAACACGTTCAATGTAACAAAAAAAAAAAAAAGAAAAACTGAGATTTGGTGAGCTCTGTTCTGATAGGACTAGCCTAATCACATACAAATGTTTTCTAATACGTATGTTTAGGTACTGAATACAAAATGTATACAATTAGTTGCATATACCTATTCCAGAACTAACTTTTTCATGCCGTTACAATCCTAAAGTATAATTCCCAATCATCCTTTAATATAAGTATCTATAAATCTACATATACTCTGTGAATTCGAGGTTTCCTTCTATTCTCATCGTTGATAGTGCATTTGTATCTGTAAAGTCTGCATATACTATGCAAACTATTTCATCAACAAGTGCGAGACATGAACAATCTTTCAAACATTTGAGCCAACGTAAGGCCACTGACTGAAGATGTTCGTCTACGATAGCTAATATATTTTGAGCAATAAAACTCCTGAAAAATGGAAATCCATGTATTCGGGTCAAAAGGACCGTGTAGCGCATGTACTGGCACACAAATCCTATTCTTCTTATCCATTTCATTCTTCCTGCTTCTTCTCTGCGTGATTTCCTTGCCTTCGGTAAATGAAATATCAAAGAAATCCTCGTCCACGAGATACCGCTTTGCGTGCGGAATACGTAATTCTGCAAAGTCGAAGACTAAGCCTCTGACGAACGCTGTGTGCAGTGAACATAAGTGAATCGAACACTGCCCACGATTGCGGCACCGCTATTGCATTTCGAGGATAATTGCCTAGGCGCGCGCGGCTTCCGCCGTCCCGAAAATTGCTCCGTTTGAACCAAAGTGTCCCAGAGTAGCAGCAGTGCCGTTCGTCTACGCTACCGGATCGTGGACACATCAGTCTTTCCGTCCTTCCGGTCCGCAGGAAGGAGATGGTCGGTTAGTGGGAGGCATGCTCGCACCTCGCAATTTCCTACACAACTTCCACAGTTCGTTCCAACTTCCGGGACACTTATAATTGGTTTCCTGGCACGAAGAGGTGTGGGAGAGTGGCGGCGGAACGAGCAAAGGGAACAACCCCGCAGAAAATCGAGGAATTAGAGGTGAAAAGAGAGATAGCGTGCCTACACGGTTCGGTCGGAGGGTCCGGTTTCCGGTTGGCCATGCATTACCGAAGGAAAACTGCCTGACACCCAAGCGGACGGCTTCTCGAAACTAGGGAAATCAGAATTTCTCGTCCTCGACGAGGAACCAGAGCCCCTGGTCTGTATTCCAAGTTGGAGGGTTTGCTGAACTACGTGCGAGGATTAATTAGTCTTCCAGTGTGATAAATGTTTTAATTAAAGCGTAAAGATACTTCGGTCGAAGAGTCTAAAAAATGCTGAATGCTGAAAAATACTGCATTTTGCGGCGAAAGATTGGAGAGGCATGTATCTTTACAAAATCGCTAGACAGTCTCCTGGATGGTGTAAGTTTTACGTTAGACAGTAATTAATTGTTTGCTTGTTATCGGAAGAATCCCCAAGGAACGAGGAAGTTTCTAATTATTTAAACTTTTCAAGACTGCCGCACTTCGTCTTCTTGAGAGGGAAACTTCAGAAAAAAGATGGTTCATCCCGTGTAGTGCTACGCTCTGAAAGTACTATGCTTGAATTGAATACTCTGTTCGAGCATCTATCGATCTCATGTATTGTACCTGTATTACCAACCTTCGCCAACCAGACCGCAGTTGCTCAGATACTATACTTCAATTTCAATGCTGACAGTTTGAAGGCTTTCAAAATGCAAGATATATCGTGCGCTTGTTGTACGTTGTATTCTTGGGAATGTGTGCATGCCTTTGTGGTTGGGGCGCTTTTAGAAACGGTCTGTAGTCGAAACAAAGTCGACTGATTGCTCAAAGACCAAATGATTTAATTTCTTTATTGAAAGACAGACCAGGAATAAAAGTGAGTTACATTTTCTATTCAACAGTCAATATAAAGCTTTAGTGTTCCAATTCAGTGTCCTGCTGTTGCGATACATTTATCACCGTTTAGCGTATGTACATTGGTTATTGCGGAAAGTATACCAAGTTTCAAAAAGGTAAATCCTTGGCTGCTAACTAAATAGAATAATTCATGAGTAATTATTTATAAGTATTGAATCAAGAATACGTAATATTATATATGACACAATGAAACTGTAGAAGATTTATGTTAACTACAAGAAAGTATATTATTTCAATTATTTTTAATACTAATACTGTGCGAAAATTCATTATTAAATTTAATATCCTTGATTTTTATTTATACATTTGTTCATGTTTACTTATATATATTGTTATATTCTAAAACATGAGTGATACCAGACTTTGTGACTTTTACAGTGTACGCTTCTATTCACACGATTTCATACGTGTACGACACAATGACATTCAGGAGAGAGTTGAGTAAAACAAAGTACAGTAAAGTCTCTATAAGGTGAATGTCCCAATTTCTGCTCATTTAAGCGTTCACTCGTTATGAAAAGGATCTAAAAAATTTGTTTGCAGTAAAAATTTGCAAAGTAATTGATTAATACCTCGATAATGAATCAATTAATTCAAAAATATTTTAAAAAGATGTTACATGACGTTTAATTATTAATAATGGTTAATTCAATGTAGTACGCTAAATGTCCGTATTTCTGCTCACGACAAATAACTCGCAAAAAATCCAGTAAAAATCCAGAGTAAAATACAGTAAACGTTTTTAGTATTAAATACGATTTATTTCTGCACACACTACATTCGGTCCGATTATCGAATCACAATGAAATTGCTGTTCTTTAGTCTAAGCAGGAAGAATACGATCAGAACGAGTAAGTTCCTTGTTTTAAAATTTTTTTCGTTGTCTACGTAGCACTTTCTTTCTAACAAACCTGTGCATCATTCGCATGAATGATCAAAGAACTTATAATTATTTTTTTACAATTATAGTACAAACGTAACATTTATAATAATAAGAAAAATACGAAGTGATTAGAAATCGGGACATGAGCAGAAATTGGGACATTTACCTTATATGACAGTATTTCGGGACCACGGTGTATTCAACCAAGGTATTTGAAAACCCCTCGGAAATCTGTGATAATTTTGTCCAAGTGCTCCTGGCGATGGATAGGGTGCGTCTTTGTAGAAGTTGCTGCCACAAACACATATACAGGGTGTACCAAAAATGTTGCAGTTCCTTGAAAGGGGTGACGTTTGAGATGAGTTTAAACAACTTTTTCATTAGCGAAACGCTAACGAGTTATTAATAAAAAATGCCGACCAATCGGGGAGCGAGTACAGCAGATTAATGATGGCGTGGACTATAGCGGGCCAATACTACTCACCGCTGGAGCCCGTGCTGAAATTCATCCACTGTATTCGTGCGTCTATTGGTCGGTGATTGTTGTTAATAACTCGTTAACAAAGTCGCAACGAACATTTTCGCTAAGGAAAAAGTTGTTTAGAATCAGCCCAGGAATTACCCCTTTTCGGCTCTTACACTTTGTTTGGGACACCCTGTATAGTGTAGTGTATGTAGTATGATCTACATATATATTTTTTATGTATAATTAGAAGGAATGGGCACTTTTTCTCATGGTGATTTCCTACTAACTGTCAAGAATCATTTGGACTAATGTTACAGTGGTTATGACAACGACGCCTCTACCGGTTGCCATGAGCATTTGGAGAAAATTATCACAGGAAACCAACGGCATTTCTGAGGGACTTGAAACACCCATGCATACAGAGTGTTTCGCAATTCGTGGGAAATCTCCGAGATACAGGTACTACACACGAAAATAATAAGAAAAGTTCCTATGCAATATACTCGAAAATGGTTGGTGTATTAGTTACACGCGGTTTTATATTTCGTAAAATGTCGACGTAACAAGGGCTCATCTCCTGTAAGGTCAGTGACCGCGATTTGTGCCCCTACTTCGTAGAAAAGTATCAGTTGTGTTACATTCGTCATAATTTCAATTTTTAATTACAAAATATGTGATTTTTCATTCAAAGAAACATCTCATCCCAATACACGTTGCGAGTCACCGAGCCCCACTTAGGCCCAGAGATGCCTGGTGCTTGGGCCTTCAAGCGCGGTCACTGGCTTTAAAGGGGATGAAGCAGTGTTACGTCGGCATTTTACGAAATGTAAAACCGCGTGTAACTAATAAACTAACCACTGCCGAGTATATTGCATAAGAACTTTTCCTATTATTTTCGTGTCTAGTACTTGTATCTCATAGATTTCCCACGAATTGCAAAACACCCTGTATAATACACCGTGTTCGGGAACTTCGAATGACAACTATGGAATAAGTAGAACCTCTGTGGGAATGGTAGTAGTATTCAAATCTTTTATCGACGTCACTAGTCGGTACCCAATGGCGACAAAGAAATCGTAATTGAGCGAGGAAGAAATATCTTATGTCATATGTTATTCATCGACAGCCCACATTATTAGACAGAAGTCTTGTTGCATTTTTGCTTAACGTTATAAAGCATATGTATTTTTTTTTATTATTACCGCTGTCAGCTTAATTTTCAGTTTATTTAATACTTTAGTTTTTGTGTTTTTTTTTGTATGTCAATTATCATTTAACCGTAAATCGACTAATAAATTCGGAATCGTCGTACAGTGGCGAATTTCCCCGAAAAGTTGGCCTAAAATAATATTTCGAATTTTAAGGCGAATTGTTGACATATTTTACTGTAATATGACTCGAGGAAAATGGAAAGACAATTGCTTAGCATTAATTATTCAATTTATTGTTCCAATTTGTACTAAAATTATTAAAAGAATCGTTTCTTTTCTACACGTTTCTAATGCAGCGCCAGCGTATTATGTAACAATACAGTTATTTGGCAACATTTAATTTCTTAGACTTCTACACTGGTTGCTATATATGAAAACATTGAAAATACCTCAAAATACTTATTTTATAAGAAGTGCACAAATTTTCGACGTGTATGTTGTTCTGACACGCAGAAAACAATGGAAAAATCAGTTTTCATTAATTTTTTTCTTTAAATTATGACGCACTAAACCAAAAAATTTGAAAAAATTCAGGATAATAGTAAAAAAGATATGTACTTACTATAAAAAATATTATCATAGTATCGCTTCCGCGTTAATACGAAATCAGCATTTTTCAATAATTGCGTCTTTATTGTTTACAACTTAGATTATCAATTTAAAAATCAGAGTTTCCATATTAGATCCGTAAGGACACCGTTTATGCAAAGTGATAAATGAAGTCCCCGTTTAACCAGTTTTGTGAATAGTGTTTTACGCTCGTCGCATGTGGACACTACCATGTATAATATGTTTCAGTCCTTGGAATTCTGCTGCAGACTGACAAGCAACGTTGGCTATGATATTAACTCTAAATAGCTAGTGAGGCGTTTGAGCTGTTGTGGGGACTAGCACTGCGTAACCCCAGGTTGAGAGAGTGGGGGAAACCAGAAGCGAAGCCGCCTGCGCGCGGCGTACTGCACGAGAGACCAGAGCGTGCCCGACCGTCTTAGGCATAAGACACATGTTATTAGTTCCGTTAATAAAACCAGTAAAGCCCAGCCTAAGTGTTCTTCTTTGAGACGTACACCTATCACGACAACGCAGTGGACGACTGAGTAGGCGAGTAGGGCTGCCTTCGTCCACACATCCCTACACTGGTGACCCCGACGTGATTACGTACCAGAACAAAGGGTTAACTAAACAGCGGGCCACGCTACCGCATCAGCCTGAGATCCGGCCCAATTGGAACCAGACAGAACGTGACCACGGGCAAGCCGAGACGACCCGGTCCACAACCCAAGGCCTACGGTGAGGAACATCGTTTGTACACATTGCCTGGGTAGTATCGTTTCACCGGGCGGCGTCGTTCCACCGAGCGGTTCGGGACAACAAAGGAATTCCCGGGGCCATCGACGGCAGCAACAAGGGACGACCGTCCACATCATCGCAGCCGGTGCCGCGGCCAAGGGTCATCGGAAGTCATCCCGATAGGAGTGAGGTACATCAAAAATCTCTCCCCGTTCGCGCCAAATTGCGCCGTGAGGAAAAGGCGGCCATTTTGTACCGCGAATCGTAACCTCGTGCCCGGAAAACGCGCCAAGCGAGCACGCGAGCGCCACCGGCGACCAACGGGCGTGCGGAGAACTATTGTCACGCGAGGCGACCATAACCTAGCGACAACATAAATCGCGCGCAAAATGAACGCGGACCAGAACCCCGTCGAAACTTCGGAACAACGCGCCGCGAGAATGGAGATAGCTCTGACCGCGGCTCAAACGAAACTCGCAGCATTGAATACAGGGCGCATCGAATCGTACCGCATCCCGAAAATCCCTGGATTCTTCCGCGACGACCCGGCGCTATGGTTTTATCAAGTAGAAGCGACTTTCCGTACCGCGCGGGTGACGGACGAGCGCACAAAGGCGGACTCGATAATTGCCGCGTTGGACTCGGAAATCATAGCGAGTTTCCGCGACCTTGTAACGGCCCCGTCCCTCGAGAATCCGTACACCCAAATAAAAAACCGAATATTGTCAACGTATTCCGCGTCCTCGGAAAGCCGATTGCGAAAATTAATAAAGGGCCAGGTTTTAACCGACGAGACACCGACCCAAATCCTAATGCGACTGCGAAACCTAGACGACGAGCGGTGTAGTGAAAACGTCATCAGGTCCGTATTTATGGACCAACTACCGTCCCAATGTAGGGGGATTCTCGCGGCCGCAAAGATCCCCGACCTAACGGAGGTCGCGTCATTGGCGGACAAAATCATCGAAGCCACGAACAGCGGAACGAATATCGCGGCACCCGTGTCCAACGCGTCAGCTCCAGTCACGCTAGAAGATAAGGTGGACAAACTGACGGCGGGCCTCGCGAAATTGACAAGCGATGTAGAACGACTCTCGAGAAACATTAGGTCCCGCGAACGTACGCGGCTGCGAAGTCAATCCAAGCGCAATGAGAACCGAGCAAATTCGAAGTCTGGGGAATTATGCTGGGCACACCGAAAATTCGGGTCCGACGCGCGGGTGTGCAAGGGAAGGTGCAGCTGGAAGGCAGCGACGGGCGCGGGAAACTAAAACATCCCTCCATCGCGGAGACCGATGAGGGGGAACAGTCATCGCGAAATCGTCTCCACGTGCGCGACCGGCGGTCCGGACAACTCTTCCTGATTGACACCGGCGCGGAAATTTCGCTGCTTCCCGTCCCCAACAAAATCGACCGCGAACCGAGCGCGTTTAAGCTGTACGCCGCGAACAATACGGTTATCAACACGTTCGGCGAGACGCATCGCGTTCTAGATTTGGCGCTAAGACGACCGATCGCGTGGAATTTCTGCATCGCCGATGTTCCGTACCCGATTATCGGCGCGGATCTGCTCAGGCATTACAGCCTTGTAGTAGATTTGCGAAAGCGTCGCCTCATAGACCCCCTGACGAGCATAGGTACAGTCGGCGTCTTGCGGTTAATGTCGTTGACTTCGATCCACACCGCGAATCCGACAAGTCAATACGCCCGAATACTCGCGGATTTCCCGGAAGTAACCGGTCTGGCTCAGCAGACGCCACTCGAGGCGCGCGGTGTTTCTCACCATATCGTAACGCAGGGTCCTCCGATCGCGGAGCGACCTCGACGCCTGCCCCCGGACAAATTACGGGTCGCGAAACTCGAGTTCGAGCGGTTGATCGCGGCAGGCATATGCAAACAGTCATGTAGCCCATGGGCAAGCCCCATACACATGACGAAAAAGAAAAACGGCCAGTGGCGAATGTGCGGCGACTATCGCCGGTTGAACGCCGTAACGGTCCCCGATAAGTACCCTGTGCCGCACGTGTACGACTTTTCGGCGAATTTATTCGGGAAAACAATTTTTTCATCCCTGGACTTACATAGCGCGTATCATCAGATTCCGGTTGCTCCCGAGGACGTCCAAAAGACGGCGGTTACCACCCCATTCGGGCTTTTCGAATATTTGGCGATGCCCTTCGGACTGCGGAACGCGGGACAAACGCTTCAGCGTTACGCATACCGAGCCCTCGGGGACTTGGAGTTCGCATTCGTTTACATCGATGACATTCTCATCGCATCCTCATCACCAGAGGAGCACGAGAAACATGTAAGAACCGTCCTCGAGCGCCTAAAAGACTTTCATTTGAGAGTAAATGTAGAGAAATGCAAATTCGGCGCACGCGAGCTAGAGTTCCTCGGATATATTGTGAATCCCGACGGATTGAAACCGACCCCCGCAAAGGTAAAGGCCATCGCGGAATATCCGAAGCCACGTACAGTTTCGGAACTACGACGATTTTTAGGCATGGCCAATTTTTACAGGCGTAACCAACCTCTCGCCGCGGTAGTACAGGCGCCACTAAACGCATACCTAAAAGACTCGCGTAAGAACGATAAGACGGAAATCTTGTGGACACCGGAATCTGAGGCCGCGTTCAACAAGGTGAAAACCGATCTCGCCAGCGCGGTAACTTTAGCGCAACCCTTCCGATACGGCGACGACACGGGTCGTGACCGACGCATCCGACTTCGCGATGGGCGCGTCACTAGAGCAGAAGATCAACGGGGAATGGAAGCCCCTAAGTTTCTTCTCGCGAAAATTTAGCCCGGCCCAGTGCCGTTATAGCGCGTACGACCGCGAACTGACCGCGATATACGAAGCCATCAAGTGTTTCAGACATTTTCTGGAGGGTCGCGATTTCGCGATAACAACGGATCACAAACCGTTAACCTACGCCTTCATGCAGCGTGCGGACAAGGCGTCGCCGCGCCAGGCTCGGCAGCTCACATACATAGCCCAGTTCACTACTCGAATCGAGTATATTCCCGGGGGCGAAAACGTGGTCGCGGACCCGCTCTCGCGAATCGAGTCAATTCGTCTCCCTACCGAGTTCAGCCTGATTGAACTCGCTAAGGAGCAAGAAAACGATCCGCAACTTAAAGAAATTCGGGAATCCAACAACCCCATTCTCGCGTTGAAAAGACTAATGTGGGGACCAGAGCATACGCACGTATATTGCGAAATGTCCGCGGAATCAATCCGTCCATATATACCTGTGTCGCTGCGCCGACGGGTGTTCGAGACCTTCCATAACCTCGCACACCCGGGCGCCAAGGTCACGGACAAAATAGTTAGGCAGAGATACGTGTGGCCCAATATGCACAGGGACGTGGCAAAATGGTGCAAGGATTGTACGCACTGCCAACAGTCAAAGATCTCACGACACGTGCGAATGTTGCCCGGACAAATTGTGGCTCCGGACGGGCGTTTTACACACGTGCACATGGATCTCGTCGGCCCGTTGCCCGACGACGGCGGTTACCGCTATTGCTTAACCTTGATCGACCGTTTCACCCGCTGGGCCGAAGCGATTCCCTTAAAAGAAACGTCGGCCGAAACAGTAGCCCGCGCATTTTACGACCAATGGATCGCGCGGTACGGGTCACCCGAAATTTTGACCACTGATCAGGGCGCCCAATTCGAGTCGCGAATGTTTACGGCATTGCTTAAGCTAATTGGATGCCATCGCATACGCACGACGGCGTATCACCCGGCCTCAAACGGCATGATCGAGCGGTGGCACCGAACATTAAAAGCCGCGATAATGTGCCACGCGGGCACAAGTTGGACTCGCGTATTGTCAACAGTATTGCTCGGACTTCGTAACCACGTGCGTCTCGACACAGGCGCGTCGCCGGCGGAAAACGTGTACGGGACCCCGCTCCGTATTCCGGGAGAATTTTTCCTACTAGAGGATGTAACTGCCGATCCGCAAGCATTCCTCGAGGAATTCCGGAAGTACATGCGCCAAGTCCGCCCAGTACCAGTGGCGCGAAAGTTCAAGAAACGCGCGTTCGTCTACAAAGATTTAAGCTCATGCTCGCACGTCTTTCTACTGACCAAAGCTTCAAAAAAACCCCTAGAGCGACCTTATACCGGCCCGTATAAAGTACTGGAGCGAATATCCGACCGCGTGTACTCCATCGAAGTAAACGGCAGCGCAAAGAGTGTGTCCATCGAACTGTTAAAACCTGCGTACACAGTATGCGACGAACTGCCAGCCGATGGCACCATACCGGCGAAGAACCAACCGAATGATGCGCACCCCGCGCTAAAGACATATCCCGGGCGTAAAAAGCAGGTGACAATGACGTCCAACGTAGTTGTTAAGAAAAAATGTAATAGTTCCTGACGCAACCAAAGAAACGCAATATTTTTTTTCGTATATTTATACATTTCTATATATATATTGTTACCACGCACGACACGCTTGTTCAGTTTCTCAATGCTCAACACAGTTCCCATTCCGTTAACACTCGAGGGGGAGTGTGTGGGGACTAGCACTGCGTAACCCCAGGTTGAGAGAGTGGGGGAAACCAGAAGCGAAGCCGCCTGCGCGCGGCGTACTGCGCGAGAGACCAGAGCGTGCCCGACCGTCTTAGGCATAAGACACATGTTATTAGTTCCGTTAATAAAACCAGTAAAGCCCAGCCTAAGTGTTCTTCTTTGAGACGTACACCTATCACGACAACGCAGTGGACGACTGAGTAGGCGAGTAGGGCTGCCTTCGTCCACACATCCCTACACTGTAATTGCTTGAACGACATCTGTTGTCAAATGTTAAGTTATTTCTGGGAAGCTTACGTCCATTGAACCTTTATTAAATAAAATATTCTTTCCCTTTGATTAAACCGTAATGTTTTATTAAAGGATTAGTAGATGCTTTTGCTTCTATTTTAATAAGGAGAAATACATAAGTAATTGAAACTTTGAAAAATACTTAACTATCTTACAATTTTTCTAAGCGTATCTCCTTCCATACGCTTCTGTGATCTCTCAAAAGTTATATATTCACGAACTACAGACATTTTAAAATAATATAACTATTAAAATGCAATAATATAAATGCAAAGCAATACAGATAATGTTATAAACTACTAGAAAAATTATTTAGAAAGTAAAGCTCGAACAAATTCGAGTAAAATGTAACCATAAATAGCAATTTATATTCCATACGGCGCTCATTAATATTTCACTGATAAACACTTCGATTCCACATGAGTAGACTGCGGATGTTTATGCAAATGCATATTTTTATAGGAAATAGATAAAGTTATGGGACCTGAATAGAAATTTGTTTTGTCACTAGGAGATTCTAAAAATACATTTTTTATTTTGCACTTTTTGCATAATGCATATGTTTTGCATATTTCTCTTTAAAAAGATATGCAATAATATATTGCATATGCATATCTCATGCTCACATGAATCATCTATCTTGTTACATTGATTTAATCTATTGATAAGCACTCGTATAATAACCGAATAGTGTCTACAAAAGTTATACGTCAATACAATACTAAAGACGCCGCAACAAGTTATGTTGTTACGACCCTGTATTGCTTACTGAACGCCACATGTAATTGTTAGTATTTAGAATTCGAACAGTTCTGTTTGATAATCGAACTGATAAGGCGAATTTTGTGAGAGTGCGTTCCATTATTATTAAAATACCGAAAGTTCGGAAAAGTAGGATTTCACTGACGAAAAGCTGGATGGAAGGCGATCCTAATTTCATTGTTGACGAAAGTAATGGAAATCTATTTCATTATTCAGGAAACAAATTTATGATTTCTTTTAATTTTTCTTTTTCTATTGTGATGAATACGTTTGGAAATTTGTCTTTTGTTTCCTTTTCTATTATTTAATTAACTTCGTTATATATAATTATAATTTAATTTTAATAATCTCTTTATATTTGTTAATTTGCCCTCTAATGTACTGCTACTAATTCCTTGTACACTAATAGGAATTCCTTCCCGTAAATAAATAAATAAATAAATAAATTTACTGTGAAATGTGCAATAAAAGTGTAAATAAATCAATTATAAAACATCCTCCGATTAAAAGGAAAATAAGTGCTACCTTAGAAAAAAAATGCAGGATTCAAAGAGTTAAGAAAAATTGCACGTAAAAATTGCATCGTGTGATTTGGAGTGATAATTTTCGGCGTATAAATTAATTTTAACTGGCAAACGTCATCAAATAAAATAATTGTAATTTACTGTAATTCGAAATACAATACACCAGCATAACTGTGAAATGTCTGTTAATACTTAATATTGTACCTAACACTTAATTTAATATCGAAAAAATTTGCATATTTTTCGAGCATATTTGCATATTTTTCGTGCATAAATGTCATATGCTCTTCGCATATTTATCGTGCATAAACATCCGCAGTCTACACATGAGGAACAGACATCAACACTTATACCATTTCAATAAACGCATAGAGTTTACGAATTGCTAACGAATTTTAATTTAATACATTATCTTTCAATATAAAATTTAAAAAAAACCAACTACAGTTGCCTTTTCATTTAACTCAAACCAAGCATGAGCCTACCTGAAACCTAACTTCATTTACTAAATAATTATTTTCCTGCTAAAATCATGTCTCTTCGTGCGTCACTCAATCTAGAATACAATATTAATCAGGCAAGCTTTATTTCTCTGGATGTCATAAACATTCACGTTTTACAATATCTATCACCAAAATATTGCGTTCAATTAATCGGAAGCTGCATATTTCGTGGATGGCGTGACAGCAAACAAACAATGAAGGACAATCTGCTTTGATTGAAACGTAATTGTCCCACTACCCTCTACAGAAATTAATTTCAAATTGTTAAAGGTTATCTCCCCTCCGACGCGACGGTGGGTCACCCTGACGTAATGGAGGGGCTCAGGACCGGCCCTGCTAAGAGCTCACCATTGAAGAGACAGGGGGTTCTCTCACCGGACCGAGAAGCCATGGTCCGAGTTACTGATCAATGACTCGACAATAACAGTCCTTACATGCCAGCTAGTTAGGGCTAGGGATGTCTGGCATCGCAAACGGGGCACCTGGTTACATTTTTATGCCAACTCACCTACTGGAGCAAGCGTCAGGTGTCTATTGACTACCTTTAGTTAATCTAGTAAGAGTCCGAACCCGAGGCAGCAGGAACATTGAAAAGTACCACTACTTAACATCGCCAATATAAATCCAAAAGGCTTCGGTACGGCTGAGCTGGCTTTAAGGCCTAAAGAAAGTTCGACAAACATTAAATGTAAAATGTTATCTACTCGTAATCTTTGCCACCGCGACCGCTATGCTGCGGTTGCATGACGGCAAAGACGTTCAAACTGACCATTTTCAATATGATAAGGAATATCCGATAGAGACTGTTAGATACACACCCAATCCGTGTATACCAGCCTTAACGGTTGTCGTAAATTGACCACAGAGGTGCGCGAAGCCGTCCTTATACGAAACGATTGAAACGGGATGCGTTCCGATCGTCCTTGCGTAAACTATCAGGCGGATGAAGTGACGAGACGAGAAAGGGGTGGATGGGTGGTCGCGAAATCCACAGCAGGGAGGATTAATCGTCCTGGAAATTCCTCGGTGTAATCGAATTAAAGGGAGCTGCCCGCTCGGCTAGCAAGAAATAGATTGGAGTTCCGCCGGACATTCTCACTTCCACCCCACTTCCGGTTCGATTTTCTTCACTAAACACGTCTCGCGGAATTAATTACGACACTTTGTAGTCGCGAGTTCCATGCCGCTCAATTGCGCTCGTTCCTACCGATAAAGTACATCAATATCGGACATCCAACGGCAAATAATCGCAAACTATTGTGTAGTAGTTCGCGTCGTATTATAACTTTCTCAAGACTTCGAAGTTTGAAGGAGTATAATGTAAACATTACGGAAGGAATCGTGTTACGGTAGAAAATAGCGATAATGGCTGCACTCTTCGGCTCAGTGGCGCTATCTGTCTAACAGAGTTATCGAGAAGCGTGTGCCATCGAAGAAAGTATTTTTGAGTTTTGTAAGAACGAACGTTCTTTCCTTTGCTTAACATTACTCTCATAGATTATTAACAACTTAAATAATTAATACCTCCTAGACAATTCTACTTAATATTTCTAAGTAACTGTAATTGTTCACTTTTGTGAAAGACTTTGAAGATTATAGTAGCAAAAAGGATAGTCCAGCTAATTGCTAAACCTACATGTATTCGGAGAAAGGGTATGCTTTCAACGCTTTCCAGCTTTACTGCCGACGCGATACTTTCCATATAAAATGCGTTTTATGCTGGAAAACTAACTTCATACTTCGCTTTTACGACCGAAAATAACACAGGATGCCCGCATGCCGGGCGGCTTTAAATACCAATGAAATTTACGAGCGCGGAACGAGGCGTCTGGCGAATTTACGAAACATTAATTTCCGCGCGCAGCTTTGCCCCTTTTGTGCCGTTGTCAACTCACCGAACCATTTAAGATGTCTACGGGTTGTCAACGTTACATTGTTTCGTTGCGAATTGCTCATCAGGAACTTCCACTAGCACTGTTTTCGATGCAAACAGGTAAAGCCGTTTAAGACCATCAGTGCAGTAGATTTAATTGACTGGAAGTCGAGACTCGAAGACTAATTACCCTCGAATCACTCAAAGAGAGACTAAAAGGAACGAGGAAATCGTTCAGACGCATTATGTAGTTAATCGTCGGGATACCCAGCAAGGTGTCACTTCAAGTAATTACAGGGCTTCCCGAAACAGGGTCGTATCGAAGGCGTTTGCATCATATCCTGGCAACGGTAAACAGATCCATCCCGGTCGCCTACCGATGGACTTCGCTGACGCACTTAATTAGCCGTTGATTAACGGATGTCCGCGATGGCTGGAGGTCGAACAGGTAGCCGTATGTGGTCGCAATTGGCGGAGGGAGAGATCGGAGAGATTGCTCGACCAGATTAGTGTGTTCGCTAAACCGACTCGCAGTATACCTGTGCTATCGATCCCAAAGCGATTAATTTCCGTTTAGACGGCAGTTTCAGGTGCACGCCGGCTGGTTATGTGAGCAAACAATCGTCCGAAGGTCAACCGTGCCACGAGGAACGTGTCTGATCTGTCATCGGCACGCATTGGACAGAATAATCGCATTTATTGCTAATACACTGATATTATCCACTTGGTGAGATGTTCAAATTGTTGATCTGTAACTAATAATACCGGAAAGGAGGATTCCTGTTTTTAGAAAAATGTAGAATTTCAAACGTAAATTTTCAGAAACAATTCAACTTTGTTCAACAACTAGACTGTGGATTCTTATTTGCTTATAATAGAACTTCGCTTCTTCAAATTACTATTATTTTCGATTGTTATTATTAGACTGCGGAATTTTATACAAAATCGAATTTTCACAAACAAAAATCAAACCTTGAAACTTGAACAACAGCATGTCTTACTTTCTAAATATTATAACTTATATTATATTTTTTATATTTTGACATTTATCACCGGTTTGTAAATGCATAAAAATCTGCAGTCTAGTCACTATAGAGGGTTTCAATTGTTTCATGTACTAGATATAAGAATACAGTATAACTTCGAGTACAACTTGAATTACGATTTAATGATAATTTATTTGTTACGTCGAGCGTTGTTTTGAGACGCTCGCTCTTTCTTATACTTTACCTGGATCCGTTGCTCCCTCAAAGTGCTGCTGCACACCTTGACCCAGCTTTATTCGTAATGGAAATAATAATACGGATAGTAGGAAGGAGATTGAAAGATGGGGCAAGGTGGAGAGACTTTTTCCCTTTAAAGTTCTATATACGGGTGCGCCAAAAGTATGGAAACGGTCAAATATTTCAGAAACGGAATATTTTTGAGAAAAATTTTTTAGAACAATGTTTTAGGGTTTTAAAAATTGTATTGAATGGTTGTATCCGTTTGACCTTCAGAGGAACGGTCAAAATCACGTCAAGGTCAACATGATTTTTTTAAATGGAACACCCCATTTTTGATCATGCAGTGTTAAAACTGACGATGAGATCTTTTCAAAACACTAGCTGGTGTCCCATTTCTCTTGATAATTGCCTGAGTGCTGAGCTTTAAATGCTTCGATGCTGTCAGCCTTATTGTTAGGATTATTTAGGGTGCGCCGTGAGGAAGTTTCTTAACTGGACTTCGCACAATCATGGTCCTCACGTATGGGCTTAGGAAGGGCGATTTTAACATAAATACGCATTGAGCATTTGAGATTTAGCATTAATGTGCTTTAACTCGTTAAATGTTCGAATTGTCTTGTGCCTGATTCTTAACAATTCTTGGTAATTTTCAACAGAAATAGGTCACCAGCTAGTGTTTTGAAAAGGTCTCACCGTCCGCTTTAACACTGCCTGATAAAAAATGGGGTATTCCAGTTTAAAAAATCATGTTGACCTTGACGTGACTTTGACCGCTCCATTAAAAGTTAAACGGATATGACCATGCAATAGAATTTCTAAAATCGTAGAACATTGCTCTAAAACATTTTTTTTAAAAATGGTCCATTTTCAAAATATTTGACCGTTTCCAGACTATTTGGTACAGTAGACTTTCTTCATTCTCAACGGTCAGAACTCAGGCAATTCTCAAGAGAAATAGATCATCAGCTACTGTTTTGAAAAGGTCTCATCGTCAGCTTTAACACTGCATGCTAAAAAATGGCATGTTCTATTAAAAAAATCATGTTGACCTTGATATGACCTTGACCGTTCGTCTGAAAGCCAAACGATAGAATTTTTGAAACCCTAAAACATTGCTCTAAACATTTTTCTCAAAAATGTTCCGTTTTCGAAATATTTGACCGTTTCTATACTTTTGACGCACCCTGTATATATTTTAAAACCGAAAAAATACAGACTTCGCGTGTCAAGGGCGCGGACTCTCACTCATACATAAGCACGCTTGGTTCAGTTCGACTCACACAACTTGTAGATACGGTCGCTTAGGGAGGGCTCGTAGTGACGAAGTCTGCTCAATCCTGTTGACCGTGGTCCTTGGTCCTTGCAGCTCAGGCACCCTCTCTGGATAGCGCTGGTCTCGTTCGGGACGGAAGGGATTTTCGGGGTATAGCCAGGGGTTTTACACGAACCTATTCACGGCGCACCGAGATATCGCTCGCCACACTCAACCGAAACGCAATCGGGGCGTTGGTTCCTGACTTCCGGGACAGGCGCGGCACTTGGTCGGAACGCAGACTTCGAGCGTTGACGGCAACTCTTCGACGGTATCTATTCGCGGTTTGTGAGGACGAAAATCTGACAAGCATCGCGGCTTCGCGAAGATCTTAAGGGGTCTTCCCACTGTGAACCTCTGAATAATTGCCTTTTCTTGTGAATTTTTTTGTACTAAACGAAATATCCAATCTAAATAAAGTTTTTCCTACTGATTAATACACTTATTGAGAGTACAAACAAATTTTTTTTGCAATTTATAATAGTTTATTTAACTATATATATCGCACTGAATTGAGCGCCTCAAGAAAACGATGTAGTGCTGGCGTAGATGATTCCAGAAGAACGACGCATCTGAATAAAAAAATTCAAAATGGTTTTTAGTCGTCATGGATGTCGTTATCGTTGGAACCAAAATTATTTTAATTGATAAAAAATTAACCAAATGACGGAAGTTTGAATGTTTAAGTTCCGAAATTCGATGAATTTTTAGTCATTTGTCATTGTAAAAAGTATGAAATTGTTAATAAAACAAAGTTTCCGTGGTCTCTGCGATAGCCACTGATGTGTTGAATAATGTGTAAAAATTTGAGACTGATTAATCAAATAATTTTTTTGCAATCATCTACGCAAGCACTACATCGTTTTCTTGAGGCGCTCAATTCAGTGCGATATATATAGTTAAATAAACTATTATAAATTGCAAAAAAATTTGTTTGTACTCTCAATAAGTGTATTAATCAGGAGGAAAAACTTTATTTAGATTGGACATTTCGTTTAGTACAAAAAAATTCCCAAAAAAAGGCAATTTTTCAGAGGTTCACACTGGGAAGACCCCTTAAATACCCTAAAATTGGGTGACGCGTTGCAGGTCGGCGCTTGGTTAATAATTAGGTAATCAAAATCGGTGTTATTCGGGCGGTCGCGATCAAGGTCGTGGCACAGTGGGTCAGTGCACCGTCAGCCGTCAGCGATTTTGATATTGCGAAAAGAGCGAAAAGGAATAATGAAATCTAAAGATTATGTTACATATTCATTATTAGCATTTTGTATGACAAATATCAAGTCGAATCGAGGTTTTACTATAGGTGCAGGGTGTTGCATGTATCTGGAACTGGAACCATTTCGATTTCTGTGTCAGTAATTATTTCAGTGAAAAGTATTCATATTGTCTAAGAATTAAATGGTTTCGAGGGGGACATAATTTGATGTGATTTTTTTGTAAATGAAAGGGTACAGGACAGACGAAAGGTCAAGTTTGGTTTTTTAAATGCAACCACAAATTTTTTGTTATATTATTCGATTCAGCTTCAAATAATTCAGATAATTATCTGTAACGAATGTGTTAAACATTCATATAAAAAAAACTATTAATTTAGACGATATTTTAACTTCAGGTATATGATTTGGGCAACTGAAATTACTGTGATAAATTTCAAAGTATTGAGTTGGGTGGAAATTGCACCTAATGAAATCTACCTCTGGTTCGAATCAAAGAATAGAATTAATTATTTGATTAATTTCTGTCAGCCATATTTTGCAAAAATCCTTAGTTCATGTTCGCTTTACCCGTTGTTCGGAATTAACTGAACTCTTCAGTCGATTCTCAGGTACGTGCCATATAAACTGTTAGTGGCACATCAGGGTGAGAAACAAAACACTGGCGAAATAGACATAGGAGCTCTTGTTTTAGTAATTTTGTGCTTCGAATGTTTTTAATGTTTCAGTCGACATATTTGTGCGAATGTCCGTTCTCGAAAATAACATTTCTAAGCAATGTCTTGTTTTTGACATGTGGCACGTAAGTACCTGAGGCTTGCCAAGCACAACGGCCGCCGCGGGGAGTGAGACGCGCGGCGGGAGAAAGGAGGCGTAGCGTCGCCTTCGAAAATCGGTCAAAAGGTACAGTTAAGTCCGAAGCCTGATTTAGAAAACGAAAAAACAATCATATAAAATAACGTCCCCCTAGAAACCCAGCTCCTTTAATTTTTATTTTGAACATTTTTCACTGAAGTCATTACTCATACAGAAGTCGAAGTAGTTCCAATTACGTGTTCCACTCTGATAACAAATTTTAATATATTAAAGTAGACAAAGATACATATACAATAGAATATATAAAAATGTATAGAGGTCATAAGTACAATACATATTGTTACGCCGCCGGAGGTGCTCCCCATGGTGTGACGACATTTCTTATTCACACAGTCTTTCTTCACAACCGCGATTATATACACTTCCGGATTGTTACAAGTACTATATGTATACAAATATTATGGTACAGCAATGCAGCGATATAATAATAAGTCTTGGACGTCCGTTCGCGGTGACGATGCTTCTTCGATTCTTAGCTATTGACATCTAATCAAGCATTTGACAGCTTCTTGTCGCTCTCTTCACTTCGAGCCCTCATTGCTGCAAAGCGAGCACCGGACAGCCTCGGGTGATATACCCGGTGCTCGCTACATTGTTCCCCTTCTCGAAAAATGCGATCGTCCCGATCGCAGGAAGGAATCTGCACTCAAAAATCGTTTAACCTGGAAAAGGAGGTAATCAGCGATTTATACCTGCGTGGCCTTTCTCAGGGTTCACTCTGGCATTCGCCCAGCGTCCCGGGGGAAACCACGCGAAAATCCCGGGCAGAGTGAAAGCTGTTTTCTTCCATTGTCTTATCCCATCGTCCTGTTTTCGGCCTGCCTCTCTTGTGACCCGGATCCTCGCCCTCCACTTGCGTCTTCGTTCTTAGTACTTCGTTCTTGCCGCCTTCTCGGGTTGACTCCTACAATCTCCTGCGGAAGATCGTCGTCTCCCCGAACGCACCTCTCGGAACAACTCCTCGTTGGGCCCTGACAGGAGCTACATCAAGTAGATCTGATCCCGGACGTCTGACCGAAAGGAACCATCCGTCCCGATGTCGATGCGCTCCTCGTCCACGGACCGGCCCTGGAGGCAGACCCTTCCCGGGAAGAGTCCAACTTTTCCAGTGTGAGGGCACATGCCTGGAGCGAATCGGCGGCATTATGCTTCCTCACCCGGACTAAGTCTGGCACCCTTGGGGTAGCCGTTAAGCCCGTGGATGGGAAGAACTCATCCCCGCGCGGATGAAGGAATCTTCCCTCATCTTCACTTCTTCGTAGAAACGTCTTCTTCTCGGGCGAAGACGATCAGGCAGTCCAGCTCTCCGACAGTCCAGTCAGTACAGGCAGCTTCTTCGACGGAACTCCTTGCTTCTCGAACTAACAAGTAATGTCAACGATTAATATTCCGCCAGGGGCACCAGACAACAAGCACCTGGCTTCTTCTCCCCTCTCTATGAGCCACTAGCTCTCATCGCTCGGCCTCCGCACCCCCGACTTCCAACCATGGACAGTCTGGTCTTGGCCCTTCAACATCTCAACCCTTCAACTCGGGTTACCTCGGTCTCCGCGCCCACGACACTGTCTTAACAGACATACAATCGGGACTCGGCCGGCAACTCTCATTTTTCAACATCTTTCATGCTGAACAGTTCATCCAACAGCTTCATCATGCTCATCCAACAGCTTCGGCTTCCTTCCTCCACCGATGTGCTAGCGTCGCGTCAATCCTGCCCGCACGTTCTCCATCGGCCGCTCAAAAGTTCTAGAGTCCAAACAGCATGATCATTGAACTGTCCCGACGTCATTCATCCAAATCTGCCAATATGCGCTCTGCAAGTCTAACGTCGAAAACCACAAGGTACCGGCCAATGCATCCAAGGTATCCTCAATAAATTCTTCTGATCTTCGCTCAAATCAACCGAACAGCTCCCTTAAGTGTACTGGAACGTCGTCAACCTCGTTTCTCGCATGCTTTTCTTCCAGCGCCTTCCTCTTCGGAACAACTCTCGTGTCCTCCTCGTTGTCGCGTTCCAGTGGCAGTGATGGCAACTCGGGACGACACAATGCGTTGCGTTCCAAGCCCAACATGCAGAGGTGTTTCCGCAGAAACTTAGTTCCCACGATGCAGTTTTCCAACATTCGTACAACAAAGGACTCCTCCAGAGAACTCTTTACTCCGACACGGACTTTCGTTGTGATCCGGCCGAAGACTTTAATTTTTCGCCACCACTGGAGCGAATGCGTTGCGAACGGTCCTTCCTCACGCCGTTTTCTGGCCGTTTCCCACGTTGGGCTGGTGTGCCTGTTTAGCAGCCTGACAATCCCGTTGCCAATGTCCGGGTTTCCTGCAATTCCAGCATTTGGCGACCTCCTTTTAGCTCCTTCCTGTACTCCAGCAATCCTCCAGACAGTGTCTCATTTTTCCACAGCTCCAACATCCCATGTTGTTCCGCTCATGTTGATTCCTCGTGTCGCGGCAATCCCTCTGTCGATGTCCCTTCCGTCCGCAGCTCCAGCACTCCATATCTCCGCTGCTCCATCCGACGTCCGAGCGATTTCTCCTGCAATCCCGCTGGCGATGTCCTGTGCGCCCGCCGACGTCCTGCCGTCTCCTCTTCATAGGCGTTTCCTCAAACAAATTGAACGAGTCAGTTTTCCGCGAAAAACGTCGTGGCGTATCGCGAACCATTGTCTCGACAGCCTCAACCTCAAGAGCTCTGGTAACGGTGGCTCGTAATGAGGTGAAGCTCCGAGACGTCGGTTTCTTTTCGTTTTCTCGTCGTCCAAAGCGGTGACAAACTACGACGCGGCAAGTCGATCACGCATTTCCGCGGGACAATCCGTAAAGGCGGCTTGAGCTAGCCATTCTATCTCCAGAGCCAACGAGGAAATGGACTCCTCCTCTCGTTGTCGATAATTTTGGAAAAGCACGTAATTCAGGTTCGTTTGCTTTCGCGATCCGAACTTGAACTCTAAAGCGGACACTAGATCTGAGAAGTTATTTCGCTGCACAACGGAGAGAGTAGTCAAGACTCCCCTTGCCGGGCCTTTTAATGACATCATCAAGGCCATGGCCTTGCTGTTGTCGTCCCACCCATCCGCGACCGCGATAGCGTCAAATTGGATTTTATACTCCTCCCAAGAAAACTTCCCTTCGAAATCTGGAGGCTTTGAGATGTACCCCAAACCGGAAACTCTGCCCGGCAAGGAAGCAGTAACGGGAGCAGGGACAGGAATGGTCACAGGGGAAACTACCTCCCCACCCGCTCCCGCAAAAGTAACAGTAGAGGCAGAAGGCCCAAACGAGGTAGCCATTACCCGAATCTGCTCCTGTAATCCCGCGATGGCCTCGGATGTTTCCCTCCGTTGAGTTTCCATCTGTTCCGCGAATCCTGCGAGCAGTTCCCGGAGCAACTCCCCGGCGACAGAAGGGGATGAGCGTGTCCTTATCCCACTTCTGACACCAATGTTATGCCGCCGGGGGTGCTCCCGATGGTGCGACAGCGTTTCCTTTATTTCGATATACACAATTGTTACAATAGGCGATACAATATGTCGATTGGTCCGTTCGTGGTGACGGTACTTCTTCGATTCTTAGCTATTGACATCTAATCAATCATTTGACGGCTTCTTGTCGCTCTCTTCACTTCGAGCCCTCATTGCTGCGAAGCGAGCACCGGACAGCCTCGGGTTATATACCCGGTGCTCGCTACAATATAATAATAATAATAATAATAATAATAATAATAATAATCTCTTTATTTACGGGTATGCACCCTTTAGTGTATACAACGCTAAACAAAACAACGCAACAACTAGGTAAAACAACGCAAGAACAGAAGAATCCTTTTAAATTAACACTATAGCTATTTAACAAATTGTTACATAAATACAGTATTCCATAGTAGTTTACATATTAGCTGAAGATATCATATCATATGAGAGAAAGTACAAAACAAGCTTTAAGGAGTATAGAGAATCGTGAAATTATAACAATTATTGTTGGGTGCCCAACTCTCCGCTGAGGAGAGTTATTCTTCCTATAGGTCTTGAACAACAGTAAAACTTTTGTATGCAACATTTTTCTATAACGCTTATACTTTGTTAGTTATAAGCACCGAAATGAAAAGAGCGATTTGGATTAAAGAGGTAGTTTCTCCCTTAAAGTCGAGTATGGGCAGTTACTGTATACGGCAAATTCTTAGGTAGGAGCATAGAATCATCGTACAAAGTTTGATTAAAATCGGCGACTGACATTCATCGAACTTCCCTTGTAAGATACTGAATGGGTTTATAGAAAAATAGGTTCCAAAGTTGTCTACAGCAGAAGCACATTAAGAGACTTGGATATGTATGATAATTGTCATTCGACGATATCGGAATAGCTGCGAAATCAATGGATTGGCTAAGTTAGCTCTCGAGTTTGTCCATTGCCGTTACAGCGGCTTATTTAAGTAGTTACCTGCATTAGAGTAAATTACCGTGCAACTCGGTTAAGTGTAGTGGTTATTTGCATTCGGAGGCAGACCCCGTTAAGAACAATTTCCCATCTGCGACTGCACTTGACCCGAATCGACCGCAAATTTATACATATAGACCTGTACAGATATTCCATTTTCTTGGCCACTAAACAGATGCCCCGAGAATGGTCATTGTCTCGCTCTAATTGCTGATCTTCGTGGTCTGGACTTAAGAGGTAGGCACCTAATGCTTAAAAGTTAGTGGTTCACGAAATAGTGGGTAACGTATTCTAGCGAAGAGAGATCCAACTCTTTCGTATCTCCTGTATATGCAAATTAGCTTTTTAAACGATTATGAATAACATAATTTATATTATCATAGACAGTGATTGTGAAAGCGCTTGATGGAAATTACCGAGAGGCAAATACCACTATAATAAATAAAATTGAAAACGAAGATTAGAAACAACTTATTAAACATGGAAATTGCTGTTTAGTACATATGTGTAAATGCTGTGGTCACAGTGCAACCGACATCGGACGATTTGGCATTTCATCGTAATCCATTCTTAATAATCGAAGGCAAGGTCACATTACTTCACCAAGACCAAAAGAAAATAAATCCAACTTTACTACAAAGCATCTTTCGTGAACTGATAGAAACATTCATAAATCATACACATGCATATACAGGGTGTCCTAAACAAAGTGCTCCCAAAAGGCTGTGGATATACAGTTGTCAGTGACCAATCAATTACCAGTTTTTAAATACATCAAAACGCTCCAATGCTTCTTTGCGAAATCAACGGTTATGAGCATGCTATTGGAACAATAACCACCAGCCAAAACAAAAATGATGTCATCCTGTGCGACAGTCATCAAAGCTATCTCCATCAATGCAGAATCGGTGGACAAACGACCTTACTATCCAGAAATACGTAAAATCACACGATACATCAATCAAAAACAACAATACAATTGCAATTGCCTGAGTCCCTTCATATGTCAATATTCTAGGGAACGAAATAGCGGACAATGCAGCCAAAGAAGCAGTCAACTCACCAACCACCGATCATATCAACAGCCTACCTACAGAAGCTATACTACTCGGTCTAAAAGGAAAAATGAATGAAAACTGTAACACAACATGGAAATCTTCAACCAAATCGCAACACATAGCAACAAAACCCTACTTCTTCAAAAGGACCATCGCCCGCATGTTACCAAGATAGGATCATGTCGTAATATCAAGGATTATAATAAAACACACAAAACTCACCCACCAACACCTCCTTAACAGAGAAGAGCTCCCAAGCTGCAAAATGTGCAATACCCCGTTGACAGTAGAACACATAATCACACAATGCAGAAGATACACTACGGAGAGACAGCAATTCAAAATAAAAACCAATCTGGTAAACAGCCTAAAGGAGAACGAATCGATCCAAAATATACTCAAATAGCTGAAGCAGATTGAACTTGATAGTGAATAGTAAACCTTGAATTAAAGTCGTTAATAACCCATACAAGTGGTTAATGTGACTTTAAACAATTGAAATAAAAGAAAAAGGTCATATGCATTTATTATAAAGAAATAATAAAATTAATAAAATTAAAAAGAAAAAAGAAAACTATAAAGAATTTGTATTATATTTCATTCTTTTCTTCCTGAGATAATAGTTTTCCAATGCTATTAGTATTGCTAAAACAGGACGCAATATAAATGATACAATTGTTAGCGTGAAATGTTTATAGCAATATGTATTTATGTAGGTATTATACACGGTGAACCACAAAGCGTGATCAGCTTAGAATATTCTACTGTTAGCGGTTCGATCGGAAGTTTTTTTTGAAACTAAAATAACATGGTTCAAGCAGAGCTTTAAAATGATTGTACCAAATTTTTTGTCAACCCTTTTTTCCAGAGTTATCAAGGTCACCTTCAGATTTTTATAGTGTTTTTTATGCTGCTTGCCGAATTCGTCTCAGTGTCTCCGAATAAATGGATATAAAAACATTGTAGGTTTACCTATAAAAAACTGAAGGTGATCTTGATATCTCTGGAAAAAAAGGGTTGACAAAAAATTTGGTACAATCATCTTAAAACTCTCCTTGAACCATGTTTTTTTAGCTAAAAAAACTTCCGATCGAACCGCTAAGAGCAGAATAATCTAAGCTGACCACGCTTCGTTGTCCACCCTGTATAAATATGGATTTTCGTTTATAAAATAGTGTCTGAATTTTTTTATTCTGCGCATTTATTTTTAAGTTAAGTTCCTTTGAAGCCAGAAAATGTTATGATTACTCAGGACATATAGAATGATACTTCATTAGTATTTTAGGTATCTGAAGAAATTCAAATTAGGCGTTCCCTTAACACCCTCCTTTGATCCGCGATTGGACTATAAATGTGTTGAAAATATATTTTAAATTTATACTGTTTATAACAAATAGATTTAGAGTAGGTTCCAGAATAACAAGATTAGACCTTTGTCTGTGGATATAAAAAGTTTAGCTTGCCCAGTTATATTATTTGATGACATTTTGACACTGTGCATCACCTAGTCTGCAATGGTCCCGTTGGTGGCCACAGGCTTTCCTGCAGGCGATGGTCATCCTGGTTTATCGGTCGCCGCTGCAGTTCAATCCTCTGTTAACTCCGGTAAACTGTGCCAGCATTGCGAAATTGACTGTAAGAGATGGCCCCTGGCACATTTCATCGTTCCTCTGTTTACAGCATCTTACTACCACAGGAAGTAACACTGAATTCGCTTATCTGGGTCACTGATACACGATTTACCAATATTCCTAATATGATTCCACGTAAATAGCTGCTCTTAATCTCGATGGATAATTAATTTTACTCGTTACAGCTATTATTTATAAAAGACCTTTACCGATTTCGCTTACCTTGTAATATGTTGTCCAGATTGGCATTCTGAACAACTTTTTCCTATACATGTTACCGCTGCTAGGCTTTAATTTCAGAAATATAAAGGAAATCAGGTATAACCTTTATTTAATATTATTAATATTTATTTATATTTGTAACTGGAAACACTTCCGCCTTCATACTAAAACGGAGACCAAATTTCTAAATAATGGCCCAGTACTTAGTACATAGGAGGGAAATAGCCCAAATGTCAAACTGACTGTTTAATAAGCTTTTGCCAGTTTGTTGAATTCGTCAAGCCGAGTAGGGCAATACCCACTTTTGAGGGTTCTCAGAGTGACGTTTGCCCTGCTCCCTGCATCTTGACCAATGTCTGTTGATTATTCCTCGGAGGCCCTTAGCTATTGTCTGCATTTGTCAAGCATCTATCAGTATCCTTTTCCAGATGACTCACTTAGGAATATGCCCATCGTCATAAACCTCTGTGCTAAACCATATTGGAAAATTTGGAAGATAATTTGGGGGTGTGCAGAAAGAATAGCGGAAGGGGAAGAGGCATCTGACTGAATATTAGACAAGGAAACAGCTGTACTGTAAGATAGAAAGAGAAAACCAATATGCTACACAATCCGGCACCCTCGCACTCAAATACGCTGCAGGTCTTGGGCCTTCCCTAACCGCAACCCGTTTTTCAGTCGGCCTCTGCCGCACCTTCTTTCGTTATTCCAACAGCAACTGAGTAACCTCGACTCACAATTCAACCAGCTGCTCAAGGTTACATTTTCCTCTTGTAATTTTCTAGTAGCGAAAACTCCAAAACGGTGCCTTCCGTGATCACGAAGACTTATACATAATATTTCAAACGAATACAGCAACCCTCATAGAGTTATTCCTCTTCGAAAAAAGTGAAAGAAAGTAGTGGCCTTGAACGGTTAATTGAGTTGATCCGTAGTATAGTAAGACGTCTTTTACCCGTTACGAATAGTGGAAGTCATAATGTTACTAATTTGGCATCATAAAGTGAATTACGTTTGATGTTTATAAACATTTTATGAACTTTCTTATAGATATAACATTTCTTAAACTAGTATTTAATCACAAGTATTTTATCATTATTTTACATATAGTTAGCATTACTTTCATTCACAAACATGATTCACAAGTGATGTCTAGAAAAGTGTTGCGTGGATGACATAAAATACAGTTTGATATGCCCTAGAAGAAAGATACCTTTGCCTTTGAACTGTTTCAATTTAATGGTTCATTTCAGAAAGTTAATTGCTTTCGCATAAAATGTCATGCGAAAGACTGCCTTTTCTGATCGAAATTTAAGATAACCTGTCACTATTAATGTCGTCGTTAAAGCTTTATGAAGTGTCATGTTTCCATAAATATTATGCAATTAATGTTAAACGTTACTGTATTCACGGGCACGTTATTCCTTTATAACGTTGTTATTCCTTTGCGTCGCACGAGAAAGGGATATATCTAAATTCATACTTCCACCTTTTATCTCCTTAACAAAAACGCATGATAGCACGATAATAAAATTCAGTGATATTTAAAAAGATACAGGAAAGAAAATGAGGTGAAAGAGCTCCTCAGCCAAGCGAAATTGCCATTCGATCGACTCTGTCGGGAGACGATTACCCTCAGCGATATCGAATTAACTCGGAACAATAAAGTGTTAAACGTGGAACTTCTTTCGCTCGAGACTCATCCATGCGTTGAAGGAACTCTTGACGCGCGAGATAAACGAATTCACCAATGAAAGAGACGAAGAAAAGCCTCGTCAGTAGCGAGTTCAGGCGATCCCCCTCCGGGATTTATGATTGCCCTACCCGACTGTGAGATGCTTTACGTGACCAGGATTTCCGATGGTCCGTGTGTAATAGCAAAAACCTCCCCTCATCCGACGACGGTGTCGCCCTCCTTTTAGTTTTCCATTCCGCAAAAGTTGAGAGAGCCATTTCACCTCTAGACCAGACTCTGTACCGAGAGGCATCACGGTTGTTCCCAGCCAGATTGTTCAATAACAAAGCACAAACTTTCACTCTAGTATAGATTGAAGACTAAATTACAATGATTTGCATGCAATACTTCCAAAAAGGGACATCATAAGCCAGTTATCGCACGGGGTGGCACAATTTAATGATACGTAAACGTACAGTACATTTCAACAATATATCAGCTTCAAAATATTTGAATGTTTTCTTTTCAGTAAAAAACCATTCTATACTATTAGAGTTAAACCTCCATTATTCGACTTTTAATTATTTTTTTTTTTTAACCAGTTTTGACTCTAATATTAAGCCAGTTAATCGAAGTTCTACTGTATTTTATGTATACAAAGTGTCTCATAATAAGCATAAGTACCGTAAAGGGGTGATTTTTGTGGAGACTTTGAACAACTTAGCGAAAATGTTAGGTAGGGCTTTGTTAAGAAATGATTAACAAAAAACAAACCGACTAATCAGAAAGCGAGTACAACGAACGAATTTCAGTGCGGGCGGTGACAGACTAAACTACGTGTTGGGCGATTCTCTCGTCAGTGGGCTCAAAGGTGATGCCACCGCCTAAACATAAACACGAACACTCTGATTTCAAGAGGCCGATATCGATCTTCAGGTCTCGGTGAGGATGCCTACTGTAGCAGAGACGGCTGTGTGCGTACTGCGTACGTGTGTGTACTGAAAACGAGTCTCACAATGAAAATGCCTAAGAAAACACAATAAATTGCCTTTTCATCGACAGACGAGTGTATGAAAACCGGGTTTTTTGTCTCTATGTTGAGGCGGCGGCACTGCCTTCGAGTCCACCGGCGCGGCGGGGGAATCACCCTGTAGAGTTACAGCCAGCGCTGAAATTCGTCCGTTGTACTCAGTCTCTGATTTCTCGGTGTATTTTTTCTTAATAACTCATCAACTAAATTCCACCAAACATTTTCGCTAAGAAAAAAGCTATTTTAGTTTAGTTAACATTCCATTTAAAAGATTGAGTTGACACTGAAATTTTCATGACACCTCTACCTACAAATCGATCAAGGAAATCATAAAATGTCTCCTTCCAAACCGAACATTCCTTGTCTTGAGAAAATTCTTGTACCTCGTTACGTATTTGAAACAGTAACATCAGTTATCTTGTAAGAATCACCCTGTATATTGAAGGATAATACTAATTGTAAGACCGTGTGGGCCTTTACACAGTTGAGCGGATGTACGCGCTACGCGCGCGGAGCAGATTTTGCTGTTTTCCTTTACGCTACGCTCGAGTGTGTAAAAGAAAGTGCATCGAGTCTGCACGCGTAGCGCGTACGCCACGCTCAACTGTGTAAAGAGCCTAAGTAAGAACGAAGAAATTACAAAAAAATTGGTAACTAGTACGACGAATTTTTTTTATACTCGTCCATTGCATATCACAGAAGAACTGAAAGTAGTAATTATCATAAAATCATCCACTTTAAATCATTATATTCGTTTTCGTAAATTTATTTATCTACTGTAAGCTGCTAATTTACATTAAAATATCATGTTAAAATTGTTTATACTTGGAGTACACGCCTCAAGTATGATGCGGAAGGTGAAAGCTTTCTTTAACTGACTGTTTGCAACATCAAATTTCTAACAAAATTTGGCAAAAAGACGAGTTGAAGGAGCTTATTTCCCAAGATTGAATGTATTAAAAAGTTAAATAAATAGAAAATTTCTGGGGGATATTTCATGGACTATCAGTGACATAATAATAAAAGCTCCCAGTAATTTATCAAAATGGGAGCAAAACTTAAAATGTGAAAAATAATAAAACCTTTCTCCTAATTGTTCTTCATATAGGGTAAGGTCAACTTGCAGCGTGAAGCCGTATACAGTACTGTCCCGATATAAGGCCAATCTTACAGTGTTGACTCAAAGAACGACGTCTGAGTTTGATTCAAAAAAGGAATTTCTCCTCGTTCCGTCGTGACCGAGATCGAACCCGACTCGAAAAAGGACTGCGCTCGGTTCTGAAACCCAGCCGTTCTTCGAGTCAGCACTGTACTTTTTTACAAGACCTCCATCACTAAAGCTGTTGATCTATACCCGGTTATCCGTGAGACACCCGGGTAGTGGAAAATATCCGGGTACCTTATACATTGATACTGAGTGAAATAAACTGCAAAAAATTAAATATGGTATTGTCTCGATTATTTGCAGTCTTCGCACTACGATATTAGAATATTTTTTGGTTACTTACATTTACCTGGGTGCTCGGGTAATTTTCGCCCACCCGAATACCTAAATACCTCCAATACTCGGGCAAAATCAATAACCCTATCCATCACACGAGTTTTCCAAAGTATTGACACGAATAGTATATCATTAGCGATTCCAAGCCGATTAGGTGGACTTATTGCTATTCCTTCGTCACAATTTCACGCTAGATTGGCCACCACTGACTTTTTTTGTTACTGACACAGTATACTAATAGGCAAGCGTAAAGAACATGCAACAACTAGACAGACTCTCATTGAATTCTAGAAAATTGCTGTGTCCTATGTACGTACACTAAAATTTACTTAATAACGTCACGTTTATTCGGGAATATCTCATTTCACAGTAATTTCAAGTATTTAGTTTGTATGTAAAACTAGTAAAATTTACCTTCTATCCAGACACGAGGAACCGGCATGAGATGTTGTGTTTTTTAACTGCCGTACCTGGTTTCCATAAACTAAACAACACGTTGTTCTATTACCTGGCAAAGTGACACACCGAGTACACCTTACAAGGAACAGACACTTCTGCGCCTTCCGAAGCGACTATCTCAAGGGTACGCCATTACCCTAGTCGTAGGGATTCATAAATTCCAACAATTGCACAAGTTCAGCGCTAAACTACCACTGATGGCATTCGCCAGCTAGCTGGCGGCATTGTCACGTGCTGCCAGTTCCACGTCCCTGCATTGAATAACAAAGCAACGCACGATGGTCGTACGATAAACAGACCAACACAAACGTCAACACGACCCGACCCAGGTTAAACGTAGTCCCAGTAGGAATATTGTTAGAAATTAATTACAGATAGATTTCAGTTCCATTAGAATCCGACTTGACCTGTCGTTTTCGTTGCAGTGTGTTGCTCTCAAAAACTCACTAGTGTAACCTGCACGTTGTTGTAAATATACGGAGTGTTCTAGTGTCGGTGCAACAACCGAGCAATGGATTGATGATGGAATGGAATGCAATGGAATGATGATTCCTAAAAAGTAGTCAGTTGAACATATACATAGAATAAAACTTTTTTTCATCTAAGACTCCGCTTTCAGAAAAAAAAACTAAAGACTTGTGTATTGTTACACGTGTATTAACTAAAAGATTAGATTTGGGGTACTTCTGTTTTTCTTCCTAGTAAAACGGATAAATTTTTTAAATTATTTTTCTCGAAAACGAGGCCTTATAGGCTATTCGGCGTTAATGTCAGTAATAAAAAATAAATAGGAACTTAAAACCTTTTCTTCTGCGAATAAAAAACCAAAAAAACATGAAATATGGGGTGAATTGGATGACTCATTTTCTAAAAAAAAACTAAAATTTTACCTAACAAAACCTTTATAAGCTACTTATGCAAGTATAGTTAATAATAGTTAATAATAACAATAAAAGTATTTAAATGAAGAGTAATAGTGACTAGTTAAAACGATACAACCCGATTGTCCCCGTATATAAGATTTTCAAGGTGAATAGATTATTTAAATAGAGCAGCATTTCTCAACTTTTTTCACTGAGTTAAGTCCGGTCCAGTTATTAGACTCACCCTGTATAAATGATGCTGTATCACTCAGTCTTATTAGGGAGTAAATTCCTTGAATCGATTAAATACCTGATTAGAAATTTGAAACGTGTAGAAAAATTTATAGAGCACTTAAAAAGCCTCAAACATAATTTACTTTATGCCGACAGATTAGTGCTTTCATGATTTCTACTACTTGTAAGAGGTGAATCACCCTTAATGAGTCCACTACATCTAGCTTTTTAGATGTACACAGGATTCAAGCAAAGAATATTTCATGCATGGTGAGTATTAAATGATGATGATAATTAGAGTTTTGAGTAACAAAATATTTATTGTAAATACTAAACAAGAATAAATGAACCACAGGTTCATTTTAATAAAGTTTTAATTTTCGGTGGTGTCTAGGAAACTAATTTTTCTAACATCCTAGCTTTATATATCGGAAATATCTAACTATCGGTATTTCATTATAGAGTAAGGCTGACGCCACATTTACGTTTTGTATGCGCGGTTGGAACACTGCGGTTTGCCTGCGCTTTACATAACACACAAAACTTTATGAACAGACTGTGAACTTTTATGCAAAATCAAATTTTTATTGAAACAAATAAAGAACTGAAACTTGAATAACAGAGAGTCTTATTTTTTAAAAATTTGTAGCTCCAGCTGTAGCTGACATGGTCAGTACATCTGACGATAATTTCGACGTATTCCGCTAGACGGTTCTTATTTTCAAATCGCCTTTCTCGCTGGTGCCCGATTCTACTATTTCTTTTGTGACGTGCAAACTGCCACGTCAAAAGAAGTCGCGTGCCGCGACCAATCGCAAGCGTCGTAGGGGAGCGTGAGGGCACAGCAAGATTGACAAGCAATTAGTCTCGTCCTATTCCGTTTGATTTTTTCTTTGAAAAGATCGTGGGCCGCGCATTAATCTCCTGGTGGTGGCCTTTTGTAACAGAAAATCCGTTTGCGATCGTTGGTTACCGAGAGTGGAAGTCGAGTAAAATCTAAGTTTCTCGCGTGCATTTTTGGTTACCGAGGCGTTGAAGATCTATCTCTTATGGCACGAGTAGTGACCAGCCACGCGGCCGGCGCCCCGCACGCTAAAGTGTAAGGCAAACGTCATAGAATATATTCTTCTGTTCTTTTCTTATGTAAATGTTCGAGTTGTTTATTCGGGTTCTAATCATGAGGAACTTGTCGGAAACCTTACGCTTCCTCTTTTCCTAGAATTCACACCCAGTCCCTATCCGTAGTTCATTCTACAGCTAGCCCAGGTGAGATTCTCCGCGTGCTGAATCCCATCACACCGGTATCTTCGGATATCTGACGCTCGAAATTCGGCCGTAGATTTCGTAAAGGAGTCACGAAGTTGGTCGAGGCTTGTATCGTGTCCCGCGACTCAAATTCACGGCTCCAAATCGGCGAAGCACGTTACACTATACGGTAGACATGTCGCTGAATTCGTCGCTGAACGAGCTCCTTGTAAGACAGCGTTCAGCTCGCGAGGAGAACTCTGACTCGGGACGTAGGAGAGGGGGACCCGGTTAGTGTGTGAGTGCACTGTGTGAGTTTCGGGTTCGTACGTACCCTACTGCAGTTTTCCTCACCCAATGTATGCTAGGACTCCTCGCAACCCGCTTCACGAGTCGAAGTGAATGCTCGCGCTCGCCCGAGCCGCTCCGTTGGGCACATAGACTTCTATAAACGGAGCAGAAGCCAAGAGGGGGTGACAGAATCGCCGTAATGCAGTAAAGCGTCTGCATTTCGGTGACTCCGTTCGACTTCGGTTCTAGCCGGTTGTCAGTCGAATATAAAATTTCGTAATGTGTAATGAAATGTGTGATTCCTGAGATGATTTTAAACAACTTTTTATTTAGCTAGTCTTCGGAGGATTTGTTAACGAGATGTAACAGAAACCCCCGACGAATCAGAATGCGAATACATATAGTGGACGAATTTCCAAATTAGCCCGCTATCACCTGCGTCGGAATCAGTCCACTGTACTCGATATCCAATTGGTCAGTATTTTTAGTTAGTAACTCATTAACAAAGCTCCACCTAACATTTTCGTTAAGGAAAAAGTTGTTTCAAATCATCTCAGGAATGGCCCCTTTAAAGGAACTGCAACATTTTTCTTACACCCTGTATACCTATGAGGGACGAGAAATAATTGAAGAGTACATATATGTTTCTATGGTTATACGTTAAGAGTCCCATACATGATACAGCTTATATTTACACATCCTTCTATGTATAATCTACGCTTTATCTTCCACATTTTGTTGCATGGGACATTCGCGTGCGCACAATGGATGTGTGGTAAATAAGGGTGCTCCTGCGTGCGCCTGCGTGCACCGCTGTCGCTTGGTTAATACCTAGCCGACAAATGCCGAATGCGTCCGAGACTAACCAACTGTAGGCGCTCCTACCCAGAAGTCTGTATGTTTCCACCTCTGCCTTTTCACCCCTTATACTACCTTATGCCCAGTCTCGGGCAGTTATACTCTGGGATGGATCGGAACACGGCGCAACACACATTAAGGGGCAATCCCCTGGCCTATGGTATGGTATGCCAGGCCGCCGTTGGTTCGGTTTGCGATATGCCATGCCGCCTAGCCTTGAGTTGCTGGTTACCGGACCTGTGCATCGACTACCCGTGCCTCGCCGAGTGCCGTTGCGCTGCCATTTTTTAGAATTCCGCCCGAACCATAGACAACTATAGATGGAGCATAAGGTGGGTTTTTAAGCGCGGCAACCTTTAAGAACGAGGGGAAACGGCAGAGGTAGAAGCGCACAGACTTCTGGGTATGAGCGTCTGCAATCGTGTTAGGTTCGGACGCATTCAGCTCGTGTCGACTCGGTATTAATCAGGCGGCAGCGGCGCACGCAGGCACACATGTTTCCCGCGCAACGAAATCTGGGAGCGGAAATGTAGGTTGTAAAAGGACGTGTAACTATATTGGCTGTATTATGTATGGGACTTGTAATGTATAATCATAGAAACTTATGTGCATAATTTTTTCAGCTATCTCTCGTTTCACGTAGCTATACAGGGTGTAACAAAAATGTTGCAGTTCCTTGAAAGGGGTGATTCCTGAGACGATTTCAAACAACTTTTTCCTTAGCGAAAATGTTAGGTGGAGCTTTGTTAACGAGTTATTAACGAAAAACATTGACCAATCAGAGCGCGAGTTTACCGGTGAAGCGGCCGCGGTAGCGAAGTCTACAACGCTAGGCGCTGCGCTTGTGCTTTGAACAAACAAGTCGACACGCATCGATGAACATAACATTATTATAAGAAATTAAAACGGCATAACAAATAAAGTCAAGTCCTTTACCATTTTTTGTTTATCATTGAAAGTGATTAATTATTTTAAATCGGGGGAAATCACGTGTAGCGTAAAAAGGCAAATACACAGTTTGTTTGTTAAGGTGAATCGAAAATAATAATTATTTGAAGCGAAAGAATAAGGAATACGTAAATTTCTTTTTCAAATAACGTATAAAGAAAAAGGCAAAGTAATAAAAAATGGATGAAAAGTGATCCTGGTTCGTTACTGAGATAAAAGTTTGTAGTTCAACAACGGTCAACAGTGTTTTTTATAATGAATAAGTGTGCTTAAAAATCCCGAAGAAAAGTGTGCATATGGAACGTGGGAGAATTGTTGGGGAAAAGAAGTCCGCGTTAAAGTAAAAAAATAATAATCAACAATAAATTACATGCGACTCACCCTTTCGGCAATTCACCTGTAGTTTTTAAACCTGTGTCACTGGGTCACTGTACCGGTCCTGGTCATGGTTTATGGTAGCCCAGCGCCTAGACCACAGCTGATCGCAGGTATACGACACCACCCACAGTTGAGAGTCACAACATCAGGTGCATCCGGTTTAAGGCACCAAATAACGAATGTATTCACTTCACTACAGCCACTAATACACTAATCACTTGTCACGATCACTTCATTCTTGTTTTGTGGAATGAGTTGTTCCTACGTTATAACAATTGGTGGCTCCGAAAGGGGTTGATCGCTGTCAATTTAGGAAATGCTCCACATAGCCACCACCGTCAGGGTTGACGCACGTTTGTGCACGTAAAATAATGTGCCACTGCACGCGTTGGAGCATCGCTGGTATGATGTTCGCAATTGCATCATGTGTACGTGAAACGGCTTCTTCTGGGATGTCCACTGGTTGACGGTACACCTCATTCTGAAACGATTGTTGTACAACAAATACAAAACGCAAGTAAATAAAAATATAATGCTTATAATAAATGTAAGTAAAAGGTAACAGCAATAATCAAATTACCTTTAGGTGTTACTGGGCCATTGTACCGATCTTGGTCATCGACGGACGCAATGTCGCCGGGTCTAGCGTTCTAATTCGCGGATACAGCTTCGCGAGTACTCGCACATTAGCAATCGCGTTACCATCGCACCGAGCATGCACCCGAAACACCGTGCAGTACTCCTGCGCTGTGTGCATGCTGGATTGGAGATTGCTGACTGACTGACAGAACTTTTCCGAAGGAGCTTCTCCTACCCTCAAGCAGTTTCGTATCGTTTCACTATGGGTTAACTCCCTCTACTACAAGAAAACTTAGGGATAAAGAAATTAGCATTCGTTAAAAAGAAATACGTGCTTTGCTGACATGCGCTACGAATGGACCATCGAGCAGTTCCAAAAGGCGCTCGATCCGCTAATTTACAACCTACGTACCCATTGCTTCGAGATAGAAAACAGACACCACGTGCAGCGGTCTGTCAGGGCCCAAGAAAAAGAGGCGCAGGGAGTCCTTTCTGTATTCGAAGGACAGGAGAAACATTTTCAGCGACATGTGTTAAGTTGACGCTGCTAGGGTCACTCCGACTACCTTGGCGAAGACCTAACCGCGCGCTTGAGTAATTTATGATTTAATTGCTTCGCCTTTGTAACGGACGCGAACGGAGGATATCGGAAATGCGAAACAGAAATGGATAGTTTTTATTCCATTTCGTGAGGGAATTTTTGTGCCCCTTTTCACCCCTACGTACCCATTGCTTCCAGAAACAAAGCAGACCCACGTACAACGCTCCAAAAGGGTCTGAAGGAAAGAGAAAGCTTACACAGGAAAACGCATGCTATTCTTTTTTTTTCCTTTCTTCGATTCTGATGAACAAATTTCGAAAATTATTCATTAATTATTCATTAATAATTTATATCAATTATAATTCATCAAATTATACAGTCCATCTAAATTATTAGTTTATAATTTATCAACTACTTTTTAATAAGTAATTACACTACATATTAATCAGCTATAAATAACCACAATAAATGATATTCAAGGATTCTTACAATCGGGTAACTCCTTACTGTTCCACATTGCCAAAGATTATTTCTAGGCGGTTATGCGTCCATGCTTTTCTAGATTGTATTTTAAAACTTTTTTTAATACTCGTAGGACAAGAAACATTAGAATCGGAGGAAGCAAAAAAAAAGAATAGCATGCGTTTTCCTGTGTAAGCTTTCTCTTTCCTTCAGACCCTTTTGGAGCGTTGTACGTGGGTCTGCTTTGTTTCTGGAAGCAATGGGTACGTAGGGGTGAAAAGGGGCACAAAAATTCCCTCACGAAATGGAATAAAAACTATCCATTTCTGTTTCGCATTTCCGATATCCTCCGTTCGCGTC
Source organism: Perdita meconis (assembly GCA_030770465.2). Classification (NCBI taxonomy): domain Eukaryota; kingdom Metazoa; phylum Arthropoda; class Insecta; order Hymenoptera; family Andrenidae; genus Perdita; species Perdita meconis. Next base: position 5,427,357 of record JASKOS020000015.1, on the reverse strand, counting down.
CGTTACAAAGGCGAAGCAATTAAATCATAAATTACTCAAGCGCGCGGTTAGGTCTTCGCCAAGGTAGTCGGAGTGACCCTAGCAGCGTCAACTTAACACATGTCGCTGAAAATGTTTCTCCTGTCCTTCGAATACAGAAAGGACTCCCTGCGCCTCTTTTTCTTGGGCCCTGACAGACCGCTGCACGTGGTGTCTGTTTTCTATCTCGAAGCAATGGGTACGTAGGTTGTAAATTAGCGGATCGAGCGCCTTTTGGAACTGCTCGATGGTCCATTCGTAGCGCATGTCAGCAAAGCACGTATTTCTTTTTAACGAATGCTAGTTTCTTTATCCCTAAGTTTTCTTGTAGTAGAGGGAGTTAACCCATAGTGAAACGATACGAAACTGCTTGAGGGTAGGAGAAGCTCCTTCGGAAAAGTTCTGTCAGTCAGTCAGCAATCTCCAATCCAGCATGCACACAGCGCAGGAGTACTGCACGGTGTTTCGGGTGCATGCTCGGTGCGATGGTAACGCGATTGCTAATGTGCGAGTACTCGCGAAGCTGTATCCGCGAATTAGAACGCTAGACCCGGCGACATTGCGTCCGTCGATGACCAAGATCGGTACAATGGCCCAGTAACACCTAAAGGTAATTTGATTATTGCTGTTACCTTTTACTTACATTTATTATAAGCATTATATTTTTATTTACTTGCGTTTTGTATTTGTTGTACAACAATCGTTTCAGAATGAGGTGTACCGTCAACCAGTGGACATCCCAGAAGAAGCCGTTTCACGTACACATGATGCAATTGCGAACATCATACCAGCGATGCTCCAACGCGTGCAGTGGCACATTATTTTACGTGCACAAACGTGCGTCAACCCTGACGGTGGTGGCTATGTGGAGCATTTCCTAAATTGACAGCGATCAACCCCTTTCGGAGCCACCAATTGTTATAACGTAGGAACAACTCATTCCACAAAACAAGAATGAAGTGATCGTGACAAGTGATTAGTGTATTAGTGGCTGTAGTGAAGTGAATACATTCGTTATTTGGTGCCTTAAACCGGATGCACCTGATGTTGTGACTCTCAACTGTGGGTGGTGTCGTATACCTGCGATCAGCTGTGGTCTAGGCGCTGGGCTACCATAAACCATGACCAGGACCGGTACAGTGACCCAGTGACACAGGTTTAAAAACTACAGGTGAATTGCCGAAAGGGTGAGTCGCATGTAATTTATTGTTGATTATTATTTTTTTACTTTAACGCGGACTTCTTTTCCCCAACAATTCTCCCACGTTCCATATGCACACTTTTCTTCGGGATTTTTAAGCACACTTATTCATTATAAAAAACACTGTTGACCGTTGTTGAACTACAAACTTTTATCTCAGTAACGAACCAGGATCACTTTTCATCCATTTTTTATTACTTTGCCTTTTTCTTTATACGTTATTTGAAAAAGAAATTTACGTATTCCTTATTCTTTCGCTTCAAATAATTATTATTTTCGATTCACCTTAACAAACAAACTGTGTATTTGCCTTTTTACGCTACACGTGATTTCCCCCGATTTAAAATAATTAATCACTTTCAATGATAAACAAAAAATGGTAAAGGACTTGACTTTATTTGTTATGCCGTTTTAATTTCTTATAATAATGTTATGTTCATCGATGCGTGTCGACTTGTTTGTTCAAAGCACAAGCGCAGCGCCTAGCGTTGTAGACTTCGCTACCGCGGCCGCTTCACCGGTAAACTCGCGCTCTGATTGGTCAATGTTTTTCGTTAATAACTCGTTAACAAAGCTCCACCTAACATTTTCGCTAAGGAAAAAGTTGTTTGAAATCGTCTCAGGAATCACCCCTTTCAAGGAACTGCAACATTTTTGTTACACCCTGTATAACGGAATTGTATATTCAACTGACACCCGACTGGCACCGAAATCGAACAGATTCACCTGAATGCAGATGCTTCACCCCCTTACGGCGATTTTGACTCCCCCTCTTAACTTATGCTCCGTCTATAGTTGCTATGGACCGAACAGCGCCGTGTCCTGACCCTAATCATAGGACCGGACCTCTCCCTCCCCAGCGTCCTTGAGAAGACGCTGGAGGGAGAGAGGTAATAGGGGGCGGTGGCCTCCTTCTGTGAGGACGTAATCTCACGGAAGGAGGCCGCCGAACGTGAGCGTGAGGTTGAGCTCCTACGGAGCGTGCTATCACGAGTACTCACGAGCTGCACCGCGCCGCGTCACAGCAATGGCGAGGAAAAAGTATGTCGGCGAAAACCACGGCACGATCCATGCTGCACGACACGCTCCTCGCTCCACGGACCTCGGATGGAACGGTTCACACGCCGCACAGTGGGGTATTTGCCTACGATACACAAATCGTCATGTGAAAGAGGTCTAATTACCCAATCGATACGCGCCGATTTTGATGCTCTGAATTCATTTTTACTATAACTTTTGGTAATAAATTTTGTAGTTTTTCTGGAAACAATATTATTATAATAGTAATATATAAAATAATTTAATTATTATTAATAATTAGATGATGAAACGAACTTACCTAAGTGAAGTTCTATCATAATTGTATGAAGCGCCTCTTCTGAGATGATCAACATGTAATGCTCCTACTTCACGCCGAATTGTCACACATTTAAAGCCTCTAATTTATTAAACAAAAAGGAACTAATTCCGACTGCACCGTCCATGGATCTAGTCTTCTATGTATCATTCTTGAAAGCATCACCGCAACCTAGGGAATGCCTTGTGTATCCTAGATACAAGGCAGTTGGGAATGTATAGGGAGGGGTTGATCATCTCAGAAGAGGCGCTTCATACAATTATGATAGAACTTCACTTAGGTAAGTTCGTTTAATCATCTAATTGTATTTCGCGCCTCTTCCTCGAGATCAACATGTAGATGTTTAAAGTCAGTTGCGGTGAATATGAGTTCGAGTAGCTTTAAATAAATCTGCGAACCAACTCGATGAAAGAAGCAAAAAAGAACAATTTTATAATGATATGCATAAAGGGAACAGAAACATATAACAATTAAAACGATTTAATACTTATAGGTAATGTAATTGCTTATAAAGAATTCAGTACCGATGTGTTGCGAACTTATCGCTTCCATTACTCACTTTTAGATCATAACACCTATTAAATGTAGTTGAAGTCTCTGTCCAACCAGCCGTTTTCCTAATTAATTCTAGGCTTACGCCCTTATGTTTTGCTGTAGACGTAGATGCGTGACGCGTACTATATGCCGTGAATCGCTCCACATCTACGCTTCCAGCATGTAGCGTGTTCTTAATCCACCTGCTTAATGTTGAGTCGTAACCGTCTTGTACGGTTTCTTTAGAGATATGAACAAGGACTCTATATTTTCTCTTAGGAAGAGTGTCCTTTTGAGATAGCACTTTGGGGTAGATGCTACGCAGATTTTAGTGTTTCCTAAGAAAAAAGGCAAGACCAACAGTGGTTGACTTCTCTTTGGTCCGGATGTTTTAATTCTATCCGGAATCCGAATCTCGTACCCATTTCCTATTTTCCTAATATTATTGATGTTAATCAACGCGAAAGTCTGTAATCTATGAGCTGTTACCAGAGCTAAAATTGTGATTAATTTTTCTGATAACTCTTTCAGACTTAATCCTTGATTTTCGGGTAATGATGTATAATAGTTTAAGATAATCTTTGGATCCCAAATAAAATCGTATTTTGGCTTTGATGGGCGAGTATTAAACACTCCTTTGAAAAACCGCCGCATTCTATGATCTTGTGCTATATCAGGTCCATTTAATAGCGATATCCGTGATCTAATCGTGTTTAGTCATCCATAAGATGCTCCTAATTCAAATTCTTTGGTTAAAAACAATAAAATTTCTGTCACCGAACCATTGAACGGGTCTATCGCGTTATCTCGACAAGAGGACCACCATTTTTTAATTGCCCCTCCATATTGTTTTAATGATCCTTCGCTTAGCGATGAAACCATTATATCAAGAGATGAGAGGGGACTCCCCTCTTGACGAACGCCTGCCTGATAAGCGCGCGGCAACTAGGGTAGTCTGTCTCCAAAGGGGGTGTGGTTCCCCGCTGCAAGAAGTTAGAAGTTCTTTGTCAGGCGAGAAATATAGAGGTTCTGTATTTAACATTGATTTGAATGTAGGAAACCAGGCCTAAGATTCCCAAAAAGGCACAACTACTATACCGCAAGATTCTTCACTCTTGATTTTTTGAAGGACTCTTAATATGATTGCAAAAGGCGGAAAGGAATAAAAGAAATAAGGTTTCCATGAAATTGTGAAGGCATCACTTGCTATGGCACTTGGGTCCCTCCTCCAGGCAATATAAGTTTCACATTTTGTATTTGCCCTACTAGCAAATAAATCAATTTCCGGGTCTCCAAATGTTTGAACAATCTTTGAAAAAACGCTTTGAAATATCTCATATTCTGTTTCTTTTTCTATTTTGCGTGACTCTAAGTCTGCCTCTGAATTCATTTTTGAACTTATAAACGAGGCATAAATCCATAGTTCTCTATCCTCGCACCATTTCCATATTTCTTTCGCTATTTGATTCAATTCTTTATATTGGATTTCCCCCATGCGATTAATGTATGTAATTGCCGTAGTATTGTCTATTCTTAACAGTATTTGGCATTTCTTACGGTCTCTAGCAAAACATTTTAGAGCTAAAAAGGCTGCCAGTAGTTCTAGGTAATTAATGTGGAAAACGCGATCGTTTTTGTTCCAGAAACCGTGTGATCTCTCTTTACAACAAACCGCGCCCAATCCAGTCCTGGATGTGTCGGAATAAATATCGAGATCAAAATTCATAAATCTAATTGGATTGTTCGTTACCGAAATTTTTGATCTCCTCCACCTGAAGTCCCCTTGAAGTGAAGGGGGTATCGTCATGAAGCTATCACACGATTGTTGGGATCTAAGCAATGCTAAATACCTTTCCCGTTCGAACTCTTTCGTGTGCACCCATCCGTAGTTAATGGCCGGACAAGCCGCCACGAGAGTTCCAATAAATTGTGCGAAATCTCGTATCTTACACCTCTTGATAATGCTAAACCGAGATACAAGGTCTTCCAACTTTTCCTTCTTAACTTTTGGTAATTCTATCACCATTCTATCCAAATCAAAAATAAAAACCCAAATACTTGCACCTTCGCGATGGAATCATTTGACTCTTTTCGAGATTTACGACGAAACCTAACTTTTCTAAGAGTGTCTTAGTACATTTAACGTTTACGTCGCATTCCATGTAGGAGTTACCCATTATAAACAAATCATCTAAATAGATTATGTTTACCATACCACATGTCCTTAGATAAGTGATAACTGATTTCATTAATTTCGTAAAAATAAAGGGCGCTGAGCTTAACCCAAAAGGCAAACAGGTAAACTCAAAGATTTCGTGTTCAAATTGAAAACGGAGATATTTTCTGTGTGTTTTGTCAATGGGAATTAAATAATACGCGTTTTTTAAGTCCAGAGAGGCCATGAAGTTACCCGTGTCTAATAGTCTAGCTACTGTTCTATAATCCTCTAACTTAAAGTGTTCCGTCTGAACAAATTTGTTAAGATGTTTTAAATTCAAAATAAAACGTTTCGAATCATCGGGTTTCGGGATTAAGAAAATATCCGAAATGAATTGACCTTTCACTGGATTGCATTTTTCTATTGATCCTTTCTCTAGTAACTGACTAATCAAGGAATTGATTTCCGTGTTTTCTTTTGTGGACCAGAGTCTCTCTTTGGGAACTCTAACTTGATAAGGGTGGACAGAAAAAGGAATTTTATAACCATGTACCCAGGATAATATCCTTGGATCCGATGTAAGACCTTCCCATTCCTTAGTAAATAAACTAAGCCTACCGGCCAAGGTCCTTACCGACCTGACTTAACGATGTCGTCGATGACTCGCTTCTCTCTTCCTGTCTAATTTGTAATCTACTCTCCTCGATGGCTTCCTTGTGTCCATCTTCTTTTGCCCGCCTGACGGCTCAGGCAGAAACTTCGGACGAAATTGACGCGACGGGCCTTTTAGGTTTTTTAGACTTTTTGAAGATTGGTTCTTTGTTGTTGGTCTTATTTCTTTACATGATGCCTCCATGGCTTTCCTTGATTTCAAACTTTCTTCCAAGTTTGATCCAAATAAGTATTCATCGATTGTCGATTTGTTCAACGTCTCCTTCACGGTCGTGTTGGTATTTGTCAGTATGAGATTGCGTCGTATTGAAGACTCATCATGTTCGACATCCGCCAACACTCTACCTGCATCACTTAAATATTTTATTAAGATCAGGTTCTCTTTATCCTTGGTTAAAACGGTTGACAAGGCTTTCCCGATTGCTGCTAAGCAAGCTGTAATTTTTCCTTGTTTTTCTACTATCCGCTCGTCCCTCTTTATCGCTGCTTCTTGTAGGGAAGCCTTTACCACTGCATTGAGATGTGGAGGATTAATCACACCACCGTTATCTTTGCCTCAACCTAATTATCTGAAGCCTTGTCCATTTCTTATATGGTCTAAGGTCCCATGTACTTCTTATGGGACAGTTGTTCGAAGAATTCGGACAGAATAGAAAACAAAACGCATAATAATTGTGATATTCTTGTTCAGGAGGAAAACCCTTTTTTGGAAAAAGGATCGAAGAATAAATTTCTTCTACAAAAACATTGACATTTATTTTTTACGAAGTTCTGAAAGCCAAATTAAGACACACCGTAATTGAACAAAAAACATTCTAAAAAAAAGAAACAGAAAGAAATATTGTTTCTTCATTTCTAATTCTTGGAACAAAAATATTGACGAAATCCGAGCTCTTTGTTTACAAACATGGCTGACCTTGATCGCGCCCTTCACCTTGCCATATATAGGTTGAATCAGGGCCGACGTAAATTACGTAGACCTTCGGTGTATTCCTATATTTATATTAAACGTCATTATTAAGTTCTAAATGTTTACAAAGCATTGATTGTTATTGCAGTTATCATAGAGAACACTCTGCTAAGTTAATAGCTTGTATATCAATAAAAGTTGTATGTATATATTTTATTATGTATACACGGGCCTCTAGGCAAACTTGTTATGGTACTATCCTCTAACCACGTCACTGGCATAGAATATCAACAAACCATATCATAGTCCATCTTCTGCCCGAGTTTTTAGTTCCGCCCCTACGGGCCGCTAATCCAGTATCCGATACCCTTAAACTATTGGTTGAAAACTTGTTCAGATTTTTAAAGTAATTAGTAATTACCCAAATTGTAAAGGGAAACGAGAGTAAAACACAGAAAAATTCCGGTTTTATATTGAAGCTGTGGCAAATGTAATGCGCCACGCGAGCTTTCGGCGTTTCGGGAGGCGGCACGTAAGGCTGATGTTCCACGGAGCGTGCTAAAGCCGGGGTCCCATTAGAGAAAAGCGCGGCACGCGTGGCACTAGAAATCACCTGAAAAAGTCGATTTTTACGAGCAGACTCATCCTGAAGTACCAAACGCGCCTTGCCAGAGTACTTTAGGTACATCAGGACGAGTCTGCTCGTGAAAATCGACTTTTCAGCTGGTTTTCAGTACTGTGTGCGCCGCGCTTTTCTCTAATGGGACCCCGGCTTAACACGAGCCGCGCCGCGCCACCGCGATGGCGGTGAAAAAGCAGCTCGGTGCGAGTCACGCCATGATCCGTGCTACACAACGCGCTTCCAGCTTCACGGACCGCGGTTGGAACGATTCTGCCGCTTGTATAGCACGGATCATGCCGTGACACACGCCGAGCTGCTTTTTCGCCGCCATCGCTGTGGCGCGGCTCGTGTTAGCACGCTTCGTGGGACCTTACCCTAACGTGACGCCACGTTGACCGAAACACGCAGAGCGGCAACCCTGTCGCGCAAAGGACTCGTGAGGCATGAGACAAGCGAGAGCATGGCCACGTTTTTTGTACCAGAATTCGAGCGAGCGTGGTCTCGCTAGAACCTAACCTAGTCGTAAGTATTTTCTAATAAAAGATTTAAATCTCGTTATCAAAAGGAAGCATCGTTGAATACCACAATTTTAATCACCTAGGAACATTCCGAAAAAGCAGTAGCAGAACAATAACCATATTCATTCAACAGATAAATATCACTAACACTATTGTTTTCAATGCTTTTCACATTCTTTAATTTGATACGCCATGATAAAAAAAATAAAAAGGAATGTTTCCATAATTTCTACGGATTGCACATTATTTTACTGTGTATTAAAACATTGGAAGTTTTATAAACATACTTATTTCAATAGGAATCTACAAAAATTGAACGTTTCAGTTGTTGTAATCGGTAGAAAGTACGGAAACATCGGTTTTTTTTAAGGCGCACCAAAGAGAGAAATGTTTTAAAAAATTGAAGTTAATAGTATGATCCCCTCATTCGGTCGTACCCTTTATTGAATGGTAACTAAGCAGACGTGCACGATTATTATCAATGAATCTCACCCATGCGGAGAGGAATTCAGGTCAGTGTGCCGACAGGTTCGTTAGGCGATGATGCAAGGGTAGCGTAGATCCTGCTTGCCGTAGGTATACAGCACAACAGAAAGACACCTTGCGTTTATAATACTCCACGATCACCAACACTGATCACTTCACCTCTTACGGACTGATAATCGCGGAACGCACCGAATTATTGCACTTTCTTGACTGGATTATTTATCACGGGGAAGATTTTGCATAGGACAAAAATTTGCACTTCGTACTGGTCGGTCTGGATAACTTTCGCGGTAAATCCGTTTTGCGGCGTCCGCGATGCCGCGGCATTCCGTAAATAAAAACAAGATGTTACACAGTTCGGCAACGGAATCACGATCCATACTAATGATTTTTTACGGAGTCTCTTTCCTCGTGCCCTCACATCCCTCCAGCATGACTTCTCGGGGTATAGCTTTGTCGAAATACTCGAATTTGATTTGTTAGTTAACACGAAGAAGGGTAGGTCATTCTCGGTCAGTTTTTTTAATGGAAGTCTCTCCTTCATGTCGAAAAGGTAGCAGAAAGGTTTAGGGGAGCAAAGAACGGTAGATCGGATTAGCGCGCAAGCGGTTTCCAGTGTCTAGAAGATGCGGCCGTTTATGATCGTAGGTATTGTCCTGCAAAATTAAAGGAACCATTGGCTCTCGAGGCCGAAGACTACGAGGGTTGCGTCGCGCTTACCGTTGAAGTCCTTTCGTTGCATTCGGACGGGTGAGGTATGGAACTCCCGGTTGTTAAAAAGGGAGTTAGGGAAAGTCTTTCGCCGTAAAACATTTGGCCAACGGATGTCTCGCAGAGACTAACTCATCGACGAGGAAAAAATACATAAAATAAATCATTCCAGGAGTCTCCCCTTAACAGCTTCCGCACTTTGTTTGGGACCTTCTGTATTGATGAAATCTCTCACCATATTTATCAGTAATATCTTCCAAATTTTCGGGGGAAAAATTGTAAGTGATATCTTGAAAAGTAAATTTTAAGACACACATTTACTGTTGACTTTTGTTTATAACTTTGGATGTTTACATACGTATATAGTTGTTCGAGAACAGGTGTCAGAAATCTTAAGGGGCGGTTCTTAAGGCTGAAATAAAATGAAAATCAAAAGTAAAAAAAATTGCATTTAAGGCTTCGTCAGCGAGTTATTAATTGTTGCAAATATATGCTTAACGTGAGGACCTTTTACGATGAGAAAAACCGATCAAGCAATAAAAAAAGGAGTGTCCAAATTCTTGCATGCATTTGTGCATCGTTTAGGAGAAGGGAAAACGTGATTTACCTGCAAGGCGATGCAAGTGGATCCAAACTGACTGAACCGCTTTCCGACTTGAGGTGGCGATATTCCCAGATTTATGACACGTCAGCTGTATTGTAAATACGAGGTACACTAAACCGAGGAAAGAAAAAGCGAACGATAGGTATGTTTGACTGACCGTCAATGCACGATGCGAATTCATTCGACTATTTCACATCTCATTTATGACTACACGGAATGATATCATGTAGTGAGTAGTTGCATTTGTCTTAATAAACACTGTTATATTCTGAAAAAAAATATTTAAGGTTCCATTCCAAAAAACTTGGCTTTGAAATCTCGCCTACTACTCCACCCTCTTTCTATATCATACAACTTTCGTATAAATATTCTTTTAGTAGTTTTAATTTCTCATGAGATATTTCTACCATTGTATTCAACAACCCAACATTTATTAAATAAAATAAATTTCATTCATTAATTCGTAAATTTTTTTAATTTTGCTGAACAGTGTTATTATACAATCATTTTTAAGTTGCATCTAATGCTCTATTATAACACTGTTTAAATAATATAAATTCTCTGACTATACTTATAAACTTTCATGGGTGTTTTGCCATCTAAATATGAAAGCAGGACAAAATAAAAATCAAATATCTTTTGTTTTTGGACGCTCTAACTCTAAACCATATGCTGAGCCAATATAATCGAAGACAGACACCTGAAAACCACTTGTTAGTCGAAATCAGTTATATTGCCTGATCTATTTCTCGCGCCTCTTGTCTATAAGAGTGAAGTAAGATTATGAAAAGAGGATTCGTAAGAAACACTTGAAGCAGAAGATGTTTGCAACGATTCGCTGCCAGATAATAGAGGGTAGTCAGTAATTCGAGTAATACCGACATCAATATGTGAAGCTCGCAGAAACGCCAGGGGTGTGTTGAGTCTGGTCAGCTTGCACCCGTTTTAGCTGCGTTGCGCATGGTACGGGCCAGATAGCCGGAAACTATTTCACGGCTAATGGCAGAGTTATGCACTTACGAATCATAAATTCCGCAATGGACCGCATCTGCGTCGTTCCTGCCCGACTAACTACCTGCCTGGGCGCGATCTGATCAATCCCACCCTTTCCATTGCACCTCGGGGGTGATTGGTGACCGATCTGGGTACGTATGATACCCTCTTATGGGACGCCCGGCCGCTTTCGGGAACGGATGGGTCTGTTTCGATCGCTGGGAGCGAAATTGGAATGTTTATGACTCGGCAGCAGTATCTTTAGCAAGAACGTTGGTCCCAAAAATTTTAAAAGTCTTGAAGATACGGGCGAAAGATCGCCGGCGTTCCTGATTAAATGTTCTACGCGAAACTCCTAGTCTCCGACGGAGAGATAAAAATCTCCTCGAACATCGTATATCAGATTCAGCTCTTCCTCTACAAACTAGTTACCTTGCACATTAATCTCTACCACGTCATCTCATGCTAGAATTGTAGCTTATGCAACAGCGTGCTGCGTTTCCATAGTTTCATTTTCTTAATTTAAGGGGAACGGCAAGTTTCTTATGGAATATATGATAATGTCGCTCCTCCGAGCATCGAGATTTATTCAAGTCATCTTTTTACTTATTTGTAATTGAAAGCTTGGAGTAAAAGTTCGTGCAACATAAATGTATCAAGAATCCCTCTTTTTCTCAAAGAAAATTAAATATATTTCAAAGGTGTGTAATCTTCCTTGTTTCTCTGATGTTTATAGAAAGCGAGATAGCTATCCTTCAATATCTTAACGCGCTTTGCATTTCTTCTCTATTCAAGAGCCTTCAGAGCACTCGTGTTCGAGTTCGTAGAGCACTAAAGATTCCAACAGCAAGAACTATACATGCTCGGTGCTCGGCATGATAAAGCAAAAGTTGAAGCAATTTCTCGGCGTGTTCAATGCTGACCTGATGATAGAGACAAAAGCGGGTTAAAGCATGCTGCTGATGGAATTCCAGTCTTATGCACGACTTCCACAGTGCGGGGTGCATTACCTACGTAGAAAACAGTCTCGCCCGCGTACAATTGATGTGATAAACGAAATAAACTGTTGCAAACGCGAGCGCACACTGCCTAATTGCACGTAACTGTAAGTGCAGCACCTTGCTTCATGTTGGAGAGAATTTTCCACGCGAAATGGCGAGAGAGATACATATACGCATCTACAGGATGTCCAAATAAATTGTAGGATTCGAGAGTAAATAAGGAAGCATCACAATTCAGTTTAAATAAGAAGTATTACTGTTTGTCAAAATTATTATTTACTAAGTAATTTAGTAATAATAATTTGTTACTTACTAATTGTAAGTTGTATGTAAGTTGATGTTGAAAGTTATAATTTGAAGTTAAAAAGAGTTTTCGCTTAAAATTGGTAAACATCTTGGGTAAATATATAGATTAGGGGAACCACCTCCGATTTCAATGACCTTGAAATATGTTGTCAAGGTCATCATTCTGAACAACTTTTCCCTATACATATACTGCACGGGCTCTTTTAGTTTTCGAGATATTCGCAAAGAAAATTTTCAATATTGAAAAGAGTGTTCCAAATAGGTCTGGGTTATCGGGGGCCGGGGACAGAGCTCCCGGTGGAGGGTTGGTGGGCGAAGCCCTCCCACTACTCGGAAAATTGAAGTTGAACTTTGAAAATACTGTCTACGCTCGGTGGTCTGCCATGGAAAAGGGGGATGTCATATTTTTTGCGCGCTACGCTCGCCACGGAGGAACGAGTGATTTAAGTATATTCAAAGTATACCACGTCACTGACTTCTGCGTAGCGCGCTTTGCGCGCAAAAGCTATAACATCCCCCTTTTGCATGGCAATGGTATTTACAAAGATGAACCCTTACTTTCCAAGTGGGGGGGTGCTTCGGCCACCCGACCCCCCACCGCACCGGGGGCTCCGTTCTCGGCCCTGGTGTGTAATATTGAAAACATCCTTTGAATATCTTGAAAACTAAAAGAGACCGCCTGGTAACTTTCTTTGCGAATATCTCGAAAACTAAAAGAGACCGCGTAGTATATGTATAGGGAAAAGTTGTTCAGAATGATGACCTTGACAACATATTTCAAGGTCATTGAAATTGGAGGTGACTCCCCTAAGTTATACAGGGTGTCCCAAACAAAGTGTAGGAGCCGGAAAGGGGTGATTCCTAAGGTAATTCTAAGCAACTTTTTCCCTGGCAAATATGTTCGTTATGGCTTTGTTAACGAGTTATTAACGAAAAACACCGACCAATCACAGCGCACGCATAATGGAAGATCAACCGTGAACGCTACGTGTAGCTTGGACCAGCCACTGAACGGCCGTTCGTCCGCTATATGCGCTCTCTGATTGGTTGCTGTTTTTCGTTAATAACTCGTTAACAAAGCCGCAACGAACATTTTCGCTAAGGAAAAAGTTGTTTAGAATCACCTCAGGAATCGCCCCTTTCCGGCTCCTACAGTTTGTTTGGGACACCCTGTATAATTACCTTTGCTCTTTCTATTAGTTTCAATTAGGAGGTTGTACATTATTTTGTATCATTTTTTTATTTTACGAAAATGTCTGTTATATTAACTTTGAAAGAACAAGGAAGTTAATATTAAAAATTATTTCGTGACTGTTTGTCCTTATCTTATTTCCTTACCATTCTGCTGGATTCAAGTTTTTATATGTATATTATAATATTATACATGACGAGAATACTACTTAAAATAATATTTGAAAGTCGAAATACATTCGAGAAGTAAGACGGGATTATTGCTTTCTTCCGTTGTTACGTTTCCATGTTAAAAAAACTAAAGAAAGGAATTGAATTTTGTACGAGTCATGGACCTAGGAATAAGAAGACGGAACACAAGCCTGCGGAGTCTGAGGCAGTGTCAGTAGAGGGGTAACATTATACTGCGCATACCAAAGGCGAATTGGTGATTGGTTGAAAATGTCGTTAGTGTGTCTGTATATTTACTGTATACACAAATAAAGTGGCCAATCACAGTCTTCCACCGTTTCTTCCCCTTTTTCCAATGGACCATATCGGCCCCCTCGTCTAAGACCAAGCCTTATGCTCCGTTCTGTTATTCCTAGGTCCATGGTACGATTGCCTCAGGGGTCGCGGTCCCCTTCTGGGACCGCGGTACGGGCTTGGCGTACCCGAAGCACTTAAGCCAATCCCGCCCTCTCTCCGGGATGGAGCGCGTAACGCGGAGTGGGGGGGGGGGGGCGTCGGTGAAGTCTTAAGGGGGAATCCAACGGCGCGTGGCTCGACTCGTGTGGATCGCGACACGCCCGAAAAATGGTCGGATAGCGCATTGGAGCGCGCGTTGGTTTGGCTAGCGCAGGACGACGCGACGCGTGACGTTTGTGCCGGAGTCTTCCCTCCACACACAAATCAAACGCGGTCGACGCATTGCATCGTCCCGCGCTAGCCAAAACAACACGCGCTCCAACGGCGCTCGCCACGCCGCTTGACGACTCTCGCGTGTGTCGCTATCCGGACATTTTTCGGGCGTGTCACGATCCACACGAGCCGAGCCATACGCCGTTGGATTCCCCGTTTACAGGATCCCTATGCCCCTGAAACGCTTGCGCCGGATAGGCCACCATGGAGATTTTAGCGGGTGTAAGCCCCGCACTACCGGGGGACCCCCCACTCCGATGGTCCCCTGGTGTGGGTTAGCCATTTCCTTCACGTTAAAAAATAAAAAATAAAGAAAAAGGTCCATGTTACGATATCAGTAGTTAAAATTTACAATCAGCGGAACTCGTAAGTATGAGCACAAATGAGCTCAAGTTCCGACATACGTGGATAACCTTGTATGTAGTATAATACAATTTTTTTTCTGCTGTACCTATACAAATACTTAGGAAGATTTCTCAATCAATTAAATAACTTTTTGAATTAATACCAGTTGGACCTGGGTTATATTTTTTTTTACGATTAGAGTTAGATCTTACCTCACGAGGGAAGGTCCTCAAGTGTAACTCTTATTTTTTAATGAGCCTTTGTATTACGATAGAGTTTCGAAAGCTGAAGCTAATGATATGTACCTAGTTTTTGGGGCAGACGGATAATAGTTTAGAAAATATTTAACATTAAAGTTTTCAATCCCGGTTAATTCCCGAAGTTGCAACTCCAAATGGTGTAAGCGAGCGCGGTATAGTCCGGTTAGGTGTCCACTTGTTTGGCAAGCGTTTCTATATATTTGCAGCAATTTTTAAGCATGTTTTGAGATTAGATATTTTGGTTGTGTGTATTCGGTTCAGCTTAGATTCTCGTGGACGGTTGTGGAGATAAAACACGTCAGTTACTCATGGCAATGAATATTAGATGAGACCAAAACAATAGACGAGTTTCTATCTGAATTAGTATACTTGAGATTCATTCTACTTAAAAAGGAGAAGTTTATATTTTACGAGACTTGTTAAATGATTGTGTTTTTATAGTAATTAGCTCGTCCGTTGTTTTTCTCCAAACCCAATCCCTACTAATAAATGTAACCCAAACCTAATTCAATTACTAATTTAAATATTGAGTATAAAACTCTACCAAAAAGATACGTTCTAATTATGTAAATTATTTTGTTAATAAGTTTTGAACAACGAGCGATGGTTAAAACCTTTTGAGGATTACCCAGGAGAGTGGCATTAACAACATATGTCAACATCAAACTGATTGAAGCTGGATCTCCTAAAGAACAGTGTTACTGCATTGAATTATTAAAAATAAATTTTGTTATATATAGGACGTATTAGTCGGCAATACTTTTCAAGGTCTATCTCTCTCACACATATTTTATCAAATCGTACCTATTTACGTACATACATCTGTATATTCAGTAGTAACAAATACGTGACTAAAGTACGATTCGCCTGGTCGACACAGTGAATTGTCAATTTATTAACTAGAAAAGAAGTTATGCCATTGTTTATACAGCTAGGTAGAGTAACTAAAACTTTCTATGTTAATGTTGCCTTCCGAAAATTGTCATTGAATGAAAGTAGGAAGTACGTCTGACATATTGTCGAGCTTTACCACTTATTTCTGGGAAATTGTAACGAACTTCCCGAGAAATATCTGAGTCCGATTTTCTCGAAACTTTGCGCGTTTAGAGAGCAGGCACCATAAACGAGTGCGCATAGCTTTTTATTGGCAAAGAGTGGAGTTTAAGGGGTAAAACTGCCCCGAAAGTTTTGCCCTCCTACCACTGTGTCGAAAATTATTGGGGATATACGAGAAAGTTTTTAAGCGAAGGATTTATGATATCCGGCACGAAGTACCAAATCGAAAACGATATTGTAACAAATTAATAAATCATTTAAGAATTACTAGATTAGTGCATAATTTCATGCATCATGTTTATGTGTCGATGTTTGCTAATTGCTGTTGTTTGAAATGTCTGTAGCTTATAATTGTTCACTATTTTGTAAAAAAGTGTTTTGTACATAAAAACTAAATGTTATGATTTAGTAATTTTTTATAATTAGTTCACTTAATATTAAAAGTACAGATACTACTTATCAAGTAAATGATGATTAGACAGCAGATCTTTATGCAGAATAAATATGCAAAAGGTATATGTCTATGCACTAAAAATATGCAATTCTTGCATATTGTAATTTGTGTTAATGTAAATTATAGGCGTTTTTTCTAAATTTGACGCTGTTAACTGATGGCATTTGTCTTTCAAAATTAATTTAAATACAGATAACAATGAAATTGGTGTGTTCTTAAATTTACACCAACACGGTTCTGGCACATTGCTATCTTTTTTTAATTGCCATGTTTTATCACATTAAATATTCTTATTATAAATTCGGTAATACATGCTTTTGTCAGCGTTTTCGTCAAGAACAGAATTTCCAACCACGATTTACTTTAATAACAGTTTCGGGTTCCGCACTTTTTGCTCTATTATGTACTATACTATTATACTATTATGCTATATTATATGTATACTACACTGTTTGATGTGTAGAATTATGTATTCTTATATGTATACTACTGAAAAAACCATTCTTAGCTTTTTTGCACTATTTCACTCCAATTCTATCGATTGCGATGTATATATTGTGAATTATACTATTTAAATTCCAAACACAAACTGCCACAGCTAACACTCAATTACAAAAACGTGATTTCTTCTTTATGATGGATAAAGTTATAGTATAAGAATTTACGCATAATAAATGCATATGAAATATATGTATTCTTGCATATGCTGTAATTTCAAAACAAATTTCTGTCGAGTTCTATCAAAATATGCATTTGCGTAAAGAGCCGCTGTTTAATGATGATTATTGCTAAAGTCCATCCAACTAGAGTTGGCGCGCCGAAGGTGGGCCTACGAACGGTGCGAGACGTAGTAGGGGCTCATCACACCCCGTGCCGTTCGTAGGCCCCACCTTCGACGCGCCAACTTTAGTTGGTTGGCCTTTAGAATTATAGAATCATCATTTATAACCGCAAATTATTATAATATTTCAGGAAGAGTATCTATTTCGTGATCAAAAAAAGATTTTATAAACCATTTAGCCGCTTCTGATTTTTCAAAGGAAATAACCAAAATATTATCCACTGTGATTCATATATAAGTATTCGTGTACTGGAATGTTATTATCTGACATGAAGAAATAAGGTATTCAGAGTGCAGCAGAAATCATTGACACAACAATATAATAATTTACGGCGAAAGCATAATACAGTAATGAAGAAGAGATAGAGAAATGAAAACGTAAAATCTGAGGACTCCTGGTTTACGACCGCTCCAAATTTCTCGCCAAAAAGATCTTGAAAAGAAAAAACAACAAGAAAATGATAAAATAACGAACGAAAATGTTGAAACGAAACTTCAGTTGTAATTCATTCGCTCGCAGCGGTGCGATTTAATTAAAATTGCGCCGCGACTACGGTAAAGAGAAAGAAAAGATAGAAACACGAAACTGCAGAGACCTGGAACATAAAACACTTGGTTCTCAATGAAGTTGCCCAGTATTTTGTTTCATTTCCCTTCTTCCCTTCCTCCACTCTGGCCGCCATTTAATTGATGAGAATCTACAGCCGTTTTGTAATATTTTCCGAGTGGAAGCAAACATGTTTCATATGGAGTCATTTTTAATTCGTAGATAGTGCTGCTTCAATAGATTCAGGTCACAAGGTTAACACCTGCGCAGCTATTTATGAAAGTGGTCCAATTGTAAGTGATTTATTTTGAGATATTTAACATTTTACTCCAAAATATATTAGAATATATGTATATTTCTATTTTGTAACGAAAAAAAATTGTTATTTGTCATGTTAAAGGTACGTCTACATCTATTAAACGAACGCAAACTACACAGCGTGGGCGAAAAAGCCCAAGCGAACGCTGCAATCGCGAACGAATACCAGACAGCTGCGATCGCTACTCCTCCATCAAGAAAACTAATCAGCAGCGGCCAGTCGATCTCTGTCCAGTTAAATCTATTCAAGTATTGCCGATAGACCGAAAGAATTCAGTAAATTTTAGCTGCGATGACTTCTTAACGAATAAGTTTAGGGCATAAGTATGTTTACACTTTCTTGTAGAGCACAAAAAACTGCATCATTTGGCGTAGTCAAAAACATAGGTTTCCATTTTTAAAAAAAAGGGGCAGTTACATCTTTTTTTATGCACCGATGTACAAAAGTGCATAATGTAGTTTACATATTATGCATCCTCCGATACCACTAAACTTTCTCTTATGTCATTTTTTTTCTATCTCTAAGCGTTTTAAATATAGGGTGTCCCACGTAACATTTTTCACGATTTTTCAAGTACTTGCAATAATCGGACAAAAAAATATTTTAAACAAAAGTTGATCAGTTTTCGATTGGCTATATATTGCAATGAAAAAAAGTTCGAATTTTTTTTTAATTATTATCAAGGTCACCATCATTTTTTAAAATGGCATTTTATATTTTTGACTTAACCCTTAAATGCATGATTGCTTAATATTCATTAAAATATATTGAAACTATCAACTTATGTACCCCATAACTGTAGAAAAATAATAAAAAAAATTGATCTTATTGTTTTCTATTTTTTTTATTTAAAAAAAAGGTTTGTTGCCAAATGGCTACTATGTGTGTTTAACGTATAAACAGAAATTCTAATCTAATTAGTGTGAAACTTTTTAAAACAGTTCTTATTTTTGTGCAAACATAGTGCAACTCCACATTTTTCACATTTTGTACGTGTGAAGCCTTTGCATTCTGGTACTTTACGTTCTCATTTTTGATTTTTCATTTATAGGCCAATGTCCAATTTGGACCAATCTTATTTCTATGTGTGGTATACGCTGAGCAGGACCTCTACTTCTTTTTTCATTTATTAACTTCCCGATTTATTTTCCTTTGCAACGGGTTTCCTACACATTTGTTCATCTATGCTTAGGTGCTGTTCCAATGGAACTGACAAAAATTTCATGTTCAAATGATCCAAAACTGGTCTAATGTTATAAAGTTTATCATGTCCAGGTTGACCATAAACTACAAACATTCCATTATTATTGAAATGTATAAATTTCCTAATTTTTTCGAATGTATTTATGGATATGACTCTGCTGATTTGATTACATTCAAGTTGTTGATCCCAGTACGATCTAGTATTAGGCATCTTTATTAGTGATATGTATAGTATTACTCTAATATACTGTCTGATATTAACTGCAGTAAAAGTCGACGGCCTTTCAGGGTTTTTTTGTATAGCATAAAGATGTTTCTTCAACAATTTTGTTGATAAGGTCATCAGAAAAAAAGGATTTGAAAAACTGATATGGAGTATCCAATGTCATTATATTACGAGGAATACGAGTATTATATTACGAGTATTTCAATGAAAACGTAATTTTTCTTCACTAATTTGTAAACATTTTCTCTTCCATAATATTTTTTTGGTTTTAGAAATTTGTTTACTGTTTCTTATTTTTCCCTTTTTTGTTACTTCGCTACTGCTTGAGCTGACGTAACCTTCACCAAGATCTTCATGAGGGATATAAGAGGGATCTTCGTAATTACTATCACTGTTACTATCGGAGTCTCCATTATTACTTTCGGCTCCTGTACAGTTTTCCCAGCGCTGTATTAACTTCCTTTTAGATAAATGACGCCGCTTATACATACTAAAATAGAAATTACGTGGGCTATAAAAATATAACCTAAATGCATAATGTTGCCGTTTGGCAACAAACAAAAGATTCGCTGTATGTCAAAACGAAAAAAAAGTAATCTAAAAACAGAATAATTCTAATAAACTACATAGCTTATTGATTATAATAACACAATTTCTAAAATATTTTAACGATAATACACTATATATACAAGATTGTGAAACAAGAATAATAACATTGAGAGGTTTGATTATGACTTGTGAAGTTAGTTAAACAAACGGAGTGACAACTGTGAACATAGGCGCAAATTCGATGTATGGGACATTACTTTATATATTGGAAGTGTGAATGTAGTCGATTATACTGTATAATCAATGTTATTTTTCTGTTAAAACAAAAAATATCAGTATGTTGCCAAATGGCAACGCGATGCATTTAAGGGTTAACTGCATTGTAACACGTATCAAGACGAATTTAACGACCTAGTATACCATGACCTTCGGATGACCTTGAAGGCAGAAAAATGAAAATTTCAACAGAAAATGACAATCTGCTTGAATGGGTAATAATAATTTGTTTTTAATATTAAGACTTAAATGAAACGGATGATAATTATTCTTTTTTATGATCTTATGAATTGAACTCTTGGATAAACCAGTGTCAGCACTAATTGCACGAATGGAAGTGTGCGGACTTTCTTCTACATGTGCCAAAATAGTACCGGCATTGCCTTCGGTTGTAATTGTAGATGATTCGCTTCTCTTTTTCTTTTAAAATTCTCCATAACTTCGTAAATTTTTTTCAATATTGTAGAATGTTGCTGCAGATGGATGGAGCCTCCCTGGGTACTTTGCAGCATACAGATTTACTGCTTCACGCGCATTTCTTTTAGATTCACCAAGTATTAGCAACATATGAACTTTTTCACTGGTAGAATGATGTATTCTACAAGTTAATATTAAACTACGATTTGCTCTCGTGACAAGTCAAGACTGAACAGAAGAACTGTCTTAAGTTCTAGTCACCAACTACCTTAATAGCTAAGTCATCACATGTTGACATTTTTTCTTTGTTATGACTTATCGACAATTCGTAAGAGCAACCAAGGCAAACTTACTACGTATAGCGGAATTGTGCCTATAAGAACATGGACTTCAGTTCGAACATTTGAAGCGACTATCGTGTATAATGTGTAATTTCGAGTTTTAATAATAAACGCAAATTATTATCATCCATTCAAAAAGATTGTCATTTTTTGTTGAAATTTTCACCTTCAAGGTCATCCGAAGGTCATGGTATACTAGGTCGTTAAATACAATACAGTTAAGTCAAAAATATAAAGTGCCATGTAAAAAAATGATGGTAACCTTGATAATAATAAAAAAAAAACGATTTGAACTTTTTTTTATTACAATGTATAGCCAATCGAAAACTGATCAACTTTTATTTAAAATATTTTTTTGTCTGATTATCGCAAGTACTTGAAAAATCGTCAAAAGTGTTACGTGGGACACCCTGTATATAGCTTGTCTCCGTTGCGTGGGACACCCTGTATGTATCAATTTAAGAATAACATTCTCATTTTTGCCATGCTTTAGACAAATCGTGAATGCTGCAGTAAAAACGAATTCCGTTTTCTGAACCGATGAAGTTGTAAACTCATTTTCTGATTTTTACATCGTTTGCAAGGCGCATATCAAAGACATCATGCTGTATTAATCACAAAAGGCAAACAATAACATAATGTGATGTCCTAAAATCACTGTGAGTGGATTAGGACCTTTTATCCGAGATTTAATAATGTATTTTTGACCAGAATAACAGTGTGCGACTTCGAAGAAGCATGGAGCGTGAATATGCACTTTGCCAAAGTTCAGTTTTAATTACAGGTCTCTTTTTTATTTCTGCACTGGCTGAACTACTGCCGAGTGAAGCACTTGCTATCTTCTTCCGTTCTGGGAAATAGAAGACGATAGCGAATGGTTCGTTCTGCACTAGTAAACCTAGTGTAGGAATAAAAAACAAACCGTGTACTAAATAGATAATTTACTACTCGACTACTATATTTAAATTTTCTAATGTTACCAAAGGAAAAAGTTTCGAATAAATAGGAAAGCACCGTAACGTTGTGTTATCTGATCCTAACTGCCGAAACGTATTTATACACTTAATACATAGATTCAGCACTTCGACTAATGTACAGTAGACACCAAATCCACAATTCAATAAACTTAATCTTCGTCCAATCCAATCGATGTAACACCTAGACGGAGAGGGACAGAAAGTGTCTGGCGAGGCGAACGTTTCCACGATTGAACGACTGTGTCTTTGCGACGGGACAGTAATTTCGCCAGGCCTGCTTCTTTTCATTGAGCTAGCTCAACCGTGTTAATTGCTTTCCTGTTATCTTTTCACTTTACTCCCGTTCTGCTTTTGAGATACCCCACGCGCCGTTTCATTCACGCTTTCCTTCTTTTATCCTTCCCGTCACCTCTGAATCGGACGTATGTAAAGCCGATCAAAGAAACCTTCCACAGGTGCAATCGCGATCTCTTCAGAATCCCCGAGCTGCATTCGGCCGGACTCCTCTCTCTAAAAAGAGCGCCCTCAATTAAATTAACTGTTTTGCTTACGCTTGCAACCGTATTCGCGTCGTCCGCGTCGCCTCCTCTTAACAAGAACGACACGGGGAGTTCCCCGAAGCGCATTTCGTGCGATTCACCATAGATAAAAGCCCGAGCCGGAACGAAACACCTCACGTACGCTCCGACCACATGATTTATTGCACCGCAACTATTCGAGGAATTAGGCTGACATTGTGTTGTTCGGAACCTGCGGTCTTAGCAATATTGGTGCGCTAAGGGCTTCGTAATGCGCTGCCGGACACTTCCTGTCTTATTTCGTACGTGAAAGGACATTTGTAACAATGGATTCCGTTCCGCGCAGAGGCGAAATTGGACGGACGTTTTAGAAGCGACAGCGAACGAAGAAACAACCACGGACCGGTTCCATTCCGTTTTCGAGAATCGATTCGAAATCGCACGGTCTCGCAGCCAGACGTAAGTAAAGTAAAAATAATGGAAAGCAGTCTGACAATTCAGTAGCGCGGCGGAACGAACCGCGTCAAAACGTCGATGTCAAAATATGGGTCGCAGCGGAGCAATCAGCAACGAACGAGGCTTTTCGGAAGGGGGTGGACACGTCAACGAATCCGGGGGGGGGGTGTTTGCCGTTGGGAAGGCAGGGGTCAGCGTTGGGAACGGCGACAGCCGTGGGCAAGTTTTCGTTTTTGTGTCGTGCGCAGCGAAACGTTGCCGTTCGATCGAGAAAACAGCGACGCAAGCGATGACCGCTTCGCGACCTTTCATTTTTAACGATCGATCGCCCATTACGTTATCTTCGTTTTCAGGTGCACGGAGTCGCCTCTCTCCGCTTGCCATCTGGCTCTTATAAGATATTAAAGAAAAGAAAAACGACGCGACGGGGAAGCAGACAGGGCTACTTATAGAATTTTGTCGCGTCTGTTCGCGCGGCGGCCTTGAAACTTTGAAATCAAATACTGCATCGGAGTTAACGGACCGACCAAATCGCGATTTCATAGACCATCAAAACTCGATCCCGCCATGACGGCCGTAAATTTCAAAATTCGTAGCCGAAACTCGCTGGCACCGTGTTCTGTGGCTCTCCGTTCGCTCACATATACGAACCCATACCAGCACCAGCTGAATACAAAGTTATTGGTTTGAGGCCGAGTCGATACTCTTTATCCGCTTTTCCTTTACTTTTACCCCACTCCGCGTTTCTCCTTTTAACCCGGCTGTTTCCTTTTTCGCTTTTCCACGACCTAACGTGGTATCGATTCTTGTTCTTCCTGTTTTTAGTGAGGCATTCACTGGCAGTTTCCTGGGCAAAGAATTCACTTTCGTGGAAGAAAACGAAAAAATAAATGAAAACACTTCAGGTGACTATTGCATACCGAAGTAAGATAATGAAGATCCAATCAAATACGATTGGATTGTATTAGCATTTTGACTGCTTTGCTAATAGATAGGTCATCCAGTGATGGAATCTTATTTCTTCAGCTGTGTAAACAACGAATTTCAACCGTCGCAATCTGGCACAAGAGGTTCACAGATGTGTCGAAAAT
This sequence comes from Perdita meconis, assembly GCA_030770465.2. Taxonomy (NCBI): domain Eukaryota; kingdom Metazoa; phylum Arthropoda; class Insecta; order Hymenoptera; family Andrenidae; genus Perdita; species Perdita meconis. The sequence goes on along the minus strand of JASKOS020000015.1, from coordinate 5,403,299 downwards.
ATTGTAATAGAAGATATAGTGTAAGTATAGTATTGTCATGAGTTGATAGAAGGATTAAAATAGTGATTTGCTTTGTAAATTAATTACAATCTATACATTCTTTTAAGATCACCGACTTTTAAGGAAAAGTGGGGGTAAAAATAACGGCATCATGAAAGTACTATGCCTCTCGCTTCTTCTACAAATGTTATCAGAATGTTTGCTATGTATATGTTCTTTTTATGTCACTGATTGACACTAAGCGATAACGCATATCGTATATTTGTAAGCATGCTAAATTTGTATCACGTTTAGATTATTCAGGCAAATTTCTCCTTTTTAGCTGTCTTAATAATATTTATAATTCAGCTACAGATATTAAACCAATTATTAGTTAGAAAATTCTCAGATAACGATTTTATAAGTTCTTCTATTTGATTCCAATAACTCAATTCTATTTTGAAAAATGTGGCTGGAGGTACAGATAACAAATCGTTATATATGTATGAAGTTTATCACATCTGTTTTATACAAAGATCTTAGAATAAACTTAACATAGCAGTATGATTACATAATCAAGAACAAACAAAACGAATTGAATATGTCTGTGTTAGTTTATTATGTTTATTTTTATCGTTTTTGATAATATAAAATTTTATTTATATTGCAAATAGGGTTACTAATTCTCCTCAAAATAATTAGTGTTGCTTTCGTCGTCATGATATATTACTTTATCCTGAAAACTGCCATGTAAGGTTGAATTTGGCTCAAAGGATAGACCAATAAATATTTTAATAATAATTTCATGTGTGACGTGAGATAAATAAGATTAAAAATATCCTATAAAAATATGAAAATTCTTGAGAATCTAATTAAGGACTGCATTGTAAAGTGAATTAACCCCTTAACTTGTGCGTTCGAGTTAATTCGAGCGCGCTAAACAGGCCAAACTGTGCACACTCGAGATAATTCGAGCGGCGTTGTATTTTATTAATTTTGTATTTGTTTTTATTTTTTTGCCAAGACAATGTTTTTTTTACATAAAAAGTGTATTTTTTACATAAAAAAAATTGATTTTTTTGGCCGGTTTTTTCAAAAAATCTGTGCGTTAAGGGGTTAAGTAACTAACGTAAGTGAAACTAGGTTAATCTGAAATTAGAATTACTATGGGGGGGTTTAATAACAATTTTGACGACTGTACTATATATTTTCATTGGGAGAAACGATCAAAGGGAAGCATTAAAATTTTTTTCATAAATTTCATAACTATACTCAGAGCCATTTCAAGAGGCCTTTCAGGGTCACCAGCCCCTCACGCGCTTTTCGGCGGAGCCTCTCCCACCGCGGTAGTTCTCCGTGCGCGCGAATGCATCTGTGCACGCGAGTAGAAATACGTGAGCGACTCCCCACCGTCCCTATAGCCGCTTCCCGCTTCTCGCTTCTTTCTATACCGCTCCACTCGGTCCACGCTCGTTTACATTCTGTCCTTCCTTGATCTACGCGTGCCGTTTCGATGCAAGGAAACGAGACGCCGCGCTACGCATGTGCCGCGTACGCGTGACGCAAGGAAAGAGAACGGTAGATCAAGGAAGGGCAGAATGTAAACGAGCGTGGACCGAGTGAAGCGGTATAGAAAGAAGCGAGAAGCGGGAAGTGATGATAGTGACGTTGGATAGTCGGGAGGGGCGTGAGGGGCTGGTGACCCTGAAAGGCCTCTTGAAATGGCTTTGAGTATAGACTGCGGAAGTTTATGCAAATTCATATTTTCTAGATCGCAAAAAAAGATAATCAACGTAAATAAAAGTGTCTTGTACCATCTAAATATTATAACACGTGTTTTGTTTTCTATATTTCATCTATTTTTGCATCTATACACATCGTTATACGTTTTAGTAAATTCAAAATCGTTATAAATGCATAAACTTCCACAGTCTATTCATAACGTATGGCACTGTGAAACTTTAGATGTATGTGTACATATTTAGCTATATAAAAAAAATTTGGGAAATCCTTCATTGAAAAAGGAAATATATACACAAATATATGTACATTTAATATAATAACACAAAATACAAAAACCAAAAATGTTATTAATTTCAATAGGTACAAGTATCATGTGAAGTACGGTGAAACAAAAATGCAATACTTTAATAAGTTAGAAAATGTTTAAAAGTGAAGAAAACTTTTATTGCAGTTTTTATAATACTCTTGTAAACTTAAGTTCTTATTTCAGTCATGATTTAAACAACAATTAGGTACACTTTTGTAAATTAGTAATTTCCGCCAACTTTCAGTGTCGTTTACAATAATGATTCAAGTAAAAATTAATTGCATGAAACATAATCTTTCCAGAAGTAAATTTTTTTCTTAATAAACACGGATTAAAAAGTTAATGTTTTCATGGTTCTAGACAATTTTTTGTTTCATTAACTTTTACTAATAACTAGTTTTGTTTAGGAGCTTAATGCGGAGATGGCGCATGAATTTTCAAGTGGAGGAAGACCATGTAGACAACCTTTTCTAATTAGCAGAAGAAGAAATGATAAAATAACCCACAATTTCCACACAGTTCGATAAAGTTAAACTAACCAAAAGAGTCTGTTGTTTTAACCAAAGCAAAAAATGGTTTAAACCTTTGGAAATATTGATTTTTCCATGCATATTTATTAGGATCTTTTTCATTATTTGCAAAGTATTATTTACTCAAGAAATTGTGAACCGTTTTCATCACTCTATGCATATAGGGTGTTTCATTTCTATCCTACTAAACAGTGTCAGATTTCGGTATCAGAATGTAACATTTCTTTGCTTATATTTAACCATAGAGTATGCTGACATTCTTTGGTGAGAGAAAAATGAAATAGCCTGTGTAAGCAACAGAAATCAGTCGTTAGAAAGTTAAGAAGGAAAGTTGACAAAAGTGTCATCCTAAAGATAGTTAACGAGATCAGATGACAGCATGTCGCGTCCGTAAAAAGCACGAGTAACTTATCCAAACTTTGACTCTACTTTCAGATGCTTTTCACCTTATTTCAACCCAAGTAGGTTAAAGGGAAAAACACCACTGTGCGAAAGCGTAAAGGAAACCACCCTTCGGCTAACAGCCCAATGTACTAGCCGATTATATCAAGGAGGCTTATACTCGCAGTTCGTACAGCGGCCCGTCAAATATTTTTAATCCACTTAACCATATTGAATACATTCACTTAAAGCAATTTTTATTCTGATTTAAAACAGACGTAGGGATAATCCCAATTCTAATTAAAAATTACTTTTATTTCACTTTATTTCACTTTTTCGTTATTTCTACGTTTAAACGTAAAATTTAATATCCCACATAAATTTTTTTTGGAGATACAGAGAATAGGTATTGATGTACTAAAATAATTAATTAACACTTTGACAATGTAATTTTTAATAGAGGGACCACAAGCAAGAATGCATAAAAACTGTTTTAACAGTATGAAAAGTATGTCTTAAGGTTGGTTTTCGTTGGAGTTGTGATAAACGATAAGACCGACGAAATAGTACGGAAACAACAAAGAAAACATCTCTCTCTCTTTTACCATTCTATTCACATTGCCGCTCGTATCGATTATAGCTTCTCCTATATAAAACTACCCTCACACGACAATTCATATTATTACAGTGTTAATCATTTGTTACATAAGTAATGTGCTAGGTGTCAACCATATTAATTTGTAGTATTCCAGCAAGCAGAAAATACTAAAGATGCTAAAATTTGGACAGTGAAAGGACCATCAAATAAAACCTTAACAATGTAAAAAAAAAAAGAAAACGCCCCCGGGTGGGCTCGAACCACCAACCTTTCGGTTAACAGCCGAACGCGCTAGCCGATTGCGCCACGGAGGCTGTTTACTGGAGACTTACATTACTCTTAACCTTCCGCTGCTTATCAACGTTTAACCGTAGAATTGATAAAACGGTATTTGCAATATCCATAGTCTCAACATATACATAAACTTGGCAGATTTGGTTCGAAATTTTTTGGGAACTTAAGGTCTTCTGTACACGAGGCGTCGCTTCATAGATGCGTACTAGACGCGACTTCACTTTAGTGCTCTAGCTGTACGCTTCCATGCAGCGGGCAATGTAAAACAAATGTAAATGCAAAAAAATCCGTCCACGAGTCGTCAGTATTACGCTTTCGTCGCGAACTGCAATCGTCATGAAGTCCAGCGTACGACACTGTCGATCGCTGGGCGATAAAATCTTGCGCTCACAATGTAGGTAGTATATGCTCTATTTACGCAATGCAGAGCAAGCTTCACTTTATTTTTATTTTATCTACAAAATGTCGAGTGACGAAGAAAATGTCATTTTGCGCTCTGAACACTGATACATTACTAAAAGCATTTGTTCTGCATTTGTAATATGCATTCAGAGTGTTAAACGATTGCAAATCGCGACGTCGCGTCGCGACGAAAGCGTGACGCTGACGATTCGTGGACGGATCTTTTCATGGACATAAAGGACGGTGCTTTGTTCAGCGGGGGCGCGGCGAAAGAGGGAAGGAGAAATAGGCTTTGTAGGTCAATCAGTGGTGCGCCCTATAGTCGAATTTAAGTACTAGAAGTGGTATGTTGCATATTTCATATAATTTCATACTATAGGGATGGTAAGGTAACGAAGTTATGCACACACCAAGTTTTGTCAAAATTCAACTTTTTGTAACCTTTAACCAGAAGTATCACAAATGACTCCTGTCAACGAGCTGTCAACCAACGAGAAGTTTCTTACGGGTATAATACATATAGATGGCATCACAATTTGACCTGCACTGGAGCCCCCCTTGAAACATGCCACCCTTGTTCATAAGTCTAGGGTACTTGTCCCTATTAGTGAGCCTGTCCCTATTAGTGTGCCGTTATATTTAAATAAGTCGTAAAAAAGAACACCTCGAAAAATCAATGAAAACAATTTTTCTTATTTAAGCTAAACTCTTCATGCATGTGTTACAAAAGATACTATCGCATTTCTAAGCGTTTAAAATATAGTAATAATTTTTCAAAAATGCACATCATGAATCCGAGGGTGTTACTCAATTACCTTGTTAGAAACGTTAAGGAACACGTATTTATCATAAGTTAATAAATTTATAAATAATATGTTTTACACGTATAGAAAGTATTCATTGTATCATAAAGATGTTTACTTTTATTAAAATATCACAGAACAAACCCTTCTGAAACCTTTTTTGTACTTTTTAAAGTGAATCTATTAATACCGCAAGATTTTACGGCTTGTCCGCATTAATATGTCCCAATATGTCCGCTTACTGTTACTGTGTTACCGACAAACCTAACCTTATTTTCGTTTCGGAGACTGTCAGAGCACCGTAAAGATCTGTCGTGAAAACCGTTTGAAATTAGCAAATATGGACATTATAAGTATAAACTAATAAAGATTTAAACAATATTTACTTAAAAAACATTAACTGGAGGCACACAGTTTCGGACAGGCACATTAACTAGGGGCACACAGTTACGGACAGGCACATTAACTGGGGGCACACAATTGCGTACAGGCACATTAACTGGGGGCGCGTTAATGTGTTCAATGCACTTGTAAGGGCACATTAATTGGGACAAATATACTTATTTTTATTTTAATTAAAAAATAATGAAAAATGAACATTTTCTACTTAAAAACAATTTCTCCATATATAGAAATGATTGAAAAGCTAATATAAATTTTAAGCAGACGAAAAAAAAGTCAGAATATTCAATAATTAATTCATGAATCTGGAACTCGGCTTAATGGCACATTAATAGGGACAAGTACCCTACTTCATGCACCGTCCTTTACGTCCGTGGATCTTTTTGCATTTGCATTTGTTTACATTGCCCGCTACATGGAAGCGTACAGCAAGCGATGCTGCATCTATGAAGCGAAGCTCCGTGGACACATAATCAAGCGTATGTGTCAGTACGCTACGTGTACGCGTCTATGAAGCGACGCCTCGTGGACAGAGGGCCTAACTCGGGCGAAGTCTTTTAAAACTTAAGGCCGTTGCACACCAAACAGCATAGCACACGAACGGCATAGGACCAACGTCGGCATATTCACATTATTACATGTAGTTCAAATGAAAGTGCGCACACTTATCGGTAACAGCACCGCATCGATACTCCTCTTCAACAAATGTGCGCATTTCCATTTAAACTACATATAATAATGTGAATATGCCGACGTTGGTCCTATGCCGTTCGTGTGCTGTGCTGTTTGGTGTGTGACGGCCTTTATAGTGCAACACTGCAACCATCCATGATGGAAGAACAAAAGAAGCCAGCGAAAAATCGTCTCCCTTTTCGCATTCCCACGGAAAGAGGTAACTGGACGATCGCTAGCCCGTAAATCGCTCCCCGACCTCCATTACATCGTAATTACTGCTTCGAGACTCCATTATATTGAACCCCGATGCGTCACAAGGCGTCGAGATTCTCGATTGGCGTTCAAGCGTAACTTAGCCTGGTTGAATCGTAGAGGCGAGCTGTATCGTGTGTTGGTGCGTAAATATTGTAGCTCTAATGGCTGCACGAGAGCTAATTGCGAAGAAGGAACGATCGAAATGAGACACGCATGATCTATCGCCTCGGTGACGCCTAAGTTCTCGTAATTTCCTGAAGAGACGGAAACTGCATGGCATTCATGATTATCAAATATTCCGAATAAGTAGTCGGAATAGTTGAGGGGCGACAGACCGTGGATAAACTGCGAATCCGTGTTGAGTATTGACGTTTTTGCCCAACTAGTTTTGCAGATTGTGAGCTTCGCATTATCATGTATATTGAGTTTCAGAGTGTCCAACAATTTCAACAATATTTCATCGGTCGTTGGCTGATTCTACAATTCAATGCGGATGGACGCATATGCAATATATTATAACGTTAGCGGATCCACGTCTGAATAAGGGACAATATATTAAGTTTATCGGAAGACGTCCTTTTTTGTCGAGAATTCTTCATTATTTTTTTGTGTACTGAAATAGTAAAAACAAATCGATTGCCGCGGAATATTCTAAATGCACATTAGAATATAAATTAGTTTTAATAGATTATTAAGGAGACATTTCTTACATTGGATCACTCAGGAAAGTACTTTTATACTACATATACAACATCCGAAACGTGTTCACAATTGTTAGTACTAAAATTTGATAACACTTGCAATATTATGATTGCACTGGTTACAGATAAACATATTTTCTGTCTCCTAAATAATCTATTAAAACTAATTTATATTCTAATGTGCATTTAGGATATTCCGCGGCAATCGATTTATTTTTAATATTTCAGTACACAAAAAATAATGAAGAACTCTCGACACAAAGAGACGTATTCCGATAAACATAATACTGTCAATGATGCAGTCTATTTAGAAAACTGATTTCTTAATTTGAATTAGATATTCTATATTAAACCATATTAAATCGTTATTTAAGGTAAAAACATTTTGTTTAAAACTGTACTTACATTTTAAATCGTAAATACTAACGAGGGGAACACCCCAAATGTAACGCTCATATTTGAATGAGCTTTTGCTAGTTTGTAGAACTCATCAAGCCGAGAACGCCAATACCCATTTTGGGTGCAAATGGCCAATAGTTTACAACATATTAATAATTAAAGTCTCATAGTGACACTTAAGTTAATAAGTAGAATACGCTCGGTCGTCAGCCGCTTTAGCGCAGTCGGTTAAAGCTCAGCTGTAGAATATATTTTGCCGCGAGTGCACGAGTTCAAATTCCCGCTGGGCGGATTTTTTTTTTTTCATTATATCTTTGCGCTTCTTACATGTTCAACATACCAATTTTCGCACAATATTTATACTAACTTCTACACATTGGTTTTACTGGTATTTTACAATTGATTACACTAATTTCTTTAAAACTAGTCATACCAGCTTGTTTAAAATGAATAATAAGAATTGTTTGCAGTAGTTAAGCTAAGCTTTTACCAAAGCGGCTGACGACCGAGCGTATTCTACTTATCAACTTAAGCGTCACTATGAGACTTTAATTATTAATATCTTATAAACTATTGGCCATTTGCACCTAAAACGGGTATTGGCGTTCTCGGCTTGATGAGTTCTACAAACTAGCAAAAGCTCATTAAAATAGGAGCGTTACACTTAGGGTGTTCCGCTCGTAAGGAAAAACAAATGTATATTTCACAAAATAATCACGGACAAAGTAAATTACGCATTCACAAAATTCGGTATTACGGCGGGAAATGAACCCATTTCTTGTAATTTTTATTTTTATCGTCAATTCTAGTTAATTCAAGTTAAGAGCCATTATATAACTGGTTCAATTTAAGAATTTAACTTCATGTTAAATTCTAGCTATAATAAAGAAAACAGTGCAAACAAGATATGACTTTTCTTATTGTTAGTTTTAACATTATGCTGCAATTAAGAAGTCAGTCTAAATTGAAGATTCATTCATTAAAATATCTGATAAAATTTTATAATTCGACCAAGCACTTCGCAATCTTTCCTAAAAATAGGACTTCATCATTAAACATTGAAAACAGGAATACGTGTAAGCTCTGAAAACGAATTTGCATGTTTCTCTTTGAATCAAGAGAACTGAGAATTTTCTAATTAAACAAGCTAATTAAAATAAATATATGTATTTTTTAGTACCATTGAAATAAGGAAGATTGCAATTATCGCTGTGAGTTCACCTCAACTAAAAAGAAGCTCTGCTATGCGTTACTGTTTTAGTGAAAATTGGTAAATCGATCATTTGTAAGATTAAAAAGCATCACCAAATAAACTTTTTTATTGCAAATTCAACATAACTTTCGAATTAACTTGATACACATCGATCCTAGATTATATTTCGCAATCGACCCTGATTTCCCAAGACAGAACGAAAGAGTGGACTCAGCGTCGAACGTTAAAAAGAGGAACACGTACGAGGTGGGTCTGGAAACGTTGAATCTGCATCTCTCCGTCGCGTTGTACGTATCGTATTCGTAAATGGGGAAATAATGATGGACTTCAGAAATGCCTGCGACGCAATGGAAAATAGAATTGCTGTTTCACCCAACGTTCCTTCTTCGGAAAGTGTTCCTTCAAATCAAGGATCCAAGGCACGCGAGCGATATTCGCGTTCATGATTTAATACTACGGATTTAATCCCAAATCGGTGAGATTCCAGCCATGAGATCTCACCGGCCGCCGACGACGATAAAGCAGGCTACTTAATCCGCCATGGTGTGCGAGATTTATGAGTCAAGGATCGGTGAAATCGCGTGGCTAGGATGGGACTGTCCTTAAGCTTAATCGAACGTACGCGACGATCTTCAATTCGTGTAAAATCGAAGTATAACTTCGACTATGTTGCTGGCTGCTCGTAGGGGTTGAGAAAGCAGGGGGACTCACAATCAGAAATAGAGAAAATGAAGGAGAGATACGGAAGAGTTGTCTGTATTCTAACACACTTCTACATTCTGTCGCAACGATTTTGCTATCATTGATAAGTACAAATATCTAACGTTATAAATAGACTGAGGATGTTTATGTACACTTACATTTTTATAGACGTACAACAGTAATTGAATCTTAAATACATACGTGTTTTACTTTCTAAATATTATAACATATATTTTATTTTTTATATTTTATTGTATTTTTGCATTTATCGAGATCCTTATGGGTTTATATAATATAAAAATTGCCATAAATGCATAAACATTCGCAGTCTAGTTATAAAAAATGGTTACAGGAGCAGTAAAAAGTAAAAATAAAATATTTGTTACTTATTAAATCTTATTGTTTTAAAGCTACTCACGCTTTAAAAGTTTAGTAATATACTTTAGTCCGTTATAGCGTAATACAGTATTCCACGGATAATTGCTCATTTGTAACCACGCGTAAATGCTCCATGCTGTCCGATTCTACTAGCGGACGGCACGGTCGAGAACTTGACCTTTGGGTAACAATAAGGTCATAAAAAGAACAACAGCATCGGTCCCGAAAAATGTAGAAGCATTATAGATTGCACTTTTCATCGGGTTTTGATATGAGTACTAGCAATGGATTCCTTGTACTTTTTAAAATAAAAATAGTACCAAATACGATGAAATTCGGATTATTTATACTGTGGATACGTGGAGAAACAAGTTTCACAGTTTAAGCTGGATTCGTTAAAAATTTTCCGATTTGTATGGTATTTGGTATAATTTTAATTGGAAAAACGTAACGAATCCATTCTCGTTATTCTCGCAATGATATGTTACAAAATAAGAGTAAGTTCATATTTTATGGCAGTCATAAACAGTCGAAAGGCCCCAACCGCTCGCGTGGCACAGCGTCGAGGAGCATCGGCCCTGCCGAGGGTCTCTAAGGAACCGAGCATTTAGGTGTGAAAAATTTATGTACGAAATGCTAAAAATATAATATGTTTATTTAAATTGCAAAAAACGATTGCAGTAGTGAATTTCTTATTTTTTTCGTTACGTTTATTTTGCGCACAATGTGTTTATTTTAATTGGAATATTTATTTTATTTGATGGTCTCGATAGGAATTAAACTTATAAACTATAAAAGAATGTATGTATGATATAGAAAAGGTCTTAGACCATATCAGAAATAGACACGGCTTCAAATAACTAGGTTGAGGCAAAGATAACGGGGAAAATTTGGCCCCCAGTGACGTCACAAGATAATTTAAGATGACCTGAAGTTAAACGCCATCTTGTGACGTTACTGGGGGCCAAATTTTCCCCGTTATATTTGCCTCGCTTTTTCTCGTGGATCTTTATAGATATACAGGCCGTGTCTATTTCTTATAAGGTCTAAGGAAAAGGTCATCATCTTTTCGATACTATTTTACTTTCAATATTCGAAAGAGCGATCAGAGTAGGCCTGAAGTTAGGTTAGTTGATGGGGGGGGGGGGGTTTGCTTAGACCATATAAGAAATAGACATGGCTCGTATATAAAGATCCACGAGTAAAAGCGAGGCAAAGATAACGGGGGAAATTCGCGCACCAGTGACGTCACAAGATAATTTAAGATGAACTTCGGGCCCCTGAAGTTAGCGTTACAGGGCGTTAATCTTTGCCTCAACCTAGTTATCTGAAGCCGTGTCTATTTCTTATATGGTTTAAGGGGGTTTGGATAGCAACCGTTATATTCTACTATGAAGTTTACCAATTACAGGCATCATTCAAAATTAAGAAACGAATTTTTAAAAACATTAATACGAAATACAATTACGATATACAGGGTCTTCCCGTTAAGTTTTATCACCATTTTTTAGGCTTTTGCAGTAGCTTTATCAGTACTCGGTTGACTACATGTTCGCATATTCTGAAATCTCAACAAATGGTTTTTATATCAAAAATTCAAGGTCACCTTGACTGTTTTAATAGCACCATGTTTTTAACATCATAGGATTGTTACTGACGTTGGGACAAATTCAACAATGTATTGTACTATGACCTTGAAATTACCTTAAACTCGAAAATTTTGTGCAAACGTAATTTTAGAGAAAAATTATTTCTTACAAAATAAATAAGGTTAAATCAGACGTTTGAACTGCGATCCATCCCCTATCATGCAGAGCTCTGCTCATTGTATTAGATTTTTCGTTGTCTCCATAATTAGGGCGTCTCGGTTTATGTCATTACATGCAGTTTTCATGCGGTTTTGAAGTTCTTGAACATTATTGATTACTGTGTCGTATACAACGGTTTGCAAATATCGCCATATCAAGGTGACCTTGACTTTTTTAGGTAAAAAGCATTGTTTGAGATTTAAGAATATGCGAACAGGTAGTCAACCAAGTACTGATAAAATTTTGTCTGAAACTTTTTTTAATTACACTATCGAAAATGCCTAAAAAATGGTGATAAAACTTAACGGAAAGATCCTGTATAAACCGAATTTTAAAGAATTTTTTTCACAATCCTTTCACAACCTTTCGTTCACAAACCTCTTACTTTCCATTCTCACAAAGTATTAATAATTAACAAGTACAAAAGAACACTAATGTCTATATGTATTAGTATAATTCATACATGATGCCTATACATATAAAAAATACCGATCCGATAGGGGATATTACTCTCGAGTATTTCCGGTAAATGAAATATAGCTCCTATTGTGATAAGGTTTATTCATTACTGCTTCGTACTTTCGAATGAATTAAACGTTTCAATTTTAATTCACTGTAAATGTGCAAACTAATTTTCTGAAACAATATGAGTTTATGTACCTCATACATTGGTATTGCAGGTTTGTGTACTTGCTGTATTAGGTTACCGTAATTCATACACTACAGTAGTCAAGAAAAATGTAATAAAATGTTTAATTATTGACAAAAGCAGCTTACCAAATTTTAGATACATAGCTTATATCTCACAATAATGAGATAAGAGATTTAGAGACTTGAAATCGTATTAAAATTCCTAGAAGTAGATTGAGTGGATGCAGAACACACTTTCCGTTCCAACCTACTTAAAAGAATCGTGGTCGAACAATTGACGCGATCGATAACGTCGAAAGGAGAATTGTACGAAAATCCTCCAGGCGTCTGCTCATAGAAGCCAGGGGACTCTCAGAGCACCGTTCAACTTTTCTTGCATTTTCGTGGTTCACCGCGTTTTCTTTCTCGTACATACTTCTATAAGTATTCGAGGCGAATGTGAGGAATGATAGATAGACAGAGAAACGCTGAAAGCAGGACTTCCACACTATTCAAAGTTTGAGAGGTCGAAGTAAATAAATAGAGAAGACACAAACTAATGTAATGGAAGAAACGTTATGAATAATAATAACAGGCAACTTCTTTGCTTCTTGGTTTCAGAAAAGTATCATATAAATGAAATAAATCACAAATATACATATGTATAAATGATAAGATTGATAACACTATTGACATTGGTAAAATTGATAATACTGGTTAGATAAGGTTAATCATATTAGGCAAAGCATAGATTAATTACTTTGTCCGTGTGACATTTAATTACTCAAATGAAACTAAAAGTGCTGGAGATATATTGAATGTCAACAAGGAGATACTGTAATTTCTTGAGCTTATCCGCGATTAATAAACCAAACATAATTCTAAATCTTGCCGGAAACTAATGTACCTAGACAGTAGCAAGTTTATAACTATACTCCAGATGTTTATGCAAATTCATATTTTCGAGGACATAAAAAAAGCAAAGCCATTTCAATAAACTTGTCTTTTACCTTATAAATATTATACATTGTATTTTATTTTTAATATTTCATGTATTTCTTTATCTATGCACATATTTATATATTTTCGTACATTTAAAATCGCCATAAATACATGAACATTCGGAATCTACTTATAACGAAAGGACTTCATTTTTCCTATATGATTTATTATTGGAAATTAAAATTAATACATGCAATTATTACACACATTCCTAAACCAATGTGAGTCTACATATATTACGCTTCTTTATTAATATTATGGAAATGATAAAAAAGGAGAAACAGTATAAGCAAACATTTTCCTTCATTTGTATTCAAAGCGATTTACGATGCGATAATAAACATTTTATTACCAATTTTCGAATGTTATAACTACACAAATAATAATGTGAGATTTAAGCACTTGCAATTTTAGGAAGTAAATCGAGCAACAAAATAGATATCACCACCAAGAACATTAGCCAATCCGCATATACGATTAATAGAGTCAAAATTTGAGAACTTCGAGGTATACCTGAGGCTTTCGAGTTTACGGTCACGTAGATAAGTTTCGAAAACTGACAGCAATGGATTGTAGAAACCTTAAATCGATAACAGATAAAAAAATGTCGTGTGAAATAATAGCAAAAGCTTTTTTAAAGTCAGTATAAATTGGATCTACTTGACGAAAATGATCTAGGTTAGATGAAAAGTATGGACAATATGTTGTTCATTGACCATGTTGTTCTTTACAAATAAGGTCTACTACATATGGCTTAATCTTATCAACAATTATACTTTCAAATAATTTTGACATGATATTTAAAATACAAATAGGCCTATTGTATATGTATAATTCCTAACATCAGTCGGATTACCAGACTTAAAACCCGGCGTTACTGAACTAGTTTTCCATAAATCAGGAAATAAACCAGATGAGAGAGAGGAGTTAAAAATCATCTATAGCACGCGAGAGATAATAAATCGACAATGTTTAAACAGTATAGGGGGGATCCCATCAGATCCAGGCCCTTTAGAAATATTGAGACTATTAATCTTAATAAAAATTTCACTAATGTCCATATTAAAAGTAGATAAATGAGTGTAACGATCGAAATTAAAGTGAGGAGATACGACTGAACGAGGGGCGTATATAGATCCGATGTATGATGCAAATAGTTCCGCAATAGATTTGGGATCATTAGCACTTGTATTGTCCACATGCATTTCGATAGGTATTCAAGGAGATTTCCTTTGACTATTACCAAAGCTCCAAAAAGGTTTTACGCCATCACTGTTAAGTAATAAGTTTTTGATATTACGAATGTGCGATAGGTAGCAGTGATTTGCAAACTTTTTACATTCCGTCCGAATAGCAGAAAACGTTAAAATCCTCATATTTATTTATGAGCTTTTAGACTCGGTGGACTTCTTTCTTTTGATATACGAGTTTAATAAGTTTCGACAAAAACTATACTCTAGTATAAATAACTCGATGGCATAATAGATATGGTTATACAAAAAAGAAACTGCCTTACTTGGATCAAGATACAAAAGATTATCATCCCACGCAATAGAGCCTAAATATTCGGACATGCCTACAAAGTTACCACGACTGAAGTCGTATTTGTAAATGGAGACGCTTTATACAATTGACAATTAAGTGTTAAGGCAGGATGAAATTTATCGCAAGGAAGAAGAGGGTTGTCGGCAGTAGTGATGTAAACATTGCAATGATTGGAGAAGACTAAATCCAGAAACGAGCCTGAAGAGTTACGTATAAGATTATTTTGAGTGAGACCACAAAGGTTACAATTATTGATTAAATATTCACAAGACTCAGTTTCAAGACAACCACAGCAAGGTCCTGGAGAAGGATATTGTAAGTGCCAGGAGACATGTGGTAAGTTGAAATCGCCAAGTATAAATACAGTGTCGTCAGGATATTTCCGCATAACATCTGATATGCAGGTAGAATAGTTATGATATAATAACGGTGTAGAAGCCAGAGGTAGATATACTCTAGAAAAAATGACATAAGAAGATTCGAAGAATACCCTTACGAATAAGCGTTCAATGTGGTCAAAATCGGTTCGAATAGCGGAACTACGGAGAGACTTCTTGACCGCAATAAACACACCTCCTTCTCGTTGGAAAATATTTGAATGGATGACTCGATCACAGCGATAATGTCATAGACAGTAAATCCACGTTCAGTTGATGATATTTCAGGATACAGCCAAGTTTCAACTAGGATATCTCTGACATTTTGGTAATACACCAATGGTGAAGTTTTTTTTTTGAGTTATTAGAAACTGGGACAATCTTTGGGACACTCAAAACATAGCGAATAGTCATAGATTGATTGTTTATGTTATAATTGGTATTATATTTGTGACATTTTGTACATTTTGGCACGTGTCAACAGCTTCAAAAATGTTCGTATATTTGTAATTGTCATTAATGCATAAAAATCTTCACTTCAGTTATAACAATGCCATAGAACAATGCCATCCTGCTTGTGTATTTCAAACGGTCAATTACAATTTCATTGTAAAAATAAAATTTTGTGTGCTAATAGTTTTTATAACGCCTTTCAATTTATTTAGTCATGTAAGCAAATGTAATAAAAAATGTTCCTTTGCGAAGTAAAGGCAACAAATAAACACATTTTGAAGTCTAGAGCATTAGTAAACGACACTACGAAAAACTTTACATGCTTGGTATCGTGCCACTGTTGAGCACTCCATGAGACACTGCGTCATCACAAAATACGTCTCGAGCGACAAAACATGAATCGACACATCCTATTTGTTTTGTGTCACGCTGCGACCAAAACATTCGGTGGTAACACTGTGTTGCCACCATGGACCTAAAGGACGGAACGTAAGTTTTTCTGCGCCGAGGCGACCGACGCGACGCGAGGTACGAGATTAGTTGGATACAGTATCGCATAAGTATCTTGTTGGCAGATACGCATCGCATACGCGTATCATTGTGTGAAAGAGCTCTGAAGGTCAACGTGCAGTCAAAATTCGGTCAGCTAAAATTCACTTTCATTTTTCCTGCACACATCTTTCAAGACATCAGCGTTTCCTCGCACGAAATAAGCACATGTATCTTGGCGGGCAGTTCCCTTTTTCAGTTTCCTTTTCTTTTGTTTTCTATATCATAAGAGACTGTAACCTCGCGGGCCCCTTTTCACACGATGTCTTCCGATTTAGCTTGGATTACCCTTGTGCCCATGTCTGCTTGAATGAACGGCCATGAATCGTCGGCACGGGCAATTTACCGCGTAAACAGTTGCATTCCTTTCGCTGAAGTGCCAGTCACCCCAAAAGCATCGACCCGACGGCCTCTTTGCGGAGGTAGGAACGTCTGGAGGAAACTATCGTTGATGGATTGTTGAGATACGGTACACGAATTAGTGGAAGAAACATGAATGGTAATTACAAGGGCGCAGGCGTGTGAATTGTTTGGGTCAAAGTACAGGAAACAGCGTAAGTCTTGTGTTGTGTTAACAGTAGCGCAACATCCGAGTTATTATTAGTTATTTCATATTTCGCAATATAAATACATACATATATCAGAATATTACTATAATGACATTTATTTAACCTTTTGTAACGAACTGTGCGTCTATTTTTATTAATTGTCACTTACGTCGTTACACGATCCTGGACAGAGCGGCTTGCCAAGGATCTTAGGGTTCTTTAGGATACGTGTACTAAATGAAACTGAGACCTTTTCTTTTATGAATAACAAAATAACAATTTATTCAATAATACTTAATTCTATATTACAACTAATCTTTATAGCCCTCTAAGGTAATACAGGAAATAGTCTTTTATAAGTAATTAGTCTTTGAGGAGGGGTAGATCTTCCGTGAAGAGTTTTATGAGATTTGAATATCGTTTGGCCTTGGTATAGTCGAGCAATTTGACTGGCTCGGATAACGCTGGCACTGACTCACCCGGTTTAGCGTGGCACGACTCACTTCAGCACTGACGCGGTCGATAACTCGACTCGGTCGGTAACTCAATCGATACTGTCTCGATTATTAACTGGCACTGAATCGAATGACAGCTGGTGTGTCTCAATAGAGTTCATAATACAGACTCAGTCGATAAGAGAGTTCTGTATTGACGCGACGTACTTTTCTTGTCGCGATAGCACCTTCTTTCCTTGGTGAGATTTATGAGAATATAGGAATCTCAAGGAGCTGGCTAAAGCTTGTGACGGAACGTCACTAAACGGCCGCGCCGCGGTTCAAAATTCCAACCGTCGACATCGCCGCGATAAACACCGGCCGTCACCGCCAGGACAAACTCCGCCGCGACGGTCTAGCCTAGGTTCCCGCTAGATCAATTGTAAACGGCGGGGGTTAAATAGGGCGAAAACCGCGGCGAGAAACCAGAATCGACCGATCGACCGAGACGCGTAGATCAAACAACCGAACCGAACGCTTAGGCCGAAACGTTGAGAGTGGCTGGATGTTGCCCAGGCTCCAACGGACTAATCCAGAGCACAACATCTCAGGCAGGACGGTAGAGTGGCTGGACGTTGCCCAGGCTCTACCCCCGCCACGAGACGCTGACCGATAACGCGGTGGAGTGGCTGGACGTTGCCCAGGCTCCACTGTGGAGGAGAACGGCTGGACGCTGCCCGGGTTCTCCCCCCTGCACGGTCCGTAGGAACCCGATAAGGTGGCCGGATGTTGCCCGGGCCTTATCGGGAGACGGCCATTAGGACGCAGAGCGGCTGGGCGTTGACCGGGCTCTGCACGCCGAACCGCGAAGACCGATTCGCCGACCGTTAATCCGCGGACAATACCGAACGACCGATAATCCGCGAGCTCCGTACACGCCCAAGTTCAAATCGCAGCGATACAAACGGCGTTCCGCGCCGACCGCACGCCGCACCGACCGCGCCATCGAACACCGCGCCGCCGTCACCGCGCCCCGACCGGGCCACCGAGCGGCCCGACACGCGGCCCCGCTAGCCGCACCGTCGGCACGACTCGCCGAACGCAACTGTTGTCATCGCCGGGCCGGACAACCTTCGCGATAACGTTTCCGGAGACATTGCACCGCGAAATACTGTAAATAGAATTTAGGAAATAAAATAAGTATTGTTAAGTTTCACAAAAGACCGACACGAGTCGTCATTTGCCAGCGGATCCTGGACGCCGCTGAGTACGGCAACCCCTTCCTGAAAACGCGCTTCTTCGCCTAAACCCCGGGAAAGCGCGTCACAAGCTACCTCGAGGATGAGTAACCCAGGAGCTGGTTAAAGCTACCTCGACTGATGGAACCCAGGAGCTGGCTAAAGCTACCTAGGCAGGATTTGGAATAATAGGTTATGAGTAGGCTTCAGAGAGTGGTTCCCTTGGCTCAAGGCTTTGGCTGGTGCACAGTCGAAGTCTTGCTTCTCTCTAGCTTCTCTTGATTGACGGGCCTCCATTTATACCCGGAATTTCCAATGGGGCCTTGGTGGGGATTCCTTCTAGAAGTTTCGATGTTTCTTCTAGAAGCTTCGGTGTTCCTTCTAGAAGCTTCGATATGACGGAGTCGTGGAAGGGGGTTTCTTCTCGATGCTTCGTTGCGAGGGGGTCGTGGAGGGGGGTTTCTTCTCGATGCTTCGTTGCGAGGGGGTCGTGGAGGGGGTTTCTTCTCGGAGCGCCATACTGGATCTTGACGGTTGCCCAGCGCGGCGGGTACGCAGCACGGCGGGTGCCTAGCATGGCAGGCGCTTATGCGAATGTAGGATTTACAAATGTGAACGGGACTCAGGGTTAACAAATGTGAACGTTTCATATGCTCTTGGGGAACCTGTTTATTAATATTTAATTTTACATTTGTTGTCGCACGAATTTAGTTCATCGTTCATTACACTTTCGTCGGAATTATTTCAGTTCATACAAATCAGTTAGTACGTGGTAAGTATCATGTATGGAAGGAATTACTTGATATTATTTCCTGTACATTGTACTGAACTTATTTATTTATTACTTAAATTACAAAAGTTAGGTTATATATAAAAATACTATACAAAATATAAGCAGGAATAACTGGGTTGTATAAACACGTGTGCGCCATATTGCGAACGAACTCTCTGGAAGGTTAGATGTCCTTTCTGAAGTGAAACAAGCGCGCTATTTGAATGTACTCAAATACACAACATTTCCTCCCTCTTTTAGGAAATGTCGGGATATTATGTTGAAGAAAAGAACTGTCTAAGCTTGCGATCCCGATTTGATCGTCGTGGTAACTGCATTGGAGGCGTTTGGGCCTTGGTTGGTACCAATGGCTCTGGCGCTTTCGGTCTCGTTGCAGAATTTGCACATCGCTGTCCTGAGTCATTGGATGAGCTTGAAGTGGTATCATTAGCTCCCACATGGCCGTAAAAATGAATTCTGCGTTGTAATCCCAGTGACTCTGCTGCCTGTACTGGCGATTGGGTCGGCTCAGCAACACACTTAGGGCCTTTTCCCTGGTCCTGTGCTCTTATTTGGTTGGCATGCCGTTTGAAGGATTTTCCGAAATAATCTATTTCATAACGAAAGTCATTTATGTCGCTACACGATCTTTAGCAGAGCGGCTTACCAAAGATCTAAGGGTTCTTACGATACGTTTTGTGTGCAGTGTAGCATGAAACTGAGACTTTGCTTTTATGGTTAACAAAAATAACAGTTTATTCAATAACTTAATTACTAAAATTACAACTAGTTTAATAGTTCTCTAGGGAAAATGCACTAACAGTCTTTATGAATGTTCAGTTTTCGATAAATAAATCTTCCGTGAAGAAACTTGTAAGGGTTACAGAATTGAATTTGGGCATTTTGTTTGTTCTGGCACAATCGAGCGATTTGATTGGCTCGGTTAAATGCTGACACTGACTCACCTGGTTTGGCGTAAATAACACCAACTCACTTCGGCACTGACGCGATCGGTAACTCGACTCGGTCGGTAACTTAGTCGACACTGTCTTGACTATGTACTGGCACTGACTCGAACGACATCTGGTGTGTCATTTCAATAAAGTTCGTAACACAGACTCGGTCGATGAGTTCTGTATTCGAGCGACGCACTGCATTCATCGCAGTAGCACCTTCTTTTTAGGAGAGGTCAGGAATCTTTTAGGAATAGGTGAATCAAGGAGTTAGTCAAAGCTACCTCGATTCGGAGGATCCTAAGGAGCTAGTCAAAGCTGCCTCAGGTCGGTATTATCCTTATGCAGTTGGCAGATCAAGGAGCTGGTTAAAGCTGCCTCGGGGCAGAGTATTTTTAGGATGGTATCTCCAGGAGCTAGTCAAAGCTGCCTCGAGGAGGTAGGAATCCAGGAACTGGTTAAAGCTGCCTAGATTTAAAGTTAGGATTTGGGAGAGTGTTCTCGAGCTTGAGTCGTCAGTTGGTATTAGAACTGGAACTGCTGCTTTCCTCGTTGGCGGGCCGCTATTTATACCCCGAAATTGCTCGGGGTTGAGCCACATGGTGTAATCATGTAGGTCCTGGTAGGGATCATTCCCTGGATCCTCGAGGGCTTGTTGCCATTGACAAAAAAAAAAAAAAAGAATGCATCGACGATAGTACCTCGTGGGTGATGTGGAAATCTATTGATACAAGGGTCGCCCCAATACGCCACGCGCGATTCATGTGGCACGCGCCTGAGGCCTACCGAGCACTACGGCTGCCGCGGGGAGTGAGACGCGCGGCCGGAGGAAGGAGGCGTCGCCTTCGAAAATCGGCCGAGGAGTTCAGTTAATTCCGAAGCCTGGTCTAAATGACAAAAGATTTTAGCATCTTTCATTTTATTGGGAATGTGCTCTGTCTCGGGAATTGGGTGTTTGTCGACAATTATTCGCTAGTTTAATGTTGGCTTGTAGTTGCCTGTAATGCGCATCTTACCATTGTTTTCTCATTACCACATGAGTTGTAGAAGCCCATTCTGAACTGCCAGCCTATTTATAGTGTCCAGTCACAATCTTAGTATCAATTTCCTTAGCGTATGCATCACGTAGAGCATGCGGAATTTCACGTGCTCGTGCAAACACAGGAGTTGCTTCAGGTTTAAGGTGCACTTTAACCTATGGGCCAGAAACCTTTCCTGCTGTCTCACTGAAAATATCCTCGTACTTTGTCAGTACTTGTTCGAGACGATCCTCTTGGTCTGGCAAAAGCTACGACATTGGAGTCATCACAGTGTGTACTTTATGCGGGGAAAAAAGCTTACTCCAATCAATTTCGTGTCTGAATACAGTAAGTCTTCTATAATATATAAATCAAACTTACACGTAGTTTCCGAACGTCACATTTACCGCAATGCGACCTATACAATTTAAGTGATGATGTGTGTAACTCATGAATTGTCTGTCTGTTTGCGGTAAGTGGAAATTGCCTTCAATTTTTCGTAGCGTATTACTACGAATCAAGTCGCAGGGTGCTCCTATCTCAAACTCCATTCCAAGCGCTTATCTCTCGATTTGTACACAAAGCATTTTTTTATCGCTGACGCTACGAATTTCATCAACTTTATTTAGTCGACGTATGGTGTCGACTTGTGTCGGACTTTCTGTATTTTGTGTTTGGTCCATTGCTAGCATCGGTTTGTTCGATCTACATACTTTTGCAATATGCCCTTTTCTTTTGCATTTGTGGAACTCGGCATCTCCGTACGAGTATTCGCTACGTTTGTGTTGTTGCCCACATCCATAACACGTGTAGCGCGTATGGTGCTCTCCCCGTTTGCGTCTACGCAATGAGCTACGCTCATTCTCCCTCGCGATGTTTTTCGACGACAAGGACTTTAATTTTGTTTGTATTGGAGTGGAGCAGATGTAAGCGCATGCGTTTCCTCAACTGGCATCAATTGTGCGCTCGACTTTACCTTGTAACGAAGTGACTCACCTCCCCCCCCCTTTCGAGCCGCCAGCGGACCGCGTAGCGCACTACGCGAGCCCCCACCGCGGCGATCGCGTGACGCGGTCCCACTCCGCGGAAGCGCACTTCCCATCTGACGCCCCCCACGACTCTCTACCCGCGAGATATAATCCATATAGCGACCTCGAGGCAGCCGCGAATGTCTCGCGGATTCTCGCGGGAGAACATGCGTGGTCCGCGAATATAAGGAGCGTAGCGCGGCTCAATCGGCGGGGGCGATACGATCAAACCGGCCAGGGAGCCAACCTGACTCGTAGAAGAATCTCCAGCTCAGTTAGCTTTAAGGCTTCCTAGAGCACAAGCCTGTCCGCTACCTCCTTGGTGTTCGGGAAATTCCGGTGAAGTCACCGAATCCGACAGAAGCACCGACTCCCCGCCGTATCCCGGTAAATCCGCGGAAGGGCATCCTTAACTCGTGAGGCAGTCGCTCGGTCTTTGACCGTCGCTGTCTCACCTCGAGACTTCTCTCTGCTCCGTCATCAGGGTTGACCGTCTAAGGTGTCCCCGACCGAGGGCTTTGCACCTTCCCGTTTCCCCTATGTTCCGTCGGAAACCTCGCCGCGCTCACCGCGTCATCGAGCTAATCGCGCCGCCGAGCTAAAGCGGGTCAACCGAACTACCAGCCGGACTGCGCCGCCAAGGCACTGCGTGCCAACCCGAGCGTTCTCGTTAGTATGTAAGTCGCGTTAGATTATAAGTTGCGTTAGATTATAAGTGGCATAGAAGCGTAGTTTTAAGTCGCGTCCGGATCAACCCTATGAGCCGTTCCGACTGGCCGTCCGTAGGTATAAAATTTATTTGTCACCTCAGCTGTGTAAGCTATCCTGACCGGCCGTCCGTAGGTTATGAAATGTATTCGTCACCTCATTGATAAATAGTTCGTAAGCTTTAGATCTATCAAACGGTCTCGTTCAGTGTTTTTTTTTTTATTTTTTTTTTTACGAGGGGAAATGCATAACGCACACCTCTGGGTCCCTCGGGGGGGGGGGGGGGCTCGCACCCACTAAAACCCCTTCGGTGACCTCGCTGACGAAATAAAGGAGGACACCGGGAACGCGTTAGAACGCATCCAGTGCCCCCCGCGTTGCACACCCGTAGGGCGCCCATCCCCGGGGGCAGAGGAGGGGAAAGAAACCTCCCATCCAATTCCCCAAGATCTTCCTCAACAGCTCGCGGGGCCACGCCGCGCCGCTCGCCACCTTTCAAGGGCTACCGTGAACTGGACAGAGCCCTCACGTTACGCCGCCTCGGTGACCCAGGGTGTGGATCCCACCCCCGACCCAGGGGCAGGAAACTGGGGAACCTCGGGTGTGCCAGATCCGAACTGTGAGGGGACTACCCACGGCCCCTGAGGTTTCGCCGGTGGACAGCTATGCCCACCGGCGAGGGGGTGGGGGCAGGAAGCGGTACTCTCAACGCCTCCCCGCCCCCATCGGGCCTTCCCAGGTAAGAGGGACAACATGCCCCTCGCCCTGGTTTGGTCCTGCCCCCAACACGGGAGCGAGAGGCTCAGGAACCCCGGGTGCGTCAGACCCGAACTGCGGGGGGAGTACCCACAGCCCCTGAGGTAGGGGAGGGCCACGCCTGGATGAATCCTAACCTCTGCGGCCGGGAAACCCCAGTATAATGCCCATTCTCCACATTCATACCGCTCAGGAGACCCCGGGTACGCAAAGCCCGTACTACCACAGCAGTCCCTTGGGGTTGAGTCGCTCTTGGCTTTTACTGCTTCATCAAAGTCCATTCGGCATGTGAGACACTACCGGGAGCAAGCTCCCGCCGGCATGGTCTTTGACTTCATGGCAACTACTTAAGCTCCTCCACCACGTCAAGGTGGCGTCTCGTCGAAGTGGAGGATAGAAGTCCCTTATTGTAGCGTGTACGGTGCCGATCCTTGCTTGCGCAGGCCCAGCAACCCAAGCCAAGGCGTTATGGCATACCGCACACCGAACCAACAGCGGCATGGCATACCGCACATCGTGCCAACGTCGGCCTGGCAGGCCGTCTCCGTCGACCTTCCGTGCCTTGCCAAATGTCGTTACGCCGCCATTTTTAAGGCGTTTCACGACCCTGGCAGATCATACCACAGGCCGTAGGATCGGGCCTTAAACGACACCACGACACAGTAATGAACGGGATTTCGGGTTCGGCGTGCTCGAACTGTTCGTTTGCCTGTGCACACTTATAGTGTAAACGCACTATTACGAGGTTTCTTTGTCAAATTGCTTGTTACAAATAAAAAAGTGTAAATAGACGATAAGTTTACGGTAAATCGTTCGAGTACGATTTAAGGTTGGTACAAATTAGGCGCATAGGTCAATTTGAATTCAAATTTGCCGCGTTATAATATAGGTCATTGATCGTTGATGTAAAAACAAAAGATAAATTTAATTAGTTTTACATAGAAATTGTTACACTGATTCTCACAAATAGTAGTTGCACAAAATCTTTAAAAATCATACAAAAATTTTAATGGAAAGTAATCCATATAATATTTAATACTTATCTTTATATATATCTTAATATTCATTATTTTAATCTTAATATTTATAAGTATCTTTATTCAAAATTAACGAACTGTGCTTTATTTACATTTGTACCCCGCTTGTTATGTAACTCTTTATAGATGAGGTAACATAATTTATTTGCCATACACTGATGTATTTCTTACTCATGAAGAGTGTAGTAAATCAATAACATTCAATACAAGTTCTTATTATGTTTCATTTTTATTAGCTTGTTAGGTTGAAATCTTGTAAGTTCATTTTGACCCGCTTCCACATATCTGATCGACTTAAAATTTTGCATACGTACGTAGTTCCGCTTGGGTCTTGGTGGAGGAGGAAACAATTTCCCTATAATTTTCTAACAGTCAAACGTTCGAACTCGAAAAACATTTGGTTGCCAGATGTTTTATAGCTCGAACGGTACGAGAGCCCATTTCTTTAGGTCATCAATTTGGACTTTGAGTTTTTTGTCGTCGGAACAAAACAGTGCTTCTCCCATAAACACATCGAAGGGCGTACTGTCGCTACCCTCGGTGACGGCGCGCAAAGTAGGTAGAGCCCATCGTTTTGGACTCCAAGACTCAGAGTCCAAGGTCGGCCGCCGATTTGGGACAATGCTGTCGTAGACGACGTTTCAGCTGCGAGACACTTGCATTCGTGTATAATTCTAAAAATTGCAACTTGTATATAAAAATTTACTAGAAATAACTTGAATGAGTATAATACAGAGCGGCAGTTATAGCCGATAATTCGATGCCAGCGTTCAATTTAACTAATTTTCTTGCGGCCAATTTTAAAGTGACTGCATTTTTTAAAGTTTGTCCATAAAGACGACAATTTGAGCTATATCCTCAATTTTGTTAGAATTTTTAAATATTGCTATGAAGAACTTGCACTTGTTAACAATAATTGCAACAGAAATGGCACAAAATTTTTGTGTCAACTGAAATAATATTTATTAGGTACTCCTACGTCTCCACTATACGCACCCAAAAACACATTTTTATCAGTTTGCTAGTTCAACCGTTAAAATGAATAGAAACACTCAACACTTTTTTAAAAAACTGTCATAAACATTTAAACTTCCAACCCCTATAATTCAAGATAGGAACGTTGTTCGTAAGCAATTTCTTCGCTAAAATAAACATTGCTATCTTGTTAATCCAATAAGTATAGTAACTGTGTTATTATTACCTTGTATCGCGAAAAAATAGTATTTTTCTAACCCTTTAATTTATATTTACGACATTTTGGTTATGATAAATGACAAATGTGTAAGTGTGACTGATTCGTTGTGAGGTTTGTGAAACGTTCCCGATATGCGATTCGCTACGAGGTTCGTGAAGCGTTCGCGGTACGTCCAAGTACGTTCACATTCGGTTGTATGTTCGGTTCGCTCGTCTGGACGCACCCTTAAGCCGCGGGTAAACACGTGCAACATCGGTGCGCGGACACGCAAGGACGCGCATAGCGAATGTCCTTTCTAGAAACGAGCAATCTCTACCTGCAGGCTCTCGAAAAGGGTCTGTTTTTACGACCAAACGCAACAACACAGCCGCGCAAATGTTCGGACCGGGGCCGAACCCGACATTCTCGAACATTTGCGCGGCTGTGGTGTTGCATATGGTCATAAAAACAGACCCTTTTTGAGTGCTTGCAGGTAGAGATTGCTCGTTTCTACAAAGGATATTTGCTAGGCGCGTCTTTGCGCGTCCGCGCACCGATGTTGCACATGTTTACAGGCGCCTTTGCATATCCGTGAGCCGAGTTCCCTTCCCCATTACCCTTCTCGCTTCTTGCTATGTCGCTCCATTCGGTCCACACTCCTTCACGTTGCGTCCTTTCTCCTTATAGACCTGTGATCAACCGTTCTCTGTCCTCGCGGCGCGACAGGGAAGGGGAGTCCGCTCACGGATATCCAACTCACGCGCCAGATGCGTTCCCGCGCACGGGAAAGTTCGCGGTAAGAGCCCTCCTCTAGAAAGGTGCGTGAGGGGCTGATGACTCTGAAACACCTATCGAGATTGCCTCGACTCTAAATAGCGCGGGAGATACAGGAAACGGAACAAGCGCTGTATTAAATGCCTTGAATTGAATTGATCATACCTTCGCATAGAAGAACAAAACGGAAAAAAATGTTTTTGATTTATTGGTCTCTAAACATTCAACTTTCTTGGATAACAACTCATCTTTAGATAAAGTGAGCTTGACAGAATCGAATTTTGGTCACTTGAATCGGGCAAATAATTGTGCACAGGTACGAATTAGGCTTGTTTACTATGCAGTTTTTTGTTTCATATAACACGAATTTGCATAACACGACATTATTTAGGAACATAAGGACCGTGTTATGTGGAATTATATGTTCATCATAACAACTACTTGCTAAATCACAATGAAACATATTTATTTTGATTTTATTAGAAGCCTAAGTCGGATGGCTAATACTAATGTCTTAGAAAATGTAAGTTGGACAGTTCACACTTAAAGAAAATTGTTGAAAAGCACAGAAATTTTCAACAAATGTAACCGAAGCATCGTAAAAATATGTCGCTGTCGTGGCGAGAAAGAATTATGGAAAGTGGCAATCCGCGGCGTGAAAATAAGTAATATATTTTACTGGTTCTAGTCGGTGATAATTAGTCGTCGAGCTGACTCGCGCAAAAAGGAAACCGCAAAACGGAAAAGGATGTCGTCACGACGGTGGACGCGAAAGATTAATGAATCGAAAAAATGCTTTTTGCATCGTTGAACACTTAGCGACCAAGGAATATCCCACTGCGTTTTGCTAAAAAATTTCCTAGCAGTATTTCAATGGAACGCCAGCAGCTTTTCGATATTTATTCGCGAAGTTAAGCATGACGATAAATCACGTTACACTGTGTGCAGGAATTCCCCCGTTTATTACGATTGAAATAGTCTTTAACGCTTTCTTCAATTTTCAATCATTCTTTTATACTTGTCTCCCTCGGGATCAAAACGCAGAATGTTGCTGCCTCCTGATAAAGGGTCGACCTAAATCCTGGCGGAATGAAAACAATTGAGAAATCTTTTGAGACAAATCGATCATAGATGCGGGGAACGTCAATTACGTGAGTTACGGGAGCAGTACTTCAAATAGAATAGCACGGCCAGAAATATACTTCAGTTCAGTTTCGCAAGTGTTTATTGAATATCATTTCGCTTTAGGAAAGCTATTTTGCTGTGATTCAGTCAGTATTGAATAAAATTAAAATTTAATACGGTTCTGATATCGTTTCGCTCATCAATTCAAATACATTTTCGAATTGTTCTGTCGGGGCTCAAAAGAACGTTCGATAATTAGATTCCTCAATTGATACCCTATAACTGTTTAAACAAGTTAGCGAGCATTTCCTCCGCGTTTCGTAGAGAAGTTCCTTTGTCTAACAGTCTAACGAATTCCTTACGAACCTTAATGAACGTGAAATTGAACAGAGGGCTGTATTGGAAATTTTGAAATAGGCGCTATGTAGCCTCGAATCGATAGATTCTATATGCACAAGTATAAGTCCGCAATATACAGGGTGTGCCGAACATAAGTGTGTTCTACGAATAAAAAGAAGATTAATAAATAATCCATTTAAGAGGCTATTCCCAAGTATGGCAGGTAGGTGACCACACCGATAAATTGGGCAAAAAAAAAGGGTTTACGAGGAATAGGTTTTTGTCCTTATATGAGAAAATTTGGGGCTGGGAAAGGGCTCATTTGAAAGAGGAAGGTTCAATACAGGACGCGCTACTATTGATTTGACCAGATTTTATTAATATTTGGAGATATGAGCGCTACAAAGTAGAGGAAGAATCGAAAATATGTAGCCGTGGAATTAAAGCATTATTGCATCACTGAACGAGTTTTTTGGGCGAAATCAACAGTAGAGAGCCCTGTACTGAACCTTCCTCTTGCGAATGAGCCCTTTCGTAGCCCTAACGTAGGGCCCATTTCGACAATTAGCATTTTTTTTATACCAGTACGGTACAATGCTTCCTCCCGTCATAAATCGTCATGGCGTCATATTTTTCCTGCCGTCGGTTACGCCGCGCCAGGTCAACCTCGGTTCGAGCGTAAAGGTCGGCCGCCAACGAGCGTCACATTATGACCATAAAACAGTCCACAGCGAGACACTCGCAATTGGTTCTCGCGCCAACCCGAAGTTCCGTTTCTTTCTCCTAAAAATTCCCGAAACTCTTCGACCTGAAGGGGAGACTCTCTCCCCAGGGAAGCTTCCTCCTTCACAGGGAAGGTTTTCCTCCTCCACCGGTGAGGATCGTTCTGAGGGATTAACGAATAAAAGACGTTTTTCGGAAATCGTACCGGGGGTTGCAACCCCCAGAATTCGCGACCCGGTCGACACGAAGGGGGGAGGAAACAAACTTCGGAAAAATCGTCTGAACGCTTAGGACCGTCATTCGGATCTTTAAGCCGTGTACGGAGACTACGAGGCCGCCTCGCGAGGCTTGCGCGCTACCTTGTTTCGGTGTACAAAACCAACTGAGACAACGCAAAATAGATGATTGCGAACGTTTGCCTCGTTTCTTTTTCGTACTCTACAATAAGGTATCGGCCTGAGCCTGGCAGTGTGCGTACACGGCTTTAGGTCTACTCTCGTGAACGCTTATAATCATAATTTCGATCATACGGTGCACTCTCGAGAATTGTTCGAATCACCGTTCGGATTATACGAGAACCGGTGTGATGAGAACTCTTATAATCGTCATTTGGAACATTTGAAAGTATTAGTGATCATCGTGTTAATCACCTCGGGGAATTCTTCGAACATATCGGTCTCGTCGCACAGATTTTCGATTTTCACCGCGTTTTATCGAAGATATATCGATTTTTATCACAACAGTGATCGACCATCAGATCACTGATTTTAATCTCTTATAGTCATCGTTCGGACCACTTCGTCTCACTCGCACACAACAAAAACATTCTTTTCATACATTGAATTAGCCACCCAAGATTAATTTGGCGGGTGGCAGTACGATTCGCGAACGTACACTCTGTATAAGTGGCAATGCGTACAACCAATCCTAAACGCTTCCAATCGTGATTGGTCTGATTGACTATGCATTTGTAGTTGCGCGATTAGAATCTATTGAACTGGGAATATATAGCGTAGAGTATCCATTATTATTGTAGCCTATTTAGAGATAAACTAATTACCTTAATCACTGGTATCTACATTGCAACAACCAGTCATTACTGATACTAGATAGAATAATATGTGATTATTATACGGCAAGAATCCCGTTTCATGCAAAAACAGTTTCATTGACAATCAATATATTCAATAACTTCCAATAAAAATATTCATAGTCGTCGATAGAAAAAAGAAGATAGAGTAGACAAAGTGTCAGATAGCTAATAGTCAAATTCAAAGGGGGATTTTAATTTTAAGGTAAGAAGTAGATAATTATATTAGTTCATTGGCAATCTGTACATTGTCTTCCTTTTTAAGAAAAGAAAATTATGTGAATTATAAACTATTTTAAGGGAGGACTTAGAAAGAAGTACCGGAGTATGGAGTAGGGGGTGTGAACCTTACCTGCTTTACGATTAATCTCTTGAGTCAGAAGGACAAATGAAGAAAGAATAATGTTCAGTGATTTCACCGGGCCTCTGGCATGCAAGCAAAAGGCGGACATCCGTAGCCTCGGCCATCCTGTGACTCAGGAAAACAACGAGTTAGAATACTACTCGAATTTTAAGTTATATAAGGGAACCGAAAACGGGGACAGGAGTTCAGTTGTAATTTAGATGTAATACTGTGCTCAGTAAGACTCGTACTTCTACCTTCTTTAAAATAAATTATTAGTTTGAGAAACACCAATGTGGTTTGACGACAGAGGTAAAGTGAACGAACACCTCACGTGACCTTTCAGTAAGTATATTGACTTTTGATGGACCCATAAGATAGGGATATCATTTTTCGCTCTCTCCGTGAATTCTGTTATGTAATTTCAAGATTTGGGATCTGAATCCTGAAGACTTGAGAAATTTTTTATTTTTCTTCCACGAATAAGGTTAGTGTTTTTGTAGTAAACTTGAAATCTATCAAGTGTTATTCATTCACTGATCTCTTTCATAAAAAATATTTAGGAAAGTAGTATAAAAAAAGATATTACTTATATAAACGTGATATCAATAATGAATGTTCGATAAGATAGAACCAGAAGAAGAATGCAGCATTAAAATGCGTCAAATACTTTCTAACAAATTGGACAGTCATCGTAGAATTGGCCTGTTTATGTATACATGTAAGGAAACAATAGTTATTTTCAAAGTTCGCTATCATCCTTCAAAATAGGTAGTGCTGATCCTAGACATCACCTTTTGAGTATTACTTTACTTTTTATAATACGTTTACAGGACATATTTTTGACTATAATACGGAAAATAATACACGACCTTAAAATGGCTAAACAACAACCATAAACACTATTGAAAATTGATAAATTTGTCTAGTAGGGAACTATAACACAGCACTGATTATTAATAAACAATAATTTTTAACATAGCAAGTAAACTTCTTAACACATGTTGATCACTATAATTATTGAACGAATTACTAAACTTCTATCAATAGCTTTTAAGTTAAATCTTTTAACCTCAATTTATAATGTGTCCGCATACTTTTGCGACGTGAAAATTGACTTTTTTTTATATTTCTTTGAATATTTGAACAACGGCATGTATTGTGTGCCAAAGGTCTTACTTATTATCTTCTAGTTATGCACTATATCTTAATGTACTAAAAAAATTGTTGTTACCTTGAATACAATAGAGCTTAAAAATGAATGTTACACTAATATTCCATTTCAAACTGACCACTGTCCTTAGCAATACAAGATTAACAGTAGTGGAATTTTAGAATGGAATTTATTACTGTACGTTCTAAGTTCATTTGTATTTTACTTATCATTCATCATACGTATTTATTCTAGTTTTATAAACTTTTTACTTCAAACTTCCCCACAGACATTTTTGTTTACAACCTTTTAAGAGGGGGTATACTCTTGTCACTGTGAAGAAAAGGAACTTTTTCTAATAAGTTATCTAAAAAAAAACTACTGAATGAATTGATTTCGTTTTTTTTTTTTTTTTTTTTTTTTAAATCAAAATAGGCATACATTAGCGATTGTTTGAAAAAATTGTCAGTCTTGTATATAAACAAACCTGGCCGACAAATTAAATTCTGCACATACGTACAGGCTGTATTCTTGGCATGATTTACGTTTCTGCAGTGGTCCGATCTCAAAATGTATGCACTATTTTTAATTTAATTCTTAATTTCATTAAATTTTATTAAATTAGATTGGCTATGGCATGACGGAGCCGTAGTTATAATTTTTTAAAATTGATAAAGTCAGGCTGCTTTAAGTCTGACTAATTTATTGAAAATGCTGTAACTTTGTCAATTTTAAAAAAAATTAAAAATTAGGTTTCGTTATATCATACCCAATACGGTCTAATTTAATAAAGTTTCATCACTTTCAAATCGGACCAATGCACAGTGGTTCAAAAGCCCGAAAATCCTGACAAAATTTGTTTTTTCCATATATTCATGGAAAGAAATTATATCTAGGGGTAGTTACACATAATATAGCAGCTTCTATTTTACATATTCGTAGGTCCATATCTATAAAATTCTGTTATTTGTGAGCCCTTAAATAGTAGCATTTAAAAATCACTGACTCTGCGACAACTGAATCATCTGGTTTTTCCGTGATTAACCAAGAATATTTAATGCGTGTGAAGTATTTAATATTGTAATACAAAAATAAAAATACTGGGTGTAAAAAAAAAAATGTTACAGTTCCTTGAAAGGGATGATGTCTGAGGTCATTTTAAACAACTTTTTCCTTAGCGAAAATGTTAGGTGGGGCTTTGTTAACGTGTTATTAATGCAAAACATCGACCAATAGAAGAAGCACGAATACAGTGGATGAATTTCAGCGCGGGCTCTAATCCTGAATAGTATTGGTCCGCCATCATTCGCGCCATCATTAATCTGCTGTACTCACTCCCCGATTAGTTGGTGTTTTTCGTTAATAAACTTAAAAAGGTGTTATTGCTTTTAAAATCCTAATATGCTCCAAACTTTCGAGCGGTAGTGGAGATAGAACAAAATAATTTATAACATCGTAGTATAATTCCTTTTTCTGTATAATTATGTTACAGTTTTGCAAAAATATCTTCTATAATTATTTCTTTTGTGGTATATACTCTCCCAATAACCTTTTTCTTAGATACCAGTAAATACTGAAACAACTTGCATGTTCAACTCTTGAATCCAGGTAATCGGCATATTACAAGGTTCCTCACCTTGTTAAACATATGTATTTCACTGAAATGACGTTTTTTAAATGATGAAAGGTCAAATAATATCAGTGAAATCCAAGTCCGCGAGGCAAAAGATGTCAGGAACTTCTCGCATGGAATTCTTTTTGTCGTATATTGCTCTTCGTGAATCATAAAAGGGCATAAGACGCAATAAAGCTGCCTACGGACAGGGTATTTCGTAGATAGTAAACGCGAGACGCAACAGAACGAAGATACACGCCGAAGCGAACAAAGTTGAACGAGATTTCATATTATGCCGTGTCTAGATATAGCTTGACTTCGACAATTACTTTCGAGCAGCATCGTATCTCATCGTGAATGTGTATGAACGAGCGCGACGTGGTCCCTAAGGCCTAGAAAGAGGTCTCAATCTGCGACTGAAATTCGCATAAAGCTATGACAAATCCATAGCAACTTCGTCTGCTCAGTGTCTCGATGAGTAGCGTCAAATTCTAATCAAATAGTTAGACTACGTCCACGTTTGACGAACAGCATAAGCTATGAGAATAAGATATGAGAATTAGACCCATTTCCGCAACTTTGTCTGTACATAATTTACTCTGAACGGGAGAATAGCATTCGAAGAGTCCACCAGAGGTTAAAACTTCTTAAAGCAGCATTAAAGCCAGCTGGTCCTCCCTTTCCGCTGGTTGGAAAGCGTAGTTTGTAAAATAATATCGTATATAGAAGAAAGTTTCAGGAAGTTCCATCGCGTCGGTAATAAACGTACCTGATAGAATTGCGACCGCAAGTTCGATAGCGGTGCCTTTTAATTATTACGTTAGAATTTGTTAGTACCTGAGGCGATGGTAGTTGATAGTAAAACTTTCAACCGACTTCCGATATGCAGTAATCTGTTAATCTCGTTTAGAAACTCACCTCGACATTTTATATGAGCCTTCTAGCCGACCAAGTATAACGAGATTACGATATCCAATTACTTCTAATGTTGGAGCGACTACAAAATTTCGTCTTTCATCGTGCTTGGACCGCGGAAGGAGCCGGTTCAGGTACCAGTACGACCTGAAAAATCGTGAACATTTCGTATAGTATACATCTAATGACCTTTTACAGTCATACGTAAAGTGTTAATAGCTTGAATTGAAATATTTGGAGGACTGGTAGCAAAAGTGAAAGAGAAACTGTTCTATAAAAGAACATTCAAACCACCACTACGGGGATTGCTGTAATAAAGTGAATGGCACAGTGAATGAACACTTAAGCTACAAGTCTGTTAAAACCCAATGTTTATAAAGTGTTATTTAATTCCTCAAGTACTAGAACCGTAAAAACTCGCGTCAGTACTAAGATTACAAAGGTATAATCTTCGTTAAAAGTCTAGCACTGATTTAATTAAAATATCAACCAAATAACCAGAGAATGAATACAACATTCCAATGAATGAACAAACGTATACCTCTGAATAAGAGAGATAATATTTGTAAGAAAAACATAGTTTTAAATGTATTTTTGCTAGGGCTAGGGTAACCTTTGTATCAATCAGCAGAATAAAGTGTTTTATCAAATTCTAGATACAATTGTAATTCTGAATTTAAAAAGTGTTAAAGTACACAAAGAAATATAGGTTACAAAGTGTAAATGTCAGGTATCACAGACGGTTATGCTATTCTTTTGCATTGCTTCGTTGTTGATACTGTATTTTATCTATAATTGCATTGGACATTAAAGATCTCATATCAATATATTCGTAATTTGTTTAATAACAAGATGAACTACATCATTTGAATTAATGAAAACCTGTCTCGACTATTGACATAGCACTGACTCCAATGACATCTGGTGTGTCTTAATAGAGTTCGTAACACAGACTCAGTCGATAAGAGAGTTGTGTATTTACGCAACGTACTTTTCTTGTCGCGATAGCACCTTCTTTTCCGGTGTGAGTTATGAGAATATAGGAATCTCAAGAAGCTGGTTAAAGCTACCTCGATTGGGAGAATCCCAAGGAGCTGGTTAAAGCTACCTCGAGAGGTTAATCAAGGAGCTGGCTAAAGCTACCTCGAGGGTGAGTAAACCAGGAGCTGGTTAAAGCTACCTAGGCAGGATTCCAAGGAGCTGGTTAAAGCTACCTCGAGAGGTTGGTCTAGGAGCTGGCTAAAGCTACCTCGAGAGGTTGGCCAAGGAGCTGGTTAAAGCTACCTCGGAGGTTGGTCAAGGAGCTGCTTAAAGCTACCTCGACTGATGAAACCCAGGAGCTGGCTAAAGCTACCTAGGCAGGATTTGGAATAATAGGTTATGAGTAGGCTTCAGAGAGTGGTACCCTTGGCTCAAGACTTTGGCTGGTGCACAGTCGAAGTCTTGCTTCTATTCTGTTTCTCCCGACTGACTGCTCCTTGCTGGCGGGCCTTTATTCATATCCCGAATTTGCAATGTGGCCTTGGTGGGGATTCCTTCCAGAAGCTTCGATGTTCCTTCTAGAAGTTTCGATGTTCCTTCTAGAAGTTTCGATGTTCCTTCCAGAAGCTTTGATGTGAAGGAATCATGAAAGGGATACCTTCCAGAAGCTTCGATGCAAGGATCCATGGAGGGGGTTCCTTCTCTGGACGCCATGTTGAATCGCGACGGTTACGCAGCACGGCGAGACCGCAACACGGCGGGAACGCAGCGACGCGCGGGAATATACGATTTTCATAAGATCGCAATTATGCTAGATCGGCATAATTGTCAGGTGGATTCGTTACGAAATAGTATCTACTATACAAGAAAGTATGTAATAACGGATAATTGCAACACGTACTAGAATAAGTTCAGGGAAGGTAAGACATGCATCTTTGCAACGGTGCGAAAACAGCAACTTTGCATTCATGCAAACGATCACCACTTCGAATGTCTCCTGCAGTGTAAGACAGTTTATTTTACTATCATATTTGACCTTCAATGATTAGCTTACTGAAGTCGTCTCAATACCGGATATCACACTGCAATAAAAAAAAAAAAACATGACCTTGAAATCTCCTCTGTGCCTTCAGCCATGCGAAAAATGTTTATATCACAATATTTCCCCCTCTATATCGTGTAATAACGAAATATTCAAGATAGATTCTCCCTTGTCAAGTAGAGTCAGTCTCGGATACAGAATTTCAAGTAGAAACTCGTCTATTGTTTAAGTTTATTAGCTCGTGTGTTGTGCTGCCGCCACTCCTCAAAATCTCCTCCCCACTAAGAAATCTAACCCAGACCTATTCCGATCACTTGTTTTATGAATATCTCGATAAATAAAAGAGACTCTCTAGTATATGTATAGGGAAAAGTTGTTCAACCTGATGGCTTAGACAACATTTCTCAAATTCATTGATATCGGAGATGGCTCCTCTAATTTAAATATTTACCAAAATTTGTTCAATTGTTAGTTTTTTTTTACTTGCTTCGAAAACCGTTTGTCGTACGAAGAAAGGTAATAGAACATAAAAAATGAGTCTTATCTAGGTCTACTTTTGTTTACCATGTTTTTTCATATAATCGAAACCTGAACAGATGTTCAAATAATTATTAAATGTTAAAATAATTATCGATTCAGGGGCACTTCAATTCGAACTATTCTAAGAGGCGCAGAAAGAATGTAAAAGTCGAAAATAAAAAGTACTCTAGTGGTACATCCTGTATATCTGAAGTGAAACAAGTTTGATAACAACATCTTCACCTATCGTATTGCTATAAATAAAATGAACGAAGCAATAAATATACATATACCATTGCAATAGCAATACTTTCGATTTTAAAATTATTCTTGCCAGGTCAACAAACGCTTCCAGTCAGCAAATCCGTCATTCGAATGTCCCCAATCGCGAATAGGTGAAACAGGTTCAATCGAAATGGTCGATCCAGTCTTTTCTTGTATCTCCGCGAACGCGAAGCGACGCGATAAATATCCAGCACGAGTACAAATACGAACGGGTCAACGAGCAACAGTTGCAGAAACATTTCTTTCGCAAGGAAACGGTTGCATGTACCGCTACGCCGTTTTTCTGTGACTTCGCTGTAATATACACACGCGTCTATCATCGATTAATCACTGGATGACACGGACTGTCGTCGACGATCGTGTCCCGCCTGTTATGGAAGCCTGAATTTACGCGAGGGCTCGCGCCGACAGAGAAAACAAGTCCGCCAGGAATCCCGTTGGAACGAGGGCCCCGAAGAAGGCGAAGAGAAAGTGAAGAAAAAAAAGACATACACGAACAGGACGCGCCGCTATTGGTCGTTGTTATTTGTGCCAACAGGTCGCTCGGTTCGAAGAACAATGCGATGAATCACTAGGTACAAGCTGCAGCTTGGTCGCCAGGAGTTCCGAAGAATCCCCTTTGAGACTTTTAAGAAGCAGTGGAAGTGGCTCCCACAGTAACAAAAGACATATTCGAAGTGTCTGGCGTCGACTGCTTTTTTCTGAAATATATTGTTATATACAGAACTACTAAAACTTCGGTCTAAATGCCAAAGAGCGAAATTATGTTCTGAGGAGTTCAAAAACCACTATTCCACTGATAACTTGTTCATTCCCATTTAAGTTATTGAAAACAATTACACAATAAAACACAAATCATAGACAGTTAATTTAGACATAAACAGACTGGAAGGAATGCTTAATGATGTAGAAGTATTGGATTTCTGTTAGTTATCATTATATACATTGAATAGGACGTGATATGAACATTAGTATTAATTGCTACTGTATTAGCATTCTGTGCCAATAATGTAATGCGATCATAATTAGATATAAATAAATACTATTAGCGTACCTATTATTAGGGAATATGATGAACCATTTCTATTACAGTCATATTCGTTTATTATACTTATCTATAACAATTATTTTTTATGAGAATTATTGTTTAATTCAATATGAAAAAACTAGTTAGACTATTTACACGCAATTTTAAACTTACAAGGGACATTTTCCAACGTCGAATTAATTGAGTTTTTTGTAGGAAGTAGTTCTCAAAAAAATATTGGACCCGTATTTTTTTATATCGGCAATCCTCCACATTTAGGGGGTGAAAACAAGCCTTAAATTTAAGGGGGGGCAAATATATTTTTCCCAATCTCTTGAAAACTATTTGGTGTAGAAAAAAATGTTCTATATAAAAGTAGTGTATTTTTTAGCAACAAATTTAAATACTTAAACGTATTTCCAGAATCTCAATTTGTTTAAAAAATATGTTAAAAATTTATAATTCTTTACTTGTTTTTTGTACAAAATGTCGATCTATATTCATATTATACTTGTTAGCGTGAACCATAGACCTAAATAAGAAATATGGATGCTTTGAAATTATTAGTTTTGACTTTGACAATAAAAATTAAGGGAGTTATACTTCGGTTCAACTCAACAGGCCGTTCATGGTCATATTTTCGTCTTGTGGTTTTATAATAGCTTTTAAAAGCAACATTTGAAAGGTGATCTCCGTCTCTGCGCAGACACTTCTCCAATCTTGAGCGCATAGGTACATATTACTCATTACACGACGCAGCATTTCCACCGGGATTTTGTTGATTTCTTCTTGAATTCTGAATTTAAGCTCGGCCTTATTGTGTGGTGGGTCAATGTAGACTTTGCTTTTTAAATAACCTCACAAATCAAAATTGCATGTCGTCAAAGCAGGTGGTCTTGGCGGTCAAGAATATCAATGAACGCTGCTTCCCAATCATGTCATGTCCATAAATGAGGATATTTCTTAAACATAAGGATCATCCAATTTGACGGTATACGATTCCTATTTGTGGGGCTATTTAAAGAGCAAGATCTACATTGACCCTCCTCATTATATTGCCGAGCTTAAAGTCATACTTCAAGAACAACTTAAGAAAATCCCAATGGAAATGCTGCACCGTGTAATGAGTAATATACGCTCAAAATTGGAGGAGTATCTGCGCTGAGACGGAGGTCACCTGTGCAATGTTGTTTTAAAAAAATAATACGCTTTTTTTATACTTTAGGGTACTATATTTGTAATTTCTTAAATAAAGAATGTCAACAAATTATTAAACTTTTAAAATCACGCGTTTCTTTGCCGCACACAGTGTAAGTTGTAGATGTTAAATAGCAAGACCTTTCTTGCACTGAGAGAAAAAATGTTTTAATTTATAGTATACATTGTGCGAAATTTGATTACATTTTCTACTAAAACGGCAGGACTGGTGAAAGTGGTTATGTTTCTATTATACCAGTGTAGTAGTATTTGGTTCCGAAGACTTGGTAAAAGCTACAAACTCGTGTGCTGATTTCTACTACACAAATGTAGCAAAGTTGGAACTTTGCTCAAACTAAAAAGAGTTTTTCTTTATGGAAATACTAAGGTATGCTCGGCGACGAGGAAGGCGGAGTATAGGATAGATAAGAGAATCATTGTTGATTATACAATGTGTTGACGACTGAAGGAGGAAAACTTTGGGATGGAAGAAGAGAAGGGGGCCACGGCGATTTTCGTTTTGGACCATCGGATCAACGAAGAACTTGCTTCATTATCAGTAGACCTATGCTGACGGACCCGCGCTTGAGATGTGGAAGATTATTTCGGAACTCGTTTTATATATGAACAGGGCTAGGATCAGGCACTAGCGAGAAAGACGACTATTACGAGAGCACTCTAGCGGAAGCCTTATGAAACTAGGCCTATGCTCAGTAACGGCTAGGCCCGTCACAAATACCTATGTCAGGAAATAAGTTTTTCCAATATTAAGAGTGTTGGATACTGGATTAGCGGCGTGTAGTGGCAGAAAAGTGAACTAAACCGGCCCCATGTATTTCTTGTGGAACATTTGTTCCAATATTCCGGGCAGAATAATGAATAAAACGCATAATAATTGTGATATTCTGGTTCAGGGGAAAAAGGCCGAGGAAATACATCGTCCTTTTTTGGAAACAAGGGCCAGAAAAAAATTTCTTCTATAAATATATTGATATGTATTTTTTATAAAATCCTGAAAGCCAAATTGCAAAAAATGTATTTCCCTCCATAATTGGACAAAAAATATTCTAAAAAAATAATCAGAAAGAAATATCATTTCTTCGCTTCTAATTATTGGAACAAAAATATTTACGAAATCCGAGCTCTTTATTTATAAACATGGCCATTATAAATTACGTAGACCTTGGGCATATTTCTATATTTATATTAAACGTAATTATTAAGTTCTGAATGTTTACAAAGCATTAGTTGTTATTGCAGTTATCATAGAGAACACTCTGCTAAGTTAATTGCTTGTTTATCAATAAAAGTTGTATGTATATATTTTATTATGAGTACACGGGCCCCTAGGTAAGCTTGCTACGGTACTCATAGTCCATTTTTTTCGAACCTTTTTTTTCTGCCCCCAGGCGCCGCTAATCCAGTATCCAACACCCTTAACTATACCATTTTTTTGGACGTTTATGCGATATTTATTAAAAGGCAATGAAAAGACAATGCTAAAAGCCAAGCAAATTGATGTTATAACACGAGACGCCACTTCTTTCCGTCGCTGTGTATCACAACCTTCTGTAAATTTTACTACACTCGTCTATTTAATTTAAAAACACATGTGCTATTTTTTCCTTTTAATGTGGGTTTTTCTCAGTGTGAGCGTGTAAGATGCCATGGGAATAACTATTGAATAATGGGAATTTAAACCTTTTCAGTTATAGGTAAGACAGAAAGGTTTTACAATATGTCGGTGAGTTTCTACTGAAGCTGCTGTGTAAATTTTTAACGTGAAAAGAGCGTGTGAGGGGATAATCTTCGATATTTTGTTAATAACGTTCATTCACTGGAATTTATTGAATTATTCCAATTCTGACGTCGCTCGATTTCTTTCAGAATCACTCGACATTTTCTCATGGCTTCAAAATCACGTCTATTCAGCGTTTAGGAACACTAAACGTGTCCTCCGCAAGGTGCAAACTTTGCCTCCAGAATTCGGCAGCATTTAATTCTAATCACGATCTTCAAAGGACTTCCAAGCGGCCCATCGACGAGAACAACGTGCGCCATTACAGTTTCGCCAAACACTAGTGTTGGGGAGAGAACAGTGGAGAAACACGAGCCGGAGCTCGCGAGGAACATAGCGCGGAGCGAAATGAGCGGACGACAAAAGAACTTCCGCCAAAAGTCACGGAAGAGTCAACGAGGTGTACGAAGACGCGTTCGAAGTAAATTCGAGTTTAAAGTTAGCCTACTGGCCGTGGACGGGGTTGTAACGCGTGGGAAAAGAAAGGAACTGGCCGAGTTGAGGAAGCGGCGTCGAGACTCGGTGCGAGTTCGACGACGGTAGACCACATTTTTCTAACTTAATTATCGGAACGAGGGCGACGAAAGGGTCGCGGAAGTTCACCCTATCAACTCGACGGTCGAAAAGTTTTCAGTTCGCCTCCCGGTTTGCAGTCTCACCTCTGTTCGCCCATCCCGGCCACTTTCCATCGCCTCTCTTTCCCATTAGCCTCAACCCGTTTCGAATGGAAGCCTTATCGAATTATAACGAGATATCTTTTCGGGGAGGAAACTCGATAATACGCTCCGCCGTGGAACGTTCTGGCTGGACAAACTTTCACAAATCCGTTGCTCGTGTCGGGAAGCTTCCGTTCATCCAACGTTTTCAACGAATCTTACGCCCCCTCCGTTCATTCGGCAAGTGAATTACGAGGATTCTAAGGGGTGCCCCGTCCCATCAACTCGCCGGGAGCTTTTATTTCGACGCTAACTTGTAATTGCTCCGCCTGATTGCAGTTTCGAAACTTCGCAACTTGAAAGTGCGATCGCGTATGCTTTTAGAGAGTATTGCTGTTGTGAAATGGCTCCGGAATTCGGAAACGATTACCATAAAGGTGTTTAAACATTACAAAACACAAGGATGGTAAATGGAAAAACAGGGAAACAATGAAAAATATATTCCGCTATACATACTAACTAGCCAAGTTGTTAAGTATTCTTCGAATTATGCACTTGCATTCTATTAGCTGATCGTTTTTTTAAAACTTGTGTATCTACATTATTATGATTTAGAAAAAAAAAACAGCTGAGCAGAGAGCATATCGCATCCAAAATTCAAACACACTCACAAGGGAAGTTCGGTGAGTGTCCGCCGCCGATTTTAATGAAACTTTGTACGTTTTTTCTATGGTCCAACCTAAGAATTTTGCCCTATATAGTAGCTGCCCATACTCGACTTTAAGGGGGAAACTACCCCTTTAATCCAAATTGCCCTTTTCATTTCGGTGTTTATAACTGACAAAGTATAAGCGTTATAAAAAAATGTTTTATACAAAAATTTTACTGTTGTTCAAGGCCTATCGGATGGCACTACGAAAATTTTGAAAAAACGAATTGTTTATAAAAATTAAATTTTGCCCACCCCCCTTTTTCTGACAAAAAATGTTTTTATTTCAGATTAATAAAGCGCTCTTTATTGTGAATTCAGCGATGTATAGCAATATATAATTATTCTATTTGTTGTATGCAAAAACGTTGCATCATTTCTGCATAGTGTAATATTTGTCATTAGTGGTACGGTGAATTGAAATAAATATCCAATCATTACATTTTTCTGCGCCAGGGATAATGATTAAAACTGCGTAAATAAATAAATAAAAAAAAGAAAAATATAATATATAAACTTTTTTTTTTTGTTTTTTACGTGGGGAAATATGCGTTACCGCACACTCCGGCCATGGCGCCGGCCGAGTAGTGTCGGGCTCTCCCGCGGCGCTGGGCTAATGCCCACGGGTCTACCGACTAAAAAAACCCCACTATTTGTCCCTATAATGCGGACTAGTTGTCCACCTCCGAACTGCGTTCTAATTTAACACATTACCGGGGGAGGAAGGGGGTCACACATAGACCTTGCTTTCTGATTTTCGGGTGTTATCGTTATCGTTGTTCGTTACAATGCCCCAGCAATAATAACAAACCTTGTTTTCTGACCTTCGAATGCTACGGGTTATGCGATAGAATCTCTGACCAACAATAACGATTAATACGCAAGAAGCAAATATATTTTTTGTATACATATCATTTCTGTATGGAATGGCAGGACTTGCATTGTAATTGGCAGCTCTAGACGAAGGAGAAAGAAAGTAGTAGTGTCAGCTAAAGTAAAAAATATACAATCAGAGAGTGGTAGTATTTCATTCGCACCGGCTACAATAACAAAATAGGATTCTACAATATAATCCGAGATTATATTCTATTAATTTATTCATTTATTTATTGTACGTAATTTTCACAATAATGATATTCTTCGTAAAAATGTTTCAAGCAGAGGTATTTCTTACACCAGGCACAACGAAAAATTGCAATTTCTCCGCATATGTGATACCTATGAATTTCGTTATCTTGTTTCCCAAAACAATAATCAACTGGATTCTCGTAACGACCTCGGCGATCTTCGAGGTATCCACTCTTAAATCATGTGTAAAAAAATTTACTTATTTACGCAGTTTTAATCATTATCCCTGGCGCAGAAAAATGTAATGATTGGATATTTTTTTCAATTCACCGTACCAATAATGACAAATATTACACTATGCAGAAATGATGCAACGTTTTTGCATACAACAAATAGAATAATTATATATTGCTATACATCGCTGAATTCACAATAAAGAGCTGTTTATTAATCTGAAATAAAAACATTTTTTGTCAGAAAAAGGGGGCTGGGCAAAATTGAAATTTTTATAAAAAATTCGTTTTTTCAAAATTTTCGTAGTGCCATCCTATAGGCCTTGAACAACAGTAAAATTTTTGTATAAAACATTTTTTTATAACGCTTATACTTTGTCAGTTATAAACACCGAAATGAAAAGGGCAATTTGGATTAAAGGGGTAGTTTCCCCCTTAAAGTCGAGTATGGGCAGCTACTATATAGGGCAAAATTCTTAGGTTGGACCATAGAAAAAACGTACAAAGTTTCATTAAAATCGGCGGCGGACACTCACCGAACTTCCCTTGTCAGTTAGATCAAAACTCGTAGGTTTGTGAAGTAGTCGAATACAGGGCACGTAACTGGAACCACTTTGATTGCTGCGTAAGTAATAATTTTTGGAAGCAATATTGCAGATGAAAGTCGAACAGTTTCAAAGGGGGCGTAATTTTGTGTGACTGATTTTTTTGAAAATGGATGGAAATGGAAAATGGATACCTTAAATTTTATTACCCTATACGCTAAACTAATAGCCCGAAGATTCTGAAACTTTACCAGCACATTGGCAAGCAACGATGGAGTAAAAGAGTCTTAATGCATTTTGTTGTATCTCTTATAGTTTAACTGTTATAAAGCTTTAAAAATTGGGGACGTTTGTAGGAGTGAGCATCGGCTACGCACACAGAGGAAGGAAAGCCTAAACGGCTGCTTGGTTCCATGTGTTTGCCTCGTCGATGTGCCGAAGTTAGTATTCATCTCAAAATGATACCTCTAACTTTAAAGCATTATTACTGCAAAATA
The DNA here is from genome assembly GCA_030770465.2 of Perdita meconis. Classification (NCBI taxonomy): domain Eukaryota; kingdom Metazoa; phylum Arthropoda; class Insecta; order Hymenoptera; family Andrenidae; genus Perdita; species Perdita meconis. The sequence goes on along the minus strand of JASKOS020000015.1, from coordinate 5,358,872 downwards.
GAGACAGATCGGACACTATGTCATAAGACATTTTGTGTTCCATTTGAGCTCCCCAACCACCCCTGAAAATATTTAAACGTATATTGTTTACACCCTGTATATTTTTGTCCTACCTGCACCGAAAGTGTGCAAAATCGCCTATTCCAGTACTAGGACAGAAAAGTAACACCTTAGGGTGGAAAAGTAATACATCACCACCCTAACAGAGAATACTGTGTATAGAAATTTTCGTGGCGGTTTTTGGTCCCGCTTTGCATTTTATGAATCGATTTTACTCCTAACGCGCGCTAAGAAGTGTTCCACTTCGATAACCAACTTTGCACCCTCCCTACGTGCATATAATCACGCACTTCCGGTCTAGGTAGGACAAAAACCATCGTGTGCAACTCGGGTGCAAGGCTATTGCTACTCGTGCTAGTTACATAGCCCTTGCCTCCGGCTTGAGCTGCGAACTGGCTCTCGTAGGCATAACCTACTTTGCGCGCTTGATACACAATGTACTATTTTGATTACGGTAATTGATCCAGGTAAGAAAACCATTGGTTTAAGAGATATTTTTTGATCGTCAATTTTCAACCGTTGATAATGAAGGGATGAGAACAGTTCCAAATGTTAGCTAAAAACATTTTTTCTAGAATATCTCAAAATTCCTAGCCATGGGACAACTATTATTGTTCTAAATCGTGGTAAAAAAACTTTCAGAAAAATTCGTTGCCTTAGCCCATTATTAATCTTCTGTTTATGGCAAAATGGAATTTAAAAATCCCTGACTTTATATTTCTAAATATTGCTATTAATTTTTCAGTTGATTGATAAGGATTCTGTAACCCTAATTACAAAGTAAATCCAGACACAAACTGTTTATTAACTTCCCGATTTATGGGGAAGTTATTGTATTTACCCTGAAAATCTAAAATCGATTTTTTGGCAGATCTTCATGTTTCAAGGCTATTGGAGTCATTTTAGCCTATTTTGAACACATTGTTTGTGTGTATGTGTGTGTGCGTGTGCGTACATACGTACGTACGTACGTATGTGATCAAATTTTCGTTACTTAAAGAAAAATAACATCCCTTGAATCTTGCAAATCATATTGGTAGTACTCTTGTACAGGATGTAACCAGTATATGTTTCAGTGCTTTAAGGGGTAGTAGTGGAGCTTCAATGGAACAAAAAATATAGTGAGAGATATAGAGTATTATAATATAGTGTCCGATCTGCTTCCATTTTGCAGTAATACTGTTTTAATGTTAACAGATCAGAACAGTAATTTTGCAGATACATTGAGAAGCACTAATAGAGCAAAAAGGTCTTAATGCATTTTGTTTTATCTCCTATAGTTTAACTGTTATAAAGCCTTAAAAATCGGAGATGTTTCTGGAAAAGAGTGCCGTCTATACACACAGACACAGTGAAGCCTAAAAGGCTACCTGTTTAGCAACGGTATTATTAGAAGGTCAAAAAGCTCCGACCCAATGGCGGCCTGACCTATCCACTACAATAGCAGAAACACTTGTAAATTCTTGAGCAGCTGAAAAGTCTAGGTTAACAACCTGCCAAGCCTGCTCTCCATTCATTGTATTGTTACTGCAAAATGGAAGCAGATCGGACATTATATTATAGGACCTTTCTTCCATTTGAGTTCCCCTACCACTAATTAAAATGTTGAAACCTATGGTTTGTATAGGTATTCCATAGGTATGTATAGACCTATGGTTACTTTGACACTTTTTATCTTTGCAACGAGTATTGTACGATGCAACAACAAAAATTTGACCTTGAATTCAAAGGTCAAGGTTTATTTTGCGGCTGATTCTTTTCACAGATCTTCACCATTCCAAAGGTTTGGAATTCGTTTATGGCAACTAAGACAAAACATTTTTGTACACCCTATACAAATCATAATGGAACTTAATAACTATTTCGCATGTTTTATAATATCAGACTAATTTGGCATGGTAGTTCTTTTATAGTAATTTTGTTCTGTCAGAATTAAAAGTTTTGGATCATCAGATATTTCCCAATATATGTATTGATAGTATTATTTAGGTGTATACCAAATTTCAATTTGATATCTTATATGGAAATTTGTTTTCTTTTCCGAACAGACATACCTTTAGGTTTATGCAGTTATATAGGGTGTAATAAAAATGATGTAGGTCTTTGAAGGTGGTGACTCCTGAGACAATTTTAAAAAACTTTTTCCTTAGCAAACATATCCTAGGAGGCTTTGTTAACGAAATACTGACAAAAATCCGCAACCAATTAGAGCGCGTACAGTAGACTATTTCAACGCGGACTTCATTGGTACATGTACCGAGATCGCTGTACTTACTTTCTAATTGGTCGGCGTTTTTCGTTAATAACTCGTTAAAAAAAGCCCCGACTAGCATGTTCGTTAAGGAAAAAATGGTTTCAAATCACCTCACGAATTAACCTTTTCGAGATTTTGCAACATTTTCGTTACACTGTGTAGATTATAAAGCTATTAGAGTATAGCTAATATTTCTAATAGTTTTACAACTACAATGAAACTCATAATGCAATTAAAGATAATTCATAGGCAATCAAAAGCTGCATTATTTCTAATGTAAAATGAAAACTTCAATTACAGTTTTAAGTAAAGAATACAAAAGTTATAGAAAAAACTACACGAATTTATTGCACATAATTGAATGAACTTATAATTAGTAACTAATATTACGACGTTCAAAAACACATATTCAAGTTATTATTATAAAGTGAAACAACAAAAGTTTATAAATGTAAATGTATAAACGATTAGCTAATGTATTAGAAAATAATTCAACAAAAACATGTTGATGCTTGATAAACTTTTTAAGCGAAAGTTATTATTCCCCAAAAGCTGTAGAGAACTGTATTTATTTTTCAAAAGTATACAATTTAAGAGAAGAATTGGTTCCCAATAGTTTTCAATATTTTCCTGGAAATACGTTTTCGACTCACAGATTTGAGGAATGTTTTCAGCCCCCTAACACGAGCAATTTCCGTTAAGAAAAAGCGTATATCGAATATTTTTGACAGCTTCATAAACCTGCAAAATTTGATCAGAATCGGTGTACACGGGTTTAATATGTTTCTTTCAAATTTCATTGTTTATAAACAAGGAAGTCCATATAAAACTTAAGTATCAGTGATAGTAGTCAGTTACTTTTCATTCGATTACGAACGAACTTTGTTTTACTGGAAATACAGAAGTTGATACGAAATGATTAATCCTGGAATCTTAATAAAACATTTGTAGAGAGCATGCTTTGTAAAATTATTCAAACATTTTTTTAAAACACTCACAGTTATACTACTAATACAATTCCTTTTCACTTGCAGGTAACTCCAGTTAGCAAAACTGCATGACACAAAATACATAAAGTTCATCCATATTTATAACATATTGCATCAATAAAATTGTTTAAGCTGGTCATGTTCTATTAGAATTTCAATATTCCAAGCTTCTGCAAAAAAGAAGACACGGAAAAATGATTAATCTTGATATTCTCTTTACAGTCAGGTCTCCTAATGGGAATGTCCCTTAAGAAAACGTCTTCTCTGTCACCCAGAAATGTCACGACTCGCCCCGATTTCCCAACAAGTAGTGTCCCTAACCGTCAAACACGTCCCACCTCAAATTACCGGGGGGAACGTTCTGAACGCGTCCCAACTAATATGCCGTTCTGTCTCTGTTGTAAGCGATCCCGAGACGCGTACCCACACGAACTCGTCCCGTCAGATCGAATTTGCCCGTAGGTAGAACGTGTCATGTCTTCCCGACGACTTGTACTCGCACAGATTCGAATTTTCACCCCTATATCGGGGCTAGGTTGACGAGGGTTCGTTCTGCAGGGGATTCCTCGTGAAAGATACAGTCTAGCCGGCGGAGATTCGAAGGCTTGGACATAAATTCCGCATACGACCGTACGAGACCAAGGCGCTGACATATTGTATAATCAGAATCGCGATTTTATGCGGGACTCGAGTGCACCCTTTGGGATATAGATCTCGCGGAGGGAGGTGACCGTTTGCATGGGTTCCGAGGATGGTCGATTTTTGATAAACTTGTTACATCTTCGAAAGGACACGCTGTGACTCGAACGGAGAGGCTCTTTGGAAATTTGAAAGAAGAAGATTCCGACAAAGTTCTTTTCAGAAGTTGTCTCGGTAAAAGGTGCCGCTGGACAGTTGTGATTTATGAACTACACTCTTGCTTTTTGTCCCGCTGATATTTGGAAAGAGCCGTTGAACTTGCGCCACGCTTCAGGTGCTGGGGTAACTTTGCTCAAAAACCATTGTGTCAGTTTTTTAAGTTTCCATTATTTGAAAAGGAAGGGAAGAGCACTCCACGATTCTCCAGACGGTGAAGCTCTTTATACAGCAAGTGCAGTTTATAATTCCTTCATCGTTGGAACACTTTTTATAAACAAACTTCGTCTATGATGACCTAGGGTGAAACGTGTCAATAGAAGAGCTAGATCAGCACAGGAGTTCACAGAAATGGCTGAAATATCGGGCTAACAATCCGATAGTATAGGAAACATTATGTTGAGAGCATTTTTTAAGTTTGAGAACCTAAGGAAGCTTAGATTAGGTAAGAAGTTAAGATTCAGCTAGGCTTTTAAATAAAAATTTCTGCTTCCTTCTGAAAAGATAGCTTTTTTTTTTTATTAATATTATTATCTTACATTTTTTACATTATATTCATACTATTTAACATCTCATTGAACCAAAAAATTTTCGTACGCAGTTATATAAGCGTCATCCGAAAGCGAAATAATTTGGGATGAACGAGAAAAATGACCGTTAAACGGTTCACCACACATTTTATTCCCGTTCAGAATGAAGACCAGTAAAATGGATTACGATACATCCCTACGCCATAAAGCGCTTCAATCAGCGTTCTATATTTGTAGCCTACGATGAAACTGGCTGTCGATCGTCTGATCCTCTTACTCGCAGCAGTATAGCAGTCGCGAACAATAAGGAGGATTCCGTCGGAAATTTATTCCCGACGAATTCTGGGGTCGTAAAGTTGGACGTAGCTGCGACGCCGTATCCGAGTGCCGGACCATAAATACAAACATGAATAAATGCATCAAACACACCCCAATCGGCTCCGTTGCTCGTTCTGGAGAGTCCAAGACGCGGCTGACGTTAAAATTCAAATATAATCTCGTTGAAAACGAACCGCGCATGTCTGCGGTCGCAATGTTGTATAGCAGGATCTGACCTCTGCGCATCAAAGATTGGATGTTTGAGACCAGAAATAGCTCGACTACGAGGTACTACATAGGTACTGAGTACCGATATCTATGGATTGGGGATCAGTAGGGTGCTCGAGACTAGGAAGAAGAGAGAATAAACGACGCCAGTATGATGAAAGAAAAAAGGGAGACAAATATCAAGGTTTACTCCTTTTCTCTTCTTGATCTTTAGCGTCTTCCCCCAATCCTTGTTGGAAACTGAAGACAAAGAAAAAAGGTAGCGGAGAGGAGTTCAGAGTTCAGATACTTGGCAGCCGACCACGAATCTGGTTTAGGGGTTTCCTGCTTTGAATATTCGAGCACACTGCGTATTACGAGGTCTCTTACGCTCTAATGATTCTGTTGACAGACGTCTACTCTTATATTGTAACCCTAAGATAGGATAGCGTGACTTAGTAATTTGGTCTCCGATCCCTCACAAACATTGACTACGTTTTAATGTCGAAAAACGTATATGAGCCCTCAAATCTTTCTGCATATATACTTGTTATCAATTAAAGCCCGCGATTTCAAGTGGACCGAGTAGGATACTCGAGTACCCGGGTACTCGTGAGATACTCGGGTAAACAAAAATTACCCGTACTACCCGGGTATCTCACGGGTACCCAAACACATGAGATACACAAGCTCGTGCCGAATTAAGCCGAGTTAAATCGAATTGAGCCGAATTGAGCCGATCGTTTTTCTGTGTGTATTTCTGGATTTTAAAATAAAATAAAGATTTTAGAATAAAATTAATTCTGTATATATTATTAAAATTTAATGTAATATACCGTGGATATACCAATATTACAAAACTGAAACTTTGTTCTTTATCTTTCTATTATTTACGTTTAATATTTTGTTAGTAATTATAATAATAATATAAATACTGCCAGTTTAACCAGTTTTTTGCGAAGCGAAAATGTAAATCGAAAACAGATAAAAATGGTAGAAATTAAAAAGACTCAATTTGATTTCAGTTCGAGTTCAATTCGACTCAATTCGGTTCACTACGATTCGATTCGGCTCGATTCGGCATGATATATATATTTGTCTATCTCATGTGTTGGGTACCCGTGAGATATCCGCATAGCAGGGGTAATTTTAATTTGTCTGGGTATTTTGCCAGGGTAACTAAATGTATAAACATCGACAGTCTTGTTATAAGTATGTACAATTCATTCACTTTTGAAGTTTAATTCTATATAACTAATTCATTTCCAGAAACTCTTTACTGGAAGTGTATCTCAGTAAATTTCATCTTGAAAATACTCGTATCTTCATCCTACTTTGCAGCTTCGGCATCCGAACAAATTCGGTCTGAAGATACGATGCCGATAAGCCGAGATAAACGAAATTGGAAAAGCACCTATTGACATCTACTTCAGCTAGACAATGAATGTCTGCAAAATGGGAACGTAATTGCTTAATGGGTCACGTTCAGTCTAAGTTTAACGCTCTCACTCTCTCATGGAAGCAATCGTGAAACTCTTCACGTGATCCTGGTACGTGGACTGGTGCTGTAGTTTCCGCCAGTAACACCGAGGCGAGCTATCGATTATTGTTTCAAAACTACTAGCTTGCAAGCCGCCCATTGATCTCTCTGATCCAAGCGGTTCTCTTTCGGAACAACTGCTGCACCACTCTGTCGTAGGATCACCAATAGCTTTGTACAAGCCTCGTCCTCGTCGTTCCTTGTACCTTGTAGCGTGCAACTGCCTCTACAGATTTCTGCAATTCCACTAATCCAAAACGTTCCCGAAAGCCGCATCCAGCCCTCTTTGTCGGCGCTATCGGAGTGCCAACATGCGAAACGTTTAATAAAAATAGTACTTTAAAAATACATATTCCATAGGAAGCGATTGTGTATTGCCGCATCAACTTGGACACAAAGACGCCTGGGGCGAATGCAGCGGGCCGCGTTCCGAAATCTGGAGCAACAACTGTCTAAACAGCTTCTCAGAAATGCCGAGTGCAGAGTGAGGGATGCTCCCACCAGGTACACCATTTGTCCAAGGTACAGGTAGACGAACTGAGGTGGAACCAGTGGAGTCGGGAGATGCAATCGATTACGTCAGCTCGTTTCTACGAACAGCGTTCGTTTTGGAACGAATTCAATGTGTATCCGGAAAATTCTGGGCGCTCGTTTCATTTCGCCATGTACAGCTTGTACAATTTGTCACGCGTTTTCAACAATGCCAGCCCCTTTCATCTCTGCGGAAAAAAAATCACATAGAATCGGGAGATCGCCGATCGAATCTGGGTTAATCCGCATATAATTTAAACTGTCAGAGAATGAAGGCCTGCCAGCGAGTGGATCGATCAGGACCTAACCCATTTATCATCAAATCGTTCAAGTGATACACTCGTCGAGAGCAATTCCCTTCAATTAATTTCTCGGTTTTCATTAACTATTCGGTCGCTGAACTCTGTAGCCAGCCTGATTACGCAACACCGGGCGAAAAAAAAATATATCACCGGAGTGTTCTTTTCTTGGATAAACGCGTCGGAAGAGAAGCGAATAGAGGGCGCTCATCCCGAGAACGGCCGAAGGACTATCAGATATTGGAAAGTCTTTAGGATTAGAGGCGATCAGGGAGGCTGTTACCAAGTTGTCGAAGCGACTTAACTTTCGGCCAAGGAGAAGTCCCTTGATGCGTTTTCGATCGTCCGACCGGCGGCTACGTGACGTCGATTCCATAATAATACGTCAGGCCAGGATCAATGCCGACGATGGAACGACTTTTCGATTTTACGGACCGTCCCTATCTCAGGAAACGATTAATTTTCCGCCACGGGTGTCAGTGCTTTATGAGACGAGGAGGAGACAGCCAGAGGGAGAAGGGATACGTGAGGCACGGGAGACTTCAACGCGTCAGACGATATGGGTCACTATGGGACGAAGGACCCGGAACTTTGGCATATTAGGGGAAGGGATATTAGACAGTCCGAGTTTCCTGAATATTAAAAAATAAAAGATATAAGATCGCAGGAAAAGGAAGAGACGGCTAGGTCAAATGTACTTTTATCAGCGATGCTGAAGACGCACAATGGCGGCTAACAGAGCAACTAACAGGACTCTGATTCATAGCGAGGGAACTTTTTTAACAAGCAACACATCCGGTACGAAATAAACAATAGAACACGTCGACTACTCCCGCATCGCGTTGGTGCAAAATTTTAGCGCTACTTGTTACGGGAAGAGCTGTAGCCATTATTTTATTTTTTGTATTCGGGTGCAAGCAATGGTATGAAATCCGTGGCCGCTTCCTATACCAGTCAGCATGCTGCAGCGCGGGAAACCCGGAGGCTATAAATATGGTGGATTGTGTAGGTATTACACGTTTGAAGAATGTTCTTATCCGAGATTAGAGAAAGTGTGCTGTCATGAATTTAATTTTGTGGTCATAAGACAAAACGATTCAAGTCACATTTTCAAAAAATTGGAGTTTGTACTATTACCATGGAGAAAGTGTATTAAGTGACTGTTTTCCTTTGGAATCGAGAATTTAATAAAATTCAAGATCATAGAGTAACATTGGGGTAATTATTTAGAAAACGGACGCGTTCTCGATTTTGATGATTTTGAAATATGTTGTATAAATCAACATTTTAAACAACTTTTTCCTATACATGCAACCGCTGGACTCTTAGTTTTCGAGATATTTGCTAAAAACTAAAGAGTTTTTCGTAAATGTGTACATTAAATTACATTTCACCGATTTTGATGAAACTTAGATATGTTATAACGAAATGACACAACGACTAAAGTCATGACACTAAAAGTCGCGCTTTACGGTCGTGTGAAAACGTACCTTCATGGGTTGTGTCATTTCGTCTCTTTCTGAAAGGGGTTTTTCCAACAGAGTGTCGCACAGTGGTCCGAATCGAGAAATTTAGTGACTTTTGTGTATAACTTTTGAACCATAATGTATATTGATACCAAATTTGAAATGAATACTATAGAGGGGATGGGTTATTACTAGGTTAAGAGAAAAATATGTTAACAATAACGGTTTTATAATATAACAATAATAAGATATAATTAATAACATAAAATATTTAAAAAATATTTTTTTATGCTTTGTCAGTATTCACTCTCAAATTTTTTTGTTTATCATTATTTATTTATAGTCCGTGTAATTGAAAGACGTTGCTGCCTGAAACATTTACAATTAGTACTTTAAATATATTTTTAATACTTCTAAATTTTTAGAAGAAATATTGATCTTTTCAGATATTCTCGTGTGCAAAAATAAATAATCACCCATATCTCTCTTTGAATCTTTCAAGGTTTTATATAAGTCGTTATTTTTGCGATAAGCTTGCATTTTCACAGAACAAATAATATCTAAATAACAAAGAAGAAAATGTCAAATGTAAAAAATGACTTACGTAAGAAGTTTTTAAGTCATTTGTACTTACCAAACAGAACTAATGAAGTGTTATGTAGATGTAAAATAAAATAGACCAAAATAGTATAACAAACAACACTAAATAATATAACTTAAATTTAATTCACACACAGTAAAAACACTAATATAACTTAAGTTTAGTTCATAAAGAAAATTAAAACACTACGAATTATTATTAGAACAAAACATGAAATGATTAAAACGAAATAAAAATGAACAGTAACTTTCAACACGCGAAAAATGCTCTGACAGTCTCACTGTGGACGTTCGAATGGTTCTCTTTTAACTGAATGCAGACAGAAAGTCGAAGACTCATTCGAAGGCTTATCTGTACCATAGCATAAACATATCAAGTGACTCCAATCCAAACAGTCCTTTGAGAAGAACTCTGCATCGGTTTGAGGGGTTGGGTCGGAGAATACGAATGTAGTGCGTAAAGCAAAAGCGATTGATACGTAACATCGACAGCTTTGAACTATAATAATTTGAAAAACTGGACGAAGGTGGAACTGATTTTTGCATGTTCATATAGAGGAAAGTTTACTGAAAACATTCTAATTTGTTAGAAAGTGGGACTCCTTGGGACTTGAAAGATATCTCTTAGTATTTGTACAGAACTTTGAGAATTGTTTATATTTCATTTAGCATTATTTTTTTAATATATTCGATACAGTAACTATTAATGTAAGGCATCATTTTGTATTACGAAAGAATACTCTTTATTTAAAAAAAAAACACGAAATAAGAATATTGAGTTAGAGTATCAGAATACTTTCACAAAAGAAAACAATTTCATGGGATGAAAAATACTCCTAAAATGTTTAACTTTAAGTGTCCATTGCCACTATTGTTTCCATTAGATTTAAGTAATATTTTTATATTCGAGACTAATGGACAATTAGTAAATAATACACATACAGTAGATATCAATATGAGAAAGTTGACTTTTTGACAAAAAGTCACTAAATTTTTCGATCCGGACCACTGTGTGTCGCCTCTTATTGTATCTACTCTGTGTTATAACCACAGAATTAACATCGAATCATAAAATCGAAATCGCAGAAGTTTTCAGAGTTCGATGTATGGTCTGCGGTTTACGCGACTGATATTCATAAAACAATTTGGGACAAATGGTTTGAAGCGCCTAACGGAAATACCTTGGAAAATATCGATTGGAATACCATTTGTGAAGGAATTCTATTTGAAAACAGTCAAGGTCACAGAAAACATAAGATTTCTTCGGTTCTAGAATTTCGATTACGTCTACAACAGAAACTGTCGGGGTCAAGTCGTATCCGATCCAGACAGCCGCACAAAACTCGAATCCAATTTCCTCGCGCCTTTTTATTTTCGTAAATTAGGCGTCAGGTATCCGAAGATATAAAGGTGAGAAACTTAGCACACGAAAGCTTTTCGCCAAGCTAGTTCCAGAATAAAACCGAGGAAAAGTATTGGGTATGAACGAGAGGAAAGAGAGAACTATAACACAGCCTAAGAACGTTTTTAGTCGTGTTATTATTATGAATTCCTGTTTTTTTTTTGTTGCAAAATTTAAGTTGCATGAATAAAATATTTCACTACGAAATATTTAGAATTATTGTAATATAGATACTTAATAGTTGTTTTAGCTAAGTTCTATCCATTTTAGTTATTCAAAATGCTTCAGAAAAATTTGTGTTGCAGTATTCTGAAGTATTGGTTTCTAACCACAAGTTTCTAGCAATTACTGTTGTACTTCAATGAATCTTTGATTGAATTGTACTGCTTTCTTGAGTTTTCTCTTCTGCAACATTAGATGGATACAAATTGGCTTTTATTTCTGCGTTCCTTTGGAATTAGCTTTATCCTTGTTTGAAAGTATAGATATCAGAACCAATTCCTCGTTATTTGTTTCACTCATTATCAAACCATTACCACAATAGTGTAGACATGTGTATGGAACTGTTGTACTGGTGAAGGACTGACCATGGTTTGTATGTATCGGTTCGTGCAGTATAGTGCAAATCAACCATTAGTTAACATGATTGCGTGTAATGTTCCTCGCAATGTACCCCCAGGGCGAGAGAACATTATGTCAACAGCGAGAACGTCGATACGCACTAATTACAGTTTCAATATATAAAATATTTCATTAATTGTTTGTACACGTGAATCCTAAAGGAGTGTTTACACCTAGCGAATGAGCGCAAACGAACATGCAGATGCAGCATAGAAACGAACGCGTGCCATCGAGCGCGAACGACGCAGTCCCGATTTTTCGAACCTGATTCGTTTCTTTGATATACGGAGGAATGGCGATCGCATTCGGTCGCGCTACCAGCGTTTGTTCGCGCTCGTTCACTAGGTATGGACATGCCTTAAAATTTCAAACGCTACTCGTCTCAAAAAAGAATCTGGTATCAGCCACCAGGAAACTTTATTCGATTCTACTTATAGCTTACGATTTTCGAAAACCTAATTAATGTTTGAAGGAAAAAGCAAAACCGTTCACCGGGATTGTTCAGAAACGAGGATGGCAGAAAAGGGCCAAATTTATAACCCTTCAGGCACTTAAACCTTTGACAGGACATCATTTTATAGATCTCAAGGAATTCAGGAAGAACAATTATTTATGGCAAATGTGGTGGGAAAATTGTGAAAAATGTAGATGAAGTTGGCGGTGCACCGAAAGACAAATTGGAGCGCGCTGACTTCAAATGATTATAACTTCGAAATGGATGCATGAAATACAAAAATTATGAAATAATAACAATAAAACGCGAAAAATTGAGGTAAAGTATTAGGATGCGAATATTGCATGAAATATGTTTCTAATTATACTCTAACTTGCTTGCAAAACCAGATGAAGTATATTGAACTCGAAGAATTATTGTTGTATTTCATCCTCCTCTTTTTCATGTAATAGTTTTTTAATCAATACATATAATGTATAGTGTATACGGTGCAATCGTGAGTGTGCGACTTCAAGTGTTTATATTTTAGGCGTTTCTGTTGGTGATGTTTGTTACCCTACGACAGGCTTGCAATTTAACTGAACTTCGCGGCCGATTCTCGCAGGCAACGCCTCCCTTCCTCCGGCCGCGCGCCTCACTCCCCGCGGCAACCAAAGTGCTCGGCAGGCCTCAGGCGCGATTGGCACGTGTGCCGAGCACTAAGGCTGCCGCGGGGAGTGAGGCGCGCGGCCGGAGGAAGGGAGGCGTTGCCTGCGAGAATCGGCCGCGAAGTTCAGTTAAATTGCAAGCCTGCCCTACGACAAACTTCGATGTTTCGTAATATGTATGTACTTATACTTTTCCTTTCGTCTGACATAGGATCATAGTCTTAAATGAAGCATATTGCAGATCGAAAAATTCTGAGATTTTCAACGACGCTATCTGAGTATTTTATTTTGAATACATTTTGCAGTTTAGTGTGTGTACAATACATACAGTTCTTGTATAGTATGGTTTAGTTTACAATAGTGTATATATAATTAATTTATTAATAATTTATTAAAAATGATCATAGATGCGACAATAGGTGACATTGTCTTGTTTACTATCGGAAGAGAAACGTTGATGGTGTTAATGTCAGTAATTTTAAAGAAGACAATACTCTTGCCCAAGCACTACACTATACTATACTATGCAATTACGTTATACTATAAAAGAAATATATGTATTGTACACCAAACTACAAAATGCATTTAAAATAAAACACTCAGATTGTGTCCTTGAAAATGTTCGAATTCTTCGATTTGCAATATGCTTCATTTAAGACTATGATCCTATGTCAGACGAAAGGAAAAGTAGGTACATATCACGAAACATCAGAGTGCATCTTATGCCAACAGACATCGCCAACAGAAACGCCTAAAATATAAACACTTGAAGCCGCACACTCACGATTGCACCGTATACACTATACACCCCCGCTCAAAAGTATGTGGACACTAACCATTTGTATGAAATTTGTATACTGTTGTTGTTAGACGGTTTTTATTGTTAAATTCTGTTACGTACATGTATGTAATGTATTACTAGAACATTGTATACAACTACTTGAAAACAATAAAATTTTATTTTTTTCGATGATACTAATAATATAAAATTGGAACTGATTTTGGATTGATACGCTGGATACAGCTACTTAGAAACAATAGAATTTTATTTTTTCGATGATACTAATAATATAAAATTGGAATTGATTTTGGATTGATACGTTGGATACAATTACTTGGAAACAATAGAATTTTATTTTTTTCGATGATACTAATAATATAAAATTGGAATTGATTTTGAGTTGAAACGTTGGATACAATTACTTGTAAACAATAGAATATTACTAGAATACATTACATACATGTACGTAACAGAATTTAACAACAAATACCGTCTAACTACAACAGTATACGTAATATATCACAAATTTCATAAAAATGGTTAGTGTCCACATACTTTTGAGCGGGGGTGTACATTATATCTACTGATTAAAAAACTATTACATGAAAAAGAGGAGGATGAAATACAACAATAATTCTTCGAGTTCAATGTACTTCATCTGGGTTTGCAAGCAAGTTAGAGTATAATTAGAAACATATTTCATGGAATATTCGCATCTTAATACTTTACCTCAATTTTTCGCGTTTTATTGTTATTATTTAATAATTTAAACAATATGCTTTTACATACTATATAAATATTGACTTTCCTTTACAAAATAGTGTCTGAATTTTTGTATTTCATGCATCCATTTCGAAGTTATAATCATTTGAAGTCAGCGCGCTCCAATTTGTCTTTCGGTGCATCGCCAACATCATCTACATTTTTCACAACTTTCCCATCATATTTGCCATATATAAACCAAATTTTTGAAACTAAAGAAGTATTATTTAATACAGTTACCGTCTGATCTATTTATAAACCTCTTGGGACCAGCACTGCAACATAAATCGCTTCCATTCAGCTATGAATCAAACTAGTTATTACAACAATGTAATGTTACATACATAGTATTTCATATTCTGTTACAATAATTAGTCAGTTATAATTACGAAGCATTCGTGCTTCACATATATCAGTATCTCCACAGTTTGTCGTAGTGAGATGTTAAACATTCCTAATATTATTATTGTATTGTGTAATTCTCGTATTTTAATGTATTCTTCTTAGTTTAATTTCCTATTTTGTTATGTTTTACAATGTTTGAAGTTCATTAATTAATTTATCATACCTGATTTTTTCAAATATTTGCGTTGCTTATTGCTATTTTAGTTACAACAAATATCTGAATTGTCTAAACCATCCTGTTGATATAACACTGAACTATCATAAAGAAGTATAAAAAAAGAATTATTCAACAATATTAAGAACCACCGATACGAGATTTTTTCTGCGATCCTTAGATGGGTAGCCGCATTGTGCACAGTGCGGTCAGAATGGACAAAAATCGAAATCATCATTATTCGGTTTTGACCTAGTTGTTGCATGATATAATCAGTAGACAAGTACACAATATGAATATAAATATTAAATTGCAAAAATTGCAAAAATTTGAAATTTTTTACATTTCTTTAAAACGCAGTAAAAAAACTGTTTTTAGCATTTATAAATTCTTAATATTTGTGCTAAGAAGGCATTGTACTACCTTGCTATACAATTCTGATCTGCAATTAACTGCAACACTGGATGTCATTGACTTATTGTCTTATTGAACAAATTTCTTCCAAAATCGTCATTTAGTTAAAGAAAGAATTTGTTACGATTAGTGCCAAATTAAAAATCCCTTACACCACTTTTTATGTTTTATTAATTCCAGAATTAATATTCGCATTACAATTAAATTTCATTTATAATTCGCATAATTTAAGACTTATTCTATCTAAGCCTAAACCAAAATATGGTTCCTCCAATGATGGTAATATTGTCGGGAGGTTTTTCAGCAATTCTGATATTAATTCTGAAATTATGCGAGTTAATAAGAATTTACTAGATAAATTTTATACAATTTTAAGAGTAATATCTACCTTGTTACGAGCCGGGGTCGAGTGCAACGCTTGAGGTCGGCAAGTGTGTGTGGATATTTTCCACAGGAATACGAAATCAGTTTTTAGTTAGGTATGCAGACGAACCTGATGCGAAATGAGTGAGCCGCAGGAAGGTAAAACTTCGTGAACGAACCCGATACAAAATCGGGGAGTCACTACGACTGAAAATCGCAGAGGAGCTCAGCGTGGAGTTGAGGAGCTGCTAGGAAGTTGGTAACGACGGAGACGAACCTGCTGCGAAGTCAGGGAGCTGCGAGAAGGTTGGAAAACGTATAGACGAACCTGATGCGAAATCAGGGAGCTGTAGGATGCGGATGAACCTAATGTGAAATTACGGAGCCGCAGGATGGGTGTGTTTTCGTGAACGAACTTGATGCGATATCAAGGAGTCACTCTTGGATAAAGTTGTTTTCTAGATGTGTGGTGATGCGGATAGTGATTTTAGTTGCTAATTTATAATACAGTCGAACAACTGTAATTGTCTTGTGACCAATAAACCAATACAATACAATAGAAATGTAAAATCTGCGTAGCAAACATAACGTTTTTATGACTTAACTACTGAAACGATTTCAATTAAATATGGCTCAGAAGTTGCCTAATAATAGAATACTCGGTTTTTCGTTTTTCGTTCATTGGCTCCCTCTGGAAAAACATCAATTTTTCGGGATAAAAAATATCCTATATCCGTCTCCAGATTTTACGCTACCTCCCTTTAAAATTCGTTTAAATTCAAACACTCTTTCGGATTTATAATATTAATATGGATTATAAAAATGTTTCTAATTAAATCTTTTCACAATGAATAGTAATACAGTATTTTCTTGGTATCTTCTCGCGCCTCGGGACAGGACGAGAGCGCGTATCGTGTGGGGACAACGTTTTTTCTAGCGAAAGAGACAGTGCGCGAAAGAGAAAGAGGGAGTGATACTCGAGGCTAACGAGAACTCGCCTTCCCGAGGGCACTGGACCCGATGAGTCATCGTTTTTCTACTGACTGTTTGGCGGCTCTAATTTTTTACCGTAGCGTTAAAAAAGTGACACCATTGGATTGCTGGCATTCTTCTGATTTTAAAAAATACCAAATTTCATATAAATCGGTCTATTTTTAACGAAATTAGTATTTTTATACGTAAATCAAACTTTTCCGTAATTTCGTTAATTATAACTCGATTTACATCATGTTTGGTTTTTTCTTCATCCGGAGAGCATAAGGAATCGATTGGTGTCACGTTCGTGAAGTTCCAATGAAAATTACGATGTTTCTGCCGTCGTATTAGTATTGCTTCACACGGATATTCGATCCCTTGCGGCAACCGAGCGCCGCGCCGGCTACCGTGTAACCCGATACATGTCGTCCGCTTCACTGGTTCCAAGAAGGAGGACCCCCCCTTCCCGCGGAGGAGAAATAGTGGGGATAAACAGGGAGTCCTTAGCGCGTGGTTTCGGCGAGAAGATATCGAGAAAATACTGTATACATACCTACGACTGATAGAGACAGGAAGTAGATAAGAACCTATAAATCCGCGATTGAAAGGTACTGGAAAGACATTGAAAGTAGAAGAAATATCCATAGCGGAAACACCCTGCACAACGTTGGGACCAATCAACATCGCAAAGCTCCGTATTTCAAAAGATTTCTCTAAATAATTGAAGCATACCTAGTCTTCCGCAGTTGCTACTTTAAAGAGCCCCATACACTAGCGAGCCGCTCGGCCGAGCGGTTCGCCAGTGTATCGGGCTCTTTAGAGGGATACAATATGAACGAACTCGCGAATGACTACTCCTAAATCTGTATCATCCATGACGATACTCAGCGTTCATGCCGCGCCTGTATCTCGGGGGGACCTGATTGTTGGCATCGGGTCTGCCAAAGCCTTCCGCAAGATTGAGGGAAGTATACATTTTATTAGTTTCTTTACGTCCCAAGAACCCCCGACAGGACGTTGTTAATTTTCTTCACGAGTTTCACTCTATACAGGTGTTGAGCCTATAACTCATACTCCTAACATGAGTTACACTTTAAATATACCTGGGTTATACCACATTCATTTTTATCACCTCCAACCTTGCATTTAGAAGTTTCGACTTCGCCTTCTTTTTTTTCATTAATGTGAGAGTTGATATTCGAATTGAGGAAGTTACTACGTCAAACTATATTTAAAGATTCAAGCGTTTGACTATTTTGAGCATTTAATGTTTTGTTAATTCCAATATCGTTTATTTTGTCGATTGTTTCACAATTTCGGTAATATGGAAATATTTTTCTGATTTATAACAGAAATGGAACTGCTCATTTATCATATTTTTCTATAAATTTTGGTTTCAATTCTTTCAAAACTACGTCTACTTTCCAGCTTCAACGCCACACACAGCTAAGTGCTTACGCACCCACACTTACATAAACATTTTTCTTTATTTTGTACGGTTTCACACGCTATTGAAGCTCCTGTGTGCCCCGGCTATAGCGAAAATAGAAAAAGGAAAGGGATGTTCATGCTCTTTATTCGAACCACCTGCGCGCAAAAGGAAGACCGTGCTTTTTGTAGAAGCGGCGTTTCCTGGAATTTTTCGCATTCCAACCCTCCGCGCACCATTACAAAATGGCTCGCGAGGAACGTGCAGAACATAATACGGTTGCTCCCGCGACGGCACGTCCATAGAACGAAATTTCTTACCCCCGGCAGGAATCGCTGTTGGCCCGAAGGAAAATGGAGGGCCACGGGAGGGCATTGTGACGTGAAGCATGGCAAGCCGTGCGAGATAGGGGACTGCCAAAACGCGATTAGGCGAATTGCGGCTTTTGTTGAGGCTCTAATTTCGGAGTGTAACCCGCGACGTGTCGACAATAACAATGGCCGACGCGTTTGCTAAACGGTGCAATTGCGGTGTCGCGCTTGCATCTTCTTCCAATAATTTTCACGGAAAGCAATACAGCACATTACATGGCAGCACGTGCGCAGCAACAGCATTCAGCGCGCGGAGCGTGTTTGGAGCGCAATACGATGCAGAGGAAGCGGGACGATTCAATAAGGAAGTAATGGAAAATCCAGTGGTGTGGTAACGTCGCTCTTGTGCCCGCAACGCCTATAAATCGTAAAAATTACGCGCGATAGTAAAACTGAATTTACGACCGTTCTGATTGAAACTTATCTAACAGGCGATCGAGTTGAACATAACAAATTTCTAGGGAATGGAAAACTAGTTGTCGTTCGTCCACCGAAACGAACTACATTCATGAAATACTGTACGTACATGGATAAACGACAGCAGAGCACGTAGTTTCGCATTCACTGTTTTCAATTGTTTGCTGTTTTTTTCTTTTTTACCTTCTTTCCCCGCTGCGACTTCGTCCCACAGGAAGTCAGCCTGAACTCTGATTCCCTCCAAAGAATGTTCGGTACATCTAAAAAATGCATTCGCCGTTCTATTTTCTGGAACAATAACAAGCATTATAATGGTGGAAGACCCCGATTGCCTACGACCGCTCAGTAATTCACAGGAAAGAGGCCGCAATCTGATTCCGTGTTAGCGTGGGACGTTAGCCGAAATTAGTCGAGATGAACGACCGGGGAACAGAGGACGCGCGCAATGAAGAGAAGGAAAAGAGAAATATTAAAAGGGAACCGCAAGGGGCATTATTCTGGTTGTGACTCACGGTGAAATGCGAATATAGAACGCGGACGGGAGCCAATAGATTTCTATCCCGTGAATTTAGGTCGCGTAAGTTTCGATGATAGAGTTGCTCCCGAGAGGAGGCCAGGTTCTGTTGGAGAACGCTCCGGGCAATTCACGGAGTTTCCGTAGATTTTCGGAAATGTCCTATTTGGGCTATAACTGAACCGTCGATGAAGGAATGCATTTTTTAATGGAGATTAGACAATGGGATTATCCATATTGCTTTTTGCATAAGAAGGCTCAAAGTTAGTTTTAAATTAAAGAAGAGTAAATCTTGATCAAGTCAGTCTGGAATATGCTCTATAAGTATTGATGCCATGAATGTTATCCTGACATTATTGCCGATTGTTCTTCCTCTGTGTTAAGATTATTTTTAAAGTGACGTCCTACAGGGGGCCACCAACATCGTGATAATATTGTTCCTCATCCAATGTATACTTTTTATCCGATTGACGTACTGCAAACTTTCTATACACTTCGTAGATATGTTGAAGCATAACGATTTCAAGTTCTGAACTGGGCAACTTAAAGTTCAGAACTCAATCCAATAGCAAATTTGTGTGCAATGCTAATATAAACAGTCACAAGATGCATATCATTCCCACCATCCATGATCCATCAATTAAAGGAGAGAATTAAGGAACAGTTCAGAAACAGGTCGCAATTGTTTTAAGTGCAAAGGGCTAATTCTTTTAAAATTGTTAACCTTTAACTCATTTTTATTTTTCCAAATAGTACAAAATTGATTCAGAAACAAAACTTAATAACTACAAAATTTGTAGATGTTCATTACTGTAATATAGGCAAATTAATAAACCTAATATGCTTTTTTTGTATTCTGTTGCAGTATGTAAGTAAAATATGTTTTTGCAGAAAAATATTTTTATTGATTCAATTCTATTCCTCACTGTTCTAGGGTGACTGGTTTTTTGAGGTCTTTTTCTTCTTGCGTAAGTATTTTGTTGAAAATTATTTTAACGTAATAGAATGTTTCGACTAAATGCGACCGATTAAATGCACGTATTAAAGCTGAAAGCCATGATATGCAAGTGATAACCTTTCTATTCATCGAATCTATATGTATATCTATTTACAAACGTATGCAATCAAAAATATAAAATCCCTTTAAAAATAATAGTGATGACATTGAAATCTCAAAAAAAAAACGACTTTAAAACGAATTCTTCTCAAATTGAATTAAAAGAACGCCGACCGTCAGAGTTTCTCACTCACAAGCATGTCTGTTGGAATATAATAGTTTAATAATAGAACAATATCGAGCGCCTCGTTTAGTGCAATACATTTTACCGTAAAAATTGAGGAAGTATTGGAAATATTTTTTGTACTGAAATACCTAATTTGTTACAAATACAAGCACATCTAACGGATTTAGATCCTAGTATTTTACTTAAATCGGCATAGATAGTTATAACCTCATTTTTTTCTATAATTAACTTCTCGATTTATAGGGAAGATATTGTAATTACCCCGAAAATCTAAAATCGATT
Organism: Perdita meconis; assembly: GCA_030770465.2. Lineage (NCBI taxonomy): Eukaryota > Metazoa > Arthropoda > Insecta > Hymenoptera > Andrenidae > Perdita > Perdita meconis. The sequence goes on along the minus strand of JASKOS020000015.1, from coordinate 5,337,988 downwards.
TTTTGGCAGATCTTCATGTTTCAAGGTTATTGGAGTCATTTTAGCCTAATTTGAACACATTGTTCGTGTGTGTGTGTGTGTGTGTGCGCGCGCGTACGTACGTACGTATGTGATCAAATTTTTCGTTAATGTTTTCTAAAAAACTAATAATGAAATTAAAATGATCGATGATGCAATCGATGTGTATCAATGTAACTTAGAGCTGATTAGATTTTGTTCTAATTCGGTCCAGTAGTTTTTTAGTTTTTTAAAGAAAACCTAACTCAATAACGCAATCTAAATGGGAGAATATAAATTTATGAGCGAATAACTAAACTGAAATAATATATATACATATATTATTACTGTTACGTATGCATCATATGCATGATTATTTTCTCGCTCTCACGATTCTTCGAGCTCGAGTCTGGCAAGGAAAAAACCCTCTTAACCTCCCCTTACCGCTTATCTCTGGAAGCAGCTGCACCCTAACCGAAATTTCGAAGAAGCTGACGCAACTTTCGAACCTTCTAGAACTTTCCTTATTTGGAAAATTAGAGGCATCCCCACTCATTTTTAGGCCTATATAAACTCACTGATTTCATCCCTCGGGGGTTCAGAATCGTACCGTCACGTTTAGAGGCAACGTCGCGTCACATTCTCTACAGTCGAATATTGTGAGATCGGGCTAAAGTTCCCCTTCGAATCTAAACTAACCTTATAGGATCCGCGAGTCGGCATAAATTTCTATTTGGCAATTCTTTCTAAATTCACTCTTCCCCCGCATTGCCAGTGTGTGAAAACCGAGCACCAACAACTATTTGGTAAATTCAACACATTTTTAATATACACATTCGTGACAAACACTTACACGATACACTTGTATTTAAAGACTGATTTACAATATATTTAGAGTTAACTTTTAAATTCTGAGTATAAGTTTGAACCTACGATCTAACTCCACAATCCTTAATAGTAATCGAACGTACCCACACGAAGTATAACTTTACCGCTCGAGTTATATTTCTAATTTTATTATTTCAAAGTTACGAGGCTAAACTAACAATCCTGCGGCTCCCTAATTTCGCATTAGGTTCGTCCGCATTACCAAACATTCCAAAGACAAATCTTATCCAACCTAGTGTCTGCCTGATTTCGCATCAGGTTCGTCCACGAAAACTCACCCATCCTGCGGCTCCCTAATTTCGCATTAGGTTCGTCCGCATCCTACAGCTCCCTGATTTCGCATCAGGTTCGTCTGTACGTTTTCCAACCTCCTAACAGCTCCCTGACTTTGCGTCAGGTTCGTCTGTGCTTTTACCAACTTCCTAGCAGCTCCTCAACTTCGCGTTGAGTTCGTCTGCGACTTTCAATCCTAGTGGCTCCCCGATTTCGCATCGGGTTCGTCCACGAAGTTTCACCTTCCTGCGGCTCCCTAATTTCGCATTAGGTTCGTCCGCATCTGACTCCATTTCCTAGAGGCTCCCTGATTTCGCATCAGGTTCGTCCTCGCCGTCAATAATCCTAGCAGCTCCCTGACTTCGCGTCAGGTTCGTCTGCGTACCTTACTAACAAACTGATTCCGTATTCCTGTGGAAAATATACACACACACTCGCCGGCCTCAAGCGTTGCACTCGGCCCCGGCTCGTAACATTACTATTATTATATTTATATAAAACACACACACACACACACACACACACGCACGCACGCGCGCGCGCACACACACACACACACGTATATATATATACAGGGTGGAGCAATAACTATTAGCACCTCAGATATCTCGAAAACTATAAGTTTCACAGAAATACTTGCTGAAATAAAATTGCACAGTACGAAGTGGCGATAATAGTTTTTTTGCAGGTGGAGGTACCTCGGACATTTGAAGGTCACCTCCATTTTCACCTCCAAGCGAGCAACAATAACCAGCTAGTTTCATATAGTACTGAATTTGGGTTATTAACTTCTTTTTAAATTTTACTTATATCTGTACTAATTGAGATAGATGCAATTATTATCTTATAACCTATATTCTAGGTGTCAAAGTCATTACTTATTCGTACTTCATATTTCGTGTAATCATGGACATACTCCGTACATCGTTGAATAAGACTTTTTCTTTTGCGATTTGTTCCACTTCTTTTTGATAAAACTGGAAGATACATTTGGGCCTTACTAAATTAAAGTTTAACAGAGTTTCTGTTACAAAATTATTACATAAAAATTGTGCACAATCTTTCATTCGTTACAACTTGAATTTAGCTAACATAACATTTGTTGGGGTACTGTCTCTGTATCTGAGGGATGTTTTTATAGCTGCAGATTGTATTTTTTCTAGTATTTTATAAATATTGTTACGTGTTAGAGAATAGATGAATAAACCGTAATTAACGTATGATCGTATGAAGCTTTTATACATACAGGGTGTCCCAAACTCGACACGGGAGCCGGAAATGAGAGATTTCTGGGGTGATTGTCAACAACTTTTTCCATTGTAAAAATGTCTTCAGAAGCTTTGTTAATGAGTTATTAACAAAAAACACCGACCAATAGAAACACGAATACAGTGGATGAATTTCAGCGCGCCCCAGCTTTGAGTAGTATTGGCCCGCCATCGTACGCGCCATCATTAATCCGCTGTACGCGCTCTCTGATTGGCCAACGTTTTTTTCTTATAACTCGTTAACAAAGCTTCGGGTAACATTTTTACAAAGAAAAAAGTTATTTAGTATCACCCCAGGAATCTCCCACTTCCGGCTCCCGCATCGAGTTTAGGACACCCTGTATAGTGTAATACGTGTGTCAGGATCTGCGCCCCACCACGTTTCACATAGAAATTTTATTATATTAGGAGCGTTAGTGTACTTTTATTGTAATAATTAATATGAGGTATAAATGTTAGTTGGTAATCAAATATTATTCCTACGAATTTTATTGAATAGCTAGATTTAATTATAATTTCATCAATTTTGAGTACTGTTATTTTCATCTTGTGCTTTTGTACTTTTTCTTCCGAATAAAAAAAAAACCTGGTACATATTTCCTCTTTCTTCCTTAGTTTCTGGAAATTGTATAATATAAATCGCATTTTCTGTTAAACAAACAGTCTTATTGTGCTTGGTGCACTTTTCATAAATGTGGATAGACAGATTGAGAAAGATAATGTGGTAGTTCGTGAGGTATTAGACTGCCTGCATAAAACTTGTGTGGATTAAGTTTTTGCTCCTTTACAGCTTCCTTCGATGAGTAGAGGTTTATGGTTCGAGGCGCTATAAACTGAGAATTTCCTAAAGTATTTGGACCGACTTCCCCGGCTTTGAGGGCGCTGGGGTATGTTTCTGACAAACCATAGACGACTACAGTCATTTATGACGGACCACGAAAAACAGTCTACGGAATCTTTTTACAGTTCATAAAATCTCTCCCACCTATCATAGGAATTAAGTGTAAGTAATTCAAACTAGCTTAAAAGCAGAATCTCGTCAATCATTTTTTCCTAGAAAATTACATGGATTTTGATTATACTGTTTGAGTAAGGCATTTATACAAGGTGAATTCCTTATGCAAAAATGAATATAAAATATACATACAGCAACAATTTTTTGTTTACTGTTTCGTTTTCGAGAAAAATGAGTTTGAAAATTCTTCACATACGCGTGCATTTGCTATGCTTTTAAGTTAAGCAATTGTACTAAACATTGCAGTATTTTGACAATATTATGAAGTGTATAGTGATCAATACTACACTTCAGCAATGTTGAAACTTACATTAATGAAGAAACTGCTGAAACTGTCGTTCATCCTGTCCTAAATAGATTGTTGCTCTTTAAAATATAGTTTTTTTAGTACTATAGTTATAGAATAAAACTACTTACCATTGTATTCTGTATGTAAGTAAGTATACACCGTTACTGTTGCAGATGCATCCCACAGGAATTATTTTTCGCTCTCACGATTTCCCCTACTCGCTTATCTGTCGTAGCAGCTGCACCCTAACTGAAATTCCAAAGAATATGACGCAACTTTCGAACCGTCGAGACCTTTCTTCGTTTAGAAATTTCGGGGCATTCCCACTCATGTTTTGACGTATATAGATCCACTGATTTCAACCCTCGTGGGATCAGAATCGTACACTGAGAAAAATCGGAGAGGAAAAATTACTACATTGCATAGGAAAGAAACACCTTAGTGTGAAGTGTGACTCTTTCTAACCAAACGAAAAAATAGCACATGCGCAGTAACCTTTAATAGGTTGTATTTCTGAATTTACTGGACCAGCATAGTAAAATTTCTGAAAGGTTGTGAGACACAGCGACATCTGTATGCATCTGTAGCGTATTTCTTATGCTTCAGAAAGAAGTGACGTTTCGTGGCATAACCTCAATTTGCTTGGCGCTGTTGTATCGTCACAAGTATGTTCTATATAACTAGGAACTATATTTTCATTGCCTTTCGGTGTATATCGCATAGACGTCCAAAAAATTGTATAATATTGAAAAAACATATTTCCAGACATATTTATTACGGCCTCAGCCGTTAGCTGATATGGGCCATAGGCCCACATAGGCCAGTTTGACAGTGAAAGTTTCACAGGGCTTCTGCTAGAGTGTTCTCGATCCAATCTTTCTTTCTTCTTTCTCGCTAGTGCTGGATCCTAACCCTGTTCGTATATATACGAGTTCCGAAATAATCTTCTACACTCAAGCGCGCGTGTAGCGTAGGGTCCGTCAAAATAGGCCTACTGATGAAGTGAGTCAGTCTGCTTTGTTTGACGGGTCCGTACGAAATCGCCGTGCCCCCCTCTCGTCTCTCTTCTTCCACCCTGAGTTTTCTTGTAATATCGTCGACTTTTGTATACTCTACTGATCGGATCCGTCGCGTTACCTATCGTGCCCCCCCCCCCTCTGTCTTTATAATTTGAACGAAATCCAAACTTTACTACATTATATAGTAAAATTTAGTACATGAGGTTGTAGTCTTTACTAATTCTTCACGACCAAAAATTACTACACTGGTGTAGTAGTAACCAGCAGACCACTGTCACTGGTCAATGGTGCTACTTTTAGTCGACAGTGTAGTAAAATTTCCTCGATTATACATATACTATAAAGTAAGATTCGATTTTTCTCAGTGTACCGTCACGTTCAGAGTAACGTCACGTCACATTCTTTAGAGTTGATTACGTTGTGAGATCGGACTGAAGTTTCCTTTCGAATCTGAGCTAAATCTTATAGAATCCGCGAATTCGGCATAAATTCTATTCTGGCATTCTTTTAAAATCACTCTGCCCCCGCATTGCCAGTGCGTCATAACCGAGCATCATTCATTTGATATCGTCTACACATTCTTACATTCTCATTCGTTACAAACACTACACGATACACTTGTACCTAAAGACTGAATTTACAATATATTTTACAGTTAATTTACACTCGGCTCCGGCTTGTAACAGTTACAAAAGGCATGTTCAGTTGTTAACTAGCACTGCTAAAGTATGAACGTTATTATCACATTTTTTTTGTCGAAAAATACATAAAACTTTTGGTTTTCGTTGTCTGAACAATTTGTGGTGAGTACCAAGCACATTGTTGTAAGTCGCTAGTTTTTGTATGATCAAGTAACGTATTTGTATGCTTGAAAAGTGAACCTCTTTAAATCGATGTGAGCCACACCTTTTGCTAATACATTGTTATCAAATTTTAGCTTATGTGTTTTGTACCCAAGAATGTACAAGATGCTAAAACCTTCCAATCAAATCAACAGAAAACTGCATAATATTATGTTTCGGTTAATTACATGAGTTTTCTACGCAGAATGTGCAATTTTCTATGCAATCGGTGCGATCGAAAAACCAAAAGAGCAGTTCTTAACTAGAAATAATATAACTTCTCTGGCTATAACACATTTTTGTTCCTAATTATATTATTTGTTGTTGTTCTGAACAATTTTTAAATATTTTTGTCATATGCACGAGGGCCCTTTATCCAAGAACTGTGTCACAGGGTGTCCCCCCAAATATATTTTGTATAGATTTTTTTCTTTAAAAGTAGGACGCATTGTATAATTTTACCCTACTGTTCATTCACTGAGATAGCTACTTCTGTTTAATTCTTGGAAATTTGCATTCATTGGTCATTTGACTGACCTTTCAATTAATCTAATGTTAGACTTTTAATGACGGCTTGGTTATCAAACATTGTTAAAACTATGTTCCGGAATGTATGATCTTAGTAATGAAACATCCCCTTTACTGTTTTAGTACTTGGCGCGTTAAATAACGATGTGTAAATACTAATTAAACGAATTTATAACTTAAGTGTTCATTCACTGAACAATTCACCCTATAAAAAGTGAATTCAGTGTGAAAAAAATTCATTAACTTTGTCAACCACTGTACGTAAAGTTATTGCTTAGCCATTCTCGTCCAGCTTCTAACTCGTAGAGTTAATTGGTATACCGAGGCCAAACACCACTTTCTACCCCACATTAATATCGAATTATCGCTAGTCACGGGTTCAGGCTGCTCGAACTCAACGGCTCTACCTGCGCCGGAGGAAGACACTTCGCACAAACTTTGCCGATATACCGGAAACCACGAGTGCGTGAGTGTTCCCCGTTGAAGGAGACCGCGTTTCCTAATGCAACCGCCAAAGGCACACACCGACAATTCAGAATTAATACCAAGGTTCTGCATCTTCCGGGTTTCAAATTCTAATGAAAACTTTTGTTCCGGAAAGTTAGCGAGTTTATCGGCAGATAAATTTATCTTCCTAATAGGTAACGTGAGAGTTTATATATGAGTACTCCCAAAGATTAATTGAATTTATCAATAGACAAAATGACATAAATAGAAATACAGCCCGAATTAAGAATTATATTTAATTTTGTACATATTCATATGTTCCTTCATCACAGTTTGTAAATATTTATTATTAATGAATTCAAATAACACAAAGATATAAATCTGTAACGAAATAAAAGCTGTTACAACATACGTTCGTGGAAAACTCTTTTTCATACAATCAGAAATAACTACTTATTTTTGACACTGTTTCATGCCAATTACACTTCAAGTAAAACAGTTTACATACTGCGAAAAAGGTTGAAGCGTAAGAAGAAAGTGAAGTTATCTCTATTTTTGATCTTTTTTTAGTTGTCCTGAGTGAATCGAATTGGAGTGCACTCTGCGAGAGAGTTTCAACGTGGTTGGATGTAGGTATGTACAATAATTTTGTCTTCTTGAATCTGTTTTAGATGTAATCGTATATTACAAATTCATCAACAAGAATTGGATGTATCTACTGTACATAGTTACTTGCAATTGTAGATATATGTACAAATCATTTATGCACATTTTTACAGATCGTTTGAATTAAAATGCCAGAGGTGTGTTTATTATTTCAATAGACATACACAATTAACTTAAAATATAAGTATGTAAATGAATTGCATAGTTTTACATTTTACCACGATATAAGATAAATAACAACATTATTTGAGTTACTCAAAATATCTAAAAAATTATTATTATGCTTCTGACATCGCCGTTTGTGGTTGAGCAGGGACTAATAAGTTACTTATATTTTGAGAAACAAGGTAACAATATCGTAGTTACTGTAATTATTAGATTACCAAGATCACGATCTTTATCTTCGCGAAGAAGTTGTTTATAGAAAACGTTCTTATCTTGAATTATAGAAGTTGAAGATTATAGGAGATGTTTATAGCAGTTTTTTTTAATGGTTTGGTTATAGACTCAAGTTATGTACACATTATCTGTTTGCTTTTACGTGAATTATCAACCTTATAAATTAAGGTAGTTTTATGATTAGTGTCCAAAAATGTTGCAGGTCCTTGAAGGGAATGATTCCTGAGGTGATTTTAACAACTTTTTCCTTAGCGAAAATATACCGGATGCTTTGTTAGTGAGTAATTAACGAGAAACACCAATTGATTCCGGTGCAGACGAAGGCGGACTAATGCTACTGCTACATCGGCCTTAACTAAGATTCTTTTTTGTTATTTATTCGCTGAAACAACGATTTAACGGAATTGTTCTGTGCGACCGACATGAGGCAACCAGCGGGTATGCCATGTTGAAACTCTCAGTCATCAACGATTTCCAAACTGTGAAGGAATCGCTGACGACCGATTGCGGACTAACCCAATTAACGATTATAAAAGAGGTAATCAGCGCCGCGGTCGAGGTCTTCATGTGAGTAAGTTAGTACGCAAATCGACCAGGTCTAATCGAGTTACGGGAGTCGCACCGCGAATCGAAACCGATCGGAAGCATATGGCCAGAATCCGAATCCTAACGCCGTGATTTTCGAGTCTAGGGATCAAACGGCACGATTGCGCTCGGCCCAGAAATTCGTGAAAAATACTATCTCGGTATCGGCGATTGATACGAGGTGAATCATAGCCGAATCTTACCGCGAAGTCTCACGCCTGAAAGAGACCGACGCGACGGCGCGGCGACCAGAGTGAGTGCCCAGCTCGGATCAGCCACAACCAGGATCAAGGGACCAGTAAGCAAAACATAGCTCCGACGGAAGAGAGGGGGAGAGAGAGAGAGAGAGAGAGAGAGAGAGAGAGAGAGAGAGATACTTCGAAACTTTACAGAATATATTAATTGTAAAAGGGAATCACACACATCACGTCTCTTCACCCATCCTCCTCTCCTAGAAGCCTCACTAATGTAAGCTTAGCCAAGGTGTGTCTTCACACTTAAAGCCAGCAAGAACCCAAAGAGTCGTTTCGGCAAAAGGTTTGTTTTCCTAAACGCAATCCGTTGCGGCAGGGGATCGCGACAATGGATCGCGCTTAGAAAAATATACCTGAACATTACTAACAGTTGCAGACCGCGCCTACATTTTGCTAAGACAAAACCACTTCTTTTAATTATACTAATAGATGGTAAAGGATTTATCAATTACAGTAGAACTTCGATTAAATGATCCGGCTTACTATTTCTAATATAAAATGCTATTAAGTAGTTAAAAATTGTTGAACCATGGTTCAAGTTTTACTGAAAGTTCTACTGTACTGTTATATCTAACCTTTTCAATAATTTAAACCCTAGATCAGGCATAGCCAATTCGCGGCTCAGGGAGCGCAGTTCGAGCCGCTCCCGCTCCGAGAGCCGACCCCTCGCTCCGGGCGGCAAGGGGGAAGCGTGTGGCGTTGTGTTGGGTAGAATTCGTGAGTCGGGAGAGCGCAGGACCGTGTACGACACTAGGGAGCCCCGAGAAAAGGAAATTCAATTCAAATGTACCCGAAAATTCGTATAACACACAGAAAGAATTTATACGTATAAATTTACATGAAAATTTCTTATCATAATAAAAATAAAGTGTTAATTTTTTACGTACTGTTTAAATAAATGATTTTTTAAAACTGTGCAAATGGCTCGATTCGTCTTTAAGAAACATACATTTAAAAGGGAAAGGATTTCTATTCTGCTCTTAATAATTCTCCAGACATTCTTCAAAATATGTTTTCATAATACGTATTTCATTTTATTTTATTCCATTTTTTTTCTTGGATTTGACACCAATATAAGCAGCTATTTCCAAAGTTTCTATATTTTGATACGAATGGCAAGCTTCTGTTCGGTATTGCAAACATTATTCGTACTATATAAAAATTTTTCCATTCTATATTATGGCTTAATGGCCCCTCTTTCTGGCACTAAGCATTGGGGCCCCCAGGCATTAGGACATGACACTGTAGCTCTCCCCACCCTACACACTCCAGCGACACGCGGCTCTCTGGGTTAGCTCTGACCTACATTTCAGAGCCGGCCAGAGCGCTCCCGCTCTCAAATCGCCAGTTGGGCATGCCTGCCCTAGATAATAGGAAGTAAGAATAATGGAGATTCGGATAATCGAGGTTCTACTGCAATTAAACAATTTAAAAGGTTATAGCCTAAAATATTAATAATTTATCTTTTTTTTTGCCAGTTTCATTTACAGCGTCTACTTCACTAGGAGCCTTTAATTGTCCTCTGAAAAAGAAACTGTTTACCCTAAAAAACTCAAATTGATTCTAGTTGTAACGTGATAAATACCTATTTTTAACCTTCTAAGGTTGATGTACAGGGTGCTCCTCTGGCTAGGAGACACAAAGGAAGGCCCTTTTTCTAAAGGATCGCAGCAGTAACGTCGCCACTGAAAAGGCCCAGATCATTGATGGGCTATTAAGAAGTCAACGACCAAGGGTTTGGTCCTTTTGCAATAACAAGGATACCGCTGCGATGTTTAGACCGCGGTAATTGTTTTGTGTCCCCTAGCGAGAGGATTGTATTAGTGTATTATAACTTATAATTTATAAGTATCGATTTTTCTTCACAGATCTACAAATTCTGAAGTTTCATCCAATTCCGTGAATGTCTCAACAACAAGGTCTAGCAGGTAAGTATATACAGGGTGTAACAAGATTCTTGCAGTTTCTTGAAAGGGGTAATTCCTGAGGTGATTTTAAACTCCTTTTTTTTTTAGCCAAAATAGGTGGGGTTTTGTTAACGAGTTATTAAGGAAAAACACTGACCAATAGAAGCACAAATACAGTGGATGAATTTCAGCGCGGGCTCCAGCTGTGAGTAGTAGTGGTCCGTCATCGTCCGCGCCATCATTAATCCGCTGCACTCGCTCCCCGATTGGTCGGTGTTTTTCGTTGATAACTCGTTAACAAAGCCCCACCTAACATTTTTGTTAAGGAAAATGATGTTTAAAATCACCTCAAGAATCGCCCCTTTCAAGAAACTGCAACATTTTTGTTACACTCTGTATACCACTTTGTATTCCCAAAATTAAGGGAATACGACAGAAGCATTACTGTGTCGCGATTTTCCGAAATCTTGAATTTCAGACGATAAAATTCACCGATCTTGTGCGCGTCACGTATAGTTCTTCAAAATGTACGTTCGAATAAAACCAGGGCACCGTAGGTTTAACTCTTAGCCAGTAAGAATCACGTACGGAAAATACGTGCGCTGAAATTATACACTGCAAAACCGAGGCGTTCCACGGAAAGCCCGTCACGATAATAAAATATCAAATTTATCCGATCCCACGGAAAGCTCTTTGTTGAATTTAGGATTGCAACTAAGTGTTCCTAGCGGATACTTCTTGAGATAGAGGTCTTTCTTGGGATCATGGCAAAATGAGACTTGTCCGAGCCGAAGAAAGAAGTAACGAAGAGAGCAAGGAGTTTCCTTTTAATTAAGAAGAGCCATTATTTGGAAAAGCTAAATCGACAGTCGGTTTCGTCCTATGGTCAACTTTAACTTTCAATTTTTACCAGAAATTATTAGTTCTGTGTCAATATCAGAAAAATGATCGACTCGCTCGAAATCGTCAATAATATTCCCCGCTCAGAGACGGGACTAGACAGCACGAATAAGTAAATTGCATGCGCTTCAATTTGCATAATTGCTGCCGTTTGATTATCACACGTGGCTGCACGTTAAACCACGCTCTCAAACCCATAGATCGCTATCCGACTGGCGCGCGTGTTCGATTTAAACCGGAAACCGTGCATCGCAATAACTTCGGCCGGCCATTTGCTCGATTTAAAATGGCCGCGTACGAGTTATTGCCTTTTGTTCAACTAGGCGAAGCCGCGTTACACGTTATGGAAATCGCCTCTTTAGCCATTTTCGAATGGTCCAGGGATCGGGCTGCTTCATTACAGTTAATATTTACGCAACTTGGAGTTTTTATATTGCCAAGCGCGACATTCAATTGTAACTTCCCGTTACAGTTCGAAATACGCAGACAACTCGTTACTGTTTCACGTGCGATTGCTGAAAACACTGAATTTTTTTCTGGACATGCGATTTATACCCTAATGATAACAGCTAAGGCAATAAAATTTTTTAACGATGGAGCCATAAACTTTTCATTTAAATTAATGGTTTTCTAATATCCTTAATCGATTCTCCGCATGATAATCTTGTACAAAATTATATCATAAATGAAAATTAGAACGAAAATTCAATAAATCGCTTATAAGGAATCAGAAAAAGTAAGTGGTCTTGGCATTTGCTTTTGAATCTCTTGTTTTGTCTTGTGCACATACCTTCCCTATTTTAACCAGAGATCCCCATTTCACATGTATTAAATTGCAGTGTATTTCAGTGCATGTAATTTGTAATACACGGGTACCCGTTCATCATATGTCGTGTATATGTGTACACATATATTGGAAACAGTCAAATGTCAAATATCAGCTTGGCGTTGACATAAATAAAGCGATACCGCAAAATCAATGCTTGAAAAGCATGTGGATTCGATCCATAGAAACATGATTGGATCACGCATTTCAAGTCAACGCTAACTATTCTTTACCCAATGTAAGAATAACTTCGTTGCGCGCATAGAACAGACTTCAGGAACCATTGAAAACAGCCAAACTCTGACTTAACTTCCCACTTTGTCTATCGACTCTGTCTGGTGTGCCTTCATATGCTACTAAAGTCGGGGCCATCTCAACAGGCGGCTCAGGGTCACCAACCTCTCACGCGTCCTTCCACTACGGCAGTTCCCCGTGCGCGCGGACGCACTTGCCGCGTGTGTTGAATATCCGTGAGGGGACTGTCCTTACCCGACGTCACGTCGCGTCACGCCGCAAGGAAAGAGAGCGGTAGATAAAGAAAAAGAAGGACGCAACGTGAAAGAGCGTGGACTGAGTGGAGCGACATAGGAAGAAGCGAGAAAGATAATAGAGAAGGAGAGTCCGCTCGCGGATATTCGACATACGCGCCAAGTGCGTCCGCGCGCACGGGGAACTGCCGCGGTGGGGGAACTCTACCAGAAAGGCGCGCGAGGGGTTTGGTGACCCTGAGCCGCCTGTTGAGATGGCCCCGACTTTAATGTAGGTAAGCAGGTGCTATCACCTGATAGTTATCACCTGAAGTTATTCTTACGTTGGACAGAGAATCAATATCCGTGTATTTTTGTTTCACGGAGTTTTACTTCCTTAATACACGTGTTCACGTGTGCAGGTACCCGATTAGTCGGGTCGGGTCGGAAGCAGAGATCTGCACGGGCCGGGCCGAACGGGTTGTTCTTCCACTCACGGTTAGACGGGCTTTCCCCTTCATAACTTGGCCCGTCTAGCCCATGTAGTCCGACTAGCCCGGTCAGCCCGGTCGACCCGTGTAACACCGATCGCTACTGCACATGCACCACCACTGAGTTTCAAATACTCCGCGACTTTCATTGTCACGCGCTTGATATCCATTTGTCAATTAATTCTTGAAACGTTAAAAAAATAATACTATAAAATAATGATTTCGTTTTTGATTACAACTAACTTAAAAATTGGGCGTTACATTAATAAGTACAGAATATCATATTTAATCGTGATTACTGATTTATCCCAAGAATCATTAATTGGCTAATAACTTGTATTGTCACGATTACTTTTAATAATCAATCACAAATAATAATCAGAAATCTGCTTCGAAGGACCCCGAGCGCGTGACGCACGTATTTGTCAGCTGTCCGTCTGTAGGCAATGCCATAAACCATAAACATGAACCGAACGGAACATTTTATTGTATACTCTATCCGAAAACTTGACCGTTTCCAGCGCAGCAAGCATCTTTTGTTTACGTCACGATTTCCATCACCAAGGAAAAATTAAATATCCGATACCTACTAGTTTTTGATCCCTTCTTAGAAAACTTCTTGCTTTACAATTCGTCTTCGGGTGGTCTAAAAAAGAGGAGGAAAAAAGTATTTAAATATTAATAATCTAAAGATTTGGAATGTATAGTAAAAAAATACTTTTCAAAAAACGAGCTTTTGTTAAAATTGAATCGTACTAAAGTGCAAGGAATAATTTTGATACTGCCCTAAATCATGATGTTCCGTAATTAATTTTTAGATTACTTTTATTATTCAATACTTATTTACGCTTTACGCTTTTATTTTTATTAATTATTTTATGTTTTTTAATCTTTGAGAATTTTGATTACTATTATCTACATTAAATTTGATATTCTGTACTTATTAACGCCCAATTTTTAAATTAGTTGTTAACAAAAACGAAATCATTTTATATACATATAACTCTCTCCCCGGCTTATAAATAACGTTTATGTCGTACAATTGTAACCTTAATCTCATTTTCTGAAGTTTGATCGGAGTAGCATTTAATGATTTTGACAAAATTGGTGCCAACTGTTTATGGTCACTCTCTATCAATATTTGCTTTCCATATATATATTGGTGAAAATGTTCACAACCAAAAACTATAGCATACAATTCTTTTTCAATTTACGCCCAAGCTTTTTGTGTGTTTGTTAATGCCTTTGACGCATATGCTACTGGTAAATCATTCTGCAATAAAACTGCTCCTACTCCCGTACTGCTAGCGTCTACACTCAATTTGTAATCAATATTTGAATCATAATACTGCAAAATAGGGGTATTTGTTAACATTTTCTTTACCTCATCATAAACTCTTATTCTATCCTCTGTCCATACAAATTTATTATTCTTTTTTATCATTTCCCTCAATGGTGCCGTTAAACTACTCGCCATGTTTACAAATTTGGAAATATAATTGATAATTCCTAAAAACCTTTCCATTTCTTTTACCTCTTTGGGATGATCCATTTTCAAAATTGCTTCTACTTTCTCCTGATCCATTTGAATTCCTTTATCTGTAAATATATGTCCTAAAAACTTGACTCTATCTACACCTATTTCACATTTGTTTTTATTTAGCTTTATATTGTATTCTCGTACTCTTTGTAATACTCGTTTCAGAGTTTCATCATGTTCCGTTTGACTGTTTCCCCATATTATAAAATCATCTATATTACTCGCTACATTTGGAATGTCTTTAAAAATTTCAGTGAACTTCTTATGAAAAATTTCTGGTGCAGTTTTTATCCCATACGGCATTCTCAGATACCTACACCTTCCAAAAGGTGTTTGAAATGTTGTCATTTTTGAACTTTCTTCATCTAACTTTACTTGGTGAAATGCTTTACTTGCATCTAATACTGTAAATATCTTAGGATTCGACATTCTCGATACTATTTCCTCAAACGTGGAAAGTTTGAAATGTTCCCTCATCAGACAGTCGTTCAAATTTTTTGGATCTAAACATATTCTCAAAGTACCATCTGGTTTTTTCACCAGCACAACAGCATTTTCATAGTCTGTGGGTTCATTTATCTTTACCATTAATCCTAACCTTTCTAACTTATTAAGTTCTCTCTTGTACATATCTAAAACTTTAAATGGAACTTTCCTACATGGTTCAGTGTGACCTGTACTTCCTGGCTTTAACTTAAATTTATATTCAAACCCTTTTATCAAACCAATTTCACCTTCAAACACATCCTTAAACTTGTCAATAATATTTTTAACATTTTCTTGTTTAGGACACGTTTCTATCTCTGCAATCTTGGTTAATATCTTTAACTTTTTTATCACTGGTAAACCTAATAACGGAGATGATCCACTCTTTACAATGTGAAACTGTATTTCTTCTCTTCGACCTGTGATTTCACATATCATTTTAATAGTACCTAATGTATCTAATCTGGATCCGCTATAATTACATAACCTCACACTAGTCGGCTCTATTTGTTTATAAATTCCCATCTTACACAAATGCGAATATGTCATAACGTTATATCCAGCGCCAGTGTCTAACTTAAATAATAATGACTTTTCTTCTTCTATAAATTTAACCTTTTTATACCATGGCTCTTCTTCTATTATATCTAATGCTACGTTGCCCAGAAAGTAAGTTGGCGTATCATCTATAAGATTTTCTTCTACTATGCTTACCTGTTGCCTCTTTTTTTTACATACTTGAGCAAAATGATTTCTATTTTTACAATAGTTACAAATCTTATTGAAGGCTGGACACTTCCTGTAGGCATGTGTGTATCCACATTTTGGACAGGTACCTCTTCTGTCTTCATTTCCTCTTGACGGTTCCTTCTTCTCAGCCTGACTTCTATGTTTCTGGTCCTTCAGCTCTGCGTATTCCTGTCTGTTGCTCATGCTTCCTTTGTCTGGTCCTGCATTGCTTCTTTTCCTGTTCCATTGCGTCATCTTGTTATTAGTTTTCCTGATGAAATCCACCTTCTCTGGATCGTTTTTTAGCTTTCTGAACTGTTGTTCTGCCAGTTCCGATGTCTTACATATTTTTATAGCTTTCTCCAATGTAAGATCATCCTTTCTGAGTAAACGGTTTTTTAGACCTGTTTCTCTAACTCCAGCGATTATTAAATCTTTTATTAGGCTGTCTCTTAGGTCTCCTAACTCGCAACCCAAACTTAAACGTCTCAATTCCGTTAGAAATTGGTCAAACGTTTCTCCTTCCTTTTGTCTCCTTTGGAACAGTATATGACGATTAATACTTTCATTTTTCTTTGGTACGCAGTATTTTTCAAATGCTTCTATCACAGCTGCATATCTTTCCCTTTCCTGTTCCGTTAACTCAAACGTTTCATATTTCTCCTGTGCTTCTTCTCCCAACGCGTGTAATAGTATGGCGATTTTTACTACGTCTGTTTTCTCCGTACCTTCAGTGGCTTGTAGGTATATCTTGAATCTTTTGATCCATTTTTTCCAGTTTTCTGAGATGTTTCCTTCAAACGACAACGGCTTTGGGGGTCTTAAACTAGAATGGCTAGGTTGCAATGTTACATTTGCCATCATTTCAGCTTCACCGACCTCACCGTCTTTCATATATTACGTCTTGCTTTTCTGTTGATTCTACGCAACCTCGTGCAACCACGTGGCTTTGATCTTCGATTCGTTTCTTGTCTCTAAACTCTTCTTTCTTCTATACTCAATACTTGTACTTTATACACAGATTACTACCGACTGCGCCATGTCGTGTTTAGGAAAGAAACGAGTCTTTTTGATGTAAAATATATTTATTTATTATATGTAATACTGCCGTTTCGTACACGTTGTCGTTGTCTCGTGTCGTGACGCCATATTGCTCACGCATGCGCACTCAACTCTCACAATAAGGTTGAGCCAAATAAACATAATATGATAAGCGACTGCATATGATGCAGTACCTATATGGCCGACTGTCAAAAAATCATTTACATAATTTTTTCGCAAAACTGGTAACAGTAGATTCATGGGGTTCCTT
The DNA here is from genome assembly GCA_030770465.2 of Perdita meconis. NCBI lineage: Eukaryota > Metazoa > Arthropoda > Insecta > Hymenoptera > Andrenidae > Perdita > Perdita meconis. The sequence continues at coordinate 5,320,860 of JASKOS020000015.1, read as the reverse complement.
TTTTTTATAAAAATGTATTTAAGTGTAAACGAAATCTATTTAAATTTAACATTAATTAAAAATTATTGTCATTTTATTCGGGAATTTAATTAAAACTAGTCCACTTCGTATCATGTTTGGTGAAATTTTAAACAAAATTTATCGAAAAAGATGAATATTGAAATAATGGGTCGCTTTCGCTGCTCATAATACGTCTCTTTCGCTAACACCTATTAGGGTAACATATGCAGTTGTTGACCTCCCTATACAGTGATTGACCCTTTCAAGAAAAGTAAAAAACATAGTATGATCCTTTTCTGATATAGTAAAATATTAATTGTATTCGAAACAAGAATATTTGGATCATTGAAATATATATATATTTTTTTTATTATGTAAGAAAAGGATTATACTATATTTTTTTACTTTTCTTGGAAGGGTCAATTATTGTATAGGGGGGTCAACAAGTGTATACTTTACCCTATAGGTATCTGTTTACTTTCTTTGTCATATAATATTAAGAATCAAAAGGAAAATTCTTCATCCGTAACGATGACTCATAAATTATAACTAATAAAAAAAATTAAAATCATTTGTAATATTTACTAGTAACAAATATAACGTTTTTTATGAAATATTTTAACAAATTTTTCTACCAGTAGCTTTAACTTAAACTATAACTGATTTTCACACAATAATTTTTTATACTAAATGTTGAAAATAATTAATATTTCTGTGTTTCTGGTTACTGCTCTTCTCACAGTAGACTATCAACATTAATTAATTCTGTTAAGTAGAATCGAGTATCAATATTCCAAGAAAGGGAAACCACTTGCCATCTTTTGGTGTCTTATTAAATTTATCTCGTCTATATTTCACAAATGCGTTCCAAATGACACGATCACACGTTTCACACGATGCAACATTTAAAATGGCATTGATCGCAAGCACAGGAATTACAAAGCGTAACAGGATCGCTGGAACACGGACACCGTCATCGTTGCACAAACAGCAAGAGTTTGGTTGGCCGACAACGTGTTTCACTCTTGTTTCCGAATTCATCTACAATTTGTCGTGTCACGCACGCAGGTGAACCGAACGAGGGGAGAGAAATTGCCCGGAGCCGTGTTTTTTTTCGATGCGATATTCGATTCGATGGTATAAAACCCCGTATACGCCCGAGATCTAACCTTTGAGAGTTTATCGAATCAGCGTTTGTTACGCAGCACCATCGACCCAACCCATGACCACTCCGTACTATAATTAACGTTCGTTTCCTCTCGGGAAACTCTTTTCCCTTTTCAAAGCAACGGCCAAAGCTTTACTAGCATTCTATTAACTTTAATAAAAGTCTCCGGTTTTTATGGGCCAATTGACTCGCTATTCCTCAATGCCAATCGGCTTTGTAGATTAGAATACAACTGCATTTATGCTTCTACTTTATACTTGCAAGCATGTAGCTTCAAATTTCAAATGGCATTCTCAGTAATAACCATTTCGTATTATTCGTTTGAAAAATCTGAAAAAATTCGTAAGTGTAGAAACTTTTCAAGATAGAGGATGATGGAAGGAAAAATACTAGAATGAGGTAGCACGAAGTTACAATTCTGGTTGCCTCTTCCCCTTTTTGTACGCGAGGAATTCAACCTTATCTAGATTCCTTGTTGGGTTTCCTTGAAGTTTGAGAACTTTGAAGTAGCCTGGAGGTTGGATTCAATGGAGATTGGATGAAACGGAGCAGAGACAGAGGGGCATAGGACATAGCTCTAACTGTGTGAATCAAGATATATTTAATAAAAGTAGCCACAAGTGCATAGAGGTTTTGATAATTAGAGAACGCCATTAAAAATTAGTTCAACACACTGGGTCAAAATTACCCAAGATCTGACTTTGAAGAAAAATACCTTCGAAACGATACTTGCAGTAACACTGTTACTGCAAGGTCGTTAAACTACTAAAAATATGACAGTACGTATGTGGCAGTAATCGAAAGTTAATGTAGGGTCATTTTGACTCACTGAATGAGAAAGACTTTTGCTCGAATACAAAATTACTTATTTATGTAAAAATTTTACGTAGAAAAATGGAAATACAACGTGTGACATTCGGTATTTGTGTTCTCTTTTTTTTAATTTAAATGACAGTTGTATAAGAATTAATAGCTTGAGGCGTAACTAGATGATTAAGTCAAATGGTTGGTTCAAAGAACGACTGATTAAGAACCGAAAGAAAGGGTGACCTGTTCAGTGATTGAACACCCCCCAGTGAATGAACATTGTTATTATAATACGAAAAATTAACACAAAACACGTTCTTCTTACAATCAAAAATTTCTACAGTAGCTCCAGGGGGACTTACAAATTACAAATTTTTTAATATTTTTCCATTTCTTCCTATCGATTGAATGTAAAAAATATGTAATTTTAGTCATTTTGAAAATTTTTGCTCAAAAATTTTCATTCGTGGTTCATCAGATACCTACACTCATGCAAATTGAAAATACCGTTTGCCTTTTTGTTTCAGATTATCTAGACGTCTAAAATCACGTCTAGAATCCGAATCTGTAATAAAATATAGGGGTTTCCATTTAAAATTTCAAAGTTTCCCCCATTCCCCACCCCCACCCCCAAGGCGGCGGGGCGGGCTATTTTTTGCACAGGTGAATAGCCCCTTGAAAATCATTGAAAGTTTATTCGGAACATTGTTTTCTACGATGCTTAGTTTTCCAGATATTTGACAGTCTCAAGTTAAATGAAACACCTTATATAATAAATAAGCAAACCACTTTTTCTCTTGTATTTAAAGACTGATAGAATATACTAAAAAAATTTTCAAAACGTTAAGTGTTTATTTTATTACACGCGAAAATCAAAATTAAATGTAGATACATTCAAGTATCGGTGTATTATCGATGTATTATTGGGATTTTGAATAAAACTTGAAATCGTATGCAATTTGATCAGAGCGATTTTTACACGATCCTGTGCAATTTTTCTGACGATCAATTTTATTGTTTCAGGAGTGTAAAATGAAAAACTCCTTCTCTCCTTCATTGCATAATTTTTTCAACATTTTTAACAAAAAGCATGAATAAATGTAATATGGAAATTATCACAGTAAAATTTTCAGTTTTCGCATAAAAAATACTAAAGGAACTGAAACAAAAAGCCCGTGGCTTTACTAATATCTTATTAAAGACGTAGTTACTATTCCAAACCTCATTTGAATATCAAAAATAGGGAAATGATTGCTTCAACTAAGCAAGAACAGCTGTTCAGTGTCGTTTGCTAGTAGAATTGTACTTTTCAACTTGCCGCTTTGCTAAGACTGCAAAGAATCCGTGCTTCCGCGTATTTCTTAGCTGCATAGTCCCTGAATTTATTATTCGCCTGCTTGAATTATTTTCGTAGCGGGTAATCCCTTAAGCGCCTCCGTTGTCCAAGGCACCCCTGACGCTGGGTTGGATAGAGTTTTCGCGTTTAACGTACTTGAATACGCGCGACCTCTGGAATTTATGCTCCCGGAGCTGCCATAGGCAAAGAGACATACTGAAATTCGTTCCCTTCAATTTCGAGAGAAATACACCTGGCACACGCGCCGCCTCGATTCAAACCATGCAGATTGGATGAACACAGCTACCTTCTTTGCTGCTTAATCTACATGCGTGTGCGCTGTGTTAGAAAGAGATGGAAGGAGTTGGATAACACTGGATGAGCTCTAGATTGCTCTCTTGATTGACGAAGGTATTGTTGAGGAGCTCAAGAAGCGTCGACGTGTTTCTGTTTATTTTAGGAATTGGAGGAAAATCAAGCAGAAGATTATAAAGCGACGATAAGTGAAATATTGTTTACTTAATATGCATAGCACAAAGTAAAATAAAATAAACGTAATTAAACTTATGTGAATAACATAATATTTCGAATATAGAATGCGAAAATAGAAGTACGAAAATTTTGTCACTACACATGAACTAATACTACATACAGTATCATACTGAGAAAATTAATGAAATAAACTACGCGTATTATAAGTACCAACCCTGTGGAATTTAAATAATTTAACATTTTGAAAGGAAATTACGCCATAATATGATTTCCATTGATAAATACGGTTATAAAAAAAATGGTGAAAAAAATACTTACATAAAATATAACAAAAACGCTATTTAATTGTTGTTGCACAATTATACCAATCTAAAGTATACCTGACTAAAACATTTTTTTTTTAATTACCATACAGAAGTGCACAACTCTGATTAATGCCATGAACCATCGCTGAAGGGTCGCTCTGCACTGGTGTCAACTTAGGACGGAACCCTGAGGTCCGCGCATTAAAGTGTCAATTAGGTTATGGATTGCTCTTCTTACGCATTACTTCGGAAGTAACGCCAATCGATTCCTTATATTTTTCTGATTGAAATAGTATCAAATATGGTATAAACCGGGCTACATATTTTTAAGGGAGCTAATTGAAAAGCGCGAAAACTTCTTTTTTCGTATAACTACGTTATAAATAATCCGAATATATTTTAATTAGGATTTAGGTCAAAAGAGTACTAATTATAAATATAGTAGAATTCTAGTTCACCTTTTCCAGTAGGATAAGTGTGGGTATTACTACGGATGCCCCGATTACTGCGGATATTTATAAAACAAATAATATTGAATGCTAAGAAGTACCTAATGTTTTTAAAATTAATGATAAAATTATTTTAAACTTATTTACAGATAATTATTAAAAAATATGTACAACAAAGTTATTATTAATTTTTTTATCGTAGTTTCAAATTGGTCAAGATAAATTTCTGATCAATTTCCCGATGCAACGGTCATGACCACCTACCAAAAAAACATTTATATCTTTTGTATTAACAATAATATACATAATGTAGCGTTATTACCTGATAGAGTAAGAGTTAGTTTTTAAAAAAGCAGTACAATCGATCATCTGCATTTTTATTTTTAATTTCTGTTTCCCACCGCAGCATTACGTGCATCACTTTACGCCACGTGCGTTTATTACTGCGGACTAGCATCTACATAACCTAACCTCTTTTCCGATATTTGTGTCTACTTGCCTATCGCTTACAAGTGCTTACAAGATAATCTTCAAAAGGAACAGTGGTGCGTAAGTGACAGTTGCAATAAATATGGATGAAAAAAGAAAAAGAGGCACAAAACAAGTAAAACAGAAAAAAAGTAAAAAGAATGAATTATTCCAAAGAGGAATTAAGTGTTGCTCTTCAAGAAATATGTAGTGGGAAACGTATTTCTCAAGTTTCACAGAAATACAACATCCCAGAAAGTCCGTTAAGAGCGAAAAAATTAGGCATTTATGCTGATAAAAAGCCTGGACCTGCACCTTTTTTTAGTGCTGAAGAAGGAAACCAATTAATTAATTGGATCGTTTATTGTTGTGAGAAAGGATTCCCCGTAACTAAGATACAATTACTGGAAAGTGTTAGAGTTATTTGCGTTAATTTAAAGAAAAAGAATCCATTTAATAACAATACACCAGGTAGAAGCTGGTATGATTGATATTTGCAAAGACATCCAGAAATTGCTAATAGAGTTTCTGAGAATGTTTCTTTAAATAGAGCAAAAGTCACAGAATATAGTTTACGTAAATAGTTTGAAGAAGTCTCTGAGTATTTTGTTGCTGAAAATATCTTGTCGATTGAACCAAATAGAATTTTCAACTGCGATGAGACAGGTATTAACAATTTTTAATTAAAATATAAAATTGTTTTCTAAATTTATTTTTGTGCATTATTAAAAAATATATATTATGTATAGGACTTTCTTTAAATCCAGTACCTTCTTCAGTGCTTGCACCAAAGGGTCACAAAAATGTAGATAATATAGTTAATAACAATGAAAAAGCAAACCTAACTGTTCTAGTCACTGCTGCCAATGCTGCTGGCAATCTTGCTCCGACATTTGTACTTTTTGCCGGAAAATCTTTACCAGATAATGCTGCAGAAATGGCACCTCCTGAATTTGCTTTTGGATTTTCTGAAAATGACTGGATGTTATCACAAAATTTTTACGAATACATTGCAAATGTTTTTGAGCCCTGGTTAACAGAAAATAAAATAAAACATCCAGTAATTTTGTATATTGATGGTCAGTGTTCGCACATGACCTTACATCTAAGCAAATTCTGTTCCGAACATCAAATAATACTTGTAGCCTTGCATCCAAATGCTACACACATTATGCAACCGTTAAATATGTCTCTGTTTCGCATTTTAAAAGCACATTGGCTGAAGACTTGCCAAGAGTTTTATGAAAATTTGTTAAGCATTGGTATTCATAAATATCAATTTGCTCCTTTATTAAAGAGAACTTTAGATTCTATGCATATTCAAACAACCTTACAAAATGGATTTAAAAAATGTGGATTATACCCATTTAATGTTAATGTCATAGATTACAGTAAGGTTATAAGAAGGATGAACCGTGCGGCTGCGCTACAGACAAATCGCGATATTCGGCGACCACTGGGAACACGTGAGCGAACCGGGGCTTTATACGAGAGGAAGATGAAAGGAAGCTCTTACCCTTACGGTGGTCCGTGCGTAACAGGACGAGACCACGTCTCGTCGCATGTAATCGGGTTTCTTCCGCTTTCTTACGACTCACCTCATTGGCACGCACGGTGTGACGTCACGCGCCGTCCAATCGGGTAATTATCGATGACTTCGTTGCGTGACAATTGGGGAATCGACAGCCGATCCTCCTGATTGGCAGCCTTATCGACTCGGCTGCTCCGTTCTCAGACCCCATTGGACGCGACGAACTGGCCAGCTTCGTTGCGACGACTTTCCTGGTACCCCATGATCCCCTGCCCGACAGAAACCACAGCAGGACGACCGGACTGGACCCTACGTTTTCGGGGCACGTGCTTCCAACCCGGAACGGATCCATCCGACCCTACCGCTCTCTGAGCGGTACATTGGCCGAGCCGCCTTACACACCCTTCCGAGGACGCTGTCTTTGGATCGCCGGCCTCCGCTCCTCGGCGTCTCTTCCCGTCGATTCCTTTCCCCTGCAGCGTTGTCTATGATGGTCGTCGATATTCGTGCGTGTCAAAATAAAGCCCGGTGTTAATAATGATTCGCTCGTGCTCTCCCAGTGGTGCGCTTAAACAGTTGATGACCCTCCCCCTCCCGCAGAGAAGGTCCTGTTTGTGACGTGCAAAAATGCCACGTCACATAATATATGTATATATATATATTATTTCAGTTTAGTTATTCGCTCATAAATTTATATTCTCCCATTTAGATTGCGTTATTGAGTTAGGTTTTCTTTAAAAAACTAAAAAACTACTGGACAGAATTAGAACAAAATCTAATCAGTTCTACGTTACATTGATACACATCGATTGCATCATCGATCATTTTGATCTCGTTATTAGTTTTTTAGAAAACGTTAACGAAAAATTTGATCATATACGTACGTACGTACGCACACACACAAACACACGAACAATGTGTTCAAAATAGGCTAAAATGACTCCAATAACCTTGAAACATGAAGATCTGCCAAAAAATCGATTTTCGATTTTCAGGGTAATTACAATAACTTCTCTATAAATCGGGAAGTTAAAAACTCCATCTGTTGTCTCTGGAGCTCATTGGCAGCAGATTATAGAAGACAGAAACAATCAAAAACGCATGAAGATTGAAGAGGCAATACTAAAAAAGAAAATAAAATCAGAAAAGCAAAATCAAATGAAAGTAGAAAAGGAGAAAATTAGATTGAAGAAAGAAGAAAAATTTTTAAAAGAACAAAAAAAGATTGAAAAAGAGAGACAAAAATTATTTCAGCAACAAGAAAAATTAAAGAAAATCGAAGAAAACAACCAAAGAAAATTAATGTTGGAAACAAAGTGGAACGAAAAAAATTAATGTAGAAAAATTTTTTATTTTCAAAAATTTATTTTTTGTTTTATTAAAATAAAGTTTATTAACGAGTTATTTAATTAGTATCAAAGAATTCGTTTTGAATTTATTTTAAAGTGATGTACTGTAACAGTATTATTATTTATAAGTTGTTAAATAATACTTATATGTCACATACATTTTTACCCGACAACATTAAAATAATTATTTATTTTTGTACTGTAGTTAATACATACGTAAATAAGACTTAAATTATTAGTCATTTCTTTTGATTGTAGTAAATAAAGAAAGTTAAATCATTTCTTACACCTAGTGTAACGAACAATGAACCAAATTCGTGCGACCGCCAAATGTAATATAAGTATTAATAAATAGGTTAGGTTTCCTTCGACATATAAAACGTTCACATTTGTTAACCCTGAGTCCCGTTCACATTTGTAAATCCTACATTCGCATAAGCGCCTACCATGCTAGGCACCCGCCGTGCTGCGTACCCGCCGCGCTGGGTAACCGTCAAGATCCAGTATAGCGCCCAGAGAAGAAATCCCCTCCACGACCCCCTCGCGGCGAAGCATCGAGAAGAAACCCCCTTCCACGACTCCGTCATATCGAAGCTTCTCGAAGGAACATCGAAGCTTCTAGAAGAAACATCGAAACTTCTGGAAGGATCATCGAAGCTTCTAGAAGGAATCCCTACCAAGGCCCCATTGGAAATTCTGGATATAAATAGAGGCCCGTCAATCAAGAGAAGCTAGAGAAGCAGGACTTCGACTGTGCACCAGCCAAAGCCTTGAGCCAAGGGAACCACTCTCTGAAGCCTACTCATAACCTATTATTCCAAATCCTGCCTAGGTAGCTTTAGCCAGCTCCTTCAGATCCTCCCAATCGAAGTAGCTTTAAGGCCTGTATACACAGGGCCGTGCACGGCCGGCGTCGCCGTGCGCCGCCGTGCGTCGTCATCCACCGGCGGCCGCCGGCGTGCAGCGCAAAGCGCCTCTGCGCATCTCGCCGTGCCTTACCGACGCGTTGCGTTGGGTCGGCGAAAACCTCTTAGCTGCGGTGAAGAAAATTCTTCGTTTAGTAGCAGAGCATCGTGCACAGTATTCACATTTGAAATACATCGATTGGATTAAAATATCTAAATTTTCGAACGAAACTTTGGCAATGGTTTCAATACTGTTGAAAAATTCTATTTTCAGGTGAATCACGGAATCGAAACGTTTTTCAGATTCACAACGAAAGCGAAAGGAATGCCAAAAAATTGGTGGAATTGAAGTACCTGTCACCACAAAGCGAATGCGTAAAGATACGAAAAAACATAGTTGTATCTAAGTTAATATCGATCGTAGATTAAACAATATCGTCGTTCATTTTCTATTGATACGAATGTACTGTAAATTACTGTTTTCAACAACATTCATAAAATGTATGAATATTTTTTAAACAGCATAGTTTATTTTCTCGCGACATTTTTTTAACATTTGAACAACTGTATGTACCATGTTTCTAATTTCTGACTTTTTAACATCTACGCGCTCTTTAATATAGGACAAACAATTGTCGCTGCTTTCTTTACATTTATTTGAAATACGTAGCATAGATATTACAATTATACCAGTGTACCAATATTTTTTGTCATGACTGTATTTGTTTTTAATTAGATATTATTAATATTGTGTATATGTATAAAATCGTTTTTGTCAGTTACATAGGCTTACTCCGGGCTTAGCAAGTTGTAAAGGCGACTCCGTTTTCACATTCAGTTTGGGATCTCCCTCCAAGATCGCCTTGGAAGAATCGCGATGTAAAGTAGGAACAGAAGTATCGGAAATGGATAAAAATACGACGCTATGTTTCAAACAGTGTAGAATGTTTTGCTTTAACAAATCCTTAAACATACGTTTACATATCCTGTACAGTACATATACCTAAACTACAACGTATCGAAATTTGAGTAAAATTAAAAATGGTACTCCAAAAAGTGTACAATTTCGAATGTAAAAACTTGTCACGTTTACATAGTACTAAGCAGCGGAAATCACCATAATGAAAGCAAGTAAGAAAAATAAAATAACTTTTTCTTTAATATTTAATATTTATTAATATTTAATATTTATTTTATAACACTATTTTAATAATAATACAGTATTTTGAAAGTTAAAAAAATAGCTACTCTATTTTGCTTTTAAACATGATATACCAAACTTTATTCAGCTGCACGGTATGTAATAGTCTTTTTCCGACTCGATGGTACATGTGCATATAGTCATAGGTGTACGCAGTTCCGGCCAAAGATATTCGTCTCTCCCGGGCAGACCGTTTCGGAGTCACCGCGCTACTACCCACCCCATACAGTTGGACAAAATGTAATCTCATTAAAAATCACAAATCGTGGTTAATGTGTAATTACTAATTCAATTATAGACTATTGTCTATAATTGTGAATCGTTATTAATTACTCTGTCAAATTGTGATCAATATTTAATAACAATTATCTATCACAGAAAGTACCTCATAATTGAATAAATAATTACACTTCACCCCAACAATATGTGATTTCGTATCAGATGACATTGTGCTCAATCTTGCCTCCTGAAGCATATGATCTATACAAGCATGTAATTAAAAAAAATTTTCTCCATGCCTTTCCTATTCCATGAAAATTATAAATATTCACTGCACGTGAAGCATCTAGTGTATGAACTAAAAAACAAATTACTTAAAATATTACGTTATAATTGGATGTAATGTTGACATGATAAAATATTATGCTTCGTATTATTTCGTAGGCAACAATAATTTAAAGAAAAATGTGTAACTGTAACTCTTAAAACTATTGACTTCTGCCCATCACACTTGTCAAAGTATTTATATAAATTGATTACAATAGGACATCTCATAGAAACATTTGTAATTGAAAAAGGGTGCGTTTAGAAATATGAAAGAGTCGTCGAATATACATGCATATGTACTATATGTACGCGCGAATATTCAACTAAAAATAGCTTATTGCTTCCAATCAAAATGTCATCAAATAGTTTATTGCGGGACATATGTACTTCGTACAACTAATCAACTTCTTTCTGCGTGGTAAAATATTACAGAAAACTTTGTGTTCCAGTATACGATTGTGACAAGAATAGTAATATTTTGAAACAAAGCTCCAAGATGTATTAATTCTGTCATAAACACAGTTGTGTTAACAACTGCAGGTTTTAATAACTTAAAAGAAATTAATTATTAACTTAATTGCAATACTAAATGGAATGTGTAACATTATATCTAAGTAAACATAATTGACTTTCTAATCTTCTAAACTACTTATCTACGAAAAAAGTCAATGTGTTATGTAATCACTTTCAAAATACAAGTTTTTCATGCACCTTGTTCTCCGCATGCGCCTTTCGAAAAAAAACTCAGCTCCATTTGTCCGATACTTGTCATCGACGCATTCTATCGTACCATATCGCACAGACTCTACAGTCTTTCCATTAAAATCATTAAAAATAATCGTATTTATATCGCATTTGGTACCATTTTAATCAGGAAAACATCAACATTTCGTTGGTTAACCTTTTATGAAGATCAAATATGAATTTATAGAAATAGTTTTTCATTATCAGGTAGCATACCCCTGTTTATTTTCACTCTCGGACCCCCGGTGTGCGGGTCCCGAGAGATTCGAGGCAGGGTTTTTGAGGATCATAAAAAAAGGTCCCATTCAAGTACCTCGCCGCCGTCGTCGTGAAAATATCGTTGGCACCGATATTTTGCCGATGCCGCTCGGCCGACGTCGTCCTAGTGTGAACACCTTCATTTAATAACAAGGGGACGATACTTTTCTGCCTGGTCCGACCGTGCACGGCCGTGCACGGCCGTAAGAACCAACCCGCATGTGTGAATGGTCCAACCGGAATTTCGCCGGCCGACGACCGCCGGCCTAGTGTGAACTGTTCCATTTAGAAATACGCGGCCGATATTCTTTTTTTCGACACGACCGTGCACGGCCGTGCGCGGCCGGTGCCGTCACGGCTATGTGTATATAGGCCTTTAACCAGCTCTTTGAACAACCTTCCAAGGTAGTTTTAACCAGCTCCTTGGAATCCTCTGAGTCGAGGTAGCTTTAGCCAGCTCCTTGATTTACCTCTCGAGGTAGCTTTAACCAGCTCCTTGGGATCCTACCTAGGTAGCTTTAGCCAGCTCCTGGTGCGCTCCTTATACCAACCTAATCATAACCTGAAACTCAAACAGAGTGCCCTTCCTGGCCAAGAGCACTCACCGGTCAGCAAAGCATCCTTGCTAGTACTCGGCAACTGACTCCTAATCTAAAACTAGGTAGCTTTAACCAGCTCCTGGATTCCTACCGACCTAGGTAGCTTTAACCAGCTCCTGGGTTACTCACCCTCGAGGTAGCTTTAGCCAGCTCCTTGAGATTCCTATATTCTCATAACTCTCACCAAGAAAAGAAGGTGCTATCGCGACGTGGAAAGTACGTCGCGTAAATATAGAACTCTCTTATCAACTGAGTCTGTATTACGAACTCTATTGAGACACACCAGATGTCATTCGAGTCAGTGCCAGTTAATAGTCGAGACAGTATCGATTGAGTTACCGACCGAGTCGAGTTATCGATCGCGTCAGTCTGTGCCACGCTAAACCGGGTGAGTCAGTGCCAGCATTATCCGAGCCAGTCAAATCGCTCGATTATACCAAGGCCAAACCATATTCAAATCCCATAAAACTCTTCACGGAAGATCTACTCCTCCTCAAAGACTAATTACACATAAAAGACTATTTTTCGTATTACCTTAGAGGACTATAAAGATTAGTTGTAATATAGAATTAAGTATTATTGAATAAATTGTTATTTTGTTATTCATAAAAGAAAAGGTCTCACTTTCATTTAGTACACGTATCCTAAAGAACCCTAAGAACCTTGGCAAGCCGCTCTGTCCAGGATCGTGTAACGACGTAAGTGACATTTAATAAAAATAGACGCACAGTTCGTTACACTAGTATATACTATTCTTTCACCTTGCATCAAACGACAGTAATATACGCGCAGTAACTGATATTTGGTTAATAACTGGCACGCAGTAATGCATGCATGTCCGCAGTAATTTCTGCAAAGAGGTGTCTCTTAATATCTTTGATTTTAATTAAATCCACTTATTATTCCAATCTTATTTGTTTTAGTGGGATCAGTATCGTTCAACCTTGTTATTAAAAAAAGAAGGAGCGACTTTCGTTCATTTAAACGCTTTATCGAGCACTCTGAAGTTAACCTATGCTAAAAGCCCGCAATAATACCCACACTTACCCTAGCTATTACATGTTGCATTGTTTGTCGATAGATGTTCGAAGCTTACGTTTCTCAAAACTGAAAAATGAAGTAAAATCGGATATACATTTATTAGATAAAGAATGCTTTTTTATCATTTGTTTTCCATTTACTTTCAATTTACCCGTGATTCTGCGTAGCTCTGTATAACTCATAGTCATAATGAAAAGCGGAAAAGAAACGTCAAAGTGAAATTGAATTTTGCGGGTTTCGCAGTGAGTAGAGAGCCGCAACGTTCTAATTATATCGAGAAATATCTTTTGAAGAGTACAGTGGAATGAAACCATTTGTTAATCCACGTTAGCTGTGCGTCGTCCCTGCAAGATTTTGGTTTCACATTTCACGAAATTAAAAACAAAATATACCACAGCTTCTGTTGTTTCTTATTCCTATTGTACTGATTTGTATGTTACCTCTCCAGACTTTGTTTGAAATTCATTGTGTGGTAATGCATTCGCATGATACGAAATTAATTTTTTCATAATAAAACTTTTTAATAATCCTTTTAACAAACTCTTGAAAACCAGCACTCTGTGCGTTTGTTACATTCATAATGAAATTTAATATAACTATAGTAGAAATAATTATTTTAATACAACCAGTATAAAAAGTTTAATTTTATTCATTCCCTCCGATTCACTTATCTCGTTATATAGTTCGGTCGCGAAATTCAGTTAAATGAGAAATAATACATTATCCTCTCTTGTTAACTGAACAAACGTAAGCCGACTCGGTGTTTGTATAACGAGGGATCATCTTACTACTCCACGTCAACTCTCTTCGGTATGATCCATGTCTCAGATCATTTTCATAGTAATATAAGTATTTCCAGCTTCTCTGTATACACTTATATTTACAGTCCTTTCATATTTTGTTTCCGAAGAAAGGGAATTTACTACGACGTCAGAGTTGCACACGAAGTCTGCCTGAACTTTGACGTTATCGGAACTCCCGGACGTTTGGATATAATCCCCGAACGGGAATAAGATACTCGGGAACGGATCAGTCACCAAGATCGGCAGGAGCGAGGGTTCCTTTTCAAGTCCGCGACATTTCTATCACGATACCATTTGCAGCGAATATTTTACTTGTCACTGTTAATACATTTTTCGGTGAGTTGCGTTTTGACGAAGATGTACGAGCTCCGTGGCGTGAGAACGAATGAAACAACACCGGAGGACGAAATCCTGACCAGCCGGGCAGGAAAAATGTAGCGAATGTTCACAGAGGAACGAAGCTGATGATCGATAAGAGCGGCGTGACGAGTGAGTTCTTCCGTCGGAAACCGATATCAGTAAGAGAACATATCTCTCTGGGCTCGAATCCAGTTGAAATGTTTGCATCCTAGCGGCAGGAAAATAAAAACAAGTTGGACCCCTCTGAAACCGTATCGATTCAAAGGGACGAAATTCTACAAGTTGTTTTCGCTTAAAAATGCTCGGCTCTCTCAATTAACGTTGTATCCCGCAGGAAATTATTTCCAGCTGAAACTCTATGCTTTGACTCGTGCATCCACGCTTTACGTGGAAATCGCATAATCCAGACGGCTGAAGTGCAAAGGACGCAGGAAGTTGCGTAGCTAGTGATCGCGCCTGACATTTGCGTACCGCAGTGCTAAATAATTTATCGTCTTCGTTATTTCTGTAAGCACGCGAAGCAAACGTGCGAGTGTGCGCAATTCAAATAAGCATCCTCTTACGTAGTCCTGCGGAATTCCATCAACGCCGCGAATATCAGATATCCAACAGCATGCAGATTAATGCAAAGACCCTCGCGTCAGTGAACCGCTGCTGGCGCTGAACCGCGCTGCAACGTTCGCGCGAGTATCTCCGCAAAATGACCGAGCTGGAACCTGCGATGATATTATTTCCTATGGCGTCCCATTAATCACGCACCTATCTGACCGCGGGGTTACGTGATGCAATTCCGCGACAGAAGCGTGCACCACCGAAAAAAGCACATGGCAACGCGCAAACATGGCCACATAGAAAGTAGGCCGGGATTATGTGGGTGCGCACTGGGCCAAAGAGGCCGCGCTTTGAGTGGGAATGTGAAATTGTACTTTGCCGGCGCGGCGCTCGTAAAATTTGTTTCGATTCTCGTCGGACTTATTAACGCTGAGTACTCTTTTTGGAGCTCAAAAAGTAACGCCTGGTGGACAGCATTAACTATTTCTGCCGCAGCGGTCATCATTTGAATGCATCATAAAATAGACTGAAGCTTAGCGAACTCCAGAATCTAGACTTTCAGAAACACATAAAATTACTGTAACCGCTAAGGAAGGTACTGACCGCTACTGTTACTATTGTGCGTATTGGTTTTTGTTGGAAAGGATTAGTATTATCAACAGGATTTAATGAAAAGTTTACATGTAGAACGATGAACTAATGCAGTATCTAATATTTAGCTGGCATAGTTACTTGATCCTAGAGTACACATGTATTGTTTATAATCTGGTTAGCATAACTCTGAAATCGTTGAAGTATGTGATATGATTAAAAAGTTTCTAGAATTTCTATGCATTTAAGAAAATATTTGTTTATTCTTCAATATTGCTATGGTTCCAGTGCTTTTTTCATTCCCTAAACCACTACTGAAACGTGTTTTTTTGGAATAGGTTTCAGTTCGTTTGTTGACTTTGTTTTTATTTTCCCTATAATTGTGTTTAAGATCGGACAGCGAGAATCTGGGATTTAGCGAATTGAACCACACGACACTGTACTTCACGAACAATTACTTTAATAAACACAATGAAACATACAATCAGCACAACGAATCAAACGCAACGCAAATACAATTAAACAAAGAACGAACTGAGACGAATTTACGTTAAGCGGTAGACACGAGACGAAAACGGTTGAAACGAAGCGGTTATAACGAAAGAGCGGGTAAACGAGATAGTTGCGATTAGCGGTGGTGACGAACGAATGGACGATACAATTAAACGAATTTGCAGTCGAGGCGGGCACGCAAAGTGGAGCTACTTCGACTGCGTGACATCGTCTAAAGGCCTATTCGCGCATAGCCGTTCGTTGCCATCCGTTGGGACGCGTATCCGTCGATTTCCGTCCCTCGCCGTCGATTTTGGGACGTATCCGTCGCGATTACTTTTCGAAGGATTCTCTGCAAACGTTTAACTCACTCAGCCGCTTTTTCTGAAATCTGTTCCCTCCTGTCTTTACGACCTTTGTGTCATGAGTTTTGTCATTCCAAAAATTTGTGTTTCCATTATGATTAGAACCTGCACCTGAACGATGAGGATCTTCCTTGATCATGCTCCGTCGGCCTTTCCCTCAGAACGAAACGGTCGTACAAAAATATAGGCAGGAAGAAGCAGTCATCACGAATATTTCAAACCGTGCATTCAGTATCCGTGTACCACTGTATTTCAATGCACATGTACCTGTGCATTAATAACTACACGGAATGAAACACAGATCTAATAATTTCACATTTATTTCTGAATTTCGGTATATGTGAAATCAGGATTCTTACTTTATACTCGACAAATAATACATTAATGTCCCATTTTAAAAGAGGATGACTCATTGTCAGTCGGAGGTACGCGCAGTTACTGGATTGTTATCTTTTGTCCCCTATGTCTCCCGTTAAACTCTAGGAATCTCCGAAATTTTCAGAATTCAATTTTCAGAAGTATAATTCATCTACTTCAGTTTTGTCACTATAAACATAATAGCTGTTTTGTGCACCAGTACACGGAGAAAAATAATGGAGGAAAAATTACTACATTGTGTAGTAAAGACGCATGATACAGTGAAATGCGTTCCTTTCTACCACATTAAAAAGAAAAATTAGCACATGTGTTTCAAAATTTAATAGACCAGTGTAGTAAAATTTACGGAAGGCTATGATACACAGCGACATCTACGCTTCGGAAAGAAGTGGTGTCTCGTGACATAACCTGAATTTGCTTGGATTTTAGCATTGTCTTCTTAATGCCTTTGAATGAATATCGCATAAACGTCCAAAAAATGGTATAATTAATATTGGAAAAACTTATTTTCTGACATAGTTATTTGTTACGGGCCGTTAGCAGTTACTGAGCATAGGCCTAGTTTCATAAGGCTTCCGCTAGAGTGTTCTGTTAATAGTCGTCTGTCTCGCCAGTGCTTGATCCTAGCCCTTAATCGAATATTTACTAATCTATTATAGATACGAAAAAAGTCTTTATATGAAATTGAATGGCTAAAGGGTGCAGATTTATTGGCTGTAACAATTTTTTTTTATCATTATTGTTTACATAGATATGAAGGTCAAGTTCGGTTTTTTAAATGGGATTATATATTTTTTATCTGATCAATTGATAGTGCGTTTCAAGAAGAATTCAACAACTGTTAATGGGTATACCTTTTTTCAAATAGTTTTCAAGATATTACAGTTAAAAGTTTACTCATTTTCGGTGGAAAAAAACCTGCTAGAGTAGGACGAGCTGCAAGAGGCCTCGGCCGGTGTTTGAAGTTTGAAACGGGACATAAACAGATACAAAGGATCTGTGGTAGGAGCGGTAGGCCGGTAGACCCAAAACTTAGGATTACCTGCGGTGCTTCCCATTCTAGCAGGTTTTTCTTCTGCTGAAAATCAGTAAACTTTTACGCGTAATATCTCAAAAACTATTTGAAAAAAGGTATACCCATTAACAGTTGTTGAATTCTTCTTGAAACGCACTATCAATTGATCAGACAAAAAATATATAATCCCATTTACAAAACTGAACTTGACCTTCATATCTCCGTAAACAATAATGATAAGAAAAAATTTGTACAGCCAATAAATCGGCCCCCTTTAGCCATTCAATTTCATATAAAGATTTTTTTCGTATCTATAATAGATTAGGAAATAATCTACTGTCCAGGATTTCGAGGGACACACTGTATATAAGACGAGTTCCGAAATAATGTTTGACAGCTCAAGCGCGGGTCCGTCAGCATAGGTCTACTGAGATAATGAAGCAAGTTCTTCCTTGATCCGATGGTCCAAAACGAAAATCGCCGTGGCCCCCTTCTCTTCTTCCATCCCAAACTTTTCCTCCACCAGTCGTCAACACTTTGTATAACCAATAAAATAATTCTCTTTTTTTTTTTTTTTTTTATTTAGTTATTTAAGGTCGCATCAACCGTTTTATGGTCATTAGCGACCGCAGTTTACAATTACATTATATACATACAAAGTAACAAATAGAGTGCATATATAGCTATACTTAAGATATGAACTAATTTCACATAATATTTACTATTAGAGGTACAGAATAGATTACATGAGTTTGGTAATACAGAAACTTGGATTGGATTCGATGTGTTACAACAAATGTCGGTGATAGGTATAGTTTAACTGTTATAATTTGTTATATACATTGGTATCTTTGAGGAAGAGGAGGAGATTTTTGGAGTGCTTTTCGTGATTTAAAGAAGTTTGGATATTATTTGGAAGCTTATACTTTGTTTTGAATTGGGAAGTGCTGCTGCAATTGAGGAGATGGTCTATGGTTAGTATGTGATTACAGAAACAGCATTTGTTTGGTTCACTTTTTGTCAAAAGATGAGCATGAGTTAATTTAGTGTGCCCGATTCTGAGTCTAGTAAGAATGACCTGCTCTGTTCTATCGAAAAGAAGTGCGGGATTTTTATCAAAGATACTTGTGCGAATCTTATAGATATGGGATGCAGGTGCGTTTTTCCAAAAATCATTTTCCATATTTTTTAATTTGGATTTATAAAAGGCTTGACAGTCTTTGTGAAAAAGAGGTGTTTGTTGGATATTTCTTTGAAATTTGATTTTTGGAGTATTTGGATATGGGGGGTGACTGTTGAGGGTGTTTAGGTGGTCTGGTGATGTTGCTATTATGACTTCTGTAGAACTCAGCTGTAAGTCGTGGGTTGTCTCAATAATACATTGTGCCAAGGGATGTTGATTGCTAATAATTCTCTTATCTATCCTATACCTCGCCTTCCCCGCCAAGCATACCCCTCAGTATTTCCACAAAGAAAATCTCTTTTTAGTTTGAGCAAAAGTTCCAATTTTGCTACATTCGTATAGTAAAAATCAGCACACGAGGTTGCAGTTTTTACCAAGTCTTCAGAACCAAATATTACTACACTGGTGTAGTAAAAACCTAACCACTTTCACCAATCCTGCCGTTTTAGTAGAAAATGTAGTAAAATTTCTCTCATTTTTTCTCTCAGTGTACTGGTTATTATTATATTATTGTATCCAATAATGGATACAAATTATTTACCCATATTGCATACTGGCTGTCCTCTTTGCATATGTTGATGCTAATATTTTAAAAACTATACACATGAAGAACGAATGTAACAACTTCGTAATAAATGGAAAATTTTAAACCTGACATTTGAACCAGTTTTAAAATTTACATGCCTACATAACAAAATAAACAGTAAAAAAGCAAAATGTAATGCCCTTAATGATTGTCATAATTATATCGCGTTTGGAGTCGTTTTCATCAGAAAAATATCTCCATTATATTGGTTCTAGTTCTACGCAGATCAAATGCTACTGAAAACTAAATATTTTTATTACTGAATGGGATGCTCCTGTTTGCTTACGTTTTGAAACCCCCGATAAGCGGGCTTCGAAAGGTTCGACCCGGCAACCCATAAGGAAAGGTACCTTTCAAGTGGTCGTCCGTTGAAGGAGAAAAAAATGATTGCCAACGATATTCTAACTTTGCAGGAAGGCAACGGAAGGCAAACGTATGTTTTCCATTGAAATTTCAACGGAACGGGAAACGGAAAGTAACGAGACCCGTTGCAGAAACGACGGCCAAGTGTGAACAGCTTCATTTAACTCCAAGGGAAAGATATTCTCACTTTTCCGCCGAATCGCAACGGATTTCCGTCGGTTACCGTTCTTCGCCGACGATGTTGAGAATCAGTACAAGCACAGACCTCAGAGCGTGAACATCTACAGAATAAAAGAAGTGTAGAAGCCATTATGCCTCATTGTCAGTTATCAGAAGAAGAACTAGCAATTATTGATGTAATTTTGGACGAAGACGAGGAACTAAATTCAAGTTCGGTCATCGTTCAAACAAACTTGCATCATGTCGAATCAATTCATTCGGTCAGCGTTCGGCTTGTTCATTTGCACGACATAAAGAATTGTCTTTAATCTAAAATTAATTCGGCGGATGCCAGTATGCGTCGGGAACGTACAAGCACGCGCAATTACCGGACTATCATCTTGTTTTCTTCTATACCCCGCTAAACATCTTGCAATCTTAGGAACTTTCAGAATTCAGTTTCTGAGTATAATTCATCTACCTAAGTGTTCATCATAAATGTAATAGCATTACTGTGAGCGGGTTTGGGGCAGAGATCTGCACGGGCCGGGCCGAATGGGTTGTTCCCCTTCCACTCAGGGTTAGACGGGCTTTCCCCTTCCATAACCGGTATAACCCCTTCCATGATCGCTACTGCGCAGCACCACCACTGAGTTCCAAATACACCCGGGACTTTCATTGTCACGCGCTTGATATCCATTTGTCAATTAATTCTTGAAACGTTAAAAAAATAGTATATATATTATATATAAAATGATTTCGTTTTTGATTACAACTAACTTAAAAATTGGGCGTTACATTAATAAGTACAGAATATCAAATTTAATCGTGATTACTGATTTATCCCAAGAATCATTAATTGGCTAATAACTTGTATTGTCACGATTACTTTTAATAATCAATCACAAATAATAATCAGAAGTCTGCTTCGAAGGACCCCGAATGCGTGACGCACGTATTTGTCAGCTGTCCGACTACAGGCAATGCCAGAAATCATAAACATGAACCGAACGGAACATTTTATTGTATACTCTATCCGAAAACTTTACCGTTTCCAGCGCAGCAAGCATCTTTGTTAACGTCATGGTTTCCACCACCAAGGAAAAATTAAATATCCGATACC
Source organism: Perdita meconis (assembly GCA_030770465.2). Taxonomy (NCBI): domain Eukaryota; kingdom Metazoa; phylum Arthropoda; class Insecta; order Hymenoptera; family Andrenidae; genus Perdita; species Perdita meconis. The sequence goes on along the minus strand of JASKOS020000015.1, from coordinate 5,299,691 downwards.
TACTAGTCTTTGAACCCTTCTTAGAAAACTTCTTGCTTTACAATTTGTCTTTGGTGGTCTAAAAAAGAGCAGGAAAAAAATATTTAAATATTAATAATCTATAGATTTGGAATGTATAGTAAAAAATACTCTTTAAAAAACGAGCTTTTATTAAAATTGAATCGTACTAAAATGCAAGGAATAATTTTGATACTGTCCTAAATCATGCTGTTCCGTAATTAATTTTTAGATTACTTTTATTATTCAATATTTATTTACGCTTTAGGCTTTTATTTTTATTAATTATTTTATGTTTTTTAATCTTTGAGAATTTTGATTACTATTATCTACATTAAATTTGATATTCTGTATTTATTAACGCCCAATTTTTAAATTAGTTGTAATCAAAAACAAAATCATTTTGTATATATATTATTTTTTTAACGTTTCAAGAATTAATTGACAAATGGATATCAAGCGCGTGATAATGAAAGTCGTGGAGTATTTGAAACTCAGTGGTGGTGCATGCGCAGTAGCGATGGGTGTTACACGGGTCGACCGGGCTGAACCGGGCTAGTCCGACTGCACGGGCTAGACGGGCCAAGTTATGGAAGAGGAACAACCCGTTCGGCGCGGCCCGTGCAGATCTCTGCCGTCCTGTTCTCACCATGGTGGAGACTGTTCTGCTTTCCTCGAGCCGTCGAGTTTTTCATTCCCATCTGTTTATGAGTCCCATAAACACGATGGGCCTTGCAACCACTCGACGTCCTCGCGACGCAGAATAGGCCCTCCTCTCTATTTCCTTCCACGTTTTACATAAGTTTACATAAGCATCTTATTTTCTTCGTTTATTTCACCACCTGATTAGCGATCGCTTGAACAATAATATGCTAAAATTGGAAATGTATATACACAGAGGTGGAATCAACTCATTTCGACTTGTCGTACCCACCGCTGTCGTATTCCTTCCGCTCATCATCTTTCCATCTCTGAACAATAAAGACTTCATGCTTTAAAATGAACCCGATTGACTGCCACATGTATCATCATTTCTTTACAAAATTATAGCAGTTCTGACATGGATAATTTTTTTGATGAAATTGAATGATTCTTTAATGTTTTAGATGTAATGATCTTCCTAGACAACAGTGAATCGAAACTAGCTGTCGAATATCTAAACCCTGAAGTCGGCACGTTCAATTTAGTAAATTCTACTAACACCTATAATCAAAGAGGATTAGATAGAGTGGAAGCTCCCCATAAGAGCCCATGTATAAAAGTGTATCTCGTTTTTCAGCACCTCAAGCAGCTCAGAAGCGAACTATTCATCCGTCCCCTTGCCCCGCAACCCGAAAACATCCGGGATTCGGACTTGTAATTTCTCTCCACATTGCAGAGCTGAAGAATTTGAAATATTAATTTACATTTATACACATGTGATATACATTTTTAGCAAGTAAATAAAACGCAAATAAAAATCATATATATTTATATTTATTTTAAAAATGTCTATCATATGTATGTACACACACCACACACACACACTGGCTCTTTAATGCATTTTTGGTTCAAAACAACACTCGACACTGTTCGACACTATAAATAAGCGGTCGTGTATGTACCCTGACGTATCCACTGGTATCCACGTGTATCGCAAATCACCACAAATACGTAAATGAAAAATTAGAAAAATGACGTAGCCTAGTTGACGTCGGCATGCACCAGAAAAGTACCAGAAAGCAAATAGAACTCATAATTTCTGTGAATTCTTTCCCTTCTGACCTGCCAGAGGGCGCTGTAAAAAGAGATACAGCAGCTTCCGCTCTATCTAATCCTCTTTGCTTATAATGATGTATCACAGAATACAGAATCATCAGTAGTTATTTAGTTAGTGAGTTCAACAGAATCCAGTTCCAAAAACAACCCGCGCAGGATTTACCATCGTTTCGTACACCAGGTTTACTTTATTATGTAAATGTATGCTGCCGCTAAGGCGTAGAATCTGCACGACACATTGGGGGTTTTAATATTAACGGACACTGCAAGAGGCTAACAGCCGTCTTACTCCAGCGTCGTTCGAGAGATTGAACACGAGGATGCTGGTTCGGCTGGTCCACAAGACAAGACATCGCAGAATCTCGTTGGTATGCCATCCCTTCCTTTCCCACCAGCTTCTTGGCTCCGTGTTGAACATGACGAGACTTCGTAGTGGGTCCTCCGAAGATACAAGATTCATACTGATCGCTTTTACTACATCTTTAACAATACAAACCTAATGCTACCCTAAGTGTGGCCTTCCTGAAGTTTGCAAAGCAACCTATGTTAAGCGTATTGTATTGTATACACTTCTCGTATTGTATACAATTTAAACTGGCTTGACTGATTCAATCAAATCCGTCTGCATCTCTCTGAATACACGTTAGGTCAACAATGGAAGGTGCATCAATTCTTTTAAAAGACGTTCCAGTATTTAATTCGATTTCTTAGCTTAAAGACTCCCACTCCACTTGATGATATTTACTTCATTTAGAATCCGCGTCTAATTAAAACAGTTCGAACATTATAGAACATTCCTGGGAGGTTGTCATCAGGGAACGTTCTAGAGTTCCTGTGTCAAAATAGAAAGTTTCCGGGACACGTTTCACGTTTGGCTGTTTTTAAAGTTGGACCAAAGAAAAATAAAAGACCCTTGGCACAACTTGCACCGGCCGAAAGTTTGAAGAGCTTCAAGTGTGCGTGAGCAGAAGAAATCAATCCTTGGGAGCAAACTTTCCAGCATTGTGAGCTGGTTGAGTGGTAAATTGTTGGTTTGCCTTCGATAACAGAATCGTTGAAATTCCAAATGCTTTGCTGTCTTATTACAAGACTTCGAACCCAAGTATGCTGGTCCGAAACCTATTCTATTTTCTATATCCATCGGATGGTCAGCCTTCTACTTATTGTTAGTTTACCTTCAAACGAGTCAAACAACATTGACTCTAACATTCTCTGCTCTACTCAGACAGCGAAGTACACGCAAAAGAATTGGCGATTGGCTCTTTTCGAGCCAATTTTTCGGTTGTAGTTGCACCGAATCGATATATGATGCACGCGTTATAGAAGCCATATATTTTCCGCTTAATCCCCGGGGTATACAACCGTTGATGCGTTTGTTGAGTCAACCAGGAGGAGGCCACGCCATCGTCTCCCTTTTTCCCACCACTGCACTGGTGTCACTGTAACTCAACTGACGTTCCTGGCTAAAGAGAGACGAAGCGATGGATACGCAGCGACATTCTTCCTGCACGTGCACTTGGGAATACGTGTCCACGTCACAGCTAGCTGGCCCACAAATCACATTCCATTTACATGCTAATATCTGATGGAATTGGCATTTGGCCATTCCTATCTGCTCCCTTAGTCGAACCCCTTTTCCTCCTTACTCAAGTCTAGACAACAATCCATCTTCCGACCACTTCTTACTGCTTCTATGAACGATGAACTGCGGTCCAGAAATTGAAGCACCGTTTGTGACTCCAAGCAACGATCATTAAATTTTAGACACTGATCATCGGATACGTACAGTTATTACAAACTAGAGTATTATCAAAAATCGTTACTTTCAAAACGATTATACAGTGGAACCTTGATTAGCGGAATTACAATTATTTCTGATTTCTGTTACTTACAATTAGGATTTCAAGTAAGGTATAAAAGTAGTAGGAGTTCGAGTAAAACTTGAATTAAGATTTAATAATTAATAGTCCACTAGTTAATAGCAGTTTATATTAGGTATAAATATCGAATATTACTGTACGTATTGTATTATATGTATAAAACCTGATAGTGAATTGATAACTTTCGAAGTAACAAAAGAGATCAAAATAGGATAGTAAAGAGCGTTATAACCCAGTACTTCACAAATTGGTTTCAAAATGAAGTTGCAGCCTAAGCCCCAAAACTCGATATATCTACTGCGGCTAGACGGAAAGAAGGCACGTGGGCGGAATGCTTGATTATAGCTCTCCTCTCTACTAACACAGTCGTAAATATAGAGCACATGCATAGTTAGTATTGGTCGACGCTCCGACGACTTGGATACAATACGAACACGGATGTGGTAATCTTATTACTACGTCAACGTGTGACGTCAGCGAAAGTGAGGACTAGACAACGTCATAGGCAAAATCAGGCAGAACCCCATGCTGCCCCACGCGTTTTCTTTTGGTCTGGCCACAGTACGAAAGCCATTTACTTTGCCTATTATATGTATAAAAATAGTACAGATAGAATAGGCACCACGTGGAATGTCATTTAATTAACCTCTTGTAAGTGAATGAAATATTTTATTTACAACATCTTTCATCGGTTGAGAGGACAAAAAAATTTACTTTCAATTATCTACTTAGAATATTTAATTTTCCTAGTTACGGACACACATTGTGTATTTGCACACATTTGTAGTTCTAAGAGGCCCGTCGCGTCGGTCTCTACAGTGCCTCACCACAAGGCTTTTTATTGAGCAGTGGGACTCGTCTGCTCCAAGCGATATGCCGTGCATCGGCCGGCATCGGCCGACAAAATTCGCCGCCCGTGGGCACCGTTCTTGAGCATGCCTAATATGGACTGTAGGCCAACAAATCTGCTACCAGTAACATTCAGAGTACCTATAATGAGTAACGAAAAGATAGAACGACTTAGACTTTTTGGTCACAGCTTTAGAGCTAATAAATCAATTCGGTTAAAATTTATTTCACCATTTAATTCCTTCATTTTTCTACCGTAACAAAATTCTAGATTCACTTGCAGAGAAACAAAAACTTTTAAACATTAAAACATTATGATTTCAGTCATAATAATTTCAGAAACCAAATTAACGTAACTTACCTTTATTACCAACAGCAAAATTTACCTTGACATTTTGCTGCCATCACATGCCCACCCTCTCCCCTCCCCCCCCACGTCAAGGTGACCTACGGTGTTTGCACTTTTATGTGTAAGTTTGAATAAATTGTACAATTTTTAAATTGAGTGGAAGAATTAATATTTTACTCTTTAAAATACTGATATAAGATAAAGATAAGAAGACAAAATTATTTTATTTGTAAATTTACGTTAAATACGTAACGTAATTTAAAATTTACATTTTATGCAAGCTTTAAGTAGATTGTAAGTATTTCATAAGAAATAACTCAATCGCAAGATCAAGAATTGTGATCGCAGTGAGCAAATTCGCTTAAGATACAAAAATCACGATCGTGATTTAACTTCTTTCACGACCGTGATCGTGATTGTGCGATCACTGTGATAAATCATTGTTAGTGATTTTGCACGCCATCTCTATTCGGGATCGGCACTGCGAAGAGCTCACCATCAAACGGGATAAAGGTTTTCCTGACCGGACTGCGAAGCCATGCTCCGAGTCGCTAATTGGTCCCGACATTAACAATCCTTACATGCCAGCTGATAGCGCTGAATTTGGGTAGCCGTACACACGGGGTGCCTGGTTACTTATTTTTTGACCATCTCATTCGCTGGACCAAGCATCAGGTGTCTATTGACTACCCTCACCTAGTGATGGGATCTGAGATCCATCGCGCATCGCTTCGAATCTAGCACGGATGTAGCGACAAATTCGAATCTCTTAGAATTCTTGATCGTCTTGGACGTTTTGAATGTATGGAAAGTCTTGATCATCTTAGAAGTCTTGAAAGTCTTGATCGTCTTGGAATACTGGGAAGTCTTGGAAGATTTGACATATGAACATGGAAGGTTTTGAAAACTTTGAAGAAAATTAATTTCTTGAAATGTCTAGACTGAAACAACCTTTAATATTTTATGTCAATGAGCCTACTTAAACAAAAATTATCAAAAAGCTTATGAGATATTGAATTCTGATGAAGCTTTCAAAAAGTATCGTAATTCTCAAGACTTTTAAGACAATCAAGACTTTCAAGACGATCAGGACTTTCAAGACGATCAAGCCTTTCAAGACTTATAAGACTTCCAAGACTTCCAAAACTTCCAAGACTTTCAAGACTTTTAAGATTTCTAAGAGATTCGAATCATGTTTGAATCATGTACTGATTCGAAGTAACCTAATTGAGTAAGGGTCGGAACTTGCGGCAGTGGGGACGCTACGAGAGTCTTCCTCAAGAATACCTGCCATCACATGCCAGCCCATTTGAACAAACAAAAATTCCGCTATCAGACCATATAAAATACCTGGTATCCATCTAGATAAATAAATTGCCTGCAAAAAACACATTACTATGTGTAAAAACGGCTTTAAGGGAAAAATCTCAATTAATAACAGACAATAAAGTTTTCATTTATAAAGCAATTACCAAAATAGTATGGATGTACGGAATACGGTTTTGGAGCTTTGTTAGGAACTGGAATATATGCATAGTGTGCCGTAGTGATCACAGATCAACCTAGAAGAGAATGATCATGTTTGACGAAATACATTGAAAATACAGATTTCTTCATGACGCTTTGTTTTCTAGAAAATCAGTTGTAAATATTCGGTGTATTCTTAACTACAACTACATTTGTCTGTCTGAACTCCTGTCAACAAATAGAAAACTAGATGGTGATCTGTATTGGTGAAATCTCATATAAAAAAATTGTATTTAATGTTTGTAACTTATTTTTTCATGTAGCATAACCCCTTAGCAGGTTGTACTATGATTAATAATATTAATCCTCTAAAGCTAAGTACATGTGAAAACGAAGAAATTCTATTTTATACTCTCGACTTATTTTTTCATGTAAGGTCATCATTTTCTTGATTGTGCTATGATTAATGGCACACCTAATATAAAGATATTATAAAGATTCTAAGCAGTCGTCGAGGCAATCACCGATTCGAACTCAAACATATGTATTAGACATAATTTTTGAAGATTAGTAAAATTTACCAAAAAGAAACTGATGATCAAGTGGAAAACAAAGTGAATTGACAAGGCACTATCACATATAAAGAGTCTTTGAAAAAACCCATTCCCCATTGGCCCTTACATACTACCAAGAGTAAAACAAGTGGATATAATCCAGATAAAAATAGGCCACACGAATGTTACTCACACACACGCATATTATTCAGAAAACTAGCACCCATATACAACGACTCTAAATCAACCATTACAGTAAAGCACCTAATTCTACGTCCTACATTGTTTAAAATACAGAAGCCACCGACAGTGTTACAAAATCGCATTAACAGTAAGAGACAACCTTAGCCAAAACAAAGAGAATCTCACCCAATTTTTACAAGCAACCAATTTACCAAGAAAGACAGTACAACAGATCCCAGTCGCTAATAACCACACAGTTTATGTACCTTTAAAGGGAAAGGAAGAAAAAAGATTCCAGGCACAAACGCTAAGAATTATCGCATCTATTTAGTAAAAAAAACTTATCTAAACTCGTATGCTACAAATTTCTTTCACAATAGCCAACAAATACAATGACTCAAGAAACATCATGGACTATATAGAAAATCTCCCCGAACGCTTAACAAAATAGCCAAACAAACCACAAGATTGAAACTTGAAACTACGTATTTCATACTAAAAATGTAAAACAACACACTGCGTATTGTTTTCATCAAGGGTCTGTATAATATAAACACAAAATTTGCTTATAACCTCTTGTATCTACTGTGACGTGGCAGTTTTGCACGTCACAAACAGGACTCTCGCTGCGGGAAGAAGGAAAGTCATCTAATGTCCGAGCGCACCACTGGGGGGACAGGAGCGAATCACTTCTAACATCCGGCTTTATTTTTGACACGCGCGTCGACCGTCGTCAATATCACCAACGACAACGCTGCGGTGGGAAGAAGGGGCCGGAGGATACGCCGAGGAGCAGAGTCGTCGCCGGGGAAAATGCATCGCCCGACGACGAAGGACTCCGGCACTCTAGAGACAGTGGCACCGGAACGGCGTGGCGGCGGCTCGGCAATTGTACCGCTCCGGGAGCGGTAGTTCCGGGTGGGTCCGTTCAGGGTGGAAGCACGTGCCCCGTGAACACTGGGTCCAGTCCGGTGGTCCCGCTGTGGTTTTTGTCGGGCAGGGAACCATGGGCCATCGGGACGATCGACGTAGAGAAGATGGCCATTTCGTCTCCTCGTGGGAGTCCGAGTGAGGAGAAGTCGAAGCCGATACAGTTTGCCAATCCGGAGGACCGGCTGTCGATTTCCCCAATCACCACGCAGCGATGTCAACGCTAATTTCACGGATTGGACGTAGCGAGACGTCACGCGTCGTGTGCCAATGAGGTGAGTCGGAAGGAAGCGGAAGAATACCGCAATACGCGTGACGAGACAGCGTCTCGTTCTGTTACGTTCGGACCTTCGCGAGGTAAGCGCTTCCTTCCGTCTCTCCCTCTCCCTCTCCCTCTCCCTCTCCCTCTCCCTCTCCCTCTCCCTCTCCCTCTCCCTCTCCCTCTCCCTCTCCCTCTCCCTCTCCCTCTCCCTCTCCCTCTCCCTCTCCCTCTCCCTCTCCCTCTCCCTCTCCCTCTCCCTCTCCCTCTCCCTCTCCCTCTCCCTCTCCCTCTCCCTCTCTCTCTCCCTCTCCCTCTCCCTCTCCCTCTCCATCTGCCTCTCCCTCTCCCTCTCCCTCTCCCTCTCCCTCTCCCCTCCCCCTCCCCCCCTCTCCCTCTCCCCCTCCCTCTCCCTCTCCCCCTCTCCCTCCCCCCTCCCTCTCCCCCTCTCCCTCCCCCCTCCCCCCTCTCTCTCCCTCCCTCTCTCTCTCTCTCTCTCTCTCTCTCTCTCTCTCTCTCTCTCTCGAATAAAGCCCGGATTCGCCCACGAATTCACAGCTCGCGACCGGCGAGCATGTCACACTACATAGAAAATTAAACGGAAATACATTTGGTAGCACAGAAAATTCTTTATCTGCAAATTGTCAGCTTTTCAATATTCCATTTTTTTTTTAACTTCACTAATGAAATCTCAAATATATGCGAATTGCTTTTTAAAGTTGAACTTAAATTGTAAAATACCAGTGGAAACAATGTTCATTATCTCAACAAAAAGAAACCGGTAAAAACACAGTTCCCGCATTGTAAACAGTTTCCAAAGTTAGAGATAACAGAAATATGTAACGTCGATTTCCCACAGTCCAGGCTACTACCGCCAACCAAGTAAAAAGACTGGTAAACGATAGCAATCCACCCCTAGAATCAATACTACCTACACACGCATTCGAAACCCTAACGGAAACCGAACAATCACTATAACCTATCAAGTTGTGTTTCGCGCTCGCAAATAGAAAAAAGCGAAAGATGCTGACTCGATAAGCAATTTATCAAAAGTCTGTAGAAACAACCTTGCAAAACAGGGCGCAAGGAAGGGAGGGAAGGAAGGAACGTCACCCTCGCGTGAGAGCCAAATTGAGTAGGAACCTCGACGTTTACGGTCGTTCGACCGCGCGGAGTGCAAGGAGAAGTAGTTTGAACGACTCGATTTTCGACATAGCCCACGGTGGTGGTAGCGTGGGGATGAGGGATGAAGCAGGGGAACAGAAACTATCGGCCTTATTTCGTTTTAGACTTTCTCGATCAGTGTTTCCCCAGGATAAGCATATTTCTCTGAAGTTTCAAGATATTGGGAAACCTTTTCGCTTTCGGGTTTAATAGGATCCAACTGTAATCCCGAAAGGGCGCATGTAATATCGTACGGGAAACATTTCTGCTACCACTTGACCGTTACCCGACTGACAAACAAGGGATAAACATACATCAAGATATCTACGTCTTAATCACCTCAATTGCTCCAGGAGGACGTTGTTTGGCGCCTGTTGTTTGCGTGTGTTCACAGTGATCTAGAACGTTAATTTTCTAGATGGATATTTCTTCAGGGCGTAGCGCGTTTATACGGGAACGTCACTTAGTTCAGGCCTGGGGAAACTCTTCCCCGACGTCGCTATGCTACTCCTTCCATTAGTGTGGCGATTCCCCCTCCAGTAGGCTACGATTTCCCTCACCATTCCCACCTCTCCGAACACAGACATGCCTCTAGGGTAACTGTCCCAATTACGGATGGTGTACCTATTATGGAGGGTTAACTACATATAGATGTATTAAAGGCACTGTATTTACACAGCACCTGAAATACTTTTTGTATACGAATAAAAGAGGAATTGAAGTATATTATACAAAAAGTATTTTAAGTGTTGTGTAAATACAGTGCTTTTAATACATCAATATGTAGTTAACCCTCCGTAATAGGTATACCATCTGTAATTGGGACAGTTACCCTACAATGCTCTCACCGTGAGTGTCACACAGCGGCAGGATCAAGCGGATGTAGTGGGGAGAGCACAGCAGGAGGAGAATAGAGGCCGTGTGGCCCGCGGGCCACAGATTCCCTAGGCCTGACTTAGATGAAAGCTTAGGTATGATTGAGCTTTTGCAAAGCACATTAGGTACAAACAGTAGAATATTGCAGAAAAATTACATTGGATAAGTGACAACTGTTAATGATAATACCTACAGGGTGTATCGAAAATCGTGGTATAATTGGATATTGACCGATTCTAAATATATAGATAACTAGCTTTTGCCTGTGACTTCGTCCGCGTGGATTTCTTTTTAAAAGTTGCTTAATTTCTAAGCTGTTGAATAAGATTGAACTGAGCTTTTATATTAATACCAATTTGGGGATTCGAGGCTTTTACGGCCCGATATTAATACTAGTTTATTAAAACAAAAGCCAAAATTACATTTAAAGAAAGACGTTTTTTTGGTATTTTAATCTTATGATTTTTATATCTTAATACACAAACGTCAACGTCAAACACAATCATATCTAATTATTCTTGTAACCAATAAGTCAATGCAATACAAATCTGAAAGCGTGTAACAAACATAACGACTTCAAGACTTAATTACTGAAATGATTTCAATTGAATTTGGCCTGAACATAGAACACTCGGTTTTCCATTTTTTATTAATTGGCTCCTCCTGACAAAAAAAAAATGTTTCCTATGTCCTTCTCCAAATTTCTGGCTATCTCCCTGCTAAATTTCATTGCAATCAGTTCAATAGTTTAGTCGTGAAGAAGTAACAAACAGACAAACACACTTTTGGATGTATAATATTAGTATGGATAAATCTTCAATATTGAATAGTAGCTCAGTAATTAAAATGTCGCAGGTAACGTCCAGCTTTATAGGTTTCGCATCAAAGTGATCCAACTGCCGAACTGCCACCATGGGTCGGAGTTGGCACGCGCGCGAGAGAGCGTCCACTATGACACCAGTGATAGTCTTTTGCTTAGCTATGTAATGGCCATTGAGCTATAATATATTACTACTGGAGAGCGAACGGCCAAAGGAAAGAAAAGGTGAGAGGGAGGTCAGACCATGGATATAGGAATAAGGGGATGGAGTGTTAGCGGGCGGGGGGGGGGGGGGGGCGAAGGCACAGCTTCAGGGGAGTGGAGACCACTGCGGGTCACGTGGTTTTCGGGGCCTCCGTGGTGATTGGTTCTTGTATAAATGCGCGAAATTTCTAAATGAGACTTACGACGTGAAATTATTCGAAAATGAAAGATACTTTTTTTATTCGACGCGAATTTATCTGAAAACGACGAGTAATTTTCTTATTCGACGTGAAATTATTCGTAAATGAAAGATACTTTTTTTGTTCGACGCGAATTTATCCCAAAACGACGAATAATTTTCTTATTCGACGTGAAATTATTCGAATATAGAATATATAGAATATAAAAAATTATTCGTCGTTTTCGGATAAATTCGCGTCGAATAAAAAAAGTATCTTTCATTTTCGAAAAGTATCTTTCATGTTCCCTTCACCCTGGAAGCCGCTTGACCCCCTCGCCTAAGATACAGGTTTATACTCCATCCCCTTATTCCTATACCCATGGGTCAGACAGAGATTTCCGAACGGATGTGTGTTCATCACATAGAGATATAAGAATAGAGTGCGTGAGCCGTATACTAGCCCATAGGTGGCAGCGATGAACGATTAGAAAGAGAACGCTGAATAGAGACCCTTGTGTCTTTGTTTATTAACGCATGCGCAAAACCAGTATACTATATCTTGGGAGCGGGATCGTTCATGAGTTCCATAATTTTTTCTATTTTTCTTTCAATTAAGAACAATTAAATTAAATATAATAAAACTGTATAAAAAATTACACAAAATTAAAAATTCATATAAGAATAATACCCGATCACTATGTTTAAAAAATCTTGTATCTACAGACATCTATAAATAATAAAATTCAAATTCAAAAATTATAATTTCATTTTATTTTATTACGGACAATGTAAGACAAACAATAGATAATTTTGAAAACATGTACAAATTTAAACAACACTTATAATTTACTGTCCCTTAAAAATAGTCAATTAATTGGATTAGCTTCCTTTTTGCATACCATACACTTTTTGGGCATTTTGTGTTATTTTAATTTGCTTCAATATATCTGTAATAACCTATATATTTGAAACGTCAAAGAAGCTAAAAGAAACATAAACGTAACTATGATAACTATCTGAGCTGATGCACCTGCGCGATTAGGCAAAGACACAGGGGTCTCTATGTAAAGTTCTCTTTCTAAGCAGTCATCGCTTTTTCAGCCCTCTCGAGCACTCTATTCTTATATCTCTATGGTTCATCATTGTTTTTCCTATTATCTCTCTTTCTTACTGTACGATCCTGTACCAAATTCATGTGTAGAAGGGATGGAGACTAACTTCAAGGGCACCAAGTTCAAATGAAAGTTGATATAAATTTATAGGTTTGAAATTAGTTAAGAATATGTTGTATACAGTAATGAATAAATCAATATCTACTTAGAAACGCTTGTTTAAAGTAGATATATGTAAACGTACATTAATGTATTTTATATATTTTACAACATTTATTTTATCTTTTATTGATTTCATTTACTGAAAATCATTCTGTAAGGAATGTGAATAATGTTCCCGCATACGAAGCAATCTGAAGTCTGAAGCATTAGATAATGTAGCTGTGCTACATTAGATAATGTAGCATGCACTGTACATTCATAGCCTATAAGTAAGACTGCGACACCAACACATCCGTTTGGACCTCTCTATCTGACCGGTCACGATCGCCCCGTTCGCTCTACAGTAGTAATAAAGCTCAATGGTAACGGCAGAAGGCAGAGACTCTCTCTCTCTCTCTCCCTCTCCATCCCCCTCCCCACCCCCCATCTCTCTCTCCGCTCGCCCTCCCTCTCCCCTCCCTCTCCCTTTCTGTCTCTCCCTCTCCCTCTCTCTCGTGCCAATTTGAGGCCTATAGTGGGGGTAGCGCAAGATAGAGAGAAAGAGAGAGAGAGAGAGAGAGAGAGAGAGAGAGAGAGAGAGCTAAAGAGAGAGCACTATGTTCTCTCTTCCACCAGGGCATCAGTGATAGACTTTTGTTTAGCTGTGTAACGGTAAGAGACAGAGACTCTCCCTCTCGCATGCTAATTGGAGTCCCTTTTTTATTAATTCCCTCTCCTAGGAAAAACTAATACATTTTTTGGGATAAAAAGTATTCTATGTCCTTCCCCAGATTTCAGGCTGCATTTCTGCCAAATTTTATTGAAATCAGTTCAGTAGTTTTGTCGTCAAGAAATAACAAACATACAAACGCACTTTCGGATTTATAATATAAGTAAGGATTTTAGATAAACCAACAAACAAGAATAAATGTTTTTGTTTGAAGCATTGTTTTCATGAAAATCTATTATAAAGATCTATCAAGTACGCGTGTGCTCGAAAGATGACTGCAACATATCACTGCGGTACATTAGAATGAAATGTGGCAAACCACGTCATTCCTACAACTCATAACAGTTACAAATATTTACATAATTAATACTTGTTGCCTCTCAAATACATGGGTAGTTACAATTAGTAGAAACTTTGTTTTTTAAGCACCTACTTTCTTTATAGCAGCATCAAGGCGAATTCAAAGACGTACAACAACCTTTAAATTACCTTGAATACAAAAAAGTAACAATAACTCAATTCATATTTGAAAATTGAATGTTCTATGTTTCCGGAGCAAAATGTTTATTCTACAACAAATATTCAAGTTTACATTGGTTTGCACTAACTTCAAACCATTTTAGAATAAAGTGCATTTGTATATAAGGGCAAATAAAGAAAATTTCAGTTTTCGATATAGGATAAACCTCCATTTTTGGCAGATTGTGACATCCAAGATGCACTTGTGCAATACAAATGCATGTTTGGTACAAACATAGCCACAAACTATGTTCCACCTTATAAACAGTATTTGTATGAGGTTCTCAAGTGTAAATTGACTAGAGATGAAAATGCTTTCACACACGATTATGATGAGCAGTACTATGTGTCAATAATATTACATTGATGCCTCCAAAAAATCAATCGATGCGTCCTAAAATCAAGTAGATATTGATACTGTTAGACGCTGTCAAGATGATCTGTAGAATATTAACTGCTAATGGCGTGTGCGATACAAGAAAATAGGCTAAAATGATTCTAGTCCATAAGATAGTCCATAAAGGATTCTAGCCACTCTGCAAGATCAGAACCTCTGCACTACCCAATGTAACGAGATCATTTCTTTTATCATAGTATCTGACATACAATTTTTTGAAATTGAGGATTTTAAAATTTCAGGTTGTAAATTTCAAGATAACCAGCTTTTCTACATAGCAGTTTAATCTTTTTTAATAGGCTTGGTATTCTTCCTGTTATCCTGTGAACGTCTTTTTAATATTAGGAGGTAAGAAAGAGAGAGAGAGAGAGAAAGCGTCATTTTATTTACGGTGTATACGAAACTAGTGTACGAATCTGAATACCCAGTAGCACGGTCAATTGTGATATAGCGTTCTAAACGCGTGTTTCATGGTATTTGAATGTCTCTAAATTCTTTGAAGAACATATACATCCTTATTGCTTTTTCCAAAAAAAGCTCTGTCTTGTTCCTTCTAACAAAATTTTCCCTCGCCGCTATCCGGGTCCCGGTGGCCCGAACTGCACGTACTTTTCTAATCATCATATTACAGTATTTTCTCTACATCTTCTCGCCGAAACCACGCGCTAAGGACTCCCTGTTTATCCCCACTACTTCCCCTCCACGGGAAGGGGGGTCCCCCTTTTTGGAACCAGTGAAGCGGACATGTATCGGGTTAGCAATACTAATACGACGGCAGGAAAATTGCAATTTTTATCGGATCTTGACGAACGTGACACCAATCGATTCCTTATGCTCTCTCAATGAAGAAAAAACCAAACACGATGTAAATCGAGTTATAATTAACGAAATTACGGAAAAACTTGATTTATGCATAAAAATGCTATTTTCGTTAAAAATAGGCCGATTTATATGAAATTTGGTATTTTTTAAATCAGGAGAACGCCAAGAATCCAATGATGTATCTTTTTTAACGCTACGGTAAAAAAATTAGAGTCGCCAAACAATCAGTAGAAAAACGATGACTCATCGGTCCAGTGCCCTCGAGAGTTCTCGCTCGCCTCGAGCATCACTCCCTCTTTCTCTTTCGCGCGCTGTCTCTTTCTACGTTCGGAACGCTAGAAAAAAAGTTGTCCCTACACGATACGCGCTCCCGTCCTGTTCCGAGGCGCGAGAAGATATCGAGAAAATACTGTATGTTATAATTCTTTTTCTCATCATAAAATTTTAATAGAATGTAACCGAACTTAATCCAAACTAATTAAAATTCGATAGAGTCTATGCTTAACAATTTCAAGTAGTACATCATTGGTCGGTAAAATCCTATTCTCTTCTATGCGTTTGGATCTCTTACGATGCCAAAGGTAAGTTGTCGGAAATTTTAGTCCCACCAGAAATAAATTAGAAAAAGAACGGTTACAGTATAATGAATTTTTATTAATCGGCACTGCAAAATATACACTTAAAACTATCCGTAGAGTAGGTTAGACTCAAGACTGACTGCTGGTTTAGTGAGCGCTTATCAACAGTGCAGAGTTTAGGTGGGGTACAAGACTTATGTGCCGTGTGTAAGTTCAGGTAACAGAAGCCGTCGCATGTTTTATCAAAGGTGTTACATTGGCGAGATTATCCGCTCATCATACCGGTCCATTTACGGCTCCGCGTCTCTGTATGGCGACGAACCATTCGAAGGCAACGTAACGACTGGCCAGGATTAATTTATGGCTGCGTTACAGTAGTGGTAGCGGGCCATTAGCACGGGGCCAGTGAAATGACTTCTACCGGGATTAATTTAACACCGTAGCTGCGGCGCCGCGGTGACTTTTGACACTGCCGCGCGAATTAATGAGCTATACTAGGCCATGTGGGTGGAAGGAGGAAAAAAGAACGAGACTAACGATGAAGCCAATAGAGACGGTTTACGGGTGTATGGTGAGGATGAGCGTGGGCGGACACGAGCGAAATGGGTTGAGGATAAGACAAAGGGCGATTGACAAATGTCGTCTAGTCAATTAGTGTGGCGAACAGGGAGGAAAAATGCTCGACGCCCGGCTAAACGCTTAGGGCGGCCGGGAGAGGAGGGTCAAATAAGGAGCGGGATTGAAATCGATCGTAACGCCGAAAGGCAGTTTAATTAGTCTGGCTCGAGTTAACGTGGCTGCGCGTACAAACGGCCGTTGCACCGACCTCTTGCAGACCAGATCAATCGAGACGTGACGCAAACCGGCTCGTTTTCAAAATATTTCCAGGCTCCAGGGGATTATCGGAACTGTAGAAGATTACTGCCAACTGATTATTTAGCGTCCTTAAATACTTGAATTGTTCGTTGGTAATGACTAATGGAGCAAGTCTGTTGCCGTTCCTGCGCTCGGTGATATAGATCAACTGAAGCATTTGATTGTTAATCCTCTAATGCTGACCATTCCCATTTAACATACTCAAGCTTATTTAGTATCTACACACATATTAAGAATTTCTAGTTTTAATTTTTATTTTGATAATGATCCGGTTTATACATATGTTACTGAAGGAGTCGTTTCAGTATGATAACAGAAAAATTGTGTAATCTTTGTAGAATAGTTTGTAAAACAGCAATCAAGATATTTACATAAATATTAAAGTTGACTTTCTTAAACATTTTTTTACGACATATATGTGGTATGTTTAGGAGGAAACCTATCATCTAGGTATTTAAACTCATAAACTTATGTTATCATATTATGTGTCTTTTAGAGGACTGGTTTTATACACCAAAACGATGCAAAAAAAATCGTGCATGTACACAAAAATGTTTTTCATTTCATAATTTTGTTTTGGAATGTATTGTATCAAAGGGTTTAGTTCGTCATGTTTGCAACTTTAAATTTGTAATTTATATAATATTTGTGAAATTATTTGCCTGACAGATCATTAACTTCGACCCCGGCCCATTGGATCGCTGTGGTAGTATTGATATTTGCAATTTCAGAGAATAATTTTTAAAAATATAGCTTAACTGTTATATTTATATGAGTAAATGATATGCATGGAGTTCATGATACATTGGATCAGGGTTTTTTGTAAACGTTAAATATTTAATTAAAGTTAATAGGGGGAAAGCTTTAACTTTTTTTTATGAGGAACATGTTAGCAATACATAATTGTTACATTTTTACTATATTCTGCAAGATACGAAGATCATGTTTGTTTTTTTGTTTGACCTAACCCTTCATTTTTTTTTATACATTATGTAAAATATGTAAAGATGTAGTGTCTATCTAGGCTCTTCCACGCAACTCTGGTGATTATAACATTACGCAATGAGTTTTTCAAAAGATCGTGCGTTTGTCTTATGATCTATCTAGACTAATCTATTACAACTTCAGAGCGATCCCAACACCATATTATACAATAAATATTAGACTTCTTCGTAAGGCTCGCCTGTTTTTAAAAGTCGGAATGATTTTTTAAATTCACATAACTTCTAATTTTCTAAGCACATTCAATCACTAAAGTCCACATACATATACTTCGCAAATTTTAATACTTGAAAAAATATAAAATTTGCAATAGCAATAAGAATGCTAAATTCTTGATTTATCGAACCTATGAATGTATGTGAAAGATTGCGATATTCATTGATGTGGATAAAATACACTACGGCACTACGCATTACAAAATGTACGTATAACTTCATAGATGTGTATGAAGAGCTACATATGTATTTTATACATTATACTGGCTTTTACATTGGCATAAAGTCTACATGCCAAGTTTCACAAATTTATAATGTCATACAAAGTTAGTGCATGCTTTTCCGCACTCCTTTACGTTTGTTCATATTGCCATCAGTTTTAGGAATTGTTTTTTTGAAATGGAACCGTATATTTTTGAATTCATTCTTACACACTATATCTATTCGTACACAGAGTGGTGGGCAATGTGAACTTTGTTCGCATTGAAGTGGGCAATGTTCGCTAATTGATCATTTTTGCGTACTTTTTCCGGCAGCGATGTGCAATGCTGACACTGCTCGTACAATGCTGACTCTGTACGCCCTGTGAATTGCACTTGCAACGGATAGAAAAAAATGCGTGATAAATATTTTTGCGCGTACTATACTGTACAAAAAATGCGTCAAAATCGGCGTGTCATAATTCTTTGATGTTCCTTGTAAGTAAAATTGAACTTCGCTTAAAAGACAAAAGACATGTGGACCTTTAAACATTTCAGAACATTTTTGAAGAGGCACACTTGGTAGATAAGATATTTTCTTTAAAAAATCTATAATTAAATATGTCGATTTCATAAGTACTTAGTCCCAAGGCTTCAGACAACGTGAAAACTATTTACTTTATGCAAAAGACGGGTCGTACTATTCCTGTTCCTGTTCCTTTTTCGCTCTGAGAACTTCATCGAACGGACTCTGCATAAACAGAGCGCAGAAGAGAACTCACAAGAGTAAGTATTTTGTTTCCTTTGATAGCGTTAGACGCTTTAACAGCAGCCGGTAGCACTATTTCGCTGTTGAAGTTATCCGGCGTTGGGTCTCGGATACTTTTAATCAAGTACGCGAAGAGTAAGTTTCGAAGAAAGAGAAACTGGAGGCATTAATTGAACCAGCCGAGTAACGAGAACGCTTTGAAAAACAGATTTCTGTTTCGCGTAATGATAAACTGCCCTAACAATTTGATGAACAACTCCCCAGAGAAAGAATTGTTTAGCATTGTTTTCACCAAGTAGCTATGAACTATTCAACTGTATTCAATTTTTAAAGATTCCGTATAATTTGCCGAGATTAACATAAAATCCCCCGCAGCTTTCAGAGCAATTCGAATTATACATGCGTATTTTTTACATGTACAACGTACAAACAAGGCCGTACAATAAAGATAATGTGGTTTTCAGTGCTGGGACAAATAGTATTTGAAATAGAAAATAGTATATAGTCTATTTCCTGTCTAAAGCATACCTATAATTATGGAAATAACATATTTTATTTGTGAGAAAAAGATTTTGAAATACTATTTTTAAATGGTATTTTATTTGAAGAATATTGAAAATAGTGAGACGTATTTTGTACAACTGTGTAAAATTTATAATTTTAATTTTAGAAACTTATAATTTTCTGATCTCCTGTTGCGTGTTATGTTTTTATGACATTGTCGTTTATCAATATACAGGGTGTACCAAACAAAGTGTAAGAGCCGGAAAGGGGTGATTCCTGGGGTGATCCTAAATAACTTTTTCCTTAGCGAAAATGTTCGTTGCGGCTTTGTTAACGAGTTATTAACAAAAAAACACCGACCAATCAGAGAGCGCGTATAGCGGACGAACGGCCGTTCAGTGGCTGGCCCAAACTACACGTAGCGTTCACGGCTATTCTTTCACTATACGTGCGCTATGCTTGATCGGTGTTTTTCGTTAATAACTCGTTAACAAGGCCGCAACAAACATTTTCGCTAAGGAAAAAGTTATTTAGGATCACCCCAGGAATCACCCCTTTCCGGCTCTTACACTTTGGGACACTCTGTATAGGGCGAAGTTCAAACCGTATCGGATAGCGAAGACTCAGTTTGACGCAGCACCTAGTTGACGTATTTACCGTAATATAATTTTGAAAGATGTACTTTGTTACATGGAAATATTCGTACTTAAGCTTATGTCAAAAATTATAACTTATTAACTCTTTGCTCAACTTATTTTCATTGTAAGGAAATATTTGAAATACAACATTAAAATATTTTATTTTATGTATCTGGTTATAAAAATAAAAATATTTTATTTGCCGAAACTTTTCGTTCTATTTAAAATAGTATTTTATTTTAACACAATATTAAAGTATACTATTTAAAATAGTATATGAAATATTTTTTCTCGAAAGTTTGTCCAGCTCTAGTGGTTTTTACATTTAACAGTTATTTAAACCACTGCAGTATTACGAAAATATTCTAAAGAATAAATACCGGTCAAATATGACGCCAGTGAAGTTTATCTGGGGGCGTCTACTGTTGGATTACCCTGCTTGCACGGATAGATGCGTTAAATATAATATCCAGTCTCATTCACCTGTAAAAATAATTCGCGTCGACAACTTTTCCGCTTTAATTTCACACAACCGTAACATCCATCTAATTTATTTCCGGTTGTTTTTCAAAAGGCCCCGCCCCGTAATGGCGGACACTCTCGCCGAACGACTCTTCAAACCTGCACTCGTGGCCGCACTTTGTCCCTCTTTATCTAGAAAAGCCAATATATTTCCTCGGGTATTTTCTCGCTAATGGTGGACAATTCATCACGAAATAGCGCATACGTGTCCCGCAAACCCTCTTTATTGTCCTTCGCCTGGTTGGCCGCTCGTAAACCCCTCGAATGTTGTCCACGCGCTCCTGCTTTGGCGGCGTATAGTTTCAACGTATGACAGGTTCCAATTAAAACTTTCGAGTTGCCAGCCCAGCATTCCGGCGAAATTATTGCTACGATTACAGATGCTATTGCTGCGTCAAACCTCGGCGCTGGTTACCCCATGGTTATTCAATGACCTAACGGAGGAAAACGATACCGAATGTTTCCTTTCGCATTGTCGATTGCCATTTCAATGATAATTCTCCGCTAGGATCCCCTAGGAAGTTCCGGGGGAACTGATCGGTTGGTAATTCGGTAGAAGCACTATGGAACTTTTGGGTGATGCCAGTTTCCCAACTCGGCCGAGTTCAGATTTGAAGATTTTTATCAAATCCCCGGTAAACACTACGGGAATTTCGGGTTCATGAAATTCCAATGAATTCCAACGTTTTTGAATCTCCAACCGATTTTAATTCTCATGTTCGCTGCACTTCATGGTGAACTTCGGTGATGCTTTTTTTTGGACAATTGGAGTAAGTAAATGCAATGGAGTTCTATTTCATGGCGAAGTCGAAATAAATCACACGGCTGGAGAAGGGAAGCAATGGCCGCGATATAGGTTCCCGAAACTGCAAGCGCAGATTTTACAACTTGTCCGGCGTCTGATAGCGCGGCCCTGCTTCCTCCGCGAAAGTTCACGAACGGCGATGCGTATTGAAACCCAGTTCACCGACGATACGTTGGATCAGATAAGCCGTTTGTTTGGTAACTTGCAACTTCATAGATCATCGCGCGGAAATACGATGTCGAAACGCGCCGTTTAAATTTCGGGGGGATTCCCGTTTCTGCCTCCGTTCCGCACACACGCGCGCGCGCCCACCAGCCGCATCAATAATTTTCCCCGCGGCACGACTGCACCTCCCGTAAACTGGAATTATAGCGATATTAACTTGTCACCACGGATTGCGCCTTTGTGTCGTCGGGAAATTCTGGTGTTTATTCCGCGGAGCATCGAAAATGCATAGCGTCGACTTTCACGCACAGAAAGGGCGGTTTGGGTTCATTCAAACTGTGTGGACTCTACGTCCGAGTATTCGAATGATTGAATGCTTTTAGAAATATAGTTGTTTCACTGGGAACAGTGCACTAGATCTGAGGCAAGAATCGATCCCACTGCATGCGAGGGCAACCCGCCAGACTGATCCAGTTTGAATGAAATCTGTCAGCACTTGATTTATGTCTGATTACTGTTAGTTCGTTTTGATGGTACACTGAGAGAAAAAATGAGACAAATTTTACTACATTTTCTACTAAAACGGCAGGATTGGTGAATGTGGTTAGGTTTTTACTACACCAGTGTAGTAATATTTGTTTCTGAAGACTTGGTAAAAACTGCAACCTCGTGTGCTGATTTTTACTACACGAATGTAGCAAAATTGGAACTTTGCTCAAACTAAAAAGAGTTTTTCTTTATGGAAATACTGAGGGGTATGCTTGGCGACGGGGAAGGCGAGGTACAGGATAGATAAGAGAATTATTATTGGTTATACAAAGTGTTGACGACTAGAGGAGGAAAGCTTTGGGATGGAAGAAGAGAAGGGGGCCACGACGATTTTCGTTTTGGACCATCGGATCAACGAAGAACTTGCTTCATTATCTCAGTAGACCTATGCTGACGGACCCGCGCTTGAGCTGTGGAAGATTATTTCGGAACTCGTCTTATATATGTATGAACAGGGCTAGGATCAAGCACTGGCGAGACAGACGATTATTACGAGAACACTCTAGCGGAAGCCTTATGAAACTAGGCCTATGCTCAGTAACTGCTAACGGCCCGTAACAAATAACTATGTCAGAAAATAAGTTTGTCCAATATTAACTATACCATTTTTTGGACGTTTATGCGATATTCATTGAAAGGCATTGAATAGACAATGCTAACATCCAAGCAAATTGAGGTTATGTCACGAGACGCCACTTCTTTCCGAAGCGTAGATGTCGCTGTGTATCACAGCCTACCATAAATTTTACTACACTGTTCTATTACATTTTGAAACACATGTGCTAATTTTTCCTGTTAATGTGGTAGAAAGGAACGCATTTTACCATATCATGCGTCTTTACTAGGCAATGTAGTAATTTTTCCTCCATTATTTTTCTCAGTGTATAAGTGCACCACTGATATGAACGTCTGATTAATTTTTTCTCCATGACGTGCGTATAATTAACTCCTTGATGTTTGTAATACCCACTCTGACGAAAGATATTTTTTATTATAAAAACTTTTACAAAAACTATGATTAACCACGTGGAATAAAGTATATTCAAACGAAAATATAATGGAATAATACTACAAGTATGTGATTCTCAAATGCATGTGAACGTTGGAACAGTTAGGATTCAATTTATAGAAGAATGATTTCGAAATCGTTTGATCATTTCTAAGCGTTTGATCATTTTGCAAAGGAAACAAAATTATACAGTCATATTTATGAAACGATATCAACTGAAAACCATTTACAAATTTACAAAATTTACTATCGTGGAATTTCAAATATTTCCATAAACTACGTTTAGGAATATAAATTAAGTTACGGACGTTTCTTATTGTTGAAAGCAGAGCTTCGACGGGGCCAAGTCACTCTGTGTTTTTAATTAATTGCGCGGAAAGATAACTTAATCGCGCGTCGATTGTTCCGTAATTGGCAGGTCGATGAATTGCCCGAGCTGGATAAACGATCGGTGATAAATTGGTAGACACGGCTCCGAGGTAATACGCTTTAAAGCTACCCTTGTTCAAACTATATTCATAGCTGGTTCTCCGATTAATGCGTTCCGGAGAAGCCATTCCCCGTTTCGTAATGAAATATTTGCCCTCGAGTCGCACGAACCGAAAAAGTACACACCAAATAATGGAATTCATTAAAAATTTTAATTCGTATTTCAGAAAATTTTACGTCTCTGTATCTACAATTGAATTTCCACTTCGCGAGTATATTCCCATTTATTTGATCACGGATATGACTTTGGACCCGTGTTCAAAGAGGTTGCTACGAAAATAATTGTACGGGTCTTTGAAACAAGTAAATGGATTTGTTCCATTTGATAACATGAAAAGTCCTGTAAAATATATATCTGTGGAATAAATTCGTTTAATATTTAACCCTTTTGTTAAAAAGATATTCTGCACGGTCAATATCTCGTGAAACTATACTACATCTCATTACTCATTACATCTAGATATTTCCTAGTTATTTCTTGGAGGCTAGGTATTTCTCGTTTTGCTAAGAACCAGCCTTGAAATTGAATAAAGTAAGAATTCTAAGTGCCTACTTTTTCCAGCTTAGATTTTCTTAGCCTTCCAAGGATAAGGTGCGATTTCCTTCTACGGTTCAGCTGTTAAGAGATTATCGTCACCATCGTTTTTTATGCAAGCCATAGTAATTTCCACAACCAAGCGCTCTATATAATCAAAATAGATCGCGAAAACTTGTTATATCCAGCACTAACCGATTCTGCATGGAGACTCTCATAGCCAGAGTTGAAAAAATGATAGTAGTCTGCTGTATGTGGTTTCAAATTGCCATTTTCCATGGATATTGAATCCATTTGCATAATTAATTTGTTTGACATTATATTGGTTTTCTACGCTTTTGAAATGTAAACGATTTATGAACAGAAATGCAGTACAAGTTCTTTGAATTAGCATCGTGTAAACTTTAATAATAATATTACTTTAGTAATAATGCACCTATTGTCAGTGCACTTAATCTGATTACATTGCCTGTATGTACCACACTGATGTATTTTTACCGAAAATCTCGAAAATAGTCCATTTAAAACCGAAACGACCTTTACTACGCAAGGTAGTTAAGTATGTGAAGAACAGTGTATTTTTGATGTTAACTTCGAATCGTAAAATGGTAAATGACTTTTCGATTTGTCTTATTACGTAGAATTAGCATGTTCCGACAAGCTGCTTAGTTTTTGGATACCCCGTACTATATCTGCTAAATCCAATTTTATACGTTATACAGGGTGAGTCACGTAAAACAGAACACCTGAATATTTCAGTATGTGTTGAAAAGAGGCAAACATATAAGAGGGAAAACTTATACTCTTCAATATGTGAGCTACTTTTAGCCGTAATAACAATCGCAACTCCATTTAAGAACTCATTATATTAGTTAAAGAACTGAAATTTGTTATGTCTCCGAATATTTTTGCAAATTCAAAATAAATTTCTGTAGGGTTTATTTTATTTATTTATTTACGGGTACGGACCCTTTAGTATCAAGTACATACAATAAAATGTTTACATTAAATAAGTAGATGAGAGGAACAAATTGAAGAAAAACTAAAAAGAAGAAAAGAGTAATGTATACAAGAAAATAACTAAGTTGATAATTACACTTACAATTAGTTTATCTGCGCATAGTTTTGCAGGGCTCTGAACGAGGTTACTTTGAACGAGGATACTGAACCGTGAAAAAAGTAAACATTGCCACTTATGATGTTGGCCACTTCGCATAATCTGATAACGCAACTTCGTTTGCCTACGTTAGACCGATATAGATCTATATAAAAAGGATATTGGCCTCTCCAGGGTCTCTGCAGGACATAAGACTTCACTAATTCTAGTGCTTTAGAACAATCTATATTACAATTTAAGAGCCGAAAGAGGAATGTCAAGTCAGCCGCAATTCTAGGCTGCATAAGAATTCCCATATTTAGAGCCCAGAGTCTAGATTCGAGACCAGTAAGGATATCCTCAAGGTATGTGAACATTTCAAAGTTAGTTTATTTACCTTAAAGGCAACATACAGTTACAAAAATTGATGGGGAGAAAACAATAAATACCATAAAAAAATTGATATTGAATTTGTCTAACAGGGTAGTAAAACAGCATTAATTATTATCAAAATATAATTTTTATTCATTTTGGAGAATTAATTCAAATTTCTTAAAAGATGTTGTTGAACATTATAATTATTGAACCAATTATTAAGCTTTTATGATAAAATTGTTAAATTATTTCTTTAACTTAAATTTATAAACTATACCAATATTTTTACAAAATAAAAGTTTATTTTCTTTTAATATTTCTTTTAATATTTAAACAACACTATCTATTATGGAAGATCGAAGCAAGTTGACTAACTTTTAATAGGTGTAATTTTTTTTCTAAACTACTCTACTGGTGCATAGAGTATCCATATATTTGAATACATATCGAAATATACGAATGTACGTGTATTGTGCGAGTGCATATACAGGGAGTCAAAAAATGTTGCAGATTCTTGAGAGAAAAAAGAATTATACTATTAAGGAATATTAAAGTATACAAAAAAATCAATTAACATTTAACCAGGAAACATTTAAAATGGTGTAAACAAATGTTGTTTCGTGGAATCTGTTTACATAACTGGATTCCTTATAACAAAAAAACAAAAGCCTGTCTCACGTGAGGGTCTTTTGCTACTATCGACACGCTCTCGCTAAATGAGACAGACACGTTGCAGTCAGTACCGTAGCCACTCCAAAGAAGTCATTTATCTCGTACTGGAATTAATGACACACAAGGCCACGCGAAACTACAATAATTTTCTTCAAAATTTAACTAAACAAAACATTTAAATAAGTTAACAAAATAAAAAAAATTTTAACTAAGAGTGTATCTGCAAGAGGATTCGTTTTTTAACGATCTGAGCAGAAACTTACGTTTTATCAACTTTCACTTGCTGTTAGTCATCTACGCGTCTCCTGGATACCTAACAGTGCATGACGTTGCTAATGCCCAAAGTCTAGAAATCAGAGGAAGCGATAATCAAGTAAAAGTAGAAGAAGGCAGTAAAATGATCTGATGCGCGGAGCAGTTTACTCTGATTTGGAACGGAATTTAAATTAACTTCGTTTGTGATTCAGTATACGCCTTTAAAAACACTTTATGCAAAATAATATCGTAACTAGTGAACACACCACAACTACAAATAATTATCCATATTCTTAAACACATAGTTATAAATGTATTTCCATAATTCATACGTGCTAGCCTTTGTTACGTTAATAATAAAATTATTATTGTACATATCAAATGCGTCCACTTTGACGTACACCAAACGAAAATCAAAATACAAGAGTGCGTCCATCCTATTTAATTAAAAACGCATATAAATCCCGGCAAAGGAAACATAAAGTTAAAATCCGTTCACGTTTTCCCATCGAGCTGATTTAAATTTCAGCAGAGCAATGTTGCACTGTAACAATGCGAGAAAAATGTCTCTCCGAAGAATGCAGCCAGAGAAAAACCAGAGACAGGAGGGGTAGCGTCGCGGAATGGGGTCTTTGCGAAGACTTTGGACCACCTCCCGCCGTAAAAATTCATTAATTACAAACGTCGCCCTTACGTTTCGTTCGCGTTTAATTATCTACGGGACGTTCGTTTCGTACCTTTATTTAACGGAGCCGGTCATTATCGACGCCCGAAAAATCGGCTCCTATAGGAACGGAGATTCGTTCGAGGATTAAAAACAAGGATAAGAAATTATCCAGATGCCAGCTCAGTATTCGACGTGAACGGATGGGCTACTCGGAGAAGAACAGCAGCCCCGCGGCGGAAATTTTCGAAGGTGGAAAAACCGGGCTCTGGGGAAAAGTAACGCATGGATGCGGAATCCCTTGAGGCGACGAAGACGAATGGAAAAAGGGTGGGAAGCGATTCGTGGAACGGGAACGACAGAAGACTTCCTGCTCTTTTCGTTTCACCGCTATTTCTGTGGTAGTCCAGCAACTAGGGTTAAGATAAACAACCTTCAGTGGATGAGCTTGAATAGCGGTGTTACGTGGGTTACCTAAAATCAGGAAATTAGTATAACGCTACCTTCCCTTTCTTGGTTTCCTCCTTGTATAAACAGCAATGTCGAAGTTTCCTCGTCAAAGCGATAACGGCGCTAGACCTATCATTCCGAGACGTCATCAGAAACCCGGACATCCGAGATATTAACAGGACTTCCGGGGCGAGACCAACGATATCGAGCCGCTTTATCCTACAAGCGCCTTGTTGGACGACGAATCAACAACGACGACTTCTCGTTTCGCCTTTTATCAGCGCTATAACCGCGTGAGACGACAGTATTATCTCCAAGCGGGCGTAAAAGCGCACATTTCGCGGGCTTAGTGAGACCGAACAAAGAACTAGGTAAGCCCGTTTGATCGTCTTTGGTTTGTTTCTTAACTGCAAGAACCTAGCGGGTTTCTAGCGTGTCGAACATGGATCCTCGGTCTCGAAACTCCCTGAAGTGGGCTACGTGGTTATGTCGAAGCTCGAGCCGGCATCTTACCCCCTCGAGATCCAGCTATTATCTGCCTTGCGATTATTAATTTCCACCTACAATGCCGGGTGGAGGATCTGTCGTGTGTCGGTGGTTCTGGTTTCCTGCGAATCCTCCAGGAACACGAGTTCAAGACCTCTTAATTGTTGTCGTATTCCTCCCTTGCCCTTCGCCGTTCCCGCATCCCCTTCAAGTGGTTAGCTTCTCGTGCATATTATTGAGTTCGAGTACGCCTGCATGATGATCGACGATTATGGCCTCTGCGTGGAGCAATTGTTCCGGATATGGGATTCATTGCTTTCAGCGATTGACAATTCGGACGGAATCTCGAGTTCCAGGCAGCGAGTTTGCAGAAACGAATTGCGTGAAAGAAAACACGCCCACTAATAGGAACGATGGGATTCCGAGGTTTCCTGTAATTTACAATTTTCGTATTACGCAGCTCACACGATGAAAAAATGTAGAGTGGCGGACGCAAAGTACAGCGAACCGCAGAGGAGAGGTTTCTGTGGTGACGAAGAAATTCCTGTAAAATAAAAGTACTGCTGACAAGTCTAGGGGAAGATATGAAGAAATTGATTGCAAGCATCCACGGACACCTTCCGTGGCTCGATGGAACGAACCAGAACGGTGCCTTCAATTTTTGAACGACGATTTATCGTGGCCGTTCGAGAAAATTGAACACGAACCCAGGAATCTATAATCTGCGATAGAGAAATGGAGGCGCCACAGATAATAATCTACGGCCATCTTTATGTTCCCTATCAATAATGCTTTTTGGAGTGTATTCGTTCCAGGGCTAATAGAAAAGCGTAGGCGTCTCATTGACTCGTGAGTTATGGTTGCAGCCGACTTCCGGCTGGATCGAATCTTCCGGATTGCTTCAGATTGCTTTGCGGTGATAGTGAACTTTGACCAGTGACACAGATTTGTACCTTTTGAGATAACAAATTTAAGGAACGTGCTCTTCGTATCCTATCTTATTATCTAAATTTATAGCTTTATTTAAACCTACAAGTAAAAATAAGAGGAATATAATATGTTTGCATGCATGACAGCATGCAATCAGACAATTATGCCTCCTACTTAATATATGTACCTTACTTTACTAATAACCACAATTTTATACAAATTAACCAAATCTATGACTTTGAGAAAAGTCATTTTGAAAGGTTAAAGCATTTATTTATTTGTTTACCATAAACGCTTTTTGGTTTATATAGCATACAATAGTATACCATGTAGCAATCAATAGTGTACATTTACTTGGTAGTTTAATAATACTAGTATAAATTGTCTAATATTTTATATTTTAGTAATAATAACGTTTTCATTGCACAAAGTAAGAAAAAGTGTATAGGCAAGAAAGAAAGAAAGCAAAAAAGCAAAACGTTATGGGTGTGCAAGAGGTAAGATTCTTACACCCTCGTTCATAAATATATGGATACCTCGTTAAATGTAACAATTATTATAAAAAGAAGTTATACAATCGTTAATGAATTTGACTAACAAGGAGACCCTACAGTGTGTACTCCTTGGATTTTAATGAAATTTTAGTGAATGAATCTAGAGGATATATGATGACATTCTGTAGAATATTTTGCGCCAATGCGCATTTTTTATAAACAATTAAAATATGAAGTTCAAAAGGCCGTAAGTTTAATATCAGAACAACGATATCTGATAAATTATCAGTGATAACTCACTAGGAGAAACACATGACTCCTAAGCCAAAGGGTTCCGAGTTCAAAATCCTGTTGTGTGTTACAGGTTCATTTTTTTCAAACTTTTTGTATAGAATTGTTTTAATTTCTTCACTTTTATTCTGTATGTATTAGAGTTGCTTATAAATATATAACTATTTATATACATTTGTGAAAAGGTATATCAACGCCTAAATTTAATATCGAATCTATTTTACATTCCTTACAATCACATTCACTTTCTTTAAATTAATTTATATTCTTTGGGTCACTTATAGAAACATTTATTTCGGTTTTTACATATATTTCTTACATTATACATCTAGATTACATATCACGGTTACTCGAAATCAAACTCGCTTCACATATATCTTCCAACCTTTACAAAATTTAAACTATACGAATGTAATTATTTACAAAATAACGCAAGTAGCTTTAGAATCATTAACATATTTATTGTATTAGGATTTACATTGCATACTACTCTAT
This sequence comes from Perdita meconis, assembly GCA_030770465.2. Lineage (NCBI taxonomy): Eukaryota > Metazoa > Arthropoda > Insecta > Hymenoptera > Andrenidae > Perdita > Perdita meconis. Next base: position 5,269,435 of record JASKOS020000015.1, on the reverse strand, counting down.
GAATTGTAACTGTAACTTCACGTTGCGAGTCACCGGGGCCCACTTAGGCCCAGAGAGGCCTGGGCCTGCGCAGTCACTGGCTTTAAAGGGGATGAAGCAGTGTTACGTCGGCATTTTACGAAATGTAAAACCGCGTGTAACTAATAAACTAACCATTTCCGAGAATACTACATAAGAACTTTTCTTATTATTTTCGTGTCTAGTATCTGTATCTCGGAGATTTCCCACGAATTGCGAAACACCCTGTATGTAAAAAAAATATAAATCACAAATGTGGAACAACATTTTCTAATATTTGGTTAAACGTAGTTCAAGTAAATTCAGTTCATTTGGAGCCACAAGTTGAAAAAATGAATCGTTTATCCGTCTAGACGAATATTGTATTTTATATTCAAGAGTTATAATTCATTTGTGATGTTGTTAAATCAGTCGCAGACCTCACTGCAGATACGATCGAATGAAATTGAATTGACCAAAATTCGTCGATATTTCTCCCATTCTCGTAATTGACATGTAGCGTCATGAGTAATAACACAAATTTCACTTTATGCTCGTCCTGCCAATGAACAATCATTTTCAAACTGAGAGATCATTGGTATGATTTCAGTGGGAATGCTTTAATTGATAAGTGTCGTTAGTCAAACATTTTGAATGATGAAATTACCATGAAAATATGGAATATTAAGAATCATTTATTATTTTAAAGTGATTTTAAAGTTATTTTATATAGTCTTAAATTGGTTGCTTTATAAACTTTTTTACAAATTGAAATGCAAAAATTTGTACTTTCTGATGCTGAGAAAATAAGTTTACTTCGCTTGTTGATAGAATGTACAAAGTGTAGCAATTAAAATGTTGTATGGACTTTGTTTGTTTTTAAATTAAATAATTCAAAGGAGTTAATGTTTCATTGTGCAACCAATTTTTTTTTGGGGGGGGGCAGGGATAAAGGGGGAATCTAACATTCTCTTAAACGGAAAGTGATGATTTTTCGTCATTGCGATAACTCTCATTAAACTAAATAACATTTGCCTGAACCATTTTTTTTATCGTGCACAGTTACAGAGTTACAGCGACATCGAAACGAAAATACGTACGTATGTAGATACTGCTTGTGCATCGGTGATACTTTTGTACCGTCCCGATGCGTGTATTTTATTGAAATCACGATTACAAGGATACGTAGGACACGCGTGGCGTGTTTTCTTTTTCCTTTAAATAATTTATTCAACAATACTTAACCTAATCTTACAATAATCTTACACTCCTTTATGGGTAAATAACGCAGTTGAATTCTCCTTGGTTGATAACGCTGAATTAATGTGTCCATTAACTTGATTACCATTCATTCGTTGATGATAATATTTGGTATTGACTCAATTGGCACTGACTTAATTTAGCGCTGACTCAACTGGTACAGGTTTGAGTTAGCACTGACTTGACTTGGCACTGATTCAATTGGTAACAGGTTTGCACTTGAGTAATATCACAGAGGTTTGTATTTGCTTGACGAGTGTGTCTCGTTGGGAGGAACACCTTCACGGCAGTGAGAGTATGGTGGTGTTCAGTGTTAGGAATGTTCAAGGAGCTAGTTAAAGCTGCCTCGATTTGGAGGATTTCCAGGAGCTGGTTAAAGCTGCCTAGGAGGATGATCAAGGATTTGACTAAAGCTGCCTCGATCTGGAGGATTCCCAGGAGCTGGTTAAAGCTGCCTAGGAAAAGGTTGATGTATAGAAATCAGAGCTATCTAATGTCGGTAAGGCAGGATGCTGTTTTATCTAACGAGTACTCTTGAACATTCTTTTGAGGTTATGAGATATGAGGACTGCACCAGGAGCTGGTTAAAGCTGCATAGGTTAGGGAGGTTAGGAACTAGAATTGGAGCCTTCTTATCGTTAACCCTTGAGTCGCGCACTGGTTGCTGTCGTAAATCAGAATGAATCCTTCCTCGCTGGTGAGCCTCTACTGATACCCAGATTTTACACAATGTTGAGCCAGATGGTGCAATAGTTAGTGGCGCAGGAGTCCGGGGACCTTTGATGAGTACGCTCGTACTGTTGAGTCCAGGAAATGGCGTCGGCCCAGGTTTTTCACTCTTCTGGTGTCTTCAAAATGTCGACGCTCGATGTTAATTATTAATAGTACATATATTTATCGCATACTTATTAAACTAAATGCAGGATTAATTAAACACTATTATTCGTTATAGCCTTAACCTATTTCAATATCATCAGATGTTCGACAGAGTTCAAGGACATAATTTTTAACATTTACAATAATACTATTGTAGGATAAGATATATATATATATTTATTAATAATAAGTATATTGAACAATTGATTGACCGCACTCGCCATTTATTATAAACTGACTGTCCTCTCGTTCGCAAAAACATTCATACATGCACTCTCTCTCACACCCTTCACGTTTGTCGGCGCTCTGGCTGTTTCGCCTGCGCGCTGCCCACGGTCTATCATCTTACACTATTTTGATGCTTTCCGTTTTTTTCACTTTCTGATCGACTTCCTGACGTTTCCCTTCAGAACAAATTTTTTTCTTTAACTCTATAATTATGCATAAAATAAAAATGGGTCAAGAAAAATCTGATAACCGACAAGAGATTACCTCCCATTTGAAGGAATTTTGGGATCCCCCCTCCCCTTGAAGTTGTCCCCAAAACTACTAAAAAAACAAATTATGTGAAAAATACAATAATGTTTACAAAATGAATTTTGATTTTGGATTAGCAATCAATTTTTTAATATTTCAAAATCATTTCGAGATTCATCATAGAATTGAGATTTGAGGATTTTCAATGTTTTTTGGGTAGACAAAATTTGGATGCCACTTTCGAAATGTGTTTGACATCGTTATCCTTTTGGAAGATAAACGACTGCCAATACATTTTTTTAGCTGGCTGTAATAAATTACTTTTTAAAATATTGAAATAGTCAATACCAGTCATTTTCTCATCAATTCTGGCTAGATTATCGAGCAGCCGTCGTGTTTAATGATTGATGGAACATTTTAAAACAGTTGTTATTTTTTCTGTTCTTTTGCATTTATTAATTAAATTCTTAAGTCGTTTTTTCATATGATACTTCCTCAATATGTTAATGACTGTTAATATACTATTCAGCGGCCACCAGATGTTTCTTATGAGTTTTAATATTTAAAAAAAGTTACTTTTTAATTATGTGATTTCTTAAACCGTTTTCATTCAGCATCTTTCCTACTGCCCTGTTAGTATTCAAGGTGTAACAAAAATGTCGCAGTCCTTGAAAGGGGTGATTCTTGAGGTGATTTTAAAAGGAGTATGAGAATATGGGAGTATCATCTGGTCCCCTTACTTCATTTCTCACAGTTACTATATTGAAAAGGTGCAGCACAGATTTTTTAGACTTGCCGCAAAAAATATGGGCTGCCCCTTATCGTTTGATTCTCATAATTATGACCCTGTGCTTTGTTCCTTGAATCTTAAAAATTTGAGCAACAGGAGAATCATCTCTGATGTCTTATTTGTGTGTAAGATACTCAGGGTTGATATACAATGCCCCTCTATCATTGGTCTCCTTAATTTAAAGGTTCCCACTAGAAACTTGAGAAACCATACACTATTTTTCATTCCTACTCATCCCACATTATATGCACAGCATAGCTGTCTAAACCATATACATAGTTAGTCTAGCAAATTCTGTCAGTCAAAGGGTCGACCTGTTCAATCCGTCCCTTGATTCAATACGGCGCTATCTACAACGTATTCTATAATGTTATTCTTATGTTTTTTATTTTTATTATTTCTACTATTTTTATTATTTTATTATTGTATTCTTTATTCTTCCCTCGATGTACCAAAGGATTCTCCCTATTAAGGATTAAATAAATAAATGAATAAAGAACTTTTTCCTTAGTGAAAATGTTAGATAAGGCTTGGTTAACGAGTTGTTAACGTAAAACAGCGACCCATCAGACAGCGAGTACAATGGGCGAATCTTGACACAGGCGATGAAGGGCCAATGCTACACGTATTTGTAGTTAGCGTCGAAATTCGTCCACTACACTCGCTCTCTAATTGGTTAATATTTCTTTGTTAATAAACTCATTAACAAAGCTCCACCTAACATTTTCACTAAGGAAAAAGTTGTTGACGTGACAAAATATTGTTTCATTTCTCAAATTGAGAATTGATTGTATGTAAATTAATAAGCTAAAAAAACAAATTCTCAAATTATCACTTTATCATCCCTTATCGATGTCTTTCTCGACCACATTTGACTAAATTATTATTGACTTTTTAACTCAAAACTAAATAATCGGAATTTCATATATTTTTGAAATTCCTTTAGATTTGAATTCTATATTTTTGAAATACAGGGTGTCCCAAACTTGACGCGGGAGTCGGAAATGGGAAATTCCTGGGGTGATTCTAAATAACATTTTCCGTTGCAGAAATGTTATCCGAAGCTTGGTTAACGAGTTTTTAACGAAAAACACCGACCAATCAGAGAGCGAGCACAGCGGGTCAATGATAGCGCAGCCGATAGAGGACCAATACTACTCAGAACTGGGGCGCGCGCTGGAATTCATCCACTGTATTCATGCTTCTATTGGTCGGTGTTTTTTGTTAATAACTCATTAACAAAGCTTCTGAGGACATTTTTGCAAAGGAAAAAGTTGTTTAGAATCACCCCAGGAATCTCCCATTTCCGGCTCCCGCGTCAAGTTTGGGACACCCTGTATAACAACGTATTACGTATTATTTTTATTCTTATCTGTTTGTATAATTACAATATTAGTAGAATATAATTGAGCTAAAGGCTACTTTTGTTCGTTGTTCGTGCCAAACTACATATTACTAAATATTACTACATATTATTAAATGTAACAACATGCTTTTAAACTGCTAGAAAGATACAAAATTGTCGAGAAACATTTAATACCATTGGATTTCATTTACTTGGACTTCCAAATTTGAAATTTTAATATGAACACGAAAAAAGCGCAAAGCCAGAAATTCATAAGCAAATATTATGTAAAAGTGATGGGAGCATATTGTAAATAAGAACGAGCAAACTTCGTCTCTACCACAGGCTCTCATAAACTCTCGCAGAATGTTAGAAGAATCTCTTTACGGACCGAGTAATTATAATCTCCGTTATAATATTTCCGTCAAACTTTTGCATGCCGAAAATTCTTCTCCGTTCATTCAGCGAGACCTTCCCGGCCACACTTTCATTTTGAAAACTCTCTTATAAGACTACAAGAACGATGGCGAATTCAATTTAGAAATTTCTTGCATGCAGAAGAACTTAAGTAACTAAAATTTCTTATAAAATATTTGCTTTTATAGGAGAAAGCTTGGATAATCCTGCAAGAAGAAACTTTGCAGATCAAAATGAACGTGAAATATTCTCTCACATTCGTGACGATTTATGCATGAAGTGTTTAAGTTTCCAGAATTTGTATTATCAATTTTTCTTTATAGTACTCGTAAATGTAATCATATGAGTGCTTTCTTAATTAAATCTAAATTGTCAAATATAATGCAGAGATGGATTTTACATGTGATGAATTAGTTAGTTATTCTTCAGTCTACTTTTTGAGAACAATCCACATCTATCTTTCCTTTTATTCGGCTAATTCAGACTCTATTATTGCTAAATTACATTTGCGATGCACCATGATGTACCATGAAAATCTTGTAACCAGTTCGGGGAATGGGATTTAGTGCCGACTCAGTCGGTCACCAGGGTTCATACCAATAAACGAGACCGTCGATTTAGATCTAAATCTTATCATACTCTTTATTATTCTTAACTACTAAAAGGAACGGTACATCTTAATACTAGAGACGGCCGGTCGAAACAGCTCACACGCTTCACGGTTTACACGGAAATACACCAAGCTTAAAATCTACGGACGGAACGGCTTAGATACGCAAAGTACCGAAAACCCGGAACGCAACTTATACCTAACGCGACTTAAAATCTAACGCAACTTAATTCTACGGGAGCGCTACTCGCTCGACGGCGCGGGTTAGGCAACGCAGTGCCTCGGCGGCGCGGTTTGGTCACTCGGGTGGCCCGCTCCATGGCGCGGTTAGCTCGACGGCACGGTGAGCTCGACGCGGTTCCCGACGGGACATCGGGAGAACGGGAGGGTAGAGAGCCCTCGGTCTGGAGACCTTATCGGTCATCCGTACGATGGGGCATCAGGGTGGCCTTTATGTGAGACAGCATCGGTTAGAACAACCCGAGCATCTGTCTCGCAGCCTAAGGATGCCGTTCTCCGCAGCGAGGCTGGGAAGTGGCACGGATGCGGCGCTTTCCGCGGGACTCGGGATTTACCGGAGTTACTCGTGCACCCAAGGAGGTAGCGGAGAGGCTCGTGCTCTAGGAAGCGTCATTGCTAACTGAGCTAGAGAATCGTTTACGAGTCGGTTTGGCTCCCTGACCGGTTCGATCGTATCGTCTCCGCCGATTGAGCCTCGCTACGCTCCTTACATTTGCGGATCGCGCATCTTCTCCCGCGAGAAACCGCGAGACATTCGCGGCCGCCTCGCGGTCGCGATATCAATCATGTCTCGCGAGTAGAGCGTCGCGGGGGGTTGCCAGGCGCAAGGTGCGCTCCCGCGGAGTGGGACCGCGTCAAGCGATCGCGGCGGTGGGGGTTCGCGTAGCGTGCTACGCGGTCCGCTGGCGGCTCGAAAGGGAGGTGGGGAGGTGAGTCACTTCGTTACAATCTATTTCAAGTTTCCTTTTTCTGTACGTAAGTCTATTATCATAATTTATTTGCACATCGACTATCTGCAATCTCACCGATTAAAGGACGATTTATCTCATCATATTTCTTAGTGCCTAAATCGGACGGTCCATTTTACTTAAACTTAAAAAGATTCAATGAGTTTGTGGAGAAAGTATATTTTAAAATGGAAGACCTTAGAACAGTAAACAAAATTAACATCATCAAACAGTTTCATGTGTAATATTGATTTTAAGGACGCTTATTTTTGAATAACAATCAGCGTTGCCAGATTGCTGCTTTCGTAAATCGGGATAAAGACTGATGAAGTCCAGAAAAAGCGGGATTTTAATAGCAAAATCGGAACATGCGAAAAAATACAAATAAATACAAAATATATTTTTATTTTCAAACTTTATAATAACTATATTTATAATTATTATTAATGATTATTATAATTTTTATTTATATTTATTAGATAATTTTAACTGAGTAAGGATATCTTTCTTTTCCTTTATATAGGGTGGTCCACGCAACTTGTGCACCTCTATAACTTCCAAAATATGCGTTGCACGAAAAAATTTTGTATACAAAAGTTACATGGTTTAAAGGATTACATTATTTAGTGCATTATTTTTTTTATAGGTGGAGGCATTTCGGAGATTTGAAGGTCAACTTTGTTTTTTTAAATACAATACTATACTTTTTATATAAAAATTTGGAAGAATATCGAATTCTGAGTAAAAAAGTATTGACCTTTATTAGCCCTAAACCTAATAGCTATTTCCCTTTATTTATTGAAAATTTTCTTCACGTGATATCAAGGTTAAGGTTGAATTGAAAAAAAATCGGAATTTTCAACGTCCCGCCAGGGACATTGATTCTTGCCTGTAAAATCGGGACGTTTCGCGAAAATCCGGACGTCTGGCAACGCTGATAACGATTCACAGAAGTAGCAGAAAATGTTTGAAATTTTTATTTTCAGGAGCAATTTATTCGAATTCGCTTATTAACCGTTCGGTTTAGACACTAATCCATATGTTTCTACGAAAGTTATGAGACCGGTTACACAATTACGTGAAAATGGGCCGTTTCACAGTGTATTTGGATAATTCGTATATAGGTAACGATAGACGAGAGTGCTTAAAAAAATGTTAGAAAAAGCCTAGATACGCTGAGTTTTATCATCAATAGAAAAAGCAGTTGCCTTGTTCCAAGTGTACGACGTAAATACTTAGGTTTTGTCACTGATTCTGTAAAGAGCTCTATACACTGGCGAACCCTATACACGGCTCTGTCGAGCGGCTCGCCGAGCCGTTACACAAACGCATTTACACCAAAGAGGAGATATAATAAGAGGCGACACTCCGGGCGGCGCCTTTGAAGTCCTTCATTTACCCTGTCCCTTTAAATTGGCTATGGTGCAAGGCGGACTATTTGAATCAATTGAACGCATAATCTCTTTTTTTTCTACATCTGATTATGATACTTTTTAAATCTTATTTAGGGCATTTTTAAATATGTATTTCTAAGCGTAAACATGTTAATGTTAGTTGATAAATGCATAAATAATACATTACAAGCATGTTAGAAATGCATATAATACAAATACACAAAAATACATAGTATGAATAAATTAAAACAACATTTATTAGAAATAAATTACGATACATTTATAACACATTAAGTACAAAAATATGTTGTGAATACAGGGTGTCCCAGAATAAGTGTAAGCCCCGGAAAGGGGTGATTCCTGGGGTGATTCTAAGCAACTTTTCCCTTAGCGAAAATTTCCTCCGCGGCTTTGTTAACGAGTTATCAACGAAAAACACTGACCAATGAGAGAGCGTAGATAGCGAGCGCTCGGCTGACCAGCGACGGTGCACAAGCTACGCGAAGCGTTTACTACTCGCCGTGCTCGAGGCTTGAACAAGAAACTCAAGATCTTTACGCTATTGCCTAATTTCTCCTAAACTATTGGATGAAAAATTATGAAAAATGTCAGGGACACGTTAGCTATCGTCCATTCCACTTTTTGGAACTCATTGCAATTAAAAGCCCTGAAATACAACGCTGTAAAAAAATTAAAAATTAAAAAAAGAAAAAAGAAGCATGTATTCTCTGATGATTCTCTGCTTCTAGAATTAATATGCAGAAAATACGTTTGAAATATTCCATAGTTTCCATTTTCTTAAAAAATAAATAAATTAACATAACAATATTAAAAGTGAGATTCCATAAATGGAGAATATATTTAGAAGGTTTAGAAGTATAGAAAATACATGGCGTTTGAATATTTCAACTTTATCGAAATTTGCCGATCATTGCCGAACGGCCCTTTAAATTGGCTGTGTACTTTCATCTCTTTCTAAATCCGGAGTGTCACCTCGTATTATATCTACTCTTTGTCTACACATTAGTACAGATGAAAAGTGAAGATGTGTAGATGCATGTATGTGATGGCTCTGTCAGGCTTGGCCGAGCCACTCGCTAGTGTATGGCGCTCTTTACATTTATGATGGAATTAACAGAGGAAAAGCGGGCAAAGCTTGATGGTTAAGTAGCCGAATATAGTGAGGTGGTGAGCGGCGAGGATAGCGGCGCGGACAAAAGAAAATAAAGGACACAAAGATAAGGTGTTCTTTACTGTCCTGTTACCTGGCGCTATCCTCGCCACTCGGCGCCTCGCTGAATATTGTAAATTATTAGAACATGAAAGCCACATTACCTCATTGCTCAACTAAAATGATTATGATGGAGTAATAAAATTGACAAGAATTAAAAAATAGAATTATCTTGGTGGGAGAAAAATCTCAAAAGCAGATGCAAACTAATTAGACGTTTCCATTGCGTTCAAGAAATTCTTTCAAATGCGTTACTTTCTGGTTAGGGAGCTTTCTGTGATAAGGAAAGTACGTATGGTTTTTGATCAGCAAGCGAGAGAAAGTTTACCATAAACCATTTAGAGTAATTAGCAGTATTTTTGGTTTAAAATGTTTTGCAAAGAATTTAAAAAATTGTGAGCTTCTGTTCAGACTAGATAACACGACAGCGGTAGCATATATAAATAGAATGGGAGGCATCCAATATCCTAATTTGAATAAAATAAGTAGAGATATTTGGCAATGGTGCGACGAACGAAATATTTGAATTTTCACCCCATATATTGCATCCCGAGAAAACGTGAAAGCAGACAAGGAGTCAAGAGAAATTTCTGATACGGGGTGGAAACTTTCAAATTGTGCATTCAATTCAATTGTAGAAAGTTTAGGACAAGCGAAAATAGATTTGTTTGCAGCTAGAAATAACAAAAATGTGAAGTAGTTCATGCCTGGAAAAGAGACCCAGAATGTTTTGCAGTAGATGCGTTTACGATATTTTGGTCTGGATGGTTTCTTTATACTTTTCCGTCTTTTCATTAATATTACGTACATTATAAAAAATAAGATAAGATAAAGCATGTGGTATTTTGATAGTACCCTAGTACTCTTTGGCCTACGCAATTATGATTTCTAATTTTTATGGAAATGTTAGCTCAGAATCCTATAGAGTTCAAATCGTTACCTCAATTATTAATATGTACTTCTAGGTCGAATCACCACCATCCGCTAGTTGAGAACTTAATGTTAATTGCTGGGGAATTATCAGGTAAGCTTACATAAATGAAGATTTATCTCCAGCGGCGGTAGAAATCGTATTATTTTAATAAAACATTTAATTACACAATTAATAAAACATTGTTAAGCAAAATATTACACGATTTTTTTCTTCGAGATTCTTTTTAAGATTATTTTCTTGCTTGTAACATTGTTCCTTTACGCATAACCTTTTTCCTAATTATAGTGTGTACAGAAAAGTAAAGCATGGTGTACCGAAACTTTTTGGAGCCACCGTATACTTTACATCCCCAACTTTGAGTGCACTTTTCACACCCTAGATATAAATGAGAATCGATAAGAATAACACATAAGGAACACTTTTCTCAAAACTATCTTCTCCTATAAATCTATTAAAATCGATGATTATCATCTGAAAAAACTTCCTGGTTAGAGAATTAACTAACGATTGGTGAATACTAATTTTGAATACTAATCTCAAGTGTTCAATGACTGGACAATTCACCCCAATCATTCAATATTCCAAAACATAGATTACCTATTTCAATCGTAAAATCAGGTTACCGATAATTTCAAAAATTCGACAGACAATATAATTTCAAAGAAACCAATCATCGTACTTCCAATAGCGAGCGATGTGTCGCGAAACAATTTTTCGCTGTGCGCCAGTAGATTGAAACTTTTCCTCCACCAACGGCTTGAAGTACAGCTTCCGCTCAAGTACAAACGCGATGGAATAGCTCCTCCAGGGAGCCGGGGCTGTCATTAACGGGATTTGAGCTTCCTTTTTTCCTCCGCTCTACAAGAGAACCCCTTCAGCTCGAATGGCTTCGAAACTGTCGATTCAGGTGGGCTTATCGGGGCAATTAAACTTCTTCCGCTTGCGGAACCACGAGATCTCGGCGTGAATATAGACCGCAACGTTTCTGCCGACAGGAATCCTGATTCCCTGAGACTTCTTACCTCCTGGACCGACCGTCATCGAGAGTGGTTCGATACCCCCTGAGTAAATAGACGATCAACCATCGGACACGAATGGGACTTGATTCGATTCCGCGCGATCGGTCTGACTAATTGTGAACCGTTCCCGGCTAACATGCATGCAGGTAAATTAATTATCAGATCTAGACCGCGCACGATCGTTGGTCTAATGTGGTATGCGGCGAAATCGACCAGTGGAAATTCCTAACGGGCACGCGTAAATAGACACCGAAATTGTATTCGGTCAGAATTTTTTAGCGTCCCGCCAACGAGATTGAAAACATTTAACCGTACCGGATTATTTGCCTCGGAATCGCAACAGCCGGCGCCCGTTCCGCGGGTCGATGCTCAGTGTTTCGAAAAAGGGACGTGTAAAATTTGTATGCAACTGACAGAGGCGCGTCGGGGTGCCGAGGAAACGGCAGCGACAATTAACGGATAAAAATTCCGACGGTGAAATCGCGCGATCCCAGAACGACGTTGAGCCTTCGGCGAAATTAAAACCATTCCCAGACGCAAAATATGTATTTCGGAGTTGCTGAGACAGACGGAATCTTCACCCAGATTCCCGCGGCGCGCATCAGCAACGAAACGGAAGCCGCTTTCACGGGGGTCTGCAGCGGGACACGATATCCAGTGTATGATAAACGTTCCCGTGATCTTTATTGTTTCCTCTGCACGACTCGTCTTCCTTCTGTTCTCATCCGCGCAACGAAAGCGAGGTCATCGCATGCAACGAACAAAAAGGATCCGCGGAGACGTGCGGATGCAGGAAGGAGAGGGACGAGTGGTTGGGGGGCGAAAGTTGCCTCCAGCGATGCAGAATGGGGGAGGCTCGGGGGGTAAGGCTAGACGGAGGATGAGAAGAAATCGCATATTCAATCGTGGACGAAAAGAATGTCTTTTGTCGGCAGGGCCGCCGTGCAACTCCGCCAGTAGATTCACATGCCGTTTGAATAACAGCGCAACCCTCCGCAGCTCTGCCCCCTTCCAACCCCCACTCCCTTCCCCTGTCTTTTCCCTGGTATCTCAGTAACACGTAGCCCGTTGCGCTCTTCTTTCTCTTATTGTTAGCCCGTTTCTCCTTCTCCTAGATAGCTGCTTGTCTGCTTCCTCGCTGCTGCGTCTGACTGCCTAAATCGTACCGTTTATCGAAGATCTAGGTGGTAGATCTCTCGCCATTCACGTGTCGCTTTTGTTTCTGTGACACGTCTTCGCGTCCGGTTAGCTCCTTAGTTTGCTCCTGTTTCGTAACGTATGATTCATTTTTTTAAAGAAATTTTTAATTGTAATATTCGTGCTTCTGAAAAGTTAAAACAGCAGGGTAGAACAGTCTGTCGTAGCTTGCTTTTGTTCTATTAATTTTTTATGGGCAACAAATATTTGTTCAGTTATGCTTTCAATTAGGTCAGAAACATGGTCTTATTTGATGTAATGAAATTATTTAACCGTAGGTGTCAACTTTACGTACGAATGTTGCAAAATTATGAAAGAATCAATATTTTAGGTTTTAGAAGATATAAAGCCAGCTACAGACATTCCGGTAATTCTGCACAGGCGCAACTGTGTCATTTGATTCAAACGCATATGTGATTATTTCCCTTAAATAAAATGTCTTTCTTTGTATTTAAGTGGTCAGTTACTGTTTCCCTTAGATATAGATCATGAGCAATTCATTTCGATGACTGCTTTAAAATGATGGGATGGAAACAATGTTCCGATATCTTAAAATACAGTTTTCAAAAAGTGTTAACAGTCATAAAGAAAATTCGGAACTGATCGACACTTAAAGCGAAGAATGTATACCCACTGAATAAAAAGTACAGGAAAGAGCATTCAATAGAAAAAGTGAAGCCAGAAGCGAACAGACTATGACGCGAGAATTGGCACGAAATTGAAATATCGAACTTAGAAACATATGAATTGATAGAATGAAAATTGGCTTTAAAGGTATCATATACAGCAAATCAATCTTTTTTAAAATGCTGCAAACATATTGTGTCCACGGTCCAAGAACTGTGTCCAAGTTATCGAACACAGAGGCTAGATGGTTTCAACACCCATTCATAAATTTCCGGCTTATGCTCCATCATGTACTTTTTATTCATTGGTGTATACTTATTATGTTTAAAACAACGATAGATAGATAGAGCGGAAGCTCCCAGAAAAAACCTATGTATAAAAGTGTTTCTCGTTTTTCAGTGCCGCAAGCACCTCTGAAGGAAATTATTCATCCGTCTCCTTGAACCCACAAAACGAAATCTATCCCCACCATAGCCCTTCAATTCGCGGTTTGCTTCACAATAAACTCAATGACTTCATTTTTTTTCTGGAACCGAAATTTTATGTTCGGGGTTCGAACTTGAAATTTCCCTCCAGAATGCAGAGTTGATGAATTTGAAATATTAATTTATATACATATGTTACATAATAGTAAACTAGGAAAAATATAAGATACAAATGAAAGTTAGCATATTTATATTTATTTAAAAAATTAACATATAGTGAGTGTCGTTTGAGCATATGGGCCTATAGCCGCTCAGCCGTACCTGGGTGTCTGGCACCTACACCGGCGATAGAAAGAAGTAGAGCCACTTTCTAGAGTCCCCGGGCTTCGAGTTGGGGCTCTTCCAAATCATGGGTATTCGAAATACACCGTAATGTTAGGAGCAGTCTAGCGATTGGGATGCTCGATATAAGTAACCAGGTACTCCGTGTGTGCGGGCACCCCAATCCATGAATTTCTTACATGTGGCATTGTAAGGACTGTTATTGTTGGGACGTCTGTTAGCGATTCGGACCATGGCATCTCGGTCCGGTCAGGAAAACGTCTGTCCCGTTTGGTTGTGGGCTCTTTGCGGGGCCGGTTCCGCCCCCCCCTCCCACCACGTCAAGGTGGCCCACGTTGGGGGGGGGGGGGAATTAACATACAGTTTTGACTCGAAATACGGTGGGGTACTGGGACCGGGAGCATCCTTATTTCGAGTCAGGTACTACGTTTCGGCCGGTTTGATCTTCGCCACGTAACTTGATACGGTTGAGGTAGCGGCAAAGGGATTGTCGAACTCGCGCTGGCGAACAAGCCATAAATTTCACCCGGCTCGTCGCGGTTTCGTTTGACGAAAGACGGAATACAAAAAAGGCGCTTGTCGGCGGCGTGAGCCCCCTCGCCGCTACCTCAACCATATCGAGCTACGCGGCGACTACAAAGCAAGCGGTGGGGATACGAAGATTCTTATTTCGAGTCAAGCCCAGGCACCCTGTTTCGAGTCAAGACTGTACATGCATACATAGATAACAGTGTGACGCGCTTTTCGTCCCCGAGCCGTGAATCGAGGCCGGAAGCACGCCGCAAGCCCTTGCCGATCTCTCCACGCCTTTTCGAGAACCGAGGAAGGTTCTCGAGCGCCAGGTATCCGAAGATACCGGCGTGGAGAGAGGCAACTCGCGAAGGTCTTCGGACCGGCTAGCTCGTGCGAATCCGCGGAGAGACGGGCGTGGGTGGAACGAGGGATCAGGATCCGCAGAATTTAGCTCCCACGGCGGAAGGCGAATAAATCAGAGACACGTGTTCGTAACAAAAAGGGTGAATCTATTGAGGCCTCGAGAAAATTAAACGTAACAGAGAAGTGTGCACACCTTGGCGTCGGTCGCCACGCGGCGGGATCGTCTCGCCGGATATTTTACAGACTCGCGAATCTTTGAATCACGCCTCGATACCCGGAATCTCCCGTTTGCGCGACCACCGAAAAGCCCCGACGACGCAGCGACTCGATAACCTCTGTTCCTCTCCCCTCCCCCTCGGAGAGCGCACTCTTGTGACGCGACCAAATGTCACGTCACAACCCCACTCTCCCTGGGGGTGGGACCGGAAAAGGACACGGCACATCCCCCCCCGCCGCTCTTCCCGGGTCATCCGGCTCGCTGCGCACCCCCGAGTGACCTACTTGGTTCGATGTGCCCCCTGTGTCCCCGCGGTGCAACGACCTTGGACAGTTTCGCAATCTAACTGTCCATTCTCCCCCCCCGTTGCAGCGCGGGGCACAGGAAAGGCCCGAAACAACCATTTTACATCTCCCATCACCATGAGACATAAAAAATAAAAAAAAGATGGAAAGAAAACTACCCCACACAAATAAATCACTCTCGTCTTACCGGCTTTCGGCGGTCGTCGCGCGTCTCGGTACGTCCCGCAAATCATTATCGAAGTATTACCATTTCCTTCATGCGTCGTGTCCAGGCGCTTGTGCTGGACGGCTGTGGCTCGGTGTCGTTACTCTGATCTTTTCGTGTGCAACGTGACGACCAAGGGTTTCTTCTGAAGTTCACAAAGGCCGGCGTCGTTTAGAGGGACGAATGGTGCGCGGTGTTATATGCGAGTCGGAATTAGGCCCAGTGTAGGTCCCCTCTGCGATGAATGCTCTCGAAATTGTACAATTATTATCTTTAAGACAGGGTTCACTCGCTCGTGGTTCCCTTACACTGTGGCGGCCCTCCGATAACCGTTACAAAACCGAATTTTTCTTTGCTATTAGCGAATGACCAACATTTCTGCGCATTATTTTACCACGAGGCCCAGAGCGTTCAGTGCGTCGATTCCCAGAATAAATGGCACTACGATATTATTTAATATCCGAGCCGGTATCACGCACGTTTTCGTTTGGAGACGGATTTCGATTTCCATTCGACCTTCACTTCGTTCCGCGCTCCCATTCGCCGACACGATCTATCGCGGCTCGGTACCCTCCTCCCTCTTGGATACTCTGTTCGCTTCCGCCCACCCGCGATCCACGAAACAGGATGAGGCTCCCGAGTCCACCAAAGCTTGAATCCGGACACTCTCTACCTCGATATTTAAAAATAATAGCGCCGTCGCCCCCCCTGCTCCCGCTGCGGTTTCGATATCCCAGTTATTATTGTTGTCAGTGTCGCTGCCGAGATCCCGCGTGTTTATAAAGCAGGCTTCTATTATCTCCTCGAGAACCGATTCTGCCTGCTCGATCGGCTCTACTTTTGGTTTCCCGAGTCGCTACACTGACACAAGGCTGTTCTCACGCCTCGTTGACCACAGCGAGCGCAGCGCGGGTTATATTGTTCTGCGCAACCTTTCGCGTAATGTCCAAATTTCAGGCAGTTAAAACATTGTATTTCGTGTGCCTGTGGTCTCGGTTTTATTTGCTCCCCCCGGCCCGCGAAACGCGATGTGGATGGCTCCGGTGGTAACATTCGCGGCGCTCGTCTCTCGTTACCCCCTCTTTCCGTCGCCTCGGTACTCATCGCGGCGAACATGGTTGACGAGAAACGCGGCCCGTGGTACGCGAATTGCGGAAGGAACGAATCCTCTGGTAGAGGGGGTGCGCGGTATTTCGCGCCGCGCGGCCCCTCTACGCGAGCAGCTAGTGACTCTAGGGTTTTCCTGTCCGTCGCGTCCTCTTCCGGGATTTTCGCGCGTATGTGGGGAAGCAAGTTCGCGTGCGCGCACGACGCCTGTTCTTCGGGTGTCCATGGCGGATCTATTCGCGACAAAATTTCCTGTACGCACGCGAAGTAGTCCGCGATCGATTCCTCCTCCCCATGCGCGCGATTTACCGCTTCCTGCACGATCGCGAATCGGTAATTATGGTGGCCGAACCGTTTTCTCCACACCGTTTTAAATTCACTCCACGACCGCCAATCAGAACGGTGGGTTTTGTACCACACCTTCGCGATACCCGAAAGGAAATAAGGGAGGCAACAAAATAGTTCGTTTCCCGGAATTGGGTGTATTATTCTACCTTCCTCTATTTTATCGAGAACTTCTTCCGAATTTTCCGATTTGTCGCCCGAGAATTTAATTTGCCAATTTTTCATTATCGTATATGCGTGACCGGCGGGAGTGCGCGCGAACCAAGGCAGCGGATTCACGAATCCCCCCCTGTACACGCTCGGTTCATCATCCGTCTCCACGTGCGTTACCTCGGGGTTTGGAGAGTGCGGCGATTGCCTCTCGTCCTCGTCCGGCCTGAGCCGTTGCTCGTTCGTGCCGGGCGAGGTCGGGGTTCCGGGAGTCGACGCTTCACCACGCTCATACCTTGCATGCTGTTGTACTCGTGTGCGCTGTTCGTCGGTCGTCCCTCTTATCGATAGCCCATTCGCCAGTAAATAGCGCAGAATGTCCGTTTTTTCCATCGCCGCCACCTCGGGGTCCAACGCCGACGCCATCCTTTACCCTTGGCCTTTTGCACTCACTTTGTCGTTTTTCCGTCAGCCACAGTCCGTTCACAGCACTCGCGATTTCCTTGACGCCCGTTATAACTTTCGGTAACCCTCGATACCCTTCGCGCGGAACGTAAACACGACGCTCGGATGACAACACGGACGACCTTCGCGCGGTACTGCGCACTTCTCGTTCGAATTTCTCTAACGGCCACGTGTTCTGAATCGATTTTACACTCGAGATCCTTGTAATTTTTACAACGCCCTGACGAACCCTGAACCTCGTTCTTTTCCTAAGATCTTATTTTGCCGTTGGGCGCCAATTTGTGACGCGCTTTTCGTCCCCGAGCCGTGAATCGAGGCCGGAAGCACGCCGCAAGCCCTTGCCGATCTCTCCACGCCTTTTCGAGAACCGAGGAAGGTTCTCGAGCGCCAGGTATCCGAAGATACCGGCGTGGAGAGAGGCAACTCGCGAAGGTCTTCGGACCGGCTAGCTCGTGCGAATCCGCGGAGAGACGGGCGTGGGTGGAACGAGGGATCAGGATCCGCAGAATTTAGCTCCCACGGCGGAAGGCGAATAAATCAGAGACACGTGTTCGTAACAAAAAGGGTGAATCTATTGAGGCCTCGAGAAAATTAAACGTAACAGAGAAGTGTGCACACCTTGGCGTCGGTCGCCACGCGGCGGGATCGTCTCGCCGGATATTTTACAGACTCGCGAATCTTTGAATCACGCCTCGATACCCGGAATCTCCCGTTTGCGCGACCACCGAAAAGCCCCGACGACGCAGCGACTCGATAACCTCTGTTCCTCTCCCCTCCCCCTCGGAGAGCGCACTCTTGTGACGCGACCAAATGTCACGTCACAACAGATAAACTCTTTCGGATAAAGATATACAGGGTGTGCCAAACTCGACGCTGGAGTCAGAAATGGGAGATTCCTGGGGTAATTCTAAACAACTTTTTCCTTTGCAAAATGTTACCCGAAGCTTTGTTAAGGAGTTATTAACGAAAAACACCGACCAATCAGAGAGCGAGTGTAGCGGATTAATGATGGCGCTGACGATGGCGGGCCAATACTACTCAAAGTTGGGGCACGCACTGAAATTCATCCACTGTATCCGTGCTTCTATTGGTCAGTGTTTTTTGTTAATAACTCATTAACAAAACTTCAGAGGACATTTTTGCAAAAGAAAAAGTTGTTTTGAATCACCTCAGAATCTCTCATTTCCGACTCCCGCGTCGGGTTTGGGGCACCCTGTATACGCACGTAGAATAATATTTACAAAAAGTTCTTGTATTTCTTGTTTTTATGCCTAAAAACTTCAACATGTTCAAATTTCACCAAAATCCGAATAGTACAATCAGTGCCGTTGATTCTTGCTGCTAGGGAAAAATGGGACGAGAAAAAGTGCCCATTCCCACTAATATACAGGGTGATTCTCTCGCCAGTGGACTCAAAGGCGATGCCGCCGCCTAAACGTAAACACGAAAACCCTGATTTCAAGAAGTCGATATCGATCTTGAGACGGCTGTGTGCGTACGTGTGTGTACTGAAAACGAGAGTCTCAGAATTGGAATGCCCAAGAAAACATAATAAATTGTCTCTTAATCGATATATGAGTATATAAGAACCGGCACTGCCTTTGAGTCCACTGACGGGAGAATCACCCTGTATACATAAAAAATATATACAGGGTGTCTCAAACAAAGTGTAAGAGCTGAAAGGACAAATAATAAAGACTAAACAACTTTTTCCTTAGTAAAAATATTCGTTGCGATTTTGTTAAAGAGTTATTAACGAAAAACACGGACCAATCGGGGAGCGAGTACAGCGGATTAATGATGAAGCGGACGATGGCGGGCTAATACTACTCACCGCAGGAGCCCGCGCTAAAATTGATCCACTGTATTCGTGCGTCTTTTGGTCCGCGTTTTTCGTTAATAACTCGTTAACAAATACCCACTTAACATTTTCGCTAAGGAAAAAGTTGTTTAAAATCACTTCAGGAATCACTCCTTTCAAGGAACTGCAACATTTTTGTTACACCTTGTATTGTATTTTATATGTATATTTCAGAGGGGAAATGGCATGTTTCCTTATCATATTTTTCCCTAGTGGCAAGAATCAATGGCACTTAGCGTACTCCAAAAAGTGTCTGATTTCGCAGGGAACTTCCTTTGTGCATTTACATTTGTTTCAAACTTCGCACTTCATGTAACCTTGTAACTATAATAATATTGTTGGCACGCACAAAATAAGTATGAGAAAGGAAATAGAACACATCATTTGTGTGAGTTCTTACCCTTCGGACCAGGCAAACGGTGCCACAAAAGGAAGCTACAGAACCTTTTGCTCTATCTAATCCTCTTTGGTTTAAGGTACCTATACGGGACTGTTACACTTTCATAAGGCTACCGTATTTTATAATAGAGAAGTAATACCTGCATTAAACATCTCATAGTTCCAACTTCAGATTGGTTCGTTTGATTTCAACTTACAATTACAAAATACGTACATTCGACGATAAAAGTTCTACTTCTGCAAAATATCACGACCCACATAGCACTCAACATTTTAATTTACCTCTCAGCTAAAGTCACTTGCTATAAGTTACACCAATTTGTACCAATGAACCCATTGTGTTGGAAGACAAGCAAATTATATTCCGAAATAATGTTTCTGTAGTACTACAATCAATTTGTGAATACATTTTAGACATTTATCGACACACTCTTGTAGTATAACTATCCCTTCTAATATAACGAGGGAGCATCGTATAATTCTGCCATCGTCTCCCTAACGTTAGACCTCAATAGTCCGAGCAAAGAGCAAACCTGAAAGCTGCAAGACGATAGACGGGATGAATGAGTGGACATTTTTCGTGTGACTGTCGCTCTCCGTGTACAGAGCAATTAGAGCCACGCCACGAGGTATAAGCGACGCGCACAAAATTCAATTTCGCATGGTAGACACAAAGGCGTGACAGAACACGGTAGAATTTATCGCCGTGGTTCGGCACTCTGTGTATTTCGCGTCCTCGCATGAATTAACATTATAATAAGCTAACGTAAATTCGTTTCGACAAATGCGCAGGAATAATCGCTTGCACGTTTAATTGGTATTTCGCATTGATTATTGCGGACCATCGTCGTAGCGAGCCTGTATGCATTTACCTGGCAAACAGGCAGTCATTTACACCTCTGCGCACAATCCATAAATTTCATCTACGACACCTAGTTTGATCTCGGAAACCTAATCGTCGCGTCGTTGAAGAACGTCAACCCACTTAAACTCGAAGACGATAATGCAATTAAGCAAGGAAAAACAATTTTTCTTTATCAATTGACGTAAACCTGCCTAGATCGTATTCATTAAAAACAAATGATTACTTCATGAAAAATAACAGCAATAATGAGACAAACTTAGTGGTGATGAACTATTTATTAACAGAATAAACAGTTTAATAAATTAAAACAATAAGAAATAATAAATTTCTATTCATAAAAACAGATTATTTTTAGTATGGAAGTATAAGTTAGAATTAATGTTTCCAAATCGTACCGTATTTACACTAATTCAATTTGAGTTCAAATTTGCAGCGCAAAAATACAAAGTACTGCCCGTTAACATAAAAACAAGAAATAAATTTTGAGAATAGGCATAGTTTCACATAGAAAACCGTTTCACTGCTTCTCCCACAAAGTAATTGCATTAAATTCTTAAAAATCATGGGAAAATTTTTATGAAAAGTGAACAATGAGTGAATGATTCGGTTTCTTAAGAGCATATCGTTGTAGCATTGTAGTTCATGGCATTGTGTACCTTTCTTAAAATATTATAAATTACAATTATTTTTAACGCTTACATTTTATACAAATCGATTGTACAGCAGTCGTTATATGAAACATGAATAATAATTTATA
Organism: Perdita meconis; assembly: GCA_030770465.2. Classification (NCBI taxonomy): domain Eukaryota; kingdom Metazoa; phylum Arthropoda; class Insecta; order Hymenoptera; family Andrenidae; genus Perdita; species Perdita meconis. The sequence continues at coordinate 5,247,974 of JASKOS020000015.1, read as the reverse complement.
ATTGTTGCGAATAAAACTTAAATCGAAAGAAAAATATTTAACATATTCATTGATGTCGTTTATGTAAAATATTTCATATGCAATATGGGAAATCCGCATTCTAGCCATTACAATATACCGAGTTTGGTGTAATCTATAAACGACTTTATCATCCTTATTGCTACTCAATTATACCCACGATGTCTCGTGCAATAATGTTCTAATTTGCTACAAACCTATCAAATGAGAAATTTACATAATAGTTTTCGCCTGCATATGAATAGCGTCAGGATGTGTACGTTTATGTAGCAACAAAATTTATGTGAAATATTGTAAAAGTTATACACAAGCCGGTCAAGTTTTCTTATCCGGAAGTTCAAACGCAACTCTTAAATTAAATCAAAATTGAGTTGTTAAAATTTATGTCGAGATTTTAAATATTAATCCCATTTCACCAATATATATGTAGATGCATTTATAATAACTGTACCTATTTTCATTCATCTCTACACTCTAGACCAGCCATACTCAACCTGCGGCCCGCGGGCCGTATGTGGCCCGGCAAGCTTTCTTGCGCTGCCCGATATAGTTACACTTATTATAAGGTACTTTTTTAAGTATATAGAAATTTAGATTTTTTTAATTTTGAGATGTGCGGTAACAGACGGTCGCTTGTTTTTTTTATTTGCGTAATATCGGCGATGTTCGGCGATGCGTGACCATTTAGTTTCCTATAATTTCGAGTGCCAGCTACACGGAACGAATATATCAAATTTATGATTGTTTTGAAACATATTATTTTAAGTCAAGTTATAACTTAATTGCCCGCAATGGCAGGAGTATCTTCAAAATGCAAACAAAAAATATCCGACGAACACAGAGTGTTTCAAGGCAATTGGGAAAAAGAATATTTTGTTGTGCCAAACAAACACGGTATGGTAACTTGTTTGATTTGTCGTGAAAGTATTATATTAAAAAATATAACATTCTTCGGCATTATACAGGGTGAGCCAGAAAGATGTACGATTTTAAAAACGCCACTATATCTGAACGGCACATGACAGCGAGGCGCGAGTAGTGGGGATAAGTAGCTTGGTTCTTGGAAATTTAGTCGCAATGGAGCGTTTCACGGATGAGCAGCGTGCGTTCTGCGTGAAAAATTATTACAAAAATGGCGATTCGTGCACTGTTGTGCGACGTTTATTTCGCTCCGAATACAGATTACATGATTTAAATCAGTGTCCCAGTGAAAGTGTGATCAGGTCGTGGGTCAGGAAGTTCGAGGCTACGGGTTCCACACTCAATCAGAAGCCTCCGGGACGCCCAAGGTCAACACGCACAGAGAATACAGTTAGCGAAGTTAGCACTTCCGTGCAACGCGATCCCGGATTATCAACTCGCAAGAGGTCAGCTGAGCTTGCCATATCAAGAACATCTTTGCGGCGTATTTTGGTAAAAGATTTAAAATTGCACCCGTATAAAGTTCAATTAGTGCAGGAATTGAATCCCAATGATCCTAACTTACGCCAGGTTTTTGTCCAAACAATGTTGGAGCGCCTTCAAAGTTTGAACAATATTCTTTTTTCTGACGAGGCTCATTTTCACCTAAATGGGCACGTCAATAAACAGGATTGTCGTTATTGGGCCCCACACAATCCTAAATCAAAACACGAAAAGCCCCTGCATTCGCCCAAAATTACAGTTTGGGTGGCTATTTCAGCACAAGGAATCATCGGTCCCTATTTCTTTGAGAATGAGCAAGGCCAGACTGTAACAGTAAATTCTGAACGCTACACAACAATGTTACGAAATTTTTTCTTCCCACAACTGCATGAATTTGAAGCATTTAATACGCGGACGTGGTTTCAACAAGATGGCGCGACATGCCATACGTCTAACGAGTCATTGGCAGTCGTAAACGAGATGTTTGAAGGAAAACTGATATCGCGCCGAGGAGATATTCCTTGGCCTCCCAGGAGTCCAGACCTGACCCCCTGTGATTTTTTTCTCTGGGGATACTTGAAGAGTTGCGTTTACACCAATAAGCCAACCACGCTAGCCCAACTGAAGAGGAATATTCGTGAGGAAATGACTGCTATTCCACGTGCAATGTGCCAGCGAGTTTTCACAAATTTAAAGTCCAGATTTGAAGAGTGTTTGCGTCAAGAAGGCGCACATCTGGATGATGTTATCTTTAAAAAATAAATTGCCTGTTTGTTTACTTCAATTTAAATATATATTAGTTATGATACTGCTGTTTTTTTATGAATTTCTCATATCCACTCAACTTAATGGCCCACCCTGTACCACGAAACACAAATCATTTAATGATACATTTACTTACGGGTCTTTAATAAGATGCAAAAAATTGAATGTCTTTAAGAAGTCATTGCTACAGTAATAAAATGTCAGTGGCCATATCGCAAGATGCAATGGTGACAAAAGCATCATATGAAATTTGTTATACATATACTTGGTAAACATATTAAACCATTTACTGAGGCAGAAGTTGACTCTGCGTAGAGTTTTCTGTTTAATAACCCATAAATAAAGCCTCAGTTAACATTTTCGCCAAGAAAAAAGTTGTTTCAAATCACCCTTGAATCACCTTCTTCAAGAAACTACAAGATTTTTGGTACACCCTGTATTATGAGGTACGATGTATTATGTTGCGGCCCGCGTAACGTAGCAGATGTATGTATGTGGCCCGAGAAAAGAAAAGGTTGAGTATGGCTGCTCTAGACTCTAGACAGAAAATTGAAATACTCAAACACTTGAATATTATTCGAATTTCCAGATATTTGAATATTCGAATACTGTTAAAGAATGTGAGTTTTCGAATATTATATACAGGGTGTTTTTCTACAGGTGGGAGAAAACATAAGGTGTGATTCTAGACGTCAATATAAGAGGAAAATCGAGAGTAACGAAACGGTAACGGCTTTGTTTTTTAGTTATTAGCATTTTAAAAAGTGGGTGAAAAACGCCTGAAACATGGCAATCCCTATGGCATTTGTCAAAATTTACGGAATATTTAGAGTGTGTAGAGCTGTCTGCATGAAACGAAGATGTGTATGTAACATAAACCACAGCTGTTTTCGCGGATCGATATATTGATTATTTCAAAGAAGGACCGAATGAATGTAAGTTGAGTGAGAGGGCCCGTGTTTTGAATTAGGGATGCCATAAGGATTGCCATATTTCAGGCACTTTTCACCCACTTTTTAAAATACTAATAACTAAAAAATAAAGCTGCTACCGTCATTTCGTTACCCTTGATTTTCCTCTTATATTTACGTCTAGAATCACACCTTACAGTTTCTCCCACCTGTAGAAAAACACCCTGTATCTTAGTGCTTGAATACTATTAAAAAATTTGAATATTACTTAAATGGTATTGAAACAGTGTGCAATGTATTTGAATATTATTTAGATATTTGTGTACTTGCCGAGTATTCACTGTATTTAACTACTAATTATTATACAGATTTAGGTGCTCAAATAGTATCCAGTATACTTGAGTTTAGTATATCTGAGTACTGTTCAAGGTTGGGCAACATTTCATTTCAAATTTTATAACAAATAATCATTTGAAATAAAGAGTTATTTCAAACATTTTATTATTTTCATTTCAGAAATAACCTAAGAAAATCAATCTTATTTTGCGTTCAATTCAAATACATTATTTTAGTATGTTGTTTTATTTGAATAATTTATTATTTCAGTTACTTTAGTGACATAAAGTAAATAGTAATTTGTCATAAGAGGTTATTGAACTAAATTAATTATTGAACATAGAAGAATGTGGGAATTCCTAATTCAAATAGTTCAACCGCATTTTCCTTAAAAAATGTTTTTGCTATAAATAGTTTCATTAGAAGAACGTCCATATTTTAATAAATCTACCATCGCAACAAGGTAGTAAAGTTGCATCTACTGTACAGATGTCTCCTGCTGAGGAGATATCTACGTGATACTAGATAATGCATCAATGCTATAAAGATTTACCGAATGTCCCTTCTGGACAAATTGTAAAGTACAAAGGAGTTATTTAAAAAAGACCTTCGCAACAAAGGAAAACTGCCTTAACGCAGTTTTTGTATGTAAAGCTTTCAATAATGTGTATCCAGAATTTATATGCGTAAAACATTATACGAAAATTCGTATTTCTAACGTGGTTGTCGATGTTAATACATGTAATATACATAGAATCAAAGAGTATTTGTGAAATTATTTGAATAAATATTTGATCTAATAAAAAATGAAACCTAAGAAAAATGAATAACCATGACCAACACATGATTACTTCAGTAGCCAGATAAAATAATATATTAGCTTAACGATTATTTTTCAAAAATGTGTGTAGATTATGCCCAAGCCTGGTACTGTTTACATTCCAACAAACGTTCAAGTACTCAAGGAGTACTTAAATACTCATTTTCAAATACTTATAAAGTATTTTAACATTATTTGAATACTCATATATTTGAATAGTGTTTCAATACTTGACAATCGTATACGAGTTTTTATATGGTAGTATTGGAATATTATTGAAAAACTAAACATTTGGCTGGAATCTACATATCAAGAATTTGAATATTCAAATATACGGAGTAACATTCGTGTTATATTAACAGCATGTTTGCATCAATAATCTGTTCGAATATTCAAACGCATAAAATTTTGCAACTCTGCTCCTGACGTATTTAACTTGATTCCATATCATTCAGAATCGGTACAGGGACCATTAATTTCCCCGTTAATATTCTTCTGAGTCCTTAAGGGGGTAGTCACAGTGGTAATTGCAGGCTGATGAGTTTACCGGAAAAATTGGCCAAAATGTGGGTTTACGCGAATCCACTTTTCGTCTTTACATGTGAATATTTTGAGTTGGGAAAGGGCTTATTCGAATGAGGAAGCTTGTACCTAACGCGCTCTTGTCTTGACTTTGCTCAAAACACTCTTTTAAATACCAAAAAATGCCTAAGTTCCATGACTGTGTTTTGTCAATTTTTCCCCTACCTTTCAACACTCATATTTCCGAATATCTACAAAATTACATTAATTGACGACCAGAACGCTTTAGATACAAGCTTCCCCATTCGAATGAGCCTTTTTCCAGCTCAAAATCTTCTCATATAAAGACTAAAAGTCGATGCGCGTAAACCCACATTTTGACCAATTTTGCCGGTAAGGTCACCAGTCTGCAATTACCACTGTGACTACCCCCTTAATCGCGATTGTTAAGTGGAACAGCGCTCGAATTTCCGCGTAACTAACCGAGAATAAAATCAAGAGGGCAACGCCAGCGACCACTAAGGGGTAGGGAAGGAGATGGGAGACAAGTGCATCCGGCTGCCCTTCGTGGCCAGCAAGAACACGCGACTACTTTTCTTCTCGAAACTTTTCGGGGGGTGGACGTGCAACGCGGTGGTCCTCCACCGCCTAATATCAGTTTGCTTCTTCCTCGTTTCCTTTGAATTTTCTCAGTTCCCTCCTGCTCTAGGCCGTGTTGCACGTCCCAGAGACTGATGACTGTAAGTGAACTTCCAAGAGACGCGGAGGCACGGCTGAAGTATTTCACTTCGCTTTCAGAGCCATTTGTCTTTCGGAGTTTGAAATTCCTGACGTGTCGTAGAATGACAAGAATTTTATTGTGCGTATCTAAGTATCGTTTCCCCTCCTCCCCTCACACCCTTTCGTCGTCCAGTCTACTTGCAATATCACTCCGTTAATAGCGTTTACTGTTTCGCCTTACCGTCTATTCTTTGGACGCTGTCACGAAGCGTCTAACGTAACTAGCTCGCACGACCGTCTTAATTGCGCAATCACGGGTGTTTGTGACCAAATGAGAGACACCCAAATTTCGGGAATTTGCATATAGATTGCGACTTAACCGTTTCTCGCAGCACTGGAAAATTTCTGAGACCCCACTGAAGCTTCCACTATTCACTCAGCGTAGCGTCCGACGGTGGACTTCGAAGAGCTTTTCGACGGGCGATTCTCCTACATCTTTTGAACTTTCAGAAAACATTGATTTCCTACGACCTTTACAAAAGATGCCGAACTCGCAAGAAGTGCTGGGTAATGAACGGTTTGCGTTAGATGTCAAATTCTATGTTTTGCTTCGGTTTTCTTTATTGTGAACTGTCATGCTGGGTGTTTCTCTCGCCTTCAGAGTAAACTTTCACGGTGAGAAATAGGGTTAACTACAACGATTTATGACAGTAGTATGTTTTGTAATGAGTTATTACAATGATGATTACAAATAATGACACTGAAAACTTCAAATGTGATAAATTTCGGATTACATTGCTACAGTTATTATGAATGCTATACTCCGGGACAAACAGGTAACAAACCTTGTATTTTTATACTTTGTGTTGTAGCCTGCATGAAATATATTTTCTTTTACTCAGGGCATAGGGTAACTGTCCTTATTAGTCTGCTGTTAAACAAGCACGTTCTCTTTATGAAGTAAATATTAAATTATCTAGTTTCAAATTCATTTGTTAAAAATTTATATTGATTCTTTGATTCTTTTCTTTTTAGTAAAAACATTTTTATAAGATAAAGTATATTATGTTTTCATAGGGTTTTCATTAAAATTGGAGATGAAGCTATTGTTCCTATTTGTGAGCCTTTTCGATAGGCATTGAATATATTACTGTGCCCCCAATTTGCGTGCCTGTCCCAAATTGTGAGTCCCCAATTTGTGTGCCCCCCAATTCGCGTGCTTGCCTATAATTATTGATTAAAATTTAATTTTAAGCATGGTACGTATTTTATAAACCTTATATTTTCGAAATATCAATGTATTTACAATCACTCTGAAATTCTCCGTACCCTTACCTACTGCACTTTTGCTTCAGAAATTAGGATAAATGAGGTTTTTAACAGTAAATAGATGTACATAAATACGGACAAGTCATAAAATTCGAACCTATTTTTAGAAACGCTTTTAAAACTGTTAAAAGTTTTAAAAGTGCCCCGGATACTGCTTTTTCATAGTATCGAACCGTTTTCTTCTGTAATTAACGTTTCAATTGTCGTAGATCATATTAATAGTTCCATTTATTTACTTACAAATAGTGACCATTGTTACGTACCCGGTGCCGATAAGGCCCATACGGAATACGCAACTGAGAACGAGAGAGAAAAATTGATGGGATCGTACACGGAGTACGACGAAAGCGAGATGTGTGTTTCGTCTTAGGATCGCCAGCTACACTCATCAGTAGGGCTACGACTGACGACCTCTGCCCCAGACGCATGGGAACTAATGTTCGGAACTTGTATTTATACAAGCAAGTCCTTGATTCACCACTTGCGAGAAACATTGAAGAGACTTGAGATTTCTTGAGTGTCCGAACGCCTAGCGGTAGACCCCCAAACTACCGCCAGTCATGGCAGTCGGAGCGACTATGTCACGTAACAACCATCCTTAACATTTTGGTTAAGAAAATTCGATAACGCTGCTGAAATCATGACACGAATTTTTAAAAAATATTAATGTGTGTTCTATGAATATATAGGGTGTCCCAAACTCGACGCGGGGGCCGAAAATGGGAGATTCCTGAGGTGATTCTAAACAACTTTTTCCTTTGCAAAAATGTTAACCGAAACTTTGTTAACGAGTTATTAACAAAAAACATCGGCCAATCAGAGAGCGAGTACAGCGGATTAATGATGGCACGGACGATGGCAGGCCAATACTACTCAAAGCTGGAGCGCACGCTGAAATTCATCCACTGCATTCGTGTTTTTATTGGCGGGTATTTTTTGTTAATAACTCGTTAACAAAGCTTCGGAGGACATTTTTGCAAAGGAAAAAGTTGTTTAGAATCACCCCAGGAATCTCCCATTTCCGGCTCCCGCGTCGAGTTTTGGACACCATGTATATTCATAGCCTAACTTTCATAAAAAAAAAAAAACAAATACTTTATCTACTAATTTTCACCCGTTTTTCTCTGAAACTTATTTAAATATAAAGACACATTAATAGGAACAATTACCCTATCTGTTTGTACCACATACTAAATAATGTACACAACGTTCAGTTTGACAGAGTTTTACGATAGTATAGTATAAAAATATTACGGTTCGCAAGCAGAATGAAATGACAACACAAGTGGCAAATTTACGCTTTTCAATTACATTCAAGCTATTAAGCTACGAACATTGATCTTAAAGCATAATTAATAAAGTGCATAATATTACTTCTGTTTCGTGGCAAATATAGCAAAAATTATGAATCGAAGTAGGAAAGTATTAATGTATTTATTGAAAAATTCAGAAAACTATTGAAAAAGAAGAGTACTGAGCATTAGCAAAGTCTAATTACTTAGAAGGAAACAACATTGAATATTAAACGGGTAGGTAAACCCTCGAAAACCCGAAAGCAGACTTTCTTTCATATACAAATTGCAACGTGACAAATAAGAGCCGGTGCACACGAGCGTTGAAATCGACGTCCATCGCTGCGTACGTCGTAGGATAACATGTGACAGACGTAGCGATGGGCGTAGGATAGCATGCGACAGACGTAGCGATGGTCGTAGCATAACATGCAATAGAAGAGTATACACACATACACATAAATCGGATATATGTATTGTTAAATAACAAAATACACATACGTCCTGTTTGCGTTTCAGAAGGGGACGCAGACATGACGCTAACGCAAATTTGACGTTAACTCTTTTGTGTCTTTTTCATTGAATAATACATATATCCGATTTATGTGTATATGTATATGTATACTGATACATTGACGCGACTGCAAAATGATGCGTGGCGCTCGTTTGCACCGACCTTAACGGTAGAGTGAACTTTTTGATAATTATATACATTAGAGGAGCCACCTTCGATTTCAATGACCTTGAAATATTCTGGACAACTTTTCTCTATAGATATACCAGGCGGTCTCTTTTAGTTTTCGAGATATTCGCAAAAAAGTTTTCAATATTGAAAAGAGTGATCGGAATATGTCTGGGTTGGATTTCTTAGCGGGAAGGGGTTTGGCGAGTGGCGAAACCCCCCCACTAATTGGAAAGTAAGGGTTCAACTTTAAAAATACTGTCTACGCTCGGTGGTCTGCCATGGAAAAGGGGTACGTCATATTCTTTGTGCGCGAAGCGCGTCACGGACAACCCAGTGACGTGGTGTACTTTCAATATACTTAAATTAGTCGTTTTGCGGTGGCGCACTCCGCGCACAAAAAATATGATATCCTCCTTTTTCATAGTAGACCACCGAGGGTAGACAGTATTTTCAAAATTGAACACTTACTTTCCGAGTAGGCTCTGCCCCCGGCCCCAGTGTGCGTGGGGGCTGAGCCCCACACCCCTCTCTTAGAGAGTTCCAACTCATTAAAGTTGTCCTAAGTCGTCTATCTAACCCAGATCTATTCCGATCACTCTTTTCAATATTGAAAACTTTTTTGCGAATATCTCGAAAACTAAAAGAGGCCGCCTGGTATATGATAGGGAAAAGTTGTCCAGAATGACAACCTTGACAACATATTTCAAGTGTAATCTCGTTAATTATAACTAAATTTATGTCGTGTTTGGTCTTTTTATTATCGGAAGAACATAAGGAACCGATTGACATCACGTTCGTTAAGACCCGATGACAATTGCGTTCATGTTGCACCGAGCACCTAGAATGGCTAGTTCTGTCCTTGTTTTCAGCGGTGCTTTGTGATCTCGAGCGTCAAGCCCATAAAAACCAGTCAAACGTAAAATCGGAGGTGCGAGATACAATTCCTACCGCCTTATAAACCTGACGTTCCGAACCCGACGTTTCTCAGCCTAAAGGCCGCTGCACACATATCCGTTTCGTGTCCATCCTTATCTGGCAACATCGTGTGAGTAAAGAAGAGAACAGATTTTCCCTCTCCTTTGCTCACACGGCCTCACCGGCTCCGGAAGGACACGGACGGCTATGTGAAAATGCAGCCTTAGGCTGCGGTTATACTGGATGCGTTTTTGGAAAAACTGCGTTCGGACAAATATGTCAGAACTGCTTCATCTGAACTGTTTGAAAAAGAACAGTTCGGAGTCCAGTATAACCGCAACCTTAAGCGGGAACTGCTGTATAGGAATGACAGGCAATTTAATAACATTAGCAAATTAAAATAACGTATTCAAGATGAGTAGGAGCAATTAGTAGTACATTAGCGTACACTTAGGAGTAAACTACATACATATATTAAGCATTAAAAATCATTCGCCTATTGGTTACTGTATTTACTTTTTAGTTGAATGTACTATCATATTGTTTTAAGTATATTGGTTTCAAAATTTCCATTCCTTTCAATTCTACTGTACAGGCTGACAAAATTCAATTTCATTTTATTTATGTAGGATTACAAAGGCATCTCGAAAAAGAAGTATACAAAAAAGCTGTTAATGTTAAACGAATAAAAATTATGATAACTTTGAAGTGTGTTATCTTTTTTGTTCAGGACTGTACAAAATGTGCAGAATGATCCCAATTACAAATAAAAACTATTTTCCATACATTATTTAACCCACATATATTTGGTTATGATAATGTAATATTAAATCAAATTATGAGTAGGTGTTAATAATTATTATTATAGTAGGTATCAATAATTTTATATGTAAAATGGTCATCTATTTTTTTGTAAGCACTAGAATAATCGAGCCTTTAAATTAGAAGTACTCCTTTGACATTTTAACCTTTATAGTGATAACAATACGTTAAACGCTTTAAAATGAACATACGTATGTAGGTAGGTATAAAGCGAATATTAAATGTATTATAAAAAACAAATTGAAATATTTTACCGTTTATATTTTAGTAACACATAGCGTGAATGTAGATTATATAACAAGCAACGCCACTTTTTGTGTTATACCCAATGCATTTTAGCATCCATTAATTTTGTCATATTGAAAATGAATGGCCTACTTTCCTTTCCATCATAAAAATCCGAAGATTGAAATTTTCTGCGAACTGAAATCAATATGAAACGGATTCACTTTGTGCAATACTGTTAAAAACAATCAGGATACGATTTAATCGGTATAATAAGAAATTACTGCGAGCAAATGAAGGGGTTATGATTAGTTCTCCGATTCAAAAAGAGTAATCTATTCTTTTTGTCACAGTTGAAATGGGGATAGGAATTGATTTCAGAAGACCTCAATTATTCGTATTTAGAACATTTTTGTGTATTTAAGGGGATACTTGTGTTTTTAACATCATTGTCTAAGCCCTACTTGGGAATTTTTTTTTTTTTAATCAGAACGCTGCACAGTATTAGACACTCGCACATATATTAACTAATATTTAAACTACATTATAATATTTTTTTCAAGTCAAAAGGCATGAAATTTTAGCAGATACACGTCATTGCAGGAGGTAATCCTTTTAAAACATGTCATGATGGCTGTCAGGATTCCGGCCGTTGTACTGGACTGAAACAAAAAAACGAGGAGCCATTTTCTCAAATACAAATGTGGTTATAGCCTCTACTAAAAGGGATAACTGATCTCATTGTTTAAAAAAACGGCGACACATCAATGTTGAAATTAGCGCTCGAGATTTCAAGTGAACCGAGTGAGATTCCCGAGTATCCGGGTACTCGTGAGATACCTGAGTATACCAAAATTATCCGTACTCCCTCTCCCTCTCCCTCTCCCTCTCCCTCTCCCTCTCCCTCTCCCTCTCCCTCTCCCTCTCCCTCTCCCTCTCCCTCTCCCTCTCCCTCTCCCTCTCCCTCTCCCTCTCCCTCTCCCTCTCCCTCTCCCTCTCCCTCTCCCTCTCCCTCTCCCTCTCCCTCTCCCTCTCCCTCTCCCTCTCCCTCTCCCTCTCCCTCTCCCTCTCCCTCTCCCTCTCCCTCTCCCTCTCCCTCTCCCTCTCCCTCTCCCTCTCCCTCTCCCTCTCCCTCTCCCTCCCCCTCCCCCTCCCCCTCCCCCTCCCCCTCTCCCTCTCCCTCTCCCTCTCCCTCTCCCTCTCCCCCCTCCCCCTCCCTTTTCAAAAGGTCAGAACACAAATACCCCCTTAATATACACTTGATGTTTAGAAAGAAGTTAGTGGACAAAAGAATGTTTCACTTTATTCAGAGCTGAATGAAGCACAATTTGATTAATGATTAAAGATTATGAATAACGAGATTTTTAACAAACATAATGCATTATTGAGTAATCAGTAATTGTAATGCATGAATAACAAGAGTAATCAAAGTTGTAATTCTATTTTTTATTACCATCCACTCAGTACTTTATATGAATGATATCGTGAATTTTTCTGAAAAATACACGGTTATGCAATTGTTAAAAAAGAGTGATTTCAATGCATTTATTACTGTTGCATAAGAAAATGAATAATTATGCTGTATAAGAGAAAAACAATTCGTATCAATTTTTTTTGGAGAGGTGGGGGTTACATTTTAAATATAACAATTTTTATTTTTACAGCTTTAGTAAGCTGTAACCAGATTTTCCTGTGAGCATTTTGATACTATGTATAATACTTTGTTCAATGATTATAAATCGCTGATTCATAACTACAAATTACAAAAAATTATGCATAACTATTTATTTATGTTAAACGATTAATTAATTACTGAGTATAATTGACATAATGACTTTTAATAATTGAAGGCAGAAATAATCACAAAGTAAGCGATTACTGCTCCGCGCTAAATTCATTCACTTTTTAATTCTGAAAACTCTTTTTAATTTTTGTATAAAATATTTTATGTTTGTGAAAACATTACCTCATAGAAATATATTTTTTATATATTTCTGAAACGAGTTTTTCGATTGTAAATGGGTAAAAAGTCCTTTCTCGTAAGGAAATTATTATTAAAAAATGTGTATCAGGTCGTATGTTACATTTTAAATCACAATATCTGTAGAAATGAAATAACAATTAAATTATTTCAGCACCAATTTTCAAAAAATAAATATGTACAATCATAATATTATCATAGCTGAAAATCTTGAAATAAATTCCCAGAAAAGGCTTCTGGATCGTTTCAGATCTGATAACCATACAAAGACGGACCAAATCTGAACAATCTATCCAGATGTCGTGCGAGCGATATCGAAATCCATACAATCTATCGGGATGACAAACAACACTTAGTTTACGATTGTATCCGCGTCATTTTGATTAAACAGGAAGAGACTGATCTCTAAGAAAATGAGAGATCATAAAAATCCACTATTGTCTGCAATTTCGTAGCCACCTACAGTAATACACCACCCCTTGCGGACTTAGAAATTGGTAGAAGCTAGTTAGGATATTAAAAGTCGAAGTAATAACTAGTTTCGAAAATGTGAACGTTTCTCAAGAAATGCTGTATATAATATTTGAAGCATTAGCCAATTCGAAAGGTAGATATTAAGTGAATGAGTTAGCGAACTAATAAAACCTCTCGCGATATTAAAAACCAGAAATTGGAAAGTAAGTGATCCGAAACTCTGCCGAGTTATTAAAGATCTGAGGAGATCTGGCACTGCTTTTATGAAAATGCTCGTTTCCTTGGGATGGAAAACGTAGTCCTCGTTATTTGCAGAACGCATCGTTTAAGAAACACATCATATAAAGTGAGAGAAAAAAAAAAAAATGTTCTCAAGATATCCCTTTCGCTGATCGAGCCATGAGTCGAATCTAAGACATAACCTCCGTCGAGATGACCGCATGCAGATTTTTACGGAGGATCGTTTCTTCGAAGTGGGAAAGTTTTGTCGAGAGAGAATAGATTTTTCTTACTCCCCTCCACATCCCAACTTTTGACTTTTCATGCATTTTTCTTTTCAGAAAAATCTATAACCTCATCCATCGTATCAGAAACCGAAAGAAACGAACGGAAGTTATAATGAGTCTACTAATTGGTCGTACCAAAGAAGTGTAGTGGTTGAATCTTCACTGTCGCCTATGATTACTAATAGTAGGTCCCGGAGAAATTTCGATATCGTCGCTCTTCTAATATAGGTTTATTCTAGATACTATTTTAAAATGAGAAAAAGTGGAATGTTTTGTTATTATTGACACGGAATATTTTTAGCTACAAAAATAGAAACTAAATGCGTAAGGTAAATAAACTTGATAGTAATTGAAATAAAGGAAGAGAGGAGTTATATGGTAGAATGAGGATAATCGAATGACATAATTTCAAGCAAATAGAATCACTCTTCTTCTTCATTTAAATACTTTTATTGTTATAAATATGATATTCATATAAATGCGGTTCATATATACATGAAAAACTAATCAATCATAAAAACATGAAAATTGCTGAAAATTGAAAATTTTTAACTTGTGCTGATAGGAAGGACAAAAAAGGACAAAATACTTCTGAATAATGTGCGAAGTAGTGTATCAGTTGACCTCATTCTCGTTGAATTGTGCTTTCTTAAGTAATTTCCAAACATTTTGTTCTAAAACTTTCAGTTTTTTTTATACACATCTGACAATGAGACAATTTTTATTTCATATTTACAGAAGAAACAGTTAGAAGTTTCTATTCATTATGTGTTACTGATATTATATTGATATCCGATTCACTCCGGTCTACCCTAGTCGAAAACGTCACATTAATTGAAGCGATATGCTTCAATATAATTTATTGAGAAATACGACTTCTGAGAATAGGAATTTTCTTAAGGCGTGTATACAGGGTGTTTCGTTTAAATGAGTAAGGTGGAATATCTCACAAGGTATTAATATTACGGAAAAAATGTTCTAACAAAAGTTGTTCGTATTAAGGGGCACATTATGTGGTAGTAGCAGTATTTTTGTAAGTAAAGGGGAGGGGGGAGAGATTTCAAGGTCAAGTTAGTTTTTCACATGGGACTGTATATTTTTTTTCCTTAATATAATAGTGGATTTTACGACGAATTCAAGGAGGTGCGGCTTTATATCATGCTTTGTAGAAAGTCATAAAATAAGATGATCAAAGTCCATAATCGCAAGGTTACAGGTATACTGTACTCGAAAAGAATGCGAGTTTTATTGGCCGAAAGGGAATAAAATACAAGACTTTACAAGTTATTTAAAATGATTATTTGTTATCTTATTTCAAATAAAATGTGCTCAACCCTGATGTACAATCGGGACGACACAGAAGCAAGGCTCGCTTCACCTATTTTCACCTTTGAATAAGAAGATGTGCCGACATAAGTAAATAAATATGACTGATTCAGCCAATACCGCAAATTCGTAAAATCGGACCTTGACTGAATTGGTTGTATCTATTTATTTAGGTCTGACTACACAATCGCGTCTAGGTAGGCTGCCTTATTCCCCATCGACCAATGAAACTCGCATTCCTTCCGAGTAGAGTATGTCTGACACCAACGACTATGAACTTTGATCATCTCAATTTATAATTTTCTGCAAATAATGATATACAGCCGCACCTTCCTGAACTCGTGTCCATTTAAAAAAACTACGCTTACGAAAATACTTCTGCTACCACATAATGTGCCTCTTCATATCGAATACTTCTATTAGAACATTTTTTCCGTAGCATTAGTACCTTCTGAGATGTTCCTCCCTACTCAATTAAACGGAGCACCCTGAACGCCTATGAAAATAATGATCTTTAAAACTATAGACAAAATAATGCACTTGCAAAATACTAAAACTTTATTAAGATAGACAATAATTTAAAATTTTGATTATAATTACACATTTAAATTTATTTAGCGGTCATTCTACAATAACAAGATATGCACATACATAATTTGAATAATTGAGGGGGCATTACTAATATGTATAATAGGAATAATGTGGTAAACGTTGTGCATACAGCAATATTTAATTAATATGTTCGTGAATTACATTCCTCGGAATGTTTAAAATTGTTGGTAATATGACTATTCCCTGCTACACTTGCGCACAATATACTAGGTCGATGAAAAGCTATTATTATCACTATACCCTAAGGGCAGATGTACACGAGCGACACGAAGTCGTTGCGATTGTCTGCGATCATTGCGATTTCATGTCATTGACGTTGCCCAATTTATTTGTATTTGTGGAAAACAAAGTAGTATGCAGAATCGCAGCGACGTTTTGTCGCTCGTGTATATCGGGGCTAAATGTGCAGCGTGTCCTGGCTTTTTTTTCGAACGTTACTATCATTATTCTATAAACAAAATTTAAAAAAAGCTCAAATCTACAGTGATCCCTCGACTAACGCCAGGAATTTAGGAAATTAGGGACATCCACAGTCCGCTTAGTTGCAAACCTCCTCCCTAATCGACTTGAAAAAATTGATGCATTTCTGGAAGCTCGAAAGGATTTCATCTGGAAGGAATGCGAGTCCACTTGGTCGACAGCATGCGTATTTTCAAAACTACATAGCATACTATTGGCTGAAACGATCACACATATTAACCTGATTGAAAAACTTGCCGTGCCTTTGTGTCCTTGTTCGGGATTGGTCGGAGACAAGCGACGACAGCGACGCAAGAGCGATTGCGCACGGGACCGCTACCGACAAATCGGCAATTGCGACAGCCGAACTCGCGACGAATCGCGTCTCGCGGAAGATGCGAGCAATCGGAATCGAGAGCGGCGGCGGTGTCATCGGCCGATTGGCCCGCGCAATTACAAGCGCTCGTAATTGGCGTAATCGGGCCGATTACGTTCAACCGTCGTTTCCGATCCCGATTACTAACGGTCAGAAAGACAGTTAACGTTAACTCCTTGTCCAGCGCGGCCATTTATATTGCAAGCAGCAAATTATCGGAGTACTCTCCAATACTACACAACCTTTCAGATCTCAGAAGTTTTTCCAATATTAACTATACCATTTTTTTAAACGTTTATGCGATATTCATTGAAAGGCATTGAAAAGACAATGCTAAAATCCAAGCAAATTGAGGTTATGTCACGAGACGCCACATCTTTCCGAAGCGAAGATGTCGCTGTCCATCACAACCTTCCGTAAATTTTACTACACTAGTCTATTAAATTTTGAATCACATGTGCTAATTTTTCCTTTTAATGTGGTAGAAAGGAACGCATTTCAGTATATTCTGTTTCTTTACTACGCAATGTAGTAATTTTTCCTCCATTATTTTTCTCAGTGTGTTTTCTCATACGTCGCTTTGCCTTATAGCCACAGAAATATGCAAAGCATGAAAAAAACATGCAAAAAATGAAAAATAAAAAACCCATTTTTAGCACCTCTTATTCACGAATAAAAGTCGTGTCTCGGTCCCATAGCTTTATTTGTTTCTTATAAAACTATGCATTTGCATAAATATCCGGCCTAATCATATATTTAATAGTTAATAATAAATATTTCAAATATAATATTGATAAACTGTTATTTATTTTATTTACTTAGAGCAAAATTTCAAACTTCTCATAAGAAATGAGGTCTCAGCTTGCATCTAATGCGCCTTATGGTAAAAGCGGCCCCGTCAAAATGTATTATTCACAATTCAGTCCAGGAGGGTTAGCGCCAACAATCATAAACGAAGTCAGCGACCGTGGACTCGTTTCTCGAAAAAAGTGTGGAAAGAGGAATGGGTCGGGGGGTTGGGACAAACGCACGGTTGAAAGTTGAAAGTGCACCGTGCCAGTGGGACGAGTGACTCGGCCGGAAGCCGGGGACCATGAATCGTGGCCGCAATGTCAACGTCGCCAGAAGTTTGCTCGCATTGCCTGTGCGCGCACGTTTCCCAATGAAGATCCCAACTGCGCGATAAGCTTCATCTCGGCCTGCCTGCCGGCTGGCAACGACAGTATCTTCTTTTCTTTCCAACGGGTCGTGGCAGATACGGCAGAAATCCGCGAATGTTGCGTGGCTGTCGGCGAACCTCGGAGACGATTATCGCGTTGAAAATTGAAATTTGTTAGTCGAGGGTGGTCCGATCAGGAGTGGTTAACGGGGACAACATCCATCCGCTCGAAATAAGTTTCTCGATAACGAGGAGACGAGAGTGTCCTTATGAAGAGAGTGGCCAATAATGGCACGACTGAGAAGTAATGGGTTTTCAGATCAATCGTTCGCAAATGCGCAATGCTCGTCGTTTATTGGGAGGTGCTCGCTGAAAGATGCTTTCGAGGTGAAAATATGGATTGTTAAGGCACGTAAAGAAGGTTAAGATGGATTCGAGAAATGAAAAACTCACTGTAAGTAATAATGGGATCATAATTGAATGGATTAACATTTTTCTTTAACAGACACTGAATGTCCTGAGACATATTGAATTTCATTACTATAGATTATACATATATACTAGATAAGGATATGATCAAACGCAAAAGTATGTATCATAAAAACGACACATTATCGGAGATAGAAAATAAGACACCATGTTATTGAACTCCCAATTTTTTATTTATGGAGATAAAGATATAAATCACTATAGACATTCGCAAGCTTTAATCCGAGGCGAAAGCTTTAAATCGCTTTGAGCACTTGCCATTAGTTTCTGTTGCTTCGAACCTGTACCATCGTTTTTTAATCGCTTCAAAACCGAGATGTAAATTTTAATCGCTTTCAAATTTAGACGAAAACCTTGTTTTTTTAATGCTTTGTATCTAAAACTTTATAAGAACTTTGAAAATAAGGGTATTATATATAAATTACAATTATTTTTTATTTTTACAAAATACAGTATAAATTTAGAATAATGTAAAATTATTCTATTTTTAATTTTTAGTTGTAAAGTCTGACTAATGTAACGAATAAAGTAAGATTTATTTGTAGATTTGTATACCTTAAAACGGGGTCCCATTCGAAAAAAGCACGGCGCGCGCGGTTCTGAAAAACACTTGTAGCGTCTTATAGCATTATAGCGTCTACAGCGAAATATAACTACAAAATTAAATACACGAAATGTACAGTAATGAACAATTAATTAATTGTACCAAATACAAATAACATAAAATATACAATAAATAATACAAAAAATAATACAAAAATTTAAAGGCGATTACTTACATAAAATGAAGACGTTTTATTATAATTTATAACTGAGACATTGGATGGAAAAAGAGCATATAAGCTAAAATACAATCTCAACATTCCTAAAATATTAATAGAATAATTTTCATAGTTCTTAATGCAGTATTACTTAATGAAAAGCAATATAATTAAGTACATTCAGAAATGATAATTGAATATAATTACATTATTTAGAATTAAATAATACCATAATGAAAACTTTGAAATCGATTTTAAGCTATGTGCCCTTTTTTCATCGAACGCCTGCTTCTTCACAATTCAAAAGTACCGCTCTGAAACAACCAACAATGTGGCGATTTTCCGGTGCCGACATCAAAGGTGCCGACAGGGAGTGACCATACTGGTTACACTTGTACTGTGCCTCGAGTGCGCCAGATCTGTGCTGTGGGGAGAAATCCCACAGTCCCTGAGGTAACGATAATGCACTCTGTCACACATCCATCCGTATACAGGGTGTAAAAAATACACGTTTAAATATTTTCAGGGGTGGTTGGAGAGCTCAAACGAAACACAAAATGTCCTATGACATAGTGTCTGATCTGTCTCCATTTTGCAGTACTAATGCTTTAAAGCTAGCGGTATGGTTTTGAAATGGATACTAACTTCGGCATATTGACGAGGCAAACACATGGAACCTAGCAGCCGTTTAGGCTTCCCTTCCTCTGTGTGCGTAGCCGATGCTCACTCCTACAAACATCCCCAATTTTTAAAGCTTTATAACAGTTAAACTATAAGAGATACAACAAAATGCATTAAGACTCTTGAAGCAATGATTTGAGAAGGATATTTTATTTTTATTTATCAGTTTTAAAAAATTGATTATGTGCCCTTCTTTAAAAAAATTAATTTGCCTTTCCTTAATTAAATGTTATTGGATTAATTATTCAGTTTCACATTTCTTTTATATGGTTTAAATAAAAAACACAAAACTAAGTAAAAAAATAAATAATAAATTTAATTTCTTAAGTATATATTTTTACACAAGTTGAATGTTTAGTTGATGTTATTTAACTCGAATAAATTATATAATGGTGTTTGCGCTTCGAACGATAGGTCGACCGGTGAGGACGGATCGAGAAAATGGGAAGTCGAAAAAAGGTCACGAAAGAGTTACAAATTAACAATGAACAACGCTGTCTTTTCCATGACCAGTAATAAAACAAATACAATTAAAACAGAAGTGGCTATTTCCAGGTATGGCAGGTAGGTGACTATACCGACAAAATAAGGTTAAAAAGGGTTAAGGGTTTACGCGGGACAACTTTTTGTCCTTATACGAGCAAATTTTGACCTGGGAAAGGGCTCATTCGAAAGAGGAAGGTTCAATGCAGGGCGCTCTACTCTTGGTTTGACCAGATTTTATTGATATTTGGAGATCTGAGCGCTATAAGGTAGAGCAAGAATCGAGAAATTTAGCCGTGGAATTAAAGCATTATTGCGTCACTGAACGAGTTTTTTGTTTGAACGGGCGAAATCAAGGGTAGAGCGCCCTGCATTGAACCTTCCTCTTTCGAATGAGCCCTTTCCCAGGTCAAAATTTGCTCGTACAAAGACAAAAAGTTGTCCCGCAAAGACAAAAATAGCCCCTTAACGGCGGAGATTTTGCCGAACGTGAGAGTATGCGCACACTCACACAAGCAACGGGAGCAGTATATGTGCACGCGATGCGCGACAGAGACAAGAGTATTTTGTATTTCCAAGTTCCCGTCTCGAAAATTGCATAAATACATTTTTTGCGGGTACAGCACACATCAGTAGATTTAGATAAAGTGCGCTCAGGGTCCCGTTTGAACAACAATAAACACCATATGTTGAAAAAATTGGAAAATACGAAAGTGAGACCTTGAGACAGATGTAACCAAAGTAAGCAAGATGGCTGCCGAAGCCACATTTTCCCAAATACCTCACGATTTAATGGTTTAATCACTCATACCGACCCTGAGCGCACTTCCTACCACTAATAGAATATCACTGAAATCCGATTTTTATCAATTAAGCACTCCTGGAAGACGGGAACTTGGAAATACAATTGCCATGTGATGCCACGTCAAAAAAACTTCAACAAATTTCCGTTAACGGCGCTTGTGGTATTTACTAATCAGTTTGATTACGTTATCATCAAAATCGATGAAAAAATAAATCTGCTGGTACATGTAATGTAACTGTAATTGTCGGTAATGTATTTGACAGCATTTGACAGCGCGACGAAAAACATAGTTGCCGAAACGCCTCGAGAGTTTTGTTACGCTGTTGTCACATTTGCTTTATTATGATCTGTCCATCAAGAAAACTTGAACGGCTCGAGCCGAGATTTCGATTGCCTTCAAAAACAGGACAAAAATCATAACTTCCAAACTAACTACTTTTCGGCCTAAGTACCCTAATACTTTTTTAAAGAGAATACAAGAATACATTGATTAATGCTTGAAAAATATACAATTATATAAAAAAAAGTTGAGGTAATATCAATCTTTTATTAAATGAAAATGTTCTTTGGTAATGTTCATTACTGGAATACGTTATCAACCAAGAACTGGCTAAATTTTGCTTAACACACTTCTTCGTAAACTTAAAAGAAATAGATGAAAAATTGTGGCAAAGGTTTCCTGTTACTATAACACTATAATTGTAACTATTTTCTCTGTTTCGAACACATGCGAGCAGTTAAAATTAATAGTAATATAAAGTTTAATATTTAATAATTAATATAGCAAAGTATGAAAAAAAAATATACCTTGCTGGCCGAAAATACCACGAAGTTTTGGAAGATCGTAGAATGACATTCATAAGAGGTTTTATAATCATAATACATTAGCTAGGCAGTATTTTGGAAAAGAAAGATGATTTTCACCTGCAAAAAAATTACATTAAAATGCTTCGAAAAATTAAAGTATCGTATGTTATTACTTGAAAATCTTATGAATTTCAGTGTTCGATCTTTCAGAACTTCGCAGTGCTTTGGCCAGCAAGGTACGTTTTTTGAAAGGGTCGAGTTCCAAAGTTGCCAACTCGTCAAAATTCTATTTTTTGCACATAATATAAAGGCTTGTTTGTTGCAATGACATTTTTTAGTTTTTACCGTTTTGTAACTTCACTAGGGTAACTGCCCCAATTACGGATGGTGTCCCTATTATGGAGGATTTCTGCATATTTATGTATTAAAGACATTCTATCTATGGGTTCTATGGGGCACCTTAACAACAGGACAGGGCCCCACCCCACGAGGGGCGGAGGGCTCCGGACCCCAGGTGCGCCAGACCCATACTGCGGGAGGGGGAGTACTCCCGCAGCTCCCTGAGGATCAAGAAAAAATGGGAGAGAGAATCGCAGGGGCCATTCGAACCATACGATGTCAACGGAGAAAGAATCGAAGGGGCGATTCAATGACATTTAGTCTTAAATTTCTAAGTCTGATAGACGCGATCTTATATCTATTTCATTACAAATTCGCAGCCAATTAGCTCGATCAATATCGATTGCCCAGGTCTCACCACGTGGAGGTTGCTGCGAGTGGAGACCCAGAGAGAGATGGATGGAATCAAAGTTCCATCGATCTCCCTTCACAAAAATCTTAAAACTAGAGAACCTCAGAGATGGAAGAAATAAAAGTTCCCTCCATCCCTTCGGCGCGGATCTTAATCTAGCGAACCTCGCAGATGAAAGGAACCAAAGTTCCATCCATTCTTTCAGTTCGAAGAATTGCCAAGGTATCACTATAAGAAAGGAGGAAAAGGGACTCTACCGTGTCGCAACTGAGAACCGACATTCGATGCTGCAGATCCTACCACCTCAAGATCGCAGTAAAGAGGAAAGTGATCGGCACCTCACGACGAAAGACCACGCTCCCTGCACCCATCACAGGAGCCACGCAAGCGTGGACCTGATTCTGAGCGGCTTACCGCAGAGGCTTACAGGGCTGCCCCCGTGAGATTTCCGCAGGCAGATACGTGTTACCACGCACCCCCCTACGTCCGAGACACTTTTCCCTCGACCGCTCTCCCAAGGGATGGACTGACCCATCGATGCCAATTCCACAGTCGATCACTTGTTTCTATCCATAGAAGCAGAGGTGATCTCCTCATCAGAGATGAGGAGCGAATTACCGAACAAACAAAAGTAACAAATGATACCTTGGCAATTTTACATTGACTGTTACAATCCTAATCCTATATCTTAAATCCTATATCTTAAACTAACTTATACTAAATCCCACAGTGGTTGCGACGTCTTCGTTCGATGTCTTCTTTCCGTATTTCTTCTTCCTCGTAGAAGCTGGAGGGAAAAATTCAATTGATTAGTAGCCTACCTAACTATGGGTTCTATGGGGCACCCTAACAACAGGACAGGGCCCCACTCCACGAGGGGCGGAGGGCTCGGGACCCCGGGTGCGCCAGACCCGTACTGCGGGAGGGGGAGTACTCCCGCAGCTCCCTGAGGATCAAGAAAGAAATGGGAGAGAGAATCGCAGGGGCGATTCGAACCATACGATGTCAACGTAGAAAGAATCGCAGGGGCGATTCCAACCATACGATGTCAATGTAAAAAAAATTGAAGGAGCGATTCGAACCATACGATGTCAATGTAGAAAGAATCGCAGGGGCGATTCCAACCATACGATGTCAACGTAGAAAGAATCGCAGGGGCGATTCGAACCATACGATGTCAACGTAGAAAGAATCGCAGTGGCGATTCCAACCATACGATTTCAATGTAAAAAGAATTGAAGGAGCGATTCCAACCATACGATTTCAATGTAAAAAGAATTGAAGGAGCGATTCGAACCATACGATGTCAATGTAGAAAGAATCGCAGGGGCGATTCCAACCATACGATGTCAACGTAGAAAGAATCGCAGGGGCGATTCCAACCATACAATGTCAATGTAAAAAGAATTGAAGGAGCGATTCCAACCATACGATTTCAATGTAAAAAGAATTGAAGGAGCGATTCCAACCATACGATTTCAATGTAAAAAGAATTGAAGGAGCGATTCCAACCATACGATTTCAATGTAAAAAGAATTGAAGGAGCGATTCCAACCATACGATTTCAATGTAAAAAGAATTGAAGGAGCGATTCCAACCATACGATGTCAATGTAGAAGGAATCGCAGGGGCGATTCGAACTATACGATGTCAGTTGAAAATCTGTAAAAGAGAGAACAACGAGGAAAGAATCACACGGGTGATTCGAACCATTCGAAGAAAACTTATTGAAGAATTTCTTATTAGTAATGTAAATAAATAAAAAATCTTACAGTTTGATGTCCACTGGATGTCCATTATGAGGCTGGGATGGTCCTGGAAGGTCCCAGAGGCCAGCTGAAGCGATCCGCTGCAAGCGCCATTAGAAACTCCCCCGATGACCAGTGGTCACTCATGGTCAGCGATATCCACTTCTTGTCCCTCCATGACCGTTTGGTACACCCCAGGTCTTCCGGATATCCCCCAGACACTCCCGATGGCCAGTGAGACCCGCGAAGGAGATCCGCTCCCGGCGGTGGATCGCCGCAGACTGAGGAATTTCACGACCCCCTGTCATACTTATACCTAGACATTGACGGTTACTTGAAAGTCCATCAGTTTAATTCAATTTCCCAGAAAACTATATTTTCGATAAAATAATTATTAGAACACTATTTTCATTAATTTTTGCTATCTGTATTGTTAATAACAATCGCACTCGTCGTTTTTTTATAGATTGTTAATAATTATTGTTATTATTTAATGAAATATTATGAGTATTGCAAGTTTTTCGATTTAAATGGATCTTCTCTTTGAAATTAACTCCCTTATTCCCTTAATATTCTAATATTTGAACTATCTAAACTCTATCTAAGCCCTTTTATTCTTAATTAATTAGTGGTAACTAGATCCATGCTTAGAATAAAAAAATTATCTTTTATTTCAACTAACTTCATTTCGAATAAATTATTTTCGTCCATGAGCCTCGAATAAAGATGAATCGCGTTATTTTCCGTGGTTATTTCCATTCTATGTTTGGATAGCGGATAAATGTGACGTTATCTGTCATCTGATGATTTTATTTGAATAACTTTTTTGCCCATTTCTGGTCTCGGCCCTATGTTTTTCACAAATATAAACGAATCAGGCAACGTCACTGACATGTAATTGCAATGATCGCAGACGACATTTGTATCGAAGCACGTATATTACATAATTTATGTAAAAATAATATTCTTCTTTATACTCATGTGGTAGGTAAAAAGGAAACAGAATTTCTTTATAGAAATCACCGTTAGAAGTCGCGCTGTCACATTTCCACGCCGAATTATTTTATCGATTATTTATTTTTGATAACGGCCGCTTAGAAAAAATCCCGCTCCGATCGATTCGGAGGTACCCTCGAAACAGTCTCCGCCCTTCAGACGAAATGCAAAGAACAGCGTGGAAAGGAGAGCGCTCCGACAAAATGTGTGGCCAAGCTAAGCGAGTAGTTGCAGCGAACTGACTTTTCGAATTCGGTAATTCGGAGCAGAGGCGACGATTGGATGTAATCAATGCTCGATTACGGAAATTACGTGCTCTGTTAATTACGCGGCATTCGCGTGGGTCAATCCGTTAAACCAAAACGGTCGTCTCCGATCCTGATTCCTCGCGCGCTTTCTCTCGTGCACTACGCCTAAAGGCACGTCTATACAGGATGTCGCATACAAAGTGTAAGAGCCAACAAGGGGTGATTCCTGGGGTGATTTTAAACAAATTTTTCCGTAGCGAAAATGTTCGTTGCGGCTTTGTTAATGAGTTATTAACGAAAAACATCCACCAATAGACGCACGAATACAGTGGATGAATTTTAGCGCGGGCTGCAGCGGTCAGTACAGTATTTTTTCGATATCTTCTCGCCGAAACCACGCGCTAAGGACTCCCTGTTTATCCCCACGGGAAGGGGGGTCCCCCTTCTTGGAACCAGCGAAGTAGACGTCATGTATGGGTGCGTCCAGACGATCGAACCGAACGCCGAATCAAACGCGAACCGAACAAGATTCGCGTGTGTGGCAGTGATGCCAAAAACGTGGGACGTGGGACAAACGGCTCCCCCCACCATGACGTCCCACGGTCTCCCACTTTGCGACCCTCGCTCTACGCATACATACCCAACTGCTCCTATCCGTGTGCGCTTGCTTGTTCGGCTTCGTTCGGCGTAACTCGGTGGTTCTCGCCGTCAGTCGGCGATTCTCTCTTCTCATGGAAAATTCGCGTTTCTGAATCCCGAGCCCGAGCGGCCGAGCGGATAAGTCAAAATCGAGAGACAATCTAGCCGGTGCGGCGCGGCGCGACAGCTTTACTTTCTTTTCTTCTATTATTCTTTAATTCCACTTTTTATCTTCTTTGTAAATATATACTGGAAAATTACTAATTTGCAAAGCATTTTCGAATTTATATATTTTGTTAATGTTATTATATAATTAGTTATTCGCGATATTAAACATTCTTGTGTCGAAACAAAGGTAAACAACTGATTAAAAATGTAATTGTAATTATAAGTATAATACTACAAAATAAAATACAAATACTAATATAAATTTATTTTTTATTTATTAGTTAATTCCATCATGTTTTAATTTTGTGTAGACACTTTTTTCATGTAGAAATTGTTTAGATTTTTAAGTTAATAAAAAACCCAATAAACGGTTGAAAATATCAATTTTGTATTTCAGGAATGGCGGAACTATAATCATATTCTTAC
Source organism: Perdita meconis (assembly GCA_030770465.2). Classification (NCBI taxonomy): domain Eukaryota; kingdom Metazoa; phylum Arthropoda; class Insecta; order Hymenoptera; family Andrenidae; genus Perdita; species Perdita meconis. The sequence continues at coordinate 5,221,315 of JASKOS020000015.1, read as the reverse complement.
ATAGTATTACAGGGTGAAATATGTCCCTGAGACAAATGCAACTTGCACAAAGAATCATTCGATAGGTTGTAATAAAAAAACAATTTTTTAATCATTTTCAGTCCTGTATTTCTACGGGGAAGGGGGAGAGGGTGGTAAATGGTACAAATATAAATTGATGTTTTTGCCTAATTTCTCTTAGGCTATTGTATGGAAAATGTTTAAAAAAATTGAAGACATGTTAGTTACTGACAAGGGGTAAGCACGAGCCGTATAATCGCTTTTGGAACGCCATTATATCTAAGTTGTAGTGTACACATAGTATTAAAAACCATTTCGGCTTTCTTCAGAATGGGCCTTAGTTTTTGAGATATTTTAATTTAAAGTTTTTTATGTATCTATTAGTACAGTTGCATTAACGTTAGAACCAAGAGCGGTGCGTAGCTGTGGCGCTAGGGTATAAGTTTACCACGCAGAAGTCTGGGGTTTCGATTCCCGCATGTGGGTGTAAAAATTTTTTTCCTTTTTTTTAATTTTTTTATTCATTTTTTATGTATTATACATTTAGTTTTGCAATGGAAGTGTAATCTCTTATACATTTCTTATTAATGTATTGTATTGATTGTATTGCGCAAGTTACATACTGTAACAACTTTTTCTAATCATTTCTTCTACGAATGTGTTTACATTATTGTACTAGGGAAATGTTCTTTTTGGCCTGCTTCACAATCGTAGACGTCAAAACATTCGGTATGAAGAATTTACGAAAATGAACATTTCCCCAGTACAATAATATAAACACATTCGTAGAAGAAATGATTAGAAAAAGTTGTTACAGTATGTAACTTGCGCAATACAATCAGTACAATATATTAATAAGAAATGTATAAGAGATTACACTTCCATTGCAAAACTAAATGTATAATACATAAAAAATGAATAAAAAAATTAAAAAAAGGAAAAAAATTTTTACACCCACATGCGGGAATCGAAACCCCAGACTTCTGCGTGGTAAACTTATACCCTAGCGCCACAGCTACGCATCGCTCTTGGTTCTAACGTTAATGCAACTGTACTAATAGATACATAAAAAACTTTAAATTAAAATATCTCAAAAACTAAGGCCCATTCTGAAGAAAGCCGAAATGGTTTTTAATACTATGTGTACACTACAACTTCGATATAATGGCGTTCCAAAAGCGATTATACGGCTCGTGCCTACCCCTTGTCAGTAACTAACATGTCTTCAATTTTTTTAAACATTTTCCATACAATAGCCTAAGAGAAATTAGGCAAAAACATCAATTTATATTTGTACCATTTACCACCCTCTCCCCCTTCCCCGTAGAAATACAGGACTGAAAATGATTAAAAAATTGTTTTTTTATTACAACCTATCGAATGATTCTTTGTGCAAGTTGCATTTGTCTCAGGGACATATTTCACCCTGTAATACTATGTAAGAATATGATTATAGTTCCGCCATTCCTGAAATACAAAATTGATATTTTCAACCGTTTATTGGGTTTTTTATTAACTTAAAAATCTAAACAATTTCTACATGAAAAAAGTGTCTACACAAAATTAAAACATGATGGAATTAACTAATAAATAAAAAATAAATTTATATTAGTATTTGTATTTTATTTTGTAGTATTATACTTATAATTACAATTACATTTTTAATCAGTTGTTTACCTTTGTTTCGACACAAGAATGTTTAATATCGCGAATAACTAATTATATAATAACATTAACAAAATATATAAATTCGAAAATGCTTTGCAAATTAGTAATTTTCCAGTATATATTTACAAAGAAGATAAAAAGTGGAATTAAAGAATAATAGAAGAAAAGAAAGTAAAGCTGTCGCGCCGCGCCGCGCCGGCTAGATTGTCTCTCGATTTTGACTTATCCGCTCGGCCGCTCGGGCTCGGGATTCAGAAACGCGAATTTTCCATGAGAAGAGAGAATCGCCGACTGACGGCGAGAACCACCGAGTTACGCCGAACGAAGCCGAACAGGCAAGCGCACACGGATAGGAGCAGTTGGGTATGTATGCGTAGAGCGAGGGTCGCAAAGTGGGAGACCGTGGGACGTCATGGTGGGGGGAGCCGTTTGTCCCACGTCCCACGTTTTTGGCATCACTGGTGTGTGGACGTAAGGCGCGTACGTTCGACGAACGGTTCGAGACGATCTATCGGTTGTCAGTTTTCGCTGCGTTCGCCGTTAGCCTGTGGACGCGTTTGCTGCAAGTTTGCACCGTCCGAACGTTCGAATAAACGTACGAAGTGAAAATAATGATTAAAGTACTGCGATTAGTACGCGATTTATCTACTTTTATTCTAATTTCTCAGTTTTGAAAGTATATATTATTGAAACATAAACGTTGCGTAGTTTAATGATAATTATTTACCCGTATTGGATTACTTCATATAAAATTTATTACATCATTCATTCAACGATAAAGTATTCGATAAAAATAAAATATTACGTAGAGCATAGGAAGTTATTTATTTTATTGTGATGAAATTTATCTTGTTATGAAAGATGTTTCAATTAGCCTTATCTTTTTAAAGTTATGAATCTGATTCAGGAAGAAAGCTAATCTTGCAAAAGATGTTTAGTGAATTTAGTCGTATATTTTTATATTTTAATTATTATAAGTATTGTAAATTGGAAACGCCAAGCACAAGTAATCACGATTACTCTGTTTGACATTTTGGTTATGACAACAAATGTGTAGGCCGACGTACGACTGATTCGTTGTGAAGTTCGTGAAACGTTTCCAACTTCGTTTCGATTTGCTATGAGATTCGTGAAGCATTCCTGGTACGTCCAAGTGCGTTCGCATTCGGTTCATTTTCGGTTCGCGTTCAATTCGGCGTTCGGTTCGATCGTCTGGACGCACCCTAATTCACCCTATCGGGTTACACGGTAGCCGGTGCGGCGCTCGGTTGTCGCGAGGGATCGAATATCCGTGTGAAGCAATACTAATACGACGGCAGAAAATCACAATTTGCATTAGATCTTGACGAACGTGACACCAATCGATTCTTTATGCTCTCCGGATGAAGAAAAAACCAAACATGACGTAAATCGAGTTATAATTAACGAAATTACAGAAAAACTTGATTTATGCACAAAAGAGCTAATTTCGTTGAAAATAGGCCGATTTATATGAAATTTGATATTTTTTTAATCAGGAGAATGCCAGGAATCCAATGGTGTCACCTTTTTAACGCTACGGTAAAAAATTAGAGTCGCCAACCAGTCAGTAAAAAAAAACGATGACTCATCGGTCCAATGCTCTCGAGACGGCGAGTTCTCGCTCACTTCGAGCATCTCTTTCTCTTTCTCGCGCTGTCTCTTTCTACGTTCGGAACACTATAAAAACGTTGTCCCCACACGATACGCGCTCCCGTCCGTTCCCGAGCCGCGAGAAGATATCGAGAAAATACTGTATTTCTCATGTCATTAAACATGAGGGAAACATTTAGATGACCTCCTTTAGGTAGGACACCTTGTATGTATATTTCAACATACTACAAGAAGTATACACCTTATTACATAGGAGGGAATCAAGCTTGAGAGTTAAAGTTTCTTAAAACTCGATTTTCGAAGACGAAGAACATTGTAAATACCTTTTATTACATAACATGATACGTGCTTCAAATTGACATAAAATTATAATTTTAATTAATTATAAAATAATTATAACATTTATTTAATTCTATTTAATTAAAATTTTTCGTTATATAAAACAAAAATGGTTTTCCAGATCCGCATTCCATGATTCCGTTTCGAATCACTATTATCTTATAATGGAATAAAATTTTTAAATTCAAGTAATTTTTAATTTAATTTCTTTTCACGCTGTGATCCACTTTCTGTTATGAAGTGCATGCACCGGCCACACTTTGAAAAACTCACAATTGCTCTTGACAATAATATTTCCTTTAATGAATATTACTTTTTCATAAAAGGGTCTAGCTGGACATAGGGGTCAAAAGTGCTCTTGAGCCGATTTCACTCGGGAATGAGTCATTCGATAAGGTATCAAAAGCGAAAATATTGTACCAATTTTCAACCTCCTACCTCGATCGGGAGAGTAGTTATGGGGAAAATATAAAATATCGGTTTTTGTCCCATTTTCCCTATTTAGCGGAACGCGAAAATTCTGAAAAAATTATAGAACATAGAAAACGTGATGCCACATGTTACAGAATTTTTTCAAATTTTTCGAATGCATATCCTAAGTATGAAAAATCAAAAACTTAAAAAAAAGCAGAAAACTGGAGATTTTGTAGTGAAGTTTTCCAGCGATTACTTTTTCATTTTTACAGTAGGAACATATTGGTACAATTGTTATTCACAATTTTTCAGATTCTAGTAATAACAATTGTTTTTTATTACAAACCTTGGAGAAGAGACTGAGGTAGTATGGGATTTTTACCCTCTAAAACCCCCACGATGGCCTTTCTCTGCGCATAGTGAATAATTTAATTTAGTCCTCGTCACTGTCTTGACTAATAACAGGAACCACCTCATCCTGATGAAATATTCTATTTTCTACTTAATATTTCTGCGGGTCGGATAATTGTCGACAGGTATCGTGAATATTATAGGTAACAGATGATTGTTGCTACGTGCGAGCAACATCCGATAGTCCGGTTACCGTTTGCACATTCACAACAATAACGTTTAATCCCCGAAACACCAATAGAATTTGATGTGCATTCAATATAAGAACGATACGTTTTATATTATTCTTTTTCATCAAACTATAAATATGAATATTGTTCTTACTATCTATTAATTCTGCTAAATACGAAACTGGCTACGATAATTGATATGATCCAGTAAATAAAATTTTTAGATCGGTCTCTGTCATTTCCAGAAAATCCAAAAGATCGGTTCCTGACACCTGCTTGGATGTAACTTTTCGTCTGCTCCAATACTTGTTTTCTACTTTTGCAGCTAATATGTTATCAGTGTTGTGTTGATTCAGTATTCTTTGTAATATATCATGTGAAATTCCTACGTCAGAATATTTTACACAGTGCATTTTACACAGTGATCCTGCATGTGGTAATAAATAACTATCTGATTGGTTGTGGAGAAAAATTACACATGTAATTATGTTCATTTAATGTAGAATATATATCTTTTGGTATCCATCTTTAATTAATAATACACAATAATTAAAAGAATGAAACAATTAAGGTATAACTAAAACAATAGATCGTCAGATGAACCAGAAAGGTAAAACATGCTCCAAAATTATTTTTATGTTCATTCTGTAAAAAAAATGCTTTAAAAACACTTATAAAGTGTTTTTAAAATATTTTGATGTAAGTATCATTTGATGTCATGTTGTTAATAACGGAAAAAAGTTGGTGTTTGGCGGGACGCGAACTCACGTCAAAAAGTTTCCAGCGATTCCCCACGGCCACCGTTGAGAAAATAGTTAATTTTTCTTGAAATAAACTACAAAAGCTATTCCATTCGACTGAGAAAACTTATCTTTACCTCTTATATATTATTCTCTGCTATGCAGAAATACTGAAAAAAACACATAATACACTTACTGTATAAAGTGAATATAAAAATCCAATATACAGGGTGTCCCAAACTCGACGCGGGAGCCGGAAATGGGAGATTCCTGGGGTGATTCTAAACAACTTTTTCCCCTACAAAAATGTTCTCCGAAGCTTTGTTAATGAGTTATTAACAAAAAACACTGACCAATAGAAGCACGAATACAGTGGATGAATTTCAGCGCGCGTCCCAGCTTTGAATATTACAGTATTTTCTCGATACCTGCTCGCGCCTCGGGACCGGACGGGAATGCGTATCGAGTGGGGACAACGTTTTTTCTAGCGTTCCGAACGTAGAAAGAGACAACGCGCGAAAGAGAAAGAGGGAATGATGCTCGAGGCGAGCGAGAACTCGCCGTCTCCAGAGCATTGAACCGATGAGTCATCGTTTTTCTACTGACGGTTTGGCGACTCTAATTTTTTACCATAGCGTTAAAAAGGTGACACCATTGGATTCCTGGCATTCTCCTGATTAAAGAAATATCAAATTTCATATAAATCGGCCTATTTTTAACGAAATTAGCTTTTTTGTGCATAAATTAAGTTTTTCTGTAATTTCGTTAATTATAACTCGATTTACGTCGTGTTTGGTTTTTTCTTCATCGGGAGAGCATAAGGAATCGATTGGTGTCAGCTTCGTCAAGATCTAATGCAAATTGCGATTTTTCGGCCGTCGTTTAGTATTGCTTCACACGGATATTCGATCCCTCGCGACAACCGAGCGCCGCGCCGGCTACTGTGTAACCCGATACATGTCGTCCGCTTCGCTGGTTCCAAGAAAGGGTACCCCCCTGCCCGGGGGGGGGGGGGGGGCGGGAATAGTGGGAATAAACAGGGAGCCCGTAGCGCGTGGTTTCGGCGAGCAGGTATCGAGAAAATACTGTATTGGCCGCGATCGTCCGCGCCATCATTAATCCGCTGCACTCGCTCCCTCATTAGCCGATGTTCTCCGTTAATAACTCGTTAACAAAGCCCCACCCAATATTTTCGCTAAGGAAAAAGTTATTTAAAGTCCCTTTAGGAATTACCCCTTTCACCCTGGAGTGTAAATGGTCAGAAAAATAGAGTTCGTTTTTTAATTTTCCTTATAGTCTATGGTATTAAAAATATGTTAATAAAATATTATAATGCAATTCACAAAATTCTTAAACTTATGAATGAGTAAAGAGACTGTGTCTACATCAGGTGTCTACCTTAATTTCTCGGTGGGACAGATAGATTACTCTACGCGTTATAAAATCTTCCCGTCAATCTTACATTAGAATGACAGATATAACTTACAGTTCATAAGTCAGTCATTACCCATCACGTAACTGCATTATAAAATATTAATTTAACTGGCTTTAAATACTTTTTTCCATACTAAGCACACATTTTTGCAAGAACTACGGCATGAAACGATTTAAAATTTGACGCACATATAAAGTATGTGTTAGATATCATTCGGATTACAAGCCTTCTGATACCATTAACATATTTATATTTTCCCTAGTCCCGAGAAATCAAAATTTTTCGAGTTACTTTGTTTCTTTTAAAGTTTTGTCGTTCTGTTAATTCCTTATTACGTCATTTGTTGTAGGTGGAGTGATAATCACATGTGTAGACCATGAAAGCAAATGTTGCTGGTTTCTTTCAGACGACTAAAAGGAAGACAATGAATACACTGAGAAAAATCGTGGAGGAAAAATTACTACATTGCGTAGTAAAGAAGCAGGATAGAGTAATATGCGTTCCTTTCTACCACATTAAACGGAAAAAATTGCACAATTGCAAAAACGCAAAATTGCAAAAATTGTGTTTCAAAATTTAATAGACCAGTGTAATAAAATTTACGGAAGGTTGTGATACACAGCGACATCTACGCTTCAGAAAGAAGTGGCGTTTCGTGACATAACCTCAATTTGCTTGGATTTTAACATTGTCTTTTCAATGCCTTTCAATAAATATCGCATAAACGTCTAAAAAAAGGTATAGTTAATATAGGAGAAACTTATTTTCTGACATAGGTATTTGTTACGGGCCTAGCCGTTAGCAGTTACTGAGCATAGGCCTAGTTTCATAGGGCTTCCGCTAGAGTGCTCTCGTAATAGTCGTCTTTCTCGCTAGTGCCTGATCCTAGCCCTGTTCATATATAAGACGAGATCCGAAATAATCTTCCACAACTCAAGCGCGAGTCCGTCAGCATAGGTCTACTGATAATGAAGCAAGTCTTGGTTGATCCGATGGTGCAAAACGAAAATCACCGTAGCCCCTTCTCTTCTTCCACCCCGAAGTTTTCCTCTTCCAGTCGTCAGCACCTTGTATAACTAAAATAATTCTCTTATCTATTCTACAGGGTGTAACAAAAATGTTGCAGTTCCTTGAAAAGGGTAATTCCTGATGTAATTCCTTAAACAAATCTTTCCTTGGCGAAAATGTTAGGTGGGGCTTTGTTAACGAGTTATTAACGAAAAACACCAACCAATCAGCGAACAAGTACAGCGGATTAATGATGGTGCGGACGATGGCTGACCAATACTACTCACAGTTGGAGCCCGCGCCATCATTAATCCGCTGTACTTGTTCGCTGATTGGTTGGTGTTTTTGTTAATAACTCGTTAACAAAGCCGCACCTAACATGTTCGCTAAGGAAAAAGTTGCTTAAAATAACCTCAGGAATCACCCCTTTCAAGGAACTGCAACATTTTTGTTACACCCTGTATACCCCGCCTTCCTCGTCGCCGAGCATACCTCAGTATTACCATAAAGAAAAACTCTTTTTAGTTTGAGCGAAGTTCCAATTTTGCTACATTAGACTTTTACCAAGTCTTCGGAACCAAATATTACTATACTGATGTCGTAAAAACATAACCACTTTCATCAGTCCTGCCGTTGTAGCAAAGAGTGGATATAACAAGAGTCATCTCTTGTGACACTTGAAAAGACACTTGAAAAGAAAACCACTTTTAGAGAAAGACATAATAATACAGCCAATTTAAATGCCCAGAGAGTGTTTTGATCGGTAATTTCATTCTTCGATAGAGACGAAATGATACAGCCAATTTAAAGGCACACTTGGAGTGTCGCCTCTTATTATTCCTACTCTTTGGATTTAGTAGAAAATGTAGTAAAATTTCGCACAATGTATACTATAAATTAAAACATTTTTTCTCTCAATGTAGGATAGACCGTGGCTAATCGAGTCACAGGGTGAATCGGATCAAAATAACAATTCAGTTCGTATTTTTTTACAGTGTGATAGAAACAAACATTCCAATTGTTCATATTACCTCATATATTTTCTCTGCACTTACACTGGTCTATTACACTGGTCTATTAATTCTTTAAAACCGTTGTTTAGTTTCGGCAGACATTTTCAGTGAGATACACGTGCACGGACATTACGATTATTGTGCGGATGTAAGATATGTAATCCACAATTTCGTACTTAACATAAAAGGCAAAACTTGAATGTTTAAATCTATTTGTTATTATTAGTTTGCATGGTGTTTGAAGTTGGTATCTAGTATCTTTCAATAGGTTTAAGCATAAACGCATTTCCACATTAGTACACATGAAAAGTGTAGATGTGTAGACGCGTGTATGTGATGGCTCGGCCAGTCGGCCAACCGCTCGACCGAGCCGCTCGCTAATGTATGGGGCTTTTAAGTCCAGAAGAGATCGAGCACCGGCAGAGATCGACCAGTGCTGATATTCTAAAATCAAAACAAGAGAGAACTCTATGCGTCATAAAAACAAAACAAATTAATCAGCTTGTTGTTATTCTGACAGTGACAATTATCGAAAAGCAATATATTAATTATAAATTACGTTTAAAATTTTATGCAGTCCTAAAAGCTTCTTTATCTACTTACAGTGTTAGTAATATTGGAAAGGCAGATGAGTTTATTTACACTATTCTAATATTAGGGGATACAATATGCATAAAATTATAAGATAATCTCACGATTGCGTATGTATTTTCAGTAAAAAATATTATCCATTATTTCCATCTAAACCTTAATCAATAAACACACTCAAACTTGTTTGCTTTTTTCATGCTTCTGGTGGATGTAACCCCTTAAGTACACTTCGATTATTTTTCAGCTCGTGGACTGCGTTGATCCATTTCAAGGCTACGTCACGTCCCATTCACGTTCCCTCATGCAAATTGCATCGCAGAACTCTCAGTTTCCCTGAGATAGCGGCTTATCTCTGGCGACAGCGAGGCGGCCAGCGTCTCCGCGCTTGCCAGCGTTCGTTAACTACGAAGCACCCCGGAAATTTCCGTGGCTTCATATGTCACGTAGCAGCGGCGTAAAAACGTGCAGTTTTCCCCGAAGTTGGCTGCTTTCACTCCCAGGTCCGACGCGACGTGTGCATGTTTACGGGCGTGGGGGTTGAAAAACCGAGGCGAGGCCGGTACTCGTCGAGCCAGGGAGCCGCGATATCACGGTAACAGGGCGGAGCGACATCGCTCATAAAAATCAGCTCGCGTTCCGCAAGAGTTCTATCAGCCGTAGGGGCGACAGAGAGCTTTGCGCGCTGCATGTACGATTTCACCGCTCTCTTAAGCGCCGAGGTGTCGCTAATTTTTTCCGCGGTTCATTTTCTCTTGTAACGACATCAGCTCATGAAGGGACTGTATTGAAATATCAGCAGTGAGCTGTTTTTATGGTGTTAACTTTTGCAGGAAGGTTTGCATGCATATCCGTGATTGCGGGATTTTATCCGGAAATAGATTTTTAATAACAATGCATCAGTCGTGAATTTATTATAGCATTACTTGGATACTCATTATTGAATGCTATTAATAAAAGGTAAACTTGTAGAAAAGCTACTTCCTCACCGATTTTGATGGAACTTTTTTCAATCACTTTGTTTCATCATTCTGAACAACTTTTTCTTATGCATATAATTGGCGGTTGGCCTTAGTTTCCGAGATATTAGCGAAAAACCGCCGCTATTACTACATTGCATTATCCGTAACCTACCCCGGCCTGGGGTTGCAGGGTGAATCACCCCATTACTGGGAAAGTAAAGGTTCAACTTCGAAAATACTGTGTATGCTCGGTAGTCTGCCATGGAAAAGAGGGATGTTGTAGTATGTTATACAAAAGTTAACCTTAATAAAATAATTCTGGGTGAGAATTACCTCCCTTATAAACATATTTGAAAATAGAATATTGAAGAAATATTAAATTAATAACTTACCTATTTGTGTAGACAATGATCTTTTTCTAATATATCAATGTTATAACACGATATCTTTAACAATTTAAGAATCACTGCTGTTACGTCCCGTGACGTAATCGCTCCGGCTGTCATGGCTGGCGGTATAGTAGTTTGGGGGTCTGCCGCTAGGTGCTCAGACATTCAAGAATTCTTCAAACGTCTCAATGTTTCTCGCAAGTGGTAAATCAAGTCCTTGTTTGTATAAATATAAGTTCCGAACGTTAGTTCCCATGCGTCTGGGGCAAAGATCGTCAGTCGTAGCCCTACTGATGAGTCTGACTGGAAATCCTGAGACGAAACGGACATCTCGCTCTCGGTCGTACTCCGTGTACGATCCCATCAATTTTTCTCTCTCGTTCTCAGTTGCGTATTCCGTGTGGGCCTTAACGGCACCAGGGGGGGGGGGTACGTAACACTGCGATAAGAAAACAATGAAATATGGTTGTGGCACAATATTGAGGGATCGCTTTCACAAAAGTTATGTTTATTTATGAAATTGATTTGTAACAACTACTTTTATCAAGAGGAACATTATATTCAGTGGAAAATAGAACTTTTTTTATTATTTCATAATCGAATATTTTTTATTAAGTCTGCGTAAATAAGTAGCATGGAAGAGATTATTAAGAATATTAACACAGAAGATTTTATTTTCATAATAGAATAAGAATTTATAATATACAGATTTAGAATATACACAGAAATAAATTAAGCAGTTTCTTATTTGTTATTCAAGATATAAATTTGACATTTACAAATTATTTTTTTTATTTATAATATTTAGAACTGATCGTTTGAAAATGATTATACAAAAATTTCACATATTGAAATATATGAAAATCTGCAATTTCCGTGTGTTTCTTCGATTTTATGTTTACTGGCTATTATTTGTTTAAGCACGTAGATAATAGTTAAACGAATACATTATTTCAAAATAAACTTCTGTAGAAACAGCATTAATAAAATTTTTTATTTTTAGAACCTATGATTTTTATAAATTTGTATAACAAAATTAATTAATAATGGGGAGAATCCATAGAATTGTATAGAAGTTGCTTCCATTATCTTCCAGTATCTTGAATAAATTAAATGCATTTGAAGCTTGGCTTGAAAATACGATATTTCAAATGCGGCAACTTAATACAAGACATGTAAATATACACAGAGTCTCAATTTTTTTTCCTGCAAACCTGTATCAGTAGATTATAAAAGTAAAAATAAGAAAAAAACGTTTCGTAAGTATAGGCTTTTAAATGCTTTTCTATTGCACCAGTAGAAATTATTCTCAGAACCTTATTAGATAAATGTATAAATGTATACCTCGCGAGCCCGGCGAGGTCGTAACAATATTATACATACATTATTGTGTAACAATCTGCTGTTGAGAAGAAACAATCTAATTATCTATTATAATGTCACTTGATTGTTAAAACATACGTAGTACTTAAATGTAACAGTTGTAAAGTGAAACATACTTTGAAGTATTATAATATCTTCACACGTGTTTAATAAATAATAAACTCGACCATAAGTTTACAGAATTGTGTAAAATCTAAAGAAATAATTAACATTATATCACTTAATATATTGTGAAATGATTTTTCTTATTTAATTAGGCCAGCAATCCTGTATCATATAGGACAATTGAAAGCAACTCTCAAAGTTGAAAGAAGAAATCTCTGTATCTAAATAATCATTCTTTTAATGTCAATAAAGAAACGTTATGGTACATGTGTTCAATTATAATATCTTACGTTAAAACGTAGAAAAGATGTAAGTATCATTCATTCAATTATACTATTATACTGTTCCGCAATTAAGTAGTGACAGTAGTAAGCAAACGTAATTTCAAAGAGAGATTAATTGAAGCAAAATAGGGTATTATGTACGTATATTACAGAAATGCACATGAATGAATCAAGGAGAACGAAGTGTATACAGTTTTAATAATTGTACAAATATTAAATTGTTTATTAGTCGAATGAATTAAATTCAATAATTACAATATAAACAACTCCCCTTCTATTGTAGTCATCTAGTGGATATGTAGAAAACAATATTACTACAATATCATGTATAACACGGTACATGCGTAACGTGGAAGTTCTGAGTTTTAGAAATCTTAATTAATAACTATTTTATGTTTATTTCATACTTATTTTAATCAAATGTTCTGATCATTGGATTTTAAATTATAATTCCTTTTGAATTTCAGATTCAATTTAAAATTGTGAATCCCGTTATGGAGGTGCCTACGTTATTAAAAACTGCGTTATGTGAGATATTACTTTATTTAAATTTCATTTGTTTTTGTATAACTAACATAAAATATACAGGTTTCAGTTATGTTACCTGTAAGTTAAGAAGTTTTTCCAACTTATTTTGCATGTCGTTTTCATTTGTGCATTATACTAGAATTTCATTCATTGCGACGAAACGCTATTGAGTATTCGATTTATTAAACTTCTGTTAAAACTCTATTATCAAAACTATCCGGAATTCAAATACGAATATTAAAATAACGCGTAAACGAAATTCGAAAATGCTCCGCGTTGAATTTAAAACAATTCATTACTATAATTATACGTTATGTAGGTCTTAAAATTTTAAAAATCCAATTAGGGGATATGCTAAAATCCACTTATTCAAACTTACATTATTGGAATAAAATTACAATAGCAGAGAAAATTAAGGAGAAGCAGCGAGGGAAATTAACGAACTTCTATTATCTTAACGATTCACTTCCCTATACCATCTTAACTCCTAAAGCGATCGGATAATATAATACGTAGCGAACATTTATGTAAAAGTTATTTAAAGAATTCTCAACAATTTTATGCCGGAAATATATACAGAATATACTGTGTTGAAAATTCGTCGGGTGCGCGTACACTTACACACGACTTCACCATTTCTACGTCTGACAGATATTACAGTTGCGTTCGCGTTACTATTTACAATGAGATTCATTACCTTAGATTACAATTAGATAGTAACGAATGAACACTGAAATGAAGTTATTTATGCGTCAAGAATTCTGTTCGCCAACACAAAAACCATAGAAATGATCTTCATTTACTTGTTAATATAATTATGTTCTAATTACTACACTTCGGGACAAACAAATAGCATATTCTAATTATCATAATTTTTATTTACTTAAAATTGCAAGAACAATTTCTTTTGGTTGCATTTTTTAAAAATATGTTTGCAAACCTACATAAATGAAATCAAATTGAATTTCTTTAGTGTATACGTATACAGGGTGTAATAAAAATGTTGCAGGTCCTAGAAAGCGGTGATTCCTGATGTGATCTTAAACAACTTTTTCCTTGGTGAAAATGTTAGGTAGGGCTTTGTTGATCAGTTATTAACGAAAAATACCGACCAATAATACGAGAGCGAGTACACCGAATTGATTCCAGCGCATGCGATGGCGGGCGAATACTACTTACAGTTGAAGTCCGTGGTAAAATTCGTCCACTGTACTCGCCCTCTGATTGGTCGGAGGTTTTTGTAAATATCTCGTCAATAAAAATTTTCACTAAAAATAAAAGTTGTTTAAAAATCATTTCGGGAATCACCTCCTTCAAGGACATGCAACATTTTTGTTACGCCCTGTATAATGTGATTGGAAGAAATGAAAAGTAAGGTAATATACTGACAATGAGTCTAAATGATAGTATATTCTACCAAAACCTAAATTATGTAACAGATTGGCGATTGATATTGAATGCTTAGTATTTAGTGCCTTCTCCTTGACACTTAGGTAATACGGGAGATCGGGGCTAAAAGCTTTGATGTTCAGGAAATATGCTGCTCAGTTAACCAATTGTTTTTTCAAATGTCTTCACACTATGTATGATCAGCCGTTTTTTAGACATTTTTTTATACTTTTAGAAATTTATCTTGCAGTCATAGAATTCGATGCTGCTCTTAATGTTCCACGTTGATCTCACGTAATTAGACTTTGCAAACACTCAGTACTCTTCCTTTTTCTATAATATTCTGAATTTTTCAGTAAACTCATTATTACTTTCAATTTCACACGAATTCGGTCACTTCTCGCGACCCATTTTTTAGAATATTTCGTCATTTTGAGACAAGTACACAATCCAAATAAGATTCCGCAGTTTTTAATAACGTTTCAAAGTTAACGTTCGCAGGTCTATCTCAGGCTATCATTTTACCCACTTGTAAACCGTAATATTTCTATTTGCTGTCATAGAATTCCTACAAAAAACCGAATGTTTTAGATGATATTTAGTATGTTGTGCGTATAGATATGCCCTCAGTCATATAACACAAACTATGGAATAATACTAGGTGTGCTCTTTTTTTTATCCCACGGTGTATATCCCCATGAATATTTTGAAGAAATATGGAGATCATGCTACACTGAGAAAAATAAGGGAGGAAAAATTACTACATTGCGTAGTAAAGTAACAGGATATAGTGAAATGCGTTCCTTTCTACCACATTAAAAGAAAAAATTAGCACATGTGCTTCAAAATTTAATAGACCAGTGTAGTAAAATTTACGGAAGGCTGTGATACGCAACGACACCTACGCTTCGGAAAGAAGTGGTGTCTCGTGACATAGCCTCAATTTGCTTGGATTTTAGCATTGTCTTTTCAATAAATATCGCATAAACGTCCAAAAAATAGTATAGTGAATATTGGAAAAACTTATTTTCTGACATAGGTATTTGTTATGGGCCGTTAGCAGTTACTGAGCATAGGCATAGTTTTATAGAGCTTCCGCTAGAGCAGGCATGTCCACAGCTTTGCCTGTACGGGCAGCGCGGAGCTGCCTGTGCCCGGCGGGCGAAACGCGACTTGAGTTCCGCTCTTCAGAGCAAAGTGGTGGGGGAATCAGAGTCGCGGCCGCGCTTCTCGGAGTAAAGTAGTGGGGGTTCCATGGTACCCCCACTCTTTCACGACGCGGTGCCCGCCGATCGCCCACGGGCGGCGCGGATTGCCCGCCGGGCCGCGGGCAACTTTTGGACATGCCTGGGCTAGAGTGTTCTCGTAATAATCGTCTTTTTCGCTAGTGCTTGATCCTAGCCCTGTTCATATATAAGACGAGTTCCGAAGTAACCTTCCACAGCTCAACCGCGAGTCCGTCTGCATAGGTCTACTGAGATAATGAAGAAGCAAGTCTTCGTTGATCCGATGGTCCAAAACGGAAATCGCCGTGACCTCCTTCTCTTCTTCCATCCAAAATTTTCCTCCTCCAGTCGTCAACACTTTGTATAACCAATAATAATTCTCTTATATGTCCTATGCCTCGCCTTCCCCGTCGCCAAGCATACCCCTCAGTATTTCCATAAAGAAAAACTCTTTTTAGTTTGAGCAAAAGTTCCAATTTTGCTACATTCGTGTAGTAAAAATCAGCACACGAGGTTGTAATTTTTACCATGTCTTCAGAACCATATATTACTACACTGGTGTAGTAAAAACCCAACCACTTTCACCAATCCTGCCGTTTTAGTAGAAAATGTAGTAAAATTTCTCTCATTTTTTCTCTCAGTGTAGATAACAAAGTAGCGTACCTTTACGACTAATCTAGTTCGGGTATTTGTTATTAAAAACGTTCGTTAGAGGTTTTTTGAAGTATACTGATATATTGACAAAATATCAAACACGGAGAATCTTATAGGAAACTGGTAACAAAGTAACAAGCTATGATATTAACGATACTCAGGAATACAAGTGAATAAAAAAAAAAGCTAATCTGCAATAAATGCTTAATACCTCCGGATCTTTTATGACACGAGTGAAATTTCGCGCTGAAGTATTGCCGAAACAAAGGAAGGAAGAGGTTCAACTCTCTTTTCTAAAAATCCTTGTTTGTGATAGAGACTTAACCGTCAAAGGACGCCAAGATCCGGCAGTTGGTCGCTGAGCAGCATCGAAGTAGAGTTAGGACTGTGTCATAAAAGGCGCAGAGGGGCTACGATGTTAGTGTTTCGCAACAGTAAAGGAATTTTATATTCACGTTCCTTCTGCCCTTTTCAAATATTTCATCAAATATATCACTAAAATAAGGTTTTCTCATACTGCAGTTGAATAATAACGTTGATTAGTAATAAAACAATTGTTAATGTAACACGTAATATCCAGCTACATCAAAAAGTGGATTCTTGGAAATAATTCTAGCGCGGTATAATGAAGATTCGATATACATCGACTGAAATTTCTATGTTATATGTCTAATTCTACCTCACCATTCAGCAGAAAATGTTTTTCTTCTTTTAATTACAATTAGTATATGCACGAAAGTGCCTGCAAAAATACTCCATTTTCGAGTGTGCAAATAAATATACTTTTCGAAGTCGGGACAAATGAATCTATATGTTTTCAAAAGGGCATGGTCTGAACTTTAAAATTATGTAACCCTTTTTTCCTAATATTTATTTATTGCGGAAGCACAATTTTTTAAAATAAATGTAGACCTTGCCTAGTTTTCGTTTACATTTTCATTGTTATTAAACAAATCTTTTAACATTCAACTATGAATACTATTGGATCCTAGGAAGAGATTTTTCGGATGTTTTGGAAGCTTATAAGGTATAAAAAATGGCTCTGAACATAAAAAACACAGGGGAGAGCAGAAGCAGTAAGAATAAAAAGGATCACAGAGGGTTAAATACTTAAATCTTCCACTGTAAATATGTACTTGCATCGACAACGATTCAATAAAAAATATAGATTCATTCCGTTCGACTTGTATCAGTTCGGAAACACCCTATATGTATAGTTCCCAGTTAGTAATATGATCACACTGACGAGCGTCTAAAATTTCTGTAGGAGATCCAGGAAACACATTGCCAGGGTACAGAATTACATGTTTATAGCTTCCATGCTGAACTTTTGAAATTAATTTCGAAATTACAGCAAAGACATTTCTGTTCTGAGGATACGCGCGAATTCACAATATCTACAGCATCGAAGGTTAGTTCGCTTATCGAATTTTTAATTCAACGAACTTCCAGTCTAACGAGCGGGAAGATCAGGCCGAATAAACTTCGTTACATTGAGTGGAGCAGTCAGCCCTGTCTGCGCTGAGATCAAAGACGGACTGAAGTTCAGTCGAGGCTTGACAAATCGATCCCCCGATGATAATGGGCAGGATAATTGTTCGAGAGAACGCGTACAGCCGGATCGATGTGGTTATTTCGGTAATTAAGTCGGGTTAACTCTGGAAATTGATCAGCCCCTTTTTTTGGAATTACGGTTTACCCTATCGTGGCAGCTCTTAATTAGCGGCTGATTAAAAACGTCCTCTGACAGTCGCGGCTCGTTCGATTGCAATCCTTTCGGGAGACGATTTTCGATTACAGTTTAGCTTCTTCCCCTAACTGAAGCATCGCTGGTGAAATTATCGCTTCGGTCGGTGGAGGATTGAATTTATGGGAGACTGCGTCAAATTGCATCGAAATTTGTGTAACTAGCTTGTCACTTTTAACGTTTCTCATTTCAACACCTTTTGAGTCTCGCGTTTGCATCTTGATGAATATTTATTCGGAACACAGGGACCAAATATTACCCAATAAAGTGTATTATGAAATGTCTGTCGCGTTTGAACGTCATGGTTGTACACGTGAGATAAAATTTTCCACCATTTCGCTGACTCCGATGTAATGTTGTGTCGCGTGTTCGACTCAGAGCGCGTGATTGTAATTTGTTTGCCGATACATCGACAACCGCAACGGAGCTCCAGGAAACGCTTAAAATATCTCGCGCTCCCATTAACGCAGCAATTAATACGTACGCGAGGCTGATTTGTGGACGCGGTATTAATTCCTCCGAGGATCGCACTGCTCGCGTTTCCAATTCATTGTTTAAATTCAATCTCCGTAGATAGTTCCTTGATACCGTTTACTTGCTATCCCCCTGCTACTTCCCCTGTTCCCCATCGAATGATTATAATTTCACGTCATTGAAATTGCTTATTGCTCTTCACGTCGGACCTGTTGGAAGTTAAAAAGGTACTTAGAAGGTGTTAATCTTATTTCCAATTAACTGTCCACAGTAGGACAAAATACTATATATTCCTTTATGCTATTAATTATTTTGTATATTAAAGCTCGTTAATAACTAAATATGTTACAGAGGATTTGAGGTGTTTAAAAACGACAGAAAAGTATTTTCTAAATTATTTTAGTCTTTTTTAAGTTACTAATAAAGTATCACTCAAATAAACTAATTTATTGTCTGATTTTCCATATTTTTATTATCCTGGTTTTCTGTAATTACTTTCTATGACTGTCGGGCAGAATGTTGTTTTCTGTTCCAAGAATAAAAGATATTTGACAATCTGTGACAGAAAAATCGGATAGTATTTTTCGACCAAACTAAATAACATTTTTCGATATCAGCAATATTTTTGAAAATATTCAGTTGTCACAATTTATGATGTTCGCCCTGTACAGAGGCAGGAACAGAAAGAATTAATGTATAGAACGTTGACAAATATTAATCGTTTGTACAAATATTTCTGATAAACTGAAAAGAGATGACAATTGTCTTATCCGATTGTTGTTCTGCAGGAGGACTACTTTGAGGTATCAAAGTCATTTTTTTCTATAATTCCTTTGCTACAAATTCTTTGTGTAGGCCTTTAAGTAACCTACCGCACGATAACTGCATCATTTTATATCGTTTTCATGTTTCAATATTCTTCTGTTTATTTAATTTTTCTTATTTATTTGTAATAATCGAAATAAAGTATTTACTCGTTAGAAGACCGTCACTCTTCCTACCATTTTTTTGAAATTAGTATTTTATTCTATCTCAGTTTTGCTTGTAACAAAAGTTTCACTTACAATTCCATTTCGCAGAAATTCGTACACTATACTCTATAATTGTATTACTAGTAATAATTCTGAAAACTATGTAGATCAATAAAAACTATACGCAGAATGCAGATAGTCAAAGGGACAGCTGATGAATATTGCGAATGAATCAAGAATATCTCACTTCAATTTGCTTTGAAGAATAAACTATACTAATGAATGTATAGTGCAAAGAATTGTTTTAAGTGGAATATAATAAATTCTCTTACGATTTGATGCAAATTTTTGAAGTTATATTTGAAAATAGTATTTTATTTATAGGAAAGTAAATAAATTGAGGTTTCTTTTGAAGAGCTGAGTGAATTACTCTTTTAAACAGTATATAATACTCTTTACGAGAATAAATACATTTTTGTACATTCAGTTTGACAAAAGCATTTATTTAATGTTGTAAATACTATGATATAATTTTCACACTATTTCTAACGTTACATTAAAAAATAAAACTAGCTGGTTATTGTTGCTCACTCGCTTCGCTCGCTCGCTCGCGAGTAGGGTTGTTCTTGCTCGCTCGCTTCGCTCGCTCGCCGAAAACTTCCCGATCACACTTATAGTTTCCATATATCGTAGTGCCTATGATTAGTGATGCCTATAGCTATTCATGTTTATTTTGTATGCGACCCTTTACGGGCCACACAAGGAACTTCCCGATTTGCGAGTTGTAATTTATTATTACCATTATTAATTGTCGCTAATTATTTTATTTATTTATTTATTTATTTATTTACGGGAAAAGAACCCATTAGCACAAAAAAATAAAGTTACAAAAAGTGCGAGCTAAAAAAAAAATACAATAAAAAAAGAAAGAAGAAAGAAAGAAAGAGAAAAAAAAAAATTACAAGTAAATTAAAGTAGAAATAGAAATAACGTTAAAAAAAATTGCGTAGTGCAGATTTAAGCGCATGCGATGAGTGTAGCAGAAGTCTGAGTGTACATGTGACATGTTTGAGTGAATAAACATACGATTGAAACAATTAAAATAAGCATAGGACGTACGGTGGTATTCGATATGTAACAATTCTGAGTGTCGCAAGTTCCTAGATGGCACATTGATTGATAATTTTTCAATGATGTCAGGGCAGGTTATTAGATCATTTAGGATTTTATTCACAAATAAGACATCGGCTAGTTTTCTCCTGTTCTCCAAGGTGGATAGGTTAAGGTTAACAAGAATAGGACCGTAATCGTGGCAGTGCCTAGACATACGGTTTCCAGAGTGAAAAGCAGCTAACCGGAGAAATTTGTGTTGAGGTCTTTCCAGTAGCCTGATGTGCGAAGAGAAGAAGGGTGACCAAACAATTGAACCAAATTCAAGAATAGGTCTGACCAAAGTACAGTATAATAACCTTAGAGTCCCTGTATCCTTGAAAAATTTAGAGACTCTCTGAATAAGTCCCAGGGATTTAAAAGCCCGGGAGGTAATCATTTTATAGTGCTTCGCAAAAGATAGGTTCTGAGAGAACAGAATACCAAGATCCAGGATTGTGTCAAGGGTTGAAAGTACAGAATTGTTAAGAGAGTAGTTGAAGATAACAGTATTCGAAGTACGGGCAAATCTGATGATTTTACATTTGTCAAGATTCAAAGATAGTTTGTTACGCGCACACCAATCCTACAGCCTTGCTAGGTCGTTCTGAATCATTGAAGTACATGAGGGATTGTCAATAGAGTGATAGAGCTTTAAGTCGTCCGCATATAACAAAAATTTACAATATAGGAAAACCTCAGAAATATCGTTAATGAAAAGGTTAAATAATAAAGGCCCAATGTGAGAACCTTGAGGTATACCTGAGCTAGCAGTAAAAGATCTAGAATACGAGTTACCGTATTTCACAATATGCACTCTATTTCTTACAAAACTCGCAATCCACGCTAGAAAATTGCCATGAATACCGAGAGCTTGCAGTTTGGAGATGAGCAACGAGTGACTGACGGAATCAAATGCCTTACGAAAGTCGGTGTAAATCGCATCAACTTGCATGCCTTTTTCAACTGATACAGAAAGATAGTGATGATACAGAATCAGGTTGGTTGTAATAGATCGACCTTGCATAAAACCATGTTGTTCATTAATAATAATATTTTTAGCAAAGAAAGACAATTTACGGGTAATTATACCTTCAAGAATTTTAGGCATGACATTCTGAATGCAGATAGGTCTGTAGTTCTGTATGTCAGAAGGATCATCCTTTTTAGGAATCGGTTTAACTAAGTTCTGTTTCCATGCGTCAGGACAAATACCAGAGGATAGAGATTTGTTAAAAATCAGCCATAGGATTCTGGAGAGAATGAAATGGCAAGATTTGAGGAGTAATGGGTGAATCCCATCCAGGCCTGGATTGGAATTAGTTTTTAGGGATATAAGACTGTCGTAGACGTCACTAATACTGATGGAAATATTGGATAGATCCGTGGTGTGAGAATAGTCGGCGACATGCTCGCAGTGGTCATCCCCTATATAAACCGATTCAAAGAATTTAGCAAAGCTGTTGGCGATGGCAAGATCGTCAGACAACTCTTCATCCCCAAAATGCAAACCCGAAGGCATAGAATTCGGTTTTTTTAAAGAATTAATGAAACTCCAGAAGGATTTAATATTTTGGGGAATGGAGAGCTCAGTGTGGTGTATAAATTTTAACCAACAATCTTTAGCTAAACTTTTACATTTGGCTCTCAGTTCTTGGAATGGTAAATAATCGTTAAAAGAGTTGGTACTTTTAAAGATTTTATGTAAATGTTTCTTACGTTTAATTAGCGAGATAAGTTCACGAGAAAACCAACGAGGGTAGGTGGATGAGTAACAGTTAACGGTTGGAACATAGTTGTCAATAGCAAAATTAAGGTGGTAGTATAAAAACTCGACTGCATCGCAAACAGGCAAATTATTGATGCTGTTATCCCAATCTATAGTTGAGAGGTATTCGTTGATGGCAGTATAATCGGCACGATAAAAGTTCTTTTTTGAGGTGAAAGAGGGTAATGGTTCCGAGGACATAGGTATTGGGATAGGAAAGTCAAGAGGTGGGTGAAAATGATCAGGGGGGAGGATAGGTTCGGGAGCAACGGAGACGGGTATATTAGGCAAGGAAGAGAAGAGCAAGTCGAGAGAGTAACCAGAGGGAATGATAACAGAGTTTCTTTGATACAGATTAAGAAAGTTAAAGTAATCAGAGACTAGATTAGAATGTCTTACCATAGTACAGTGCCCGACCGTACTGTACGTTAAAGACCCGTCATCATTATTATACCATAAAGTATGAGGCAAATTGTAATCCCCTATCAATATTAAATTAGAATTGCAATTGTTTCGTGACAGATCCTCCACTGTTCTGGCATGAGATTCGTAAATATCAGGGTCACTGCCCGGAGGTATATACACAGTGCCGATAATAACAGATTTAAAGTTCAATCTGAGTTCAACGAATACCTGTTCAACCGAAGAGTGTGAAACACAAATAGGATAACAGGGAAGCGAGTCACGGATAGCGATCAACACACCACCACCTCTGTTATGTGTACTGGTTTCCTTATTCCTGTCAAATCTAAAGACATTGAAACCGTTAAGGCCTAATTCCGCATTCGAGATGTCATCGCGCAACCAGGTTTCGACAAGGACTATGATGTCGTATCTCCTTACCAGCAAGGACAACGCATTTCTTAAGTTAGAAAGTTTAGTTCTGAGGCCTCGAACGTTTTGATAATAAGCTAATGGGTACTTAGTTAGTTTTTTCCTTTCGAGTTTGAATTCACCTTTACAATTTTGGGAACACCAGAGATGTAACGGATAGTCAGATCATTTGAACCACTATCACAGCGAGATTTGAGCTCTAGTTTTAGTTTATTTAGATACGCACGTTGTTTAACAGTCCGGTCTTGCGAAAATTTCACCGGTCCCGAATATTGACTCTTAGCGCGCAAAATAGAGATGACCTCTTCCCTCGACGACAAAGTAACGCACACCGGTCTTGGACGGTCACTTCGTTTCTTGCCGATTCTAAATGCTTTAGAAATTGAGCAGCCAGTAGGTTTTAGATTCTGGAGTAGATTAGTGATCGTATTGAGATCAGCGTGGCGTTCGTTACTTGAAGACGAAGACGAGGAGGTAGAATCCGCAGGTTTAGGCTCCTCCAGATTAAAGAGGATAACGTTTCGAGAGCGATGCTCTCTTTCCTGCATCTCAGAAATAAGGTCTTCTTCCGTGAACGAGCCAGTGCCGTCATTGCAGTAGTTGTTAGAATGAGACAAGTTGCTCTCAATAGCTGCAACTCTGTTAGTTAGAGTTGTAATATCGGAGCGGATTTTTTCCAGTTCAAGAGAGTACGTTTCCAAAAATTCCTTTTTAAACTTCTGCATTTCAACACGAAACATTTCCTCGATCTTAATGAGCAGGTTATCGTTACTCGATAAAGAGTGAGAAGCAGGCGAATTGGTAATGGAGCAATCCGTGAATTTCCCATTATTATGATGATGACCAGTGCGACGTAGGCAACCTGGATGTGCAGCAATACCACAGGAAGAACAAGTGGCTGGGTTGACCACACGCGAACTACAGCCGTGGCAAATAATTAGAAAATTATTTGTATTCGGGGAAATTTAATAGTTTTCTACTTATCAACATTGTTGCTATATGACGTCGCATTAAACGAACATATTATATATATGTGTTATATATATATATATAAATATAATAACGAGATAGGCGAAAAATCGAAATTTCGCGATTACAGCGCCATCTATCGCGAATAAAATAAAAATGTTTGAAATAAAACCTACATATTTTGTGGCGTAGAATCCGAATCTTGCAATAAAAAGTAGGTGGTCCTATTTAAAATTTTAGTGACCCCCAGGGGGTAGAGGTGAAATTTTTTGACAGGATCAGATGTCCCCCTCCAAACCATCAAACTTTTGTTCGGGATGTTTTTTGATCCGCTACATATTTCTGAAGTTATCCGTGGTGACGGATTAAAATGGGACACCCTGTATATACATATACAGGGTGGGGCAATAACAACTAGCACTTCCGATATCTCGGAAACTATAAGTTTCACAGAAATATTTGCTGAAATAAAATTGCCCAGTACGAAGGGAGCCATCCTGTGGCGATAATAGTTTTTTTGCAGACGGAGGTACTTCGGACATTTGAAGGTCACCTCCATTTTTTTAAATGGATCGGTATGTTTTTGCTTCCGTATCAGGATAGAGGATCTTAACACGAGTTCAACGACCTATTACGTAAGGTCATTGAAGGTCATAGAAAGTAGAGAAAGGCGATAATACTTACGGTTTTGGTAGTAAATGAATCTCTATTCTCCCATTTAGATTGCGTTATTGAGTTAGGTTTTCTTTAAAAAAGTAAAAAACTACTGGATCGAATTAGAACAAAATCTAATCAGCTCTAAGTTACATTGATACACATCGATTGCATCATCGATCATTTTAATTTCATTATTAGTTTTTTAGAAAACGTTAACGAAAAATTTGATCACATACGTACGTACGCACGCACGCATGCACACGCACACGCACACGCACGCAGACGCACACACACTAAAATGACTCCAATAACCTTGAAACATGAAGATCTGCCGAAAAATTAATTTTCGATTTTCGGGGTAATTACAATAACTTCCCTATAAATCGGGAAGTTAATAAACCTCTTATTGCGCAATCTAACGAAGGAGTAGGTATATTTATAAGGAGTTTTAGTTAAAATATTAGATTATAAATATTATTTTTAAAATATAACACCTCGCCTATACTAGTTAAGAAAATATTTAGCTTTTTACGACCGATTCTGTGACCCTAAACAAATAGTCTAGAGTCTAGATAATGACAAATGACAGAGAACAATAGTGATATAGGGGAGAGGTTCTATGAAACGGACGATTTTCTTTATTATTCATTTGTGATAATATCGGAATTATTGCTTATATATGTTTGTTCAGAATTATTATTTTTCTGAAAATCAGTTATTTAAAACGCATGTCCATTAATGGAAAGTATGTTTATTAGCCTTTAACAAAAATATATTAAGAACTCATCAATAATAGCATCACCTAACCAGATTTTAGATTTTCAAATAAGTAGAATACCTATATCCCTTTCACGATTATGGGGTTTTGAATGGAATATACACTTTAATAAAAGTAAACTTAGAAGTATTACGATTATAATTCCAAACCTTAGTACTACACAACATCAGAATTTATAATAAAATTAACTTTCTGTTCTATAAATCATCAATATATTTCCTGATCGTTATTAAGTGTAACTTATCTTTTAGCAACTTATTGATTATAAAGTAAAAGTACTTATAAGGTGTACGTCTTACAAAGTAGGTTCAACCAAGGAATGTTTACAAGTCACAAATATAAATATACATATGAGAAATTTACGAAAAATTTAAGTAATAAAATAGTTTAGAATTAAGCTGATGACCAATACTGAAAGCAATTGCTAAAGTAGTTTTAGAAAAATGCATGTGCAATACGTTTAGAATTTACGGCAGGGCTTAAAACGATTCCGAAAATAGCTCTTTCAAACTGTTACATAAAGGTATGAGTGAAACAGTTATGAAGAACTTTGATACTAAATAACTGCTATAAAGAATTTAAATTTCAAACTATATCGTTTTAGGTTACAAATAATTTCTATAACTTCTAATTTTTAGGTTTTATTTAAGTTTCATAGGTTATAGAACCGATTCTCGTAATAATTGTACGCTGCTTTAGAAACAGAGGGGTAAGAGGTCGCAGACCAAATAAAATTAGACAAAGACAAAATCGTGTCATATGGATGCTCTATCTGTTTCTAATATTTAACAGCCTTTCGGCTGAATCCGAGCTCTATTTATTTTATACGTCTATGCACGAGAATTGGTTCTGTAACCGTTTTGGAACTTAATCCTATGTATATAGAATCTAAATAGTAAAATATTGTGACGTGCTCGCCGGTCTCGAGCTGTGAATTCGGGATCGGCGGCCACTGCACAAGTGCGCTCGGTCTCTGCTCGCCTTTTCGAAACCGAGATCTGCGTTTCGAGCGCCATATATTTTGCGATACCGGCGAGAAAAAGCTTCGCACGCGGAAAGGTCTTGCCTCGACTAGCTCGCGACTCCGCGGAGAGGGGCTGAGTCTCTCCATGAGGGAGAAAGAAAGCGGACAGTTCTGTGATTTCTTGCGGCAGGAATAAATAACGACGCGATTTGACTTAGGTAAAATAAAGTGTATTAATAATAGGGGAAATTACACTGGACGCGCGGACGCCACGTGGCGGGCCTAACCTCGCCGTTTGGTTACAACGCGCCTCGAACGTCTCTGAAACCAACGCGTTTTTAAAAGCGCGTTACGAACGCCTCTGGAACCGTGTGTTACGCGCGCAGCTGAACGTGCATTGGTTCGGATTAACTGGTTGGAATATAAATGATGCGCGCGAAACGAATTAAAAGAAAA
This sequence comes from Perdita meconis, assembly GCA_030770465.2. NCBI lineage: Eukaryota > Metazoa > Arthropoda > Insecta > Hymenoptera > Andrenidae > Perdita > Perdita meconis. The sequence goes on along the minus strand of JASKOS020000015.1, from coordinate 5,194,210 downwards.
CACAAGAATTTTAAGAAGTTAAGGTTAATAAAGGAATTTATTATAATTTATAGGGTTGTGATCGTTGATTCCCATACAGGAATTAGTATCTGATATAAGTCGTTTACAATTGATATTATAAATTCGGAATTTTAGATACCGTCGGCACTAGGCATTACAATTTAGGAGTGAGGGCAACTCATCGTGGTTCCTGATTATCGCTTTTGGCTTCCCTGGCCCTCAGATCACTTACGGACGAATTTAGATGATACGATACGCATGCACACCCACTCACAACGTACTTATTCTAATACAATTCAATTGAATAACAAGAATGGATGGTAAATCTCGATAGTCACATTAATACAAATAGAAAATAACACAAAGAGAAAAACGGAGTATGTTGAGACTGTTTTACGTGAAGAATAAGTCCATTCGCGCGTCACGCGATCGATCGCGAATCTCTCTTTCTCTCTCTTTTAACTAAGTATCAGTTAAGAATTCGACACGGACTTTTTGTAGCGCACCTCGAGACTTGTTTAACGAAAAAGCGAAATTACTTCCGTCGGCAGCGCATATATACAGCGGTTGCACTTTGCGCAATGGAATTTCGTTCCTCACGTGGCTTCCCGAAATTCCACTTTTGCAAAGCGACCGTTGACTAATCGAGGTGAAAGAAAAATGCTTACTTCATTACCGACGCAGCGATTTCGTAATTTCGTCACCTGATTTCTGATGTACGTTATTTCCAATGAGGACCTTGGTTGTGCTACTAATGAAGAAAAAGGAATTTAAAGAATTTATCGCTACGGAACGTAACACGTGCAATTACGCTATCGGCTGTTCGCGATTTTAGGCGATCACTGGGGAACACGTGGGCGAATCTAGGCTCTATCCAAGAGACAGAGACGGAAGGAAGTGCTTACTTCGCGATGATCCGTGCGTAAGAGGACGAGACGCTCTCTCGTCACGCGTAATACGGTATTCTTCCGCTTCCTTTCGACTCACCTCATTGGCACGCGGCGCGTGACGTCACGCTCCGCCCAATCAGTGAAATTAGCGTTGACATCGCTGCGTAGTGATTAGGGAATCGACAGCCGGTCCTCCGGATTGATAACTGAAGAAGTGGCCATCTTCGTTACGTCGACTTTCCCGGTAGCCCATGGTTTCTTGCCCAACAGAAACCACAGCGGGAACCACGGACTGGATGCAATGGTCTTGGGGCACGTGTTTCCAGGCCGGAACGGACCCATCCGTCGCTACCGTTCCCGGAGCGGTGAGTGGTACAATTGCCGAGCCGCCTCCACGCCGTTCCGGGGCCGTTTTCTCAGGAATGCCGGAGTCCTTTGTCGTTGGGCGAGGCCTCTTCCCCGACGATGACTCTACCACTCGGCGCCTCCTCCGGTCATCTCCTTCCCACTGCAGCGTTGTTGGTGGTTGTATTGACGACGGTCGATGCGCGTGGCAAAGATAAAGCCGGATGTTAGAAATGATTCGATCTAGCCCCCCCACCCCCTAGTGGTGTGCTCGAGGGTCCTGTTTGTGACGTGCAAAACTACCACGTCACAATATATACAAAAAATATTAGTGATAAATTGAATACATTTAAAGCACTATCATGTATTTCATATATTTTACGACATTTCTATTTTTTCATACATTGAATTAGAACACTTGAAGTGGTCGGTTACTAGTGCTTTCACCCTACATGTATCTTAAACAGGGTGTATCTAGTAACTGGAACAAACTATAACTCCGTTCGAACTGCAGTTAAAGAAGAATCGTGTAGAAAATTTTTGTACGATGTAACACGCTTCATCAAATTATTGGACTACTTTTTTTCGTGAATACATCAAAGCAGTTGCAAAGTGCGATTGCGTTTTTTTTAATGGAACTCTATATTTTTTGCATAAATCGATTTGCCATGTTATTTTACGTATACCGTATAGGTATATCAGTCTTTTCCAGTTACTAGATACACCCTGTTTAAGATACATATAGGGTGAAAGCACTAGTAATCGACCACTTGAAGTGTTTTAATTCAATGTATTAAAAAATAGAAATGCTGTAAAATATATGAAATACGTGATAGTACTTTAAATGTATTCAATTTATCATCAATACTTTTTGTTCGTAGATAAAAGTTGCTGAAACGTAATTGGCGTTAAAAATAAAGTGTCCGCGGCGCTTCAGTAGTTGACCATATAACCTATATCAGGCATGCTCAACTCGTGGCCGAATGGGTTACCCGCGGGTAAATTCGGGTTTGTTTGCTGCTCGCGGGGGGAAAGCCTGCTCGAGAGGAAAGGGGAGTGAGCCGTTTCGCGGAGAGGGCTGCTCGGGACAGAATAGAGGGGGGTGAGCGCTTAGTAGTGTGTGGGGCCACCGCATCTTCCAACGTAGCTACGGCACGAGTCCGTGCACACACACTAATCTCGCTTTCCCCACCCAATATGTACCACCCATAGGGCCGCTCACAGGCTGACTCGCGTCTCCGATCGCGGGTAGAAATGGGTACCCGTGCTCGCCAACTGCCCAGTTGAGCATGCCTGACCTATATTATCGCATTTGTTAAATTGGTCAAACTCATAAGTAAGAATGTTGATACTTTTTAAATAGCATACAGCCTCATTTTTCAATGAAAAATGTATGCAGTGAAATTACATTAGCTGTTTCTTCTTAATGCTCGTTTTTCGACGTCTCGTGTTTGAAACCAGCAGTTGCACATCTAGAATTAAAACTGGTTTACAAATCATTTTAAGAGCATTTGTATTACTTACTTTTGAAAATGTCTTTTTGTCGCATTTTGAAGTTACACATTTGAAATACAATATAGAATTGTCATTTAAAAAATGCTTCATTGAAATATTAAGTTTTTTAACATAAACAATAAACTTCTAGTGTATTCATCCTATAGAAACCGTAACCTAAACTCATAGCCTGAAACGTAAGTTCTTCATAAGAGTTATTTAAAATAAAAGTTCTTCATAACTGTTTCCAGAACCGAAATCAATATCATAACAGTTTCAAGCTCTGGAATTTATGTAGTATGATTTTCTCATTCCAGGACCCAAACCTACCTCTTTCATGGCACCTCTCCCCTACCTTGTTGTATGAAAATAGTCGAGCCTAAACTACAAACGTTTTTTCGAGTATTACATTATTTCTATCCTCAACTTCTTATTATTATAAGAAAATATTTAAAAAAAAATTGAAATACGAAGTTAAAATATTTAATTACGTGCTTCCGATTTCGCATTCTACTAAAAGTATAGTGTTGTTTCTCTGCGTAGAATGTACATACTTAAAGCAGTACGTCAAATATTTGTTCCCTAAATGTTAACTACATAGACTTGACTATGCCTAATATGCGGTAATCGTCCTGAAGAATAAATCCTTTCCGTGAAACGAAATTTTACATTTACAGTGCTTAATATGACTTACTTCCAGCGCACACGAAGAAAATATTTCACCATGTCGGAATTTCAGTTTGCCAGTTCGCAGGGATCTCTGTAAATGCTAAAGAAAAACATTATTATTTGTCGAGTAAGCAGCTCTATGAAATCGGTGGGCTGCGATAACGTTACACTTCTGCTCGAAGCGGTTTTAAATGCTTGAAATACCTTTCGATATCCCTTCCCCTCATCCTACAAATACCAATACACACACATACAAAAACAAATTTTTCGATGTTTCCACACGTATCCTCCCCTTACATGGCATTTTGCCGCAAAAGCAGCGACACCTTGCTTCACCTTTGACATGAAAGCCAGGGCCAATATCTTCCGGCGCGCGATCGCCGAGTATTCCCCGCTTTACCGATTTCCTCGCAGCGGGAGTAAGGGGGCCAGATAAGAAGGGAAGCCAACGAGCCGTGAAAATACCAGCCCACTAGGGAGGAAGCATAAATTCGCGGGAATATTTCGGTGAGCAGGAACGTGCACCTGTTCCAGTTCGACTGTTCGACGGCGTTCACGCTGAGCCGCGGACCGTGTCCACGAGGACGATTCGAAGCCGATGGCCCGACGATTCTTTCATTCCTTCGCAACGGTCGTAAAGTAACGCAAAACTTTCGAAATTCCCAGGTCGGGGCTTCCGGGACGTCCTGCCAAATCGGCGCTCGTAAATAGAGAGAACGAACGAAAGAGACCCCGGGCAGCTCTCGATAACACTTGTCCGCAATTTTTCTTCGGGGGAGGACGATGAAATCTCCGGCCTCGGCGATCGCGTTCGTTTTGAATATTGACCAAGCTCGCCTGGTGGTTATGACGTTTTCGTCGAATATTCGGAACAATCGTTCGCGAAGTCTCTGTTTATATCCAGTGTTTCAGGGCCGCTGGTCAAGATTGAATAATGAAGCAAACAGAAGAAAAATGAAAGCTTTATGAAAGTGAGATTTGTGGTTTATAGTTTTTGAGATTATCCAAGTTTCATTTCGAAGCACTGTTTAAATTCAACAGTAATACAGGATGATTCTTATAAAGTGATTAATGGAATAATCTCAAATACGAAATGAGATATGAGAAGTTTCTGAAGAGAAAAAATGTTTTATTCAGAAGAGGATACTTTATGATAAGACTGGTAAATTTGTAGGTGAAGCGCCAAAGATATTTCAAGGGCAACTTAATTTTTTAAGTTTCTATTAAAGACTCAGTGATCTATGGTACAGGATTATTCAAAGTCGTATAGAGCTCAACTAAAACTCAAACCGCTATAATTCGATAACGAGAACCTTTCACTAAGGCATTCGGCATCATGTTGCTTATTGGTATCTCAATCGATCGGTTGCGCGCCATGGATCAGTTCCATGGTCCCTTTACTGATTAGACCATTATATTATTTTTTGTGAGGATATTTTAAACACATTGTATACCAATATGCATCGATAATTCATAACTAATTTTACTAGTAGTATTGTACCAGTAGATGTAATTATTAGTGTCATAAATAGTTTTTTAAAAATAGAATTTACTTTTGCAGGCACAACAGGGGTCAGAACTTCGAACAGTTATTTTAAAATCCATTAATAAAAGGTTCTCGTTATCAAATCGTGGTAGTTGGAACTTTTAGCTCTGTACGACCTGGAATGCCCTTGCATTCTGGGCGACTGGGTCCACTAAATGAGTCTCGTAGCATTACGATTTACGATCGTTCGGCTACATTTTCGAAAAAGTCGATTTAGCGACCAAATACGGTGCACAATAAACGGTTCACCGTTAGCTTTCTTTAAGAATTCCTCTATGGACATGGGATCCTCTTTAGTTCCCTTCAACGTGGTTAGGTGGAGTGGAAAGAGTCCTGATCCAGGGTAACCCTCTCTCTCCCTCTTACTTGGGCCGAGTATCATTACAGGTCCTACCAATTAAATTTCAATCAAGTTCCATCGCATTTGTGCAGCCTTGTACCTGTGTATTAAAGAATCTCTACTGTGGAGTCAGGGACAGAAAATGCAGTGTGAAAATTAAGAAATCACATTGTTGCACTATGTCTCCGGGGTTTCTACAGCATACAGATTTTACCGACAGATTGCAAAAATGTGATCGGACTGAATTTTGATTCAGAGTTGGTATTTGGGAACACTTGTTCCTTCACACTGCACTTTCTACTTCCGATTCTACGGTACAGATTCCTTAATGCACAGGTAAAAGATTGAAAAAATGTGGTAGAACTCGATTCACATTTGATTGGTAAGACTTTGTGATAGTACTCGGCCCAAATAAGAGGAAGAGAGAAGGATAACCGGGCTGAGGACTCAGGACCCTTTCCTCACTGTCTAACCGCCCTGAACGGGACAAAAGAGGAATCTATGTCCATGGAGAAAGTCTTAAAGAAAGTTAACAATGAACAGTTTATTATGTACCGCATGTGGTGGACAAATGTTTCCTTCGAATTTTTCGAAAATGTAGTCGATTGATAGTAAATCGTAATGTCTCCCAGGTAAGCTTCCCTTACAGCTCGAAGAGGTTGACAAAAAATTAAGGGGGGAATCGGTATTTTGGAGCAACACACGACGGTTCCCCGCAAGTCCCCCAGTTCACCGTTGATGACCCCCCTGCAGTAAAACATCTGTAGACCCAGTCGCTCCGCCATTGATAAGAGTCAGTTAGGGGTCACTCGCGGGAAACTGTCACACGTTACTCCGAAATTCCGTTTCTCTCTTCCCCATTTTTCGTAAACCTCATCGAACTATAGGGAAAGCTTACCTGTATGTTAAAGATTACACGGATCTTTTACATTCACGTGAATGCATGCATTTAGGCACGTAAAATCAGGATCTCTTTTATGAACCACTTAGAAATTAAATTCGATACAATGACAAACCCTTTATCTGGTTTTGCCGTTTAAATATAAATTTACGATAAGTTATTTTTTCCGTATCATTTTCCTATCCTACCTATAAGAAAATTTGATCCATATTTTTTTCATTCAGAATATTTTAGCGAATGTGTGCCTATTTTTTCGATTTTGTTTCATAAAAATATCTTGAAAGGTAATAGGGTAATAAGAAATAATAAATTGAGGGGTTTACATAGTAACAATACGAGAATAAATGTAACAATTAACACAATTGTAGGATGGCTTACACGGACATCAGACGGTCACCACATGTGCATCGTGATAAAAAGCAAGACTCGATCGTAGGACGCAGACACCAAAGTAACTAAAGGTATGAGAATACAATTAATGTATTTTCCCCTCGGCGCGGCGCGGCGACGAGTTAGTTAGTCTCTGACTAGAAAGACTTTCCTCAACTCGCTTTTTAACAACGGGGAATTCCATCTTTTAGCCGTCCGAATGCATCAAAATAGGACAATACCTATGATCATAAACGGCCGCATCTTCAAGACACGGGTAACACATTTCGCGCTAATCCGATATATCGTTTCCTGCTCCCCTAAATTTTTCCGCTACCTTTTCGACCTAAAGGAGAGACTTCCATCTCCACTAAAAAAAACTGACTGAAAAAGACCCACCCTGGTTCGTGTCAACTAAAATCGGGGCCATCTCAACAGGCGGCTCAGGGTCACCAAACCCCTCGCGCGCCTTTCTGGCAGAGTGCCCCCACCGCGGCAGTTCCCCGTGCGCGCGGCCACACTTGCCGCGTATGTTGAATATCCGTGAGCAAACTCTCCTTCCCTATTACCTTTCTCGCTTCTTCCTATGTCGTTCCACTCAGTCTACACTCCTTCACATTACGTCCTTCTTTTTCCTTATCTACCACTCTCTTTTCTCGCAGCATAACGCGACGTCAGGGAAAGGGGAAGGAGAGTCCCCTCACGGATATTCAACACATGCGGAAAGTGCGTCCGCGCGCGCGGGGAACTGCCGCAGTGGGGACACTGCCAGAAAGGCGCGCGAGGGGTTTGGTGACCCTGAGCCGCCTGTTGAGATGGCCTCGACTTTAACAAACTTAATTCGAGTACTTCGACGAAGCTACACCCTGAGAAGTCCCGTTGGAAGGATGCGAGGGCACGAGGAAAGAGAATTCGGAAAAAATCGTCAGTATCGATCGTGATTCCGCCGTCGAACTGTGTGACATGAAATGTTATCTAGACCGACTAGTACGAAGTGCCAATTTTTGTCCTATATAAGATCATCCCCGTGATAAATAATTTAGTCAAAACAGTGCAATAATTCGTTCCGCGGTTGTCAGTGGTTAGGAAGTCGAGTGCTGCTTTAATGAAGTGATCAGTGTTAGTGACCGTGGGTGTTATAAACGCAACGTGTCTTTAGGTTGCGCCGTATACCTGCGATCAGCAGGGCCTACGCTACCTTTACATCATCCCCCAACGTCCGGGATTGGCACACTGATTGTCATTTTTTTCAAGCCGGTAAGGCTTAAAAAAATATATATTGTCAAGAAATAGATCGATCAGACCTTACTTTGCTTTTCCTTTAAACAAGTTTGGATAAATAATAACAAAGTTATATAACATGAAAGCTTAATTATTTTTTATTAATATATAATTAGTGTAAAATGCAGTTTTTCCATATTATTACTTTTTTCCAGAAATTTTGAATGTTCTCAAGATATATGTATGTGCACTTGCTTACATATAATCGAACAAATCTTGTTCACAAATAGCATTGGTGTCATACGTAATGCTGATTACTTATCTCAAATTGTTTGTATGGTTATCAACTGCCAGTATACGAGATTGTCTTACTAAATGGAAAAGTACAAAAGTACTCAATCACACTACACAATATAATTAAATGCATATATTTCAAGCATATATTCCGCGTTGATTTTTTCTTTTTAAATAATACTGAATGTGAAAACATTTGTTGTATATTTTGTATTTTATATTCATGCAAAATTACGATCTTTATGGTTGCCATATTAACAGAGGGCTATAAATACATACCTAGATACAATTGTTTCAATTTATTATTAGGAAATCAGGAATAGAAATTGAGGTATTGAGGTTTCACAATAACCTATATTGATCAAAGATTATAGATTGTTCAGAGGATTACAGGAGCCAATAGGAGATATACAGGCACACATTCTATTTCACATTTAGATTGCATACTTTTTATCGTATAATCAAAAATAGTGCGAGATAAACGCAGAAACTATAAAAATATTTTTAACTATTTGGGAAGGTTAATAGCTGAGTTTCCAAACATCTTGAATGCCTATAACGTTATAAAATTACATTTCTTCAACTTTAGTTTCGATCTTAGATAGAAAAAATTATGTGCTATAGAATGCTAAAATAAGTGGGTAAATCGACAATTAAGTATTTAATCAACAATTAGGTAATCGACAATTAAAAACTTAAGTTTTTGTACATGACGTGTTTGAAATTTCATGTACATACCGAACACTTCGTATGTAACTATTCAAACTAGCTGTAAAACATTCAAGTACTCCTCCGAATTTATGCGTTAGAATAATGAGAAACATTCTTGTTAAAAAAAGTTAAGAAGTAGGATAATTCTTTCAAAACAATTTTATAAAATGAACTCATTCATTCCATAGAGCAAAAGCATTAAAAATCTCAAATAATTTAAGAACGCACCAATACATTGTTACTAGATCTCAGTTATCAATACGATATCAGTGTAACAACTGTGCAGTAACTGTGAATCATAGTTGACAGCAGGATTACGTCTTTCGAGAAATTTGTCTCAAGTAGAATTGGAAGGTGCCTGGCTGGACGGGGAATTAGAGAAGTAGAGTAGAACTCCGAGATTTGGAACAGTTATGCAAGTAGAAAGTGAACAGTCACTAAGGCAACGGTAACGTGCTTGGGCAAACAAAAGCGGAATAATCAGGTATATCTACAGCGAAATAGAAACAGGACTGTGATTAACTGAGGTTAATCGAATAAAAAATTAGGTTAGTATTGCACAAACAAGTAAACTGTTATGGAAATTGATACGTTATTTTTATTTACCACGAATAAAGAGGCTATATAAACACGAATTAAAGTAATCAAACAAATAGAATCAAGTGACACACGCAGTTCCCGATGAAACATTGTTCGCAACTGCAGCACGTACTTTTTTATCATATGGTATCAACATTTAAGGGTTGACATCTCTCCTTAAATTAGTAGCTGAACGTTTCCCGCAGATCTTTAAATGACCATGAGCATTACAAGCACAGCGAAATCTGGATACCGAGGGAAGATTTTAATCAAAGTCGAGTGCAGGGTTAACTCAGCCTACCATCGGCCCAGCAAAAATTGGAGCACTGTTGGAGGATTAATACTTGCTTCGTGGAAACGGTCTCTCGTAGGACTTCGTTTCGAGAACAGAGACCGCAGGATTTCCAAAGGGTGGACCGCATAATCTCACCCTGGAACCTGCAGACTCATTATTTTTCCCTCGGTTCATGAACCGTGGACTAACTGGCAGAAAACGCGAGGGTTCCTGGACAAAGAAGGCGGAGTATGCTGTTTCGCGCAATTACGGGCACGATAAATTCGCGAACTGCGGTCGATGGGGTGATCCGATGAGTTGCGGGAGTGGGTTCTCAGTAGGTCGGGTGACGTGAATCGTGAACACGGGGGTTGCGACTCGCCGCAGGTTTTTTAATAACGCTGATAAATCTCGCGGTTACTGTATTTGCAAAGTGGAGACGCAATGAAAAAGGAAGAAAATTCCGAAGAGGAATGAGGGTATCGCGAAATGAAGAGAAAGGGGAGATTTGGGTTGGGTAGGAAAGTAATGAGAATGAAGAATACAGTGGGGGCGGAGAAACTCCTACAAATTGATCATCTCTCTGTGAAAGTGGGTTGCAGGAGTGTGCACATAAATATCATGAACTGAACTAACTGACATATTATATTCAATGTGCAAAAGATGAGGATATGTTGCACTAAATTTTGTGAATTAAGATAGTTTTGGAAGACAGAATTATGATTCACTGACCGTCCTTCTCATCTGTCTTTCAAGTGATTAAAGTTCGATCCCTTTTGTGTCCATAACTTGATACCGTCGTCCATCCCGCCTAGTATTTAAAATCTGAACGATTCTAGAGTACGTTGACACCTAGAAAATGAATTTATACCAAAGCTTTTAAAAGAGGGCACACGTTCATTATAAATCACAATTAAACCGCAAAGGTAGGATTAACAGAGGTAACGAAAGAATTTAGTGGAAAAACGAAGAGTTGAAGCCTGCGGGGAAGAAGTACAAAAATAACTACCATCCTTTTATTTACAGTATTACACGTGGAACTGTCATAACTCTCCCTGTAATTATTACTAAGCACACTCCCCATCCCTTCTTTCTGCTCCAATATGATTGTAATTCATGCGTGGACTCACCAGTTGGCGCGCAATAACAGCAAATTAAAGTAAAACATGAGTTGAATAGTACAGAACGAGTGGCGATGCTTTAAATTTGTCGTATTGCGTATCGTAATTTGGTCATTTCGACACACAAAGTGTTTCTTCATTGCAATCTATGCAAATGGATAAACAATATTCAAATTATTGACGACCAAAGTATATAAGTGGTTTACAGATACTTAAATGTGTAAGTAATATTTAAGTAATTTAATGATAGGGTGCTGGCCCCTATTAGTAAGTCTGTACCTATCAGTGTGTCTTTACGTTTTAAAAAATTGTAAAAAAGCTATCTGTAGAAAACAAATATAATTCTTTTCCTTAAGTTGACCATCAGGTACTCCTTGGATCTTTTTTGAATCCACCATACTTTCCATTTTCTCTAATAGTTTTCCAATTTCGAAGAAAGTTTAAATGAAATATTATTATTATTTATGTTTCTCAACATCAACAATTAGTTGTTTATATTCGCAATGATATGCTGATAATGATAATAAAAATGGTTACACATCAAAGGATTCTGAAAAAAACGCCTAAGGGTCAAACAATACTAAAGTCTCTATACTTGCGATCATATTACTACTCCCTAAATGGCAGTCCCTATCCTCACTCAATAAGGAGATTTGCGAGGAGTTTCATAATACTGATCAGCCGCGTAATAGTAGAATAAGTAGACACGACGATTCCGAATTAATTAATTGATCCTCGATTAAATGATAATTAAAATAATAATTAAACTAAATATATATATTTTATACAAAAGTAAACTGAAAATCAAACTAATGATGGAAATAATGAAGAAACTATATTTTATAACGTTAAGTAAAAATGCAACGCTTCACAGTTTATAACACTCTTCTATACTGATGTCGGCTCTCGATGAATAACATATGACATAAAATATTTCGTTCTCGCTCAATTACGTCTTCTTTCTGTGTCGCCATCGGGTAACGACGTCGATAAAACATTTGAATGCTACCGTTACAAAGGTCTTATTTATTTCACAGCTGTCACTTAAGGATTGCAAAATACTATCATGTATACAGGGTGTCCCAAACTCGACGCGGGAGCCGAAAATGGGAGATTCCTGGGGTGATTCTAAACAACTTTTTCCTTTGCAAAATGTTATCCGAAGACTTGTTAAGGAGTTATTAGTGAAAAACACCGACCAATCAGAGAGCGAGTACAGCGGATTAATGATGACGCGGACGATGGCGGGCCAATACTACTCAAAGTTGGGGCGCTCGCTGAAATTCGTCCACTGTATTCGTACTTCTATTGGTCGGTGTTTTTTGTTAATAATACATTAACAAAGCTTCGGAGGACAGTTTTGCAAAGGAAAAAGTTGTTTAGAATCACTCCAGGAATCTCCCATTTCCGGCTCGAGTTTGGGACACCCTGTAGAGACTTTACTGTAGTAAATCTAATGAAAAAATGCTTATCTTTTATTTCTAGACGTATTCCTTTTTACGACTTATTTTTTAAAGGCATATTGATAGGTACTATGCAGAGATCGTAAGTTACCAAATAAATTAGATCAGTTGGATTAGCTTCAATCATATGAATTATTATTGCTGGCTAAGCCAATGACATTCCAAAGTCCATCACTTGAGGAAGTCGATGCAATCGACTTAAGCAGTAACGATAATTCATATGATTGTAGCAAACTCAGCTAATACGTTCTCTGTATATGTAGTACAGGTTCAATAATAGAGGCTAGTGCCCCAGTGTATTCAAATACTCTAATAATTCAGCATCATTGTGCATGATTATTTGTGTGATTAATGGATAACACTCCGAGTACTTTAGTAAATAAATGTGTAGGTACTCAATTCCTTGTATAAACAAATATGTAAGTATCCAAGAACCTGGAGAGGAAGATGTAGAAGTGCCTAAGTACTTATGTATGAGTTCTCAAAAGGGAAGCCTCTAACGCAATGTTTTCTTTTGCGTAGAAGTTTAACGTCGCATAAGATGAGAGGATGCAAGCCTCAATTTTGATTTCCGATGTTCCCGTTTCTCCAAGTTTACGACTGGGGATTCTCAGAGTGACGTTTACTCCCTGCATCCTGCATAATGTCTATTGACTATTCGTCGGGGGCCCTTAGCTATTGTCTGGCCTTGTCAAGCATCTATCGCTATCCCTTTCTAGAGGACCCAATCAGAACCGTGCCCCTAGTGTCAAACAGTATTGGAGAATGCGAAAGAAACGGGGTGTGCAGAATGTATAGAAGAAGAGAAGATGCGCTTGACGGAACAACAGATAAGGAAACAGGTGTACTGTAAGATAGAATGAAATAGCCTGCATACTACGCAATATACTAGCACCTTCCCTCCCGAATAAGCTGCAGACATTGGGCCTTCCCTAACCACGCCGCTTTTCTGAGCCGATCCCTGCCGCCTCCTCTCTCCTTATTCTGACAATACGTCATGAGTCATTAGTAACGTGAATTATTGGATAACATTATTTAAATGGAGTTATACAGAAGCTTGTTACTCTAGAAGTATTTTAAGGGAGTTTTGACGTTTTCTAGATTACGGAAGGATTCTTTTAATGTATTGGGAAATTAAATCAGGTTTCAAGCTGTTTCAGTTTCTTTGTAGAACAATTTTATGTGTCCGAGAGTTAAGGCAGGTAATACATTGGCAAGTATTACAGTGAGGTTATTTCAGGGGCCGCGGTCTCCCTCTGGGTCCGCGGTACGGGCATGGCGTACCTGAGGCTGCCAAGCCAATCCTCGGGGTACACTAGGCGGCCGGACTGGGGGGTCCGGTCGCCGGATTAGAGTGGCCCGAGAAGGGCCACGCGTGATGTGGCCTCACGCGTCGCCGTAGGGGGTAACCAGGGAGAGGAGGAACTGTCCTCTCTCCCCCGGGAAGGTGCGCGCAAGCGCGGCGAGGCAGGGAGGGGGGCGTCGGTTGTGTCCTACAGGGTTTCCGCGCCGGGGAGGCCACCATGGAGGTTTTAGTGGATGCAAACCTCGCACTACCAGCGGACTCCCCCCAAAGGATCCCTGGTGTGGGTTAGCCGTTTCCTCCACGTAAAAAAAGGGTATTACAGTGAGATATACTTATTTTTTTGGGAGGAATTTTATTATTAATTCTTGCCTTATGTTGACGTGTAGAACCACCAGCTAAAATTCCTTAGCAATTGATGTCAAACAGACAGTATAGGTAGACATAAAGGTATAGAAAAGTGAAAGACTAAGCACTCAAATATATAATTACATAAATATCCATTTAACAACGTTAATACGTATCTGAATATTTCCAAGTATCTGAAAGCAATCTATTTAATTACGGGAACAGCAAGTTTCTGAATTCCGAGCATCCCCAGTTCAAAGTAGCAAAGTAATTTAGTATTTTAAATAATAATCTCACAAGTAATAAATGCTTCAAGCAACCAAAAGCGAAAGGTTTCAGCACAAAAGTTTGCGAAAGAGAACAACTTGGCTTTGAAGACAGAAGCAGAAGGGTCAACGCCGCAGAGTTTTCGTAAGTTCTCTCGTAATTATTTTCTCATTATTTCCGAGAGCGGTCCCTTGTCCTTAGCGTAAGTCGGTTAGCGTAACCACTTCAACTGACTGCTAATTGTTCCTTCTTCAGCAACGTAGCCAGCCCCGACTCTACCGGTACTTTAATCTCTGCCACCTTCGTGTTCACATTTGACTGAGTCAAGCTTCGCTTTGCTTCACCTGCAGGCTTACCCTCCAAGAAAGGGATATAAATGGAGGCTGCGTTGCCGGTGCGAAATGTGCAACCAAATAAATAGCTGATTGTAATGAAAGGGAGACTGTATAAAAAAAATTATAGAAACCAAGTAACAGAATGCATACATGCATAATTAAAGTTTGGATATTTCTATTTTAGTAAAAAGCAGTTGGTATATTAATTATTTGTTAAAGTAAAATTACGCGAAGTGTTTCTATACTTATAGAAAAAGACAGTGTAATAAATATTTGAATTACCAACCTAGAACATTTGTTTAAATGTTTAAAATATTAGTAGATCTGAAACTAAAATGACCTCCAATCTTTAATATAACATAGGGCAACTCGGTTTCTTTTACAGGTAGAAAGAGATTATAGAGGAAAATGTTACATGGTTTAACAAAATATATTTACATGCAGTACGAGTTTTTCAAAAGTGCACCAATGCATTTGCTACTTGCAATTTACAAGTACATAAATGGAAAAAGCATCATAGAGTTCCGTTGAAAAAACAAGGACAATTATACTTTATAATTTATAACTACGCCGATACGCTATTGTGAAAAAAGCCTTGCACAGTGATAGAGCTTATCAAACAATCGAAAGATTTTTTGTACAATTATTTTTATCTGTAAAAGGAGCATAATTATACAGAGTGGTCCAATAACTTTGACCACTGTAGATATATCTGTTAGTTTTAGAGACACAGAAAAACTTTCTTTACAAAAGTTGCATGGTATGGAGGCGGGCCCTAACATGCAATTAAGATTTTTTTCTAAGTGGAGGACTTTCGGAGATTTTAGAGTCATCTTAATTTTTGTAAATAGCATATTATATTTTTCTGTTCCTGGTGAAATAACAGGTGTTTAAAGGGACTAGTCAGTAAAAAAATCGATTTTTTTTTGCATTTTCTAAAAGTGCTATCCTTCCCGAATAAAATGCTGTTTGGTTTACGCGGAAATTCCCAAAATTAAGCATTTGACCGCCGGAAAGGTCGAGCGCGCCATAAAACGTCCCTGCGCGCACGCAGGTAAATGAGAGGCCTCGAACGGGATAAAGGTTCCCCCTATTGAGAAAGAGAGCCGAATAAAGAAGAATTGCCGAACAGCAACAGGCGGACATCGAGAAAGCTTTAGAGACATCTTATTACTCAGCTGGAAAGTTTTAAGCGAGGTATGCAGTAATCATACCTAAAAGTCTTTCAAAACTTTAAACACATTTTTCTCGAAATCATACTTTCTCTTCGTTTTGCAGTGATTATGAAAAAACGGAGGTTCCAATTTTTTAATGAGAAATTAGACTTCTGCAGTTTTATGGCCGCAATTTTTATAATTAAAAATTTTTTTTTGCCAGAGGTTCAGTCCGGAATGGAGACCCTTACGGTGAGAATGCAAAAAGAATCATAAAAAAAAGTTGTTTGCAACCAGGCTAACTGCAAAACGATAGCGGCGTCAACAAAATGACTTATGCTTCGGACAATAATAATACAGTTATTTACATGTATATATTGTCAATAAAAATTTTTGCTTACTCATTAAGGTACCCTTAAGTATTGTACAAAAGTACAGGTCACCATTTCAATTCATATTTTTATAATAAATTGTCAAAAATGCTAAATTTTCACTCAATTTGACTGCCTAGTCCCCTTAAACGATTGCAACAACCCTTGTTACTGCAGATGCATGGCCTACAAAATTCTGAAGAAAATTATTACAGTTTCGCATGGCGTTGTTCCGTCATTAATTCAACTACACGGTAAGTGGGTTCCTTTGAGTGACTACGTCACTGACAACGTCGTGTCTGATCTAGCTGGCACGCGTTGACAGTAGAAAAGGTCCTCGCGTCAGACACGTTTTTGCACGTACTTGCAATAATTCATAACTCATTAACGAATCCTTCAACGCAATTTTTTCATTCTTGATTTTTGCTTTATTTTGGCTCGTGGAACCACCCCTTAAAATGCCGGACACACATTACCGAACACCCTGTATAGCATTGTGCGGTAATCGATTTCCGGATCGTGCACTTTTTCTTTTATTTTAGCCTTAGACTTACAAACATGTATTACAAAAAATAAGGATATTTTATTAATTTTGTTTACAATAAGTTAAAAACGATTTTATTCCCAGACTGCCAGTTTTTGTAGATACAAAATGATACAATGTAAAGTAGCTAGCATATAAATAGGAACATTCTTCGCATAACTCAAATAATATTACACTGTTAAACAAAAAAAAAAAATCGAATCGCACGACACTCCTTTGTGATTGTTAATTTGTTAGTCTTGCATTGGCATTGTCACAGTAAAGAGGCCTCGGTTAATATTTAATATTTCTAGAAAAAATTTAAAGTGAATTTAAGTTTCAAGTTTAATTTTTCGAAATACTGGTACCTATTTATATGCTCACCATTGCATGTATCTACCTTCAATTTTTAGCATTAAACGGAAATGAGAAATATGTATCAACCCGAGTGAATTCGGATAATTCACAAAATTATTTTTTCCCATTTTGTTGAAAAAAAAATTATGTGTTATGGAGTTACGGGATTTCTTTATTGTAGAATTTAAAAGAAATTTTCTGTTTATACTTTTCAGAGAATTCAAACAATTTATTTACCAAATCGCATATCCGTGTGTATATGTATGTGTGTATGTTTCACGATAAACACGAAGATTGATATGATAAATTCATTCCTCCTTCCACTCTCATTCTTTCGTGCTTTCATCTTTTACTACAGTAACATTTCTCAAGTTTTAAGTTTCATTTATCTATTTATTCGTGTTCCTGCTTTGTGTTTCTGGCCTAACAGATTATTCGATGTAGAAAACTTTATTCCTATTTTTTTAAAATCAGGTTTATGTAATATGGTTTACTATAATATTTTGAGCCTGATTGATTTCAATCTTTTTTTTCTTTTTTACTATCTGCCATATCCAACTTCATACTATATAAAAATCATTTTGACTTTGTCTTTATTTCAAATGTGGAGAATAAGATTCCTTCTTAAAAGGCTGCATTCGGAGGTCTAAACTGCCTATAATTTTTATCATGCTATACTAAGAAAAGGTTATAAATATTACTGGAAAATAAGCAAATATTAATGCAAAATTTCTTTGCAAAAAAGTACGAAAGAAAAGGTACATAGAAAGATATGTCTTACAATAGAAAATTCCTTCAATAAATTGATTAGTTGTACAATTTTAATGATCACAAGTGTAATTTTTGATAATTATGAGAACTTCTCTGCTTTCGAAATTTCATACATTCAAGATATACATACAATTATGTATATTTAATACAATATACATACAGTTTAATGTATCTGATAATATTTAAAAAGTTTCTACGTGTGTAATCTACATTACCTAATAGTTTGCAGCGTACTTCTAGTTTATCGCAACTATTAGCAATTAAAGGAACTCCATCATTCCCTACGATATTACAATCTGTGAAATATACGTAGATATTCGTAGCTGACGTGAATTTTTGTCTATAAAATTATTTGTTAGATACCATCAGTGTTAACTGGTGAACTTAAAAAATTGCAAAGCTTCTAGGTATAAGAGAAGCAAACTTTACTCCGACTACCTTATTTTCGCTGGTATCAGAGAGAAATGCTATCAAAATTCTATCAAATTGGTGTTGGCAAAGTTACATACGTAAAACAGAGATGAATGTTCATAATAATGGACATGTTAAATCCTTCTGGTCATTTATTAATGCTTTAAAGAAACTCAAGGGTAAATCAAATACAATGACTTACAATAACCATCTTTTAAAGGACGATCTGTCCATTGCCAATAGTTTTGCGGATTATTTCGAGTCTGTTTACATGGATGATATGAGATGTAGTGATAACTTTGTAGCTCTAAGTGACCTTAATGTCTCTAATCTCTCCTTAGACATCAGTGAAGTCTTTAACGCAATTAACTAACTCAACGTTAATAGTGGGGCTGGTACTGATGGAATTCATTCAGTTTTTTTCAAATTTTTTAGCTTTATTCTCTCAAGGATTCTTTGGATAATCTATAATAAATCCCTAAATGACGGTATTTTTCCATTAAGATGGAAAACATGTTTAATTTCTCCCATTCCAAAAGAGGATGACGCGTCTAATGTTACTAACTATAGACCAATCAGCATTCAAAATGTTATGCCTAAGATCTTTGAAAGTTTAATTGCTCATAAACTAACGTTATTACTGAAAAATAAAATTATTATTGAACAGCATGGTTTTATGGTCGGAAGATCTATTTCAACTTATCTGGTGTATTACCATCAATACCTCTCCACCTCTATAGAATCTGGATATCAAGTCGACGCCATTTACACTGATTTCAAGAAAGCGTTTGACTCTGTCTCACATTCAATTTTATTAAAGAAACTAAATGCGTTTGGTATTAATGGTAACCTATTATCCTGGCTTGCCAGCTTCATTTGTAATAGGAATCAAATTGTGAATTACAACTTTACCTTCTCTAGAGAAATTAAGGTTAGTTCTGGCGTACCGCAGGGTTCTCATCTGGAACCCCTTCTTTTGAATATACAGGGTGGGGCAATAACTATTAGCACCTCAGATATCTCGGAAACTATAAGTTTCACAGAAATATTTGCTGAAATAAAATTGCACAGTACGAAGGGGGCCATCCGGTGGCGATAATAGTTTTTTTGCAGGTGGAGGTACTTCGGACATTTGAAGGTCACCTCCATTTTTTTTTAATGGATCGGTACGTTTTTGCTTCCATATCATGGTAGAGGATCCTGAAACGAGTTTAACTATCTATTACATAAGGTCATTGAAAGTCATAGAAAGTAGAGAAAGGCGATAACACTTACGGTTTTGGCTGCGACAGGTTGAACATCAAAAACAATGGTCTGTGAATGTATGGTGCGGTATCATAGGTGATAAAATTATTGGTCCTTATTTTATCAATGGAAATTTGAATGGCAACATCTATGCTAATTTTATTAAGGATACATTGGGTCTTTCGCTAGAAGAGTTACTTTTACTTACACGACAAACCATGTGGTATCAACATGATGGATGTCCAGCACATTATTCATTGATTGCGCGAAGGGAACTCCATGAAAAATTTCGAAATTGTTGGATTGAACGCGGCGGTCCAATATCGTGGCCAGCTCGTTCACCAGACTTAACACTTCTAGATTTCTTTCTGCGGGGAACACTGAAAAAGAAAGTATACAAAGAAGTACCAACTACACCTTAAGACATGCAACAGCGAATTATTACAGCCTGTGCGTCAATAAGTTCTGACACTGTAAGACTTGCAAGTCAATCAATCGTAAAAAGAATCCAATGGTACATTGACAGTGATGGTCATCATTTCGAACACCTACTATAAACGTATGTTTCATTTATTACCAAAACCGCAAGTATTATCGCTTTTCTCTACTTTCTATGACCTTCAATGACCTTATGTAATAGGTCGTTGAACTCGTTTAAAGATCCTCTATCATGATAAGGAAGCAAAAACATACCGATCCATTTAAAAAAATTGAGGTGACCTTCAAATGTCCGAAGTACCTCCACCTGCAAAAAAACTATTATCGCCACCGGATGGCCCCCTTCATACTGTGCAATTTTATTTCAGCAAATATTTCTGTGAAACTTATAGTTTCCGAGATATCTGGGGTGCTAATAGTTATTGCCCCACCCTGTATTTATTAATGGTATTAATATAGTATTTAAGTCGTGTTCTGTTTTGTTATATGCTGATGACCTGAAAGTTTTCCTTAAGGTTAATAGTTTGGATAGTTAACTACTAATACAATACGACCTGAACCGACTCGAGCTTTGGAGTATGCGCAGCCAACTATCCTTTAATATTTCTAAATGTTATGTCATCCATTTTTGTCGTAAACTGAATCCATTGATTTTCAACTATATTCTTAATGGTTCTCAACTTATGACTCGTCATAACGTTTGTGACTTGGGAATACACTTCTCCTATAACCTCTCTTTTGATTATTTATCATATACGTTACATTAAAGCAAGATGCCTTAAAGGTCTGGGCCTTATCATTAGATACTCTAAATTTTTCCTTAATGTTAATACGCTGCGTGTTCTCTACTGTTCTTTGGTTCGATCTCATTTAGAATTCGGCTCTTTAATATGGTCTCCGTATCATAGTACACACATTAACATGCTAGAAAGAGTTCAACATAAGTTTCTCCGCCTAGTCGCCTATCATATGGGACAATCCATGTCAATAATGTATCACGATTCAATACAATCAAAACTTAATCTTATGTCCTTGGAAAAGAGACGTGCTATGCTTGATGTCTTGTTTGTCTATAGAGTACTTAATAATTTTATGGATTGTCCAGAAATACTTATGCAATTGAGGTTCTATATACCATCTAAAGATCTCAGACGTCGCACTCTTTTTTCATAGAACATCATAGAACAAGTTATGGTCAAAATAGTTGTATCAACCGCTTGTGTTTAACGTCTAATACGCTCTGTCACTCTGTTGACTTTTTTTAACAACTCCTTTCATAGTTTTAAGAGATCCGTCACACATGCTCTGCACTCACTTTAATGTTTTTCCATAATTGTTTACTATGTACATTGCTTGTTATTTTAGTATACCAAAGGGTTCTTTTACCCGTTAATAAATTTTATTATTATTATTCTTGGCGTGGCCCGCACAAACTTTGTACCATAGTGTAAACGAACAAGTAGATAAGCGAGCGACCAGGTGACTAAAAGTAGCAGAAGCGAGACCCAGGAAGGTGTTGCAGGGTGGATGAGAGAGGGAAATGCTTTATGAAGCATTTGGAGACGTGTTCGGCGTACGAGGCGACCGGAGCTAACCACTAATTGTACCCGGCAAAAGAGTTATTACGAAGGGATCCGACGAAAGCCAGCTCCCCGATTTTCCGGCGTTCCGCTCGGATAATAGGCCAACCTCGCTCGCCTCCGGACTGGACTCATCTTATGATCGATTTGGAATTGTTCGCGCGCGATCAAGTGATGTCTTTAATTAGGGGTTATCGTAGGGAGTGCAGGGCTTTCGATGTTTGTCGAGCGCTCGATCGGAATCCAATTCTTGGGACTGGAGAGCATGCTCGTTTGTCACATCAGATGATGTCTTCCAATCGATAGATGCGTGGTATGAATAAAGAAATGCACACTCGGCCTAGCCCAGCAACGGGTAGCCTGTTGAATTTAGCAATCTTCAACCAAGAACGAATTAAACAATTCTCTTTGTAAGAGCAGAGTATTAAACCGACTGAAGTTGTTGTACGACCCTCGACGCCTACCTAACATGGGCCCCGTGAGTTTCAAATTTTTGCATTTCCAATCACGCCGAACTCGGTCGCAACGCCAAACAAAAACCGATAGCGTGCATCGGCACGAGCAATTCTACGAAGAGATAGAGCAAAACGAGGCAGGGTACGCCCCCGGAATAAAATGGGTCCGACCGAAACCTGACCAAACTCTATCTATTCCCGGATAACCTCTCTTTCGTTTGTTACGTCGTTAGTGTAGCTCCGCGTGTCCGAGCTGATTCGATATCGATTAGAACGGAGCCGAACAATGACGCGACGGAATATCGAGTCCGCGTTCGATTTACTTTCAATCACTGCCGTCCGTGTTCGTACGGCGTTCGTGAGATATCATGCGATTAATCGTGATCCAGTGTAAGGGTCTTAAAGTTTCATTAGCCGGATACCCAAGGATCGGAGCTTCATCTCATCGACGGCAACGAGAAACCGGATGCCCAGCACGAAAGCCGCATAATACTCGACACGTATATCAATTTCGTTTCATTGGATGTGTAATTTCGACAGGAGCGATGCGCGGGGGTCGGTGGATACGCGTACGCGCGAGTTTATTCTAACGAAGAAATGATTTGATCCCGTAGCAGCGATTGATGAGGATCATCAAACGATATCCCTGATTGCGTACCGACAGGGAATTACAAGCACGTTCCCTATTGTAATTTTGTTTACGCGAGGAAGGCAGACGAGCACGAATGAACTGGTAATGAGGCAGGATTCAATTCTCTCCGTTCATATGTTTCGAAGGATCTCGAACATTGTAATATTACGTGGATACTACTGGAGGAAGAACGAAATGGATGGGTAAAGAGTGATGGGATCGCGGGACTACGAAAAATTCGCTGCATGACGGACGAAAGGTGTGCTTTGTTCACGTTGCAGTCCGCCAATAAAGTTTCATTATAAATCTCCGTGACGGCGGAGAAAATCAACAAATTAACGTGAAAATATTACATTGTAGCAGCATTCGCTGCCTCTTCGTTGGCTAAAATACAACGGATGATCGATTGCTAGGAAACGTGTGTGGCCACTGAGAAGTAATGCACGAGCATTGTTCTAAAGTACAGAGGTGCTTGGTTGTTATTGCGTCCATTAGGTTCACGCCCGAAGTTGTACCAATGGGAGTGTGTGAATCTGCTTCGAATACTGCGGCTGCTATTCGATAAATAAAGTGAAATCACTGCTAAGAGTTTACTATAATCATTTGATCTCATCCTTTGAAATTACAATTTTGGTGGAACGTATGAGACCATAGGGTAACAGTTCGATGTTAAGAAACTGAGTGCTCAAAGCAAGTGAAACAACATAAAGAAAATAAGACCTGTCAAAATTAAACATAAAATTGAACTTTAAATTAATTAAAATCTAATATCATTCAAGTTGAATTTGGGCATGAACATGAAACAACTTATAAGAGATAAGTTTTACACAGGAATCGATTAAAAAAGTAAACTGAATGATCTATTACCAAAACAAGGCGAAAAAAATAAACATTTTCCTGAAGAACCATTGGTATCCAAAGAATTATTAACAGATAAAATGTGATATGAATCTAACAATATCCTGCGGAAAAATGTACATTAAAATCTTTATTTGAATATTTTATGAAGTATGTTGATGCAATTTTCATTTTGAACTTTATTTATAAATTCATCGAACGTAGAAAAATAGAAATAATTGTGAAAGAGATAGTGCCGCCTATGCCAAACCAAATTTCCCACGACAAGCCCTCCATCTTGATTATGTTACTTTTCTTTTTGCGTTCTGTTATATGTATTTTTATTTCTATAATGCCAGAGGCAAATATTTTGTGTTCACCTTATAATTAATAAAGTATTAGTTTCGTTTAACGTGTAAGCCGTGTTCGTTTGATTATAACCTAACAAATTGACATTTAAAAAAAAAATATGTCCTACTTATATCGCTTGACTCACTCCACCAATAAATATGTTTTAAATATGCAAATATGTACCGAATTATGTCGCATTTGGTGGTATTTTAAACAGAAAAGCCTCACGATAACACTGGCAAAGGTTTCATTGTAAAAAAATAAAAAATAAAAAAGTTAGACCTTTGGATTAATGTGCTCACACATATATGCTCGGACCTCTCTCTCTCTCTCTCTCTTTTACTCGCTGTCCTTTTCTATATTCGGCTCCCTCGGAGGGTTCGCGCGAGCCGCGTCTATAAAAAGAATCGAGTCTCCTACTACGTAACTGCTCGGCTTAGATCCCGAATTTTCAGCAGTTATCCAATCTTTACTGCGTGTTTTATATTATTAATCTTATTCAACTGGGAATATTTCGGCCATTATAAACAGACAAGAAAGGGGGTCCAACTGATTTTGCCTATTAAACGTGTAAAAAAACTATTTCCTGATTGAAATCATGTATTTATATCGCACTGTTTTACTTTCTACTATTAGGATATATATTTGTGGTCTTGTGTGTACAAAATATTTAATAAAATTTATTTTTTTTCAGCTGCATTTATAAAAAAAAAGATAATTCACAATATGTCGTAGAATGTAAGCCCTGTAAAATTAATTTAATTGTAAAATACAACTAAACAACGTACTAATGTTTCAAAACTATCTTAATTTGTTTTGCTTGCTTTTAACAAATATTAATTTCTTTTAATCTTCTCTGAACAATTCGAGTTCATTTTAAGAATTTCAAATTTCTATGTTTCTGTTGTGTTGCTTCATTTTTATTTATTATCTTACTGTTTCTAAATTCTAACTTCTAGTATTTTACATGTACCTGTATTTATGCTAACTTATCTATTGCCTGTATATACATCAATTTTTTGAATTTGTATAACTGTTTCGCTGAATATATTCTTAGTTATTGTTTTCTCCTCCTTCATTTGCTGCCTTTTAACTGCACTTCGAGCTCTAAAAATATTCATAACGTTATAAGTATTAGGATTAGGAAAAATAATATAACATTTCCCTTAGTGATTACAAAAAAAAATAAGGATAAAAAGAGGTACATATAAAGACACTTTGGAACTTTTCCAACAATTTTTTCCGAATCGTTTAACAACTTTTCAAATTCAAAAAATTGTATCCTTGCCTTATATTTTTAAACTTCGAAGTTTTGAAGCCATCTTGATGCTAACATCAAGTGATGACGCAATTGATGTATGTTGCATATTAATTTATATTCATAGTATACAAAACCCCCGAACATACATAAACTATTATACAAAGTGCACCACTACGCATAGAACAATTGTCAATGAAAGCGTTAGAAGCACGACAAAACAAAACAAACATTCGTATCATTTGCATTCATAAGTTAGCATAAATACATGTATAATACATTTACATACACAAAATATATATTTTTTATAAACGTAACTAAAAAAATTGTTTATTAATTATTATATATATACAGGATCACAAATATGTGTCCTCATAGTAAAAAATAAAAAACAATACGATATAGTGTTACGTACCCGGTGCCGATAAGGCCCACACGGAATACGAAACTGAGAACGAGAGAGAAAAATTGATGGAATCGTACGGAGCACGACGAGAGCGAAGTGTGCGTTTCGTCTTAGGATCGCCAGTCAGACTCATCAGTAGGACTACGACTAACGACCCCTGCCCCAGATGCATGGGAACTAATGTTCGGAACTTATATTTGTCGAAGATGTCATAAAATAGGACTCGAGGGTTGTAAAACAAAGGTGTATCAAGCAGGTAGAAATAGTTTTAGAAGGAGGAAAGGAATGACCAGGGACTGAGGAGTCAGTTGACTGTGAACCGTCAAGGAGTGTGGGTCCCTGAATTAACATGGTCGACGAGGGAAGCGATTTGATCGCTTCTCCGAAAAACACCCCAAACGTATCTCCGACATATTTATACAAACGAAGATTTGATTCACTACTTGCGAGAAATATTGAGACGACTTAAAGATTCTTCGAGTGTCCGAACACCTAGCGGCAGACCAACAAACTACCGCCAGCCATGACAGCCGGAGCGATTTTACATCACGGGACGTAAACCTCCCCCCGTGAGGAGAAGATCCGTCCTCGGATCTCCTGACGCGTACCGCCGATCCCACTATAATATACGGACAGTAGTATTACTATAACTTGTATGTTACGTATCTGGAATGAATGTAAATAAAAGAAAAAAAAATAATTTGCAGTACATTCAAAATAAATAATAGTAAATAACTTTTGACGTTGTAACCATTGTTTAAATATTCAAAAAAATATCGAGACCAAGTGAATTGTCAACTAACAAAAATATTTGGTTACATTAGAAATTCAGGTTAACAAAATTGAAATACCAACTTCATACAAAAATTGAGTACTTGATTTGACACTCCTTTGGTTTAGTAACATATTTTAAACTGTTTGACGCGGAAAAAATTAGTTTTTTTTATTAATTACCGCTATACTTTACTCCTTTATTAAACAAATTTAGTACACTTTTTTAGTTTTTTTTTTATTCTTTTTTTACCAGTTCCATATAACAGTTCATTAAATGTAAATATCCTTAAATGTAAATATCATTAAATGTAATCATACCTTTGCTAAAGACTGCGTATATTAATCACAAAAATTATATTTGAAATATTTTGGGGTATTTTTGCAAATTAAAAATGCATATTCCTATAATTTATCTGCTAATCTCCGGCAATAGTACATAATAAATTAACTAATTTTTCATACTAATGTCCGAATATTATTATGAGTAACTGTAGCTAGTTTGGTAGGCAAATACCCTATCGTACGACGCTTTCTTTCAACATTTTCTAATACTTTCTTCTTATGCAATTTGTTTCGATATTAATTGTAAAACTACTGGTGAAAAAAGTTTTTTTACAACTGAAATAGTGTTTATTAAGTACCCCTATGTCTCCACTATAAACACTCAAAAATAAATTGTTATTACTTTACGCGTTGAACAATGGAAATTTATAGAAGCAAAAAAAGAACACTAAATTTGGATAAGCTGTAAAATGAGCAATTTACAATTTTTTTTTTTTAATTATCTGACATACGTATCATATATTCCTAAAAACTATAGTATACTAAAATTTGATCATAATTTCAGAATGGCACTCCAAAAAGAGTCTCTTTCCATATGAAATGATCCATATGTGATCGAATATCAACACGTATTTCAACATTATTTTTGCTTTCAGCGTCAAATCATATTTCAAACAAGTATTAGATACGGTGCTACAATTGCTTATGCACACTTCAAATTGTTTGAAGTAACAAATCCTTATATCGGGTGCTGCTGTACTCGGTCGGCGGTTCTAGATAATACAACAACAAGGTGATTCTCTAGCTAGTACTTTTCCAAAGTGCTGTCGTTTAAACATCACAACGGTAATCTTGTTACTGAAAGAACCCAAATCGTTGGTCGTCAACTTCTTAATGGACCACCAACGATTTAGGTCTCTTAATATAAAGCAGCACAGTCCTTTCCTTTCTGCGCAGTCTACAATCGTCTCTGCGCGCCTTCGCGCGCGCTTGGGGATTATCGCGCGAAAGCTCTTAAATTTTTACCACTTGTCGACCCTTTTATGTTCCTCACGAACCTGCGCAGCCCGCGCATTACAGCACTGAGCATCCGGCTTAATAATATAAGCCAAGATCATCGTAGTCGCATTGTATGAATCACGTCGCAACTTCGTTGAACTTCCACGCGATCTTCAAAAAGTAGGAGACCAAAGAAAATTTTACTTCGGTCTATTGACCCGGGACAACTTAATCTTCAAAAGTGTCCGAACGCTACAGTTAATCTTTGAAATGGCGTTTGCCAACATTTACCCCGGAAAGGACGGTTCTTTGCATTCCGGAGTTGCTCGTCGCCCAACACGACGCGATGCGTCGATTCCCGGTCGCAGCGCGGAACGGAAACGCGTAACCGTGGCAGAAGCCAACGGAACCATGTCAACCGCCGGTTGTACAGAGCCAAATGCAGGTTTACAAAGCGATCGTTTGACCGAGGTCCACATACGGCCATGCATGGTCGAGCGAAAAGCGGATGGACGAACGTCAAGCGTGGTGTTCTGCAACATTCAAGCATCGTTTAAGCGTCCTGTAGCAACGCAATTGATCAACAATTCTCCATGCTTAGCTGAAATCCTCTGCAAATCGATCGAAGTTCCAGTAAAACCTTATGTATCTTTTGATCCTGCTCATTTCTGACGCTCGAGCACTAACAAGGAGACCCTACAATGTGTACTCCTTGGATTTTAATGAAATTTTAGTGAATTAATTTAGAGGACATATGATGACATTCTGTAGAATAGTTTATTCCAGTGCACATTTTTTATAAACAATTAATATATGAAGTTCAAAAGACCATAAGTTTAACATGAGAACAGCAATGTCTAATAGCTCACTGGGAGAAACACCTGACTCGATAAGCTAAAGGGTCCCGAGTTCGAAATCCTGTTTTGTGTTACAGCTTCATTTTTTTCAACTTTTTGTTTTGAATAGTTTCAATTCTTTCACTTTTATTCTATGCGTATTAGAGTTGTTTATAAATACGTAACTAATCATATATTTTTGAAAAAATATATCAACGTCTAAATTTAATATCGAATCTACTATATATTCCTTGCTGTCACATTCACTTCCCTTAAATTAATTTATATTCCTTCAGTCACTCATAGAAACATTTATTTTTGTTTTTACATATATTTCTTACATTATACACGTAGATCATATCACAGTTACTCGAAATCAAACTCGCTTCACATATCTTCAAATTTTTACAAAATTGGAACTATACGAATGTAATTATTTACAAAATAATGCAAATAACTTTAGAATCACCAAAATATTTATTGTATTAGGATTTACATTGCATATATCACCCTATTAATTGTAACTGTAACTGTAATTGTTTATAAAAAATGCGCATTGCCGTAAAATATTCTACAAAGTGTCATCATATATCTTCTAGATTCATTCACTAAAATTTCATTAAAATCCAAGGAGTACACATTGCAGGGTTTCCTTGTAAGTCCTGCACTTATAATAATTAGCCTTTGCCGTCACTTTGCTATGACTGCGGAAAGTAACTATCATGTTACTCAAAAGCTTTTTTGTTTTGTTGTTAGAGATGCTGGTTTGGATTTTTTATATACTTCCGGTTTCGGACGTTTAGTAATGATTGCTGTCTTCAATTTGCTCAGCTGAGAGTATCCCTGGGCAGAGTTCATCGTTTTACCGTGTAGAAGTAACTCATAATCATAATGATTAACACCCTTCTTGCCTCATCAAACAGATAGCAATACCATTTTCGTGTGATGTGTAGGTTTCGCAATAGTTAAAGGGTCCTTGTTCCAACTGGACTAAGATAGCTCTTGTCCTAGGTTATTTTAGAAAATGCATGTACCCTCAGTAATTGACTTTCCCCAAATAGGGTTTTTGACGTTTCATGGAATGAATATATCGCAGGTTGAATCTGTGTTCAGAAAGTTGCTCTCTGTCAGCTGGTAGGGGACGTGTATTTCTCGTTGATTTACGTATCCTAGTCTAATAAGATGCTTCTAAACCGTTGTTCATAGAATATTTAGTGCATCTGCTATCTATGGCGGATTTTAATTCTGAATTTTCTAAACTAATTATGAACAGTTTGAACACTTACATTATGAATTGCATTTGCGGTGTCCTCACTAGTGGTGCTTTTTTAAAAGCAATACAACATTGCACATAATAAATGCTGTTTCTAAATTTTCCATGTTTCAGTACTGACTGAAACATCGAAGAGATGATTCATTAAAAACAACACATACTGTTGCAAACCTTAAAGGTGACTGTTAACCATAAGATCGACATTAAACGGACCAAGCTGCATCTTAACTTATGCGTTGCTGACAAAGCGAAGCGTAAAGATTACGAAAAGGACTTTCGAATCAATTAAATACTTTGCAACAACGTCACAGACCGTTCAATTCCTGGCTATAAAGACTCAAGTATCATGAAAGAGCAGAGAAGTGTAGAGTCCTTCAAAGTGGAGTTCAAAAAGGTGAGGAAACGAGTTTTAAAGAACTTTATCGTTTTGCAGAATCCCCTTTTCGCTTTTTCAAGAGGAATGTCCAGATCCTTAATTTCTTATCGTCGAACAACGATAAACAACTGAAATATTAGGAACTGTTCAAAATTCGCTAATGTTTCGCTGGAGCGTTTGAGAATGCATAGTTGGTACAATCGGTACGTAAATGCCGCTCGACGAGATTATACAGCTTGTTTCCTTTTCCAGTGTCGCGCTCATTGCTGATCGTCTCCGTGCTATGAGGTCACGGAATCGATAATCGAAACCTATTAACGATCATATACTGTTATCCTCGAGAATGGCAGCGAATAGAACGCAGCTTAGCAGAACCGAGCAATGGTAATTGGCTCCATTGCTCTGGGATCTTTTATGCGGTTGTAATTGCATTTCGATTTGCATAAAAAGTAATGGCTGTTTAGATTATGCGAACAGAGAAAATGAACGGGAGATCAGCTGCGAATACCGAATCGGTTACTAGGATTGTCACCTCAAGTTAATAAATTGAATCCGGTACAAAATGGCGAGCTATAAAACTCTATTCGCATTATGGTAAATATAAGCAGAACCACCAGTATAACATCCATGTAGTCAGATTCACATTGGTCCACTTA
Source organism: Perdita meconis (assembly GCA_030770465.2). Classification (NCBI taxonomy): domain Eukaryota; kingdom Metazoa; phylum Arthropoda; class Insecta; order Hymenoptera; family Andrenidae; genus Perdita; species Perdita meconis. The sequence continues at coordinate 5,163,756 of JASKOS020000015.1, read as the reverse complement.
CCGAGGATTATCTTGGTGCACTGTTTCAATTTAGATTGTGTTATAATCGAACTTTATGCGTAGTACACTGTAACAAAAATGTTGCAGTTCCTTAAAAGGGGTGATTCCTGAGGTGATTTTGAACAACTTTTTCCTTAGCGAAAATGTTAGGTGGGGCTTTGTTAACGAGTTATTAACAAAAAACACCGACCAATCGGGGAGCGTGTACAACGGATTAATGATGACGCGGACGATGGCGGGCCAATACTACTTACAGCTGGAGCCCGCGCTGATATTCATCCACTGTACTCGCTCCCTGATTGGTCGGTGCTTTTCGTTGATAACTCATTAACAAAGCTCCACCTAACATTTTCGCTAAGGAAAAAGTTGTTTAAAATCACCTCAGGAATCACCCCTTTTAAGGAACTGCAACATTTTTGTTACACCCTGTATAGGGTGTGTAACAAACATATGTTGCAATATTTTAAGGGTCGGTAGGGGAGTTACCACAATTTAATTATAAAATGTCATATGACATAATGTCCGATCTACCTTCGATTTGAAGTAATAATGATTTAAAGTTTACATCCATGTACGCTAAACTAATAATCGGAAAGTTCTAAAATATTACGAACACATTTGCAAGCAGCAATAGAGCAAAACAGTCTTACTGTATTTTGTTGTATTTGTTATAGTTTAACTGATATAAAACTTTAAACGTCGGGGACGTTTCTGGGAAAGAACGTCGCCACTACGGATAAAACGAAACCTAAAAGGCTGCTTGTTTCCATGTATTCATCTCAGAACTGTATCGCTAATTTTAAAGTATTACTACTGTAAAATGGTGGCAGATCGGACACTATATTATAGGATATTTTCTATTCCATTTAAAGTCACCACCCCCTAAAATATTTCAACGTAAACTAGTTACACCCTGTATAATTAGTTGGACCTCTTACTATATGGAACGAAACTAAGACCTTTTTGCTTCGTGTCTAGAATGTGAACTGTTGGATGATCAACTATTTGCTATAAATACGTTGTTTTGATGTGTAGAAGGTGATCCTCGACCGCGACTATTCTTTGTCACACAGAATTATGAATGTATTGTATTGTATAATCTTCCACGCTCCCTCTCCCTTTAAGGTTTAGTATTTAAGTTTGTGAATAAAGCCAACATGAACAGATAGGTATATCTTTGCAAAACTAACCAAATCTTTATCAGTTAGTCTTCAAGTGAGTATAAGAAGCCATGCGAAATTCTCAAGTTCTGTTACCAAATTTATACGAGGAGTTCTGTTAATAAATTAAGTTTTTGTTTTAAAGTCAGCAAAATTTATTAATTTCTCGCCCAGATTTAAACATTATTCAAGTTTCAATTCTGTGTTTGTACCTCCAAAAATTTGATTTGCATAAAGATCCACAATCTAATAACAGATAATAATATGAATCTATCCTTCATACCCCGAAAAAATAGTATTTTTCGAACCCCCTAAATTAATACGGTTTTAAATGGTAATTTAAGGGGTTAGAAAAATACTATTTTTTCGCGATACAAGGTAACAATATCATAACTACTGCACTCATTGGATTAAGAAGATCACAATCTTTATTTTAGCGAAGAAATTGCTTACGAAAGAGGTTCCTATTTTGGATATAAGGGTTGGAAGCTTGAATGTTTATGACAGTTTTCTTAAAAAATGGTTGAGTTTTGGACTCAAGTTATACAGAAATTTTTTGTTTGCATTGCGTGATCTATCACCCCTCCAAATTTTTGCAATACTATCGCAAACACCCTGTATACTAAATATATTTAGTGTATAGACTAGACATGCTTAACTGGGTGGTTGGCGAGCACGAGCATTCATTTCGACTCGCGGATAGAGGCGAGTAGGCAAAGGCGAATGTCGGCCTGTGAGAAGCTCTATCGGTGGTATATATTGAATGGGGGAAACTGTAGTAGTGTGTATACGAGCTACGGCCATTCACAGATTATACTCGCTCTACTGAGAAGATGTCCCCTTCTTATGTCGTATCTAGATGAGTGTAAAGGAGGAATCCCACGGCGCGTGGCTTGGCATGCCGGGGTCATGATACGCTTCAAAAATGGCGGGGTAATCAAGCAGACTTAACAAGCGCCGCGCCGGACCCGGTTCACTTAGGGAAGGGACACTCGGCATGGCTCAACACCGTGGAGTTCCCCCTGCGAAAGGGTCGATTTCTATGGGTTGACGTGCAACTTAACGTGGACGGTATACATATTGGTTGCGCACGGCTTTGTGCGTGTTTGCTTTTGATGTTGCACATGTTTAGATCTGCCTTAACACGCAACACACCGGGAACACGTATGGACACACAAGCACTTGCAGTGTAGGTATCTGTAAACGCAGTACGCGTGTCACGACACGTGTGAATTCTGTTGTGTTGCACGTTGTGTTGCATGTTACATTATACTCGTCTGGACCCTGCATTAGGGTGCATCCATACTAGTGCAATATAACACGCAACGCAACGTGCAACGTTGAACCTCGCGGCTAATCCCTCACCGCAAGCGCTTCCCGGTCAGAGAACGGCTGTGTTCGGAGCAACCTCCGACAACCGATGGATCGTCGTGAGCCGTTCACTGAACGTGCGCGCATCACGTTCACACGCTCGAATCCTATTAGGTTGCGCGTTCAATTCACTTCGTCTGGACGCAGCACTACGTCCCGAGCAGCAGTGCCATCCGCGAGCAGGAATGAATCCTACCCGTGACTTTTTGAGTGAGAACCTGAGCATAGGTATCCGATATAGAGGATTATAGACTTATTAGGTATCAATTTTATATGCTGTGTACTAGTTGTTTTAAAGTAGCTTTATGTTTTGTAATGGTTGGTGCTATAAAAATAAGTAAAACGCTGTTATCTATTACTTCCTTTATTTTTATAAAATAATTTCTTATGCTGTAACTTATTTGTTTCACCCTCAAGGATACGAGAAGGATACCTTCATTTTTCTTCTTTTCAGAAACATTTCATAAGGCACTCACCCATTTTTCACTCTCCTTATATTTCTATGACTCCCTTCATTCTTTTTAACAATTTTTCCGATGTTTTCGTGAAACTAACATCGTTGCTCTTACGGAATTAACAGTGACACATATAGAAAAATGATTAATGATATCATCTCTATCTGAATTTGTTTCTATTCGTTTATAAGCAACGACATTCTTTATTTCACCATGAGGGACGTAAAATTCGTCCATTCTCTTTCAAAATACTAAGAACTTCCCATTTTAGTGCTATCTATCGTACAATATTCTTTTCTATCGTAAATATCCTTTTCAAATTTTGCAATAAATGCAACGTATTGAACAATGTACTTTCTATTTCGGATTTACGGATATTTGAATTTAGTGTATCGAAACATTTTAATACCCTGTCTACTTGAGTTCAGATTTGTTAGTATCCGAGTAAAGATTTAAATATCTAAATATTTGAGTATCCGGATTGTACATTATAAATCAAATTTGATTTCAAAATTTCAGCCAGACTATTCGTTTGCATCAATTCAAAGTTCAATGTGATTATCGAAATATTTTATATTTCAATTGATTTTAAAAAGTCCAATGAAGCATTGCGAATGAAAAAATATAAAGCACAGTCCGAAAAATTTTCAGTTAAAAAGCACCCTATACTATATAGAAATACTCGAAACACTGTCTGTAATTTCACACAGTGATAGTCATATACGAGATTCGTCATGGATTCGATAGGGAGAGTTTAAAATTTAGAGTGCATAGACCAAATCAACAAATCTAAATGCAATTTGTATTTAAAAAACCGAGCTTCGTATGAAGGGCTTGTATACCTTTAAAACATCAGAAACTGAGGTTATCTTTACGACATATTATGTAAAAATGCAAATATACATTATTATGTGTATAACTTAACTTGTGATCTCCTTAAAAAAATTGTGTATCACAAGCAATTGTTACCAGCCGAAGGCTAGGTAGTCTGACCGAGGGTCAGTTTCTTTGGATTTGTCATTGTTTCGTGGACGAACCAGCGAGTAACTTTGCACCCGCTGGGAGCCACATCGTGGATGTGGACGAACCAGTGTCTAACTCTGTAGACACCGGGAGCCACCTTAGGATGCGGTATGTTTTCGTGAACGAACCAACACTCAACTTTGCAAGTGTCGGGAGCCACTAGGATGGAATAAAGACTGTGGACGAACCAGCGAGTAGTTACTCCCCCCCCCCCGCAAACTTTGCTCCCGCCGGGAGCCACCAGGACGTGGACGAACCAGTTTCTAACTCAGCCACTTGTAAGTTATGGAAAAGGATAGCCTCGTAGCTTTTAAGATTATAATATACCTCGAGCGGCAACGGTATAACTTTGTGGGTTCGTTACGCGTTCGCTTCTTCTTGGATATAGGAAAGGTTTTGATTGAACTAAGTCAAATTTAACAAACCCTGAGCTTGAAGCTTTCGGGTGTAAGCCGTGTCCATGAGGAAATGTTTTCCCAACGTTTCGCTAGCATTGCAGCTGGCTTCTTCAGGGGATCGAAAGACACACTGAAACTGACGTGTGTCTGACGCGATGCGCTATTTAAGTGTACCGAGTGTAAGTTCTGGATCATTGAGCACCAATGAAACGATGCTCCGGTTCACTAAGCACCAATGGTATGGTGTTGTTTTTAATTGTTCAGCTGAACATTTAAAAAAAAAACTGGGAGGAGGGAGCTCCAGATTGGGTTCAGGTGGTAACCAGTGTCCCTGATGCTACTGTTAGGGTGCTTCATTATCTCCAACGTTTCGCGATGTTTTCTGGGGAAGTAGCCTTTAGTATTGGCTAGGATCTTCGTTTCGTTAAAGAGTATCTTGTGTCCTGTTACCTTCTGATGTTTTGCAACAGCAGATTGTATATATCCCAATCTGGTGCAGCGCTCATGTTCGTTGAGCCTTGTGCTCACGCTCCTCCCAGTTTCGCCAATGTAGACTTCTCCGCATGAACAGGGTATTTTGTATACCCCTGCTGATGAAAGCTGCGGTTGAGGATCCTTGGGGGAGGTGAGCATTTGGCTGATTTTGATGTGTGTAGTGAAGATGGTCCTGATATTGTGCTTCTTGAGTATTCTACTTATGCGATCAGTTGTACCCTGTATGTATGGAAGGAAGGTGGTAGCTCGTTTGTCACTGTTGTCTGGGGTGGATTGCTTGTTTGGTGGATTCATGATTCTGTTTATGGTGCGAGTTATTTTGTGTTTAGAGAAGCCGTTCTATTGTAAGCTGGTTGTGATGTGGTTGAGTTCCTAAGGTAGGTGTTCTTTTTCACAGATATTAATGGCTCGGTGTATGAGAGAGTTAATTACTGAGTTCTTCTGTGATGGATGGTGATGGCAGGAGGCATGTAGGTATCTGTTGGTGTGTGTAGGTTTTCTGTATACCTGATGCCCTAGAGAGCCGTTCTGTTTCCTGGTCACAAGTACATCAAGGAAAGGTGGTGTTTGTTGTTCAGATTCTGTTTCCATGGTGAAATGTATATTAGGATGTAAGGAATTGATATAGGTCAGAAAGTTTGAGAATTGGTCTTTTCCGTGACTCCAAACCACGAAAGTGTCATCAACATATCTGAACCATTGTGATGGTTTCAGTGGAGCCTCGTTGAGGATTTTATCCTCCAGATGCTCCATGAAGATGTCAGCTATAATGAGGGAGATGGGGGATCCCATTGCTGCTCCCCACACTTGCTCGTAGTATGTGCCTTGGAAGAGGAAATAGGTGGAGGTGAGGCAGTAGTGGACTAGAGGAACAAGGTTCTTAGGAATTCTGTCTTTGATTATGTTTATACTGTCGTTGATGGGAACGTTAGTGAAAAGGGATTGTACGTCAAAGCTGACGAGAATGTTACCCGGTTGGGTTGTGATATTTTGTACTTTCTGTATAAAGTGAGTGGAATTGAGGATGTAGCTATTTGTTTTCCCTGTGAGAGTTTTGAGAACGGAAGCGAGGTATTTGGCGGGATTGTATGTAGGAGATCCAATTGTGCTAACTATAGGTCTTAATGGTATGTCGAGCTTGTGTATTTTGGGTAGTCCGTAGAGTCTGGGTGCTTTGGGTTCTTTAGGAAGGATGGATTTCTGGATGTTGTCAGGCAGTTGAGCCTGTTTTATCAGAGTGGAAGTGGTTCCGGCTATGGATTTTGTGGGGTCCTTGGATAATGTCCTGTAGGTCACGTCATTAAGTAAAGTGTGGGTCTTCTCTATGTATACGTCCTTGTTGATCACAACCGTTGTGTTGCCTTTGTCCGTGGGTAGAACGAGGATGTCTTTTCGTTTCTTTATTTCCAACAGAGCCATCTTTTCTGCTTTGGTCAGATTAGATTTTGGGTGTCTCGCCGATTTTAGGGCATTGTTAGCCTTCTAACCTCGTTGGCTTTTGCAGGTGGAAGGTTATGTATGGCGTTCTCAACCTGGCAGATGATGTCCTCTGTTGGAATAACCGTGGGAGCAATAGCAAAGTTGTGTCCTTTGCACAGTACGGATAAGGTGTCAGAGGATAGAGTAAGGTTGGTGAGGTTTTTTACTGTATCACGAAGTGGTTCGACAGGAGTGTTGGGCTTCAGTAGTTTATCAAACTTCTGAGTTTGTTTTTGAGTACGGATGTCATGTACCTTTGATGCCTGTTCATGACTTAGTCTGTCCACTTTGTTCCACAGTTCCGGATGTATTAGGTTACCTAATTCAAGGTGCAGGCAACGGAGCTTATCGAAATTGTGGGATATCTCTTTCTTGATGCAGGTGATCCTTTCACGTATCAAGGCAAAGCTTGTGCATTCCAGGATACGCCTAGACTTTGCTGCGTCAATGCTGTGTTTGATAGTTAAAAAGCGGGACACAATGCTCTGGTCACGGCACCGCTTCAAAAAAGTCAGGGTACAAAGGTGTTGTTGTACCTTTTTACGGGTTTTTGAGAAAGAATTAACTTTCTGTAAAATGGCCTCCCCGTAGAGTTGCCTAATCAGAGATTTGAGGCTTTCACGGCCTTTCATCTTATAGTATGAATGCCTTCTCTATATTTTGGCCACGCTTTAAGGGCTTTATACCTCTGTGTAGCGTTAGGTAGCGCATTGGGAAACGACAAAATCAGGGTCAGTCAACAAATTAAAGGTTACTTCCCCAGAAAACATCGCGAAACGTTGGAGATAATGAAGCACCCTAACAGCAGCATCAGGGACACTGGTTACCACCTGAACCCAATCTGGAGCTCCCTCCTCCCAGTTTTTTTTTAAATGCAACTATTAAAAACAACACCGTACCATTGGTGCTCAGTGAACCGGAGCATCGTTTCATTGGTGCTCATTGATCCAGAACTTACACTCGGTACACTTACATAAATAGCGCACCACGCCAGACACACGTGAATTTCAGTGTCTCTTGTGATCCCCTGAAGCCAGTTGCAATGCTAGCGAAACGTTGGGAAAACATTTCCTCATGGACACGGCTTACACCCGAAAGCTTCAACAGTGAGAACTGTATGACGCCGGACCGTGAAAGCCTCAAATCTCTGAAAATTTGTGTTGTTATAAAGTTTAAGTGTATTGAAGGAATACAACTGTTAAGAATTCGATGTCGCAAAACCAAGTCCTCGCTCTAGATTACGCGCAGAGGTGTGCGGAGTACGCATAGCTAAGACTACCTTACAGTGAACTATGTTACATACTGTACTCAAAATTTCTGCTTGAAAGAGAACTACTGCTCGATCTTGCTTCCAGACTAAGCCGCGTACTAACAAGTCCGAATGCTCGGCCCTTTTTATACTCAAAAATCTATGGGGAAAATAGTGGGGGCTCGACTGCATAACAGATTTTCTGAGAAAAGGTGTATGATATCAATTTTCGTGGAAATTTATTAATTGGGTACAACGGAAGTTCCTATCGACCCTTGCATGGCAACTTCCAAGCAGACTCACAGGTCTCGAATAAGAAGTTTGAATCGAGCCATTACAGAGATGCTTTACGTAACTTGTCTACACGGTAGTCACCTCTCTGAAAGTCTCATAGCAGGTACCTAGATTTACAATACTATAAATATCTCAGCGAAGTTTTCCCTCAAACATTATTCCTTTTTTTTCCACATTAAACTATATAAAAAACTAACACTGGTTGAAGCCGATTTTGAAAATATTGAGACGTTATAAGGTAATTATTCAAAGTAAATCGTACGTTTTAAGATCTGAATGTTCGTCTTAATTTGTTGACTGACCCTGATTTTGTCATTTCCCAATGCTCTACCTAACGCTACACAGAGGTATAAAACCCTTAAAGCGTGGCTAAAATTTAGAGGAGGCATTCATACTACAGGGTCATCCACTCAAGTAGGAACCCGCGCGCGCGTGCACCTCACGGATAGGCACTACTACAGTGACACTATATATGCATCTGCCCTCTATAGGCCACTGCTAGAAGTAACGATTCTATAGACACTACCAGAGGGCCCAACGTGCCTTTGGTAGCTGTGAGAGAGAAAGGATGAAAAATGAGTGAGAGAGAATGAAGGCCCCACGAGGACCGTTCGACCGCTAAATCCTCTAATGAAAAACACCTGGAGTCACATTGTAACTCAGAGTCTGTCTTGGTTTTGGCTATGCTCCGACTCTTTTCTTCGGCAATCCTACGGTGTCCTACGCTTTCGCTGCTCCGTTTGCTGCGACCGAAAGCGCATTTTACTTTTCGATGCCTTTCGGCTGTGCTTCTGGAAAGCCGATAGCACTGAAGTTAAAAAATTCATAACATCTTGAAACTTTGTGTACAAATAAAATAGTTCATTCCTATTATAAAATTATTTTTTCACTTTTTCGAGTTTTTTTTCGGAATCTTTTCGGACTTTTTTTTTCTAATCAAGGATTTTAAGTTGTAACTCAAAAATGTATTCACCGAATAACTGCCTCAAATTTTTCGCCGGGGAGTAACTATTCGTGGATAGACACTAATTTCGCATGCAATCCTGGGCATAGGACCCCATGTTCGAGAAAAGGAAGACAATAGGAAAAATGGTCAATAAAAAAAACTTTTGCTTTTTCGATTAAAATGGCATTAAGCACGATGAAATTCGGATTATTTATACCGTAGATACCGTGGAGATACAATTTACACAGTTTTAAACTGGATTCGTTAAAAATAGTCCAATTTTTATGATATTTGGTATCATTTTAATTGGAAAAACGTAAGGAACCCATTGCCGTTATTTTCACAGTGATATGTTACAAAATAAGAGTAAGTTCATATTTTATGGCAGTCATAAACCGTGAGCCAAAAGGTCCCAACCGCCCCAAACGTGGCACAACATCGAGACACATTGAACCTGCCGGGGAACCTGCCTATTTTTAGTTAATCTCAGCAAGGCAATTCTCGCGGGCAATAAGGTAAGGCTTTTCAGGCAAGTAATCGTGAGATTAACTAAAAATAGTCCAAACTATAGAGTGTTCGGTGTCATTTCGATCGGAAAAAGTAAGGAATTCAGTACTACTATCGTTTTTTCGCAATTTAAATAAATGTATTATATTTTTACACACCTAAATTTTTCAAATCTAAATGCTCGGATCTTTGGAGACCCTCGGCATATCGCGGCAGGTCCAATGTTCCTCGATGTTGTGCCACGTTTGGGGTGGTTGGGACCTTTTGGGCTCACAGTTTATGACTGCCATAAAATATGAACTTACTCTTATTTTGTAACATATCATTGTGAGAATAACGGCAATGGATTCCTTACGTTTTTCCAATTAAAATGATACCAAATATCATAAAAATTGGACTATTTTTAACGAATCCCGTTTAAAACTATGTAAATTATTGTATCTCCGCGGTATCTACAGTATAAATAATCCGAATTTCATCGTGCTTAATGCCATTTTAATCGAAAAAGTACAAGGCATTGATTGATAGTACTTTCATCGAAATCTGATGAGAAATCTGTTGTACCTGATTTTTTCGATTGTTTTTTTATTGACCATTTTTCCTATTGTTACAGTATTTGTTGAATACTGTACTTTGATATTGCAAAGTGCGAAATTAAATATTTGATAATTTAAATTTTAAAGATTCTAAGTTGGACTTTTTCGAGTTACAACTTAAAATCCTTGATTAGAAAAAAAAGTCCGAAAAGATTCCGAAAAAACTCGAAAAAGTGAAAAAATAATTTTATAATAGGAATGAACTATTTTATTTGTACACAAAGTTTCAAGATGTTATGAATTTTTTAACTTCATTGCTATCGGCTTTCCAGAAGCACGGCCGAAAGGCATCGAAAAGTAAAATGCGCTTCGGTCGCAGCAAACGGAGTAGCGAAAGCGTAGGACACCATAGGATTGCCGAAGAAAAGAGTCGGAGCATAGCCAAAACCGAGACAGACTCTGAGTTACAATGTGACTCCAGGTGTTTTTCATTAGAGGACTTTGCGGTCGAACGGTCCTCGTGGGGCCTTCATTCTCTCTCACTCATTTCTCATCCTTTCTCTCTCACAGCTGCCAAAGGCACGTTGGGCCCTCTGGTAGTGTCTATAGAATCGTTACTTCTAGCAGTGGCCTATAGGGGGCAGATGCATATATAGTGTCACTGTAGTAGTGCCTATCCGTGAGGTGCACGCGCGCGCGGGTTCCTACTTGAGTGGATGACCCTGTATAAGATGATATTTTGTAATTTGTTACGCGAAAAAAGGTATATAAATGGAAAAAATTAATTATGAATAATGGAGTAAAATAAACAGTTTTAACGAATTCATTTCTTTTCATATCTTTTAAATACACTACTATATTCGTCATCAGTCGGTTCCTTAAAAAACTCAAGGGTAAACGTTGACAAAAGGGGACCCAGCCCGATTGACTTTGACCTTCATATATGTTGTCAAGGTCAGTCTCCTGAGTGAAAGTGAAACCTTCAGAATGATCTAGCCGTCGCTTGTTGATTAGTGGGAAAATGCTTTTTCGCACAGCTGGGTTCCTCTTTTCGGGTTGTCTCAGGTAGTGTGGGGCTTGACCTCGGTCACTCGCGAAGCTTCGTTAGAAACTTCCCTGCCGTCCACCAGAGAGACTTCCCGAAGCGGTACCGCACTAAAAACTCAACTTTGTTCCACCCGACGTTCCCGCCAAGGGGCATGGGCGATCAGGACTGTTTTGTCTGTACTTCGGTCGTTTCCCCCTGTTTTTCGCTGCAGGTACTCTTCATTTTGCGCCCGATTTCCTTAGTGCCTCCTCCATTGCCACTTGTACTGGGGGCAACTCGCTCCTCCTGTGCTGTGATAAAGTCTCGTTTCAGGGACTTTTTTGTCTGCCCATAGGAAGCAGCGACATCTTTTTTCTTTTTTACGTGGAGGAAACGGTTATCCCTAGAGGGTGTCCTGGTAGCGTGGGACTTGCACCCGTTAAAACCCTCACGGTGGCCTTCCCGGCGCGCACAAGGAGAGGGGGGGGGTCAGGTTCTTATTAGACCCAGTCCAGACTTGAACATTTCTGGCGAGCCGAGCGCCCGGCGAGCATGGTAAAGTTTTCTTCCACAGATGCGCGGACCCTTCGGGGACGTAAGCGTAAAGTCGAACCAAGACTTGGTCGGTGTTTAGGGAGGATGGCTGAGGAAGCACATGCCTCCCATGGCGAGGGCTTTCAGTAAAGATCTGACAATGAAGACAAGATGGACCAGAAAGCCGTAGCTGCAGCAGCCTATATTTATATGCACTATGCATCAAAAGAAAAGAGTAAGGGAAAGGTGTGGCAACGCAAACTTTTTGCAAATCGAGAGATTTTTAGTGCTTATGCTCTATTAAATGATTTACAGTACGAATCAATGAGAGGGTTGTACAGAAATTTCACACGAACCAATCCCACCGACTTTCCGAAGTCGGAGATTTTCGACGTGCAACGTTCAAATCAGTTATTTTACGTACGATCAACTTTAAAGTATACATATTTTTTAAAGTCTGTCCGTAAAGAGGATAAATAAGGCTGTACCCTCAATTTTATTCAAATTTTCAAATATTGGCCCGCTATAAAAAAAACCTTCATTTGTTAACAACAATTACAAAATAAATGGTTAAAAAAATTTTGTTTCCAAATGAAATAATTTCCATTACATAATTCTGTGTCTACAGTATTAACACCCAGAGACACATGTTTATCACTCCACTAGATAAAGAGTTAAAATTGTTAACAAAAATGTAGACACCGGAATTCAAACAGCTACATAATCAACAATTTTTAACATTTTCAAAAATCTTTTGACTTACATTTATGATTTAAACTTCGTCCAAATCCGACATGCTACTTCAAAAAGATTCCGATGTCGCATCGAATGATCCAATAAAGAAAGCAACAACAATTTTTTGCAATATATTAAGATATATGTAGGATGTAGATAGCATATAGTTGTTTAAATATTAAGAAACGTCGAAAGGAAGTGAAATGAATTTCGGTGTCAAAAAATATTCGGAAAATTTACAAGTTTAAGTTAGAAGAATTGAATTAATAATTTATCATAACAATTTAGTAATCGGTTTAATACTTGTAGTGTTCTATGGGAGCTTAATCGTCGGTGAGAGCTACGATTTTCCATAAAACCAGAAAACATTGAAAAAATTAACTCGAAATGAAATATAAGATGCAACACATTTTGCGAAATAAACACACCAAATAAATTTATACAAAATGGGAGATTACGTTACTGATAGATTTAGGGAAGACTATGTAGGTAGAATGAACGACAAACTTCCGAAACAGCAAACTATGAATGTAGAAAAGAATGGGAAATCTGTTGTCAATATACAATCCTCTTGTACAAACTCTGTGGGTATCTCGTATTTTGTTTGCCTACCCTGGGGTAGTAACGCACCGTGGTACGAACGATGCGGAGACCCCACTACTATACTTGTGTGAGTCCTGTACGTGTACCATTCCTTTAAAGATTCGGCGAAATACCGACTTCGGATGGATACGGCCCGAGCCGAGCGGCGAACGCGGTTAATGAGGGGCAAGACCCACGAAGGCTTTGTCCTGATGTCGCCTAGCTGTCTCTGTCTCGGTCTGCACTCCTCTAGACACGTGCCAGGGTCGAGCGCCTAGCTGCGCAGAAGACCAAAACTGGACCCTCTGCTAGCAAAAGTCACGGAGAGTCAAGCAAAGTCAGGGAAAACGGGCCTCTCGCAGGCGAAAGTGTCAGCTCGCCGGGCGCTTGGCTCGCCAGAAATGTTCAAGTCTGGACAGGGTCTTAGACTTCATAAACGCCCCTCTCTGCCGCGCTAGCGTGCTCCATCTCGGGGGAGGACCGTTCCTCTACCCTCCTGTTCCCTCCTTGGCAATGCGTGGAGCAACGACCACGCATCGCCCTTCCCGGGCAACTCTAATCCAGCGGCTGGACCCCCCAGTCCAACCACCGGGGTTGGCTCAAGTGCCCGTACCGCGGTCCCCTTCTGGGATCGCGACCTCTGAGGTCGCATGGTGCCCGCGCAGCCTATACCCACGAAGCCCTCCCCACTACATCGCCTGCAAGTCTCGTACTTGAAGATACACGTGTTACTAGTGTGTCCGAAGCGCTGGTATTTGAAGCACCGAAGTGGGTGGAAAACGTACTTGACAGTGCATATCGAGTACATCACCGCCACTTTGGGCTTCGCTAATATTTCTTCCTGTCCAGACTGAAAGACCTTGGCAAGCGTCTGCCTAATTTCTCCGTCCTCCACTAGGGGGTCGAGGTTTCCTGTCTGGCGTTGTGTCCGCAATGCTGGGGGGGTCGGGGGGGGAGGGAACTGGGTGGCGGTGGTCTCCTTCTGCTGAGATGTGATGGTGCAGAAAGAGACCACCGAGAGAGAGCGCGAGAGTCTATCCCTCTCGCCTCGGAAGGCCCGGGAGGAGGAGGCGTCGTGCCCCCTGCACCCCGCCGGTGGACGGGCAGTAGTCTACCAGGAAAGCCCCAGGGGCTGTGGGTACTCCCCCCCACAGTTCGGGTCTGTCACACCCTGGGTCACCGGGGAGGCATAGAGTCGGGGCTCTGCGTTGTCCACTTCACGGTGACCCGGAAAGAGCGGCGAACGGTGTGGCCCTGCGAGCTGTCGAGGGACGTCTTGGAGGTTTGGATGGAGGGTTCTTTACCCCCTTTGCCATCGGGGATGGGCGCCCTCCGGGCGCACACCGCGAGAAGGCACCGGATGCATTTTTACGAGTTCCCGGTGTTCCCTCCATATGCGCCAGTGAGGTCACCGCAGGGGTTTTAGTGGGTGCGAGTCCCACACTACCCCGGGATCCCCCCTCCCCTCAGGGTCTCATGGTATGCGATAGGCATACCCCCTGCGTTAAAAAAAGGGGGGTTGCGGTTTAAGAGGTCCAGTTTGAGTCTGTGACACAGAGCCTTTGTGAAGTCCTCTTCCGCGACCTTGGCCACCGCCTTCCTTATCCCTTGGAGGTCCGTTTCACGCGCGCCCTCCATTAGTAGGTCTCCATTCCGCGTCTTCGACACCTTGGTGATCCCCTTCTTGATGATGGTAGCCCGAGTCCACGTTTGCAGTGCTCTTGAATATACTTGTATACGTCTTCCTTCCTCGATCTTTGACCTCAAAATAGTTTGAGGTTATGTTGGTTAGACTTAACTCACTTAACACTTAACCCAGGTGGCAGCACGTACTTTTAGATTATGTGTCACCTCACCTACACTTACACAGTTTTCCGCACTTATTTCTAGTAAAACTTTCTTGATACCGGGCACATTAAAAACTAGATGCTACACCTATTTATGCGTTAAAAGTGTCAAAACTGAGGTCAGGTTCACCACGTGGCGACCTAACCTCGAAACTTCACCTCGTCACTTTGGCGTACAATAACTCGGCTTCCCGCACTACGAGTAGAGTAGAGCACGCCTGAGTCAACGGGTCACGCACGATTTGTGAGTCCACGACGGGTATTTCCAGAGAAATGTCCGTTCGAAGTGTCCACTCGCGTACTTCATTAGTGTACAACATTTCAGGCAAATCCGTATTGAGTACTTGTACAGGGTTTATGAACAGGAATATTTGATCTTTCAACGATTCTACATTTTCAATAACAATAATTTTAATATTCCGTTAAAATATAAATTTTTCACAACCCGAACATTGTGAACTATAAACTGTAGACCTGTTACGGTCCCAATTGTTAGCAGAATTTGAGCATAGGCATACCGGTAGTGTTTCGGCGTCCTACCGCTAGAGTGTTCTCGGTCTGACCACCTTCTTGCTATTGCCTAATCCTAGCCCATTTCGTATATATACGAGTTCTGAAATAAGTCTCCTCAGTGCTCAGAACGCATCCTATTAACATCACGTAAACGCGTAACACTATGAACTAGCTTAGTTTGTTTTATATTAACCTCAGACGTATTAGTTTTAATAAGTGAAGTGAAAAATAATTCTGTGTTGTATAAAGCGCAAACTAATAATAAATATACTTGAAAAAAACAAATAGAACAAAAAAATAAAAATATAATATATTTTTTCCTAATTTTCCTTGACAATTCTATATTTTTATAAGATTCCAACAAAAATACACCTGCTCGTTTTGTAAGTATGTACCTAAATAAGTGCAAGGTGAATGTGATCTTTGTAAATAAATAAATAAATAGAATAAAAAAACAACCTGATGCTAGCATTTCGTTATGAATTTAGTGCCCGATTAAAATACAGCCTAAAACACGATCCTGCCACAACGTTTTCCTACAATAATAATAATGCTTCGATACTTGTGTCCTGGTACGGTGGCGTCATTGTTACAGGGGATCCATTGGATGATAATGATATTGTAATTCCCTGAGAGCGCTGCTTTGCAAGTTTCACGATATTTGAGCGTGACGGATAATTTAACACTTTAACGGCCGCGCGTGGACCTCTTTAAACGTGACACGTGGCAAACGAAGCCGAGTGAGCGCGCGCGACTGTGCACACACGTGCAGTTCAGTCTCGTGAATATTTACAGAGGCGCTCTAACTTTATAGCATTATGAGCTTCTGAGATTGCCACGTGAACGAAACAACATGTTTGTCCGAAACGTATTAATATCCTACAGCGTTTCGCATAAATATTAATAAGCTGTTTGCATGAAAGCCTGCTAGAGCGCTGGGTCACGCGTTATTTCGATGTTATAATGCTGAGTTGGGACTGCAATTCCACTCTGATTTCCGCCGGAAGTATTGCTCGAGTGGGAGTCATTAAACGTAGCTTTTGACGAAAAGGAGAACGTAATTTGTGCTTTCCTATTCCTTCATCTTCCTATAGTCAGAGAGGAAACGAGATTATTCACTGTAGCAGAAATTAGGGAATAGGAAATTCTCGCAATTTATTTCACGACTCAGATCTTACGACGATAGTGTCAAATTCATTGAATATTAATAAGGCATGCATTACGTTTTCACAGAGAATTTTTTGAAAACATTAAATTTAATTAATGCGACCACCCTTTGACATCCTTCACCGTCTTCATGGCAAATTTCTCCCATTAATTCCACGGCATGCACACTTTTTACTGGGACGACATGAACTATGTTGTGTTTGACAAAGTTGCCGCCCTAATTTATGATAATCACAAGGATCCTACTTGAATTGCATTACGCCAGGCTAAGCGGTCGCTCGTTATCGGTTTTATTCATGCACCGAGTAACGAACTTCCGCTTATAAGTTGTACAGATCGTTCCAAGGAAAATTAATATAAGTTCAAAGTTGTCCGATTATACATTCAAAATTATTGGACTATACTCGTTAATGGAAAGTTATCAGAGATTTAGGGCTTCCGCAGTATGGGTTCATACAGGAACTACTGTTTAAGGCACTTAGATATAAGCCGCATCTTGCACGTAACGCATTTCAACGTTTCACTAATGTTCAACTATATTGAAACACATGTAACTGATACTAACCTCTCTAAAAGCCACTAATTATTTATTTAAAATACATCATGAGTATTACTCCAAGCTAACCTACTATGCAAAAGTTCCTACGAACTCTTTTAGAGATTTCGAATGTCCTCGCTCCAGCTAACTGAATTACTTCATCTCAATTTTCATGAGCAACATCGGGGCAAAAATAATATCAGACCCCACAAACAACTCTAGAAGTAAGTGACGCTACAAGCTATAAAACACGATGTGGAAATTGCTATAGTGTGAATACTGTGAATGCAGCACAGAGGTTGCTGTTAGTTCTAAGGAGTTTGAGTCTCCGTACCAAGGCTCACTGCGCGAGAAGTCGCGGCAGATATTCGCGGCTCTTCCACTTGGTAACCACTACTACGCAAAGAAAAGTTAGTTCCTCTAATATCTTGCATATGCAAACTGCATAAATAGAGCACAGTATTTCCACATCATAAGCCACCATTTCAGTCCCTGTAGCATGCAATTATACAGGGAGCGCCAAAAGTATGGAAACGGTCAAATATTTCGAAAACGGAACATTTTTGAGAAAAATCTTTTAGAGCAATGTTTTAGGGTTTTAAAAATTCTATTGAACGGTTGTATCCGTTTGACTTTTTGAAGAGCGGTCAAGGTCACATCAAGATCAACAGGATTTTTTTTAAATAGAACACCCCATTTTTGATCATGCAGTCTTAAAGCTGACGATGGGACCTTTTCAAAACACTAGCTGATGGCCTATTTCTGTTGAGAGTTACCTGAGTTCTGAGCGTTTAGAATGAAGAAAGTCTACTGTACCAAATAGTCTGAAAACGGTCAATTATTTCGAAAACGAAATATTTTTGAAGAAAATGTTTTAGAACAATGTTTTAGGGTTTTAAAAATTCTATTGAACGGTCGTATCAGTTCGACCTTCTGAAGAGCGGTCAAGGTCACATTAAGGTCAACATGATTTTTTTAAATAGAATGCCCCATTTTCTAGCAGGCAGCGTTAAAGCTGACGGCGAGACCTTTTCAAAACATAGGCTGTTGTAAGGTGACAGAATATTTCAAACTTGCTTGAAGAAATTGCAGAAATGCATTTTCTTCTGTAACAATGCACACATCATTTTGACATTTCAGAGACAATAGAAAACATTAAAAAATACTTGTATTGATTTCCTACTTTTGAAAAAAAATTTCAGAAAAATGCTATTTTTTCATACTTACAGAGAAAATACAATACGACAACAAAATTTGATCACCTACTTTGAAAGGATTCTGTACATCGTGAATCTTATTATTACGTCCATCTGTGAGACTGTTACGATAGACTCATAAATGAAATATGCGCTCATAGCAAGAGAGCATATCAGGTCAATGTCCCTATTTCTAATTACGTCCCGATTCTGGTCAGTACGCATATTTTTCATTTAATATAAGAATGCACAAAAAATTATTTTAAATTAGTTCAGTATTTCTGTATAAACTGCTACGCCCCGTTGCTCAATAGGTGGCAGCATTTGGGAGAAATAAATTTAATAAGTGTGTCCGTCGTAAAGTCACGTCGCGTAACGTGCTTTGAGCGGTTCCGTTGTGATCGTCAGTTGCACGTGTACGCTGCGATTTTACTAAAAAACTTAACTGAAACCCTAATATTTATGCTAGTTTGGGTATACCATATTCAATAAGAAAACCGGAGAGCATAAGTACTAATTTCTTTCCAAGTTTTACGTCGTTTCGCAGGAAAAATAGGTGAGTAGTATTACGGTCAATCACATAACCTGTAAGTCCCTATTCTTAATCAGATAATTTCAATGAGGTGACTCTCGAATATAAATATATACTTATCGTAGTAATTATTACGCGAATACTTGGCGCGAGGCACTACCGTGCCTCTTAATATTTAAAGGTAAGTTTATTTGTTTTATCGTTTCTTAGCTTATAAATATGTTTCTAAGAACGAAATAGATATTTCTACAAACATGAAACAAGAAAAAACTGGGAGTGAAGCACGATAGGTGTAAAAAAGTACTTTATGTATACTGAGGAGGATTTAATGAATGCTTTACAAGCTGTAAAGAAACGATTGGCTATGAGAGCTGCGAGCCAGCAGTTCAAGGTTACTTGAAAATATAAAAATTTAGAAAGAGAAAAATGAAGAAAAAACTAAAATGAAGAAACTGAAAGAAGAAGCTGCCCTTAAACAGGAGTAAGAAAAGAACAATTAGAAACGAGACAAAAAGCTCTGAATAGTAACTAATTACTAATTACTTTAGGTTTTGCATTGGTAATTAAATACTTGCAAAGCAGGTTAAAAAGGCGGGATGGTAAGAAGTGGCGGGCCTGAAACTTTCTGTAGGTAATGAGCGTAAGTGCTGCCCCCTGGGATAACTTAATGCGTAACTCCAAACTCAGCATCCCATAAGAGCTTGGGCACCCTCGACCTATGCTGACGGACCCGCGCTTGAGCTGTGGAAGATTATTTCGGAACTCGTCGTATATAGGAACAGGGCTAGGATCAAGCACTAGCGAGAAAGGCGATTATTACGAGAACACTCCAGCTGAAGCCCTATGAAACTAGGCCTATGTTCAGTAACTGCTAACGGCCCGTAGCAAATACCTATGTCAGAAAATAAGTTTTTCTAATATTAACTATACCATTTTTTGGACGTTTATGCGATATTCATTGAAAGACATTGAAAAGACAATGCTAAAATCCAAGCAAATTGAGGTTATGTCACGAGACACCACTTTTTTCCGAAGCGTAGATGTCGCTGTGTATCACAGCCTTCCGTAAGTTTTACTACGCTGGTGTATTAAATTTTGAAACACATGTGCTAATTTTTCCTTTTAATGTGGTAGAAAGGAACTACGCAACGTAGTAATTTTTCCTTCATTATTTTTTCAGTGTTATCCAAAATGTTATAATTATAGATATTTCAATTGGAAGATAAATCGCACGTGGATATTTGAGTAGAAACTGGGTCACGGTCGTGAGCAGAAATGCGAGCACTTTCATTTTCACTGAGCAGAAATAGGGACATTTGATACTGCATATTAAATCGATTATTATTGGGTTTAAAAGGTTTTTAAAAATACCTCTTGTTTATTTTAGGTGTAAAAAGAAGTTTAAGTTTTTTGTCCAGTGTTGCATAAAAAATATTTTTACGATAGCAGAACTCTTACTTGCAGCGTACAAAGAAAGACAGACATGCGTCAAGAGGCAGAACTCGTATAGATTGATTCCACTGTATGACTATTGCCTTCGAAGGCGTGGTTCGCATGCTTTCGATTGCCAAAAAAGACAACGAGCAGCACGCTAGTGAGCCAAAGCCTCGGCAACACACGTGCATATTCAACATTTTCCTTGTCGCGATAAACTCGAGTGTATCGTCTCAGTCTCTCCAACAGCCGCACATCGTCCACTATGTCCTGTCGCTATTTCCATAAAGCGATAGACTGAGGAATACATCCGCGTCGTTCGAAATGGGAATTAAATCCCAGCAGTATTGTCGTTGCGTGTTTGCGAGAAACGGGCCGCCACGCCGCGCCGCTCAATCGCAATTCGCCCGAAAGCTTTGTACCTGCCGCGTTTCCGGCTAACTTCTCCCTGCTTTCCCGCGAAAGTTCGACCCTCTCTCTCTCTCCATCGCGGAGTCGTAGGCGTTACAGGAAATTTCGAACAGCGGTTGTAGTCGGCAACGATAAGCCGCCCTCCGGGCGAGACGACCTGGTTGAGCAAAGGAACTTGGCAGACGAAGAGCCAGCCCAGTATCTACAGCCGCGATCCAACGTAATGTTACGGTCTAGGTTCTCGCTACTCCTCTGCTTATTATTCGACCCTTTAGTGTAGAGGAAGTGCAGAAGTGCCTTTAAAACGGCACTCCCCTTTATCACCGTCTGCCGTGTTCGAGGTATGATCGAACGCGCACTGAATCGATCCTCCTCCTTGGCCGCTGCGAATTCCATGCACTCGACTGTGCTAGCTCGGCTAGATTAGAGACCAATCAATCGTTGCGAAGACATTCACAGCGCTGAATATACCAAATACGCGAGCTTCCGTCTGCTAAGTCAACGCTTCCCGATTCCTGCGGACTAATTGTAAGTAATGCGGAAATGTTGACGTATTCGCCAGACCCGCGGCCCTGGTGATGGTGGCTGTTGCTCATTTCATAATGGCCTTAAAATGAGCACAAGCCGAACATTTGTTTTTCCAATGAGCTCCCTTCCTTCGTCAAAGGTATCTTTGGTGTCTGGTTGAAATTTCAATGGTTATTCGATCCACATGCACGCCCACGTGCATGAATTGCAAAACATTGTCACACCGTAGCGTCGGTACTCGTCCCACGAGGATTCGCCACGGTGTGAAACAATGTTACCCTGATATTCGATGGACTGGGTTTGTTTGCGCTCGCAGGCACGTCGACCAGTATGGTCAGCCGTGGAATATCGACGTCGAAATTCATTCCCGAAGTAGTCACCAGAAGGTACCTCTGTTGGTTCATATTCACGCAAAGACGCATAAACGTGATACAGCTTCGAAGCAGCGGGCATTGTTTTGCTATCGACCTGGTGCAACGAAGCAGACATTTTTCTACGGATATTTACAGCGCCTCGACACCAGTTCATATTTGGTTTGCAGTACTGCGCCAAGATTTCAAATATTTGTAGAAATTTCACGTTTCTTGTACCTTCCTCTTTATTGATATGGAAATTAAGTGATGCCGAGGATAGACAAGATAAATTTGTAGGTGAATTTTTCAGATCTTTTCTGATCTTTTTAGAACTTGAACCAGCCCGGAAGGAAGGCGGAAGTAGTTCTTTTTATCTAGATACTTAGTCCAGGTACTGATTATATTTTTATTTTATTTTTGTCTAGATATTATAATATAGATAATTAGATTCCACATTTACAAAAACTGATAAACCGAAAGACTATGAAGTTTATTTCTCCAATTATTTTTTTTAATAATGTTATGGCAATCTCAATAATCAGTTATAGCATAAATCAGCCTCTGAACTCTTTGCAGTTCAGCATCATTGGACAATATTAATATCAACAAATTGGCCGTGAAACAACGCGAGTAGAAAGTACAAAATAAATTAGATACTATTGATCAGTCTGTAAATCTCAAACACAGTAATGAGTAAACTCCGGATATTCATGCAAATGCATATTTTGATATGAAGCCGATAAAGCAATGAGGCCGAGACATACATTTTTTTGTGAATAGGAGGAACTAAAAACACGTTTTCTATTTTGCATTTTTTGCGTAATGCATATGCTTTGCATCTTTATGTCTAAGAACATATACAATATTATACATCATACGTGTAAAACATTTCGAAAGCCTTGCATTGTTCGTTGAGCATTAGATGTGGCATTAGATGTGGTAGTTTACACGAATTCAGATAGTTTAGTATGATTTCCTCAGTAATATCTAGAACCGTTTATAAGTACATCAAAGTGTTTTTAGTGCTTATCAAAGGGTTTTTAAATATATTTTTAAAAATACCGAAAATGCATTATATGAATTGTTTTAACCCTGCTACGTTCCTCTTAAATATCCAAAATTGAAAAAATTTTATTATTACATTTTAAAGAATGTATTGTACATTTGTTTATATGTATAGTGTCACGGAATAAGGAAATTAAATATTAACATTAAATTTTTCATATTCATATTAACATTAAATAAGTTAAAAATATTAACATTATTGAGTTTCCGAAGCGCTACTTTCCCGACGATAAATTTCCATTACCAGCAAGTGATGAAATTATTTGGTATAAAGTACTTCTGTGAGCAATTATTCTCGAAAATAAAAATTTTAAGAACCGATCGTCTTGATTGATATCTCAGTTGTAATTGTTAATAATAATGTACTTAATATTGACCATCTCGTTGATGATAAATAAAACCAAGTTTTTCATTAATTAAATTTCGAGTGTGATTTAATTCCTTTCAATTGAAAAAAAAATATACATAGGCATGTACCTGTTTATGATATATGCACGTATTACTACTCAATGTATGTAGTACTAAACAAAGTAAATCAAATTTAAAAAAAACATTTCATTCTTGTTCATCGAAGTTACTGTATAATTATATCTGTGGTGTAAAGCAAAACAAGATACATATTAGCGTTTAAAGTTCTGATTGATACTATACTATGATCTTAATTTTTATTAAATCCTCATTTCTAACGGAAAACATACGTTTAATACGCTTTCTCTCTGATAATAATATGAATTCTGCTTTTTAGACCAGAATTAAAGCATAAATTCGAATTTTTTGACAATGTGACTTTCATAAGTTTGCCTTACAGACACAGATATAAGTACCATAAGAATGTAGCTATACGTGCCGCAAGACACGGTGGGCCTCAGGTCTCTGACAGAAGGGCCAACTGCGACCCCGCGAGCCGCTGCGCCGCGCCGCGCCGGTTCTCATCACTGTTCTAATTAGACATACAACAGTATTTTCACTTATAACAGTGATATTAGAACATTTTATGTTCACTCAACTATGGCACTACGTTTGATGCATTAAACATACAATTACGGGTAAATATGAAAAAAATCAAAATAAGTTTCCGTAAAACACATGTATGAATATAATACGTAACATGAAAGTGTTTCACGAAATTGTATTCAGGTGAAATAGGAACAAGTAATTATTATCTTAAAAATTTAAAATTAATAACAAAATATCTATATTAATAAAAAGTTTCACTGGTACCATCAGTATAACAAATGCAATTAATACCCGCTACAAGGGTGTTACTATTTGTTAACATTGAATAAAACTAGTAATTAACAAATACAGGTTATTTAAAGTTGTGCAGTTCTAATCTTCTACGCATAAAAAGTAAATTTCTTTTTCATATGAAAGTAATTATTAGGCTACGTGTTTTTAGTCATTTATGATAATTCTAAATATCCAAATATTTACAAAGCTGTCGACAGATACTAAAAAATACAAAATATCAAAAATACAATATAAGTTTATAAATTTATAAAGTTTATAAGTTTATAAGTTTATAAAGTAAATATAAGTTTCAATTCTTTATTAGTATTTGTGAAAACTTGATTTTGTATAAAACTTCACAGCTAAATACGTAAAACATATCAGTTTCACTTTAATTTAGAAAAGTTACAATTTTATTAAACGATATATTGCTATCAAGTACAGCAGTATATTGAAACGTTTAAACTTCTAATGTGTTAGGTGCGATTAGATTTCACCAATCTCTATCACGAATTCGTACACGGCCAATATTCCACTCCGTTTCGCTGGTTTTCTCCGCCTCCATCCTCGACCCACCATACATTCGACGACGTGCAATCGTATTTCACCCGATGTCCGGCACTTCCGGTTTAACGGAGCTCCGGGTCCAGCAGACGACTTTTTGTCCGTGCGTCACGTACGCGACGACAACGTCGGGGTAAAGTGAGCGCGGTTTTATATCGATGGACCATCGCGAACGACGTCTGCATAAGCGTTTACCTGTCCTCCGTCTCGATGCTCCGTTCGACGCGTCATAAACACGTTTCGCTGAATAGAAGGGGCCTTTTGTACGAAGCTTCGACGTTAAACCGGAAATATTGTTGTCGAAGCAACACCTCGAGGGTGAAAAGATTGAGGGACGCTGATATATTTTGCTTGGATATGACACGATTATTTTGAGGACCGAGAAGCTTTTTGAGTTCTTAAATATTTACATATGTTTGGAAAATAATCTATATGGTATATAATTATTTTTCCAATTTCAGTCTTTCTTAACCTTCCAGTATTCAAAGACCATATGTGGGACATAATGCCAGATACGGGCTCTATGAAACTCTTAAACTACTCAGTTATATACAGGGTATAACAAAAATGTTGCAGTTCCTTCAAAGGGGTGATTCCTGAGTTGATTTTAAACAACTGTTTCCTAGCGAAAATGTTAGGTGTGGCTTTGTTAACGAGTAATCAATGAAAAACATAGATCAATAGGAGAGAATCATCATTAATGATGACGCGGACGATGACGGACGAAGACTACTCTCAGCTAGAGCGCGCGCTGAAATTCGTCCACTGTATTCGTGCTCTGATTGGTTGGGGGTTTTTGTTAATATCTCGTCAATAAAGCTCCATATAACATTTTCGCTAAGCCAAAAGTTGTTTGAAATTAACTCAGGAATCACCGGTTTTAAGGAACTGCAACATTTTTGTTACACCCTGTATAAATGCACAATTTGACATGATTTCTAACCGTTTTTTTTCATTTATTTCAGTTTTATAGTGATTCGCACATTTTTTCACAGAGTATGTAAAACTTGTTTAATTATTATTTATTTATTGATTTATATATTTACTAATTTATTTATTTATTTACGGGTCGAAGCCCTTTAGTTTACAATAGTACTATAACAGGATAATGGATTAGTGATCTTCAAATAGTCAGATGTGATAAAGCTGTTGCTTAAAAGTTTTTGATAGAAAGCATTTACTTGGTTAATCATCGGGTTGATGCAACTATGATGACCGTAAACTGTACGATAAATTACGACAGAAGAAAAGAATGCTTTCATAGACCGTGGCAAGAGACATAAAACTTAAAGTAGGTCAAGATTTCGGAACGCGAAACGAAACTATTGAATACTTTGTGAGCAAGTATGATTTCAATCATACATTTATATTTATTGAGAAATATTAGGTTTAATTGCCTCATTATATGAGTATAAGTGTGGTCATATAGCATCATTGGTTTACCTTCGGATCGAGCGGCAATACGGCAAAACTTATACTAAATACTCTCCAATCTTGAATACAGGGTGTAACAAAAATGTTGCAGTTCCTTGAAATAGGTGATTCCTTAGGTGATTTTAAATAACTTTTTCCTTAGCGAAAATGTTAGGTGGGGCTTTGTTAACGAGTTATTAACGAAAAACACCGACCAATCACGGAGCGAGTACAGCGGATTAATGATGACGCGGACGATGGCGGGCCAATGCTACTCGCAGCTGGAGCCCGCGCTAAAATTCATCCACTATTCATCCACTGTATTCGTGTCTCCATTGGTCGATGTTTTTCGTTCGTAACTCGTTAACAAAGCCACACCTAACATTTTCGCTAAGGAAAAAGTTATTTAAAATCACCTCAAGAATCACCCCTTTAAAGGAACTGCAACATTTTTGTTACATCCTGTATAAACTCTTGAACAAAATTTCTAACGCTGGTGGGGTATCCAAATTATAGAACTATATTTCAGATTGGGATTTACTAGAGAGCAGAAAAGAATCCGTAGAGTATTTACATTTTTAAAATGTTAATTTTAGAAGATCCATTAGGTACATTCAATATCAGTAAACATGCATTTGAGAAAAATACGTTTAACCCGTTATGCACTGTCGTTTAATCACTGGCGAGTTTGTCGATGAACGTTGTTCATTGAACAACTAAAAACCGAACGACCAACCTCAATGACCAATTCGATGGCAAAACTCAGTTGCTCCAAAATTGTCGGGAAGTTCGTCAAACATAATGGATACAATAATATGAATAAAATGGTAAGCCAACGTCGATCGAGTCACCGACGTGTTGACGGCGATTAGCGACAGTGTGGAATGGCTCATAAAATTAATAAATTTCTTAAAGGAAACAAAGTTTAGACACAATTTTTACAATCACTTCTGATGTAACATATTTAAATACATTTTAAAGATGTAGAATATATTATGTGTAAACACTATTTCATTCAACTAACAAGAAATCTTTCTGGGCGCAAGTCATTTCCTTTCGAAAACGTTTGATTGAACCTTTCTATTTAATATACATTCATTTTAGACTTTCACACAACTGTCAGAAAGTCCTTTTAACTCAGTATTTTACAAATATGAAATTTTTAAAAAAGCAACAAATTTTTTTTACTGTTTGAACTTAAGATGATAGTGGATTTCTTTAACCGAGCTTGTAAAACTGCCAATGATTGGATGAAATGTACTAACAGGGGAAGTATTATAGCTTTCAGAAAAATATTCAACATGTATTTTTTTTATCGGCCATCTTCCTCGTTGAAGGGGTGATAACTGATAACAGACCTCATAGACCTGGAATGAAAATACGATTTTTCGAATATCTCTGAAATTTTTTAACATCTATTTAATACAAGTTTTACCAATACTGCTCTAGCAAAGACGTTCTAATTCATATAGGAATAAAACTCTATGCATACGACGCCTTAAAAGAAAAAAAGAAGAAAAAACAAGCACACCCTCATAGCAATCTGTCCGGACACCGAAAAAGCATACGACATCCCAAGGTCATCAAATCACTCATTTAGTTTAAACCAACGAACCTACGTATGTTTATTTTCATAATAAGCTCTCTCGCAGACAAAACCACCCAACATTCTCCAATCCCATGAAAATAGAAAACGAAGTATGTATGTATGTTCCTAAACTCTCAGCACAATCTTTCTCATGGGATTAAATCATGAAGCCCATGTGTTAAAAGATGATGAAGCAAAAATTATTAAACCTTAAACACCTTAAAAGATTGATTACAAAAAGTTATACATAGAATCTGCAAGAATGATCCAAGATGCCGGTGCTTAAATTCACATTCCGGAAAATACAAAAAATCCTTTGTACATACGAAGTAATCAACTCATCGAAACACATTATGAATAATGATGGAAAACAAATTTTTTAAATCAAATTCGCAGACAACTTCAAACTTCTTCGATTTATAGCTTATATTTAAAAACTGAATCAAACAAATATTGTAAAGTATCTGACAGAATCATACTTGAAAAGACTATAATATTAAATATTATAGGACTAATCAACAACTGGCTTTTAGATTAACTAGTTCCCCTAAAGTATTCCCAAACTCTAATTTTTACAGAATTGATTGTGGATCGATTTATATTGCTCAGCCAAACCCCACGTTCTAAAAATAATCGAACCAGTATACAGCGTGGTACTAGAAATATCCACAGGACGACGTTGCGCTTGGGTAATCAGCAACATCCTGTTAGGCGTCGAAGGCATATCATTGGAACTAAGAAGAAATATATTGAACATCAAGTACTCGTTAAAAATACTCTCTAACCCCAACAATTCTGCATTGAATTACACCTTTAATAACAGATATAAGGAGTTGTACATAAACATTTTCTCTGCATTAAAATAATAAAAACCGTTATCGAATATCCTTAAAAAATGGTAATCCTTTTGATCATACAAACATTTCAAATTAACTAAAATCTAGTTGATTCTACGAAAAGCAAAAGTTTTTTACCTGTCAAGCAGTTCTCCTTTGTCATCAATAAAGCTTTGCCTCATCGTCTAGGTCAGGCTTCGGAATTAAGGGACCTCCGCGGCCGATTTCCGAGGGCGACGCCTCCTTTCTCCCGCCACGCGTCTCACTCCCCGCGGCAGCCTTAGTGCTCGGTAGGCCTCAGGCGCGTGCCACATGAATCGAGCGTGGCGCATTGGGGCGACGCTTGTATCAATAAATTTCCACATCACCTACGAGCTTTTTTTGTCAATGACAACAAGCCCCCGAGTATCAAGAAGAACTGTGCGATCTTCAACACGACATTTCTTTAAAAACTAGACAAGAAAAAGGAGCCGAATGAATCGACGTACCTCTGTCTTAAAAATTTCGCGCTTCGACTTTTCTCAATGTTCGGATCGATTTATTGGTGCGAATGTTCGTTCTCGAAAAGCGCATATTTCCGAACGATTCTTCGCTCTTGTCTTTGATGCGAACAGCGACGTCCAGCCTCCCCATTGATATTTTAAGTTTGTCGAGCACTTATTTTTTTGTACACGATTTTCAAAATTATTAATGCGAGACAGTGGAATAAATAAATAAAAAAAAATAGGCCTACAGGAGATACCACTGACAAAAGAAAACGCATCGACGATAGTACCTCAAAGGTGATGTGGAAATCTATTGCTACAAGCGTCGCCCCAATGCGCCACGCGCGATTGATGTGGCACGCGCCTGAGGCCTACCGAGCACTAAGGCTGCCGCGGGGAGTGAAACGCGCGGCGGGAGAAAGGAGGCGTCGCCCTCGGAAATCGGCCGCGGAGGTCACTTAATTCCGAAGCCTGGTGTAGGTCGTCGACAAGCGTTGTAATATAATCGAAGAAAATGATTGCACGTTCACTTCAATGCGCTGTATACAGGTTAAATTACACTATTTGAAATATACTATACTGTATCTGCACTAAGAGAAATAAAGTTCCAAATTTTACTACACTATAGGACTAAAGTAGCAGGATAGGTGCACTTGTGGTGCAAATTCCGAACATGTAGTAAACATTGTTACAAACTCTAAAAAATTCCAGATACTTGAGAACGGGATTCGAACCCAGGACCCTCGTATCAGAAAGCTGCGTCCTAGCCAGCTCTGCCAAAGTGCGCTTCTGTATTTACATATATACAGGGTGTTCGCCGAAATCGTGTACAGTTCATTATTTCCTAACGTATTGCAGATACGAAACAAAATTCTTATATAAAATTACGTGGTAAAAAGGGACGCATCTATTGACTGTATCAAATTTTGTGTAACATTATTGTTTAGAGAGATATGAAAGTCAAGTTCGTTTTTTTAAATGCAATTACATATTTTTTTTTTTTTTTTATCACTTGATAGTGTGTTTCAAGACGAATTCAACAACCATTAATGTGTGTACCTTTTTTCAAATGGTTTTCGAGATATTAAAAATGTTGGTCCTGACGTTTTTTCTCAATTTAGGTTCATTGACATCTAACGAATAAAACCTTCACTTAGGATCTATTCCAAAACATATGTGTATGTACATAATTAATCAACAGCATACCCATTGCATTTTTAAAACGATTATAATTAATATTGTAGATGAAATTTAAATTGAAAATATAAACAAAAATATCCTATATCTCTAAAATTCATATGACGTAAACTTTAGACTCTAAAGAGTTGTTGCGATTTTTCAGGGATTCCCGACAAACTCATAAGAGTTTTTTTGCAACACAAAAGGGTTACTAATCATGTGGCAATAAATTGTAATCGAAAAAATTAGCATAAGACGTTTTTTTAAATAAAATGTTAATTAATTTTTTTTAATGACATTATAATTCTGGTATCATTCGATGCTTATTTGTATTCTTTTCAAAAAGTATTAGGGATCTGGAGGTAAGAATGGATTAGTTTAGAAGATATGAACTTTCAACCGAATTCTTACATATTCGTTACACTGTGCATTATGATAAAATCTATGTATACAGATGCCTTAAAATCTAATGAAGGTGTAGATCACACCGTCGCGTCGTTTCAGGCAACAAGATAATTAAACAATGTTCACTCAATCAAATATTTATTCTTATAGCCGAAGTCTATATAATCCATGGTGCTCTAAAATACATATAAAAATGACCTTTTATATTACATCATCTGTCGACACAATATAAGTGTAATATTAGTCTTGTCAATCCTAATCAATAAAAGAAAAGAGGAAATCGTAAAATATCAAGAAATAACCAACAGCAAAAAAGCAGCCATAAAGAAGGATCAATGCTTCTATCAAATGGGACAGATGTACATAATCCGTACCAGGAACTCATAAACCATGCCAAATTATAGACAAATTGGATCACGCTACATCGCATGATGAAAAGAGAAAACAAGTTAGGTTATCCTGCTTCGAGTGCAAACTCCTGAACGCTGCACAGTACACGATTTGTTACAAACCGGTAACGATCTATCTCCTCGGTTTGTTTATTTTAGTAAAGATTAGAGGTGTGCGAGAATCCGAAAATGTTGGGAATCCGAAGCTTGGTCAGGTAGCAATCGAGTGGGATACTGAAAGTATCTCGCAACTCGAGAATAGGTATAGGGATTCCGTAGAATTTCGAGAATCTGACATTTTGGGACTAACTTTATCTAAAAGAAACATCATTTCGGATTTTTAGATTTGAGATATTTCTGATTTTCCTGCATAGAATAATAAAATTGTAAAAAATGTGTCACATTTTTATGAGTTTCTTTAATATTATTTGCTGTTGTTATCATGTATAGTGATGGGATCTGAAGCGCTTCGAATTACTTCGAATCAGTACATATAGAGAAAAATTCGAAGCACTTCGAACACGATTCGAATCTCTTAGAAATCTTAAAAGTCTTAAAAGTTTTGAAAGTCTTGATCGTCTTGATCGTCTTGAAAGTCTTGGAAGTTTTGGAAGTCTTGGAATTCAATATGAATTGAATCAGAATTCAATATCTCATAAGCTTTTTGATAACTTTTGTTCAAGTAGGCTCATTGACATAAAATATTAGAGGTTGTTTCAGTCTAGACATTTCAAGAAATTAATTTTTTTTCAAAGATTTCAAAACCTTCCATGTTCCAAGTCAAATCTTCCAAGACTTTCAAGTCGATCAAGACTTCCAAGACTTTAAAGTCGATCAAGACGTTCAAGATTTTCAAGACGATCAAGACTTTCAAGACTTCTAAGATGATCAAGACTTTCCATACATTCAAAACGTCCAAGACGATCAAGAATTCTAAGGCCGCGTTTCCATTGAGCGTGCTATCACAAGCCCGAGCACGAGCCAAGCCCGAGCCAAGCTTGGAAAATGACGGCGGAGAGTAGCTCGGTAAACTTTTGTATTGAGCTCGTGCCAAGCTTCGCGATACGATTCGTTCCACGAGACCCTCCACAATCCCGAAGTTTGCCGAGCTACTCGCCGTCGTCATTTTCCAAGCTTGGCTCGGGCTTGGCTCGTGCTCGGGCTTGTGATGTCGCACTCAATGGGAACGCGGCCTAAGAGATTCGAATTTGTCGCTACATCCGTGCTAGATTCGAAGCGATGCGCGATGGGACTCAGATCTCATCACTAATCATGTATCTCTGATTTATTAGTCATCAACAATGAGGAGAACATGTTAATTGTCTAAAAAATGCGAAATATAGGAAAAAAGTAATAATCA
Source organism: Perdita meconis (assembly GCA_030770465.2). Classification (NCBI taxonomy): domain Eukaryota; kingdom Metazoa; phylum Arthropoda; class Insecta; order Hymenoptera; family Andrenidae; genus Perdita; species Perdita meconis. Next base: position 5,131,932 of record JASKOS020000015.1, on the reverse strand, counting down.
TTTAAAAATCATGTCAAGTGTTTTTTAAATTCATACATAGCAAACATATAATTATAATGACAGTTGAAAGAACGACGACAAACTATTTTGAATTTAAGATATTACTTTTTTTACTAATTTATGAATATTTACTGTTCGCAAACATTCGTAAAATTGTTTTTTGTTTTGTGTAGTTAAGGGTGTCGGATACTGCAGGAGCAACGCGTAGTGGCAGAAAAGTGAACTAACCGTTCTCATGTATTTTTTATGAGACAGTTTTTCAAGGATTCCGGGCACAATAACGGATAAAATCCATAATAATTATGATATTCTTGTTCAGAAAGAATATATCTTTAACCACGTGACCATAGGTCATTGCCATAAAGTATCTATATATCACATCATAGTCCATTTTTTTTGGACCTTTTTCTTTCGGCCCCCAGGCGCCGCTAATTCAGTATCCGACACCCTTAAGAGCTGATGTATACAAGCACGGATCTAAAGGATTGAACGTAAAGTATATCTATTGGCAAGATGGGTGAAGCTGTGAGCGGGGGGGATTTGACTTGCAGCCATCTTGAGTGGTTAAATTAGTGCTGCCATTTATATATCGTCGCGGAAATATTTAAAATTGTACAATTGAATTACGTACATTCTGAGTCAATTGTGACTTGTGTAATAATTTTGTTTCTACGTATTTGTTATCATGAAGGATGTGTTTTGTAAAGTTATCAATGTTTTTATAAGTAATGTATAAAGTTTCGATGTGTAGAATCAATAACGCTCACTCCTTTAGGTTAGGTCCGTGTATCCTACAGACGCTACACTAGTAATTAAAGTTGCCTATAGAGCGCCCCACAATTTTAACCACACAAGATGGCTGATAGTCGATACCCCTTCCGTCGTTTGCTTCAACCTCTCAGAATCATGCAGAGTCCTTTAGGTCCGTGCATACAAGCGATTGAAGTATACCTTTATGAATACAAAAAAAAACATCATATTTATATATCTTTTTAGAGGATTTAGAGCTGTTGTTAATAGCTACAGATTTTTAATAATTTGGACAATTTATATTGACAAATATCCCTATTTTCAAGAAATATGAACCTTCTACGAGTAAGATGGACCATTGTTTTCAAAATTCATTATAACAAAAAATTAACTCTTTTCCTTCTATATCACTGAAATCTCACACTATGCGATGTTACCATATGTACATATAATACACTGCTGGCAAAAATTATTCAACTAAAATTTTTCGGAAAATTTGGTCATATTCAAATGGCTCTATCTTCGCGAAAAGTAAGTACAAAAATATTTGAAACCGCTATTTTGTAGCTCATAATTTCTAATTTTTGAATAGTGTACCCAATTGGTGCTTCGAACAGTGTACAGCTATTTTTTAAAGTTAAAACGTGACAAATGAATGTTAAAACATTTTCGGCAAGTTTGAAGTGATACAAAAAAAATGATTACAAAAAAAAATTTTTTTGTAAATCTGTTGGAATGGTCTGAGAGAGAAAACTTTTCCCTTTAATTGCGTCTTTTTTTATTAATTTTTGTTAACCCCGTCATTAGGTATTATATGGAAAAGAATAATTTTAATTTTGATCGCCTATAATTTACGATGCATAGTCGTAGAAAAGTTGCAATGGGTGTTACTAAAGCTGAAAGTTTTCCGTTAAAAGCCTCTAGTTGTAAATTTGATAAGAATTTGTTTTCATGCTATATAATCCATTTCAATATGACCTAAAAAATTGCCTACGTATCATTTTTCACAAAACATGATACTATGTCAAGAAAAATCATGAAATCATTAAAGTGTTTACGTTTTTCTTGAATTGAGAGTACCTGTAACCTTCGTACCGAAAACTGAACCGATCACATTTTACCCTGTGCCCTTGATAGAGAAATATGTGATAGTCTGAAAAAATGTCGGATCACTTGTTTTACAAATATCCTTTAAATATTTTTTATACTTATTTTTCACGGAGATATAGCCACTTGAATATGATCAAATATTTGGAAAAATTTGAGGACACCGTTAATTTTGGCCAGTAGCGTAGTTTTGACGAATACATCTATGATTTGAAATATTTAAAAGAGTCTATTTCGAATCCTATAGCCATAGTAGATAAACTATAAGATAAAGCAAAATCTGTATCATAAAAAAGCATTATTAACTTCTATCTATTGCTTTGAAAATAATTTGTACATGTTTTTTATATGTTTAAAACTCAGAGAAAAACGTTATTTTGCAGGAAAAAAAAAGTTATAATAGGTATGTATCCTAGGCTAGCTTCAATACGTGCTTCGGATTCTCGAAATGTCCAGGAATCCCAATATTTTGCATCCCCGGAGTAGCTTCGGGAGCCATCGTAATTCCGAAAAAAAATTCCTGACCCGACAGACCTGATACTTTCAGAATCTCACACACTCCGAGTACCAAATAGGTTAGTGGTGACTGAATTCCATGAATAGTACGAGTAAATTTGATTATAATGGTCTGTCTTAGTTAAATTTTTTGTTATTTTAGTATGTTTCCTTGGGGATGAAGGCGATATCTGTTGTTACGAGCCGGGGCCGAGTGCAACGCTTGAGGCCGGCGAGTGTGTGTGTATATTTTCCACAGGAATACGGAGTCAGTTTGTTAGTAAGGTACGCAGACGAACCTGACGCGAAGTCAGGGAGCTGCTAGGATTATTGACGGCGAGGACGAACCTGATGCGAAATCAGGGAGCCTCTAGGAAATGGAGTCAGATGCGGACGAACCTAATGCGAAATTAGGGAGCCGCAGGAAGGTGAAACTTCGTGGACGAACCCGATGCGAAATCGGGGAGCCACTAGGATTGAAAGTCGCAGACGAACTCAACGCGAAGTTGAGGAGCTGCTAGGAAGTTGGTAAAAGCACAGACGAACCTGACGCGAAGTCAGGGAGCTGTTAGGAGGTTGGAAAACGTACAGACGAACCTGATGCGAAATCAGGGAGCTGTAGGATGCGGACGAACCTAATGCGAAATTAGGGAGCCGCAGGATGGGTGAGGTTTCGTGGACGAACCTGATGCGAAATCAGGGAGCCACTAGGTTGGATAAGATTTGTCTTTGGAATGTTTGGTAATGCGGACGAACCTAATGCGAAATTAGGGAGCCGCAGGATTGTTAGTTTAGCCTCGTAACTTTGAAATAATAAAATTAGAAATATAACTCGAGCGGTAAAGTTATACTTCGTGTGGGTACGTTCGATTACTATCAAGGATTGTGGAGTTAGATCGTAGGTTCAAACTTATACTCAGAATTTAAAAGTTAACTCTAAATATATTGTAAATCAGTCTTTAAATACAAGTGTGTCGTGTAGTGTTTGTCACGAGTGTGTATATTAAAAATGTGTTCAATTTACCAAATAGTTGTTGGTGCTCGGTTTTCACGCACTGGCAATGCGGGGGAAGAGTGAATTTAGAAAGAATTGCCAAATAGAAATTTATGCCGACTCGCGGATCCTATAAGGTTAGTTTAGATTCGAAGGGGAACTTTAGCCCGATCTCACAATATTCGACTCTAGAGAATGTGACGCGACGTTGTCTCTAAACGTGACGGTACGATTCTGAACCCCCGAGAGATGAAATCAGTGAGTTTATATAGGCCTAAAAATGAGTGGGGATGCCTCTAATTTCCAAATAAGGAAAGTTCTAGAAGGTTCGAAAGTTGCGTCAGCTTCTTAAAAATTTCGGTTAGGATGCAGCTGCATCTAGAGATAAGCGGTAAGGGGAGGTTAAGAGGGTTTTTTCCTTGCTAGACTCGAGCTCGAAGAATCGTGAGAGCGAGAAAATAATCATGCATGTGATGCATACGTAACACTGTGTTGATCCCCCGTTTCCACTTTTACTGCTTAAATTATTTATATTCAGATAGCAAGAGTAATGATCAATTACAGATTTGCGTTAGGTAATAATAGGGGTATGCAAATGCTTCAATCGTTTAAATGTAATTCTATCATAAATGTTGTCGCAGCAGATATTGCAATCAAAAGTAAAAGAATATTTAATTTGTAATGACAAAGAAAGAACAATAATTATATTATTCATTTTATATTTAAATGATGAATTGTTAGGACAATTTCACGACGAAACGAAAGAAGGTAATCTTGCTGCACGATAGTGCTAGGCCATAGGTTGCTTTGGTGACTCGTGAAAAGTTAATGGAGTTCACATGGAAAGTGTTGTTATAGCCTGCATATTCACTGGACTTACATTAGCACTATGTATTACATTTCCATTTGTTCCGTTCAGTGCAACACAATTCTTCTAATACGCAATTTTAAAATGTTGAAGAAGTTCGAAAACTTATTGATCACTACGTAATTTAAAAAAATACATAAAGATTTCTTTTTACGTGATGTACACCTTTTACTAAAGCGGTAGGAAGATGTGATAGAATGCGGTGGAGAAAGTTTTGAGTAAAAACGATTATAGAGTTAATAATATATTGACAAAGAAATTTCTTATGGAAGCGATGGAAACTTTGGCACATCACTAACACAATAGGGTGGTTTCGTCTTATTAAGTAAGTGTTTATACGTGATTTTAGTATGCTCTATACTCTATACTCTCAATCAGATAAAAGGGTAATATTCTTGGCTTTTTTGATGACTTTTTTATGAGTACAAAATATTTTATTAGCAAAGATGGAAACATAGGATCAACCTGCTTACTGTCTTGACCACCAAGAAATATACCGAATTAATACAAAAAAAAACTATGAAATATGTATACAGGGTGTCCCACGTAACACTTTTCACGATTTTTCAAGTACTTGCGATAATCTGACAAAAAAATATTTTAAACAAAAGTTGATCCGTTTTCGATTGGCTATACATTGCAATAAAGAAAAGTTCGAAAAATTTCTTTTTTTAATTATTGTCAAGGCCACCTTCATTTTTTTAAATGGCACTTTAAGGTCATCCGAAGGTCATGGTATACTAGGTCGTTAAATTCGTCTTGATACGGGCTATAATACTGTTAAGTCAAAAATACAAAGTGCCATTTAAAAAAATGAAGGTGGCCTTGATAATAATAAAAAAAAATGTTTTCGAACTTTTTTTTATTGCAGTGTATAGCCAATCGAAAACTGGTCAACTTTTGTTTAAAATATTTTTTTGTCAGATTATCGCAAGTAGTTGAAAAATCGTGAAAAGTGTTATGCGGGACACCCTGTGTAATCAAGACAAATCTTTATCATCTAGTAATCGATGTGACGTTAAGCTTCCTCTAAAGAAATCGAATAAGATATTCATATCCATTACAAAGTTTCATACTTTTGAGTGGTACGAGTTTTATTTTCGAGTGATTTGCACTTAAGAAAGATGTACTTGAATATAAAAAAATATACATATATTCTTGAGATCCAAATTGTATCTTCTCTTTAAGAACTGTATATTTATGAATGTGGTATTCAATATTTGTCACAAAATGCTTGCAATTAATTGTAGGTAGTAGGTAAGCCTCAATAATAAAATAAAACTGTATGATATGTATTATAACAGGTATAATGAAATGAATAGGCCAACTAGTAATTTATTCATTAGTAATTTCAATTAGTCAATTAGTTCAGAAAAGGTAGAAATCTAATCTATACATATACGAATATACTTCTAAGCTTCATTAATAGAATGTGTGCATGCTTTTACTTCAAGTAGGTTGCAAAAAAGAACCAGTTATACGCTATCATTAAAATCGATTCAGTTGTGTTGACGGTAAAGCTGACAACCATACTGACAGTACATATCAATGTCTTCGGGATATAATGCAGTCTCTTAATAACGTTATTACTGATCGTGTTGTGTCCATTGCGATATTATTGACAGTATTAATTATCCTACACAGATATCCAAAACATATTACTAGACAGCTGATTTTTATGCACAATAAGTATGCAAAAGTCACATGTCATTTATGCACTGAAAATAATCAACTATGCGCTAAAAATATTCAAATATGCATATATAGAATATTTACATGTAATATAGTGCCATAATTTATTGTACAAAATATATTATATTATACAATATTTTCAATGTACCTATATGTACATATACAGGGTGGGGCAATAACTACTAGCACCTCAGATATCTCGGAAACTATAAGTTTTACAGAAATATTTGCTGAAATAAAATTGTACAGTACGAAGGGGGCCATCCGGCGGCGATAATAGTTTTTTTTCCGGTGGAGGCACTTCGGACATTTGAAGGTCACCTCCATTTTTTTAAATGGATCCGTATGTTTTTGCTTCCGTATCATGATAGAGGATCTTAAAACGAGTTCAACGACCTATTACATAAGGTCATTGAAGGTCATAGAAAATAGAGAAAGGCGATAATACTGACGGTTTTAGTAGTAAATGAATGGCCTTTCTCTACTTTTTGTGACCTTCAATGACCTTATGTAATAGGTCGTTGAACTCGTTTTAAGATCCTCTATTATGATACGGAAGCAAAAACATACCGATCCATTTAAAAAAATGGAGGTGACCTTCAAATGTACGAAGTACCTCCATCTGAAAAAAAACTATTATCGCCACTGGATGGCCCCCTTCGTACTGTGCAATTTTATTTCGGCAAATATTTCTGTGAAACTTATAGTTTCCGAGATATCTGAGGTGTTAATAGTTATTGCCCCACCCTGTATGTATACTTAACAATACAAAATTAATTTAAATACATAGAATGTCTTGAGAAGAATTTCTTGGTATTCTACACCACACAAATTATTACTACAAATTCAGCAATACAATACTTCTGTCATCGCCATCGTCTCTGTCTTCGTCAATAACAGAATATCCAACCCAAATTATCTTTAATAACAATTATGGATTTCACATTTTTTGTTATATTATGTACTAAATATACTATTATACTATTGAAATGTTTATATGATATTATTGAAAAATACACTTATTGTTAGCCACTTTTCACTATTTGACTCCAATCCTGTTGACTACGATAAAGGAGCTAACCTGTTTGAATTCCAAAAACGAACTCGTACAATTACCGCTCAATTACAAGATTATTCAATTACAACAGCATGATTTCTTCTGCTGGATGACTAACCTAATTCGTTAGCAAACCTTACTGATAATTTCAACTTAGCGACTTTGACCAAAACAGATTACTCATTCCTGTATTCATTACTTTCTCGCAGTTCAAACTCTTAGAGATAGCTACCTTAGTCATCCTAAAACTAAGGGTTAAATGTCAAATCCCCATCAAAATATGTAGATTATACATATAAGGACTCTTCAAAATATGAAGAGAGCTTCTTCTTTACTTGGCAATTACCGAGTCGCGTGTTTCTGTTAAGCCATTGTTGTATCTGGAGTTTTGTATTGGAGACGTTTTACGAAATAAATTGTATTAGTTAAAGTTAAAACCGATACAGTCGTTCCAAAGGTTTTCCTCCTGGATTCCAACACTTCTTTGTGATTCATCTATATAAATAAAATGATAGCTAGGTTCGTCGACGTGCGCGCATCACGCAAAAACTACTGCATAGATTTTCATCAACATTTTTTATTTTTATTCCTTAGACTCCTGGTCTTAATCTACAAAAAAATTATTTCGATATTCCTATTTAATGTCAAGTTAATAAGTTTTTATATGCGTAGACGACAACGATGACCTTGGCGGCCGCAACGGCCCCAACTATGCATGTTCTTTTGCTACTGAGGAGAGGGGAAAGCGACGCGGTGCGCATGCGCAGGAAAGAAAGTTTCTACTTTCTGTAGTCCCTGCCTCATCCAGGGGGTGGAAACTAACATAGGAACTTCCGCAATAGCGTTGCACCGGAAGTTCCATGGGTTCATGTTTTAGTCGGCGCTGATATTGCAGTATGATTGTGTTAGTATCTATACATGCATTGAGAAACAGCGAACACAGTGAACAACGCTAGACGCCATATTAGACGCTATCCACACTTACTTGGACGCATTGGACGCATTCATTCACGCATTCGACGATTCGACCATTCGACATGATTCGACGTATCAGACGCCAAAGAAAGTGACGCTAAAAATCGTAAAAAGCAATCAATATGGCAAATAGAGAAACTGCAAAGAAAATAGCAGGTAAGAAAATTTCATTTACGGTTTCGGAGTACAATTGAAATCGTTTGCTTACTCGAATATTTGTGTGGCTCCTTTACTTTTTTGTTATAAATTCTTTCAAACTCTATTATTATAAATTTTGAATTTCCTATTTGTATTAGTCTTGGGAGCTGCTATACGAGAAGCTTCAGAGCTCCTATAAAATTAGAATTAAAATATCTCATATTATACGTTTTTTGTCTTTTGTTTTTTCTAAATTAGGCACTAAAGAGGAACGAAAAATCTATTGGCGATGTGCAGTGCCGGGCTGCCATTCAAATAAACATATTAAAAGGTATAGCTTTCCTAAAAATGTCATTCAATGTGGGAAATGGATAGACGCAATTAATAATTCAAGCCTAAAAAGGCTTACAGCTCGGGAATTACAAAGACACAAAGTATGTCAATTACATTTTCCTCAAAGTGCATACAGCCTTACCACATCTATTCGCCAAGTGCTCAGAAACGATGCAGTCCCAGAATTAATGTTAAATATTATTTCTTCTACTGCTTCCTGTACAAGTACACCTGCACGTACAATATGTACAGAACCAATAGAAGATGACAATATGAAAGAAAATTGCACAATCAAGGATCCATTAAATAATTTAATCCAGTTTAAAGTTTTGCCTGATTGGAGTAATACAGGGATTGAAGAAACTCCTAGTCCTGAAGTAGCGGTGGACATTAATAGTACTTCCCACGAGATAATTCAGTATCCTTTAAGTATGGAGAATATAGAACCCTCATCATCTCAAAAACCTTCATCATCTCAAGAATCTACTATTTCGCAAGATATTACCTTAACACCCAAAATTAGAAAAAGACGAAGTCTGTTAGGACCAATAACACGAGTACAAAAACTGACGCCAGTGGCTAAACGTTTACATACTGTAGCTACTAATTTGTCGAAAAAGCAGTTACTGTATGTGAGAAAAATAGACACACTGCAAAAACGTGTCAAGAATGCACAAAAGTATTCAAAAACTACAACAATAAAGGAACTAAACAGTTTGTCCAACGAACAATTGGCATTTATACAAATGCAGATCCGAAATGAGAACAAAAATGCCAAGGCAAGTAACAATTCTCATCCATCATGTTAGTTTTCTTAATTAATTTTATAAAATGTAAAATATTGGTATCGATATCATTCGAAAACTTTTGTCCGCAACAGTATGCATATTATAGTTACAATCCATATTTATTGGAATTGTAATTAAATTTTTTAATAGCACATGAATATTTACAATTCGCATTTTACAGGCAAGACGTTTTACGTTGGACGACAAAATATTAGCCTTGGCTATTTTAAAACAGTCGCCACGTTGTTACAGACTATTAAGTAGAATTTTTATTTTACCCACTCCTAGATCTTTGCGAACCTTATTGCAAAAAATTCCTCTAAAACCAGGAACAATAAGATCATTTTTCAGCATTTGAAAGAACAAAGTTTAAATATCTCCTAAAAGTATAAAATTTGTTCTTTACTGTGGGATGAAATATCCTTAGATACTCAAATTTATTATAAAGAGAAAAATGATCGAATCGTTGGGTTCGAGGAGTGGGACATACTTAGAACTAATAATTTGAATTTAACCGATTAATGCTTCAAAAATATTAAACAAATTATGTACATATACAGTATTTAAAAATTGTCATATTTGTGTGTCGGAAATATCCAATTTAACAAATTATAAATCATTATTTAATGAAGCATACGCAAATTTTGGAATCAAACATTTCCGGATTTTGTTATAAGGGAAATGTAATCTAATCGGTAATATTGCCGACATCGGTAATATTAGATTTCTCATTTTTTACTTGTACAGAGCACGTCGATTCTGTGCGCCAGAAACTATTGGAATTAATTTCAATTCAGTACATATCGTCTTGGTGTAAAAAAATCAATAAAATATTAAAAGGAAATGGCAAAGGCCATAAAGTAGAAATAAATTTAACAAAACAGGCACGGCTACAATATTTAAAAAAGAATAGGCATGCTTCGGTAAAATTAAACGATCAAACGAACTTACCTGTACGTGAAGTTCGATCGTAATTATACTAAGGTCTCATTCGAGATGATTACAGTTGTAGTACCACTTCTCCGACCAATACATGCCACGATTTTAGAGTTATAAAATTTAGAAACACAGTCTGTTCCGTCCTGAAGGTAGCGTTGCCATGGTAAACTCCTCATATCGTTTAGAGTATAACGCATAAAAAGGAAAAATGTTTGTAAAGAAAATGGGGAAAAGAATTTCTTGGTATTCTTTGGGGATCAGTATTGTGAAGAGTGGGACTGTAATCATCTCGGATGAGACCTTAGTATCATGTCTCGTCCTCGAGATTACATTTGTAGATATTCAGAGCATAACAAACATTTTTTTTTTAAATATATTACAAAAAACAAATACTAAGGTAATATTATAACCGTAAGGGAAAAGAATTAACAATGTATAACGTAACACAATATAGAAGGACCTTAACTAATTGTAAGTTATAAAGTTTTATGTTCATTTAATTAGAAAGGACAGGACAGCTGAGGCAAAACTGGACATTTGTTGCAAAATTGGTCTGTGGTAAAATTTTGCAAAAGTTTCGGATTTTTTAGACCAGCCTGCCGTCCGTCTTATCAATTCTAAATCGATACCCTTGCTAACAGCTTTAGATGTAGCTGCGTGTCTTACACTGTGTCCCGTAAGTTTTTTATCGACTCCAAAATTGGATAAGATAGTTTTTATCCATCTTTCCAATGTCGCAGCAGACACTGCCTTGTGAGGCTTTCGAAATGAGACAAAAAGTCGTTTTTCATATTTTCTTAATATTTTAGTCGCTTCTAAATATTTGATAGTGGTCTTTGCTGCACAACGATCCGGTTTATCGATAGAGAATGGTAGAATTAACAACGGTTGGAAAGCTCCTGGTATGGAAGTCTTAATATTATCTGGAATTAAAATTTCAACATTTGAATTTGTAATACGAATATTGTCTATTGAAATAAGAGAAAAAGTTTGGGATCTGTGTGCAGTGCCAAGAGCAAGTAACAAAATTGTTTTATATGTAGGGGATTGAAGATCTAACGATTCTAAGGGGTATCGTAGGGAAAGTTTATCTAACACAGTATCTATATCCCATGTAGATTCATATTTGGGTCTACTTGGTCTTAATTTAAATACCCCCTTTAAGAATTTAGAAATATGAACATTTATAGAAAGATCTTCAGATCCTATTAAGGAAATTGCCGACCTTGTTTAATTTAAAGTTCCGTATGATGCTCCTTTTATAAATTTGTGTGATAGAAAACTTAAAACCTCCGACGGGTTCGTGATTAAAGGATCCCGACCTTTTTCTTGACAAAAGAACCACCATTCTTTTAGTGCAGTATTGTATTGTTTCAATGTTGACTCAGCTATGGATGCGATAAGAACATCGAAAGATGATGGAGGAAGATTTCTTCTTAAATACGCATCCCTGATAATCTGGTTGCAACCAGGGTAAGTTTTGCAGATAATGGATGGCGGCGATTGCTGAGAGGTGAGATTAGCAAATTACTATGAGGTTGGAAAGAAATATATTCAGAAATACAAAGACGATTAAAAAGAGGAAACCATGGTTGTGAAGGCCAAAAAGGAACCACAATAACTCCAGTAGCCTGGTCGTTAAGAATCTTTTGTAGCACTCTGGGAATGATAGCAAAGGGGGGAAAGCATAAAAATTAAGACCTTTCCAATTAATTGTAAATGCATCAATTGCAAAAGCATCTGGATCTCTTTCCCATGCGCAATACGACCGGCATTTTGCGTTGACTCGAGATGCAAACAAGTCAATTAAAGGTTTATCAAAGTGTTGAATAATTTTCTTATACGCAAAATCAGCTAATTGCCACTCAGTGTCCACATTTGTTATGCGTGATTCACAATCCGCTTCAGTGTTCGTTTGTGAAGGTATATAAGAGGCATAAACCCAAAGCTGTTTCGATTCACACCAATCCCAAATTGTCTTTGCAAGATTATGAAGGATTGGGTATTTTGTGCCACCCATCTTATTTATGTACGCCTTTGCTGTTGAGTTATCAACTCTAATCAGAATTTCACAATCGAAAAGATCTGACGCAAAACATTTCAGGGCCAAACCAGCAGCTATTATTTCTAAGGCATTAATATGAAAACTTTGCTCATCCTTTTTCCAGAACCCGTGAGTTCGTTTGCCTTGACAGTAAGCACCCCATCCAGTCAAGGATGCGTCCGAAAATGTCTCGCTTACAAAATTTGCAGATCTAATTTTTCGGTAAGAGAAAGGAAATTTTTGGTGCCACCACTTTAGGTCCTCAACAATATAATTAGGTAAGATATAAATATATCGAAGTTATTCTTATTAATGGTAACAGCATCACTTTTCGCTCTTTCAAGTGACTTACAATGAAGAGTTCCATATTCAATTGCTGGACAAACTGATACTAAAGAACCTATTAATTGTGCAAAATCTCGGATCTTGCAGGATTTAATTTTCAGAAAATGGCATATCTGATTAACCAATGCTTCTCGTTTCTTAGAGGTAAGGTTAATCGTGAAGGACTTACTATCGATAATAAATCCTAAATATTTACAGCTTGTCTGAGGAATAAGATTACTTTTTTCCTCGTTAATGATAAAGCCTAGAGAAGAAAGTAATGTACTTGTTGCCTTTATATTTTCCTTACAAGAATCAAAATTCTGTCCAATACACAGAATATCATCTAATTATATGACTGATAAGAAATTATTAGATCTTAATAAATTAACAACTGGTTTCATTACTTTCGTGAAAACTAAGGGAGCAGAACTTAAACCAAATGGTAGACAAGTGAATTCATATAAATTATTACAAAACATAAACCTAAGAAATTTTCTATGACTTTTATGAATAGATATAAGGAAATAAGCATCTTTTAGGTCTATAGAGCCTAAATAATAAGATCTAAGATAATTCTAAGATCCTCTATTTTGAAATGTTCTTTTATAAGAAATTTATTAAGATTTCTTAAGTTAACAATAAACTGTTACTACCATTAGGCTTGGGAACTAAAAAGAAGTCCGACAAAAATTGCCTCTTTATAAAAATACAAGATTCGATAGCTCCGATCTTTACTAATCTGTCTATCTCTACCTGAATAACTCTCTTTTCTAATTCAGACCAGTTGTGCATGGGAGGAGGAATGTGCTGATGAATCGGAGTTTCTATTGATAATTTATAACCCCTAAAGGGAACTTAAGATAAACTTGTCCTGTGTAATTGCAACCCACATAATGCCTCGTTTTGTAGCCTGTCTGTAACGCCGATCTTGATGCAGGCAGGCTCCTTGAGTTTAAAGGAGCAGTAGATTTTTTAACAGGAGGTTGGGATCGTATTTCCTGTCCCATCCTGCCCATGGATTTTGCTTCTTTAATTTTCTCCTTTAAACTTTCCCCAAATAATAAGGAATCAGCTTCAGTCTTCTCCAAAACCTCAGAAACCTGTTTGTTAAGGCTGGGAATAATGCATGCTCTTCTCGAAAACGTCTGACCTCGAAAAAGTTCTGTGAGGAATTGTGAAGCATCCCATAAATCCTCCAACACTTTCTTTGAATTTAGCTCTTTTTTCGGATTTAATAGTGGATCGATAACTTTGCCTATCGCTGAGAGAGCTCAACCAGCTAAGTTTTGGGTGATTGAAAAATATTTATCCCTTTCCAACGCGCTTTCGTTCATTGAAGCAGCTACTACTGGATTGAAAATAGGTGCATTTAACAAACACAAACCAGTACGAGGATGTTTCTCCAATAAGGCCTCTTTGAGTTCCTTCTTTAACCCGGATTTAAGCCACGCATTCCAACGCAATGTAGTATGAGAAGACAAGGATAAATCACCTTTTTTATTATTAGGTTCCTTGCCAATTATTTCCATTATGTCATCATCGAGAGGAATAATCTCTTCTAAACTGACTTGATTTTCATTCTGTACGGGATTATTATGAATAACATCCAGAGATAGATTCTGATTCGGTATTCATAATTCAGCAGGCAAACCTACAGTGACAAAAAACCATGATGTCCTAAAATTTTGTTGAATGATAATAAGGTCTCTTCTTTTTTCAATTATAAAATCACTAATATTTTAAGGGATATTTCGGTTATGTCGTACCTCTCGGGTAAGCTCAACCGTGAAAAAACTTGATACCAGTTCTAAACTTATCACTCGTATAAGTTCGACTGTATTAAAAAACATCGGCTCTGTCTTACCTCTCGGGTAAGCTGAACCGTGAATAGATATCGGTTCCAGACTTATCTCACGTATAAGTTCCACCGTTTAATAAATATCAATATTTGCCTTAACCTATACCGAACGAAAAAATAAACTTACTCTCAGAAAGGTTCAACGGTACTGAGGAACCTGAATTTTCTAACATATTAGCAGACTGAGTCTCTGTCTGAATATTAGTAATCTCTATATCGTCGGATTCGGAACTTGAAAGTTGGGTTGGTTCCGAACCCTGACGTAAACGCTCCTCCAACTTTTTCAACTTCTTCCAAATTCTTTCACTCTCCTTATCTGCCCTTCTAGGACTTCGGGAACGCCTTCTTTTTGATTTTCCCATGATATATAAACGAGAGAAAATTAAATTAATTAGGAGGAAAAAACTCTAATGTGCGACATTTACGGCACGAAAAAATGTTATGAGGAGTTTACGACTGAACAGACTGTGTTTCTAAATTTTATAACTCTAAAATCGTGGCATATATTGGTCGGAGAACTGGTACTACAACTGTAATTTCGAGGACGAGACATAATGTATAATAAAAATCATGATTATAGTTGAGTAATTTATATTGTTTTTATATTGTATGTTTTATTTTGTTTTGTTTTTTATATTGTAAGTTTTTATTCAATGTATTGTCATATTTTGTATTTATTGAATTTTAATAATATAAATAGAAGTTCCTCTTACCTCTATTTGTATTTTTACAATTTTATACGAAATGTAGGGTAAGAGGTACTTTTGCTGGCATTATCAATTATTGTTGGTACAATTATATTAAATCATGCAAACAATAATTGAAAAGAAGTGGAAGGTTTAGATAAGAAGTTCTAGGCGAATGTGAAAAATTTAATTACATATTCAGTTACATTCAGTTACCGCAAATTTAATTAAATATTTTTCTCTGATGCCAGTTTTTTTGGGATCTAAATCTAAATCTTAAAATGTCAACAAATGTACCTTCTTTCCCAGTGTACAGAAGGCACAGAATTTGAGCATATTCAAATTTTCCAGGAATGGGCCGCCATATTGTATTTTAGTTCCAAGGAAGGGTCTCATATTTTAGATGGCGTTGAAATACGGATTTATTCTTTATTACGGCAGCTTCCTCCCCCCGGCCACATCGTAAAGTGAGCGACAGCCGCGCATTATTTGCGCGAGCGACCCGAAGCTATACAGTTCTATGTCTAAATCATAATAAAAAAACTACTTGATGAGATTTATGATAATATGAATTCTTAGTTACAATTATTATTAATATCATTTAATTAGATTAAATTAGGCTTTAATTATCAAATTATTAAATTTAAATATAAATTTAAAATAAATAAATAAATTTAATTTTAATTCATTTAATTAATAATTTTAAATAAAAAATAAATTAATTAAATTTAAATATAAATTTAAAATAAATAAATAAATTTAATTTTAATTCATTTAATTAATAATTTTAAATAAAAAATAAATTAATTAAATTTAAATATTAATTCAAAATTATTAAATCATTCTTTTTCTATATTATTATTATTATTATTGTTAAAAAAATATGCCTTCGAGTAACCTATCTTATCGCCCAAAATCTGCTAATAGAATGAGAGTATCTCGATCCTCTGATTATTAATTATTATTATTAATAATTATCCTCTTAATTATACTTCATGCCTCGTTCTCAGATTACAATGTAGTACCGCCTTTATCCGCTAATCATCGTCACTTCAGAGCCCTAAAAAAAACAAAAGCCTCCCCTTGTCCTGCTCCATGTTTCATTACGTTTTTGACGCTGGTCAAGTTCACTCGTATGTGTGGAACATTGTTCATATTTAATTAAAAATAATGGCTCGCGACAAAAAATCGCACAAGAACAAGCGTTCTATGAGAGATAAGGAAGATAATTATATGGAATTGATATTATCTAAGATTCGGAAACTGGAAGAGAAATTAGAGGCAAAGGAGAGTAACGGCAACATGTCGCAGATCGCGCCAAATGGATTAACTTCTCAGGATGAGTTCTTTTGACTGAGCGGAGAGTTCATTTTAAGATGAAACATAATCCGTATCTTTTGTTGACAAAGCCTTTCCTTAAGGTTAGGTAGTCATAAAATTGTTTTTTCGTCATTTAGACGAGGTGCATGAAGTAAGCGTCGCTCAAACGACGATACATGCACAGGATCTAAACGACCATGAACAACAAAACATACAAGAATCCGATACACAGTCGGACATTTCAATGGCAAAAGATGGTGACGCAGTGAAAAATTCTGATATTTCGGTAGAGGAATCTGTTATTTTAGATGAGCATACAATTAATTTGCTCGGCGAGGATCCAACTGGAAATAAGCAGAATGAATTGAAGCTCAATGCTGATTTAGCGTCACGTGTATCAAATTGGATAGTTAAAGGACTATCAAAAGAGTTAAAAGGAAATTTAGTTTCCAAATTTCCTAAAGAAGGGAACTGTTGCCTAGAAGGACCTGAATTGAATGAAGAGATATTGGTGACACTTAACAAGACTGCGGTTAAGCGAGATACTCATTTTAAAGAATTACACAATTTAATAGGTTCGGCCTTGTCAGCTTCGGCATCGGCGGCTTCAATGATCATGGAGGAGAAAGGACAAGGACTGGATAAAACTCAGTTGCTTGAACATGTACTCGGCTCAACGCAATTACTAACCGAACTTTTTTATACGGTTTCCGTGGCACGGAAAGCCTATATTATCCCAGGTTTCGACCAGAAAACCAAGAGACTATTCGAAAAGACTGTCACTGGTAAATATTTATTCGGAGAAAAATTGGGAGAAAAAGTTAAGGAAGTAATGGCAGTAGAAAAGGTCGGGAAGGAATTGAAGCTATCAACAGCAAGTAAGAGAGTTCCGCTAAAACCGTCGAACTCTTTAAACTTCAAACGTTCGACTGTGAAACCTCGGGAGACAACACCGTCGAACTATACAAAAGGAAATCAAAGGGCCCTTGTCTCCTTCAAAAGAAGGACTCATCAACGTCCATCAACACAATTGAATCAACAGAGATCGCGCAATTATGCGTCTCGTCGACATTAGAGGTAAGAATAGGTGGACGACTTAAAAATTTTTATCAGAAGTGGGAAACTATTACGAAAGATAGCACGATATTAGAGGCTATTAAAGGTTATAAAATTCCCTTTAAATCTGAGGTTCAACAAATGAAGCTACCTAGTATGCCGTCAAAATCCCGGGAAGAACTAAATAATTTAAGAGTTGCTATAGACAGATTAGAAAATATTGGTGCAATTGAACGGTGTCAGCCAGAAACTGGACAATTTTTATCACCATATTTTTTGACACAAAAACCTGATAAATCATATAGATTTATTTTTAATTTGAAGATGTTGAATAAATTTATTTTAACAGAACACTTCAAATTAGAAGATATAAGGACAGTAATTAACTCAATACAGCCGGATGACTATATGTGTAATTTAGACTTACAGGATGCATATTTGTTAGTACCCATACATACGGATCATAAAAAATATCTCAGATTTTGTTTCGAGAACGAATTTTATCAATTCAACTCGTTACCTTTTGGGTTAAATATCAGTCCCTGGATTTTTACAAAAATTTTTAAAACTGCAATATCGTATCTGAGGAACCAAGGTTTAAGGTCGATCAATTATTTAGACGACATTCTCTTGGTGGGTACATCGTTGGAGGAATGTCGATTAAATTTAATGAGAACATTAGAATTTCTGAATTCATTGGGTTTTATTATTAATACAAAAAAAAGTAATTTTGTTCCTAGTAAGAAATGTAAATTTCTCGGATTTATAGTTAATTCAGAGGATTGGTGTATAGAGTTAACCAAAGAAAAAAGACTGAAAATAAGAGAATTAATATTATCCTTTATGAATAAAGAGAAATGCAAAATTAGAGAGTTAGCACATCTAGTAGGAGTGTTAGTTGCCGGTTGCCCAGCAATCGAATATAGTTGGATGCATTATAAAATATTGGAAAGAGAAAAATATCTGGCCTTGATAGCGAATCGAGGGGATTTCGAAAGAATGATGACACTTTCCAAGGAAATTACTGAGGATCTAGATTGGTGGAAAAACCACGTTATGAGGTACAACGGTCCTATTCGTTCTTTTCAGTATAAGCTGGAAATTTTTGCAGATGCTTCTACTTCAGGTTGGGGAGCTTTTTGTAAATAAAAAAGAGCACATGGTTTTTGGAATAAAACGGAAAGGTTAAAACATATTAATTTCCTAGAAATTTTAGCAGCCTTTTTGGGGTTAAAATGTTTCGCTTCCAAGTTGAATACATGCCAAATTTTATTACGCATCGATAATATGACGGCCATAGCCTATGTTAATAAAATGGGGGGAATTAGATTTCCCAATTTAAATAAGATAACTAAAGAATTATGGAACTGGTGCGAACAAAGAAAAATATTTGCAGAGTATGTATCCTCTAAGGATAATGTAGAAGCAGATAAAGAATCTCGTATAACAAATTTAGACACAGAATGGGAGCTTAATAATGAAACTTTCAAAATTATTGTAAAGAAGTTGGAGAGACCGAACATTGATTTATTTGCGACTAGATGTAACAAGAAATGCGATACTTACTGTGCTTGGCAAAGAGACCCTGAAGCACTAGTTATTAATGCTTTTACCTTAAATTGGTCAAATTATTTTTGGTACGCATTTCCTCCATTTTCACTTATACCACGATTAATGAAGAAAATTTTAGAAGAAAATTCACGTGGTATTATAGTAGTGCCTTATTGGCCTTCTCAGTCATGGTTTCCCACTTTTAAAAAATTGTTAGAAAGCGAACCACTAGTGTTTGATGCGACTAAAAAGTTACTGTTATCGCCTTGCAGAACGAAAGAACACCCATTAGCATCCAGCCTTTCACTAATTGTAGGAATATTATCCACGAGGCGTATAGGAGAAAAGGAATAGAAAATTCTACAACAGAAATACTTATAGCATCTCTAGCTGATTCTACTATAAAACAATATAACACGACGTATAGAAGCTGGTGGGAGTTCTGCGCGAAGGAAGGCTGCGATCCATTTGATGCCAAAATAGTTGATATTTTAAATTATTTAACAACAATTTTTAATGGAGGAGCATCATATGGGACCTTGAATACGGCGAGATCGGCTATTTCTTTAATTTCTAAAGAAAAAATAACGAACGAACCGATACTAAATCGGTTTATTAAAGGAGTTTTTCGTATGAAACCTTACAAACCCAAGTACGATAGAACTTGGGATGTAAATGAGGTACTCTCGGTTTTAGAAAGCTGGTTTCCGTTGGAAGCGTTAGATTTAAAGAAATTAACGGAAAAACTGATAATGTTGTTAGCCTTAGGATCAGGATATAGAGTCCAATCCCTTTCATTAATTAAATTAGATTGTATTTTAATTTTAAGAAACTCAATAGAAATTAAGATAAAAGAATTGATTAAAACCTCTAGGCCCGGAACCGGCCAACCGTTTTTACAATTACCTTTTTTTGGCGAAAGGCCGGGTCTTTGTGTTGCACAAACGTTATTACGTTATATAGAGGTTACAAAAACTATTAGAGGTGAAAAACTAAAACTGTTCATATCCTATAAAAGACCATACAAGGAGGTTACATCTCAGACTTTAAGCCGTTGGTTAAAGTCAGTATTGATCAAATGCGGAATAGATAAAATGTTTACGGCACATAGTACACGACATGCATCAACATTTGCAGCTTTTAAAAAAGGCCTTGATTACGATGTCATTAGAGCTTCCGCTGGTTGGTCGCGAGACTCAAAGGTTTTCGCAAAGTTTTACAATAGACCTATTATTGAAAAAGAAGGTAATTTTACAAAGACTGTAATTCTAGAATAAACTGTAAGTTACACATTCATAGTGTTTTCTGGCTTCTCTTATAAATAAAAGAGTGAACAAACAATCAAAATTTGAATGCTCTAAAAATCTACATTGTAATCTGAGAACGAGGCATGAAGTATAATTATAGATCAAACGAACTTACCTAAGTGAAGTTCGATCGTAATTATACGATTGCCTCGTTCGAATTGATTACAACCCTCCCAAAATACCCTACCCAAGTTACAAATTTTGGTTAGTATATCTCTAAACTAAATGAAACATGGAGCAGGACAAGGGGAGGCTTTTGTTTTTTTTAGGGCTCTGAAGTGACGATGATTAGCGGATAAAGGCGGTACTACATTGTAATCAATTCGAACGAGGCAATCGTATAATTACGATCGAACTTCACTTAGGTAAGTTCGTTTGATCTATAATTATTATACATATAGCTCAACCTCGCAGACGAAGTCTCGGACATCAGCTAGTAAAATTATAATATAAGAACGTACTGACGAACGAAACAAATTTGAAGGATAGATACTCCACATAAGCACAATAAATGCATATACAATATATTCTTGCATGTGCTGCTAAATATTGTGACGTGGTGGATTGCACATCACAATTTGTCGCGTGTCGGTATTGGGTACTTGGCGCTCGGAATCCGTTCGCGGATTGTATTATGTATTATAATAATTTGTAAATAGAAAATGTGTGTATGTGTGTATGTGTGTATGTGTGTGATATAATAATTTGTAAATAGAAAATGTGTGGTTTATAAATATATTATATTCATGGCCTAATTTTAATAAAAAAAATACTTTATCCACTAATTCTCATACGTTCCTCTCTGAAACTTATTTAAATGTAAAGGCACACTAATTAGGACACGCACACAAATAGGGACAGTTACCCTAAGTGACTGTGGCTACATAGATGCAGACGCAGCGCAGACGCAGTACATACTCAAGTCGGTGCAGTTCACTAAGAGTTCACTAAGAGGGGAATAAAGGCGTATAGCCCGCGAGCCACCAATTTCCCAGACCTAGTCTACAGTAAAAACAAATTCGTTTCATTGCAAAACGCTAAAAAGATAGAATAGTCAATGTTACGTTTTTAATGGAATTGTGTATCCTGTTTATTTATAAATAATAGCCATTTTAGAGACAAATTCAACGACCATTGATACTAATAATAAGTAGTTCAAGATCAGTGAAGATCGTATAAGTTCTATGTAATAACTTTTAATGCCGCAGGGCTGTGTCGTAACGTTTTGTTTTTCTTTTGACTATTGAGATAATTATTTATTGGCGTATCTTTAAGTTGTTCCGAGTTTGGGCATTTCCGTCAGTCAATATGAAATCGAATTTAAAAATTATATTCAAAATGAATTTGTGGTGCACGTGTCTGAAATTCAATGCAAGGTAAACCTGTGTATACTGAGCGATACTGAGGGATAGAAACTAATCATCTGTTTGTACTGTCCGAAATCTTTGTAATCAATTAAAAGAAACATGAAGTAGTAAGCAAAGCAGTCAGAATTAAACATGACGTTTAGCCTTCAGCCGCGTTAGAAGTTATGCAGAAAACTTTGTTTATATGACCTTCGCTGACCTTGAAATACTCAAAATTAGGATCGTTGAATTTGTCTCTAAAATGGTTATCATTTATAAATAAATAAGATACAATATTTCATTTAGAAAAACAATGAACAATGTTGATCCTTTCATCTCATTAGCTTTTTGCAATTGAATGAAATTATTTATACACTGGGCCTCATGAAATTGTGCAACTTCTGTAAGAAACATTTTGTCAGAATCTGTAGTAGAACAGAAATATTCCAGGTGATAAAATAGTACACCCTTGGTAAAGAAAAAAAGTGAGTAAGGAAAGTGGATCAAGCGTTGTCTTAGTCTAAGGTGCGTCTCCACCAGTGTTTGTAAACAGTTCACGAACAATATGGTAGTTGAATTTCGTAGAAATCATTTATTCGAGTACCTGTTCGCATATAGGTTTTTAATAGTTCATGTAACATATGTGAAGGAATTCCATAGTGTTTATAGCAAGTTTACAAACTGCTTGCGAATAATGCTTATGAATTGTTGGCTGGTGTATACGCCGCTTTAGAATAACATAAGATCCTCGTGCAATTTAATGCAATTTACAGGGTACCAATAATGTACACATTGTAAATGCTTGGCCACATAACGGTGATTACATCACACCTACTTACCCCTCATTTTCTCACGCTCATCACGTAACGTTCACCCTGTACCTGCCTTCAAAGCGTCCAAGTCCTAACAAAACAGAGTCTACGGTCTAACCGTTCTATCGACCCCCTAGTATGCTGCTAAACTCGTCGAACCAGATTCCAGAAAATTTGATATTGCTTTGCGAATAAGAGACCATATAACTTGAAAGACTGGTACGGAAATTGCTGGCTGAGCTAACCTCAACAGAGGATTTCGGTTAGTCCACGATAGAAAATTCGAAGCTTGCAGCACACTTTGACATTCTTCTCTCCTTTAAACGCTCTTTTATGTGACAACGAGAGGCACACAAAAGCGTCGTCCTTCTGGTGTTATATTTTCGAAGTAACCACCTAAATTGATCTAGCGATACACACTTGTATTGAAATTTGTTTCATTAATCCATCAAATGAATTCTGATGGAAAGGTGGAAAGGATCCGCGCAGCTAGACTGGAATTTCAAAGAAACTTGTCGTCGTTCACTATTACAGTACGAATTTATTGTCCAACACCGTTGAATGATTTAGTATTAGCAACTATCAACATCGACTGCTTGGCAGTCAGACAGTTTACAGAACAAAATTGCTACTAGAGAGTATTTCGCAGAACAAAAGTTTTTCTAAAGTTTCGCAAAATATAAGGTAGGTATCGGCATAGACTTGGTCGTGCGTTTGCCACGACTGTCAACTTCTGGTTAGTCCAACGTCAGTTTAACATACGTTTAACCGTGATCATAAAATTCTCGGATACGGTACCAGCGACAGCCAGGTTTTAGGAACACGATAAAGGTCTGTCCTCACATAGCCGATCTGCACCGACCGGCACCATGCGTCGTCGTGCGTCATCACGCTTCACCGCGTGTCTCTGTGAATCGAAGACGTTATTTTTGGTCCCGCGACACAGAAGTTCGCCTTTCGTCTACAGACCATTTTGAAAGTAATTGCGCTACCCACCCCATATAGTTGGACAAAGTGTAACTTGGTTTCAAATCCCAAACTACGATTGAAATGCAATTACTAATTATTTTCTGTAATTGTTCTCTGTTATTAACTATACAGTCAAATTATAGTTAGTAAAATTATCGATTCATAAGTAAATGAATAATTACACTTCAATCACAATGTATGATTTCTAATCAAATTAAATTTTGCCAAACTCTGCCGCCTTAAATATATTACCTATGTATATTATACAGGATGTAGCACCTAAAGTGCTACAAACTGTTTTCTCGGAATATAATGAAGATATTGACTTCGACTAACAAGGAAGGTATCCCAAGTATCTCTCTCCGATTTTGTTCATCTTGAAATATGTTATAGTAGATTAAAAAATAAG
The DNA here is from genome assembly GCA_030770465.2 of Perdita meconis. Taxonomy (NCBI): domain Eukaryota; kingdom Metazoa; phylum Arthropoda; class Insecta; order Hymenoptera; family Andrenidae; genus Perdita; species Perdita meconis. The sequence goes on along the minus strand of JASKOS020000015.1, from coordinate 5,108,111 downwards.
AGATACGTATTTTTTTTATCGGCGGAAAAACACTTTCAGGGGGTGAAACAACCCTTCAAAGGTAAGCGCGTCAGACGTGGATTTAGTCGTTTCACATAATTAAACGCAATCTTTTCGGATAAAATCACCGGAGAAAGTTGTACCACAATGAGGAATAAAAAATACAAGTCAATTAATTTTATTGAACAACTTTATGGGGGTAAACTACCCCATAACTTTGTAATAAATATATGAAAATTTGTAAATCAAGTCAAAATTCAAGCTGAAAAATCTAGAAAAAATATATGTTCTACAACACAAAAGAACTCAATTGACGTGTTTTTGGATTTTTTCGAAAAATAACGTTTAAAGGGGTAACTACCCTTATATACATTTTATGTTATTCTTACGAGAAATGTAATTCACGGTAATGGAAATAATTAAATATATTGTTTTATAGACAGATATACTTTATAATTATGTTTTTTGCTTATGTGATATAATTATTATTTATAATAATAGGCGAATAAACGAGCGAGACGGGAATCGATTCTTTCTGTTCTTTGGATAAAAAAAGTCCAAACACGACGTAAATCAAACTACAATTAACGAAATTACGGGAAAAATTAATTAATACATGTAATTCCTAACTTTACCAAAAATAGACCGATTTATATAAAATTCGGTGTCATTTTAATCAGGATAATGCCAGAAATCTAATAGCGTTACTTTTACAACTCTACGGCTAGTAATAAGATTGACGGGAAAGTGATAAATTAATTGACTTGTCGTTCGTGCAACTCAAAGACCGCCGTGTATCGACAAGGGATGATTCATCGTAATCCGAGCTCCTGGCGTATTATAAGAAAAAACGAAGTCTGTTGTTTTGAAGTTTTTGTTCCTCAAATGTTGAACAAACATGATAATTATCAAAAAAATGTGTAAAACACAATGATTCTTTACACCATGAACATCTAATCATAGCAATGCTTGTACAGCCTTCTATTTCGCAGTATGATTTACAGAAATCTCCGAAACTGAAATCAACCGGATTTTCAAATGTATCGGGTTTTTCCATGATATACCCGCTTTTATACCACGAGTATTTGAAAAGGTTTCTATATCGTGGGGAGGATAGTTGGTTGTGCACTAATGATTGTAACTTGATGACATTATTTCTGGTATGTAAATTAATTTCAAAATTCATTAAAACTACACTATCCGAAAAATGTCGAACAAAATTTTTCCAAAATCTGAATCCAAAAACATCTAGAGGCTGGATTATTCCGGTTGTCCCTTTGGGTACAATTTTTAAATTAATATTTTTGTTTGAAGGTGTTTCTTCTGCTACTGTTCTTGGGCAGTGGCCAGTCCATGAATCGACGAGTAAAATGCTATTTGCTCCTACATTTGGAAAATATATTTTCTTCAACCACGTTTTAAAATGATCTACGATTAATAAAACATTAATTAAGAACACTATTTTTATATTAATTTAAACATCGTATCAGATCAGGCTGTTTAAGGGGTGTAAATATTGCACCTGAGGTAAGTTTTCCCGATTTGGAAGCTTCCACATACACATTATTGGGTCTGAATAATGTTCTTTCCACTATTTTATATAAATCGGTCTATTTTTGGCAAAGTTAGGAATTACATGTATTAATTAATTTTTCCCGTAATTTCGTTAATTGTAGTTTGATTTACGTCGTGTTTGGACTTTTTTTATCCAAAGAACAGAAAGAATCGATTCCCGTCTCGCTCGTTCAGATCCGATAACAATTATATTCGTGAATATATACTATACGATTTTAAATTATCTGTCTATTATTATAAATAATAATTATATCACATAAGCAAAAAACATAATTATAAAGTATATCTGTCTATAAAACAATATATTTAATTATTTCCATTACCGTGAATTACATTTCTCGTAAGAATAACATAAAATGTATATAAGGGTAGTTACCCCTTTAAACGTTATTTTTCGAAAAAATCCAAAAACACGTCAATTGAGTTCTTTTGTGTTGTAGAACATATATTTTTTCTAGATTTTTCAGCTTGAATTTTGACTTGATTTACAAATTTTCATATATTTATTACAAAGTTATGGGGTAGTTTACCCCCATAAAGTTGTTCAATAAAATTAATTGACTTGTATTTTTTATTCCTCATTGTGGTACAACTTTCTCCGGTGATTTTATCCGAAAAGATTGCGTTTAATTATGTGAAACGACTAAATCCACGTCTGACGCGCTTACCTTTGAAGGGTTGTTTCACCCCCTGAAAGTGTTTTTCCGCCGATAAAAAAAAATACGTATTTCTTATTTTTTAATCTACTATAACATATTTCAAGATGAACAAAATCGGAGAGAGACACTTGGGATACCTTCCTTGTAAGAATCGTTTGGTATGCTAACTGCTAAGGCTAAGGGAAAAAGAGATCTCCTACGTTTTTTTACATGGGAAGTGTGTTACGTCCTGTGACGTATCCGCTCTAGTTGTCGGCTGGCGGTAGTTTAGGGGTCTGCCGCTAGGTGTTCGGGGAGACTTTCAAGAATTCAAAGTTTCTCGCAAGTAGTCATTTCGGCTCTCATTTCATTAGTTCCCATGAGTTTGGGGCAGGGATCGTCAGTACGTCAGTCGTAGCCCCCTACTGATGATGAGACTGGCGGCTGGCGTTTCTAATGGTGCGTTTACACTGTCACCGATGTTCGCGAGCATCGGCGAATCCCCAATGCTCTCGAGCATGAGGCTAAACTAGCTGGCTGCTCTCGAGCATCTCAGTTTTTCTTCATTTAAATTGCTTGAGAAAAGAAGGAAAGAACATTGACCAGCGTGAGAAATGGAGGGGGCGCATCCACAGCCTGCACGTGTCCTTCGCTCAATTCGTGCCTTTCGTCTCGTTCGTAGCATCGAAAATCCCTGTTCGAGGTTTTAGCCTCGGAGGCTAAACTCACGAGCAAAAAGGTCGCGAACAGGCCATCTGGTTTATGTCACCAGCCCCTAGGCGATAGACCCGCAGGCCCCCCCTGGTGCAGGTCTGAAATGCTGGTCAATGACAAAAAATAAGTAGCTTTCGGTCAGCTCTGGGCCACGAAAATATGTAAATAAATAAACGCATGTACTTAGCTTGTTTTCGAAACAAGTGAATCATCAGTGGTTGTTGTCAAAGTTGGGCAAGTTTCATTCCAAATAACGAGTGAAAAATGACCAAGAAATCTCCAAGATTTCTTCGTAACTAACGAATAGTATTTTTATTCGGCGCGAATAATAATAATATTGCAATTTATAATAATAATATTACAATAATAATAATATTGAAATTTTAAGTTTAATAAGTTTAAATTGAGCAAATTTTAATTTTTTTAAGTGCATCAAAGTAATTTACCGCTTAATATGACAAAAAATTTTTTCTGAATTATTTATAAATAGGTTATCCCATGCAAAATTTAACACTTTTTAGAGTAATATCTTTGATTTAGCTGGAATTTGGATCTCTTGCAGTTTTTATGAATATATAAGCATATGACGAAAGTTTTTGTACAATTTTTTAAATTGTTGATTTCACAGCTTTTTGAAATTTAGTGGTCCCTTTTCTTCCATCAATTTTGACTTTAGAACTAGCAGACCAATAGAAATGTACTCTTGGGTGCTTACACATAGTAGAGACATACCCCATAAAGATTTGTTCTGTTGAAGAACAAAATTCTTTAACTATTCCTTTTACAATTGTTGCTAACAAATGCAGGTTTTTCATAGCAGAGCAGTATTTAAAAATAAAAAAAATTAAGGATGTAGTTCGCTTTGTCCTCTTTGCGAACGAACTTAAATTAATCGGATAAATTAATGGAATTGGACGTAGCGTCAAAATCTGACTTTACCGCGACTGAGCGTAGGGTTCCAGCGGCGCACAGGACTTTCAGGAGGAACATAGCAAGGTTACTACATTCCACCATCTTCTTTTCCTCGACTCTCTTGCGTTCAGCTGGTCGAAACTATAACTCCCACTTCTTGTAAAGGCATCAATAGATAGAAGGCGTGGAAAAGAATTGTGGACACGAAGTGTCATTCGTAGCCTTGCTAGGAAAATAAAGCATTCTTGAGGACGACAGCCAATAGAGTGAAAGCACAAAAAATACGTGGCAAGAGTCCTTCGAAGATCGAACGTCCTCCGGGTGGGACCCATCTGGTGCCGACGAATCAGCAAGACGCTCGCGCTGCTTGCGAGCACCACGATTCAGTGTGAACGGGATTTCCGTCGTTCGTGGTGTTCGGGGTGCTCGAGCTGTTCATTCGCCCGTGCTCGCCTATAGTGTAAACGCACCATAAGACGAGAAACGCATATTTCGTTCTCGTCGTACTCCGTATGATACCGTTCGATTTTTCTCTCTCTTTCTCAGTTGCGTGTGCCGTGTAAATCGTAGCGGCACCGGGAACGTAACAAAAGTGATATGGATTTTTTACTATTGTCATAAATTTCATCAAACTGAATAACATTTGTCAGAATCCTTCTTTTTTATTTAGCAACTCCTATGAACATGGTTTACTGATTTTTAAGTAGGATATGACTGCCTACAGTTTATCAATATTTATTCACCCACAATACTCGTTTGTCTCCCCCATGTTTTAAGTAGGATAGGGTAGATAAATGTGGACAAATCATGGCAAATCCTATTCTACTTAAAAACTAATAAAAAGTGTTAAATTTAATTTAAATTTCATCATACCTTTTTTTTATAACTGGATCGACGAAAATTTGGTGTGGACAAATGTGAGAAAATTGTGGACAAGTGTATTTCATTTATAAATTAATGAAAAATGTTGATGGAGGTGCTGATGTTTAAACTTTTTCAATTTCGTCATAACATTTGTTGAGGAGATGAAAAACGAAACTTTTGGCTGTGTAAATGTGGAAAAATCGTGGAACAATCCAATACCACTTAGGGATTAATGAAAAATGTTTATGAGGGTGCTCATGTTTCAAGTTTTTAAATTTCGTCGTTTCTTTTTTTGAGGCTATGGCAAACGAAAATTTTGGTTGGATAGATGTGAACAAATCGAGGAAAAAGAAAAAATATCCTTATTTTACAAACTTTGGCGTTTAAGGATACCACAGATGGCATGCGCCTGTTTATTTTCATTCTCCAACTCTCGGTGTGCGTGTCCCTAGAGGTTCGAAGCAGGGTCGATCAAGATCATACAACAAGGTCCCATTCAAGTGGTCACCGTGAAAATATCGTTGCTGACGAATTTTTCTCAGTACCGCATGGCCGACGTCGGGCTAGTGTGAACTGTTTCATTTAGAAACAAGGAACGATGTCCTCCTTCGTCGGTCTGCCCCGGTACGGGCCTGCACGGTTCGGTAAATAACCCATATGTGTAATGTGTTACTGGATCCGCTGGTATTTCGCCAGGCGACCACTGCCGGCCTAGTGTGAACTGTTCCATTTAAATCCAAGGAAATGATATTCTTACTTTTGCCACGACCGAGCACGTCCCGGCACGACTGTGTGCGGATTTAGCGTAAGGCTGCGGTTAGAGTGGATGCGTTTTCCGACCAACTGCGTTCTGACGAATACATCCGAACTGTTTCTTGCAAAACAATGAAAGAGTTCAAACATATTCATCAGAACGCAGTTCGTCAGGAAAAGCATCCACTGTAACCATAGAATAAGGCGGCTGAACACCCCTGTTACAGTCTTTCGCAAAGAACGTTGGTATTAGGGCTCGAGATTTCAAGTGAACCGAGTGAGATACCCGAGTACCCGGCTACTCGTGAGATACCCGGGTATACCAAAATTACCCGTACTACCCGGGTATCTCACGGGTACCCGAACGCATGAGATAGACAAGAATCTCATGCCGAATTAAGCCGAATTGAACCGAATTCAGCCGATAGATTTTCGGTACGTATTTGTGGCTTTAAAAATAAAACAAAATTTCAGAATGAAATGAATTCTGTATACATGATGAAAATTGAATTTAATGGACTGTGGTTATGTTTACAATTAGTCCTCTCTCTCTCTCCCCCCTCTCTCTCTCCCCTCTCTCTCTTCCCCCTCTCTCTCTCGCTCTATTTTAAAATCCAGAAGCACATACTGAAAAGCTATCGGCTCAATTCGGTTCAATTCGGCTTAATTCGGCATGAGATTCTTGTCTATCTCATGTGTTCGGGTACCCGTGAGATACCCGGGTAGTACGGGTAATTTTGGTATACCCGGATATCTCATAATCAATAGCTCTAGTTGGTATACAGTTTACAGTTTACATGATCCCTATTAAATCATCGTCCTTCTGAAACTTATATCAACTTGTTGAAATCATCGGATCTTTCTTGACGGAATGCGTTTGAGTTTTATTCTGCAAACGGAATTCTTTTGGCCCCTGTTCTACCCCGAAAGCATACAAGCTGCGGGAGATTCACGTCGAGGCGAAGAAGTTCGTTGCTATCGTGAGTCTGGTCGGATAAACTACCACAATTCGCTGGAGAATCGCAACAAAAAGAGAACGACTAAGAAGAGAAACGCATTAAAAGACGTGGCGCAGGTTCGATCGCGTATATGTGCGAGCGAAACGTGAAAAAGAATGCACTGGGGGTGGTGAAAAAGCAGGGCTGGAGATAGCAGAGCCACGAGAAAAGGGGGATGCATCGAAAACGGAGAGAATGAGACGAGAACCCTCCGCGACGTCTCCTTTCCCGTTTTCGAATGTTATTTGTATCTTTTGCCTAACGATGAATTCAAGACGCCACAAACCTGTACCTCTGGAAGATCTCTCACTACTTCTACCTTTAAGGGGATTACACCTTTATGGAAACCCGGAAAATGGCAAACAGAAAATATGTATTTCTGTAAGGCTCTTACCGGAGTAACAAGAATATTAAGCAGATACATAAGACACTGTCACGATGTTAGAAGAATTGGAGATGTAAATAGAAAAGGATTCCTTATTTCATATTATATCGCGGTAACAGTTTTTGTTTCAAAACTGTATCTGTGATGTCGAAGGTGTATTAGAAATAGTTGAATCTGATACTACCTATTTGTGCAAATAAAAAATCTGACAAACGTTATTATCCACTGATTAGTACCTGGTATTGCATAACATGAAAGTCGGTAGGTTACTATATAGGACCATCTTCTATAATCGAACTTGACAAACATTAGCCTTATCTCGTGCTAGCCTTTAGATTCAAGCACGCCCGTTTTCACCTTTAATTAGAGACTGACTATTTAACAGTAACTTGGCGCACACATGGAATGGAAGCCACGTAGAAAAAAAGTAGGTATATATATGTATTTATTAGGGTAATTATTTAGCGGCAAGCGAGGCATCCTCCGCGCGTGCCGCCGCGCTGCGCCGTCATTGAGTACCACTGTCGCCGCCGCGCGTTTCGCCAAATTATTTTATTTCTATATTGAAAACAAAAATAATTTTGGAAATTCGTCTCATGCTTTCTTTGGTAGAAAGGTTTGCTCTATCGCGTGGTATGGTCAAATTTTCTCCTAGACCCTTACTTCTTGAAAGAAAGTGAAAAATAGCAAAAATGGGTGCGTTTTGGGTGTCCTTTTCACTTTAATTGTTATTTAAACCTATTTCGATGCTTAGAATCTAATAACTATTTATATCATTTTATTCGGGAGAGACCACAGAATTATTTCGTGCCAATAGCAACTAAATAACTATTACGGTAAAAGCACAAAAAAATTCCAAAGTTGAAAATTTGTCATTTTCTTCAAAATTGATTTTTTCAAAAACTGTACGTTCTGGAAAAAAACGGTTCGCAGATTTGTATTCAGCACGTCGAAATCTATAAGAAATGTTTATTTAAGTTTACATAATCGAAAAAAAGTCAAAATTTGTCGAACAGTGTATAATTACCGAAAATATGTTAAACGTCTTCTAAAAATAAATTTTTAAATTATTTTGATTGTTTTATTAACTCAGATGCTTAAAGGCTGATAAAAAGCAGTGAATAATATTTAAAGAGAAATATTTTAAGACAAAATGTGTAGGTCATCAAATATTAATAAACACAATCAAGTTGTATTGTAATATTTTACAGATGTCCAAGATGTTTTATCAAAACGTGCAATTAAGCAAATTGTACACATGTGTGAATATACAGGATGTTCGACAACAGGTAGAACTAAATTTGAGGGGCGATTTTAGACACTAAAATAACACGAAAAACAATAATAATGAAATGGCGACTGCGGTTTTGTTTTTTACTTATTAAAACTAAAAAATTCAAACCGCCTGAAATCCGGCAACTCGTGCGGCATCATTGTCCGTGCATGTTGAACGTCGCATCAGTGTAACGTGTTTACTGACATGACGTTCAATGTGTTTTAGGCAACGGTACCGTGTGGATTTACGAGTTTCGGGCTGTTTTTCCCGAATTTAAAAATTTTAATAACTATAGAACAATATCGCGGACACCATTTCGTTATTCTTGATTTTCGTCTTATTTTAGTGTCTAGAATCGCCCCTTAAATTTTTAGTCGCACCTGTTGTCGAACATCCTGTACGTATGAAATGGAATGTTTATTTAAATGTTTTCTTTTAACTTCTAAACTCTGTTCAATCCGAAGCAAAATTACTCTTTAGGTAGGATTTCGCAGGAAGTAGAAATTGTGAAACCTCCATGTAAACGTTATTCACTCTTCATGGTTTGACTTCTTGGTGCCCCACGTTAATTTAAACTAACAACGTAGTATATTGCAATATTAAATAATAAAGTATGTCGTATGACATTGCAATATCAGATTCATTATGTTGTATTAACGCTTGTGTACAGAGAGTAGCAAAAAAAAGTTATATGCCATAGTAAGTGCATTATTACTTTACTTTTATATTTCCATAAATAATAGTGTTCTTGGTACAAGAATATAATAACTTGATCGTAATCATTACTTGAAGAAGAATTGCAATAACATTGTTTGTATTACTTAAAGAAAAGTATCTCTTAAACGTTTTTCTCCTTGAAAGACTATATCAAAAATACTGTCGGAGAAAACTATAATAATTTCGTATCGTTGATCACAATTTTGTTTATAAGCAATGTAAAATACTCATATTTTCACAGTTGCTTCAAAATAACGAAAGCAAAGCGAAAATTTATGAGAAAATAAAGGCTGGATCTTCACACGCATCCAAGTGAATCTGAGATATACAGTAATTCACAGGTTTGTTCACATGTATTCCAAATGTTAATTAACTGTGAAATACGTAGTATTAATTTTTTTTTCAGTTTGGATCGTTTCAGCTTCGATGTTTAATTATTACTGAGTTTCCATCACTTTTATTGTTTAAAAGGAAATATTGATTTGTAAGTATTTAATATACTTTTTGTGAACAATTTCGGGAGTCACTATAGAAAAAAGTTTTCTAACGTGTATAAATGATTGATTTATTCAGAAGTTTAAAATAAAGATGGACAAATCCAGAGAAGCTGACGCTAAGTTAAATTCAATTTTAATTTCACACAAAATGTAACGCACAATCTGTAAATTAATATTTATATGATTGACCGCAGACTGGTTGTAATGGGTCTAGCCGGATAAGAAGGAGGAAAAGTGCCCCCAAGCCAAATTAAACTTTATATATGTGCCCATAATTATGAAAGTGGTCTAAGTCAAAATTTAAAAAAAAAATGAGTTTATGAGTTATTTCACACTACATTATTTTAAACTAAATTTATTCAATGTAATTTTTAATTTTTTTCAATATGACTTAGACCACTTTCATAATTATGGGCACATATATCAGTCGATAGATCTCTCAAAAAGATCTCTTTCTGCCAAGTATGAACCCAGTACCCCCACCATTGAGGTAGTTTCGTGGTGAAACGTAATTTACAGTTTATGTCTGATTGCTTCTGTTCTCTGCAATAGAAAATTATGAAAAAAATCAAGAATATTTTACTTTAGTAGGCGCATGTTTTTAAATTTTTATCAGAATTTTTACTTGCAAAACCGATTTTTAAAAAATTTTAAAAATTCTGATTTTAGCCTGAAGTTGCCAAGTGACCACGTTTATATTTTTACAGTTTTAGTGCCTTTTTATGGTTAGTAACATATTTTTTGTAGATTTTTTGATATGGTGTACCGTACTTAAAAAAATTAAAAACTAATTTTTCAGTGTATTTCCGTATTCATAGAAATGGCATGCTCCTATAGTCGATACATTCCGCTTGTTAAATGGGTATTATATACAATTATAAATACTTTTATATGTAATATACGAAGCAATGTGTTTAATTTGTAAATATCTTATCGTTGGTAAGTGCGAACTCTTAACTAGTTGCACGTATATAAATGATAACCGGTGTACTACCCCGAAGCATTGTCTACTTTGATCTTTCTAAGCGAATCTTTGTAAACATCTTCTGTAATATAAGAAAGTCTTTTTACTACCACATTTAACCTTGCATGACCTTCAAGATAGTTTGATGAAATCGTCTCAACACCCACTATCGCATCGCAATAAAAAATATATAGCATTCCATTTCAAAAAATGAAGATGACCTTGAAATCTCCTCTATGTCTCCACCCACACGAAAAATGTTTGTATCACAATATGTTTTCCTCTGTACCGTTCAAGTTTTGTATATAACATTTTTTATATAATTACAAGTAACGGAGGTATTCAAAGTGAACATAGTTATTGCCTCACCCTGTACATATATAAACTTTAATTTGGCTTGGGGTACCTTTCCCCCTTCTTATCCGGCTAGACCCTTTGCGAAAGTATTCATTTTGAACAACATTGAAAATTCAAGCTAGTCCGAAGGTAACAAAGGCTTAAGTAGAAAGGTACAGCGTCGTTTAAACGAAAGCAGTCGGTATGGAGGAATTGCAGGTCATAAACTTTATATTCTAAAGGCGAATATTACTACCTATCCAAGATTTGCTAAAATTTACACTATTCGACCATAGCACAATGAGGAAAAGTGCCCTGGTTGCACCAATTACTGTCTCTTTTATCAAACACAAATGGAATTCAATTTCTTAGATGTCCGGAAAATATATGTATATCTCTAAATCTATAAATATATATCTATAAATAGGATCTGCTAATCACGCAGGTGGTCATTTTTAGTATGGGGTTGCTTTTTGTATATTATGGGTCCTCTAAATCAAATCGAGGCTAAATTGGATCAACTACAATATAAACAAATTATGGAAGGACTGATGTTAACACATGCAGGATGATTATTCATGCAGGATAACGATCCTACGTATAAGGCAAAGAACAATGAAACATGACTTCAAGAGAATAAAGTTGCACTTCTTACGATCAGTTAGCCAACCCAATCGCCGAGTTTAAATTGAATTGAGCATTTACAGGGTGAGACTGAAGTTAAATTAAGAGGTAAATTAAAAACAAATAAAACAAGCCAGGTGATTTATATGGAGCTATAAACACAGAACGAACGGTATTACCAAAAACTTCATTAGAAGACATAATGGAAAGAAATTTCTTAATTTCTTTCTTATTGTTACAGCAATGGCCCAACGGGCCAAAATTTTGTATTTCTGGAAATTAAGAAAATGATGCCATTTTGAAAAAAGAAAGCGACTTTTTAACTAAAATTTCAACCTTTAAATACTAAAAAAATATATTACAAATTAAAAACAGAAAAAATGGCTCGATGGACTTTAGAGAATGTAGTTTTGCGTAGATCAGCGCAGCGCAAAGTTCATGAAAAAATGTTGAAAGTTGCTAATGTTAAAACGCGTTTAAAGTGAAAAGAGATGAAAAGTACTGAAAAACACATCCTTTTCACTACGTACACTTAATGTGCCTTTCCTGCAGCATATTGCAAACCTTTCCTTTTTTCCAAATAGTGCATATTGTACACTTATACTATAGTGCATTTTTTTTTAAGTTGACCATGTATGTAACCCCTTAATTGTAGATCTTATTTATGTTCGTATCCAGATGTAATTAGTGCTGTGTAAATGATCTCTATAGAATAAAAGTTGTTATACTTTTGTCCAGCAGCATTTTACTTTGTTGTATCTGCTATCCATTTAACTTCCTATAGCGAAGACACATGATTTGCATCAAAATCCCTCCTGGTACAATACAATCAAGCGCATGGGTAATCGGAGAAAATTTAAAGTCGATTTTCTCGAAATCAAAGTTTCAAACATTAAAATTTTAGTCTTCATTTTCGCTTTAGTTTTTCATATACAATCGTCCCATCCACGCTTGCGCCATCATCCATTGGACATGCAGTACAGTATTGCAAGGAAAAAATATATTTTAAGAAAATCTGTACTTCTCTTAATTGATCCAGGAAATATGCAGGGTCAAATTATTGTAGTGTATTTTTGCTATATTATGATCACGTTATTATATTTTCGTCCGGTAGATACAATATCAATTGCTTGTATTGAACGTTGAAAGCTGACTCTGATTCATTCGTTAATCATGTGGAGAAGGTAAAGGATTAACAACCAAAAATACAATCACTCACGGTCGGAAGAAATAAAAAGAAAAATCTAATTTTTCGACGCGCCCTGCGTAACCCTTTCATTCGCAGCGGCGGTAACCTCTGTACAACCAAATCGCTCGAAAACTCGCGACACGGGGAATCGAATGCCCATCACTACTCACCCTCTCTCTGCTCCCTCTCTTTCTATCTCGCTGGGCCATCCGAGAGACCCTCTTCATCCAACATCTCCCACGCCTCCTCATCCTTCTCGTCCAGGGTTCAATCGAGCCTCCTCCCTCGCCTCCGTCTCGCATCTCGCGATCTCGCTTCCACTCCCCCGCTCTGTGCTCCGCGCCGCTCGCGCCGGCTCCAACGCTCCCATCTCGTCGGTGGCTCGCAGTCCGCCGGCGACTCTTCAATGAGAACGACGGCTGCGTGGCTGGCGAGCGTTCTCACCGGGTGTCACGTTTCTGCTCGACGGAAATAAACGCGACGGAGTGCGTGTTTCTCCGCATACCGTGTCCTTCTCCATCCGCCGGCACAAATCTACGCATTGACCCACGGAAGATTTCATCCGCATGGAAACTCAGTGATTTGAGGAGCAGAAGAGGCGATAAGCGGAGGAAGAAATCGTGATCCTTTCTCGCATGTTGGCGCGACAAAACGATAACACGTCGGCAACGGGAGACGAAGGAGAACGGAGAACACCAGGTGACCCTCCTGGGTTCGGAGATTGAGATTTGATCAATGGTACGCGGTTTTTCGATGTTTGATCGCGCAGTTTACTTAGAGATTTGAAGAGAGTAGGGCACGCGTTAATCCGTGGTGATGGTTGATACAATTGATTGGATCACTGACGATGTATTGCTGAAATATTGATGTGTTGACACGTGTGAATTGAATTAGGCAGAAAAGCACAGAAGGCCAATAGGGCACGCTGATAACGCGCAGAATTGTTTAGAGGAGAGACGTGTCTTGATGGTTGTTGTTGAAGGAAGTGTATTGCTCCACGTGCAGGCCTCTGTTAAAATATTAGTTAGGAAACGTAACAGGGGACCGTTTATGGTTTGTGAAGGAGGGACGCGGGATCGAGGACCTCTGAAACATTCCTTACATCCGGAGACATAGCAAGAACCGGTAGTTCAATCTAAATTTAAAGTACCCAGAGTCATGTTTCAAAAACGTTTGTAGCTCGTTTACTGCCGGAGGAACACGGTACAGCCGGCAAGGCTGGGGGTACGATAAAGAGAAGAGCAGTTCGCGATGAATCTAACTTTCTTGCTGGGGACTTTTAATCTCGTGATCCGTCGGTTTGTATCAATCCAGAGGAATGGGGAAGAGCACTGCATTACGCGAAAATGTACAACCCTCGCGACCGTGGGCGAGCTCGGGGCTTTCACCCTTTGACCGCGAAGGGTGGCGCACACGCGGCCTAATTAAATTGTTCATGCTGCGTTCAAATTGCATTTATTTCTGTCCCGAGTTGATAATCATAAAAAGTCCTATAACGTCGTTAACTTTTTGCTTCGAGCACTGATCGCTGTTTCTCCTTTCACTGAAATTGTGGGGCTGGATGGTGTCAAGAATTTTTCTCTGCGGAGCTGTATTTCTTCGATGAGGATAAGCTCTTTTCTACCTCGACTACTTTTAGTGTAATTCTGCTTTGCTCGTTGACGAACGCGTCGTGTTTGAAGTGAAGTGGCCGAAGAGTGAGACGTTTTTGACGATTCACTTTTAGAACGAGTGACTTGTAACGATGTTGCGAAAGTATAAACTTTGTTTTCACGTGGCAGACAAGTGTAAGTGACGGAAACTAGAGACTATGCTTGGATGGATGAGACGCACTCTCGAAACAGGATTAATAAAGGTTTGAAATACTGGGAACAATCATGACTCGTTTTATAAGTTATTATGATTGATATTTATATTTAGAACAGTCGTGCGTATACATTTGCAATGGCTTGATATTTCTTGTGTACTGAGATAGATCATGCACATTTTGAATGTGAGAAGTAATAATTGTTATAAAAACGAATTCTGTGTTTGAAAGCTTGTTACGTTCAATGCAAAAAATAGCTATAGTGAAGTATAGTCTAATTTTACATTATCTGTCAAATATTACAAAGAAAGTTGAAGTACCTTTTCCGAATTTATTAATAATATACTTAAATCAAACATCTACCATTTCCAAACGATTAAATTAATTCATAGTATAGTATCCGTAATAATAAAATGCAGCACCACAAGATTACTTCTGCATTTTTTCAAATCTCGCAAGTTCATACTGGGATACATAGACTAGCAATACGTACTCACCAATTTCGACTTCCATTTTTAATAATATTTTCTTGATCCTGGTATCGAGACATCCATGATTTCTGAAATCGATCTCTACTGTTAAACATAATATTCGCGATTCCAAATGACTAACACTGCGTTCGACACAATTTACATTACACTTTAATGAAAATTTTGTAGTTCCTATCAGTCTGCATGTCATTAAAAATAATTATCACACAAAATAACATTATTATTTGATGTCGGGTCAATCTCGCCATCAAATTCTCTAGTATAAAGAGCAACGTTGTATGTCAATTTCCCGGCATGGTACGAAATTTTAAATACACAATTTCCATCAACGCGCAGCTGTGATTGACGAAACGAGATCGTGAGGTATACGTATCGATCAATCGTTGGATGCATTCGTTTGGAGTTAGAAAGCGGTGCACGGCCGCCGAGGCCGTTATATGCGTTTCCTCGCGCGGAAACGCTGCAAAATGACAAATGAGGCGCCAAAGTTCTATACAAGCTGCCTCTGGTTTTCACGGGAACGGAGGTTTCACGCCTTTTCCGGAAAAAAAGTTTTTTTTTATCAAGACGTTGTTAACTCAGACCCGTGAAACACGTGATGGGTCAACGATGACATACAATTTCTACAATAAAAATGAACTTCGTGACTTATAAAAAATCAAAACGCTGTAAGAATCGTAAGCTAGCGATTTGGAGGAATGCATTCATGTTTCTCAACAACATCAACATCAAAGGAATATCAACAGAAAGGGTAGGCTTTCATGATGCCCTGAAGGAATGTAAATATTTATACGCACTATTTGCATCCCAAACGCAAAGGCATCGTGACAATCTTTGTCGTTCCTTTCCCTATCCCATTTCTCCATACATCAGGGCGATCGTTGAAAACAGGCCTGGAGCTCGACTTGACGTCAGAAAGCACGATTTACCAGATGAAACTGTATCAGACTATCGACATTCCCGCGCGTACTGCATTTTGAACGCGTCATTCCTTCATGTTCTTAATAATATATGCGTTAGTATGTGCAGGCGGACATAAGCCAAACAGAATATACGTTGATACAATTTTGTGGTGGGCTAACAAGTCATTTTCGATGTCCGTTTTCTGAAGGTCTCAGTCTTCTCCAAGATCTTACTTCTTGAAAGACGTTGTCCACTTTATAGATTTGATAGAACCACAACCGACTCCCCATAAAAGAAAGAAAATAATCTATCTATCATCTATCCCTCTGTGTGACTGGTTAACATCGTAATACATTTGCAATTGCGTGATAGGAATTAAATGAAATCTCGAATCTAACGAGTACAAAATGAGCAACTCAAAGCCACGGCGACGTCAACACTTATCACTTTAAAATCTCATCCTTCCGGACGATAAAACTTAAACTACTTGGTGACCACTTCGAGCCAGTCACTTGATCGAGAAATCATTGCTGTAAGCAACGAAGTCCATGATAATCTCTAACAGAGGATCATCGTTTTGAATGATTTCGGAGCAGCGAGATATCTAGACCCCAGGAACCATCAAACTTTTCCGATGCTTCTCCGGGCGTATGAAGTCTCCCATTTTCGACGCGATACTAGCCAGTGTATTGCACTTAGGGCGATCAACGATCGGAACATAAAACTACCTTCGCCCCGCTGTTAAGGGATGCGTACTCTTTCCCGCCGTTTTACGACTTCATTAAGGAACCGTTACTGCCGCGATACCGTGAGCCGAACAAAGTGAGCGAACGACGCCGCCGCGATAAACCGCGCCGATTTATGATTAGAGAACCTTAACGGGCGTTGCTAATCATTTTCAAGGGGATGGCACCCGTATCTGATGGCGACTGCCGAGCAAATTCGAAAGGCCGCGATAACGACGGGGCTGATGAAGTTCTAGTTACTGCACTGGCTCGTTTACCTGATATCGATGACAAAAGAAACGGGAGGGAGCAAAATGAAAGATACTGTCTACCGGTGGGACTCTAGACACTCCACTCTAACGGCACAGGAGAATAATGGATACCATCGCTAAGTAAGAAACTAAGAACTTGTAAGCACCAGGATAATCGATGGTTCCTGGGTTGTGCCAGCTTCAATATACCTCCTTCGTCGTTTGGAGAGATGAGTTTTCGAGGTGTTATATAAGCGATTGAAGTTTGAATGTGGTACGCTGTGAAGTACGTTCAATTGAATAAGAGGAGGCAAAACCAAAGCTGGTAGACGGAAAGACCTTCCGCTTGAAAACGCGCCATTTCCCATAGGTAACTGGAATTTCGATCCGAGGGAAATCCCGTCAGGCGTTCGTGCGCGCAAACTACAATTAGCGGTCGTAGGCAATTAACAATGTACACGGTACTCGTTCGGCAGGGCCGAAAATTCGGAGGAGCAGCGGATACGCCGCGAATTAACGATTAAGCCGATCAAACCGCTTCCCTCATGCCCCTGACCACCCCTCTCTAACAGTCGTGTTCTCTCGCCGATTTATTTTGCTCCGGTTTTCCCTTCGCGTGGCAATTTTGTCGATTTGGCGCGCTGAAAAATGACGTGAAGCTTTTCTCGCTCGTTACACACCACTCGAAGCCACGGCGAGTGTTCCCGATTCTGGGATACGATACTAAGATTGACGGGTTAGTAGCCGTGCGAATTCCCCATGTGGTAGCCAGCAAAAACCAGAAAACAGAGTAGAAAATTTTACATGTGCATTAACAGTTCATGAAGTAACCAAATGTCGCTCAACTTTGGGTGTTAAATATCTAGTATTTCTTTGAGTTATCTTCCAGGAGACAGTGTTATGAAGTCAATGACACTCAATATCTAATATTGTATATACGATTAGGCAAGGGTTAGCACAATCTGCTGTTTCACATTCTAACTCTGTAGCAGATCTCCCCCACCCTTCAACAACGCCTTAAGTGATGCAATGCAGATCAGTAGTAAGTTCCTATCATGCCTAGATCACAAGACGACAATTGAATTAAGCAAAACGCCACCATAATCGGCTATAATCCGTGCAGTCTAGACATCAAGACACGTCTGCTCAAACAGCAATTTTTGCGTCCACGCCAAATTTATTTTTCAAGCGACTTTTAATGAGTTCGCATGTTTGTTCTCCCGGTAGGGGAGTCACTGAATTCTTTATCGCACAGGCAGAGCCAGGAGCAGCCACAGAGTCCTCGCGTCGATCATCCTAGGAATCCAATGAATCTCCCAGCCGGGAAGAGCAAGGGACTCAGGAAATACGCCGGTCAAGCGGTCGTCGAGTAGTCGGAATACGAAGAACAATCGGTGTATCGGAAATCGACGTGATCAGTAGCCCCTGAACACGTGTAAACGAGACTCTGAGAGGGCTTTTGGGAAGCAAAAATCGATCGATCAGCCTGGAAGCTGGCCAGTTACTTATCGTTGATCGGAACCACCTGGATCACGTGTGCGACGAAAATCGTGCGCAAAGGCGCACGAACATTTAATCCCTAGGCAAGGGTAAGGCGAGGTAGACGATGGTTGACGCTTTCTCATCGAGTGTTTCCAGTACGAGCGGCGGCCAGATTGACGTTCGACTGGCTCGTTGAAGCGATCGCAACAGGGAAGGACTATCAGAGGGTGACAGTTGTCGCGAAACGATCATGTCGATCGAACTGGGGAGACGTTAGTAAAGCAGACAGCAATGGCTCGTCGAGCTACGCGGCTGGAGACGATTGATCTTGGTGCCCGTGCGTGCTAGTGACTTGTCAGTGTCGAAGTGGGATTAAGTGTTCATTGTGATGCAGTTGGCCCACGCGACCCGTTTTCCAGCCTGCCACATGTCTGCATCTACAGGTGAGTCTCTTTTTTTATTTTCTTTTCACATGATCACACAATATTCACTTATCTGCTAATGACCTATATCAAATTCTCACATGTTCAACAAACAACGAAAAATTTATTGCACAATTTTTTCACACACATTCTTCTCATACTATCTTTTTAATTTCACATGTGAATAACTGGACGGTAGAATTTTTCAAATCATTGTTTAGCACAGTCTGTTTGTTCCATTTCATTCGAAATTGAGGGATTTCGATTCAAAAAGCGAATGAAAAATTCGCTTTGAAATTGGACTAACGTGATGAATAGGGCAATAACTTTCAATTGAAGTTTAAATAACATAATATAGATTTCTTTTGTTGTAAGGCTTTAGTGCAATTTGTTTGGTTCCGTCCAAATAATCCAATGTATTGTTTAGATTAGAGAACTTATATATTTACTGTTTTAAAAAATGTGATAGTCTTCGTTTACTGTGAAAGTGTGGTCATAAGTTTTTTTATCATATTTTTCGGAATTTTGCTTCGATCTATTTACGTTGCTATTCAAAAACCTTACAAATATGTTCTTTACACTCCATAAATTTAGTACTGACACCAAGTCGCGAGCATACATATAACAGGAAAACACATACACCATTCCCTCGTTATAAGCTCTGCGTCATATTCTAAATTTTCTAGATTTGTTTAAAATAAACGAGTTTTACTATCACACACTTTCATGCGCTAAGTACCTTTTGGGTAGTAAGATATAAGTTGCATGAGTAAATTTATCATGAATTAGATATGTCTGCAGCAATGACACACTCTATACTCTCGAATACTTCTGTACAATGCATTTTTTGGTCAATGTTTTAGGACGTTTTGTTTTCCTTGATGAGATAACTTGGAAATGTTTCATTTGTTAGTCAAAACATTAAAGTATTCAAGTACTTACAAATGGTAGATAATATGTGAGATCCCTCCTTCTATGCATTCATAATAATATCAACCGATATCTGTAAGGCAGTGGTGTCAAACACGCGGCCCGCGGGCCGCAAGTGGCCCGCAAGACCTTCGAGTGCGACCCGCGGCCCAAAACTTGAAATTAATTTTATTACCAAAAAAATACAATGCAACACAATGCTGAAGGAAAAATATAATGAAATTGACATTCCAGATTTTTATTCGTACTTGCCGGAACATTTTATTGAAATGCGTATGTTTGTTGCGAGAATCTTGGCAATGTTTGGTAGTACATATCTATGTGAACAATTATTTTCTGTCTTAAAGACTGATAAAACTTCACACAGGGTGAGGTTAAGAAATGAACACTTAAAATCTATGTTAAAAATATCTTTATCCCAAAAAATTACACCCGATATCGATAAAATAGTATCTGCAAAAAGATGCCAAGTGTCTAGTGAAAAATATTAAGTCTTTTAATTCTTGTAAATTTATTAAAGAAAAATAAATGTAAAGTTTAAATGAGTTATTCTCTATTATAAATAAAAGACTTTTTTTTCTTCGTGTCTGCGGCCCGCGGATTTTCTTAAACTGAATTTGGTTGCCCATATTCATACATCAGTTTGACACCACTGCTGTAAGGGAACTGTAACGTAGAATGGGAAACTGGTACAGATCAATCTAGGCCACAGATAGTCTCCGACTATGAACGTCATGGAATGGTGACATCGCACCGAGTTCAACGGGTCTGTCGCAACGAGAGTTGATCCGTAAAAACAACATTGTATCGAATACCAAAAGGCCAGACAATTTGGAGCCATGGAGCTCTACTTGCGATTGAACTGCCGTCCAACTGTTCTTCTAGTGCTGGCTTGTCGCACGCCTACGCCTATGGTTGAACAATTCTTCTCTGTTTTTCCGACGTATTTTGCTTTGATGGAGTTTAATCCGCTTATATCCGCGAGGTCGGGCCCTGGCTACCGAAAGAGTGCAGGCTGGAAATTTTCAATCAACGGATCGCACGTCCATTTCCCGGATAACTTGTTTTCCCCTTTGTTTGCGAATTCGGGATACCCGTCACTCTGCCCGGCCGAATAAGGCTAAAATCTCGTCAATCCTCGCCCCCTCTCTTTTTTTTCCTGAGCAATTTTCGTCTCCCATTTCCCCGATGCGTCGCGCTGAGCATCCGGACGAACAAATAATTCACCGTGACTCCCGAAATAATTAATTCCCACGGATTATATCGTTAAGCGTCGCGTTCGAGCGTGAATACAATAACATTGTTCACGCAGTAAGTACATTCGCGAGCGCGCAATGCACACGAAAATTGCCAGGTTCGAATTTCGCAAACGGTCGTTCATTTATTCCCCGCGCGACCGTCGATACGTGTGTCGTGATAAAACTCGGTATTCCGGGCTCAAATTTTCACGAAACGAAATATCTAGTTAAAGTTTTCTCGCTAGCGCGGCGGGTGCACGCGCTTTAACAAATTATTCATAAACAACGGAACGTCGGTCGGATCAGTCGCGAAAAGTTCGTCCCAGTTAATGAGCTTGCTTTTGGGGAAAATAATTTGGAAATCAGTGAAGAGTTGAAGGTTTCGCTCTCCTCTCAAATCCGCCGTTCTCTACACTGAATATTCCTTTTCCTAATTGGGTAAATAGGCGTCGGTCGAATGAGTTATGGAAAGCTCTGGCCTGGCCTGAATAAATAATTGGCTCTCGCCGATGTTTGGACACCTGCAGAATCTATTTTGTTCCAGACGCCGAGTACGGACACTGTTTCTAAGCCGGAATAGTGGCGTACGGCGCCCGTTTCACTGCTCAGGCAGAGTCCGTTTCTTTATATTTAATTAAACTGATTGCCGGAACGAGTTGAAGAATCGTTTGTCGACGTCTCCATTTCTAGTTCGCGCGACGATATTTGCTGGCCACTCCAGAGTGTACGACACTTTTGGTACCGGGCCAAAGGGTTTTCGCGGCGCAAGACGTTCCGATGCGCTGCCGCATAATTTATATACGGATGCCGCAGATTTATGCCTGACTGCGCTCCGCATTACGAAATATGAGTTTACATTGTGCGCTTCCTGTAACATTCGACGAGACCGCCGAAAAACTTGCCACTTTCCCTCCTGCTGTCGCAGCAAGGACTCTTACTTTATCTTTTTGAAACTTTAAAGGCACGTTCAATCGTCGATGTTTCTGTGTTTCTGGTAAAAGTTGCTGAGATCACCGAAAAGACTCGGGTCGATAAGAAGAAACGATTCGAAGCTGCATTGTTTCATTTTCAGTACGTCGGGCACTTTAAGCGGTATCCCCAGGCGGAAAGCATAAAGGTCCGCTTCACACACATTTAGGCGATGAATGTAGCATGTATAATAAGGTCTACGATATCTTTCTTTTTGGCTCGTTACCATAAATTATTAGGGTGACTGGGCGGGATATGCCACGTTGGGATACATGCCCATGTTCAATAATTTCCTGTTTCACCAATGACGATTATTGTACGACCATTCCGTTCAGTCTAATACAACTAGAGACGCAACAATAATTATTTATTTTTATCTCTGTTTGTTTTCAATAAATTCCGATAAGATATAAATATACTATCTTAATCTAATTCTATACTCCAACGGGAATGCAAATTACACATTTGGAATAATTGGACTGTGGATGCTTATACATTTATCGCAATTTTAAATGGGCCAAAATGTATAAGGATGTCCATAAATACAAAAATACATGAAATACCGACAATAAACTACATTCTGTAATATTTAGAAGGCAAAAGACACTTTTATTTAAATTGCAGATAATTTTCTATATCCTTGGAAATATGAATTTGCACGAACAGTTCTACTGTTAATCACGAGAGTATTAGGGGAGAAGGTGGGAATATGGACTATTCTTTTTGTTTCAATGAAAATACATTGAAAATATAAAAAATGCCTGAACACAAGATGAAAATGCTATAGCTCAGGGGTTTGAGATAATATATCTGTAATTCTTTTTCTATAATCTATAATCATTTTTACGAAATACTGTTGAAATTATGCTTTAAGAAATTGGGGTGATAATATGGATTACGCGTGGTATGGTCAAATTTTCTACTAGACCCTTACTTTTTGAAATAAAGTGAAAAATATCAGCAAAAATGGGTGCGTTTTGGGTGTCCTTTTCACTTTAATTGTTATTTCAACCTATTTCGATGCTTAGAATCTAATAACTATTTATATCATTTTATTCGGGAGAGTCCACAGAATCATTTCGTGTCAAGAGCAACTAAATAACTACATATTACGGTAAAAGCACAAAAAAATTCCAAAGTTGAAAATTTGTTATTTTTTTCAAAATTGATTTTTTAAAAAACTGTACGTTCTGGAAAAAAACGGTTTGCAGATTCGTATTCAGATTTGCAGATTCGTATTCAAGTTACAAAATCGAAAAAAAGTCAAAATTTGTCGAACAGTGTAATTTAAAAGTCTTGACTTGAGTTCTAAATAAATAAGTAATTTTGAAGCTCGATCTTGTGACTAATTATGCTTGTATTATTAACATATTATATTTATTAATTAGTAAGAAAACAATGAGTTAATCTAGTGATGTTAGGAGGTACTAATATTTACATTTATTATAATTACTGATATATCAAAATATTTATCAGAGAAATGATGCCTGGTTCTTATTACAACCCTGATCCATATTTCTACCTTCTCCCCTATGGATTATATTACTATGCGAATTTCACCTCTCAAATATCCACTAAAACCACGTGCCCTGTCAAGAAATTTTCGATGCTTTGTTGTCATGCAGAGGTAAAATATCAGTTTCCATTTTTGATAGTGTAATGCAGCCGTGCTCCACTGGGCGGTTGGCGAGCATGGATACCCGTTTCGACTCGTGGTCGGAGGCGCAAGTCAGCCTATGAGCAACCCTATCTGTGGTATACGGGGTGTCTCAAGACTATTTAGGAACAGATATAGCGGTATACGCTGACGGTCCTTTACCATTTTGTGATTCGAGGCTTCGTTTCTGAGATATTGTCAGTTAAACGAACACCAATCAACTGATCGGACGGCCACACGCCCGGGCAGCACAGCTACGAAGCGTGCGACTCGGGTCATTGACCTGTACTTCTTGATTGTTTCCACGCGTACGTGTGTCCTGTTTAACTACTAATATCTCGGAAATGGAGCCTCGGATCGCAAAATGGAAAAGGACTTTTCGATTTATTTTATTGCCTAGTATTTGTATGTTTCAGAAAGCTGCATAGTTTTGGGACACCCTGTATAGCGCTCTAGAATTTAACTAGACTTATTATATCATCATGGGAAAAAGAAAAGAAGAAACATAGAAACAAAAGACAAGTCTTCTCAGAATAGCACTCACAAGAAGATGGCAAAAACTGTAAAATGTCTTATGACTTAGCTGCTTGTAGGTTCAATATTTATAGTTCTTGAAAAAGAATCCCATTTCTTGTTTTCCTAGTTATGGAATGTTCTCCACATCTTCTCTTTTCAATTGCGTTTAATTGCCAAAAATAGATAATTGTTTTCATATGGTAAACAAGAAATATCCCATTGAATTATATATATTATGTCTGTTATATCTACCAATACTTGACACCTTTTTTTATTGATTTCTCAAAAACAAAAGGCCATGCACTCAAATCCTTTCGAGGTTCTTTCCTCATCAACCTGAAGTATTGAATGCACCAGCCAAGTCATTCGAGGTTCCGCACTTCTTGCCATCTCGTTGTCAGTAAAAATTAAAAAAACATTTTTTCGCGACCAAAGTGTTCCTGTCTTTGGCGGTTGGCGAACACAACAAGTGGCGTATTACCAAATTTATAAAGTGCTTAAGTAAATAAAGAAGTACATCACCCTCAATAGTCAACCTCCATATCCAAATACTCAAAAAATCAAATTCCAAAGAAATACCCAACAGGCACTCTTTTTTATAAAGACTTTCAAGCCTTTTACAAATTCAAATTAAAAAACATGGAAAATGATTTTTGGAAAAAATACACCTGCATCCCAAATTCATAAGATACGCACAAATATCTTTGATAAAAATATTGCACTTCTCTTCGATAGAACAGAGCAGGTCATTCTTACTCGACTCAGAATTGGGCACACTAAATTCATTCACGCCCATCTTTTGACCAAAAGTGAACCAAATAAATGCCGTTTCTGGGATGACATCCTAACCATAGACTATCTTCTCAATTGCAGTAGCATTTTCCAATACAAAACAAAACACAATCTTCCAAATGATATTCAGACTCCTTTGAACCACGAAAAACACTCCAAAAATCTCCTCCTCTTCCTCAAAGATACCAATGTATATCACAAATTATAGCATTAAAAACTATACCTAGCACCGACATTCATTGTAACCCATCGAATCCAATTCAAGTTTCTGTATGGTCAAACTCATGCAATCTATACAGTACCTCTAAATTAAAATATTATGTGAAATTAGTTTATATCCTAAGTATAGTATGTACCTATTTTTTATTTCTGTATGTATATAATTTAAATAACTAAATAAAAAAAAGAAATACATGTTTAAATATTTCAGTTACAGTTATATTCACTTTATTTAAAATAATTATTTTTTGGAAAATGTTTTTATGCTTCACTGATTAAGAAGATTTTTTTTACTTCGATTGTTTTAAATAATTATAAATATTGTTGATGTTTGCGAATATTGAATCGTTAGTCCCTGATTCGGGGATTAAATCATACTATTTCAGATCTCGTAGCATATTTACCTACCACTTGAGTAAAATTTGAATAGTTCAGTGTTTTTCATTTTATTATTGATCAATAAACATAATTAATCGTGCGTCCATATACTTTTATTTTGTCTCTGTACTTATTTATATTTATGAGGTATCACGTTTCACAGTTAAATATGGCATATTACATCGAATCACTCTGCACCTCTACGATTCAATTTTATTTCTTGCTACTTCCTTTGTAAGAATCGTTTATTGTTCTAACACCTCGAAGGAAGAGGCAATGAAAAATGTAAAATGTGATATAATGGGACAGTTAATTTTCTTATAAGTACAAAATACGATAAAGATACTAAAATAATTCCATACAATCAAGAAAGAAATTTCTTTCATGTAATGGGCCTATAAAACAGTAGCTTTTGTCACTATCAAAATATCGATTATACTGAGGTGAATTCAAAAGTCTCTAATTCTATGCAACTGCTGATATTAAACGACTTCTTAGTTTATATTCAGCTTCTATTTCTATCTTATATTCAAATATTTGAATTAAATATTCGAAATATTTAAAAATGTTTCAATATTTAAATAGTCAAAAATACTGTTCTAACCCAATGGTGTGTTTTATTTTTGAATGAAATGCCATCCTTTAATAATTGAACTAATAATTGAGTTAATGTAAACTATTAAAATAGATGTTATCAAAAATATACATATACACCATTCTGGTTGGGGACGTTCGAAAATGCAATAACAATTTAATTGTTTTCAAACAGAGATTCTTTTAGTATGATAAAATCAATGAACAACTTAAAAAAGCTGACAAGTAGGCAAAAGTGAAAACATATATACATATACTGACAATGATGGTCTATAAACGCACAAAATACAAATATGCATTTATACGATGAAAACTTTAGCACAGATCTAATATCCTTCTGTCAATAAACAATTTATAAACTGATTAAGTCAGTAAAAATCAACTTTCAATTGAATAACTAAAATTTCTTTCTGCGAAAGATTGTAGTAATCTATTCATATAGACTAATCTTACTTCAAATAAGTTTGTAAGTAAAAACTTTAAGCTGCTTAGTGCATTTGATAAAAGCAATAGGTCAAATTCTCGCAAATAATTAGGTCTTTTAATGAAAACATCGCTTCAAGTTGCTGATTCATTTTATGGAAACCTGTAAGTTCCTTTCATTGAGACCAATCAAGGAAATTCCAAAGATATTCGAGCAGCTAGCGAAGCGGGGCTTCCTTTGCATCGCTTTTAATGACATTCTTCGGCATACTAAACAGTTCAGGAGAGTTACTGAACCGAAACGTCTGTGAAGCGGTTGATCTCTCCGAAGATGCAACGTTGTGGTAATTTGCGAGTGATCGTTGTAAACGGTGCTCTAAGAGATCTCCGTGCATTCCTCGGCGGCCACAAGTATTACCGCCACGACCGAATCTGAGTTGGAGGAAGCGTGAGGACAATTTACGGATTTCTGTGAGAATCTCTGTCCTGCAAATCCTAAACGAACACAAATACCGTTTCAAATTATCTGTGCAGTAAGCGTTAGTAATTTTCTGTAAATCGTTGCCTAAACAAGACAGAATGATCTTTATGTGCCAGTGTTTTATTTTAAGCAATATCGAATCCTTTCACATAACCTCGATTAACAACTGATATATCCAGAATCCAGACCTTGATCCAACTATACACACGACTGGAGTATCCAAAAATGTTCAATGTATACATTTTTTATAGTGAACCAAATTGATATGCACACAGTGGATGCGATGTTAAAAATTGACCGTGAAGAACCTTCTTTATTAATATTGTTAAAACTAAAAAATAAATCAAGAGGGTTGGGTTGTTCTTGCTCGCTTGCTTCGCTCGCTCGCCGAAAACTTTCCGATCACATTTATAGTTTTCATATACAGGGTGTAACAAAAATGTTGCAGTTCCTTGAAAGGGGTGATTCATGAGGTGATTTTGAACAACTTTTTCCTTAGCGAAAATGTTAGGTGGAGCCTTGTTAACGAGTTATTAACGAAAAACACCGATCAATCAGGGAGCGAGTACAGTGGACAAATGTCAGCGCGGGCTCCAGCTGTGAGCAGTATTGGCCCGCCATCGTCCGCATCATCATTAATCCGCTGTACTCGCTCCCTGATTGGTCGGTGTTTTTTGTTAATAACTCGTTAACAAAGCCCCACCTAACATTTTTGCTAAGGAAAAAGTTGTTTAAAATCCCCTCAGGAATCACCCACTTCAAGGAACTGCAACATTTTTGTTACACCCTGTATCCTAGTGCCTATGATTAGTGATGCCTATAGCTATTCATGTTTATTTTTATGTGATCCTGTACGGGCCACACAAGGAACTTCCCGAGTTGTAAGTTATTATTACCATTATTAATTGTCGCTAATTAGAAAATTATTCGTATTCGGGGACATTTAATAGTTTTCTACTTATCAACATTTGCTAAATATAATTATATATATATTATAATTTGTAATCATAATACATAATTATAATAAGATATACAGGGTGGGGCAATAACTACTAGCACCTCAGATATCTCGGAAACTATAAGTTTCACAGAAATATTTGCTGAAATAAAATTGCACAGTACGAAGGGGGTCATCCGGTGGCGATAATAGTTTTTTTGCAGGTGGAGGTACTTCGGACATTTAAAGGTCACCTCCATTTTTTTTAAATGGATCAGTATGTTTTTGCTTCCGTATCATGATAGAGGATCTTAAAACGAGTTCAACGACCTATTACATCAGGTCATTGAAGGTCATCGAAAATAGAGAAAGGCGATAATACTTACGGACATCACTATGGATGTCCAGCACATTATTCGTTGTTTGCGCGAAGGGAACTCGATGAAAAATTTTGAAATCGTTGGATTGGACGCGGCGGTCCAATATCGTGGCCAGCTCGTTCACCAGACTTAACATCTCTAGATTTCTTTCTGTGGGGAACACTGAAAGAGAAAGTGTACAAAGAAGTACTAACTACAGCTTACGACATGCAACAGCGAATTATTGCAGCCTGTGCGTCAATAAGTTCTGACACTGTAAGACTTGCAAGTCAATCAATCGTAAAAAGAATCCAATGGTGCATTGACAGTGATGGTCACCATCACTTCGAACACCTACTATAAACGTATGTTTCATTTACTACCAATACCGTAAGTATTATCGCCTTTCTCTACTTTCTATGACCTTCAATGACCTTATGCAATAGGTCGTTGAACTGGTTTTAAGATCCTCTATCATGATACGGAAGCAAAAATATACTGATCCATTTAAAAAAATGGAGGTGACCTTCAAATGTCCGAAGTACCTCCACCTGCAAAAAAACTATTATCGCCACCGGATGGCCCCCTTCGTACTGTGCAATTTCATTTCAGCAAATATTTCTGTGAAACTTATAGTTTACGAGATATCTGAGGTGCTAATAGTTACTGTCCCACCCTGTATATTAGAAGCCTCTTAAAAATACGTCCAAACACACTGTTCGGTTAAATTGAAGCACGAGTACGCTGAGTACTACTCAGTCTCTAATAAGGAACGGGTGACTATTACATGGCAGTGAAGTACAATTGAATTACGAAATATTTTCTCGTATATCAAAAAAGTTTTTAATAAAAATGTTAGTTTTATATAATAACAAATGTTTCTTCTACACTATAGAAAAACAATAATATACATGAAACGTCTAGTTTTTTTTATAATTATCGGTTAATCTACGATTCGTCTATCTACTGGGTCCCGTCCATCTACTGGCGTGCTTACCCTGCCTCATGAAGACGTTATGGTTGTTACGCACACATTTAGATTTGTATTGTAATGTATTGATTTATTGCTCATAAGAACCATTGTAATTGTGTTTAAATTAACAACTAAAATACACAAGATATAAAAATCATAAGAATAAAATACAGAAAACGTAAGTCATCAAACATTAATGATTTTATAAAGGTGATAAACTGTCGATTTCTAAATAATATAATTAAAAAGTTTGAAAGGACAACAAAAATATCAGTGATATAATTCTTCATAGGGTAAAACCGTTTAATAAAGTGTCAGAAACCAAAATGGTTTCGTTTGCATTGGAATTTATGGCGATGTTTAACCCGATGAGAGCTATAAAAACTGTACGTTTCCTAAGACATTTTACTTATGGAGCTATGACGCTACTATTCTATTTGACGATTTGTGCTTGATTCTTGATTTGTGACTGTGCTTTTTGATTTGGTATTTTGTTGAATGTTTGATTTATGATTTGAGTTAGTTATTATTTAGTTTAGTTATAAGTTATAGTGTTAGGTTTTTTTCTATACCCTTTTTTAATGTAGTTTTTGTTAAATTTGTTTTAACACATTGGTATTAATATAAAAGCTCCGTTCCATCGGCTTCAACAGCTTAGAAATTAGTCAAATTTTAAAACAAAATCCACGTGAGTGAAGCCGCGGGCAAAAGCTAGTATAAAATAAACGTTGAAAAGAGAACAAGGATGATTGGACTCCAATGTACATATTCGTCTATGAAGCGATTGCTCTATACATACTTCATTAACGACTTTCCTTTTAATTAAATGTAGTAGAAATAACACAAAGTATTCTAAAGAATGCTATTATCTAAATCTCAATAAAATTCCTGAGAACGAACCGTATACTCCCGTTACGACATAAGGGTAGCTCTGAATTGCATTACCAAAATATTAATGATAATGGTATTATATTAAAGTATTAAAAATATATGAAAGACACTGACAGCAATGAAACGAAATAAAGTTTTTATCGTAAGCAATTTTTGTATGTTGTACAAGTATTAGTATGTTGCACTACACAATTGTAGATTTATGCCTTCACATATCGTAAGAGTATTTACTTATAGCTATTTTTTAGAACAATAAAGTAGTTATTATACGTGACCAAAAATTCATTGAACGTACCTACATGTTATAAACTAAAAGATAAATCTTTTTATAATATCTTTATTGGAAGCATTATCTGTTCAGTTATTCTATGAAATATCTAGATCTGTACGAATGATATGTCCACCAACTACATTGTTCAACAGCCATCTGGACTTGTAACATTCAATAATTATTTCTTATAGATTTTTGTGCGCTCAATGCGAATCTGCAAACCGCTTGTCACCATCACCCGCAATTTTCCAGAAATTCCATTTTGTTGCGTCAAATTGTTCTATGAACTCTCCCGAATAAAATGATATATATTATTATTGGATTATCAACTCTTAAATATGTTTAAACTACGGTCAAAGGGAAACGCACACCCGAAATGCACCAATCCGCAACAATTATTAACTATTAATAAAAAACGATCTAATAAATTTTGTGTAATCTAAAACTTCATTGTGTTTAATACGCTTGGTGTCAGTACTATGTGTTTACAAGGTGCATTATATGATCCTAAATGTATTAATGCAAAGGAATCGTTTTTATGAAAGTCATACAACAAAACAGTATAAATTCATGGACGAAAACGACCTTTTTCACATCAAAATTCATTAGATCGTTCATTATTAATAGTTAATATGTAGTAAGTCAATTATTTTTGGTACGAATATGATCTCGGAGCTCTGTTCTCGTCAGCGGTCACACAGCGAATGTCACTCTCGTCGACTTTCCTTCCGTCAGGACGCAGGTATCAAAGCTTGATTTATGACACCCTTTCATTATTTTATTTCCCTTCGCTGCTAGCCTCGTGGTGATGAAAAGCCACATGGCTATTCTGGACCCTCGAATATATTATGCTTTCCACAAATAATTGTTTATTAAATAGTTTATAAATAACAAATAAAATATTGGAGCTGGGAGCAGGGTGAGAGCGATTCTGTTAAGCGGAACAGCAGTGCGATGTACGCGCGGACCAACCGCACCGTATGCGTATGTACTGTTGAGTACCACTGCCAGCACCGTACGTTTTACTAAACTATTTTGTTTCTGTATTGAAAACTAACCGTGACTTGCCATTTTTATTGATACTTTCCGAGGGAAAGATGTCTGTTGCATCGCATGATGGAGACATATTTTCTCTCGGATCCTTAGTTTTTGATATAAATTGAAAAACATCTCCCAAAATTGTTACATTTCGGGTGTCCTTTTCCCTTTGACCGTTGTTTAAACATATTTAAATATTGATAATCCAATAATAATTTATATCATTTTATTCGGGAGAGTTCATAGAATAATTTGACGCAACAAGCAACCGAATAACTATTACTGTTTTTATACAGTGGTCCAAAGTTTAAAAATTTCGTTTATTTTCAAACTTGAATTTCTCGAAAACTTAGTGACAAAATTTGTAAGAAATGATTATTGAATGCTGCAAATCCGAAAAAAATTAAAATTTGTTATACAGTGCTATTTGTTATACAGTCATTCCATTTGTAAGTAGAAATATACTATTAAAGATCTTTTATGATGATCTGTATATCGATGATTGTAAACATTATTTATATGAGAATCTTAAATGGAAGTGCACAAATTAAAGAAAAATAACTGCAAGTGATGAATTAAATTTGAAACACTCACAACTAATCTTACAATATGTTATCAAATCTCTAATAATATAATTATATCTGTCTATCCATGCCATGAATGGATTGGTATTTCTTGTAGAATTCTTGATAAATGCAGATATTTAAATAGTCCAGAAAAAAATGCAACCAACATTATTTTTAGTAAGGGTATTAGGGAGATATTTAATTTCTATTAAAATTCCAAATAAGAACAATTAAGAAAGAAATCATTTTACAGTAAAAAATAAAAAAGAAATACCCTACAAAATAATACGTACATATACATATTGATTATTTAGAAACACTTTTTTTACATTTTAAGGTGTGTAATATATGTATATTGCAAATTAATTAAATATATCTCGTACAGTAATCCTAGTATTTTGTAACGCAGAATTTAAACATAGTTTTCTATAATCTTTACGAAACAATCGAATAAAAAAATTAATTAATTATTACTAATACATCACATGAATGCATATATTGGGTCGTGTAATAAACTCCCGCGTTTTTTTTTGCCTCCTGGAACTTCCATTTCAAAACCCTGGAAATTAATTAAAATTAACTAATTCGGAAAATTGAAGCAGATAGGTTTATAGAGCAAGTATATATACGTATATGTATATACAGTGAATAACTTTAATATTCGGACATTATACAATTTTTACTTTGTCGCATTGTAATTTTGTTCAGGATGAAGAAAAAAAAAATTAATTCTAAATTACATTACTGTATAGGGTCTAGTTAATAAAAACATAATTTTTATTTATATAATTACTAATGTTTATTAAATAATCTATTTTAAACAAAACAATGTCTGGTTTTAACGTTACAATAATATTCGAACACTTTTAAAAACTGATAGTTTTTACACTAATTTTTATAAACGAAAAGTAATTCAATATCGTGTAGGATATCCTTCTTACCGAATGACATCTTTTAATCGTTGAGACATATTGCAAATTATTTTTTTCAAATATTCTGTACTAATATTACTCCATTCCTCTATAAGTCGTGCTTTTAACATTTCTTTAGATGCTATTGCAGTTGTTCTAATTCGTCGGTCTAGTTCATTTCATAAATAGTATCCCAAGTACATTTCACCTCGGAAAAAACCGTATGTGAATGAAACTAATAGAAAGAAACGATTAAACTTTGCGAGAGAATTTGTTTCAAAAGAAGATACGTGGTGGAATGACGTTATTTTTAGTGATGAGAGTAAATTTAACAGTTTTGGATCGGATAGGCGAAGAATGGTGTGGCGAAAGAAAAAGGAAGCATTCAAAATTAAAAATACGAAGCCGACTATGAAGCACAGAAGTGGAAATGTACTTGTATGGGGATGTAGCTTAACATTTGGAACGGGTGAATTAATTTTTTTGATAACATAATGGACAAAAATGTATACCTCAATATATTAAACAATAATTTACGTAAAAGTGCAATACAACTGGGGATTCAGAATACATTGGAGTATTATCAAGATAATGACCCCAAGCATAAGGCACGTATTGTACAGGAATATTTGCTGTACAATTGTCCAAAAGTATTACAACCGCCACCTCAGCTCTCAGATCTGAATCCTATAGAGAATTTATGGGATGAACTAGACCGACAAATTAGAACAACTGCAATAACATCTAAAGAAATGTTAAAAGCACGACTTATAGAGGAATGGAGTAATATTAGTACAGAATATTTGAAAAAAATAATATGCAATATGCCTCAACGATTAAAAGAGGTCATTCGATAAGAAGGATATCCTACACGATATTGAATTACTTTTCGTTTATAAAAATTAGTGCAAAAACTATGAGTTTTTAAAAGTGTCCGAATATTATTGTAACGTTAAAACCAGACATTGTTTTGTTTAGAATAGATTATTTAATAAACATTATAGTAATTATATAAATAAAAATTATGTTTTTATTAACTACACCCTATACAGTAATGTAATTTAGAATTAATTTTTTTTTCTTCATCCTGAACAAAATTACAAAGCGACAAAGTAAAAATTGTATAGTATCCGAATATTAAAGTTATTCACTGTACTTTACCTAACAAATCACAAAATTGCCGGGAAATAAAATCAAATACACAAAACGCGGGAATTTATTACACGACCCAATAATAAACAAAAAGGTATCAGAAGATGAAAAAGTAGATTACTAACAATTTACACTAGAATATCGCGAGTATCTGAATCATTTGAGACACAAACATGGTTTATAATTACAGTAACTGGCGGGTCCATTCGCATGTATTCCAAATGGTAATTTACTGTGAAATTCTTAGTATTATACAGGGTGTTCCGCAATTCATGGGAAATCTCCGAGATACAGGTACTAGACACGAAAATAATAAGAAAAGTTCTTATGCAATATTCTTGGAAATGGTTAAATTATTAGTTACACGCGGTTTTATATTTCGTAAAGGCACATAACAAAGGCTCATCCCCCGTAAGGTCAGTGACCGAGATTTGGGCCCCTGCATCGTGGAAAAGTATCAGATGTGTTATATTCGTCATCATTTCAATTTTTAATTACAAAATATGTGATTTTTCAGTCGAAGAAACATCTCATTCCAATACACGTAGCAAGTCACCGGGGCCCACTTAGGCCCAGAGAGGCCTGGTCCTTTAAGCGCGGCCACTGGCTTTGAAGGGGATGAAGCAGTGTTACGTCGGCATTTTACGAAATGCAAAACCGCGTGTAACTAATAAACTAATTATTTCCGAGAATATTGCATAAGAACTTTTCTTATTATTTTCGTGTCTAGTACCTGCATCTCGGAGATTTCCCACGAATTGCGAAACACTCTGTATATTGTGTTCCACGCTTGTTTCTGATTTTCCATGGCTTTTATTAAAGCCATTAAGTAGAAAAGAAAAGTAAGTACGATATTTAAAATTAAACAAACTTTAATTTAAAAATTTCTATTACCAAATAAAGAGCTTTCTTTTGAATTAATGGAACCCATACTGGAAATTTCTTTCATGTAATGGGCCTATAAAACAGTAGCTTTTGTCACTATAAAAATATCGGTTATACTGAGGTGAATTTAAAAGCTTCTAATTCTATGCAACTGCTGATATTAAACGACTTTTTAGTTTATATTCAACTTCTATTTCTATCTTATATTCAAATATTTGAATTAAATATTCGAAATATTTAAAAATGTTTCAATAGTTAAATAGTCAAAAATACTGTTCTAACTCAATAGTGTATTTTATTTTTGAATGAAATACTATCCTTTAATAATTGAATTACTCATCAGATGTGGTCCCATAAAATTATTGTTAATTTCAACTATTAAAATAGATGTTATCAAAAATACACATATACACCATTCTGGTTGGGGACGTTCGAAAATGCAATAACAATTTAATTGTTTTCAAACAGAGATTCTTTTAGTATGATAAAATCAATGAACAACTTAGAAAAGGTGACAAGTAGGCAAAAGTGAAAAAATATATGCGTATACTGACAATGGTGGTCTATAAACGTACAAAATATAAATATGCATTTATACGATGAAAACTTTAGCACAGATCTAATATCCTTCTGTCAATAAACAATTTATAAACTGATTAAGTCAGTAAAAATCAACTTTCAGTTGAATAACTAAAATTTCTTTCTACGAAAGATTATAGTAATCTATTCACATAGACCAATCTTACTTCAAATAAGTTTGTAAATAAAAATTTTAAACCACTTAGTGCATTTGATAAAAGCATAAATGGAACCCATACTGGTACACCAGTGCCTCGTTTTTTAAGATCTATTTATACATTATTGGATCTAATTTCTCATCTTGTTTCTTACCATTAAGACAACTTCGAGGAAGAATAAAACCTCAGTTGGGTCATAAGAGCATGGGTCGTGGCAGAGTTCGAAACTGACAGTTTTAGCGTGCACGAACACTGAAAGGGGGAATCTTCTAGAACAGCCACCTCTAAAGCGAGCAATGACTCTTCTCGAAAGGGTTCATTCAGAAGACAATCGAATAATCCATTCGAAGGGGCCTTCGAAGAGGCCGTATAGGAACGACAACACGGCCATGGGTCTGCGTCTGACACCTGCACGGCAAATTAATTTGCGACAGCTGTCTCTGTCGTCAGTCGGCTAAGTGCTGGGTGGAGTTGAGTAGTCGTGTAACAAATTAGCTTCGGCCGGGTCGACTGGTTCGTACACTCGAAACGGAGGCGGAGCGGTCCGCGTGAATCGCGATCGTAGCCGGGCGCAGTGACGTTACAACGCGCGAAGATAGCCTGAACGCTCTTTGATAAGCGAACTCGACGCTCGCGGGTTCATTATCGCGCGACAATGGGGTCAGATCACCGCGATTCCTGCTCGGAACGCCGCCACGATCTATCGACACGGTTTCGATAAACGAATTTTTATAATTGCTGGAAACAGGCGTTATCTCGGATCGTTTGGTTCCACGGCAACGATAATGCGCGGGAACCTGAAG
This sequence comes from Perdita meconis, assembly GCA_030770465.2. NCBI lineage: Eukaryota > Metazoa > Arthropoda > Insecta > Hymenoptera > Andrenidae > Perdita > Perdita meconis. Next base: position 5,071,868 of record JASKOS020000015.1, on the reverse strand, counting down.
TCAATCTCTATATCTACGGGCATGCTCCGCGGTTTCTCTTGTTTTGTCGGTTTTGTTTGGAGGCAGGTTTCCCAGGGACCTCTTTTCAGAGTTGGAAATGAAATTTCACGGTTTGACTGCACCGCAATTTTTCACAGACGTATATTGCTAATAAAGGGAGATCTTTATAGCTCCATAGTAGACTTTATCCTTCTATTGCTCTTCGTGACATTAATGTTACTTGATCGTTTCGGAATATTAATTCAGCATTTCTACCGAGAAATTCAATTGTACTGAATTGTGGAATTTTCTGTTCGATATATCATAATATGTTTGTTCTACATCGAGTTATTTGATTTTACGGTATACTTTAAAATTTCTTTGGCTATTGATATCACGTAACGATTAAGCTACACAGAAAATTTACCCTAAGAAGTTACTGAAAATTCAAGACGTTGAATCAAAGATAAAGATTTCAATTATCTATGTGTACAGATTTCATGCTATTTATTTCCTAAAATGTAAAATAATAATGCAACCGTTCAATTAAAGCATACATGCTATGTATGTTTTTGAGAAAATAAAAGATAAGAACTATAAAGTATTAAAAAGTATTGAAAAGGGACAAAGTTAGCAGAGTCTATTAACTGAACAGTATACAAAATTGTTAACTGTAATTATTTTAAGATAATATTTTATATCACTCGCAACAGTTATCTCGAAGGAAATCAATACATTAATATTTAAACAATCATAAGATCAGCTGTTTCTGTCATCAGTTCGATCCAAATTAATTTCGTAATTAAAAATTCATTGCGTCAGTTATATCATGTACCATTTCATCCTATTAATTTCCCTTGTTTGTGTTTTATTTAACAACAGCGCAAATATTAGTACAAAATGAAGAACGCGTAAACAAATCGTTGCAGGCAATAATGTTGGAGAGTAGCGGAACACCATGGTACGTAATATTTTACAACGGCAAATAATGGAAAGTACAATATTACATTTGTTGCAGCGCGATATAATGATTGATAGCAAATAAATGAACCATTAACCTGTTTCTTCAATATTGGGTTGCAATTTTTATAACGAAACTGGTGTATGAAAGCAAATAATACCGTTTGTCCTCTCATGTAAAACTCTCACGTAACGCAATATTGGGTCTGGAAAACATCATAAAAGTAAATAACACTACAATCGATGTATTTATTTCTCCTCTCTCTCTCCCCCCTGATCCCTGTCTCCCCCCTCTCCCCCGTCTGTCCCCTCCACCCTCTCCCCCCCTCTCTCTCTCTCTCTCTCTCTCTAGTGTACAATGTGTGTGTGTTGCTTCATAAAATAAAACTGGGTAAAGTGTGCAATGTATTGCAGAAACAAATTAGAAAAGTTGGGGAAATGCACGAGTACAATATGCGTCAGAAGTCAAACGTGTACATAGAATTTAGAAAAACGCGAGAAAGTCAGAAGGATTTGATGTTTGATGGTGTGTTAGAGTACAATAGGCACCCAGAGGAAACGAAAGGGATTCAAAAGCTGCAAGAGTTTAAGCGTGCGGTGGCGAAATTTGTAAAGCAGGAAGTTGGTATCTGCTGATTGAGTGCAAATGAATGATGATGAGTGGCGAGGAGTGGAGAAATGAATGTGTGATAGAATTTATGTAGCAATCAGCTAGTACAACCAATAAATGCAAGTTCTCTCTTTCTCACTCTTTCCCTTACTGCAGGAGTATCTCTGGGAAATGCGTAATTCTTCAACGTACAAGAGTATTTTAATTAAAAACCAATATGCATGAAACAGTAATTGGATCACCGTCACGATTCAATGGAAAAGTTGAAGCTTTATACTCATTGATGTAGTACAAAAATGGTACAGTATCGTTATAGTACAATATAATTGCATATCAAATTTAACGGTGTATGTATGTTATTAGGTCAATTGAAATTAAATTTCAATATTACGAAATTTTTCCCTGTAATTTCCCTGTTTTTCACTTCAACTTTCTAGGCTCTAGCCTATATTTTTGTTCTAAATATTCCCGAGCGTTTGTTGACATGACGACTCAAACTTTTCGCCCATAAATTGGGGATACACGGAGATCTACGATTTCATAACCTGACACTTTTAATTCTAAAATTAATTTGAAAGTGAGCAGGTTCCATAGTGCATTCAGTGAGCAAACTGATCTCCGAAATGCGAAATCGGGCAGGTCTAATTAATTAGAAGCGTTATACCTGTTACTTTGGGCTAATTACCCGCCAGTAGAACGATACGCAAGTTACGCCATGAAACAGCATCGTCCATTAATTTTATAAAAGCATGGGAAGAGAAGGCGCTTACAATAGAAGAAGCAATAAATTCTTTCTCTGGGTGGATGCGTCTTGGCGGTGGAAGACGAATAAAACGATATTTCGAAATTAGAGTCTGGATGAACGAAGAGGGGGGCCTCTTTTACTTTTTACAGAATCTAAGTAATTGTATCCTTCGCTTTATCTCCGTTCGCGATACGAGAAGGAGCGGGATGTCGCCTTGCGCTTCTCTTCTCTTGTTTTTTTACTCTCCTTATTATACTTGGGACTGGAGAATATTCTGATAAAAGAACCCCCTAGAGTATAAGCGACGGCTGGTTCCGCGGATATTTTCTAGAACGTCGCATTTCACCGTCGATTGGTCTCTCATTGATGACGCACACGCGTTCATCACAACGCTTTGAACCTGCCAATCCTTCCCTCCTTATTTCCCACTCCCTTTTTCATTTATACATTTTTCCTTTTACGAGCACTTTCGAGGCAGAACGACGCCTCCCGTCGCGTTACTTCGGCTACGCTGAATTTCAACGCTCGCAGTTGAACTACGTTGCCGAATGAATGCGACCATTCAGCGCGCGCCGCCGTCGATGCTAAGAAGCAAAGGCGTGTGTGTTTACTTCGCACGCGTAAAAAGTTACGTGGGTGCGCGGAAATAAATTAATTTCAATTTTTCCGCTTCGTTCGGTACCGCGAAACGGAGTTTCACGGCGCGAATGAGCTAGAAGTCGCGTATATCATGATTCTAACCTACATACCGTGAGAGTAGAACTGATGGCGCCCCCTACGTTCCACGAAATCGAGACTCTTAAACTTCGTTCATTCGTCTCGCAAGAAGTATACGAGACACTTTAATAGCGTTCTACATAGACAGTGTAATAGTAATCATTGTGCTCCAGAGACAAACAAATTCGCAGATGCTTCAAAGTGTCCGCCTTGGCTTCATGTTTCTTTGATTACCCGGACGCTGCAACGCGGTGAAACTGATTTCCACCGGGGAAATACCACCTTCCCGTTATCTCCGGTGCTGTGGAATCGATAACAGAGTTTCGACGGATCTTTAAACCACGTACCATATTGCGCGTATTATCGCGGCAACACTGCTGGACCGTTGGGCAGCGGGGACTCCATCAATCCGCTCCGCGGTTTGATCGAGTGCCGACGGATACCTGTCAACGCAAGGCCAGCATAATATCTCGCGTGTGATAATCGAGTCTCGGTTTTGGGAGAATACTGATCGAGGATTACAGATGATCGGTCGCCTGAATTACAGAGCCAAGGGGGTGGGTCTTGGATGGCTAGACGGCCTTCGTGCAGGGGAATCGTTTCCATCGCGTCCCTCCCTGTAGGCTCCTAACGCTTTGATGGACGGCCCTGTTGAAGGAACTACAATGTGCCACGTCTGCCGAAATTCCTGTCAAAGCGAAGTATGCTCCACAATCGAAGCATCGGTGGTTCGGGATGTGATCGAAGCGAATTGAGTTGCCAGAAGGGTTCGGTCTCATTGGAAAAAGCGTACATTTCGCAGAGGTATCGTCGAGATGAGTTATAGGTAGGACCCTAGCAACGATGACGATGTACTCGCGATCACGGCAGACAAGGTACGGTCGAAGGAATCCTAATAGTCGAGCCAAGTTAGACAAAGTACCCTTTGTTCGTGTTCCTCTGACTCACTGACTTTCCAGCTAGCCATTCTCCGGCACGATGACTGCCCCTCTAGCAGGTTACCTCATACGTCGTTTGATTAACACCGTGGAAAGTGTGGACGGCGCGGTTTCGACATGCTGCATGTGACACCGCCGGGCCTACCATCCATTATTCCAGCCACCCTCCGTGCTGCGAATTCCTCGCTTCTCTTCGTCGGTTTAAACCGATTTCCACCGGCACCCAAAGTCCTCTTTCTTCCTTTCATCGTCCACGAATACGCTTCATTATGATGCCCTTAGCCGAGACGGCGAACGCGTCGCTTTAACTGTCAGTTTTCGCGACCACCCCTCCGTTTCATTTGCTAAAACGTCGCTGGGATTGCCCACCCGCCCTTTGTCGGGGATTTCCAACCGCGAAAATTCGTCGAACAATGTAATTAATATTAGAGAAGGTCGTACCACAAATGGAAGAGTAATCGGATAAAATTATTGTATTCCGTTAAGTCATGTTTGTGGATGGCCACTTCGAGGGTTGCGAGTGTAACGAAGAGTTCTCAGACATTTATGTGGCGAGTTTTGAGGTTTGTGTTCGATACAAGTACGTCTTCAGCATTCGCACTATATTTCAAGTTTATAAATTTTGAAGGGAGTTCCAGAAACGCCGGTCTGCTTTCATCGTCCCTGGAGCGTGATAATTAATTTCCCAGTAGTTCGTGTCCATAGGGGATGGCGGGAGTCAATGCGCGCACTTTCAAATAGTTTCGGAACGCTGAATTGAATTCTTGGTGTCTGATGGATAGCTCACTTACCGTTGCAAAAGAAATTAAACCAGCTAACGATGTTATCATAAATCCGGTCATTCATCGCTTTCCACGAATCCTGACCGTTAGAAACTGAATGAGCAGCTGTGTATGAAATTTTAATTAAAATTGAAGGAACAACGTAATCATGTGGTAACGCTTCACTCCACTAAAAGTATTGCCCCTATACTTGTGAATGCATCAGAAATGAACTTGAACATGGTCTTGAGACTAGAGACTGTAGGACAGCGGTGCAAATCAAATGATAACCCGTGAGCTGTCTCAAGGGGTTAATTTACTTTGTTCAGGCTATGTTATTGTACACAGAGTGTCCCATTTGAGTGGACTAATTTGAATAAATGCGCTTTTGCTGGAAGCGTGAAGAAATACTTATTTAAGAGGTCGTTCGTAAAGATTTTATAAGTTGCTATATTCAGTGGAATATCATGTTCAATTAGTCCAAATCAAAGAGGATTAGATAGAGCGGAAGCTCCCCATAAGAGCCCATGTATAAAAGTGTATCTCGTTTTTCAGCGCCTCAAGCAGCTCAGAAGGGAACTATTCATCCGCCCCCTTGCCCCGCAACCCGAAAACTACCCCCTTCACAGTTTCTCAATTCACGTTTCGAATCACAATAAATTCTATGACTACATTTTTTTGTAGAACTGATGAAATTTCAAATCCGGGATTCGGACTTGTAATTTCTCTCCACATTGCAAAGCTGAAGAATTTGAAATATTAATTTACACATATACACATGTGATATAGATTTTTAAGAAGTAAATAAAACATAACACAAATAAAAATCATATATATTTATATTTATTTTAAAAATGTCTCATATGTATGTACACACACCACACACAGACACACACACACACACTGGCTCTTTTTCATACAAGCTTCTTTTTTCTGGACACTTTTTCCAAACAAGGGTCTGTAGCGCACTCGGCATATTTTTTCTGAACAAGAATATCATAATTATTACGGATTTTATCCGTTATTGTGCCCGGAAACCTTGAAAAACTCTCTCATAAAAAATACATGGGACCGTTTAGTTCACTTTTCGGCCACTACGCGCCGCTAATCCAGTATCCGACACCCTTAAGAAACACGTAGAAGATTAACTGCCTTCTTCTGGGAAGAAGCAACCATAATATACACATTGTAAGTATTCCATTAAGAAATAACACTTCAACACTAACATTTTAAAATTGAGAAATCACCAAACACACATTACTTATTTGTCTACAGAAAAAGGAACGTTTTCATCAAACTTCGCGTATATTACGTGGATGGAGCTGTTAATGTTTTCAACAGTTCCACAATTTTTTAAAGTGTAATCCTGCACCTATCCTTTGCGTCTTTTATTATGTGAAATTTAAGTAGAGTAAAATTGAAATCGATTCGAAGTGTTTTGCATATTGGTAATAACATAAAAGTTCACCCTATCTCTCTTTCCGACTGGGAACTTAATCTTCGCTGCTTCATTCTAACAGCCGTCTATTTAGCGAATGCTCGAGGGCACGACTGCATAAACAGAATGCACTCAGACTTTTCTAGCAATAGTAAGTGCAGACGTCGCGCAACTCACCCCCTTTGTACCGTCCCCCTTTTTCATTATCCCTTCGTACCGTTTGTTCGCCGACTTCACCTCGGTCCCTTCACCACCAGCAATTTTATATGTACGAAGCTAATGAAGCGAACTCGTCGCCAGACGCGAAAGAAGAAAAAGAAGCGTGATGTAGAACGAGGAGGGAGGGACTTGATCTTGAAAAATAACGAAGTACCTGTGGAGTGCCGTGAGAGGGTAAACGCGTCTTGGCCGCAGTAGCGGTTTTTTGATTTTGATGGATCACGCTCTACTTGCAACGATCTCGCCACGCTTCCTTCCTTCCATCGTTCCTCCTTATTTGCTTTATTTATCGTCTGCCATCGCAGCAAAGCAAACCACGATGACAATGATGGACGCGAAATCGTTAAGCTACTTGGACTTTTCACATCTTCGTCATGGTGAATCTGTGGGGAATCCCAGAGATTTATTATTTAATAACGGGGATGGGTTTATTGGAAACAAATTAGATACTCCACTCGACTAATCGACTCTGACAAGTATTACAATGAAAATGTTCAAAGTTCATCAGACGAAATTCGGGGAAGCGATCGTTATTAATCAAATCGACAGTTTAATTGAATTTGAACCTGTAATAAACAGATTTCAAACAATTCCCTGTACGGTATAATGCTGATTTTGTTTTAATTAATTGGATCAAATAAGCCGTGTAATTATTTACGACACCGTCAACGATAAAGCTTTCCATAACATGGAAGTACAGTTAAATATGCTCATATTGTTATTGGTATGAAATAAGAATAAATAATACGATTTAAAATTACATGTACACTTTAATAATAAATAAATAGTGGCTACGTATCGATTTGATTTGAAAAGTATAAATGATCCAATAAGTTTTACTAATTCACGAGTAATAAGATTCATAAACTTTCCCCTCAACGATTTTATCGTGTATAATAGCATTAACAGTTATTATCATTACTCAAAACCTCATATTCAATCAATTACTTTACGCTTTCCATGAAAAAGAAATTAATCTACTGTTAATTATTTGTTAGTAGCTTCCTGAAACCTAATTTTTTTATTTTTTACTTGAAAAATATACAGAGCTAGTAAAAGAAATCGACTTTTTTTACATATTGAAAAAGCTTCACAGCTTAGAAGAATATTCTGAAAATTTCATAACGGTATTTCAAATATCAACGAAGCTGCACATTTCTGGACGTCGCAAGCTCGTGCGCTCTTTATCATTCGATTCAAATCGAATTCATATAGAATATTTTTAAAAATTTTAAGGCATATCTAACTGTTACGTGTGTACCCCCCCCCCCCCCCCCCCGCCCGCGGTGCCGCTAAAGGTTTACACGATATACGCAACTGAGAGAGAGAGAAAAAATTGAGCGTATCGTACAGAGTACGACGAGAGCGAGATGTGGCCGTTTCTTCGTCTTAGGATCGCCAAAGTCAGACTCATCATCAGTAGTAGGGCTACGACTGACAACCCCTGCCCGAGACACATGGGAACTAATGTTCGGAACTTATATTTATACAAACAAGGACTTGATTCACTGCTTGCGAGAAAGATTGAAGATTTCTTGAGTCTCCGAACACCTGGCGGCAGACCCCCAAACTACCGCCAGCCATGACAGTCGGAGCGGACTACGTCACAGGACGTAACACTGACAATTTCACATTCATAAATTGTACTTTTAATTTTTCAGATTCCGTGTTTGCACTTCAAAAGATTTCCATTTTGCAATAAAATACGATGCCAAGGCACAGAGATCGTTTGGTACGTTTAAATATTATTTGTTATTTAATTCGGTTGATTTTTCTGGTTTATGCGCATAATATGGCGAGAAAATGTCCACCAATCAAAACTTTGAGAAAAACACAACTCATATCCACAATAATATTTATTTTAGTTAAACATATTATTTCATGAAAATTTAAAGTTCTATTTCTCAGTGGAAAAATATTGTGCATCATTTTGACTTATTTTTTCTTAAAAAAACATTTCTGAACTTACATGTTTTCTTCGAACTCCTAATGTAAATAAATTACACAGCTGAAGGTAATTCTGCGTCTACAGACGTAAATGAAAATATCAAAAGTGTTACTTTTTCTACTTAAACTGCTTTTAAGTACCTATTAAAATATCAACGTACGCAAATAATTTAATAAAGAAAATACTACAAATAAAACAACGTGGACAATTTTCCTGTGCTGTACATTTTCTAGGATTAAGTTCTAAATTTATTACTCACTGTTTCCTTCTTGTCACTGTTTTGTCATTTTGGGAAGAAGGTTTTCTTATCTATTTCGTAATAATATATTCGAAATACATTTATCTTTATTTAACAAATATGTATCGGTAGATACGCTATTTATTTAGCTTTAACGTAAACTGTATTATTTAAATTAATTTAAACTTGTAATTAGATACAATATGTAATAGAAGCTATGAAGACTGGTGTGCAGAGAACTTAAATTTCACTGCGTTTAACTTTATTAGTTTAACCTTTGTAAAAATATAACATGAGCTGCTAGGAATATGCGTCAAGCATGTTATTCATCATGAAGAAAAGCTTTAATTTATAAAGGTTGGATAAGAAAATTCACATCTAGAACGATCACTGATTGTGAACAATGATCATCTCTAAAAATATTGTAGCAAATCTGCACCAAACTTTCTTAAAGTTACGAAAGATTTCTAAGATATCCGAATTTTAAAAAATTTGTTGAAAAAAAAGTTCGTTAATCTTTCTAGAGTTCTAGAAATTTTAAGTATGTCCGAAGCAAAAGCACATAATTATTTTTATAGAGTTGGAAAAGTTCAAATCCTCGATAAATGAGCTTAGTTGTTTTAGATTATTCTTGACAACACAAAACCGTCAGATATCGCATCAAAAGAAAGAAGAGAACTCACACATATCGCTTATACGAAGCCAAAACATCCTTGAGTCTAATTATTTTGCAAATAAAATGATCGAGAAGCTATGTTAGTTTATTTTATGCTATCAAAAAAGGCAAGAACATTCTGCACAATATCATATAGTATAACACGCATCCAAACGAAAACAGAATTTAATATCTCACCTATCCTATCCACACGCAGCAGAAAGTAAAATTGTTTTATCGCAACATCCTAACCCGTGTGCTATTCCATAACAGCACGACATGGTGATTCATACCGCCGCGCCGCGCCGCGCCGCGCACGGCTCTGACATACCGTGATCCACATTACCCCGTACCATATTACCACGACCCACGCGGTGGTCTGACCCTGGCACAACGATACACCGTTAACCCACCCGAAACGTGCTAACGAACACCAACTAGAGCAAGACTGGTAGTCGGCGTAGAGAAAAGAAGAACAACCATTGCGTTAGTGTGCGTTGAAGCGGCTGTTTCCGCATGATACGTTTTCACGCATGACATTAAAGCGTGCGCTAGCTATCGGACAACCTCTCATTGTCGCGAATTTTCACTTCCTGCTGTTCACTCCTCCTGTGTGGCTGTTTCGAGGATTTCCACATACGTAAATCATCTTCGGAAATAGGACGCCTTTTCTCATTCGACGGCATCTTCCGTAGAAGACAAATGAACATGTGTCCGGGAAGAATGTGACTGTTGATGCGTTGAAGCCATAAGAATCTATTTTTGTTACTGGTTGACAGTATGGTGATTCCCGATCGTATTTCTGAAAACGCCTGAAAATCAAATTATTTTCAAAATATGCACGACATGACGACATAATGTCGCGTCTACATGGAGCAAACGCACGCGAACAAACGCCAGGCCACTCCTACTTAGGTCAACGAAACAAATGTCGTTGTCGTATGTCGTTCGCGCTCATTCGCGCACATTTGCTATCCCTGCATTCGTTCACATTCATCGCGTGTGTTAGCTAGATGTAAACGCCGCTTAAGGTGTGTTCTTTCAACAGACTCATAATTTTCTACTGTACCTTTCCACTTTCCGCTATAGTAAAATTTCTGAATACGACAGTCTATACTCCGGGTCAAATCAATTGGCTCAAGGTCAGTATAAGGTCACTCAAGGTCCTACAAAGGTTTCGGTTTCCGTGTGATATATACAGGGTGTAACAAGAATGTTGCAGTTCCTTGAAAGGGGTGATTCTTGGGGTGATTTTAAACAACTTTTTCCTTAGCGAAAATGTTAGGTGGTGCTTTGTTAACGAGTTATTAACAACAAAACTCCGACCAATCAGGAAGCGAGTACAGTGGATGAATTTCAGCGCGGGCTCCAGCTGTGAGTAGTATTGGCTGGTATTGGTCCACCATCGTTCGCGCCATCATTACCCATTTCTCCCTAGGGGTAAGAATCATGGACCTAAAGGACTGAGCATAAAGTACATCTATAGGCAAGGGGGGTGAAGCTCTGAGCGGGGAGGGATTTGACTTGCAGTCATCTTGAGTGGTTAAACTAGTGTTGCCATCTATTTATATAACGTCGCGGCAGTATTTAAAACTGTACAATTGAATATTCTGAGTCAATTGTGACTTGTGTAATAATTTTGTTTCTACGTATTTGTTATCATGAAGGATGTGTTTTGTAAAGTTAACAATGTTTTTATAAGAAATATATAAAGTTTCGATGTGTAGAAACAATAGCAACATAGATCTACTTTACGCTCAGTCGTTTAGGTTAGTTCGGTGTACCCTACAGACCTACAGAATAATGTTTTTAGTTAAAAAAAAAAACGTGACATTATAAGGTTGATTTCAAGGCATTTTCACTGTGCAAAGTTCAAACTCATAACTGCGAAAAGGCGGAAATAATGTTTGAAAAAACATTTGTGATATAAAAAATAACTTTTTAGCAATATAAGTAGAACTCCAACTATTTTTCGAGTATTTTACATTTAGATTTATTATGTGCAAATTATAGATATTCGAGTATACAGACAAGAGCGAAGGTGTGCGAAGCGACGCAACTCTGATTTTGTGATGCTGATTTGTTTCTTTGATGTACGGAGAAATGGCGATCACAGTTGCTTGACATTCGTTTGCGTTCGCAGCGTTCGTTTGTGCTCGTTCGCCCGTGTTTGTTCATGCTCTTTCGCTAGGTGTAAACACGCCTTTACATGCACATGGAACGTGTCATCATATTATGATCTTTAGATTTATCCTCGAAAATTTAAAGCGCAAATTAAAATTTAAAGAAGGCACACAGTGGGATTTTCTCATTAGGTGCTCTCTCTCTTTCTCCCCCCTCTCTCTCTCTCTCTCTCTCTCTCTCTCTCTCTCTCTCTCTCTCTCTCTCTCTCTCTCTCTCTCTTTCTCTCTCTTTCTGTCGTTCTAGTCCACACTAGTTTTTGAGCTACCCTAAATGGAGAAATGTGAACAATAGAAGTGGGCCGGCAAGAAATATCAATAACGGGTGAAAAATTGTCTGACCAGAGTTCTCATGTTCGTGGAGAAGCACAAAAAGAGACTATTGGCACGGACGAAATGAACAAGTCACATCGTTACGCGCTCAAGTAAGAGAATCCTTTCAGGGCTGTGTATGTATTCCTGTATTATGGGGACAGCCCGTTAGGAATAACCAGCTCACATTACAAAGGGTAATATTATAATGAAAGGTACATTCACGGGAGACTCTGCTTTTACGAGTCTACTGGCTGGACTTTCATAGCCTTTAAGCCTGACCGCTCGTAGTCAAAGAATGAACAAGATTAGAAGCTTAACATTCTTAAGGTAAATAAATGAATTCTAAATCTGATTCGCTCCATTGATTATTGCACTAAAAGGCAGAATATTGTGTCTTTGAAGCCGGAAACAAAAAATAATCTTTATTGGTTTTAAAGTTTAATAATATATGTCTTATAGGTAATTATAAATTACAATGTCTTATATCAGTCATACAATATTGCACTTATGAAGCTAGTAACGTAATTTATAACCATATTGGGTTGCTTTGATACAAACAAGGAAAGAGATTTAGGTAAAGTAAGTATAATTTTTAAAGAGGAAGCACATGTTAGCATACTATGGGATGATGCCATATCTTCTGAGTATCGCTTAATTGGACACAATTTCACGTTTATGAAAAATTGTGGGTTTAAGTGGATAGACAAGCTTGCAAATGTTGCCCTACTTTAAAAATACAATTATGGAACATACTAGAATGAGAATAAAACCACGCAATGGAAGAAGATTAAAAAAATTCATTGCACAGATGTTAAATATACTGGATGTTGTAATGAAAGAACGTGGCGGATTCATTGACAAGAAAAAAATATAAATATTTTACTACTTTTCGGTAAAATTTTTAATATGTATACAGGGTGGTTCACGCAACTTGTGCAGCTCTATAACTTCCACAATATGCGTTGCACGAAAAAATTTTGTATACAAAAGTTGCATGGTTTAAAGGGGTACATTATGTAGTGCATTTATTTTTTTTATAGGTGGAGGCGTTTCGGAGATTTGAAGGTTAACTTTTTTTTTTTTAAATGGAATACTATATTTTTTATATCAAAATATGGAAGAATATCGAATTCTGAGTAAAAAAGTATTGACAGTTATTAGTTCTAAACCTAATAGCTAACGAGTAATTTTTAACCAATAAAATGAAATACACTACATAATGTATCCCTTTAAACCATGCAACTTTTGTATACAACATTTTTTCGTGCAACGCATATTTTGGATGTTATAGAGGTGCACAAGTTGTGTGGACCACCCTGTATAAATACAACACATTTTTCAACGTATAACCTTCTAAATTTAATGAATTGAAAGTTGACAGCTTTCAACGAGGGTTAAGTAGGGTACAACAGGAAATAGAATCAAAATAGGGTGGATTAGGAAATCAATTCAATCCATATTTTTTATATCACCATGGAAGTGAGCATGCTGAGTCTTCCTTATACTTATTATAATAGTCCGTCATTTATTTAAAACCGTTGATTAGAGGCAGAACACGGTTTTATTGAAATAAACGCGTGATCATTACCTGTTTTGTATGAATACAAGATAAGTACGCAATTCACAATTTCGTATTTAAAATAAAAATAAAAGCTTGCACATTCAAATCTATTCATTATAATTGTTTACTTTGCATGGTGCCCACATTTAGTATTGATATATTTTGGACTATTATATCACAATAATTGAACACTAGCTTTTTCCCGCGGCTTCGGCCGTGAGAATTTTGTCTTAAAAGTTGCCTAATGTTTAAGCTGTTAAAGCCGACTGAACTGAGCTTTTATATTAATACCAATTAGTTAAAACAAATTTAGTAAAAGCGATATGATAAAGAAGGATATACCACTTATAACTAAACTAAATAAAAACTAACCCAAATCATAAATCAGACATTCAACTTTAGATTAGTGACTCCGTAAGTAAAATATCGCAGGTAACGTATAAGTCTGTATAAGTCTCGTCGACTTAACATCGCCACTTATATGTATATTCTAATGCAAATGAAACCATATCGCGTTGTAAAATATTATCAGCATCATGCAGTGACAACTTTATTAAACTCTCTTACCCTATGAAGAATTATATCACTGTCAGTTTTGTCATCTTTTCAGTCTTTTTGAATATATTATTCTATTAATCGACTGTTTGCTTAAGTTTATAGAATTATTAACATTTGATATTTATGTTCTTTTGTATTTTATTTTCATGATTTTTAAGTCTTGTATATTTTAGTTGCTAATCTTTATTAAAGTCAAACACAATTGTAATCGTTCTTGTGAGCAATAAGTCAATACAATACAATACAAATCTGAAAGTGTATGTAACAAACATAAGATCTTCATGACTTAACTATTGAAACGATTTGAATTAAGTTTGTCGCAGAGAAGCTTGAACATAGGACACTCAGTTTTCCATTTTCTATCAATTGACTTCACCAGGAAAAATTAATTAATTTTTCGGGATACAAAGTATTCTGTGTCCTCCAGATTTTAGGCTACATTCTTGCCTTTCATTGAAATCAGTTAAGTAGCTTAGTCATGAAGACGTAATAAACAGACAGAAAGAAAAACACTTCTGAATTTATAATATTAGTGTGGAAGTTTGGATGTAGAAAAAGTTTTAAGTGTATATTTATTCTTTATTATTGATAATCAACCTAATTGATCACCAATTGCTAGTTTATGTGCCAGGAAGTAATCCTGTTCGCCACGGTCGATCGTATTACTTCGTTTCTTTAAACTTAAGTATAACAACAATTTTGAAACTTATAAGCACAATATATAGAATGTAAACAATATATGTTTAAATATTTCAAGTGGAACAAATAATGTCTTATAATACAGTGTTCGACCTGTCTACATTTTGCAGTAATAATGCCGTAAAGCTGGTGGTATGGTTTTGAGATGGACACTAACTCCGACACACCAACAAGGCAAACACATGGAAACTTGCAGCCGTTAGGTTTCTCTTTCTCTGTGTGCTTAGCCGACGCTCAGTCCTACAAACATTTCCGATCTTTAAAGCTTTATAACAATTAAACTATAAGAGATACAATATATTGCGTTAAGACTCCTTCACTCTATTGTTGCTTGTAAATGTGTTGAAAAAGTTTTAAAATCTTTGAACTATTAGATAGTTTAGCGTATAGGGCAATAAATTTTAAGATACTATTATTGTAAAAGGAAGGTAAATCGGACACTGTGTCATAGGACATTTTGTGCTTCATTTGAGTTCCTCAACCACCCCTGAAAATATTTAAACGTATATAATTTACACTTTGTATACATATTACTGTAATAATACTATGCCAATGAAACAATGAATCTCGTTACAAACAACTGGAGAATCCTACCAGAGATGCGGCATCTTCTTCAAGTGCAGTTTGACACTTACAACACAACTAAGCAGAAGGGATAAAAAACTTGAATCATGGCGAATTAAGATCCTTTTCAGTCGCGAGGGTGTTTTTGTCGCCAGTCGGTTGAGGACTCAAACCGACTAAAAATGCGACGAAGTTTATCACCGCGCCACATCTCCCGGCATTTTCTAACTTAACATGTTCCTCGGGTTTTTCACGGCCGCACGCATTTTTCATCCGCCACATTCATGCATTTAAATTGGCCCCGGAACTTTTGTAAATCCCGGAAAACCGTAACTGGACGCGAATCACCGAGAGAAGAACCGCGACACACCCGAACAAGGAGGAAGGCCTGAACCGTCCGTCATTCAGGACCGCGCTCTTCCCTATCTGCCGCCACCCCTCTGCCGATCAAATCGCCCAGAGTGAAATTTTCACGTGCTCGACACCCCCTCGTCCTGTCGTCCCCGTCGGACGTGATTCGCGTCGTAGCAGAGCAGATATTGTGAGAACGTCGTGTGTTTTACAGTCTATCAGACAGCTCGATTGGCCGAAGAAACCTTGGAGCATTGCCAACGGTTTCTCAATGCCGCAAGCTCTGGTTGACCTCGGCTCATTCGTCTCGAAGAGATGCCCCCTGGGGAGCTTTGTCTCCGCGTAGTGACTCTGCGGCACGCCACAGCGCATTCTTGGACGACGCGCGACCTCGCGCACCCTTAAGTGCACTCTTGCTGAGGAGCTCAGCCATTGTCTCGAATGTCCCTCGAACAAGTGCCTCAGCCAAATATGGAACAACGAAATACGCCACTCAGTTCGCGTTCATTCTGTGAATTCGTCAAACAATTTTCTGCAACCGATTCCGTTATAGCGGTTGGTTATTGACCATGACCAGTGTCCAATGACGGATTTCCAATGACACTTGATAGCGAGTAGCAATTTTTCGTAGGTGTAGGAGGTCTGAAAAGCGATCCGATAAGATCCTCCAATTATCCGGTATTACGTTTCACGCGCAGTTTCTTCGATTAGTTGGGACGCAGGGCCGCTCGAAAGTTCACGAACTGAACAGATAATTCAGTCGCGTCGGTGACCGCGCGTAAAGTTCGAGCAGTGTATATTTCTCGCTACTTTGGCCGCTCTAAATTAGCGACAGATACTAGCCACGGAAGTTCCAGGTTTCCATTAAACATCGCGTTGGGAAACTTCCCCGAGACGCTCGCCGCCACCCTTATACGCGTCCTATTAGGAGTTTACGAGTAAGGGTTGATTAAACGTCGGCCATATTTTAATAGAAACAACGGTACGGTTTGCTTCATATATTTCGGAGCTAAAGCTCCTTTGAAAGTAAATCTTTCTGTGGCGTTATTCCGCTCGACGATGCAAAAGAACTCTCAATAAGCCCATGATAAATGACGCCGGCTGGTTTCGCGATAATTTATTGGAGTCTGGCTCGATCGAAGAATGACCAGATTGCGGATGAAACGTGAGATCGCGCAAAATTTTCAATTTAATCCGATTTAAAGGGAGAACCCACTGTAACTGACATCACCAATTGTCAGCTAATTTAACGGGGACACGTGTTTTTCGGTGATAATCGGTAAGAACGTCAACACGGTTCTCCGAATAAATAATGGGGTTAATGAAATATTGAAGAGGCCAGAACTGTGACGTAAACCCAGCTATTTTTCACCCGCCATATTGGTATCGTGTAATTATAATAGCAGGACAATGTTTGTATTAGCATACCGCCGTTAATTTTGTTTTATTTTATGGGTGTGGGAATAATTTTACATATAAATGAATTCTACAGATAACGACGTATGCTAATTTCATGCCCTATTTCAGGCATGCTCAATAAACTTGCAAATGGTCTAATGATCTAAAATCTCGTGAGCACACAATAGAATTGCTATTGGTATTCGAATTTTCGAACAGTATGAAAGCACTAGTAGTCGACCACTTTAAACTACATTTGAGATAAGTGTATTAAAAAAAATATACAGTCAATGTTGTAAAATACATAAAATACACTAAAGTACTTTAAATTTATTTAATTTATCACTAATATTGTTTATTTGTACATAAAAGTTCTTTAAATCATCTCATTTGTGAAATATGTTAAACTCATAAGTGAGTCGTTTAGAATCAAAACCTGCTAAGTACATTTTACTCTTTTTTACAGGAGATAAAAAAACACTAAAATTTTAAATTTAGAAAAAACAGTTTAATATTTCCCAAAAAGATCGGCTTTTTAGACTTAGCAGATTTTGATTCTAAAGTACTCAAATTTAAAATTTTAGTGTTTTTTTATCTTCTGTAAAAAAGAGTAAAATGTACTTAGCAGGTTTTGATTCTAAACGACTCAAGTAAGAATTGAATACTTTGTAACTAACACAAAGTCCCGTTTTTCAATGAAAAATGTATACAGCTGAATTACAATTTGTTTCTTCTCAACGCCAGTTTTTAGACCTCTCATGTATGAAACCAGCAATTGCACATGTGGAATCAAAACTGGTTTACAAATTATTTTAAATGTATTTTTTTTACTTTGGCAAATCGCTTTTTGTCATGTTTTGAAGTTAGACATTTATAATAAAATATAAAATTATCGTTTAATGAATGCTTTATTGAACTATTCATTTTTTTAAACTAAACAGTAAAAGTGGTCGACTACAGGCCGTAATATACGATATGGCAACAGCGCTTAGAGACAGTCCATCAGTCCTGATCACGTGGTTTTGGTCATTCATCAGTCCTGATTCCTGATTCCTGATCGGTTTATATTTTCCAAAGGTTATGTTGATTTATTATCTTAATATGTACTAGCGTAAATATTATTTTCAGAAGAATGTAATACTTTAATATGAAAATTGATCAATACGAAAGTGCATAATAATATAAATAATAACTAGACTGCAGATTTTATGCATTTATGGAAATGTTAAGTATGCAAAACATCTAGGAGACTATTAGCATATTCCAAAATATATAAAATGTCAAAAATATAAATCAAATTAGAATGTTTAGAGCAATGTCAAATTCCAATTCTTGATTTGTGCTTGCAAAAATCTTATTTTGCGCAAAGATCCGCAATCTAATAATAACACTACTGATAATAACGTTGTTATAAGAAAGAATAAATATGGAAGTGATATGGAACGTCACTATGAGTATGCGGTTAATCTGTCATAATTTTACATTGATAGGACTGATGACAGCGTTGCCAAATTTTTATTACGGCCTATACTAGAGAGGGCAGTGCTACTAGAGGATGGTCGATTTCTAGTGCCTTCACCCTATTCCAATTTTAAATGTTGAAATATGCATCTCTACTTCGAAATTAACATATGTATATTATCCATAATATCCAGCCCTAGATTCTAGGGTAAACTGTTAAATGAATTAACATTTAAGCTGCAAGTCTATTACTATTAATATTTACACATTTTTTTAAATTCTCTAACTACTAAAACCGTAAAGAATTTGCTTCAGTATTAGGATCATACATCCTAGAACACAATTTTACCAATGTTTCATAGTAATGAATGTTGATACGAATAACGAAACATATTTCTGTCTAAGTACCAATCTGTTAATCCGTTAAGGAAAAAGTTGTTTAAAATCACGCCAGGAATAACACGTTTCAAGGATTTGTAACATTTTTGTTACACCCTGTATTATGGTGCATGATACGTTATTATTTCTTACTGTGGAGTATTTATACATATACTATACGAGCTATAGGAATCCTATACGCGTATACATAACCAGTCACTGCCTTAGCGGATTTAAAGAAAAGAATAATTGTGGACATTTGGCAAAACCATAAAAAATAGAGGATATGATACAAATGTGCATACTGAACATGCTGAAGAGGATACTTGGGTAATTATTTACATTAGGGGCTTCCTTACCGATTTTGATGATCTTGAAATATGTTGTCAAGGTCATCATTCTGAACAACTTTTTCCTATACATGTTACTGCCGCTCGGCTTTAGTTTCTGAGATATTCGCAAAAAAGCTTCAATATCTGAAAAAGTGATCGGTATAGGTCTGGGTTAGATTTCTTAGCGGAGGGGGGGGGGTTGGGGGTCTCCCCCAATACAATAGACATTTCTGATTGTTGCAGATATTCAAGAATTCGTATAGTTTCATGCTTAATACTCTGTATGCCAACACGGCTGACAATCAAATGAGTTCGCATTCGACACGATCCATTTCACATTTCAGTTTGTAAACATAAACAGACAAGACAGAGGATCTCAACTGATTGAAGTCGTTTTAAGTTCTGACCGTGGCCGCCTTGTCGGCAGCCTAAATTCAAATCTAACCCAAACCTATTCCGATCAATCTTTTAAATATTGAAACTTTGTTTGCGAATATCTCGGAAACTAAAGCCGAGTGGCGGTAACATGTATAGGAAAAATTTGTTCAGAATGATGACCTTGACAACATATTTCAAGGTCATCAAAATCGGTGAGGAAGCCCTTAATGTAAATAAATACCGATACTTGCAGTAATCAAAGCAAAGGGAGAAAACATAAATTATTAATATACATATGTACATATTTGGCGCTCCCATCACCAAAGTTCGCCACCTGAAATGTACCGACACGTGATTGGTGCAGGATCTCGCCAATAGAAATTAGACGCAGAAATTATGCATTTGTGAAGACGCGTTCATCTTTTTAAAAAAAGAAACAATTGCCTGTAATCAATCGATATACAAAAAGGATTTAAAATAGTTGACACAAAAAGAATTTGTCTCAATATAATTTATCTTTGAGTTATAAAGTTTTGGTTTATTTATTTCTTAACATAACCCGTGGAGGGAAATTCACTTAGGAGACCCCCACACATATAAGGTGTAACAAATATACGATGAAATATTTTAAGGGGTGATAGACTTCGAATGCGAAACAATAGTTTTCTTCAAAATTTGGTTGAACGTCTTACAGCAACTTGAATTAGATCTTCAACCAAATTTTGAAAAAGAATGATTGTAGTTTCACAGGGTGTCATTAATTCGACTATGAGGTAAATGAGTTCCACTGACAACGAGTGGCAACGGTCCTGGCAGCGGCGTGTCTGACCTAGCTAGCGCGCGTCGACAGTAGGAAGGGCCCTCGCGTCAGATACAATTTGGCACCTTTTTCCATGTATTTTCAACAATTAATATCTTAACAAAGCCTCTAACGCAATTTTTTTTATTCTTGATTTTTGTCTTATTTTGATCCATAGAATCTCCTCTTAAAATGGCTCACACACGTTGATGAACATTTTGAATATTTGGACCAGATTCACGTATCGAAATGTAACTTAAGTCGAAAAATTGCAAAAAAATTAAGCTCTGAAACGATATAACTTTTAGGTACTTTTACATTTCTTAAGTGCAATTTTTATGTATTTTTATGGTTTTTCGAAGTTCAGAAAATTCAAAGAAATCGGATTTCCCAAAAAAGTATCGCGCAATTTTAACGAAAAATTCAGTATTCGCAGCTTATTTTATGCCCTTTCAGATGATATATGTCATACCTTGGGAATATTTTCCGTTTTCGAAATATAGCGGTCAGAATGAAGAGACACATAGGTGCAGGGTGAAGTACTTACGTTAGATATGTATTCTAGATACAGTACGACGCTTTCATCGGTATAGAAGTATACCATCAATTGATAATAACTAGACTGCGGATTTTATGCATTTATGGAGATACTAGGTATGCAAAAAATCTACAATACTGTTAACATATGGCAAAATATATGAAATATCAAAAACATAATCGAAGTTAGAATATTTAGAGAATTTAACATACTGTTATTCAAGTTGCAATTTTTTATTTGTGCTTGTAAAGATTTTATTTTGCATAAAAATCCGCAGTCTAATAATAACTATTATCATTATACATAACTATATGATTTCATTGGATTTCGTTAATTTAAAAGCATGAAGTATTTTTTTACTGCCTTATAACTGTATCATGACCTACGTATTACTCATTCATTGGCCTGGTCTTCGTATGTATCCTTGGACGTTGGTTTGATGTAAGGGACGTTTTGATTTAAAAACTCTTCAGGTGCTAAAGTGTCCATGTAGCGAGCAAATCCCAAATACCAAGTAATTTATAGTACATGAACCTAGCAGCCGTCATTGTTACGTTTGGATATTGATAAGAGTTTTTCACTTATTATATTATATTGTACTTTTACGCTATACTGTATGGGATATTTCATTCACTCATTTCGGTGCAAAATAAAGATAAAAACATTAAAAAGAACACGTTCACATTTTTAGCGAGTTCCCCTAAAAATAGGTAACTCCATGGATTCTGTTGTCTGACTTTCTATCATTTTTAAGAATTTACAGAACAAAAGCTTTGGAGTTAGGTAGTATTTATTTCATGTAGTACTTTGTTTAATTTTAACCACAATGTCCACTGTTGCCTCTTTATTATAAATAATGTGATATATATCTTGGGTATTCTAATAAAAACGATACCAAAGCATAGGTAGGGGAGAGTGAGGACAAAAGTAACACTTTTTATATTTGGTCTAGCTGCCAATTACCTTTTAAGGATATAAAAATGACAATTGCGCCTAAAGAAAGTACAAATCTTGGTCTGTTATTCGATCCCAGGTTGAAGCTTATATGGTTAGTACTTTACTACTCACAGAGTTATGGCAGTTTCCCGCAGACACTGTCATTGTTACTTTTGTCCTGAAAAGCCAGAAGTAGTACCATGTTTTGTGAAAAATGGTAGTTATACCATTTTTTGGTCATTTTTAAATGGCTTATACATATACGATAAAAGGATCTCATCTACTAAATCTCATCTCATCATTGGCAACTAGGCTTTGAAAGGAAAACTTGTCAGCTTTCTAAAACATTCATTGCAGTTATTCTACGATCATGCGTTCGCATTTATAGGGGTTCAAAATTAAAAGTACCCCTTTTCATATGATGGTGAATAACTCGGCCAATAAAAATCATACAACGAATGGAAAAACACGAAATTAAAGGGACAGGTTGGGTCTCTAAAAGTGTTCTATTGGATTTGTCAGAAAAATTTTTTTTTGGCTCATACATCCTTTCATAGTTGATGAAAATTTTTTAATATTCGTTTGTTGCATGAAAAGCTTTTGATGTTTGATTCAAAAACTAGAAACTTCACGCTACAAAATAATGGTTTAAAATATTTTCTATACTCATTTTTCGCGGAGATATTGTCACTTGAGAGTGACCAATCTTTTCGCAAATTTTTAGTGGCCTCTTAATTTCGGTGAGCAGTGTATTTTTATTATTGTTTTAGTCTTTATCTGTAATAAGTATGCTTTAAAATTAATTTAACATAACCCTAAAAAAACCCAATATTTGGAAACTATTTCTATAGGAGTCAATATGATTCCACTTGAGCATCTGAGAAAGTTAAAAATTCCGGGCATTCTAGTGTCAAAATATTCTTCATTGGTAGAACATATAAGTAATGCAATTATAAGAAGGACTACATCAGGCGCTAGTTTTTGATCAGTTCGTGAAATAATATTGAAAATCATTCTTTTAAGTTTATATCAACAAGTAATGATTTAAAATAATTTCTGAAGTAAAGATTGACTATTTAAAAATATAAGGTAAGTGACCCTATTATGGGACAGTTAAGAAAGTAATCATTTAAAAATAATAACTTTTTACTAATACATGACAATATTAAGAATGACCGTATTTATTAACGTCTCTAGTCTTTTAATTAAATCGATTTTGAAATATTACTTGACTGTTTACACAATTATGATGAAAATTATATAAGGGATCGGATGTCCTCCTTATTGACCGGATTTTGCCATCTAGCTCTTATAATAAAAAAAAAGATAAAAATTGTTTTTATACTGTACAATTCTATGTAACAAAAATGTTACAGTTCCTTGAAAGGGGTAATCCTTGAGGTGATTTTAAAAAACTTTTTCCTTAACGAAAATGTTAGGTGGGGCTTTGTTAACGAGTTATTAACGAAAAACACCGACCAATTTGAAAGCGAATACAGCTGACGGATGATGGCTGGCCAATACTACTCACAGCTGGAGCCTGCGCTGCAATTCATCCACTGTATTCGTGCTTCTATTGGTCGGTGTTTTTCGTTAATAACTCATTAACAAAGTCTCATCTAGCACTTTTGCTAAGGAAAAAGTTGTTTGAAATTACCTCAGGAATTACCCCCTTCAAGGAATTACAACATTTTTGTTACACCCTGTATTTCTCATGACTTTGAATAAATTACGTAGATCCATGTACATGGTGTCCTAAACAAAGTGTAGGAGCCGAAAAGGGGTGATTTCTGAGGTGATTCTAAACAACTTTTTCCGTAGCAAAAATGTTCGTTATGGTTTTGTTAACGAGTTATTAATGAAAAACACCGAGCAATCAGAGAGCGCGTATAGCAGACGAACGGCCGCTCAGTGGCTGACCCAAGCTACACGTAGCGTTCATAGATGATCTTTGGCTATGCGAGCACTGTGATTGGTCGGTGTTTTTCGTTAATAACTCGTTAACAAAGCCAAAACGAACATTTTTGCTAAGGAAAAAGTTGTTTAGAATTACCTCAGGAATCACCCCTCTCCGGTTCCTACACTTTGTTTGGGACACCCTGTATTTTATTCGTTGCTATAAAGAACAAATAATTTGTAACTGGTCAGTAATGGGGGATACGGTCAACAATGGTGTCACTTACCTTATGGCATGTCAAAGTAGGTAGTATCGAAAGGTAGCACACTTGCAGAAAGTCCTTATTGTAGACCATCTTACTTATCGGCGTAAGAGAGTACCGACAATAATGTCCATCTGTTTATGCTGTCGCAACTATTGAAAGTAATTTTCATACATTTTGCTTATTAAATAGTTTATTTGCAATTTAGAGCAAGAATTTTAATAACATATATATATATAATTTTTATTTAAAAATTAGTGATCAATTGTTTAGTTCAAATGTTTTCCGGTGTAACTAGTTTTTTGATCACCTAAATATTAAATAGGTTAGGACACAAAATTGCAAAAAAAAGTGTTAAATTTACATTATTGTATTAAAAATAAGTTTATATTTTTCACCAAAAGATTCTTTTTTTTACAACTGTCAGAGTTAAGCGAAAATAGCAAGTAAAAAAAAAAAAGATCAATTACAACAATAAAAATTTGTGAATAAAATTTGAGGAAAATTTGAAAGAAGCTTACAAAATATAAATTATAATAAAGGATTCGAGGGTGCGTCTAATAATAGATGTAATAACCTTTCTCGACTTTAGTGCAAAAATACAAAGAGAAGACTCATTAGAAGATTTGGTTTACAGACAATTTTAAGTTTTGAAGCGGAGGATTTGCTCAATATTTAGGTGCTTTAAAATTTTCAGTATATTTTATAATTTTTATTTATCATTTATGCAAAAAATACTCAATCAAAAATCAGTACAGTACATGATGAAAAATTAGTTCCAATGCATTTTAGATGATCAAAAAGTAGTTCTAACGTCCGATCATAAATTTATCTTTTACTAATAAAAAAAAACTCCATGATTTAGGATTTTATCACGTTAAAAAAAAGTATTGCGTCGGGAAGGTCCCTAAAATGATCAAAAACTAGTTCCTTAACGGTAGAGAACCATTTATAATAATAATAAGAGAACCAAATACTTTTAGTTCGCACCTTAGACCAAATAAGAAATAGATACGGCTTCAGACAACTAGGTTGAGGCAAAGATAACACGGGGAAAATTTGGCCCTCGTGACGTCACAAGATAATTTAAGATGACATGTAACGCTAACTTCAGATATAACCGCTAACTTCAGATGTAAACACGCCATCTTAAATTATCTTGTGACGCCACGAGCGCCAAATTTTCCCCGTTATCTTTGTCTCGCTTTTTCTCGTGGATCTTTATATACAGGCCGTGTCTATTTCGTATATGGTCTAAAGTTCGCACAATTCTGCCAGAGACCATTATAAAGACAAGTTCACATTGATCGAAACCACCCGGCGCGGTGGCGACACATGCGAATTATTGTCACAAATTATCTAATTATAAATTTTAGTGAAATGAATTTCAGAAAAATTTTGTTGGTCTTTCTTAAAGCACTTTTTAAATAAGATAACAGAAGGAGGCCGCACTCGATTTATGACTATTATTATCTGTAATTCATAGGTGTAGCCGTCAAGTGGCTTGGATCAATGTGAATTTATTTCTGGTATGCTCTCACAAGGAATGGTTACAACCTGAACGAACAATTTTTAAATAAAGCCAGACTAAAAATGTTGGACCCGATGAGTATAAACAAAATATTAGGTGTTTATGGTACCATTTTCATAAAAAATGATTTTAAACTATTCCGAAATTTTCGTTCTTTTTGCAAACTTTATATCTTGATGGAACAAGTAAAATAGTTTTGTACAACAATGCTCCAGGATTTATCATTTTACTAAAAAATTAAGGTTTTTGCTG
Organism: Perdita meconis; assembly: GCA_030770465.2. Taxonomy (NCBI): domain Eukaryota; kingdom Metazoa; phylum Arthropoda; class Insecta; order Hymenoptera; family Andrenidae; genus Perdita; species Perdita meconis. The sequence continues at coordinate 5,046,270 of JASKOS020000015.1, read as the reverse complement.
CAACCCATACACGTAACTGTAGTAGAGTTTTAAAGGGATTTTTGAAGTGTTGGGTAGTTATAAGTGCGCAGCTTTAAAATGCGAAAACCTTGGTTCAAATTCCAGACAAGGGCCGAAACCTTTTTTAGTTGTTTCACCAAGATTTGCAGTTTGCAAAGAAGACCAAGTCAATCTGACGACTTTGAAATTTTTATGTTTAAAGTAATTTTTTATGAAAATGGCCAATCATAAGCATCTAATATTTCACAATCTATTTATACTCATTGGTTCCAACATTTTTAGTTGGGTTTTGTTTAAAAATCGCTCGTCCAGATCGTGACCATCCCTTGTCTGCCAGAATCATTTGAGATAATAGTACAAGTTATAGATATCAAGTAATAAGGCTTGCCTGAACTTGTGAGACACCATTAGAACAGCTGTTGAATGAAGGGAATTTGGAGCTATGTAAGTTATAGATAAGAAGGAAGATGCTTTAACGATGCAGTGTATGCAGTGAAAAGAATCTTTTTTACTTTCCTGTAAAGGAAAGATTATTTTCATGTCCTTACGTCATACTATTGCGTTTAATACTGTACTTGTACTCGTCACTCTTCACTTTAGACGCTGTCGAAAAGCCTTGCGAAGAGCATAATTAGCTAATTTTAAAAACAATACTTGTGAATTTGTTCCATCTCAAGGAACACAACCATCTTGAACATTAAGCTGAAGTTACGTAAAATTTCCTTATTGATGATAACTGATTAATACTTTCGGTGTTAGCAACGCCATGAAGCGGTTCAGTTTTTTTTTTCTAGCCATCTAACCGCCATTTAGTTTAATTTGTTAAAAAGATCAGGCACTCGATTCACGAATCACGTTTGCGATCTCGCGAGCAATTTGGCACGCGTCGCTGTGAGGATAGGTGGGTCCCCCAACGACGAAATTTCGGTTAACTGCGCCAGTCCTCGAAAGCACCTCTGGCGGACAAAACGCCGTAATTAGAGTAGTAATTGCCACGGCGAAAGGAAAGAGAAAGAGAGAAAGAGGGGAAGGGAGGGGCAGCAGGGGACAAGGAGAGAGGGGAAACAACCGAGGAGAGGGGAAGGAGCAAAATCAGCCACGGTACCGAGGCAATCATGGTAATTACTCGTGAGCATGTTCATTACAGTGGTGCACTGTACCTGGCTGAAGGAGCGCCTAGGAGTGGCTAGATTTCGTTCTACCTCATTGCGTTCTGTATCCTATTTTGCCTTTGTCTTCACCAGGCAAAACGAAGATCGAGAATTGACGACGTCGTTGTAGCCGGGAACACGTTGAAAATGCGAATGTTCTTCACCATGTGCATGTAGGTACGGGATTCTGTTCGAATAGCGCGAGAATAATTAAACAATGTAACAATTCGTTAAATTTTGGCTACACGAGACGGGGAACTGGACCAAATGTTGAACAGTCATGGAATACGTGTGCACATTACAATTTCAAATAGTTCGCCGATTCATCGGTAATGCGATACATGACTTTGCTATTTCTCAGGTGTTTGCATGAGAATATATAAAAAAATTCCACAATATAGGTAGGCTTCTAAAAGGCACAATGGTGCACGAGCTACACCATCTGAAAGGAGTTTTCTCGAATATGGATCGAAAGAGGCACAAAGAAATGCCTCGGTAGACCCTCGAACGCTTCATTGATTCGACAACCGAGCTATTTCAGGTCGAAATGAAAGGTCTGGAAGAAATACAAAAGGTAATTCCCCGTTAATAATCTAGAAACATCTCTGGTGCCCCTCGGGCCTTCGAGTAGACTTCGCTTGTACAAACTCGTCCCGGTGGTAGTAATTTCTCGCGAAGTCGAAATAGAGGTTTCCGCATTGCTGAAAATACCATCGTGTCCCGTTATTATCCCAGTTCCATGTAACACGCCGCTCACGGGTAACGAGGAGATACGTCATAATAGACGATGTTAGTTTTTAATTACACATTAAACATTTGCGCAGCCGCGGAGATACCTGTCGCTCTCAGGGACCACTTTCGCCCCAGCCTCTGGTATCTATTCTGGGAGCGCCCCTTCCGTTTCTGTTAGATCCCTTGGACAATTATCGTGTTACACGTAATTTTTCCGCTTCGAGTATCCCTCCCATTGAAACTACTCCACTACTGTTGGCATTCCATTTCACATCGCTTATTGATTGTAAGAAAACTTTATTCCACGTCCCGTTGAATAGGAAGGCTGAGCTGCAAACGAGAGGAACAGAGATTCGTCTTACTGTGCCTAACGTCCAAAATGGCAGCCAGTTACAACTCAAAGGATTCTGCCGCTTCACCAGTTTTCCACTTTATAGCTATTTTTCTGGCGAATAAGTCAAAGCGACTAGTATCTACTCTATTCGTACAAAGTGGCACGAATAGAGTGATACGCTTTTTGAAAACGAATAACTTTATAAAATGAGGTTAAATCTTAACTCGACCATTCACCCGTTGAGTCGATCCAGCTCCTTTCTTCAATTGTCTTCTTTCTTCACAATAAGAATCCAATCGATTGGTGTTTGCTTTCATTGAAATATTATAAGAAGTTTTCAGTATCGCGTTCATCGGTCAACGACGTTTCTGATAATTTGACGATGACAGGAAACGGAAAAAAGTTGCAACGGAGAAGGAACGAATCCGTCACGGTAACTTTTATTAGAAAAGTTTGCGACGTCGCATCGTATTAAATTATGCAGACTATGATCCCACTCTGGATGGTGTGGGAGGGGGGTATCTCTCAAAATGGGAGATGACCGTTCGATTCTTCAGCTAAGGGGTTAAGTATCGATACTTAGACGTATGGTAATAGTTTCCCAACTTCGTGGCGTCGGGTGGTCGCAGTAGTGTATTGGAATCTGGCATTGGTAGATACGACATCTTGTGGCGAAAAGTGTAAGTTGCGGAACCCACCACTTTGCATAGTTTGTTTTTGGAGTTTGTGGGGTTGAGCTATTGTTATATGTATAATAAACTGCTTATAAACAGTGCAAAATGAATATTATGACATTTTCTCCACGTCGTAAGAACTCTAATAGAGATCGTTGTTGGGTGAAGGGTTGCAACATGAAAGCAAGTAAAGACTTAACAGTTCGCTTTCATTTTCCGAAAGTGAATGTTTTGTGTACAAAGAAAATTTATTTGATATTATTTTGAAAATACATGTCCTCAAAATATGGGAAACAGCTTTAAAAATAAACGAAGTTATTCCAAGAATAAAGATATGTTTAATACATTTTAAGAAGGATGATTACGTATAAATAAGTTAATATCCATAAAAAAGCTAGATTAACTTCTTACAGTATAAATATACAAATGAAATACATTGATACTTATTTAGAATGAATTTTCATGCCATCTTCATACGATTTGTATGTTATTTTATTTCATGCGGTTTGTCTTTCAAGCTTGACGTTTGCAAGCACAAGGCGGTTACGACACCAAGCTTTGACATAGTATTTTTCCCGCATTTCATCACATATCCTGCTTGCAAAACCCGCTCTCCTTCGATAAACCTTCTTTGAGCTGGGTTTGCACCAGTCCAATCACAAATATTTTCTATAGAAATTAACATTTTTCTATAAAACCTAGTATTACTCATATACACGTTATGCAAAGTGGTGGCTTCTTGACGCCATATTGATGATGTAATCTATAGGCTCCGCCCTCATGTCAGATCCCAATACCAAACGTTAACGGAGCACGATATCACAGCGTTCAGATGTTCTATTGAACGCCAGTTTAAAACAATTTACCGTTAAAAATTGTATAGCTACCTTTTTCGACGAACAATTACCAAAAACACTTCGTAAACAATAGTTACCTTCGACAAACGTTCTAGTGCAATCACGATCAAGCGATATCCAAAGCACAGACAGGAACAAACAGTTTTCAAATGCAGAGTCCGTAACGACACAATTACAACGAGTTCGCGGCGGGTAAAAGCACAATTAAATTTCGCAGGTGCATTGATTCGTTCTTGTGCAATAAGTTTTCGGTAGGGAATTGATCGGAACCTAGTCCCGGATCGAACCGTCGAGAATATGCATCGTTGGATTTGCAGCGAACGGTATAAATCTAAGCTTAAACGACGCTCACCGCTATCTATAAAGCGGTACCTCTGTCGCCTCGAAGTGCCTGCCCCTCGATTAATGGAATTCCTCGGCGACGTGACGGGCGTTCGCGCGAATAAATTCACGTAGGGTCGCCAGAGAGACCACGAAGCGAACGCCGGGGAGTCTCCTTTCGCTAGTACTGCGGCCGCTACTGATCGTTAATGGGTCTTCTGCGGAAATTGATTCGGTGGCGAAGGATGAATCTGACGTTTAACGATGTCCAATTTCAGAACGAGAATTCGCGATACAGTATAGCCCTCTGAAGCTAAGCCGTTGCAGGAGAAGGGCTTTAACCCTTTGACGATCAACGATGCGTATACGTAACATTGAATTCTGACACATTCGTTTTGAATAAAACCTTGTACAAAAAATGTATGATACGCATTTTATAGAAACACAAAAAAGTTTGGTACAAAATTGATTCAAAAGAAAATATGTCCAACTTTTAACTTTTTAAAATATTAAAATATCTTCTAATTCCATGTTTATAGAAAAATACAGGGTGTAACAAAAATGATGCAGTTCCTTCAAAAGGGTGATTCCTGAGTTGATTTTAAACAACTTTCTCCTTAGCGAAAATGTTATGTGTGGCTTTGTTAACGAGTTATTAATGAAAAACGTTGATCAATAAGAGAGCGAGTACAGCGGATTAATGATGGCGCGGACGAACCAATACTACTCTCAGCTAAAGCCCGCGCTGAAATTCGTCCACTGTACTCGTGCTCTGATTGGTCGATGGTTTTTGTTAATAACACGTTAACAAAGCCCCACCTAACATTTTTGCTAAGGAAAAAGTTGTTTAAAATCACCTCAAGAATCACTTCTTTTAAGGAACTGCAACATTTGTATTATACCCTGTACACTGTAGTGCATATAGTATATGTATACATATACATATATGGGGCATTCCATGCCAAATCAGACAGTTTTGGAACTTTGATTTTTTTATTTGTCTAAAATTTTTTTACATCATTCTACCCACTAAATGAAATTTTTATGCATTTTAAAAAATTTTTTTATTGAACCGTTTTCGGTTTTTTCTTCTAATAGATGTAACTTGGCCAAAAATAGATGAATTCGAATGCTTTTTTTTCATTCTGACGGATTTTTCGCGTACTTTCTGAAGAAAAATATAAAAAAAATTTTACTCGTTTTTTCGGTATGATTTTTCAATTTTTAGGTTAAATTATTTTTTTCAAAAATGATTATCCGTTTTGATTCTTTTGAAAAATTTATGTTAAAGATCTGCTTTTTCAACAATTTCTGTGAAAGTTTCATAATGGGATTCCGATTCTTTATATTTTTTTCATAATTTTGAAAATTCACAGAAAAAATGTTTTCATGATTTATTGAAAATTTGCGTATATTTTTATAATATTACATGTAATCAAATTTTTGTAAAAGATATTTAATGTTATTAAGTAATTTCTTTCGTCATTACAAATTAAGTACATGGTTATTTCTTACCAGCAATCATGAAATACATCTATATTACTATATGTATCATTTATCTTCGTTTTGTCTTGCCTTACAGTGAAAATCTGATTGAAAGTTCTTCAATTAAACTGTGATGAAAAGTAAAAGTGACACATAAACTACAATTTCGATAATTACACCGACCGCTCAAAATTTGTCAACTACACTATTTATAAATAGTCAGTGGGTTGCAAATTAAATTGATTTTGCAAGGTTTGAGATACTAGTCTCAAATCTTTCAACTGTCGGTGATTCTTTAAATAAAAGGATTGCAACACCGGTGAAACTGACTTTTTCTTCCCATTATTAAGTTATTTAATGAACACAGGAAATTTTGTTCACAATCACGATTTACATAATAAAATCAATACAAATATTATGTCACATGTATAATTTTACAGCAATATTGCACGTGCAAGCGTACACACATGTGACACGACTGGCGCCGAAAACGTAAGTGCTCGTGAAAAATGGCCATGAACTTGACGACCACGAGGTATCCATTATTCTCGGTCAATATCACTACGCGCGCGCATGGATCATGTGCAGTGTGCAGTTGACAAATTTTGAGCGGTCGGTGTAATTATCGAAATTGCAGTTTATGTGTCACTTTTACTTTTCATCACAGTTTAATGGAAGAACTTTCAATCAGATTTTCACTGTAAGACAAGACAAAACGAAAATAAGTGATACATATAGTAATATAGATGTATTTCACGACTGCTGGTAAGAAATAACCATGTACTTAATTTGTAATGACGAAAGAAATAACTTAATAACATGAAATATCTTTTACAAAAATTTGATTACATGTAATATTATAGAAATATACGCAAATTTTCAATAAATCATGAAAAAAATTTTTTCTGTGAATTTTCAAAATTATGAAAAAAATATAAAGAATCGGAATCCCATTATGAAACTTTCACAGAAATTGTTGAAAAAGCAGATCTTTAACATAAATTTTTCAAAAAAATCAAAACGGATAATCATTTTTGAAAAAAATAATTTAATCTAAAAATTGAAAAATCATACCGAAAAAACGAGTGAAATTTTTTTTATATTTTTCTTCAGAAAGTGCGCGAAAAATCCATCAGAATGAAAAAAAAGCATTCGAATTCATCTATTTTTGGGCAAGTTACATCTATTAGAAGAAAAAACCGAAAAAATCGATATCTCGAAAACGGTTCAATAAAAAAATTTTTAAAAATGCATAAAAATTTAATTTAGTGGGTAGAATGATATAAAAAAATTTTAGACAAACAAAAAAATCGAAGTTCCAGAACTGTCTGGTTTAGCATGGAACGCCCCATATGTATATTATATAATATACAGGGTGGAGCAATAACTATTAGCACTTGAGATATCTCGGAAACTATAAATTTCAGAGAAATATTTGCTGAAATAAAATTGCACAGTACGAAGGGGGTCATCCGGTGGCGATAATAGTTTTTTTGCAGGTGGAGGTACTTCGGACATTTAAAGGTCACCTCCATTTTTTTTAAATGGATCAGTATGTTTTTGCTTCCGTATCATGATAGAGGATCTTAAAACGTGTTCAACGACCTATTACATAAGGTTATTGAAGGTCATAGAAAGTAGAGAAAGGCGATTCATTTACTATCAAAACCGTAAGTATTATCGCCTTTCTCTACTTTTTATGATTTTCAATGACCTTATGTAATAGGTCGTTGAACTCGTTTTAAGATCCTCTATCATGATACGGAAACAAAAACATACTGATCCATTTAAAAAAATGGAGCTGACCTTCAAATGTCCGAAGTACCTCCACCTGCGAAAAAACTATTATCGTCACCGGATGGCCCCCTTCGTATTGTGCAATTTTATTTCAGCAAATATTTCTGTGAAACTTATAGTTTCCGAGATATCCGAGGTGCTAATAATTATTGCCCCACCCTGTATATACCCATATTTGCATATTTTGATATTTCTGGTGCATAAATGACATATGCCTTTTGCATATTTATTGTGCATAAAGATCCGCTGTCTACTGATAAGTTACCAACGGTAAATAGTAATTTCGTACCGTAAATAAATTTACTTTATGTTTAACACAGGTACTATTTGACGACTAATGTTCTGTATACGTAAAATTTACGTATTACGTAGACTTATTTAGGCTTTAATTGTCAATAATCGATTGTATAAAATTTTCCAAAATTCATCCCAATTCAGATTTGAAGAGAGTAAAGGAATAGTCATATCATAATTTGTATTTTTCCCCTATTATAATTTTAGATGCGTTTAGTGACTGATCTTAATGTCTTAGTTTTTTCTTAGTTTCAATTTTTCAAAAATGAGAGAGTACTTCAGTGGTGTTCAGTCTTCTTGGAGTTCATGTTTTTGTAGCAACTGGAAAGCTTTTACTAAACCAAATATTTCCCAAAGCAAACATTGGCAGATTTAAGGGAACTTGGGCTTTGATGCGTGGATATCCGTTAGGGCAGACTTGAACGAAGCTAAATTGGTTGACAGGATGGTAATCCGATAAACAGTCCTGAACGCAATCCAGCTTCTTATTTCTACGAATTTCAGGACTTCAATCTACAGGCTATCTTGATATATGATGAAATAAGATATCACACGCATTAGTCAACTCGCAGGAAAAATTGGTAATCTTAAACTGTTACGTTACGTATCTAGGGGTCGTAAATGGCCAATTTCTTGGCACGATGAGCGTCGGGGTGAGAATATTACAAGATTTATTGGCAAGCCTTATATTAGCAACCCCACCGTTGTATCTCCATTTCTAAACAGGTTTCTTCGAGCCTTAACACTAGGTCGGTTGCCAAACAGATTACCGGAATCGATTCGCGGAGTGGTTTAACCACTAGGAAGCAATCCCTACGCGAAGTTCCTAAGCGTTCGGGCTTTTAAGCAAGGGAAGCAATCTCGTATTCCAGGGGAAAGCGTGTCAAGTGAAATTGGGAAATCGGCTGATTTACATCAGCAAGTGGAAAGGGGAGGGGGGTCGTCTGACGAAATATGAGTACTGGATGAGTGTCTCTATCACTGCTTTATGATAAATCTTTTACACATGATAGAGTTTCAACCGTATCCACGAAAGTATTCAATTGGTAAAGAGGAGGCCGCAGAAAGGAGTTAAGCGAGCAGCCGGCAAAAACAGCAGAGGACGAAGGCTAGCAAAGTCCGAATTTCTTGCCCGCTTCTTGTAAAGTCGGCTGCCGCTGCCAAAGAGAGCGGAATTCCTCTTGCAATTAGCGACGCCCCGAGCACGCCGATAAAGTCAATTAACCAATCGAGTTAATGAAATACCCACTGACGATTAGCCCCCGTTTCCTTGCGCGGCGAGCGCCGAGCGCTTGATGATAAAGGGATATACGTGACTCAAATCCCCCATCGTGCCCCGACGTAATTTCCGCGTAGCGCGGAATTAAAATGTTCCTCGCGTTACTCGTGCGCGCGTGCACGCTTATATCAAATTATGAACTCCTTAGCTATCTTTTTAATGGTCAAATCGTGTTCTCTCCACTTCACCGAGAATAACGCAGGGCAAGAACCAAAGAGAATCGAAGAAAAACTGGAACGTGCTGTCACGTTGCTGAACGTTGTTTCCTCGTAAAAAATCCATCGATATATCTTCTGAACTAATCATTTTTCGACTTATGTGACCTAATACTTTTTTTAAAGAAAACGAAAAGCTGCGTGGATTATTGTATAAAACAATATACAGTTCCATAAAAAATTTAAAGTGGCATTGATTTCTTATTGAATAAACCAATTTTTATAAACCTTTACTATTGCAATTGGTTGTGAACTAACTACCAACTAGCATTTGTTTGAAATATTTCTTTACTAATTTCTTTACTAACAGTCTCTAATCAAGAAATTGAAACCACTTACAAACTTTGAAAATTTTTTTGTGTTCTTAATTAACTATTTAATTACACACATATGCTGTACAGTGATGAGATGTTGGCCCGCTACGTACATACAAGCTAAAATTGCAGCGGGGAAGGAGGAAGTGTCAACCCGTATCCGAATGTGGGTCTTCCTCCAAACCACTGGAGGAAGAACTGTGAGGACGTTTTGACGACGATCAAGGTACAGAATTGTCCTTGTACAATTGGTTAGAGACACGACCAAGTTTATTATTCAGTGACGGGATTAAAAAACTTCCAATCCGATGACAAAAATGTATACATAGAAGTGGCGATTATGTGAAAAAATAACATGTATTCAAAATTTTATTGACTGTGTCAGTAAGTTTAAAAAAAAAGGGTCTGGTGAATATTTGACCCACCCTCGTATAAGAAGTCTCTTGGTTCACGGAATGTTCAAGAAGGCTTATAGCTTGAGCTGAAGGTTTGGAGATCGAAGGCGTTACTGAAGATTTCGAATGGATTTTGCCATTTCGGGAAAGTTTGGGCAAATAAATTTGTTTTTAACTTTAAATTTATTGTGTCCTGAATGGATAGACAAAAAACGGAGGTACTTTTTGATACTTTATTTATAAGTCTCCTCAAAGTCAATAAACACTTAACATAAAGAATTTAGGTACTTATGCAGATTAGGGGAGCCACCTCCGATTTCAATGACCTTGAAATATGTTGTCAAGGACATCATTTTGAACAACTTTTCCCTATACGTATATCCGCCGGTCTCTTTTAGTTTCCGAGATATTCGCAAAAAAAGTTTCAATATATCAAAAAGTGATCGGAGTGGGTCGGGGTTAGATTTGAAATTGTGGCCGCCGTAAGGCCCCGCTAAGAAATCGAACCCCGACCCACTCCAATCACTTTTTGATATATCTTTTTTGAAACTTTTTTGCGAATATCTCAGAAACTAAAAGAGACCGGCGGGTATATGTATAGGGAAAAGTTGTTCAAAATGATGACCTTGACAACATATTTCAAGGTCATTGAAATCGGAGGTGGCTCCCCTAATCTGCATGTTTACCAAAATTTAGACAATTTATTGCTATTTTGTTAAAATCATTTACCAGTCTCAAAGACACAGTACTACTGAATTTTATTTATAAAAATCAAGCAAAAGACATTAATGGCCTTTCGATGAGACGTATTTGAAAAAATGCACAGATTTTTGCAGAAAATTTTAGGTCCTAATTTTAACAATAAATTCACATAAATATTAAAATTTTAAGTAATATTCCAAGCTCTGCTTTGTTACTAACATTTTGGCCCAGAGAAATTTGTCAATTTTCGACTCTGATTTTTTGATTTTCGTTTATTGTTCGACACACTGTGCGACGTTTCTTAATTGTTCCACTAGCTGGCCTGCGGTTAAGAGATTCAATTTAACATCAGCGAACCCGGAATTTCCGAGAACCGTTACTGCGGCCGGAAAACTTCCATTGGGTGTTTCAACGCCGAAACGATTAAAAGTTACGAAAGTATTCAAGTAATTATAGTTGCGAGACCAGTATCGAAAATAGTCGTGGAAAGGTAATTGCTTTTGGGGGCGGAATCGGGGGCTTGTGGCCATCAAACAGAGAAGTAGACAACATACTTTCTTGTGTGGATTCCGTCAGAACTTTCGTTCTACTTCCACGGGAAGTTTCCCGAAAGGAAATCCCTAGACGCGGCGTGCATCGATCAACGTACGCTCTGAGGCAATTAGCCTCTAATTAATCGGCCATTCATTGAACTTCCATCAGGATAAGTTCGTAGAATTTTAGTTTGGACCGCAAGTTGAGGATGGGATTAGAGGTCGCCTCCGCCGAGAGACTCATCCCGAATTACCAAATCCAAGAGCGCGAATACTTTGAGTAACTTGAAGCGGGTGTACCGCTGACAGGGACCGGGTTGTCTACATCAGTTACATTCGCCAGGATTCCTCTTGAATCTTCCACGAAATCGTCGACTCTAAAGCAGCTGAGCGTCCAAGCCGATCTCCAAGTCGCAACAGCAACAGCCTTGGGACTCCGCGAAATGAGGGACGCGCGTAGAAGCCACGGAAAAGCCGTAGCGTGTCACAATATTGGTCGAAAGACCAGTGAGTGCAGTGCCCTCGGGCGCGTCATCGAGTCTGCGGCAGAGCTGGTGCACTCTCGACGAGCATCGTGCTGTCTCGCGCGAGGAGATATTCATAGAAGAGAGGGCTTCACGGGGCTTACGAGCTATTCGTGGTTTACCGTAAAGGTCGCCAGACGGAAGGGAGATCACCGCTGATGGAGGAAGCGACGTTGTATTTTTGAGGCGCAAAAACGGAAAGCCTCGCGTAAGAATAGCTCCGTTTAGACTATAATGGTCCCTCCACTTCGAAAACCTGACAATCAGCGCCTCTGCTATTATTGACATTCAAGAGTTATGACTATTTCGATTGGGAAGGAAAGAATCCATTAGAAGACATCGGAAGTAGTAAAAAAGAAAAAATAATTTTGTTAATTCCCAATCAAAATCGTTAGTGCCCTGGTCAAAGCTCCGAAAGGTTTATGCATTTCATATTTTGTTATGAAGAAGGAAACGTAGCTTGTTGTATATCTAAAAAAGAAGTGAGATAAAACTAACAGTAAACACTGCGCAAATCTTCATAAAAGTATAATTTCATCAGTAAATTTTACTAACAATATTAATTTATAATGACCCTTTTTGTCGATTACAGCTCGTTTTCTTTTCAGCATATCTACAGCTATACAGGCAAGTCACTACTCGTATTACCCTTTATACTATCAGGATTTTGAAGGATCTCGATGACTCGAAAGATCTTTTTTATCAATGCAACCAAGAATACAGTTTTGCAGAGGCATATCCAACAAATATTTATTCTTCACCTATTATTACGCCCGTGATTTTATGATACCTTAAGTGACTTTGATATTTAAATCCGTCTTGAGAAGGACTACAATATTATGTGTTCAAAAATACATGGTTCCACATAGAAAAATGAAGGTGACCTTCAAAACTCGTACTTAGTGCTTATCTTGATAAAAACAGGGTGTCTCAAACTCAGTGCGGGAGTTGGAAAGGGGAGAGTTGGAAAGGGGAGAGTCCTGGAGTGATTCTAAACAACTTTTTTCTGTGCAAAAATGTCCTCCGAAGCTTTGTTAACGAGTTATTAACGAAAAACATCGTGAATCTATCATGTTATACCAACTTTGTGTTATTATCTTTAGAACATAATACTCAGATTGATACTATATTTACTAATTTCAAAAAAGCTTTCGATTCTGTCTCTCACAACATTCTTATTGCTAAGTTAATTGTACTAGGTTTTTGCAATCCTATTTTATCTTGGCTTGCACGTTATCTGCAGAACCGGAGTCAAGTTGTTAGAGTTGTCGATTCATTTTCATCTCCAATCGCTGTGATGTCTGGTGTTCCTCAAGCTTCACATCTTGGTCCTATACTATTTAATTTGTTTATTAATGATCTATCTGACATCTTCCAGCATAGTCATTTCTTACTGTACGCTGATAATCTTAAGATATTTAAAAAATGTATCCAGCATGACAGATTGTCATGGGTTACAGATGGACATTTCGAACTTTGAAAAATAGCGTGAATGCAATTCTTTGTCCTTAAACCTATCAAAATGCTATCTAATGAGATCCTCACAGAATAGGCACCTGATTGTAAGAGATGAATATAAGTTATGCAGTACTGTCTTGACTCCGGTCTATGAAGTGCGTGACTTGGGAGTTCATTTCACATCGATTCACGAAGAGATGTGCAGCTCAGAAATCCGTACACCCTTAACCCTTAAGTTGCTGTATTGTTCTCTTGTCCGCCCTTCATTGGAATACGCATGAGTAATTGGTCGCCAAACCAAATACATACAACTACACGTATTAGAGAAGGTGCAACATAGATTTTTAAGATTTGCTGCGTACAAATCGGGACATAGTATGAAATTTAATGATCATGATTATTGACCTATCATGGAATCGCTGGGTTTGAAGTCTCTTAAAAGTAGAAGGATAATATTCGACTTTATTTTTCTATTTAAATTAATTAATGGCTTGACTAGTAGTCCTCAACTCTTAGAAGCAATCAATTTTAATGCTCCATTACGGCCTTTTAGGACGGTAAAGACTTTCAACGCACCATTGTATAAAACTACACTTGGTTTTTCGTATCCGATCAATCGTATATGTAATATGGTGAATGATCATCGTGAGAGTTTTGATTTTTTACTGGAACTATAAACTCTTTTTACAAATTACTAAATAACTATGTTGTATCACTACTATATCCACAGACTGTATATTTCATTTTTCTATACTACATGTGACTATGTATGAATTCTGTTTAAGCCTTTGTACACTGATGGGACCGTATCCCGTCTAATAATAATAATAATAAATTTGATAAACGTAAGTATTATACAAAAAATTTAAAATGAAATTATATTTTTAGAATCAACAAAACAAATTTCTGTGAAGGATCGATTAAATTATTTGCTTTCTATCAAAATATGCATTTGCATAAAGGTCCACTGTCTACTTATAATTCTTCAATAAAGACGTTTTTTGAAAATATCTCTAGAGTTAATAATTTTTTTTGCCATGATACGCTAATAATTTTGTACGTAAAGTGAACAGAGGAATTATTCTGTGTAACAAGAAACATGCATTTCCATTTAATGAAATGATGCAATTGTTAATTGCACATGCATTGTTGCACTTAAAAAAAATCTGAGGATCTAAAGATGTAGTGCTCTTCGAGCCATTTACTGTCCTCCATTGGCATTTTTCCGTAAATGCTTTAATAATGGAGTTATGACCTGAAACAATTGCGTGGACCACCCTGTAGATATGACACACATTTAAAAGCCAAGAAACGTCCAAATTAAGAAAAATTAAATAAAGTAAGGAGTATCGAAGTGGACGCTTTAGTAAAAATTCACAAAGGTATGCAGTAAATATTAATTTCTCATAATTTAATTAATTTTTCTTGTAATAATTCCGTAAGTAATTCTTAATAAAGTTTGTTAGAGTAATGCGACCTCAGTGAGCGAGTTTCATCCTTAGAGAAAAGTGTTTTACAGTTTCAATTAAAATTTTTGCTACAAATATTGATACCCTCTTGAGTTATATTATTAGTTGAAAAAATTCAAGACGCTTCAAAGATATAATTTCATTAGGGTGAATTTCCTGAAATTCCTTAATTTGAAAATATTATTATATGTTTACGTTATAAAGTAATACTAGTATAGACGTGCACAATCAAACCAGAAAAATTAAAAAACAATATGTGTTTTAGAATTTGTCAAATTCCACTCTTAACAAATGCACACAAATGTCCAAAATCATATGACTCTGAGGATCTCTTTTGATATTTTCAACTCAATCCACGTTGATTAAACTACCAGCAATTCGAGGCTGCCGCAAACTTCCTTACGTTATCACGGAGTTATCATGAAGTGCGTACTAGCTGGTCCAAGTTTCCCCCTGTAGAGCACCTTGCATTAACCAGTCGCGAATTCGACCCGTTACCTGCGAACAGTTGTGGGAGTCTGAGTTAGCGTGCGTCCAGCGCGTCTACACTTTGCTCTTGTCATCCCCTCAAAGGATAGAAAAGAGGACATTTATATAACGAGGTAAGTTTATGAGAAGCTGACTGCAACTCGAGTCGCAGGTTTGTAGCAGAGCTTTCCTCAAGTCCCGTTCACAGGACCGACTGGAAATGTCGCGACTTCTTCTCCGTTCCTCACTAATCAACCCCTTCACCTACGTTCCTCCTTTTTGATCTTTTTCTCGCGATTGATAAGAGGAAACGCAATCCATTCATTGTTATTGAGGACAATTAAAGGATTATGCCACCTTAACGGCAGTAAACCTGAGGGCAGTGTCATAGATTATATACATGTTGGTAACTATATAGAAATATATCGATAGGTTGGACACACTGCGACTAAGCCAACCAGAACATGGCGTAACAAGCGCACGTTTTTATTTTAATTAGTTATAAGTTAATACATAATAAAGTATTACTAATTAATAACAATAAGTGTTATTATTAAAAACATAACATGGCGCAGTCGTATTGAAAAAAAAAGAAAGAGGAAAGGTATAAAGTTAAGACTAATAAGTATAAAAGGACGCCACGATGGAGAACCTCGTGCCACCGAAACCAATGTTGTTTGAAGGAAATATTTCCGAGAACTGGAAAGCATGGACGCAAAGATTCCAATTATATATGGTAGCTTCTGGTGCTGCAACAAAATCCGAAGAAGTCAAAATTGCACTTTTGCTGCATGTTCTTGGTGATGAGGCAATTGAGAAATTCAACACATTTGAGCTAACTGAAGAGGATAAAAATAAGTTTGATAAAGTTATGGAGGCATTTGAGAATTATTGCGTTCCAAAATCAAACGAAAGTGTGGATAGACACATATTCTTTTCTCGTATACAAAAAGAAGGTGAGAGTTTCGATAACTTTCTAACAGATTTAAGAAAGCTCAGTGCTACATGTGGATTTGGAACCTTAAAAGAAAGTTTAATTAAGGACCGAATAATAAGTGGATTAGCAAACAAATGTTTGAAAGATAGACTTCTTCGTGAAGATAAGTTGGATTTGGAGAAATGCATAAAAATGTGTCAAACAGCAGAGTTAGCTATTAAGCAGTTAAAAACATTAGAAGACGATCATGTAGTACACATGGTAAAGAAGCAGGACAAAGGAAAATTGAGAGATGGACAAAATGCAAGACGACATGAACCAGACAAAAGGAGTCAGTCCAGCGATAGAAACAAGGGAGAGAATTCAAGGAGGTATGTCACCAGTACACGTGATAGCAGCCAACGGGTGTTTTCTCAACAGCAAAGCGGCTCATTGGTCAAGGAATGTCAACGGTGCGGATCATCACATCCACCACGTAGTTGTCCAGCGTTCAATAGGGTTTGTGCAAATTGTAAACAAAAAGGTCATTACGCAAAAAAATGTAGAAGTAAAAACAATAATTATAAAAGAGTAAATGTAATTGATAATCGGAATAGTAGTCAGGAAACAGACAGAATGTTATTTTGTGGTTCAGTAAATACCAAAGAAGATGTTAGAGATTGGTATTCAAAAATATTAGTAAACAATAATATGTTAGTTAAGATGAAACTAGATTCTGGTGCACAATGTAACGTATTACCTGCTGAAAAATACAAAGCATTAAGTATGAAGGTTCCAATTTGTAAAACTGCATCAAAATTATGCAATTATGATGGTTCACCTATTGAAGTAGTAGGAAAGTGTGAATTGGAATGTACAACGACAAAAAATTGTAATGAGAATCTTATTTTCTATGTTGTTGAAATGGAAAAAGATGCACCAATTGTATTAGGAATAGAAGCTATTGAATCATTAAATTTAGTAAAAAGAACTGATTCAATTCAAGTAGAAACTCATTCAAGAAGTATAGCTAACAATATAGATTTATTCCAAGGTCTTGGTGAAATAAAAAATTTTGAATACGAAATAAAATTAAAACCTAATGTAGTTCCGAAGGTAGATCCAGTACGGAAAGTTCCAATTCATTTACAGAAAGTCTTTCGAAATGAATTAAAACGCATGATAGATTTAGGAGTTATCAAACCAATAAATGAACCGACAGATTGGGTGAATTCATTTGTGATAGTGAACAAAAGTAATGGAAGCATAAGAGTATGTTTAGATCCTCGCGATTTAAATAAAAGTATTGTTAGAAGTTATAATTATTTTCCTACATTTGAGGAAATAACAGCAAAAATGGCTGGTGCTAAAATATTTAGTATACTAGATGCAAGTCAAGCTTTTTGGCAAATACGGTTAAATGAGAAAAGCCAGAAATTAACAACATTCAATACACCATTTGGGAAATATTGTTATGTAAGATTGCCTTATGGAGTGAATGTGGCTACCGAAGCTTTTTGTGAGGCTACTGCTAATGTATTTGGTGAAATGGATGGATTTGATAGATATGTAGATGATTTTTTCATTTATGCAAAGAATAAGACTGAACATGACAGAATTTTAGGGATAGTTTTAGATAAGGCAAGACAACATGGAATTCGTTTCAATTTAAGTAAGAGTAAGATTGGTGTAGAAGAAGTGAAATATATTGGTCATAGATTTTCAGCAAAAGGATTGAAACCAGATGATGACAAAATTAAAGCTATTGTGGCGATAGAAAAACCTAAAGATAAGAAAAGTTTAGAGTCATTTCTAGGTATGATCACATATGTATCCAGGTTTATACCAAATGTGTCTCAACTAACAGCACCTTTAAGACAGCTAATACATAAAAATATAGTATATGAATGGGACAAAAACCATGATGAAGCCTTTAAAAAATTAAAAGGTATACTGATAAAAGAACCAGTACTAAGATACTTTGATCCTTCCAAGCAGATTGTAGTTTCTGTGGACGCATCAAAAGATGGGTTGGGTGCAGTGCTTTTACAAGATGGTATGCCAGTTGAATACGCATCAAAAGCTCTAAGTGAGACTCAAAAGCGCTATGCACAAATAGAGAAGGAGACTTTAGCTATAGTTTTTGGTCGTGAAAGATTTCAACAATATGTCAAGGGCAAGGGCTTCATTGTGGAAAGTGATCACAAACCTCTTGAAGCGATATTTAAAAAGGCACTGTATGATTGTCCAGCACGACTTCAGAGGATGCGGATGAGATTATTGCAGTATGATTTGACCATAAGGTATAAGCCTGGAAAAGAATTATACTTGGCGGATGCGTTGTCAAGAGCTTATATAAATGATAAAGAGTATATAAATGACGAATACATTGAAGCTCAGGTCAATTCTATAACGCAAAATCTGAATATAACAGAATGTCAAATAGAAAGGTTTAAAGAAGAAACGTCAAAAGACACTGTAATTCAGGAAGTAATAAAATTAGTGAGACAAGGTTGGCCAAACGAAAAAACATTAGTACCAGATATGGTTAAGCCCTATTATACGTTTTCTAGTGAATTGTATGAGGTAAAGGGATTATTATTGAAAAAAGACTGTATAGTGGTACCAAGTAGTTTAAGAAAAGAAATGTTAACACGTATTCATTATAATCATATGGGAGTAGAGAAGTGTAAATATAGAGCTAGGGAATGCTTATATTGGCCAGGAATGTCTAATGACATTGAAAATGTTGTATCAAACTGTGAAGCGTGTGCAAGGTATAGAAAAGTAAATAGAAAAGAAAATTTACTTTCAAGAGATATTCCAGAAGGTCCATGGCAAGTGTTAGGAACCGATTTGCTATATCTTGATGGTAAAGACTATTTAATAATTATAGATTATTACTCTAAGTATATTGAGATGGGTTTAATGCGATATGGTATAAGTTCAGAATCAGTGATTCAGGTATTGAAATCAACTTTTGCGAGACATGGTATTCCAAAAGTAATATATTCTGACAATGCGCGACAATATAGTTCAGAAAAAATGAAAAGTTTTGCTCGAGAGTGGAATTTTGAACATAAAACGTCGAGTCCAATATATCCTCAGTCCAATGGGATGGTTGAGAGAAGTATAGGCACTATAAAAGCAATTTTAAAGAAAGCAGGATATGATGGTAAAGATCCTTATTTAGCACTTTTAGAGTATCGGAATACACCTATAAGCAATGAAATTCCATCTCCAGCAGAATTAATGTTTGGAAGAAAAATAAAAGGACTGTTACCTATGAAAGAACAGTTTGTACCTGATAAGAATAAAAATAAGGAGATTAGAGATAAATTAATAGAAAGGAACCAAACACATAAAAAATATTATGAGAGAGGTACAGTAAAATTAAGACCGTTAAAAAGTAATGATATTGTTTTTGTTAAAAGACAAGATGGGACTAAAGACAAAGGGCAAATAATAGGAGAATGTGAGAGACCTCGCTCGTATCAAATTCAATTGGAAAATGGCAATGTTGTAGAAAGAAATAGGAGACATTTAGATAAATTTGAACCAAAGCGTAAATTTGAAATTCAGGATCCGATATCAAATGTAGACTGTAAGGAAGAAATAATAGAGGTGGAATGTAACAATACTAAAAGTAGTTGTGATGTGAGTGAGATGAATGTTAATACGGATGAATTGTCAAAAGCGGGAAATACTGTTGATAATGAACCTGTAACGAATAGGATTAATGTAAGACCAAAGAGACAAAGCAAAAAACCAACGTATCTAAACGATTATGTAACGTAAGATGTAATCTAACAACGTATATGGTATTCTATAAGAGATAGAAATGCAGTGTAATTCGTTTTGTTTATTATTATTATTTAAAAAAAAAAAGGGAGATGTCATAGATTATATACATGTTGGTAACTATATAGAAATATATCGATAGGTTGGACACACTGCGACTAAGCCAACCAGAACATGGCGTAACAAGCGCACGTTTTTATTTTAATTAGTTATAAGTTAATACATAATAAAGTATTACTAATTAATAACAATAAGTGTTATTATTAAAAACATAACAGGCAGTTTATGAATTTTTATAGCAGTACTATTCACTCGATAACTATGAATTTTTATGATAGGAAAAATCGTGGAGGTAAAATTACTACATTGCGTAGTAAAAAAGCAGGATAGAATGAAATGCGTTCCTTTCTACCACATTAAAAGGAAAAAATAGCACATGTGTTTTAAAATTTAATAGACCAGTGTAGTAAAATTTACGGAAGGCTGTAATACACAGCGACATCTACGCTTCGGAAAGAAGTCGGGTCTTGTGATATAACCTCAATTTGCTTGGCTTTTAGCGTTGTCTTTTCAATGCCTTTCAATGAATATCGCATAAACGTCCAAAAAATCGTATAGTTAATATTGAAAAAACTTATTTCCTGACATAGATATTTTTTACGGGCCGTTAGCAGTTACTGAGCATAGGCCTAGTTTCATAGGGCTTCCGCTAGAGTGTTCTCGTAATAATCGTCTTTCTCGCTAGTGCTTGATCCTAGACCTGTTCATATATAAGGCGAGTTGCGAAATAGTTTTCCACAACTCAAGCGCGGGTTCATCGGCATAGGTCTACTAATAATGAAGCAAGTCTTGGTTATCTGATGGTCCCAAACGGAAATCACCGAAGCCCCTTGTCTTCTTCCACCCCGAAAAGTTTTCCTCCTCCAGTCGTCAACACTTTGGATAACCAAAATAATTTTCTTGTATATCCTATACCCCGCCTTCCCGTCACCGAGCATACCTCAGTATTTCCATAAAGAAAAACTCTTTTTAGTTTGAGCGAAGTTCCAACTTTGCTAGATTCGTGTAGTAAAAAGCAGCACACGAGGAGGTTGTAGCTTTCACCAAGTCTTCAGAACCAAATATTACTATACTGGTGTGGTAAAAACATAACCACTTTCACTAATCCTGCCGTTTTAGTAGAAAATGTAGTAAAATTTCGCACAATGTATACTATAAATTAAAACATTTTTTCTCTCGGTGTATGTTACTTGTAAGCTGTAGTATGAAAAAATAAATTCAGATAGGAATTGAGTGGTTTCGAGGCGGATATAATTTGGTATGACTTATTTATCTGTAGATGAACTTAAATGAAATCATATTCTTAATCCATTTAATGCAAAATTGTACTATACTCCGAGTCACTTCGACTGCCTGTTCAACGCGACTTATTTATTATACTGACGATTAAATTTATAAACACGAACCATTATAAATTAAATCAAAAATTTTAACAACTCTCGATGCAAAAGGAACGGTTTACGTTAAGTTACAAACCATTTAAAACGTATGAAATAACTCATTATATCCTATTATTCATTTTTCTATTATATGTAGTATAGTCTTAACATATTATATTCGGCTTTTTAATTTTATTGTATAGTAATGAACTTCTACGATGGAAACTCAGCTGTTTTATAATATAATAATATAATTATTTATAACATAACCTTCATTTTGCATTCTTATAATATTCCACAATGTGTTAAGGTCTGCTATGAAATATTAACAAAAAAAAAGAGATACACATGAGCAATCGTAGTAATCAGTGTAGGATTTACTTACTTTACTTGTATGAATCTTTTCAATTTTTCTTTTATTAATATTTTGTTTGTTAACATTCCACAACAAACCCCCAACGCATTCTTGAATATTGTATGTAAGAATTCGAAATTAAGGTTATGTTATAAACGAGTGTATTATTATATGTATTATCAAACAGCTGAGTTTCTATCGTAGAAGTTCATTACTATACAAAATCAGAAAGCTGAATGTAATATGTTAAGACTATGATATAGTTAGTTATTTCATACTTTTTAAAGAGTTTGTAACTTACAATTAGTGTAAACCGTTCTTTTTGAATCGAGAGTTGTTTAAATTTTTAATTTAATTTATTTTATTTTCACACTTTTTAAACTAATCATGAAAAAAGCAATTTATTGTCACCATATATACCAAGCAGAATAAATATTGTATGAGTTATTCGAATGGACTATCAGTAGATTTCACTACAAATGTGCAACACTAAAATATTTTTTGCTACTCGTACCATAATTTGCGTCGGGGGTTAAAAACTCAGGGCACAATTACAATTGTGGCTGAGATCCCTTCAGAAATTATGAATAAAATATAGAAAACCTTGAAAAACTAAAAAATATTATTGAACCGATTTTGATCAAACAACTAAGGACTATGTCGGAAATGTAGACTTAAAAAAAAAAAAAACGCATAATAATTACTCGTTCGTGAACTACAAAGCCACAGAGAAACTGATACACACAGACTGAAACATAAGCATTAAAGTTATAACACCCCTCCTTTTTGCGTCGGGGGTTAAAAAAGTAAAGACACATGTAACACTATTTTCTTTTGGCATAGTAGTAATATTCAATACATTATTTTTCTCAGAGTAAAAAAAGTGACTACGACAAACGTTTTCCTGAAATTTTTATGTTTGTTGTGTATAAGATGACAGCTAGATGTTGGCTTACTTTAGTACCTGATGTAGTATCATAGCTGTAACTTTCTTCTTAATTAACCAACTAAATAAATGTAGAAAATTAGTTGGATTATAGTTAGTGTTTTTGCCTACAAATTCCTAACATAGGGTCTACAGCAAGAAGGTTATGAAAGTTTGCCTACAAATATTCAATGTTGGACTTACAGTTACTATCGTTAGTTAATCAACAAGAAATTTACAACAATGATACTACATTAGGTCACTAAAGTAAGCATTTGGTCAACTGTTGGCTATGATTGACCAACCAAAAATACTACTAGACATGTTGCTTTTATCTGGGCTCTCAAACTTAAAGTCGAATGATAGACCAATAAATGTACTTTCTTACGGCATAATTTTTATTTTTATAACTTTAAAGATAATCGGCAGCTAAGCTAAATATAAAAAGCACTTTTAAACAAAGTCTAAAAACTTTGTATCAATATTTTACCATTGTAATTTGTTTTTAACTGAATATTGAGTAACTTTTGTTGGGCACATTTTTTTATCAAATCAATTATAACTGCTACAGTACTTATGATAGACGGAACAAAGATCGTGGTTCATTATTGACGCACATACGTTGAGTATATCCGCATGATAGGCAGGATCAAAATTTTATTTTCATAATAATTTCATAATGAAGAACATCCATTTTTTTAATCTTTTAATGTTGAAAAAACCATTTTTTTAAATTTCCTAGTTTGCCTGCAAACTTCAGCAAAAAAATTTTCGTAGAATAATGCCGAGGGCAGTACTAGAAATAACTTCCCATATTGGAAACTGAGAATTTCGATACGCCAACTAGTGACAGAAAATTGAATCACTGAGAGTAGGTCATTTAAATGGCTGGTTAAAAATAGACACATGAAAATCAAGTATTTTCTCATTCGTTTAAATAAAAAAATCATAAAGAAAGGATTTAAAAGAATTTTTAAATGGTTAAACGTTATTTTTGATGGCGAATAAAATGTTTGAAGGGATCTAGGGCCTACTTTCAGTAGTTTGCAAACTTATCACCAGAGGGCAAAAATCTAAGCCACGCCTCCACTAAGTTTCCCAATAGATCTCAAGACAGGTTTTACCTTTTTCGAGAAAAGTTAGGTTAAAATGATAGGAACATACTTGTTAGTAATTTAATGGGTGTGTAACTTCGAAATAATGAAACTAAGTTTAAAATAAGCAAAAAAAGACCTTTTCACAATTATTGTAAAAAGAATATAATACATGTAAAAAATCATCGCAAAACAGAATATTGATTTTGAATCCTTTTTCCTTGATCGCACTGTCTGTCGTGGAGGTTTTGCTATTAAAAAAACTAAAAGAAACAAATGTGACCTTGAACTGCTAGTTGAGTTGACCCCAAGTATTGTACACTAATCTTCATCTACACCTACATTTTTTAAATTGACAGTGGACATTTTTAAGAATGGAATTCCCATTATTTTTTCCCTAATGAAAGTAATTAAACGAAGTTAATCATGTCACAGTTAGGGGTGTGCGGGTACCCGAAATTACGGGATCGGGTCGGGTCGGGAATTTTTTTCGGGTTCGGGTCGGGATCCCGAAAGTTTGTCGACACATAAATATATTCGGGTACCCGTCATTTCGGGACCCGATTTCCGATTCGGGACCCGATTTTAATTCGGGACCCGATTTTCAATTCGGGACCAGATTTTCGATACACGCCATATTACATAATTTTCTCCTCAGTTACAAATTCTTTCATCTGATTTCATAGAAAAATTACATTTTAACAGTTTAAGTAGAAAACCAGAATGAAAAGTTATGTACTGAATTAAGTGCCAAGTCCCGATTTAAAAATCGTGTCCCGAATCGAAAGTCGATTCCCGAATTGAAAATCGGGTCCCGAATTGAAATCGGGTCCCGAAATGACGGGTACCCGAATATATTTATGTGTCGACAAACTTTCGGGATCCCGACCCGACCCGTCCTGATCGTTACCCGACCCGACCCGAGGCTCGGGTACCCGTATTTTCGGGTACCCGCACACCCCTAGTCACAGTATATTGTTTTATTAAATAATTCTTAAACGGGATATCGAAAGATAAGATCTAAATCCAAAACCTAATAGAACGGATAATAATGTAATAATAACACTAATGTAAGCAGAATTATCCTTTACTCAATTATAAAAACATCGAGAAGCTCAGCGTATCAAAGGACTGTTTAAGCATTTTCTTCAATAAAAACATTTTTTTTAAATATCTCTAAAACTAATTCTTTTGTACTTTTTATCACAATGTATTTTTAATTTCTATGTCGAATAACGAGAGAAATCTATTCATGTATAAAGGTAGCTTTTCCATTGAATGAAATAATGCAACTGTTGATTGTACATACACCACTGCCCCTCTGAAAAAACATGGTCCTGCGGGTGTAGTTTCTTTCAAACCATTCATCTTTTTCCTTTGACATTTTACTGTAATTGCGTTAGTAACAAAGTTACAACCTGAAACAATTGCGTGAATCACTTTGTATACAATACAGGATGCAACTGAACAACATGTGCAAGCGAGTGCGAGGTGATTTATCATGAAAAAAAAAACTAAGACAAAAGATATAGAATAACATTTTGTCATCTACAGCTTTACTTAAAAAAAAAAAATAAATAGAAAAATCCACTGTTGTGTGCGTTCGAAATTACGACTACAGTATGGTTTACCAAGCAACATACAATGCCTATCGCATTTCTAAATGCCTACATGATACTGACGAAATATTGAATTAAAACAAAACTGATTTGATTAACTATTTTATTGTATCAGTTACGGAATTACTGAAACTGCTTGCTTTGCTGTCGAAGTATAGCTTCATGCATTATAAATTCATGAAATTTTAATAATGTGTTTCAATTTTTTGAGTCTACAAATGCATGATCAAGATCTTTTATTAATTGGTCTTGATTTTCAGTAATATTAATAATATTGACCATAAACTTATTTTATATGCTGGCACTAATGGATATTGCGAGGTATAAGATATCGTAATATTGGAACCAATCAAACACTGATATTTTTTGTTAGAGTTTTTCTAATGTTTCTTTTTGTTCAAGTTCCTTACTCCTTAGTTGAAAGGAATACTCCAACTGAATTCTTTTGAAAACTAGTTATAATTCTTTTAAAGTATAGTGCTACTCTGGCGTGTGGAAAAGCAGCACAATTTTGAGAACTTTTTTAGCGAATATAGTGAATGAAGTACATAATCTGTTTTATGGTCACTTTTATACATATATAAAATTGTGATGTTACAACTCTATAAATGACGCGGAAAAAATTTCCACGATCGGAAAAATTCCTACTCCAATTTTTTACCTGCATGAAAAAGCAAAAAAATTGTTTAGTTCTACATAGAATCAGCTCGGAAACTACGTACAGAAATTGAAAAATACCGTTTTCTGTAACAAAGGCGCATAATTGAAAAATTCCACAATTAGGTGAAAAATTACATGAAAAAAATTTACAGCGAAACACAAAATCCGTACGTACTTCCCAAACTAATCTCATATAGAACTTCACAATTTTTTGCTTCTTTTTCCAAGTCAAAAATTGTAGAAGAAATCTTTCCGGTCGTGGAAATTTCTTTCGCGTCATTTGAAGAGCTATAGTCCCGCAATGTTGAATTAACGAATACTTTTAAAAAATAGCAATCATACTTCAAAGTATGTATAATAAAGGCTGTGAAACAGATTTTATATTCCATTCACTATATTCGCTAAAAAAATTCTGAAAATTGGTCTGCTTTTTTCGGGTGATAGAATGGCATTACCCCTTAACTGGATTTTTACCGTCATATTTTGAATAAAACAGATTGTCAGCTTATAGAAAAAAACATATTACAACCGGTCGCTAGAGGTAATACAAGTCTAAAAGAGAGACGAAACATGTAGAGAACTTAATTAAACTTATACTAGAACGCGAGGACTCATCGAGCATTTTTTTGTACTCATTAAAGAGGTGATCAATGCGAGTTCAGTTATATTTCTAGCACTTCCTACATATTGAAGTGTGCTCTCATCGCCGTTGCGACTGTAATTAATTAACTTATGTAAGTAGAACGAAATTTCTGCATAATTGAAGCACACTACGTGTCAACGCCGCAGGGAGGGCGGCAAGACGCAATCTCTATCGCTTGAATTGTTCCCGAAATTCCTTGGAAGCAGAAATATCACTAGGTCAGGGATTACTCTGATGCAGTATTAAATGTGGAATTCTAAGACCACGAAATTAAACAGAGAATATTCAAATCCCCTCTGTTGTCAAGTGACATATTTTAAGGGAGCACGTAGAGCATTGGTCTTAGGTTGTAAAATTCACAATCTCCCAGGAAATTTCCAAAAATGAAACCATACAGAGTGAAAAATGACTGTGTTCAGCTCCACGGTAAACGTCAAGATCAACGCCTAACCTGCATCGCTCGTCAGTGCAAAACAGAAAATCAGTTGCTGATATACAAAACGCCACTCAGAAGTCATAGCAGGTCGCGAGAAAGTGTCAAGAAACTTCCTATCAAAAGACGAATCACAATAAGGTCCGATGAAAAGGAGCAGGCTGGTTCCAGCTGCTTCGACCTGAAAAAGAGACCCCTATTTAAAAGAGCCGGAAGCGAGGTTGCAGCCGACTTTTTGCAGCCTGCACGCGGGAGTGACATTCGTTAATACCTGACCTCGGTGTTTCAGCGTATCAAGTACGATTCCCGTGATGTTGGGAAACCCGCTTTTGATGTCTCCCCCCTGATGATAAGCATAAAGGGGAATGTGCATATGCAACGGGTCGCATTTGGGTCGAAGCGCCCAAGGCGACAGCCCGCCGAGAGAAGGCCCTTGCCCTCCTCGTTAGTGGCGGTGCGTTGTTAAAGATTCATTATTCTTACGCCGGCATTGACCGTCTGAGACCAAGAGGTTGGGAAGGAATAAGCTTCGTTATTTACGGAGACAACTTTGATCGCCTTTGGAGACACTGAATTCGTCGTGAAACTTAAGCGCATCTTATTCATACAAAGCATTTTGTTGAACTAGGCTTCTTCACCTTGATCAAATGCACATTTTCTTAGAGAACTTACTTCTTCTGGACCACCCGAAGCTCTGCTCTTCCTTAAAACTACTCCGTATGGTCCTCGAATTAGTTTAGACTTGCAACCATATTCATAAATGATGAACAGTAAATAAACGTTGCCAGTATAATTTCAAAAATTAACAGCTATCACATTCAAAATTTGAACTGTATAGTAGTGATTAGAAACGTGTCGACCCGAATTTCTATTTAATATGTCGAACCATATCCCCACCAAACAGTGGGTGGTATCCTTTCGACCTCTTGGAAGTGTAAACCCTAACTGAGGCAAAAAATGTAGTACTTACCTGCTACGTTAAGGCCAGGACTACACGGGAATTTTACACGCCGCGCGTTGCGTTTTCTCCGCTGAAACAGGACCTGCGTAGTTTGATACAATTGACTACACAGATATATTCCATGCCTGTGTAATCAAATACATTAATAGACGCAGGTTCTATTTCGGTAGAGTAAACGCAGGCGTGTAATATGTCGTGTAGTCCTAGCCAGAATGTCGAATTCCGTTTCCGACTATTCGACTCTTATCAAATTACTATTATACTTACAGTAGTAATTCTTTAAGAGTCGAATAGCCGGATACGTAATTTGATATTTAACGTAGAAGGTATAGTGTCTAGAAGTAACAAATGTCTGCTGTGTTCAGGGCTGTATCAATCCTCTAAAACCCCGTCCAGAGCTGAACATTTAGGCGAACCGAGCGCCACGCTGATCCGAATCAGCATTTTCGCCTACGAAAGTCAAAGTGAAGTCAGAAAAAATGTGCCTCTCGCAGGCAAAAGTGATTTGGCTCAGCGCTCGGCTCACAGAAATGTTCAAGTCTGAACGAGGTCTAAACTGAAACTGTCACTAGTTTACCGTCTATCTCCCTTGACCGGGAAGGGAAGGCTCCACATACGGGCCTGGACCTTTTGACCATACTGAGGGTCACTTATATCACACCTCCACTTGCTTATATCCCTTCTAGGTATAGTATACTACACTTTTTTGTCTCGGTTAGGGTTCATACTTCCAACAGTTCAGAAGGAGATCAGCCGCTAATTTGTGGGAATAATTTCCGAAAATCTAAAAAATTATGTTAATAATCATAAAGGTATAAAACTATAAAAACATATGAATGTGATCATTTGTTAGTTTCAAATTGGTTATAATAAAAATCAATTTTCCAATTGAGAAATGTGAAAAATTAATAGATATGTATCCAGAGACCAAAAATAACAATTACTTAGGTCACAACTGTTACCAATTAAATAAAAAAAAATTGTAACATAGGTATGAACACTATAAAAAAATGTATAAATTTGTACGATACAATAGTACACACAAATACGTATTTGAATCAAGACCTTATACTTTTTCTCAAATATTAAAGTTTCGTTGTTTATATAATACGTATTAATTTATTACAAATCATTCGTGCAATTTAAACGCAATTTGAAATTTTAAGTTTGATAAGCTTAAATTGAGCAAACTTTAATTTTTTTAAGTGGATCAAAGTAATTTACCGCTTAAAACATGTCATTATACAAATCCATTGATTACATTTTAATATAAGACAAAAAAATGTTTGCTGGATTATTTATAAATGGGTTATTCCATTCGAAATTTAACACATTTTGGAGTAACATCTTCTATTTAGCTGGAATTTGGATCTCTTGCAGTTTTTGCGAATATATAAACATATGACGACAGTTTTTGTAGAATTTTGTAAATTGTTGATTTCACAGCTTTTTGAAATTTAGTATATAATTTAGTGATTTTTATGTTTATGTATGGTCTGACTAATTGTATCCATATTGCATTAACTAGTATAAAAAAGCGTTGACATTATAAATACATCAGTGGAACTCAAAATTGTCTGAATTGCGTCGTGTTTGGTATTTTCTTTATCAGAAAAATCTTGTCAATATATTGGATACATTTTTGTCAATATGCAACACAAAAATATTAACTTCGCTGTATATTACGAAAACAATACCTGGTTTTGTTACAAGTATTATCCCTTCGGAGCGTACCCCTCAGCAAGTGGTACTAAGGGATCACTGGCTTTCGACCATTTGCTGCAGTAGAGGGGATGTGGATCGTCAACTTCGACAGGATAACATCAGTTTTGCTAATGCACAAATATGGAAGGACGGTGCATCTGTTCGGCAGCTGAGTTCGTGCCAACGGGAACATCTTTGAGAACGTTCTTAGGCACTATTCTTGTTCGTGTTCGCCGCAGTGTGGACCCGGGGTTAGAGACGGCTCACGCCTATGCATCGACCAGCGCACTAGGACATTTGCGCGCGTGTCCAGATCAGTTTTGCCCTTGCGATTAGTCCTTGTGTTTTAGGAAAGAAGTCGTCGGCACTAAACCTGTCGATGGTTGTAAATTTTAACCCCTGAAAGACGGTCCCAGGACGTGGCTGGGTCCGAATAGGACCAAACGCGCTCTGTAAAAGGTTGACCAATCACAGTCATATGTTTTTTAAGTGGCAGATAATTGGATGTATGCCCTCAACGCACCGACACGGTGAACCGCACAGTCTGAAAGCTCACGTTTTACTGCCTTCCTAAATATGTTAAAATTAGTATCCACAAATCGTTATGAAATTTCCAAAGTACTAAACCTTGTAAAGGTAGTATTTCATTAATAAAATCATACATCTTGCAAGGAAAAAGTTGTTTAAAATCATCTCTGAAATCACCTCCTTCAGGGACTTACAGTATTTTTGTTATACTCTGTATAGTTGTTTAACATACCTGCCCGTATATGTTAAAAAATTTAGTTAGAATAATCAAGAAATGCTTCGCAATGTCTCCTCATTTATTAGGTATTAAATGATTCGAAAAGTCTGTACAATGAAGTCTGTGCTTTGTTACAAAGCTGTCAATGTCATATCTATTACCTTTACATAAATGAATTAAACCGGGTATTGAATGTGGAAATAATGTTTCAAAATAATATTTCATATTTAAAAAAAAAACGATAATTTCAACTTCTATTCAAAAATTACTACAGGATAGATTTCCCAATTATTGCCACTTTTGTTATTTTACTTAATAGAAACATAGCGTATAAAAAATGGCGTACACAAAAATTGGACTACTAAATTGAGACTCTGAGTTACATAAAAACAAAAATATAAACATACTTGTGTGCACCTAGTATTTAAAAATTGACGTTGAAGGATCAAAGTGCTACTTGAACATCAAAAACATGATTACGTAAATAGAAAGTGATTCCAAAAGTTTCAATAAATGAGACTAACTGTTATTAAGACTGACATAGTTATTAGGATTGATAGCTATTGATTTCAGTCATACACACAGGATAATTTCGAAGGTGACAGTTATTTTTTTTTAATGAATGAGATGTTAAAACAATATTATGTTTCATAGTGTGACGATTTTTATTTTTTTAGGTTATACAACACGTAAAATCATTAAACGAAGTCATGCTATAACCTTAAGGTGACAGTCATTGAGACATCTACCGTAATGGTATTTATACATGCCATTGTCAAAATTTTTCATAAAAAATTTATTTTTTTTATAGTCCAACATTTGTAAATAGCACAAATAGTATAAGGTTTACTTCTCTCTCTTTGTCTTGGAAAGCAATTTTCAAACAGCAGAAACTTCTGTGTCAGAAATTATTTGAATGTGAATTTAATAACATATTTTAAAATGCTATATCTCAGCTTCAGAAATATTGACATTGGTATTTCTTGCACCAAGTCATAGAAGTAAACACAACAATGACAGTTGTACTACAATTTTTAGTTTCTAAATAATTTTCGTTTGTTAAACAAAATTTTGCAATATATCAACTCATTGTGTTACGGGGTAACTGTATTCAGCTGCGTCAGCGAAAACATTGTTCTGCTTCTGACTCTGATCTGTTCTCAAAATGGAAAAACTACAGTGATGAAAAATGGTTTTTACATGAAAAAGTTAAAGAAGCAGTCGAAGTACGTTTCACAAGCCTCGAAGAATTGGAATTTCGCGAAGGTATACTAGCTTCGGAAAATCGTTGAACCAAGTGCATTGATGTTAACCTTGGGAATGTGGAACGCGGAATCCGGCGACTGGGCCATTTATCTTGGACCTATAGCTGCCCAGCCAAAGGAATGCGAGGATTAAAGGTAACAGAAATAATTTTAAACGGTATGAGCTATCTACTATACTACAAGAAATGTTTAAAATACTTCTCGTTCTTTCTATAAGACAGTTTCAATAATTTCAGTACATCCATTAATTCCTTATTTACTAACATTTATCAACATTCAGAACAAATGGAACAACAAAGAGTAACTTGATTAGTGTGTACAGTGAAACCTTATCTTCTTCACGAAAGTTTTAGCTTTCGTAGAGGCTTTGTCATCACTTATGGTGCACATAACTCGCAAACTATCTACGAGAGGCCGTTTCCTCGCGAGATGATGCGGGAGTCGTCGATGAACGGATAAAAGGGGCCGAGGGTTTGCTCCAGACAAAGGGAACCGCAAAGCGTGAGGGGACTTAATGCGACATTACTTTGCTTCATAAGTTCCCCCCTATGTCTTCTTGTCGGGCTAGATGACTATTACTCGTATTTACCCACACAGAACAGTCAACCAATCCCTTCGCGTTGTATCTTGCTGATGTCTCAACGTACGATCGCCAATAGCATTGTTTGTAGGTACAGTGCATTGTGAAGCGGCATCCTATGTCACCTGTAACCCTTTGTTTCAGAAGACTGAAATTCGAACGTGTGTGGTCTGTCATTCTGTTTGTCCGATCTTGTAGTTCCTTTCAACAACGTTTGAATGGCAGTCCTGACTCTGGCACGTTCGTTTTATTAATGTAGACATATTCTTGTGTCAACGTGAAAAAGAGAAAACTGCACAAATATTATACTACTGCAGCAATGAATCGTGTAAGACCTTTTGCGACGAAGGTCATATTCATTGCAGCAGCGGGAGAAATTAAGTAAGCAAAAGAAATTGAATTAAAAAGCTGCGAAATCATATTGCTTCTTTGCTCGCATTTACTTTGGCGAAAGAGAAGAAAAAAGGATGATGCCTCCGCCTCTTGAAACTCCTTGAAAGTTGGAAACGTTTCGAAGACGAACCCATTTAGCTGTCGTCAGTTTATTGGAATCAAATTATGCTGAGTCCTTTTAACGGAAATTCGCGAGAGAAATACTTAAGGAACCGTTGGAACAATTAAAAGAAATGTTGTTCCAGTTTCAAAGTCATAGCCGAATGCAGATAGACTACTATAAAATAATTTTTACTACCGTTAACTAACTTAAACTAAAATTCAATGGACATTAACAAACTCGATTAGGGTACCCAAATATTTCGACCTTGTGGAGCATCGTCAGTCAGACAGATACAAATAGGAAAAAATCAGAATTCCAGAGAGTAGATTGCGTATTGGTGTTTACTTCGCGTCGGCTTAGGGTGATCAAATATCGCAATGAAGTGGTGTAAATCAGCTACCGCGCTAGTTCGAGAATACGAATCAAATCCAACAGTGTTCGTGAACGAAATAGTTGGAATTTCTCTGCAATGAAACGGCGACGCGAACGTATGATGATCTTGCGCGTTCGATTGGAAGCAGCGCTGTCGCACGTCACAGTTTATGTAAACAGACAATCAAATGACTGAGCTGACGATATTGGTGACACTTGTTGATTGAGAATTTATAGACGTGCTAGAATTTGTTTCATCGAAGAAAATGCTAATATCAGAACAACAGAACGAGGAAGCAAGTCGAAAATTCTCATAACCCTGGATACAGCATTGTATCCCAAAAATGTGCATTCGTTGTACATCAATCATTCACAGTTGGGGCAACGATGGATGGATGACTGGTCGCAGTTCTGGCGATCCGGTTGTTTCGAGTGGCTAATTATTTCCGATCTCGATGCTGCCCCGATTTCCATGGCACGCCGGCTGCAAGAGCAATTAACAAGCCCCGCTTGCATCAGATATGCGCGCGTTCCATTAACAATGTATCGTTACGTTTGCTCCGCGTGCATCACAATCTACCATTCACGGAGAAGAGGGACGCAGGAGACGACTCGTACAGAAAAAGGGGCTCTTTGTACTAGCAACGAGGTTTGCACCACCGCCGATCTCTAGTGATACAAAAACTTAATGTCCGTGAGCTTCCTGCTCTTCGGACTTTTTCTGAGGAGCTGACCATACGTTCTTGCACGTCAATTTCCTCCACTCTTCAGGCAGAAGAGGAACGATTTCGAATTGATGGGACATCTTTTGTGCGAACTCCTCGTCAAGCGAAATTGAAAACGGAGAGTATTTAGCTGAAGAACACTTCGAGACGCTGCTTGGGATATTTCGCTGTGTCATTTGCATTTTTAGAACTTTTCCTTAGACTTTTTTCCTATGATTGGAATGTCGATTCTCTGTTTGGTGTGTTTCCAAAACTTTCTTTTTGTAAATTTATTTTAGTTGTGGTCGAATTTATGCTCAATTTCTGCCTTTAATGGTAAAGGTTTTCATTTAGATTCGAGATTAACAAAAATATTTTTGTTTGATTGGATGTTTAGCAGATTTTACAAATTTTGTTGGTAAATTTCAGTTTTAGGTTAAATCTGGATTCATATTCGAATAAAAAATGTATTTCAGTGACGAGAAAGATTTCGGTTTTCGTATGTTCGGATTTCAAACCGCCTCCTTTGTGGAAAAAGAACTTGTACCGCACTATACATATGTACTAATATTATATCTTTAAGTATATCTTCGGTAAGGATATACGATACTTTACAAGATCATCAACAATGTTTTATCAAATCCGACATTTTAAATGAAAGAAACTTCGCAATTTCGTGGCGGAAGAAGACGGAGAACAGTAAAGATGGAAAATCGTTGTAGACTAACGCGCAGAAGGATATCACGGAAGACATTAATCACAGTGAAAATATTGGTCAAGGAGCCGTTAAGATGCGGCGTTGTCTTTTTATAAAAGTTTGATAAACGATCTAGTTTGATGTATCGTACCACTGAACTTTACACACGCTTCGGGGTATTCCGGAATATATTATGTTATTACATAACGATTAAGCATAATTTCGTATGCAAATGAGGCATGAAAACTTGCCATTAGCTGGAAGAACACTGTGCACCTCGGAGAATGACTCCTACAGTTACTTACACTTATTGTAAATTTTCGAAATGAGAAAACAGTGGTAAAAGGAAATGCACGCAAACATCGTACTGGAGCCATGTAATACATTGTTATTCCTGTAAACAAGCCAATTTCTATGCATTAACGACAAACGAAATACCTATATGCATTTATATGACTCCTAAAACGAAGCAAACAATGAGTCCAAAATTCACAGGTTTCGTTTGAACAAATTACTTTTGTAGTCTTTCACGTGGAGTATTTTGAAGAGTTACATTGCTCGAATGCGAGTTTCGAGGACGTTTCCCGCGTCGAAAGCCGTTTGTGCGACCGTGTTCAACGCGAATTGACCCTTTAATGAAATAATAGAGAGGAATAACCCACTCTAAGCTTGAAATCAGATTGCATGGATCCTCGAATACGAATAGAGGATCCCTGATGCCCTGATGCGAGTTGATCGGCTGCGACTGTAAATTTCGATTCTGTCGAGCGGCCTCTATCCCGCCGGATGTAAATTATCGTCTGCCATCGAACGGGATACTGCGTTATGCGCTGGGGTTTCAGCTTGAGCGCATGTGGGGCGTACTAGGGAATTATTTTAATACGCGAAATACGAGAGCATAGGTCAAACACATTTTGCAAACTTCTGTGGGATTAAACTATTACATCTACTTAGCCTAAAATACGCTTAACAACATTTTAGTTGAAAGGAATCAATTTCAGATCCCATTTAGAGGCATTAATTGGCGGGGAAAGAAATTCTTTCTCTTATTTATTTTTGTACATCTGGACAAAATATACCTTGTACCTTAACACAATTGCGTTGTCAACCGAACGTAACACGGGAGAAAACATATTCGATCGTGGGTGAATCTTTGGTACACTGAGAGAAAAAATGAAAAAAATTTTACTACATTTTCTACTAAAACGGTAGGATTGGTGAAAGTGGTTTTTACTACACCAGTGTAGTAATATTTGGATCTGAACACTTGGTAAAAATTACAACCTCGTGTGCTGATTTTTACTACACGAATGTAGCAAAATTGGAACTTTCGCTCAAACTAAAAAGAGTTTTTCTTTATGGTAATACGGAGGTATACTCGGCGACGGGGAAGCGGGGTATAGGATATGCAAGAAAATTATTTTGGTTATCCAAAGTGTTGACGACTGGAGGAGAAAAAAACTTTTCTGGGTGGAAGAAGGACAAGGGGTTTCGGTGATTTTCGTTTGGAACCATCGGATCAACCAAAACTTGCTTCATTATCAGTAGAACTATGCCGACAGACCCGCGCTTGAGCTGTGGAAGATTATTTCGGAACTCGTCTTATATATGAACAGGTCTAGGATCAAGCACTTGCGAGAAAGACAATTATTACGAGAAAACTCTAGCAGAAGCCCTATGAAAGTAACTGCCTATGCTCAGTAACTGCTAACGGCCCGTAAAAAATATCTATGTCAGGAAATAAGTTTTTTCAATATTAACTATACGATTTTTTGGACGTTTATGCGATATTCATTGGAAGGCATTGAAAAGACAACGCTAAAGGCCAAGCAAATTGAGGTTATGTTACGAGACGCCACTTCTTTCCGAAGCGTAGATGTCGCTGTGTATTACAGCCAGGGACAGGGACTTAAACCGTTACCTATAATCAGGGACTTAATACCGGTATGATTTCGATACCGGTGTGACGTCAACAAAGTTATACCGAAACCGATATACTACCGAAATAGATGAATACCGAAACTGTTATCGTACCGAAATAAGTGAATACCGAAATCATTAAACTACCAAAACCGAAATAAATACCGGTATTTTTTCGGTTTTTCTTTCAATAATAACATGGAAGGGTAGACAGGAATTTATTTTATACCGATACCGAAAATATCGGTATAAGTTTAGTCACTAAAGATAAGGTAATAACTTTTATTGATTGAAACTATAAAAATATTGACACAACATTTTATCTTTATATGTATAAAAATGCGGATATTAGTAATTAGTATACATTTTACCGGTAATTTTTTCAATTCCGTATTTCATTATTTAAAACTTTTAAGATATTGGTAGTTACATTTTTACGATATTTCTAAGATATTTTTATTTATGCATATCAAACCAAAGTTTAGATAATAATAAAAAATATAGAGTACATGAAAATAAACAACAATTTGCAATGAATGTTTGTCTTTATTATAATTTACACATTTATATTTTTGTCGTTAGCTCTAAGAACTAAAATATCATCAAGAATAGTGTCAGATAAATTATAACGTAGATATGACAATATATATTTTAAAGACGAGAATAGTCTCTTGACACTCACTTGAGTTGGAGTCACAGCAAGAGCTATTTTAGCTAAGGAGTATAATTGAGATAAATTATTTTTATTTTTATTCCAAAATTGTAAAATGTCTTCCTTAGAATCCAGTCGAGGATAATCTGAGAATGCCCTAAGCATACTTATAATATCAAACGTATATGTACATCTATTATCGCTACGTTTTTTGTCATCGAATTATCTTAACACTTTTTCGAGGTCATCTACTTCACTTTCACTTTCATTTTCACATGAAGTTGAAGTGTTTGAAAGACAGCTAGTAGACGTAGACAATCGCTGTTCTTGTAATTTCTGTTTGTATTGCCAGGTACGTACTAGATGGTGAGAAGCTTTCGCTATTTGATCTTTCGTTAAAATAATATTAAATCGTACATCAAGAAATATAGCTGCTAGAAAAACGTCGTTGTCAAATCATTTTTTTTCCCGAACTGTCATTCTCTCAACGAGTCTGCTCGCAAATGTTGTTTTAATCCTTGCTGTTTCTAATTTACATTGAGACTATGCACGATAAAAATCTCCAATCGCAAGCTGTTCTTCCTGCAATCGTTTTGTGGCAATGCGTGCTGGCATTAAAGACCGCACTAAATCTTCAATTTCTTTCCATCATTATGAATTTATATATTGGTCTTCATTTGTAGTATCATCACAAAATTCTCTTAACTCTAAAAGACGTTCCAACATGTCTAATGTCGAATGCCAGCGTGTTGGACAGTTTATTATCGGTTCTTTCTTTGATCATTGATGGTGCTCGCAACTTTTTACAGACTCTCCTGGCTTCACTTATTGTAGCTGTAATTGTTTCATCTTTTAAAATATCAGACACTGCTAATTACAGCGTATGGACTACACAACGCACAGACCTAACCTGATATTTTACTTGTTCGATATTATCATTTTCATTAGAAATTAAAATACTTCCATCCTCTGATAATGAAAGGTTGAATAAAAATTCATCTGTGTGATTAATATTTACTAGATCAATATTGTCTTCGTCGTTATCGTCTTCATTATTAAGCGATTCTATTTGATCCTTCCCTACGAGTTCGACAAATTTAATCATATTTGATCCGTTATCAGTTGTAATAGAATAAATCTGTCGTAAGGTTATCCCATATTTGAGCAAGACATTTTCTACAATTTGTTTCATATTTGTAGCAGTGTGCCTATCAAAAACTTCTTTTACTGCCAATGTGTTTAAAACTAATTTTGTTCCCTCTATATGTTGAATATTTATGCCTATGAATGAGCGATCCATACAAGTAGCTGCATCAATTTTTAATGATATCAGTTTGTCTTTCAGTTTTTCCCCAAGTTGTGTACGAAACAAGGACGCTTTCATCATAATTTCATTACGGACTTCTTGAGATGACACATTTAAATTGGAAAATGATGGAATCATATTAATAATATTTTGAAATGCGGTATCATTAATTAGACTAAAAGGCCGTCCATGTACTGTAACCAAACGCGTGCATTCATTTAATAAGTCCTGTTTAATGCGTTTATTTCTATTATTAGAACTTGTACACTCTATTTCGTTTTTTCGTTTTTGATTGCGAAACATAGCTACACTGAACTCAGAACGATGTTTTGAAGATAAATGCGTCATCAAATTGGAGCCGTGTTTTCCCTAAAAGTGCGCAAATATGAGTTGTCAATTAATAATACTTACCAATTTGGATTTTCCAAATAAAAAAATACTTACTCTAACTTCGAAACCGCAGTTTTCAATTAAACACTCTGATTTATTACGTGTTGAATTATAACTGAAGTATTCATGGGCAGCATTCACTTTTTTGCGACCCATTATTTCGATATAACACTAGTACTAATAAACTACAAATACACTAATAAACTAACAAGAATAAACTATTACTGTAGTAATAAACTAATGATAAAACTCAATTGTAATAACTTTTGTAGCACGCAGAAAGAAAATTTCGGAGAAAGCCGAATAGGTGAACAACGAACGTCTGGAAAATTCGAGAAAACAGTGATAGACCTCTAAAAAAAGAAAACACACGCACGGTTGCGTCAGTAGAGCGTCATCGAGCACTTCGTGCAAACGGTCGATTTGCAGAGACCGCGGAATCGCGAAGGCCGCGGAATACGGGATCGCAGTGGCCGCGGATTATACTAGGATCGGGGAGGCCGCAGATCGCGAGTGTTTACGAGCTCCCGATGCGACTGTTAACTGTTAATTACAATTGCCTAAAAATCCTAAAAATACTTAAAAAATTATAATAAAATAAGAAAACGGAAAAAATTACCAGTAAATATAGGCAAAT
Organism: Perdita meconis; assembly: GCA_030770465.2. Classification (NCBI taxonomy): domain Eukaryota; kingdom Metazoa; phylum Arthropoda; class Insecta; order Hymenoptera; family Andrenidae; genus Perdita; species Perdita meconis. Next base: position 5,006,954 of record JASKOS020000015.1, on the reverse strand, counting down.
ATACCGGTATTTTCGTAAACCGGTATGACGTCATACCGGCATTTTCTTATTTCGGTTGTTATAAACGGTTTGAAGATATAACCGAAAAATACCGGTATTATACCGGTATTTTAGGTTTCGGTATGAATCCCTGCCTATAATACCGGTATAATACCGGTATTTTTCGGTTATATCCCCAAAACCCTTATAGAAACCGAAATACGCAAATACCGGTATGACATCATACTGATATATGAAAATATCGGTATATTTACCTTTATTTACCGGTAATTTTTTCGGTTTTCTTATTTTACTATAATTTTCAAAATATGTTTTAACAGGCATTTACAACTATTGTAGGTAAAAGTATTGTTTTGCTACTGTTATTATATTATCAAAGTCATACTAAAACTGATATGTGTAGTACTGAAATCGCTGTAATGTCGAAATTACCAGCATTTTTCTAATAATATGCAAAGTATTTTCTCGAGTGAACAAGAATATAAGTTTACAGTCGTCGATATGTCGATCACATATGTTAAGTGTTAAAACATTGTATTCTTTCTGAAGGTCATGCCACAAGGTACCTCACAAAGAGGGAGATGTCCACAATGGAAAAACCGAAAAAATACCGGTATTTATTTCGGTTTTCGATAATATATCGGTTTCAGTAATATATCGGTTTCGGTATTATAACGGTTTCGGTACCCATCAGTTTCGATACAGTATCGGTTTCGGTATAGTATTGTTGACGTAATACCGGTATTAAAACCATAGCGGTATTAAGTCCCTAAAGCGTTCCGTAAATTTTACTACACTGGTCTCTCAAATTTTGAAAGACATGTGCTAATGTTTCCTCTTAATGTGGTAGAAAGGAATACATTTCACTGTATCCTGTTTCTTTATTACGCCATGTAGTAACTTTTCCTCTATTATTTTTCTCAGCGTGGTATTGTTCACTTCAATCCGACTTTTGGTAGTATAAACGAAAAGAAACGTACAACTTGCTCATTTCAATTTTCCACGACCGTAACCGAAAAATAAACCAGGGGAAACATTCTCCCTTTCCTATCGTTCGACTTTTAGTACCACTCAAGTGATCTAGAAGAAATTACTCTCTTGATCCGATCCCATCTCTTCTTTCGCGTCACAAAAAATTTAGTGTCTGATCTTATTTGTCTTATTTTTACGCAAGAGATCAAAGCTTCTGCCGAAATCGAACTTCAACCTTTTTTCAACAGTCTCCGTAGGTCGCGTCGGTAAGAAGAATGTACGTGTATTCTAATTATTGTACAGAAAGAATTGTTTCGCTTTTTCTTGTAGACTTAAGAGGGGGAGTGAGAGAAGGTAAAGTGTTCCTCCCATTTCACTGTAAACGCTTCCGTTTTTAAGAAGACAACCTCATTCCCTTGTAAAATCTATCTCTACGGGGGTTTGCCGAGAACGCAGACGGGAATTTATCCGGCAAGAATGTTTCTCCGCTCATAAATTTCGCACAAAATTGGCTCTCCTGTTCCTATACATCCGAGAGACAAAACGTCAACGAAATAAAAATTGTACACATTAGCATACGCATTCATCACTCGCGTGACGTTCTAGTTAACTGGGCCGGGGCCGTGCCGTTTAGGAAAAACTAAAATAACTCATTCCACGAACTCTGGATCCCCAGGAATTTATAATATCGTCATGAAACCCCAAGTGGATCGAAATATAAAATGTTTGCCCGACACTCAAATTATCTTTCAAGATAAACGTTCGGGAAATTCAAGGAATTTCAGCGAACTACTTTCAGACGTAAACAGTACTGCGAGCTGAAGCTCAGAGAAAGCTCTCTGCCCTTAATTACTGGCAGTCGCGTTAATTAGGGTTCAGCTTAAAGTTTCACGTCAGATTTATTTTTGCAAGATTAAAGTGACTTTTCTTCCCTCGTAGAAACAAGAAAAGAGTTCCAAGAGTTTCCAGCGTTACTAGACTCGACGATTTTACGCGACGCGACTGCGACTGCTCGATCGACGCAAACAGAACCGAAAGGAATGAAAGTGCGAGACGAGGTTTCCGTAAAAAAAAAAGAAACGATATTCAGCGGGAAGCATTATACAGAAGTCACTCTAATGTTTGAATCGATAGAAAAAGGGAATGAGAGGGAAAGAGAAGGTAAGAAAAAACCTGTAAAATACTCAACGGCGAAACGCGTACAAAATAAACAAACTAAAGCGCTAGACATTATTCTCGCACTTGTTAACGATTCAATTAGCCAGGCATCGGAAAATTTTCTCAATATAATTTAACAAATTAATCGATCGCAGGCTGTCTTTCTCCTCCGTGGTGGTAATTTAGAACTACGTTTAATTAAGTTAACAGCGTGATTTACGTTGCTGCGCGGTGATCCGCTTTTAATTTTGCAGCTGCTTCCAGGAATCGAAAAACGAAGAACAAAGTCTATGCACTTCTCTGTGTCGATCAATTTTCCTATGTGAAAGACTGAACGATTGTTTCTTATTTTATATTATTTCAACTTGTAAAGAAAAATAATTAAATGTAACGATTGATTTGCTAAAAACTTTCAATATATAGGTACCAGAAAATTCCACGCTTCGAAATGCACGATTCTCGAGCAGTTCGTTTCATTGAGTTTGCGCTGAAAACGATCGATCGTTATTATTTCCTCCCTTCGACAACGATCGCTGAGTGAAAACACGTCTATTCTCCGATGTATTACACAAATCTGTGCGCGCATCGATTATTACGCTCTCGCGATAAAAGAGACTAAATTCTCGCAGCAACTTTCGATACATCAAGCGCCGCAATCACGCTTCGCATTGTGCGTTATTTTATGGCAGCTCGTTCACACGACGCGACGTGTTCCTCGACATCGCACCGTTTCACTGAGTCGAGCTTTTCCCTGACACGCTTTAAAGGCACAAGCGAGGCATGATCGGTACATTAATCGCGGGAGAAACGATCGCGGTGGAACCCCAACGGGCGTCGATTTGATATCATTAGAAACCGTTAGTCCGGTTTGTTACTGCATTTCGTGGGCAGTTGTTGCGATCGGTAGACTGTGTATCGCGAAAATGGAATCGAAATACGTTTAATTCTTCTGCTAGACAGGATTCCTATTCTCGAGAAATTTATTTCGATGATAGAAACTTCACCATAGCCGACACAAAGTGAACTAGTTGCCTGTCTCCTTGCGACATCGCGTGGACTGACCTTTTTAATTGGGCAATCGAGTGGCGGACAGGATTTGTTCCTTACAATTGAAATATTTCACCGGGCGATTATCTTTACATACACAGTAGCCACTGGACTTTTCATTTTTCTGCAATTCTACATTTCTAAAATTTTTCTTCATGTTTGTACAATTTTAAAGTAGACAAATATAAGAAAAAGTTTTAGAATTGTATTTGTCACTTGCTTAGTTACAAATTGATGAAGATTGTTCTGCCAATTTTTTCACCGGATTACCACAATCTAATTATTGAAATCTATTACAAATTACAGATTAAATTAATTACTTCGCTATCATTTCACGGCTTGTCAAAAATATAATGCGGCCCAATATTGAACCCAGGGTCATGGAGGGAACGTTGATGTAAACATAAACTATTCTCATATTTTCATATTTACCGCGATCATCCCAAAATCTCCTTACGACTCGTGTCCCATACTTTACGAATTTATAGTGTATGTAATGTCAAAATTATATACCCCTATGTCTCAAAACTCTTTTATATCACTTTTAATATAATGAAAAAGAATGTTAATACTACATTTTAATAATATCCCTTTGCATAACTGTTTATAGGACCGTAGATAATAGACAATCTTTACTTTGAAATACACGGGAAAGGTTTAAAATTTGTTCGATTATATAGTCCAGGAAAAATAGACATAAAAATCGTCAAAATCGAAAATCATTTGTAACAGGCTAAATTTTTGTATCCACACTGGTATTGGGGTTCTAAATAATATGTAAGAGTTTCTCGTTGATCCCGTGCCTGCTAGATCAATTATGCGGGGTCAAATGTCGTGAAAACCAGTTTTTTGTAAATATCTCGAAAACTGAGAACTTTGCGAAAAAAGACATTCAATACTTATTTATAGCTGAAGCAATTTGCTACAAAAATGTCGTAAATAGTTTTATTCGTAAGAGTACTTGTGCCATTTAATTTTTTTATAAATGTTTTTAGTTCATCGATGATATAATTAGATTAAAATTAAGAAAAACATTGGTTTTTGTGTTTCAGGCAAGAATAGAATGTGCTACGTTGTACACAATTTTGCAACTCCAGCGACGCGGCGTTACCGATGTAGATAAATGTAGGAACATTAAATTAATTAATTGTCGACACAAAAGTTTTGTTTTATTATCTGAATGTAGAATAAAACATCCCTAAAGTTTTGGAAAAATTCGTTCTACCTTTGCTGAGAAAAAAATTCTTAAAAACCACCGTTATTTTAGCGTTCCAAACGAGGCTCCCCCTTTAAGAATCCGTTCTTACTAAAGATAAGATATTTACAAATTAAATACATTGCTTCGTATATTACATATAAAAGTATTTATAATTGTTTATAATACCTATTTAACAAGCAGAATGTATCGATTATTATAGGAGCATTCTATGAATACGAAAATACACTGAAAAATTGGTTTTTAATTTTTTTAAGTACGTTGCACCATTTCAAAAAATCTACAAAAAATATATGTTAATAACTATAAAAAGGCACTAAAACTGTAAAAATATAAAGGTGGTACCTTGATAACTTCAGGCTGAAATCGGCATTTTTAAACTTCAATTTTGAAAGAATCGGTTTTGCAAGTAAAAATTTTGAAAAAATTCACAAACATGCGTTTACTAGAGTAAAATATTCCTGATTTTGTTCAGAATTTTCTATTGTAAGGAACAGATTCAATCAAGCATAAACTGTAAATTACGTTTCACCCCGAAACTACCCCAATAGTGGGGATACCGGGTTCATACTTGGCAGAAAGGGGTTTTTTTGAGAAATCTATCAACTGGTATACAGGGTGGAGTAATATCTATTAGCACCTGAGATATCTCGGAAACTGTAAGTTTCACAGGAATATTTGCCGAAATAAAATTGCACAGTACGAAGGGGGCTATCCGGTGGCGATAATAGTTTTTTTGCAGGTGGAGGTACTTCGGACATTTGAAGGTCACCTCCATTTTTTTAAATGGATCGGTATATTTTTGCTTCCGTATCATGATAGAGGATCTTAAAACGAGTTCAACGACCTATTACATAAGGTCATTGAAGGTCATAGAAAGTAGAGAAAGGCGATAGTACTTACGGTTTTGGTAGTAAATGAATCGCCTTTCTCTACTTTCTATGACCTTCAATGACCTTATGTAATAGGTCGTTGAACTCGTTTTAAGATCCTCTATCATGATACGGAAGCAAAAACATACCGATTTATTTAAAAAAATGAAGGTGACCTTCAAATGTCCGAAGTACCTCCACCTGAAAAAAAACTATTATCGCCACTGGATGACCCCCTTCGTACTGTGCAATTTTATTTCAGCAAATATTTCTGTGAAACTTATAGTTTCCGAGATATCTGAGGTGCTAATAGTTATTGCCCCACCCTGTATATGTATGTATAAAGTTTAATTTGGCTTGGGGGCACTTTTATTTCGTACCACTATATGTATGTTTAAATCGTACTAATTCGATATACGGTAAACTTTCCATCTACTTTTATTGTTTTAATTGATACAAGTAATTTAACCGTAACAGCAAAGAAAACTCATAGGAGAAAAGAACAACGCCAAAACCGATACAGCTAAAAACAGAAGAAAAAGGAACTCGATTAGAATGAAATTTGGTTCCATAAAATGTGTGAAGAGAATAAACAGGAAAGTATGATACAGTCTACACAGTGTAACATGTAGATAGACGAGCTGTGTACAGGACTTTTAAATATTTATGTGATTATTGTAGTGATTAAATCTCAAAGTATGAATTAGGATTAGTATGATACAATTTGGAGACATTAATCCTAAATCGTACATTTCCTATATTAAAAACAAATCGTTTTTATGAATAGAAGTAGATTATTTTCTATTGTTTAAATTTATTAAAGTGTTTATTCTGTTGATACAGGTTTGATTAACACTAATTTTGTTTCATTGTTTCTGTTATTTTTTATGTAATAATCATGTTTTCTTAATGGGTATGATTTAAGAAAGATTATCCTAATTCTTTACTATAACGACTAAAGATTTCATTGTAAAGTATGCTCAGCTGGTTCCTTGCATAAGAAAAAATGTTCACTTTGTAGAGTATACACTCAGGTTTAATATTTCATTCATAAATAGGAGTTGTACTATATAGCAGAAACTTTTCATACTACATACTACTCCGCGATGAAGCTTAAAAACTCATACGTGACAAAATTGTCGAAAGACATTATGTCGAACACATAAATAAGAAAATATACTGGAATAATATATTCTATATTATATTAATATTATTTTATGTTTTGATAAATTTCACACAAAAAACTAAATAAAATATACAAGTTGATGCAGTCGATGAAACGTCAGGGATGGTCTTTTCCTCGGTATCGGAATTATTTCGAATGAAAACATCAGGTTCAAGATTGGGACTAAACGATGAAAGAATAAACAAAGAAACCGAGAAGCGGTGCTTATTCATTTTTAAATACCACATATAATGAGAACCTCAGTTGCAGGAATTCTCTGGCTGTTTTGACGGTGAAAAAACTGTCTAAGGTTTTGTGCTAATTAATCCTGCAGCCCTGCCGTCATCTCCTCCATTTTCGTCTTCACTTAGCAAAGAAATTCAAGAGCGCCGATTTTCTGCGCGGCTCACTCGAAAGGTGAGTGACAATCGAGACTGGTGGCCCTGCTCGAAGGGTTCAGTCAATGAATTTTCGGGCCTTTGAGAAACGAAAGAATGGTCGAACCGAGCTTCTGTTATTAATTATTCCATTTTACTGCACCGACTGCACGGATGGCCATTAATTGTGAAATTTCACCGCTGTCACTGTGCATGAAAATATTTTTGCACCGTGTCACTGAATGAGATTTGGAATTTAATTTATTTTTCAACGCTACATGGAGCGACAATATTTTTTTCCGGTGCTTTATCAGGCGCAAATTATTCGATAGCGTTATCTGACAAGGATGAGAGTCTGTTCAGTCAGTAATTATGAGTTGGCTGGCTCCAATCGATACTCCGTTCCAACAGTTTGGCCTGAGGACGTTCTACTTCCGCTCCGTTTCCCAGATACCCTGTGGTATTTAATTAGTTACACGTATTCTGAAGTCTACGATAACAACTGAAGTGTCGCATCGCGCCACGGTGTTCTTAAGCTTGCTTTCAAAGCACCGCGGTCGGTCTTCTTCTATTTGTTCTGAAAAAAGGGGAAACCCACCGCTGCGTTGGATACCAGTGCAAGAATGGAGAGGGTGATTATATCTCATAAAAATAGGGTGAATTACTTTAACATGGAAATCCTTTTAATTTTCGCACATGTCAGCAGTATTGATTTCTCTTTAATACTCTTTTACAAGCACCCGCTATCAGGCTACCTTTTCACGCATTTATTATATAATTACATTTTTAATCAAGAGATAATAGTGTAGAGACTATTGAATAAACGAATCGATAACGAACTTTTAATGAAGGTGTCATACAGAAATATGGACACTAACATTAAGTACTGTTACGTACCCGGTGTGCCGATAAGGCCCACACGGAATACGCAACTGAGAACGAGAGGGAAAAATTGATGGGATCGTACGCAGTACGACGAGAGCGAGATGTGCGTTTCGTCTTAAGGTGCCGTTCGATAGTCGTACCGGCGCGGCCCGCGCGGTCCTCGAAACCCCTTGGAAAAGTCGAATTTTACGACCTGACGCGCCTTTTACGACCAAGCGCTCTGCCAAGGCGTGCACCCTGAACGCAGGCGTGCATGAAAGATTGAGAGAGAAAGCCTATGCGTTTCCTTCGATACATCTGTCCTTCTAGTTTTGTGGAGACAAGCGTTGAATACAGTAGCCAAAATAAGTGTTTAACACATCATATCTACTGCTACTCATCAACACAACATATCTACTACATATATATTGTTTGAAATATTTAAATATCTGTGTTTATCATAAATACAACCACTATAGACAAGGGACGATACCGAAGTGTCAATTGCCGATTTTATTACGATTAAATTAACATGTAATGTAACAATCGTAAAAATATTTAACACACAATTTTTGTAGTGGTTAATATTCATATTTAGTAGGTGAAAACATTGTTCAAAGTTTAGGATATGAAGTATATTTTGCCAAATATGTCGTAAACTATTAGCACAATCAGTTTGGAGCAATTGAGTACACGTTCACAAGTAGCCACCTGCGCTTCAAGAAAAAAAAGTTGTATTGCTTCTATTATTGAATCAAAATCCCGAGACTGATGGCGAAACTGGAAAACCTGTAATCGTTCTTGATTATAGCAGGACAAAACGTGACAGAAATATATTTCACCACTTTTGTCAACAATATATCCTGTGTGGAAAAACTTCACACAGGCCAATGCGATTCGTTTACTGTATGCTTCATGAAGCTGCTGTAAGCAGTTGTAGATTATACAATTATAGTTAGAAGAACGTCTCCTTACCGCACAGCAGGTTTTGACGTCAATTATGCAGTAACTTACTGGAACCCTACTTACGTTTATGGTTGATAGGTATTTTATACTCAATACAGAAATTCCTCCCGCTAAAGAAGAATTAAGTCATCAGTCTACATAAGAATTGAGATGTCACTATTGCAATTGGAGCAAAGATCGTAAAAACTTTCAATGAGTGCATCCTTTGAACAGTGCCAATCTCTTGAGATCATTGTCGCTTAATTTGTGATAGTACATGTTCTGACCATTAATTGTGTTGCATTTCATTATTAACGTATTTACAATTCGTTTCAGCAATTTTTACAAAAATATATATGTAATAAAAAAAAGCAAAACCTGGATTTTGGAACCGGGAAACAGTAAAACAAATATACCTTTCTTAAAACATATTAAAACTACTATTCTATTTTGCTTCAAGTTTTTAATTTATAAATCACTTTCGTTTTTATCTTTTTGTTTAACATTTAAAACAAAAACATTACAAATGCAAGGAAAGACATTTTTGTCGATTTTTGTGAGTTTTTCTGCTTTAATATTTACTGTGCTTTATAGAATGAAAATACTAATTCGAAAAATGTACTTATATTGTTTCTTTCTCTCAAAATATTCTACGGTCGCGATAACCTGAAGATGAGGCTTCCACCTCCACTAGGGAGGACCGTCCCAGGAAGATCTTCCTTCATCAGATCAATTACGAATCACTTTCCTTTTTCTAATTTTGTAGCGGGTGGTGATCACGTCCCGAAATTGAACACCCCACGCCCCAGAACATCCCCGCTTTGAGCGGCAGATTATTACTTATACGCACAACTGGTGAAAAATTCTTACCTTATCAAACATTACGCGTCAATAAATTAACTACATTAATTCCTCTATTATACGTGAAAGTATTTGCAATTACATATATTTATTTAACAATCGAAATGTATCGATCATGCGAATATGTACTCTCATCGACGCCGATTATCACTTATACGTGCAATTAGTTAACAATTCGCATTTATCAGAGGTTACATATTTATAAATTAAATGTATTGACAGTCATAAAGTATGAATACACGTATATCAATAATATATGTATAAAAAGAAAAAAGAAATTACAATTACATACAGACTAAATACAGAGCTGTAACTATTTTTCTGACGGCGCGCCGCGCGTGGTGCGTTCCCGGTTGCCTGTTCGCTTTGGCAGCCTATTCTCCGCCAAGCGCGCAAGAACGGCAAAAAACGCACGCGGTCGTAAACTTAGACCCTCTGAAGTGGTCTAAATTAGGGCTCGAGGTTTCAAGTGAACCGAGTGAGATACCCGATTACCCGGGTACTCGTGAGATACCCAGGTAGGGTATACCAAAATTACCCGTACTACCCGGGTATCTCACGGGTACCCGAACGCATGAGATAGACAAGAATCTCATGCCGAATTAAGCCGAATTGAACCGAATTGAGCCGATAGGTTTTCGGTACGTATTTGTGGCTTTAAAAATAAAAAAAATTTCAGAATGAAATGAATTCTGTATACATGATGAAAATTGAACTTAATGGACCGTGGTTATGTTGACAATTAGTTCTCTCTCTCCCTCTCTCTCTCTCTCACACTCTCTCGCGCTCTATTTTAAATTGCAGAAACACATACCGAAAAACTATCGGCTCAATTCGGTTCAATTCGGCTTAATTCGGCATGAGATTCTTATCTATCTCATGTGTTCGGGTACCCGTGAGATACCCGGGTAGTACGGGTAATTTTGGTATACCCGGGTATCTCATAATCAATAGTCCTAGTCCAAATGACTGTGCGCGGCGCTCCGAAATCCTAGTGGAACGGGGTTTTCCATTCATAGCGGGTACGTGTTCGCCCAAAAAAACACGCGCGCCGCGCCTGTTCATAGTGGAACGGCCCTTTAGGATCGCCCTGTCAGACTCATCCAGTAGGGATACGGCTGTCGACCCCTGCCCCAGACGCATGGGAACTAATGTTCGGAACTTATATTTATACAAACGAGTGCTTGATTCACCACTTGCGAGAAACATTGAAGAGACTTGAGATTTCTTGAGTGCCCGAACACCTAGCGGCAGACCCCCAAACTACCGCCAGCCATAACAGCCGGAGTGATTATGTCACGGGACGTAACAAGTACCTATTAAATTTTCTGCCTTTATACATTGGTTTTATTTTCCAGGCGACGATTCAGTTATTGTTACGTGCCATGCGCGTGAGTGTACCCCAGCATTAAGGCGATCCCTGAATTTAATTTACCCAAGCACACGGGTAACAGAAAAAATAATTTATTATAATTTAAAGACCCTTACCCTTCAGATAAGGGGTAGAAAAATTTGGGATTTGTTGGTGCTACAGTACTATACAAGACCTTTCATCAAAAAAGCGAATTGGAGGCTTATTGAATGAATTTACATAAAGCACAAAAATAATAAAATAAAAGGTCTTTGAAATCTTACAGTGAAATCTTGAAACTAAATTTTCAACAATCGGTGATAACTTCGATAAGGTTGCCGCACAAGCTTGAAGATTACATCAAAAGTATACAGTAATAATCAGATATACATACTCTACTTACCAAACTATGCTTTGACAATTCAGAATTCTCTCTCTCTCTCTCTCTCTCTCTCTCTCTCTCTCTCTCTCTCTCTCTCTCTCTCGCTCTCTACTTTAAAATCCAGAAACACATACCGAAAAACTATCGGCTCCATTCGGTTCAATTCGGCTTAATTCGGCATGAGATTCTTGTCTATCTCATGCGTTCGGGTACCTGTGAGATACCTGGGCAGTACGGGTAATTTTGGTATACCCGGGCATCTCATAATCAATAGCCCTAGTTGGTAGTAATCCGAAAAGTAACTGATCCTAATTTTTTACTATGCTTCATTTCTATGTTCCCGGTCACCAGATAAGCTCGCATTAACGACACCCTCGGGGTTAACGACATTTTAGATTCGATTTTTTTGGAGTCGTTCAAAGACTAGGTCCACGAAAAAGTATTGAATCGTCTGTCATAACCATTCGCGACTTCTATACCGTGAATAGATATGCGCGCACGCCCCGTGAAAGAGGGCTTTGAGAGAACCGGGCTGACTTATCGTTGCGAAGAAAGCCGTGCGCCGAGAAGCGACGGGAGCAGTCTGCTGAGGTCGAACGGGGCACCGTTCGAAAAATCCACTGTAAATATGCGCGACAAACGTTTCTCTTACGGTGAAAGGGAAGCCTTTGACGCCCAACCGAGGCGTGCGAAACGGAAATTTTCGCGAGGGAGACGGAAAAAGGGTCTGATTGCGTGAAAGGTGACGGCGTTCTGCTCGGGACAGCCTTCTGGGTATACCAACATCGTTATTTCAGAAATTAATGGCTTCTGCACCACACGTAATTCGAGGCCGTGCACCCGCGATTCAGGTTTTAATGAATGAAATAACACCTCAGAATGTTGAGTGAGACAGACCATACGAATGTCTACATTTTCTATTTTTAATACAATAACAAGTGCACGATGGAATATCATTGTAATTCGTGTAATGTTTAAAATCAAATTAACCACTTTACAATTTTCATTTGTGGCAGTAGGGATTATTTATATAAATTTGTATGTTCAGGCGTATCTAAATTATTTTTTGAACTTTTCTCAGTCTCAAATGAAACATGAAAGGCTTTCATGGCGCAGACTGTTTTATCGACATTGGTTAAAACAATGCTAGCTGTTGACGTTTGCTCTTCCTGTGGAACAAGTGGAAGTGTAGGTATATTGCTGAAACGTTAGTAAGTGTCGTACGAGGCAATTGGCAAACAATTTACTCTAATTTACTTAAGATTTACTTCTCCAATTATTGTTGTTTATTATATTATTTCTATTGTTTCGCATTTATGTTGCATTTTAATAGTAGTATTAGTTTAAAATGTCAAAAGTTTATGAACTTACACTTTTTGGGACATGGCAAATATTTAATAAGTGTATAAAAGGGAATACCCTTAGAAAAATTACGATAAATTTTAGTGTTTCTCCAGACGGTATCAACAAACTAGTAAATTGTCTAGAAGAACATATTGCAATAAAGCTTGCAAAATCAGGATATCTAATAAAAATTGCAGTGACACAAGGTCCCATGATAAAAAACGAGATACTTAAAAATCTGAACTACACTCCCCCTCAAAAGTATGTGGACACTAACCATTTTTATGAAATTTGTGATATATTATGTATACTGTTGTTGTTAGACGGTATTTATTGTTAAATTCTGTTACGTACATGTATGTAATGTATTCTAGTAATATTCTATTGCTTGCAAGTAATTGTATCGAACGTATCAACTCAAAATAAATTCCAATTTTATATTATTAGTATCATCAAAAAAAATAAAATTCTATTTTTTCCAAGTAATTGTAGCCAACGTATCAATCCAAAATCAATCTCAATTTTATATTATTAGTATCATCGAAAAAATAAAATTCTATTGTTTCCAAGTAGCTGTATCCAACGTATCAATCCAAAATCAGTTCCAATTTTATATTATTAGTATCATCGAAAAAAATAAAATTTTATTGTTTTCAAGTGGTTGTAAACAATGTTCTAGTAATACATTACATACATGTACGTAACAAAATTTAACAATAAAAACTGTCTAATAACAACAGTAAACAAATTTCATAAAAATGGTTAGTGTCCACATACTTTTAAGCGGGGGTGTATGTCTCTCTATACAGGAACACAAGCAGAGCTGGGCAAAATTTCGAGAAAAAATATTTCAAATACTATTTTAAATGGTTCAAATTTAATATGGTTCAAATAAAATACTATTTTAAATGGAACGAAAAATTTTGACAAGTAAGATATTTTTATTTTGATAACCAGATACATAAGATAAAATATTTTATTGTTGTATTTCAAATATTTCCTTACAATGAAAATAAATTGAGCAAAGAGTTAATATTATAAGTTATAATTTTTAACGTAAGAAACTATAATAGTTGTAATGGTTAACAAAGCTTTGTAGCTTCAGTACGAATATTTGCATGTAACAAAGTACATCTTTTAAAATTTTCGTCGCTTCTCCATGAAAGAAAAAAATTCTCTCCCGATATGTTGATAAATAGACGGCAATGTCGTAAAAACATTACACGCAACAAGAGATCATAAAAGTAAAGTTTCTATTTACTATTTGAAATACTATTGTACATAGTTCTGCAAAATACGTCTCATTATTTTCAATATTCTTCAAATAAAATACCATTTAAAAATAGTATTTTAAAAAGTTTTTCTCACAAATAAAATATTTTATTTCCATAATTATAGGCATGTTTTAGAAATGAAATAGACTATTTACTATTTTCTATTTCAAATACTATTTTGCCCTGCACTGAACATAAGCGATAGACTTCTAGGAAGATAGTGTAATTAATTATGAATCACATATTGAACTTTGTCCATATGAAAGCAAAAAACTTATATTAAGAACATTTTAGCTTTTTCTACTCGAATATTCCCTCTAGGCGATGACACAAAGTGCAGACCTTAATCTAATCAAACAGCTATGGAATCATTTGAATAGAAATATAGACGAAAACTGCAAGTTCAGAAAATTCGTGCTTCAAAAACGTTTAACAAAAGACTGGAAGTCTAAAAGTAAGACTAGTAGTCAAAGAATTGGTAATATTAAATGTATTGAATTAGTAATTTTTATTATTTAAAATTTTGTTTTTCTCTACAGTTAATTTTTATCAACATACTTTTTCTACACCACTAATAAAAATAATATATTCTTTTGTAAATAATACAAATCTTGTATAAATATTCATACAGTATATAAGTTGAGTTTTGCAACATGACGATTGGAAATAATTCGTAAGCTTTTTTAATAAAATGAAAAAATAAATAAAAAGTGAAGGAACAAAAAACAAATTATAGTATTGCATGTGCTTGTAGAAACCGTGACATATTTGTTTAAAACATTTTTTCGGATAAAAAATAAATCACATGATACTTGAAGTTATAAGATTCACCTTGCATATTTTGTTACTCACCGATATTCAATACTGTTAAATTATTTATCCTATTCAACTTAAATTTTTTGTGTTTCAGATAAAACCTACATTTTTGGATCTTGTCATCATACTTCCCACAGTGAGTATAAATACGTATACTAGTAGTATAAAATGGTTTAAGTTTTTATCGAACTTAAAGTTTTGAACGTGCAATGCACTGTGGTCGAGTAACAAAACGGCTCTGAGATCTGATTTGTGATATCTCATTCCAGCGCACGATTCATCGATGCATCGCCTCAGCCAATCTGACAATACGTGTGTACTTCTTCTACGGCTGTATTAGAGACGATGAACTTACGAGACTGTCAATCGAATAAGCAATTTGACCTCATAACTTTCTTGTACTTTGACCACAGTAGGTAATACAGCTTCTAACAAATTCTTTTGTTACAATTCAATTAAATGGAATCATTGAACTTTAATAAATTAGTGGAAACGAGCTTTTCTGACATAAATTTCAAGCAAGAACATTAATTAAGATGTAATCAGGATTGAAACACAGATAACGTTCGGTTAATTGATCCAGAAATTCAATATAATTGTATTCGTAATTAAAAAATAGAGCATAAGTGAGTCCTGTCAGTTTGATAATGAAAAAAGACGAATATAGGTGCATCGTTAAAAGAGACAAAGATTTATCTTGCGACTACTTTTATTCCTCACGTTCCAACTTTGTGGTTCGAAATGTGACGGCATCGTAAAAAGCAACGGCGGAACGAGCACTGTTTTTATGGTACCAGGCAGCTTGCAGAGTTACGTGAATTGATGGGGCGCATCTCGCAAGTTTCATGTGTACCTAAGTACCTAGCAGTCACGAATTCGCGAACGCTACACACGATTATCTAACTTCCTGATACGTCATAAAAATTTCAATCTTTTTTCGTTCATTTTAGCGTACTCATGACAGAAGCAAATTTTTAGCCAATATTCTTGCGCGACATCGGCTACACAAGTCGCGCCGTTTTACGTTAAAATTTAGTAAAACGCGACCAACGGTATCGATGCAATGTAGATACGTCGGATCTATGGACATTAGGAAGGTTGTGGACACGGTGTATTATACAGGGTGTAACAAAAATGTTGCAGTTCCTTGAAAGGGGTGATTCCTGAGGTGATTTTGAACAACTCTTTCCTTAGCGAAAATGTTAGGTGGGGCTTTGTTAACGAGTTATTAACGAAATACACCGACCAATCGGGAAGCGTGTACAGCGGATTAATGATGACGCGGACGATGGCAGGCCAATACTACTCACCGCTGGAGCCCGTGCTGATGTTCATCCACTGTACTCGCTCCCTGATTGGTCGGTGTTTTTCGTTAATAACTCATTAACAAAGCCCCACCTAACATTTTCGTTAAGGAAAAAGTTGTTTAAAATCACCTTAGGAATCACCCCTTTTAAGGAACTTCAACATTTTTGTTACACCCTGTATAGGTGTTTCAAGTTGCCTCGGAAGTCTGTGATAATTTTGTCTTAGTACTCCTAGCGACCAGTAGAGTGCGTCCTAGTAGACGTTGCTGCCACAGCACATATACAGGTATTGTATGTATACGCACCAATACTTATATGCATATATTTTTTAGCAGCTCAGGAAGACCGAGAGCATCTCAAGAATTTCATGACTTAAAATGGAACTTGTAATTCATTTGGGAGTCCGCTAACATAATGCTTTGTATACGCTTTATCCTGAATATTGTGAATTTCGCTTTCATAATGAATGTATCGATAATGTCTAATTCTGAACCTACGCTCGCGTGATAACGCAACACAATACAATGGCCAGTATGTATGGTAAGAAGTTAGCTGTAAAGTGGCTATGATAACGACGCCTCTACCGGTTGCCGGGAGAACTAAGACAAAATTATCACAGAAAACCAACGAGATTTCCATTTCCAAGGGACTTGATACACCTATATAATAAACCGTGGTTGTGGACGAACAAAATATCTTTCATAATAGAAGAAAATTTCACGGATACACGACACTATACGCACTATTTATTCAATTTTTGACTGGCACAGGTGGCACGGATTTGCAGTGGCTTGCAAATGTGACGAACGCGTCATACGGTTAAGGCGCCCAAATTAATTCTGTCCTGGTGCATTCTATGGTATCACCGGATACCTCAAAAAATGCCATGTCCTGGCTCAGTAATCCAGGATAATGTACGGGGAGTTGGAAATTCTGGTAGCCATTGTGGACGTTTCCAACCCTTTTCGAACGTTGAAAAAAAAAAGGATAATACGAATGTCCGTGGATTCCGCGACGCGTTCGATGAAAACCCTAGAAAAATTGCCTCTAAAAATAGAGTGGTCGTAAAAGCTGGCGAACAATGATGATTTGTGATGGTTTTTCCCTATTCCATTGAACACGGCTGTTACTAAAGACTCTTAGCGATAGGAATAACAGGAAATTCCAACTAGTTACTTCAAAAGATGTTCTGCTTTATTTTGAAATTAGTTGTGGAATTACTAAATTTGTTATTACAACTTCTACGTCACGTTAGCTTTATAATACTTCTTTTAAATAAACGTATGGTGAATGTTGACCTAAATACCTACAGCATTTCTTCTATTTTCCGGACACAAGGTATCTAACCAAGTTATAATATCAATTCTTGACTTATTCAAGAACAATATAAACTCCAAAATTATAAAGTGGAAGCATATAAATTGTTCAGTTTTCAAGAATGTCATAGGCACTTTTTTCCACGTCTATTGACTCAACTAAAACTTTTCAGAGGTGATGAAAAAAATATTCGATAAATTTTATTTTCTCTTCTTCGGGAGTACTCCAACTGTAGGATCACGAGTTTCTCGCTTTAGTGTCACGACTGTGCCTGCGTACCCTCCTACCATTCATCTCATATATACCAATTTTAGAGTCACGCCACACTTTAAAGAAGTTTTACTATAAGACTGAACGACGAAAGAACGCATCGCGATTTTTCGACGGCGAATTACACGGCGGTTCTCGAAAACGCGATTTTACGAGAGTCTCGTTCTCCTTTTGTAACTTCCTACGCTGAAAAACAGTGAGGGGCGAAACGGAAGGGGAGAGTCTGCGCGGAATTGTTCTGACCGCGAAGAAACACCGGCAGCAGGCTGGTCTCTCGGGCGTGATAATTTATTTCCTTTACAATTCCGTCAGTACAATGCGCGAGTTAAAATATTACCAGACCTTTATAACCACGCATCCCATGGCGCTTCTTTGGGTCTCCATGCAAGAGGGCGCGCGTGTACCCGAGCTAACCTCACATTTCTGCTTCGTTCAGATGAACGGAACATCGGAATTCTGAATTTTCTATAAAATAATAAGAAGTATTTAAAAAATGTTTAGAATTCTTCTCTTTCATTTTATTTGCATTTTGTGATATATCGTATATACATATACGATGTGTGTTTGGTGTGTGTGTATACGCGCGCGCGCGTAAGCGTGCGAGGAAAAGTGCGAATGTGCAAATTGTTAAAGTATATAACTACTATTGGTTTGGAACGAAAGTTCGTAGCGTTCTTGAGTGAAATTCGAAAACAATTTTGAAATACTTGTACTTAAATTTATTCAACTATATATGTGCCACTTTACCATTTTCGCCGTCTTTAAGGTGTCTTCATGATTCCATTCTCTCAGAACTTCGCGTTTTGCAAAAGTAATCTATTGAGAAACGCTACGAACTTTCGTTTCAACCCAATATATACAGGGTGTAACAAAAATGTTACAGTTCCTTGAAAAGGGTAATTCCTGAGGTGATTTTAAACAACTTTTTCCTTAACGAAAATGTTAGGTGGAGCTTTTTCTACGAGTTATTAACGGAAAATACCGACCAATCGGGGGAGCGAGTACGGTGGATTAATGATGGCGCAGACGATGGTGGGCCAATACTACTCACAGCTGGAGTCCGCACTGAAATTCATCCATTGTATTCGTGCTTCTATTGGTCGGTGTTTTTCGTTAATAACTCGTTAACAAAATCCCACCTAACATTTTCGCTAAGGAAAAAGTTGTTTAAAGTCACCTCAGGAATTACCCTTTTAAGGAACTGCAACATTTTTGTTACACCCTGTATATACACAGTGTCCCAAACAAAGTGTAAGAACCAAAAAGGGGTGATTTCTGAGGTGATTTTAAACAACTTTTTCCTTAGCGAAAAAGTGCGGCTTTTTTAACGAGTTATTAACGAAAAACACCGATCAATAGACGCACAAATACAATGAATGAATTTTGGCGCAGGCTCCAGCGGCGAGTAGTGTTGGCCCGCCATAGTCTGCGCCATCATTAATCCGCTGCACTTGCTGTCCGAAAAAGTTGTTTAGAATTATCCCAGCCATCCCCCCTTTTCGACTCTTACACTTTGTGATACTTATAGCATAGATCTTGCTATAATAATAAAGAATTATTAAAAACATAACACATTTAGAATTGCAACATAAATAAACATTTCCGTAAAAAGCTGCGCTTATATTAAGCAACTTTCGGTCAACCTACTGAACAAATCAAATCGTTCTAAGCAGCCTGAGTAAACAGAATTTTAAACAACTGAAACGACTTATGATCGTTCAACGAAAAGTAGCTAATTCGTTTATTTCTCGTCGATCAACTATATTTTTTATACGCTTAGATTTTTTTATATAACTATCTGTATTAGCTCGCCATTGCCTACACCAAAATTTGTTCTCTATATTCGCTTTTCGATTGGTCCGTGTTTTTGGTTAATAACTCGTTAATAAAGCCTCCGATAATATTTTCATTAAAGAAAAAAATGTTTCAAATTATTTCACGAGTCGCCCCTTTTAAGAGCCTCAAATATTTTCGATACACTTTGTATCGAAAAATGTTGAACGATAAAGTCCTAATGTAAATTTTTTATTTAAACAACTTGAGGCTGATTGACTGGGTTGGTCGAGCAAGAGTTGATCAATGTTTGAGCGACTACCACGTCATTTGCGGCCAATTTTTCATTTCATTTTACAGATAATGACAGATAAAGCAATACATTGAAGGGAATAATTCTAATTTTAGTTAGAGGCAATTGGTTTAATTGTTCAGGTATTATTCCTTTAGGAAAATTTCATCAACAAAACAAGTGAATACAGTAGTCCTCGAGCTCTCGAATCTCTTAGCCAAGGGGATACGCAGTTATGCACCTCTGTTCTAGCCTAACAGGACAAAGAAAAGATCGATTCCTTCTGTTTTGCATTTTCTTATAGTTTGGTCCTGAGAATGTGCTCTTAAAATATTCTAATGAAATTCATAAATTGCAAACGTGATAGAAGACTAACAAACGATGCTCTAACCGAGCATTATTGCTCAAGATCGTTGGCAAACTTGAAATGCGTTTTTCTCGAAATGAAATTTTTCAATTCGAACGCATACTGTTCCCAGAAACTACTTGACAGGTCGACTTGAAATTCAAAACACATATAAAGTACACTTCAGGCTACTACCCGAACTAGAATCTTCTAGATATCTTGAAAATTACTATTTTTTCCCAGCATTAAGAGTCTTTTTTACTGAAAATCTGAGTTTCATATTTTAAGTCCTGCCATTTTGTCAATTCTTTTTTGGCATTATTTGCTCTAATTCAGGCAATAACCACATTCATGGAGAATAAAGTGGCGTTATGTTCGTTTCTATCAGACGAGTAGGATGAAAGTAATCAATGCGCCCAATTGGAGAGGTATCTAAGTTGCGAAATTTACCTGCGCGCCTAATAACAAACAGATATTAACTTATTGGAAATGCCTCATAACATTCAATTACCAATAATTTTATTACGATAAGAGTACATTCATATTAAAAATTCTATCAAGAAGAAACATTAAAACCAATTCGAAAACGCCACCAGCTGAAGAAACAAATTTTATTTTTAAGAGAATAATAAAATGAAATATTTGATAATAATATAATCCTAAATTAATACGTCTGTTTTATATTTCGTATGTAACGATATAAATATGTAAATAATGTAAAACAAAATAAACGTGTTTATGTTTTATTACTTTTTAAAATATTTTAACATTTACCGATATCGATGACTTTAAACAATTATTCTTTTATTTTATTAATCATTTTCCAACATAGGTTCTACTTCAGTCCTTTATGAAGTTGTATTTTATTTTATTATTTTTATAAAATTATGTTTTAGTTTATTATTTAGTGAAAGTATTACAAATATTTACTACAGATAATTATGCATGTAGTACATGTAAAATATTATGCATATCATATAAGTTTATTTAATAAAAATATTATACAAATTTATCTAAAACAACTATCATTGATAAATCCATCATTGTTACGATGTATACTTGTGTGTGTGCGTGCGTGCGTGCGTGCGTGCGTGCGTGTGTGTGTGTGTGTGTGTGTGTGTGTGTGTGTCTGTGTGTGTGTGTGTGTGTGTGTTTGGAGAGAGGAGCCTCTGAGCAGCGCGAAATCGGTCGCGCGCGAAGAATTTGGGGTCGGAGACAACTGCGACATCTCCGCGGAATGGCTCCTAATTAATTACGCGTTCCCGCGTAATTAGGAGTCACGTAATTTCCGTAATCGCACAAACGGCGCCGCTAACTTCCGACCGTTGTCTCCGACCCCCGAACAAAGGATTTAAATCTCTGACGTTAACTAACCACGCTCGCATCGGATCCGACCGCGCCGCGTCGAACCCGATCCTGCTTCACGGAAAGTAACAGAGTGCTCTCCAAATAACGATTCTTCGTCCGCATTCAGAACGAACTAAAACAATCAATTTAGAGTTAAGAATTTAGTGTTAAGTAATTAGTGTTAAATATATTCGGTTAAGACTTAGCATTCTTTTAAACCTTTCTCACGCGCTCGCGATCGATACACGATCTAATCCGGAACAGTGTGTGTGCGCGCGCGCGTCTGCATCAGAGATGAGTATGTATTTTAGGCCGTGTCGTAAATACATTTGTGACACGTCGTAAATGTATGTATACTATGTCATTTTTGAGACCATTTTTTACGCGTCTTTTGTAATTAAAGTAATAAGTAGAAATATTAATTATTTTAGGGTTGAATAATTAAAGTATAAAGTTTTTTTTAATAAATAAAAGAAATATCTCTTTCATGTAAGTATAATATCAAAAATGTGATATTGAAGATGTAATACTAAAAACATAATATTTAAAACGAAACATAACCCCAAATTAACTGAAATTTTTGTAACTATGCAGGAAATTATACTTGTAATTTTAAAAAAATGAATAGCTGAAAAGATTACAGCCAATACGAACCTTTATTTAGGGTTTATTAAAAGAAAAACTCAAAAAGGTGAAAATGTAGTGTGTATTCAGAACAAAGGGTGCGCCACCGTGGTACGCGGTGTGGCTGTGGCTGTGCCGATGAGAATGAGAGAAGCAGGAGGAAAAGGAAGGGAGAGCGTGCGTTTCTTCGCCCTGGGATCTGCCGATGAACTCGTCAGTAAGGCTGACCAGAGGACCCCTGCCTTAGACACTGGAATAGTCGAAGGATAGGGAACGAAGCTTATATGTGAACGAGGGCCGAAATGACCACTTGCGAGAAGGGAAGAAGTTCGGAGTCCCTCTGGCGGCAAGTGGTGGTGGTTGGTCATGATCCCGACCGCCACAGCGGCACCAAAGTAGGAATTTGAATACGTGGAAGACTTAATATGGAAAGTGTTATCAATAAACCCAACAATTTAATTTGCTTTCAATCGGATTAACAATTATCAAGTACTTAACACTCATTTATACGCTATAAAAAAAGTTTTATAGGTTAGTTAATCTCGTTTTAGAAATATGATATTTACGACACTTTTTACTACATTTACGACATTTACGACATTTACGGCACGTGTCGTGTACAAAATAAAAAATCCGTGTCTTTACCTACCTCTGATCTGTATATGCGTGAGCGCGATCGCTGGTGGCGGCGGCTGATTGCGGCGGCGAATCGCCCTTAAGGGGTCATATACGTTTTTCGGGGCTAAATCGTAGTCAATGTTTAAGTGTTAGTTACTGACAAACTATTAGACCGATTGGACTAATTCTTTTTGTATTATAAAGGTACTTGTTTGTAGAGTAGAAAACAGGTATGGCAGCTGTGAAATTATTATAAACATGGAGTCTGCGTGCAATTGCGTAAAACTGTTTCTTTTTTTTTTGCCGCCCTAAACGGTGGGCATGATTCAGCTCCTACCAGTGATCTGAAACAAAAAATGTTGATATTTTATTACTTTTTGGGATCGTAGTTATCGTGCTTAGAGATATGTTGGTGGCCTCCTTTAGCTGGAACACCCTGTATAGCAGAATAGGGTCACTAACCTTTTTTATCCTTAAAATGGAAACTTTGTTTCCGATGAATACGAAACATGTTAACTTCCTTTCGAGAAACTATAGAAACTTTTCCTTAATCAAATGCTACAATATACTGAAGTATAAGTAAATGTTCAAAGTTAATGTACGATATCAGGGCGTCACAAAAGTATCTTAAAGTACTGAAGAATTAAATACTATCGTGATACAAAGCTACATAAAGATCTCATAAACATGTCCTCGTGAATTTGCAAGACTCTATTATAACTTTACAAAATATTACTCCAGAAAAGTTCCGTCCCTGAAGGTATATAATTTTCGAAGCGAGTAGTTTTTAATCTCTATATGCTCCTCTTGAAGTTATGATAGAAGTCTCGAATCTTGTGAAAGGAACTTTTGGTATTTTAAAAATTTTAAAAACAAAAGCGTTTGCTTCAACTACATTTAGAAATCAAAATTGCAGAAATGTTAATGTTTAAGTGTTTAAATTACAAAACAATAAAGAAAGTTGCATAGGAAATTAGTAATATACGTAACACGGGATGATTGTGGCAAATGTTATGAAATAAATGCCAATCGATCACTTAATCACCATTCCACCTATCATCAATGCAGCATTAAGTGTTTTCCTAATGTGATTTCTTTCGATCACCTGCACAAACTGTCCGTATTGCACCTACTTATGTTTATGTCTATTTATAGAATAAATATAAAAATTATTTAAGAATATCTTATCCGTGCTACTTTTTTTTGTCAAAGAGAATGCGGCATAACATCAACTAAAAATTTGAAATACAAATTTATTTTGACAAAGTACTACATATAACATTTCACTTTCTTCAATTAGATTGTTTTTCAATAATCAAATTTTATCGTCATTCAGGAATTTCCATTGTTATTTAAAACTTCTTGAAAATGTAGAAGTTACGAATTCAGAAAGGCACCCTGTTACGTCGACCTTATTCACTTTTTATTTTATTACAAGTAGAAGTTTTCATAACACAATTACTGTTGTTAAAGGTCACTAAATTCCTTCTCAGTCTTCTCTACACTACTGCTCCGCATTTGCAGAGCAAAATAAGAGATATTATCGGAGCAAGGTGGCATATTCTTCCATTCAGTAGCTACGTGCACGATTCTTAGAAAGGAACAACATCTCGATGTATAAACCTAGTGCATGTTACGTTCAAATTAATCCTCCCTGCACGAACAACGTATAAGCGAGCGTTATCCTGTTCGGGGTTCTACATACGCTTTATATTCAGAGCACGTTACAACAAAACTCTCGACATTGCATGACCCTTACACAAACTGGTCCTGAAGATTCTGCACAAAAAGAAGTAGAGGCGGAGCTAGCAACCAACAACAGCCACGTGCAATGCGTGGTCGTAAAACACAACTCAAGCTTACATAAAAATCCAATGATCAGAAGTTCGCGAAGGCTCCAGGCTGATGGTAACACGTTTTAAAGTGTGCCCTTGGGCGTCGTTCCTTTTAACTTCGTAACGCCTTTCGAAGGAAAGTAAGACCAAGCCGAGCATCGTGGGATAAAAGGGCGCGCTGCGGCTAAAACTTGGCCAAACTTTCCATAAGTCACTGTGTCTGGCCTATTAATGCGGGAAGAGGTGGTATCGTGACGGCAGCACTTTGTTCTTTCTGTTCAAACGTAGGGGTATTGTTCCAGCTTCAACCAGCCAAGATCGATGTCATAGCTCAGACCTTCCTGTAATAAGTACCAGAAAAACAAATAGGTAAAAGAATGAAGCATTCTCAATCAACACTATCGGGATTTTTCCTTCGATCATTTCTAAACCGTGCACTGTAAGACTGTGGGAATGTGGGAAGCGTTCTTCTACCCTTTCTTCGGCAACTTCTGCCGGACGATGACAAATCTGCGAAAATCGAGGTTCAAGTGACGAAATTGGCGAACGCTCGAATAAGAGGTTAGCCTCGCGAGCTGACTTGTAGTCTGTAGGAGTTCGCGGTAAAAGATAATCTAACAGACTCAATTCCTCCTCAATTTCGTTTTACTGCCATTTAATGACAGCACGCGCAGACGTAGCACGGAATTCATTACTCCCGGTAACGAGAAAAACCTCTTCGCCGAAAGGAAAAAGGACTCGATGGTAGAAGAGAACGTCTTCGATCAACACGGCAGCGATTCTCTTCGCTGCCACAGAGTCCACCCGGATAATACAAGACGGGAACGAAAGGAGATGATCCTCTCGTTCCTTTTCCCGTCGGAATGATGAATTCTGGGTTCAGACTGATGAGAAGAGCCCGGAGAAAGAGGACGGGCGCTGTATCCGGCTGCGATGATCACGATTTGTTACACCAGCACGAGAATACTAATCGAAGCTAGACAGAATTGAATTCCTTTTTTAAGGCGTCTATTGTTAGACTGAAGAGACGGTGCTGCACTTGCTGTCACACCGAAATTATATTACGGTCATGCGCAAAATGTAGCACTTCACTTTAAGTTGCACTTTGACTATTACAAATACTTCTATGCAAACGTAATGACTCTATGTTATAGTCCTTTACCCAACCATTTATTTTATATACTATAGGGTCATTCGGGGTAAAAGGACGCAGCGGGTAAAAGTACGCAGTGCCGTTTTCTCTGAGGGGGTGAGAGGACGGGGACGCTGGCTCGTCAGGATTGAGTGCTCGTGGGCCGCCATTTTGGGTCAACGCCTGTTGAGCGGTGCGAGTCGCGCTTTCTGAATTAAAAATAAAAATTTAAAATTGTCGTGTTATTACGATCTTTTTCGTATCAGGGAAAAGTTTGTGGATGTATTATTTATGTATTGTTAAAGGTAAGTTGTTTTTGTTGATTTTATATAGTTATAGAACGATTTTTTCCAGAATAACATTTTAACCTAACTTTATTGGAATTCGAACTAGTACGAATTGTTTTGGTTATCGGTGAAATGGGGTGAAAGGACGGGGGTAATAGTACGCACTGGTATTTAGGTTACTGTCTACTTGTTTTTGCACTCTTAATAATATTTGGAGTAAAAACATATCTGCTCTGATAAAGGCTTGAGCATAATTTCGTTTTCTTGAATCTATGAAAAATTATAATTTTGTGATAGTTTCCTTTTGAAGTTCCTAATTTCTATTGTTTTTGTCATCTTTAGCTTCATTTATTAAAAATAATATAAAAATATGTTCCATCTATGTATTATTTGTTCATTTTCTTTTAGTACACCTGAATGCATACTTTTACTCTACATGCGAACTTTTATCCACACGGCTGCGTATTTTTACCCACATGTCGGGGTAAAGGTGCGCAGTCTAACCAAGTCACTCTTTTGCTTAATTTAAAAAAAAACCGTTTGGCCTATCGTCAAATACTCGTTACATTTTATGAGTCTATTAAATATGCTACCGATAGCGCAAAAAAGTGTTCCTAATATCATGGTGGTTTCGGCTCAGTTAAGCAAAAACAGCAAAAGTGCGTCCTTTTACCCCGAATGACCCTATTACTAATTGTCAGAGTAGTTGAATAAGTCTTTATTTCGTGCATTTATTACTACTGAAAGATTTACCAATCTAAAGCAGTGGTGTCAAACTCATGTATGAATATGGGCAATCAAATTCAGTTTAAGAAAATCTGCGGGCCGCAGACACGAAGAAAAAAAAGTCTTATTTATAATAGGGAATATCTGATTTAAACTTTACATTTACTTTTCTTTAACAAATTTACAAGAATTAAAAAAATACATTAAAAGATACATTAATTTTAGAAATTCAAAGACTTAATATTTTTTACTAGACACTTGGCATCTTTTTGCAGATACTATTTTATCCATATCGGGTGTAATTTTTTGGGATAAAGATATTTTTAACATAGAGTTTAAGTGTTCATTTGTTAACCTCACCCTGTGTGAAGTTTTATTAGTCTTTAAGACAGAAAATAATTGTTCACATAGATATGTACTACCAAACATTGCCAAGATTCTCGCAACAAACATACGCATTTCAATAAAATGTTCCGGCAAGTACGACTAAAAATCTGGAATGTCAATTTAATTATATTTTTCCTTCAGTATTGTGTTGCATTGTATTTTTTCGGTAATAAAATTAATTTCAAGTTTTGGACCGCGAGCCGCGTGTTTGACACCACTGATCTAAAGAACTATAAAGTTATAATTGTCGAATATTCCTGAAAAATGTTTATTTTACGAGGTTAAATTCAAAAATTTGCATAATGACAATGAAAACTTTTCTTCTTACGTAAGAACATCGTTATTCACCTAATAGTATGGTTCATATCCAGGGTTGCCATCTGAGTGCCGTGCTATACCCCTTACCCTTCTACCCCTTGCCTAGCTGTGCTGCGGGGCCCGCCAACGGTTCCCCCACTCTTCCCACTGAAGCTAACGCGTACCGCGTGGAGCAAGCCAGCGGGTGTTCCAAAAGAACCGTATGCTTATGCAAGCCAAGCCAAGCCGTCCATGGCGTCGTCGCGTAGTACAAAAGAATACCCGTTATTTTCCCTACCAGTCCCACAGGCGGAAGAGTGGGGGAAGCGATAGCGGTCTCTGCAGCACAGCTAGGCGAGGGGCGGAAGGGTAAGGGATATGGCATGACATTCAGATGGCAACCCTGTTCATATATTATAGATCCACCTAGTCTAATATATCGCTATCATCTTAACCTGTAAAATTCCTTGGAACAAAGAATGCAAGTGAATGCAATTTATGCTCATTTTAACAAAGCTTTGATCATCAATTACTACATTGTTTTATTCAAAATAAGACAGTATAGTATATCTAGCGTGTTCCTGGCTTAGATAAACAGCCTTATACTTGGCAGGTCGCAAATGGTTAAATTCAGTAGTTTCCTCTCGTGTACCTTAAATGTTATGTCGAGTGTTCCTCAAGGTTCTCACCTTGAACCTGTGTTTTTTAATTTGATTAATAGCATATTGAATTGTTTTCGTTATTACCATTTTTGTTTATTTGTTGACGCTTTAAAGCTGTTTCATGCCATTAAACTTTGGTGTGAGCGAAATCGATTTCCTCTTAATATTTCAAAATGCTCAGACATTCGTTTTTCTCGCTTGAAAAATAACTTATTATATAATTATACTGTTAATGAGTCAGTCTTATGCTTTTTAAAAGATATTCGAGATGTAGGCGTTATTTTTCATTGAATCTATTGACTATTATACAATGCAATAAAAATATGTCGATCCATTTAAAAAAAACATCGGTTACCTGTAAAAAAAACCTTGAGAAAACATCATTTAGGAGGTTCTTGAGTAT
This sequence comes from Perdita meconis, assembly GCA_030770465.2. Taxonomy (NCBI): domain Eukaryota; kingdom Metazoa; phylum Arthropoda; class Insecta; order Hymenoptera; family Andrenidae; genus Perdita; species Perdita meconis. The sequence continues at coordinate 4,978,687 of JASKOS020000015.1, read as the reverse complement.
CACCACATTTGCCCCTTGAACAGTACAATTTACCTCTATGATATTTTCTTCTATCTTGAACATTAACAGAGATATTTAGGTTTTTTGTTTTACATAACTCACCCTGCATATCAATATTATGGTAGACGAGGATATGCATCAAGTAGCCATACCACAAGGTGTCTAAAGACGCTTGTAAACATGCGCAACATCAGTGCGCGGACGCGCAAGGACGCGCACAACCAATATCCTGTGTAGAAACGAGCAATCTGTACCTGCAGGTACTCGAAAAGGGTCTGTTTTTACGACCAGACGTAACATCACAGCCGCGAAAATGTTCGGACCGGGGCCGAACCCGACATTCTCGAACATTAGCGCGGTGTGGTGTTGCGTCTGGTCGTAGAAACAGACCCTTTTTGAGTGCCAGCAGGTAGAGATTGCCCGTTTCTACAAAGGATATTTGCTAAGCGCGTCTTTGCGCGTCCGCGCATCGATGTTGCACATCGTAATCAGACTATTAGAGATCTTACTTACAAATATACACTGCCGTTCATTAATTTTAATACACTTCTAAATTTATTGGCTTCTGTGTAAAAGAAAAAACGTTATATGTGCATTTTGCACAAAACTACACATGATCTTAGAAACACTTTCGGTATTCGAATTCGTCAAATGCCTTGACTACTATCAAATTAAATTCTTCTGTGATCATTTAGACAGGTGTGTCCGAGATGTACAAATAACGAACCAAAATTAATTTTGGGAGTTGTTACAAGAAAAGTAAATAACAGCAGTCCGATCTGAATCCTTAGATAATTTGATCTACAGAATGTTTTGCATTTACATTGCTATTATTGCTGCGAAGGGTAGATATTAGAGATCCTTATTTCACGTGTATTCGAATGCACGTGTATACGTGTATTTCAGGGACACGTATTTTAGTACGTGTCATTTTAAATACACTGGTAAACGTGTACTATTTCACGTACATTTAAATACACGTGTGTTAACATATCTGTATTCCGAAACAACTGCTATTGCTGATATATTAAAACATTTCATTGCAAGCTCCACAATTTTTGGACATTTCAGTTTCCGTATCTTTGATATTCATTTGAGAATTCGAATCTGGTTGCATCGATTACGTGTAGCTAAATACTAAATATACATATATGTGAAATAATACGTGTGATTCTATGTCACGTGTATTTAAATACACGTGAAATAGAATGCGTGTACCCGTGTATTTAAAATGACACGTACTGAAGTATGTGTATGCACACACACGTGAACACGTATGCACGTGATTTTTTAAACACGTTCATAACCATGATTTCCAGTAGATAGTTTAAGCAAAAGTAAATTTAGGAATTTATCTGTGAATGATGCGTGTAAGTATCGTGTATACATGTTTACTTTCCTATGCGTAAGTCTATATCATTCAGAAACTAGTTTCTTTTACTCATTGCTTTCCAGAAGACCGATACTTTTGGCGTTGTATTCAAATTATGAACGGTAGTGTAATGTCGAACATTCATCAATTTTATAATTTTTTTTGAACGATTCCGCTTGAACGTGCTGCTACATTATTATTGTGAAAAACTCTTTTCCTTTGCCATTTCGTGAAAATTTTTTCCAATTGTAACTTTTATTTTTTCCTAAAGTGTTGTGTAGTATTAACCAGTAATAATAATAATGAACACAACTGCAAAAAAAGGTAATCAATATCGCATGGAAACAGTAACTTTTTCTTTCTTGTGTCCTACCAGAATCTATCTGCAGTCGATTGATGAAAATAGGTCACATGTCTGCGCGAAATGTTTGCAGGAAGGTGCACGTTTCCATAGAGTCTTGTATGTTCAGAACACTTTGTCTTGAAAAGATTGATTTATTGATACAGATTCCATAATCAGCTATTTACATCTTGAAGCAGAAAATGACCTCCCTCTCATCACAGTGATCAAACAAAGAAAGCTACTGTTACATTATGTATTATACTAAAAGATTAAATCTAAATACCTCAATTTAAATACCGTGATGATTGCAATGTCCTGTTTCTGTTGCAAGGTCAATGTTTCTGTGTATCCTTCCTTCATACGATACATTGTTTCGATTTTCATGTAAATAAACACTAAAACAAGAAAAAGCGTAATGGTTAGAAATTTATGGATCACCATAAATCATCATCACACCGTTCGGTATTTCGAAGAAGGTCGTTTGAATGATTTGATCTATCCGAAGCCGAAGAAAAGGATCACAAGGGTGATCCGAAACCTCCGAAACCAACAAAGGGAATCAGAGAACCATTCGATCACCCAGAAGTCAGCAAAGAGGATCACACGGGTGATCTACCCTCTCCGAAGCTGTCGAAGATCGCACGGGTGAGATTCAATAGTTACAAAGTCGATGATGAAAATTGCATAAGTGATCCACGAACTTCAAAGTCTAAAACAGAATATATTGTATTCTAGTTTAAAAGGTCATAATCATTATTTAGGTGCAGATTCCTTCTGCCAGACTTTTCGATAAATACAAGATCTGTTTGAACTCTTTTAATACCTAGAATATCCATTGGAAGTCTCGTAATCCCTCCAATGTCTCTGAGCGAATGGAGTACCGGTGCACAGTGGGGTATTCTCGCCGAAAAACTAGACAAAACCCCATTTCAATAATTTTGCATAAATCGCCAATTTCTGTTGGCCGAGGTAGTTGAATGTATCAGGAACAATACATAATTTTTTGTTTTTATTTTTGCACCCTTGAAATAACTTGTGTCATCAAAAGTTAAGAAATTTTATAGCACGCTTTTCTTTCTTTGTCGCGCTTTGAAGTACCGTTCACATAATAACCATTTTATATGGTTTAAGGAAATTGTGTAAAATTTTTTGTTGTGTAAGCTTTTAAGGAAGGTATATGCCACCCTTTCAGACAATTTTTTACTTGTTTATTGTGTACATTTTAAAGTTATTAATATTTCTATTTGATCAATAATGTAAAATAAAATCGGTAGTAAAAATTTTTTATAAAGAACTCCCCAGTAATAATGCCTCAAAGTTAGCTGTATTATTTTGAAACAGAGACTAGCCCTGGCTCATGGATGAAGCAAACATACTGAAACAAGGTATTGATTTATATTTTTCGTTTCATGTGAGCTCTACAGTCATTCCTCAAAATGTCTAAACGTATGTTGTTCTAACCCTGTATATTCTTGTTAACATGTGATATACTAACGGTCTACATAGTGAAATATTAATTAGGGAATCGATTTTAGTAAAAATCAATAAGTAATTCCAAACATTGGCCCAGCAATATATACCATAAATCTAATTTTATGTATTGCCTATATATAAATGTTGTAAAACACATTGTTTGTATCCCGTAAAACATGACAAGCAATAAGAAACTTTTTTGTTGGACACACTCGTCTTTAAGGACTAATGTCATCCCTTAGATTTGATAAAATTCGTTTAAAGAATCAAAAAGTAGAGAAGTGAAGCTTTAAAATACAGTTTGTTTCATCAAATTTTGATAAATTTGAACAAAGTTATAGAAGTTTAAAGAAGGAGTACATTTTGAGATAATTTTGTCCAGCGTTTCAGTAAGAATACCCCACTGTGCAGTGGTTCAAGAATTCATCTTGTGCAGTTGCCCTCTGTGAATTAAAGAGAGAAAGGATTTTCTTATTAAATAAATTAATTTGCGTAACTTTAAGCAACTAATTTTGTTTAATTCGTAGAAATAAAAGACATTGCTACATAAAACGATTATAAAGAAAGTTCAGATTCTGCACTTTTGGCCGACTGTGTACACAGGGTGTACACGAAAGATCGGTTCTCCTGAAGAATTAAGATTTTGCAAAGAATGTGTTACACAAATGTTGTATGGTTTAGAAAACGGCATTTGGCAGTCATTTTTTAAAATGGGAATCCGTATTTTTGATGCCAGAAATGAAAGGTGCTGAAAACTGTACGTTTTGACACAGTCATGTTATAGATTGAAACGACCTTTACCTGTCACTTTCAGGTAAAAAAAATTGCCTCTGAAATGATTCCTAAACTTGACTCCGAGGTCGTGATCAAAGTCATTATTTGATACCTGCTTTTGAGGTCTTTTGATTGTATCTGAAATATTTTCGTCGAAAGCTTCATCCTCCCGAATTAATCCGGAATACCAGTGCGGAAATTAATTTGAACGCAAATTGGGTTAAAGGAATAAAACCCTCACTCAAAAATTTTATGTGCAAAGAGAATAATTTGAATTTTTTATAGAAATATTGAATTCTTTTAAATCTTAAAAGGTGCAAAATATTTTTCTTTGTAAGAAACTCGATTGAAAAAATTCTGTTACGTTCCATATTATGTTCTTACGAGAAACAATATTTTATGCCCATGAAAATTCTAAAGGATTTAATATTTCTATAAAAAATTCCAATTATTTCTGTAACATGTTTAATGTTTTCATCCCTTTGCGAAGATATAAAAAAACAGGTGCTATTAGTTCTTTGTCATATAAGAACGAAAAATATGAGAGGCAAACACCTATCTCGAGTTTCTTGTAAGAAACTTGACAAGCAATGAGAATCATAAGACCCTGTCTTTTCCTCCAATTCTTCCTAATCCTCCACTCACAACCTTACATTCCGAAAATGCTTCGCACTGTGGAACAGTTTGGGAGCTTCGATTTACCAAAGTCAACAGAGCACAGCTTCTCTTCACGCTCTTACCTCAGGATTCTAAATGTTACATCGTCTTTTCACATCATTAGACAGTATTCCCAAAATTACTGTCATCTACTTTCTTGATAACTCTTAAGTCGAAACGTTCCGTCGGCAAACAGTCGTTTTATCTCAAAATATCACTATTTGATTATTTCGGTATAGAACTTTGTACACAAGTTCACCTTTGTGTATTTTCTAGGGAATCCTTGTTAAATACTGCAGTTAAAGAGCAATAAGTGCATGCAATGTATCCAGCAATTAATTGTCATATAGGACTATAAGTAAATGCTTGACTTTGTAGATGCGAAGAGAATGTGTCTGAGAAAACGTGGACCTATTCTACTGGAAACCAATCGTACTCGCATATCTTCGATCAATACTCCAGGAAAAATGGACATAAAAATCGTCAAGATAGGAAATAATTTGTAACAGGTTAAATTTTTGTATGAACATTGGTATTAGGGTTCTAAATAATATGTGAAAGTTCCTCATCGATCCTGTGTCTGCTAGATCAATTACGTGGGGTCAAAGGTCGCGAAAACCGGTTTCTTGCAAATATCTCGAAAACGGTGAACTTTTCGACAAAACTATCTTGAATAGTGTTTTTCGTAGGAGTAACTGTTCACGAGATATAGTGCTTTAAAGCACCACGATTAGTAACTATACTCTCTTCCACACCACCTTAGGGGTTGAGTACCAGATGTGTTTTTTTATTACGTCGTATCCCCAGTAGGCCTAATCCACAGTGTCTTAGCTCTATAACAACGTTGTAGTTATGGTAGAAGTTATTATAACTGATTATTATATAATCTATACAGCCAAAAACTGGGATAGATTTGTATCCTCATCTTCTGCGTCCGATTTTTCTGTCTCTAAAAATTGTTCCAGGAGAGATGATGGATCCATGCCATCGTTGATGTCCTCTTCATTAATATCGGGTGTAACTGATGTGCTGACTTTCTCAGCATCTCTTTTTCTCTTAAATGCAACGATGCTGCATTTTCGAGTGTAGTCTTTACGACACTGACGATGAACAGTCACAGATTTTTTATTTGTTAAATAATCAATGTTCCCATCACCTCTTTCAACACTTGACTCAAGTAACGTTTTTATTCCACGTTCAACGCTCAAAGTATCACCGGCGGACAACGACTTACTGCAAATAAAGCAAACTTCTTTCATTATTATATACTATCACTAAGCAAAGATACAAAAATTATTTCAGTAAACACGTCCGTTCGCTACGAATAATCGTTTGAAACTAACTAGAATTTTCGTTCTTATGCTGTTTTCGTTACATTGTTTTAACTAATATGTGTACTATACAACGTACATATAAATTAATAGCACGATATTTTCTATTGCATTATACATGCATGTAACGATATACCTGTAGGTTGTGGAAGAGTGCGCGGAGTTATCAAGAACTCTTTATATCTCGTGAACAGTTACTCCTACGAAAAAAACTATTCATGATATTTTTGTAGCAAATTATCTCAGCTATAAATAAGTATTGAATATCTTTTGTCGAAAAGTTCACCGTTTTCGAGATATTTTTAAAAAACCGGTTTTCGCGACCTTTGACCCCGCGTAATTGATCTAGCAGACACAGGATCGATGAGGAACTCTCACATATTACTTAGAACCCCAATACCAATGTGTATACTAAAATTTAGCCTGTTACAAATTATTTCTTTGTTGGATGTCTATTTTTCCTGGACTACAATCGCAGAGTTGAAAGGAATGTGACCGACCAACCACAACTGAAGTTATTAGCAATGTATACGAGTACAAAACATTTTCTGGTACATTGTATAGATACACCATGTGTAGTTAAAATAATAAAATACAAAAATTACACAATAATTCGGGTTTCGGTTATGTTACAAAATTGTAGCATTCGCCTCTAATCCAAGAAAAACTATTACGTCGACTGAGTGGTCTGATTTTTCTAGTCAAGAACGAAGGAAAAACTAGGGACGATCGTGACTGTAATCTCCGCGTAGAAGAACGAGATAAACGTGGAATAATAGCGGCAGGCTGTTGTTACGCGATATAATGCGGCAGAGAGGGGCGCGAAACGAAGGGGCTGCAGTTTCGTTGGCTCTAAATGCAAACAGCGCGGGCCAAGCGTGACGGGTAATCCGATGCGCCCCGGAGAATGTCGTTTTGCACATTATTTTTCTCTGTCTCCGGGAAATTTCGAGCCGTTTGCGCCATGGGGAAAAATCTCGTCCGGCGAAGTAAATTCAACACGCCCCCGTCTTTCACCTTTTAAAGGAACCAAATAACGCAGATAGTTGGCTGACACAGATTGAATAGAAACACTTTCCGTTTCCCATTTTTCTACCACGCGACGCCTAGCAAATGGAATTTCAAGAGCCAGCGATTTGCTTAACTCGTCCGAGGCGAAACTGAATATTCTAACTTCAACAAACGTCGAACGAGCGACGGTAAATATTCGTCGTTATGACCTGACGCCGCCCCTTTCAGACTGTTCAATTCACAGCTTCCTCTCTTCAATGCGAGGCACGGCGGTTTCGTGAATTCGAAATGGTGCTCGCCGACGGAGTAACAATGCGCTCGATAATGATAACGCCAAGTTATCGCGAGCAATGCACGAGGAAGGGATGAAAACGGAGATGGAAGTCTTAAAGCGGAGATTGTTTCACCGCGCTAGGTAAAGTATCGCGTGTACAGACACCGTAGAAAGTTCCCCTGACTTCCCACCGGTGAAAGCACGCCATTCTATCGTGCCCGACGATTTCATTTTCCAAAGATCTCCCCGGGCTACGGAGCTGCGGAAGTCGAGCTCTCGCGAATGGCAATCGTCTTCTTGCTGCAGCCAAGGAGCGTCTCGAAAGTGTAACACCTGAGAACAACGTAACCAGTGCCCAGGGGAAGCTCGGTTCGGTGTTCAAGCAGTCTGACGGAAAGAAAATACATCCCAATACTTATAGCCTACATATTTCCATGCATATAAGAGAGAAACGGTAGACATGTTCAGATATGTACACAAATACTGAATTTTGGCAGTGTAAAATTTCACGACATATCCATTACTCGAACTTAAGTTCACTTATACAGGATATAAACAATATTTTAAGGGCTGATAGAAGAGCTCACATGGAACAAAAAATTTCTTATAATACATATAGCGTCCCTCCTGCCTCCATTTTGCAGAAATGGTGTGCTATTTAATTTGGTGCCATTGGGTAAATTAGTTTATCTACAGATTAACGTATTATTTTAAATGCCACACTACTCATGTACAATAATAATAATAATGTGTGTTTATTACACACTGTAATATAATTAGAAATCTAGATAAATTATAAAATCATGTATTGTTCATAGTTCACATTATCTTGTATGCGAAAAAACCAAGATTCAGCCATAAATGACTGCTATTAAATCTGACCTGTATCTTATTTGCATGTATGAATCTAAATTTACATAGTCATGAATAATATTAAGAAAATTAAGACTATTAAAGCAGGAGAAATATTATATGATTTTATCAAACATACAACCTAAATAAATACACAATGATTATAATTATTATAATTATTATTTATTTTATGTAATTGATGTCTGTATAAGCTCATAATAGAGGGTGTAACAAAAATGTTGCACGTCCTTGATAGGGGTAATTCCTGAGGTGATTTTAAACAACTTTTTCCTTAGTGAAAGTGTTAGGTGAGGCTTTGTTAACGAGTTATTAACAAAAAAACATTAACCAATCAAAGAGAGAGAACAAGTACGAATTTCGGCGCGGGCTACAGCTATACGTATCATTGGTCTGCCATCCCCCGCGCGAAGGTTCGTCTACTGTTCTCGCTCTCTGATTGGTCGGTGTTTTTCGTTAATAACTCGTTAGCAAAGCCTTACCTTACATTTTCGCTAAGGAAAAAGTTGTTTAAAATCACCTCAGGAATCACCCCTTTCAAGGACGTGCAACATTTTTGTTACACCCTGTATAGGGTAATGATTCTTTACATAAGATCGAAAAAGAAGACACAAACTGCTATGAACAAAAACAGGCATATATCCGACTCATATTAACAATTTAACGAACCGCGATCCTTGTAAATAGGTATTCGTAGCTCTGTTTTCAGCAAGGATTAAAGTAACCAACATAACTAAAGGAAGTGTGGTGTGTTTTATTACAATTAGTCAGTACTAAAAGTTCCTATTCTTATTATCGCTTTTTCGCTTTGCATACTCAAAATGTATGTAAATGCGTATCGTCAAATAACTCGTAAGATATACCTATGTTATGTGAAAAAGTTTTTCAAGCAAAAGGTGCATGGTTTCCTGTGCTGAAAATGCAATAGTCCAATCGGATTTCTGTTATATTGGTTTCTTCTCGAGGTCTGTTATTGATTTTAACGAGATGCTTTTCATCGTGTCTTTGTGTCATTGGGATAAGTTCAACATAATTGTAAAGGGTGATTTTACAGAAAATATACGTTATACATAAAATACTAAAACCTATTAAAATCACTTTACAAATAAATTTTCGTGAACGAATTTACTTGGGTTACTAATGTTATAATTATACAGGGTATCCCAACTCGACGCGGGAGCCGGAAATAGGAGATTCCTGGGGTGACTCTAAACAACTTTTTCCTTTGTAAAAATATCCTCCGAAGCATTGTTAATGAGTTATACACAAGAAACACCGATCAATAGAAGCACGAATACAGTCGATGAATTTTAGCGCGCGCCCCAGCTTTGAGTAGTTAGTAATGGCCCGCCAGCGTCCGCGCCATCATTAATCCGCTGCACTCGATCTCTGATTGGCCGACGTTTTCCGTTAATAACTCGTTAACAATGCTTCGAATAACATTTTTGCAAAGGAGAAGGTTGTTTAGAATCACCCCAGAAATCTCCCATTTCCGGCTCCCGCGTCGAGTTTGGGACATCCTTAGGGTCATTCGGGATAAAAGGACGCAGCGGGTATAAGTACGCAGTGCCGTTTTCTCTGAGGGGGGTGAGAGGACGGGGACACTGTTTCGTCAGGATTGAGTGCGCGTGGGCCACCATTTTGGGTCAACGCCTGTTGAGCGGTGCGAGTCGCGCTTTCTGAATTAAAAATAAAAATTTTTAATTGTCGTGTTATTTTAATCTTTTTCGTACCAGGGAAAAGTTTGTGGACGTATTATTTATGTATTTTTAGGGGTAAGTTGTTTTTGTTGATTTTATATAGTTATTGAACGATTTTTTCCAGAATAACATTTTAACCTAACTTTATTGGAATTCGAACTAGTACGAATTGTTTTGGTTATCGGTGAAATGGGGTGAAAGGACGGGGGTAATAGTACGCACTGGTATTTAGGTTACTGTCTACTTGTTTTTGCACTCTTAATAATATTTGGAGTAAAAACATATCTGCTCTGATAAAGGCTTGAGCATAATTTCGTTTTGTTGAATCTATGAAAAATTATAATTTTATGATAGTTTCCTAAATTTGAAGTTCCTAATTTCTATTGTTTTTGTCATCTGTAGCTTCATTTATTAAAAATAATATAAAAATATGTTCCATCTGTGTATTATTTGTTCATTTTCTTTTACTACACCTGAATGCATACTTTTACTCTACATGCGAACTTTTACCCACACGACTGCGTATTTTTACCCACATGTCGGGGTAAAGGTACGCAGTCTAACCAAGTCACTCTTTTGCTTCATTTAAAAAAAAACCGTTTGGCCTATCGTCAAATACTCGTTACATTTTATGAGTCTATTAAATATGCTACCGATAGCGTAAAAAAGTGTTCCTAATATCATGGTAGTTTCGGCTCAGTGAAGCAAAAACAGCAAAAGTGCGTCCTTTTACCCTGAATGACCCTATACTTATACTGCAATTAAAACACTATACATACTGTACTAACAGTAAAGATACATTGCGTTCAATGCATATCTTCTGTCTAGATTTAAAGGTTATTGAGGCTAGACCACACTCAATAACTATTTTTTCATTTGTTTAACAATATTAAGAGCAGTCCCGTTAAAATTCATAAAAAGAGAATACATCGGTTGACTAATAGTTCAATCTAAGTTAATTGTAAGATAGACTATCAAATTCTACGTAAAAGAATAATAACTTCAGACAGGGGCGGATTTAGAGAATTGGCGCCCCTAGGCTAACAAACGTTTGCCGCACTTTTCTATTTTACTTAGATATTAAAAAAATACGCAAACAAGTTGCACACCTTAACCTAAGACTCTATTCATCTGATACATTTTATATTAGAACGGAAATCTATGCTATAAATTTTAGCTCAAAATTTGCCGCCCTAAGCTGCAGCCTACTTAGGCTATACGCAAATTCGCCTCTGACTTCAGAATAAATTATTAATAACTGAAATTAATAACTTTATTTGAACCAGTTCGTTATAGTTAATGCAATTACGCAATCGGATAACGAGAAACTTTTTCACACGTTTCTGTGGTTATTGCGGCACATACACTAATAATACGCTTTTGCATATTTCCAACCGTCGCGTCGTTGGTAGTTCGCGATGAACTTTAGTTTTTAATGGTCCACAATGTTTCCCATTGACTCATTATCCAATTACGCGATTGCATCGACTGTCACGGTCGACGCGTCAAATATCACTTGAAATAAAATTTATTTTGAAAATATCTCAAAGGTTAATTTTTAAAATATATTTGGTATAATATTTGCTTACATGACATTTAAATGATTTATTGAATATCAGAATGACATATTAAGACATTCGATTGAAAAAAGAAAACAGAAGTTGCAAATAAGTAGGGGAAAACGGGGCTAAAAATTTTGATTTTTAGAAAATATAAACAACGACGGGAAGATAATGAAATTATTCTCTTTAGTATTGACTAATTTACTGTTAAATTGATTATACTTTGGAATTTCAAGCTTGTTTTTAATATATTGTTATAGACTTTTCATAGAAAATTTGTGAAATTTATCTGTGACTGTTTGAAGCGAAACTTCTTACCTCTTCGTGGGGCTAATGGTTATTGCATTGAGGTAAGTTGTTATTAACAAGAGACATCAATCAAAGAATTTGATACGTATTTCTTTATATCAGCCATACTTGACTCTGAAAGGTTGAAACAGCTTTTAAAGTTGTAAACTCAATCAGCTTTAGGTACACCATCTCAAGTAGAAGCTCAAGACGAGTTTCTACGATTAGGTCAAAAGCGTGGCAAGTGCAGGCGTACGTAAAAAATTTTCAAACTCAATTTTCTGGAAAACGAAGTGGCAAACAAAAAATCGTTATTGTATATTTTCGATTTATTTTCTCATAATGAATTCACCCATGCCCGGTTGTACCCGTTCCGAAACAACCTGTATAGCATTTCATTAGAAAAACTGCAGGTCACTTTCATTTTCTAGAAAAATATAGTATAACTTTTCCTCTTCCATTTTCTGAAATAACTTTTTAGGAAAAAAATGTTGGTCCATTTTATTGTGAACACCTGTAAGCTATATGGACTATTTTTACTACATTTGAAATATGTTTCATCAGATTCTAATCTATAAGATCATATTTTTCTTATAGTTTAATTGTAGTTATTGTCAACAAGTATACATGTAAGACGTAACAGTAACGATGATCACGTAGTAGCAGTTTGAAAGCGTGACCTATGCGATGTATTTGTCGTGTGCTTGCAAAGTTTAGGAACTTACAGAATGTGATATTAATCAGCTTTTCAAGAAGTTTATGTAAGAGCAAAGTTTTGTAAATAACAATATACACGAGAAATATGTAGATTACCACTTTTTAATAATAACTTGCACGTGCACTTTGACATTAGTTGTGAGACATTAAACCTAAACGAGACAATTACCCTTCTATAAGATCACTCTAAAAGCAGGTCATTTTTTAAATTTTATGTAACAAAAACTATACGACATAAAGCTACAGAACTTTTTGCCCTTTATTCTCAGATTGCTACAGATAATGAAAAAGATTTCATTTGGATATTTCATTCAATGCTCATTTATGCAAATGATGCCGATTGCTTTGATGACAAAAAAGTTACTCATTTGCGGAAATGATAAATTCTCGTAGAATCATTCAGAATAAGAAATAGAAGAAAATTTTTTGCATTTATAAGATGCTGTATAATATTAAAAACTCATATTTTAACAAATTTTTTAATTATAAAGTACGAAAAAAATAGGTAATTATAGGCAGAAAAATGTTTATAACAAATGAATGATGAGTTGAGGAGTCATGATTCCATGGAGAATTCAATTATAAACAAAATCTCGCAAAAATTTTGAAAATCGATTTATAATTTTTAGCTTTAGAACTTCTGCAGTTTTAGAAAAACATGTTTTGAGAAAAATACGTCTAAAGTTTGTGTTTATATTGTGTTTATATTTCATCTAGCTGGACCCGTGCGTTTGCTGCACGTACAGATAATAATATCCGGCTAACTTAACCTGGTAGTTTTTTTTTTTGGTAGTAATTTTTACTATCAGAATTAAAACTGAACTTTTAGATTTTTCCTATTATATTAATAGTATTCTCTAGCTTTACACCACATTGCAACTTGATATCATATCTGAAAGTTCGTTTTATTTTCCGGACAAACGTTCTTTCACCTTTATATAGTTATAGATGCATGCCAATTAATATTACCATTTATTTAGCTATTGCCGCACCATAAAATAAGCCCTTCGTTTCTTCAATATTATTTTCTAATTTGGCTTTTTGCACTTAATCGATTTTTGAAAAATTTCGAATTGAGAGTACCCTGAGAAATCAAGACATAGTAAGGTAGCGTAATATAAGTTACTTGCCATCGATCTTAATCGACTAAAACTCGTGAACTTCAGTATACTCGAGAAGAGAAAATACCAACGAAGCAACTCACTAGAGGCAAGCTCGGAACGATTTCCCCAGCCGCGGATGACGAAATCAATCACACCAGTTGGTCATCGATCTTCGTTCCCGCAATTACAGTCGAGGATTTCAGTTCCGTGGGTTAATTTCTTCTTCGATTGCATTAATCCGCGGGACACGGGTGGAGTCAGCGGTTCGCAAAAAGAAGCCGGAGCTTAATATTCACAGGGCATCGGGTCGGGTAATTATTTTTCTAATTCGCTTTCAGGCGGACCGCCACGCTGGCGACGATCATTAGTGTCGTTAATTTCGTGCGGCTTTTCTACCCGCAAGGAGGGCGTGTTTTCGCAAGAATTGCGCACGGACACTGCATATAAGCAGCGACGCTCCGAGGAAAATAGCATGATTCGACGGAGCCACTCGAGCTACCCGGTTATTTTTGGGGCGGTGGTTGTTCGAGGGGCGGTTTCCACGTGGTTGTTTTGGGACACACTACGCCCTGGCCTAGCTATTTCACGGCAATTCCGCTCCCATGGAGTCTAGGGCGACTGGAGTCGACAATTTCTTGCAAAAGCAGCCGCTGCTTGCCAGGTTAAGGCAAGCCATGTTAAGGTGCAATGTTTTTCGAGCAATTGCGAGGAGAAGACTCTCAACCGAGAGATTATCGGATACTAATTTAATTGTCTGAAGCGAGACTGAGGTAGCGTATTGCGTAGGTGTTGGTGGTGTGAAATAATTAATGTCGAGCGAACGTTTTTTATGTAGATTCATTTGAGGGCAGTCTGGGGCCAAAATGTCATAGGAACAAAGACTCGGTAAATTATGCACGGTGAATTTTTGGACGAGCCTTGTAGCTATAGCAGATCTAACGAGACAGGCGAAAGACAAAAGAAATTTTTCAAGCACAGCCGACGGTTTTCTTATTTTTACGCTTCCTACGTCGTTTGACTTTTGCGACAGTTTGTTTGGCAAATTTTATGGGGCCACGGCAAAGCAAAACAAGTAACGTTCTGCGATTGAAAATAGAAGTCGCTTGGCTGACAGAGAAAAATTTGTAGTACACAATATGCAAGGGACAACCGTTGCAACATGCGATGCCCCGCGGTAGAAGAGATCGGGAAATTTTAATTTGCTTTCGTCTGTTCTTCATTAAACGCGTACCACTACGGCGCAATGATAAATCGAGGACAGATTTTTCCCGAGATCGCTGGACAATCGATGCAGAATTGTACGTGATTTGTTCCTGTGATGCCATGGGCTTTTGTGAAGAAATACGCGTTTGTCGTTCGGACCTCTGGCGATTCGTCAAATGTGATGACAAAATACATCGTTCGCTTGTTGGAAAAAAAATAGATTGAAAAAGCGTAGAGAATATTTCTTGGCTTTTTCTTTTTCATTTCCGTCAAAAAGGGACGGAAATTCTCTTGATACGCACGACAGACCACGGTAGCGAACGAACCTCGAGCTCGCCACTTTGTTCCTCAAATCGAATCTTTCATTCGTTTTCACGGACAAACTGCCGAAGCAATTTCATTGCTCGCTGAATTTTAGACGCGACGCATAGGAACTATAAACTTGATCGACCTAGAACCACCCGCGGAGTATTTAATTTTCCATTCGCAATTTTCTTTCGCGCAACGTCCGCCTGCCACGAACGAACTTGTTAATAAAACGGTCCTGCCTCTCTCAGCGTTCTACGGTTCCGTTGTACGGATTTTCGTCGGACGCGATATCGGATTAAATTCGTTTTGTCAGCGGAGAATAATAACAAGCATTTCGTGAAATCACGTCAGATAGAATTCCCGGGGGAATGCAAGATAGGGTCGAAGATAGGGGTGATGGAAAGGGAGTGTAAAGGGCAGTAATGTGTAACATCGTTCGAAGAAAGCAAAAGAAAAAGGGAAAGGAGACAGAAGAGAGGATGAAACTGATTGCAAGAGAGGTGACAATGCAGGGAGAATGCTTTAAAAAAGAGAATACGGAAAGAGAGAGAAAATAAAATACTGAAGCAAATAAGTGAAGGGCAAGGTGGGAAATTGTTAAGGAAAAACGTTGAGGAGGAAAGTGAAAATAGAGTAAGGAAAAAGGAAAAGGTGGAGGAAAGAATAAAAAAGGCGAGAAGAAACAAACAAAAAGAAAACGCGATGCGTAATGACTAAAATAGAGAAGAATAATTTAGGGAGAAGTACAATTATGAGGCACGATAAAGAGTGATAAAATGATAAAGATCAACTATGAAAAGGGATCAATACTAGAGAGGAATAATGAAATTATTCCTGTGATTGTAGCTATCACCATTGACTATTTAGAACGAATTCTCGCTAGACGAAAGCTCTCACGAAAAACTAAGAGTAGAAGTACGTTTCGAAATAATAACGTTTCAATTCGACGAAGTTTTAGCTATGTTCCCTTAGAATTTTCACGCATCGAAGAGCAACAAACTATATTCCAGAATCACTGTGCAAGTATTTGGAAACCGCGAAATCAAGTTTCAGAATGCCTCATCTTTCGCAAAGTACATACCCACGATGATTCATGAACTGGGTCACACTGATTCCCGAAAGTTTCGGGAATGCTATGGAACTTTCAGAAACACTTTCCTTTTCGCTATCTCGCCAGTATTTCGTGGCAGTTGGTTTAATTTGACAGGAATCGATAGGAATTGCAATCGTAGAATCTTTCAGATATGTAAGTATATTAGCCCCGGAAAAGATATAAGAAAATTCAGGTGTATTATCGACGATGAGTAAAGGGTAGGCTTTATCACCCAGAAATACAAATGAAGCTTCAAGATTTGTTCTGGGCGAAATTGTTGCTTTCGGAATTTCAAGACGTTTTGTTTCTATCTGATTGTATAAATCAGATGCTTGGAAGGTCCCGCCATCGCTTTTCTTTCCATATGCCCCAACATCGATGGTTATGAATCGATAATTAGCGTTCGCGACGCCTTGTAGAACGATGGAGAAAAATTGTTTATAATTATAGAACATCGACCCAGATTTTTTTGGACACTTAATGTGAACATGTTTCCCGTCGATAGCTCCAAGGCAATTTGGAAAATTCCATAACTCAAAAATTTCTTTGGCAATTCTTAAAAAATCATCTCTTGTCGGTACAGGCTTATGATGCGGTTGAACATTGCCCCATATTGCAGAAATAACTTCCCTTACAATGAACGCAACCGTTTAGGAACCCATTCGAAAAGCGAAAGCCAGTTTGTTGAAAGATGATCCTGTTGCCAAATATCCAAATAGAATCATAGAATTACAATATACCATCCAGTTAAATAACATTAAAAAGAGAAAGAAAAACAGTTGAAAATAAATACGTACTTAGCAGTAAAGGGATTCAAGTAGTAATTTGTGAACTCTATAGAGTAAATTGTGTATGTGCATACGTATACTGTATATCTTTCTTCTTTCACTAATTACAGCAGCTAAGTTAAAAAAAAAAAAATAGGAGTATTTGCGTGACCAATTTGCTACGGAGATTTCCAAAATAAAGCGGCCACGATCAGGGGTTGAAGGCGGTGAAAGAACGATGAGCAGGTGGCAGTATTTTAAACCACTGTATTTTTTAAAAGATATCGTAACACCCCGGCAGAGTTCTAGGAATTTATCTACACTTACAGAAAGTAAGTATTAAGAGTAGAACCATCCGTAACCAAAATCATTCAGCATCTTCTAAGAAATTCATGAAACTTTCATATCAGATGATCAGACAATGTTTCGTCATTGTTATACATCCAAATTTTTATAGAATGATTCTGTATTATAATGAATTAAACAATTCTAGTTGGTGGTGAAAAGAAAATAAATATTAACGATTTGGATATGGCTGAGGAGGAAACTGCAGCCGAATCTAGCAGTCAGACTTCACAGGATGACAACTCAGCGACTTTAACTATGACTGTTCCTGAAGTTGAAATACCACAGAACAATGCACCTAACAAAAAAAGAAGGCGCGATAGAGACGACTACACGACGTCTCTATTAGACATTGAAAAAGAAAAATTATTAATTTTAAACGAGAAATCTGAACAGAGGTTAAGGGAAGATGACGATTTACTCCTTTTTAAAAGTCTTATTCCACATGTTAAGAAAATCCGTCCTGAAAAAATATTCAGTTTCCGCAATAAAATTCAGAAAACAGTACAAGAATTTGCATATCCAGAGGGTCATTCACGCTGACAGAAGAACTTTGCAATTATACACAATTATAATACATAATGAAAAGACTTACCTTCAACAAATTACTAGTCGTTCTTCTTGACAGATGGGTTGACAATGCCAATTGTTCTAATTTTTTGTAAAGATCTTTCCATTTTATTTAAAATGTAATTAAAAGTATCCAACTCCATTCTCATATATAAAAAGAATCTTTTACGATCCGTTTTCACATGCGGAAAAAGGTGATGGTATTCACCAAAGTTCCCACGTACGCAATTAATATAGTACACTCCTATTTTCTTTCTTTTTTGCACTTTTAACTCAATATTTTCCAGTAAAAACATATCGTCGTCACTCGAAAAGGAGGACATCTTTCGTTGTTTGGATTGTAATGTTTTTATAACTTGTTACTAAATTATGTATTTTCTGTCTATAAGAAGTCTGTAACGAGTTCTGCAACATTTCATACCTCAATGATTTCAAGCGTTGAGGGTATTACACAATAAAACGCGAGGAAGAAGAATGTTAATGTTTTTAATGAAGAAAAAAATGGTGGGATTTATTAGAATGAAGAACAAATTGAACAAATTAAATACAACACAATACAACAACACGAAATTAACAAGAAATTTAAGACACAAACAGACAAGATTTCGACACCTCGACGTTTTTCAACAGAATGCCAAATGAAATCAATAACACAGACAAAACACACTACACTGCAATAGAAGCCATATTCAAGAAATTTGCACTTTGATTGGATCCTTTTTCGGATAGTCCGACACCCATTGCTACACTCGCGCTGGTTTCCAGCTTTCTACGTGTGCACTTCGCGCTTTTTATGGCTATAGGATCTCGAGACTTGGCCCCATTTTTACATAGTATGATTTTTATGATTTCACTTCTTTTTGTATGTAGTCTTTCTTTTCTTCTGTTTAGGCTCTTCAGGTATTTGTTGAACACTAGTTGCTGGTTTTCGGATAGCTCACTCCCTATCCCTATTGGTCCTCTTCAATAGTTTAGAATGAGTAATTTTTTAGACGTTTGGGTGGTTAACGCTTCTTAATCGATTATACTCACAATCAGTTATGGTAGACCCTTGGACTTTAATACTGTTAAAGTTAATATTAATTAAATGCACTCCGTCCGGGCTTGTCACTGTTGATAGTGCCACGTAGGCTTGACCACATGAGCCATGAGTTCAGACACTGATCCGTAAGTCGTAGTTTTCAGCATAGCGGTACAATAGAGTTCAGCGTTATATTCAGATTTTTTAATTTTCCCTTTGTTTGTATGCTAAATATCTACATGCGAAATTTCAAGTTACTACATCTGCGGGAAGTACCTCATATTTTTAATGATCAGTGAGTGAGTACGTGAGTGTCAAAATAGCGAAACTTTCAATTGAATTATCTTAGGAACTAGAAAAGTAGAAACGTGAGATTTGGAGGTTTAGATCATTTTGTTATGTTCTCTAAACAGAAAAAGTTTGAGGCTTCTGCTAAACATCAGCACAGAGATATGGGCGGCTCAAAAATGCACTCAATTGCTTCCAGTAAAGGGTGTACGGCTGTTTCCTTGACTTGGTGGGAGCATTGCCACGCCCCCAGATCAAAGATAATAACAATAATACGTAATATTAAAGATAAAAAAACAATAATAATAACACTGACAATGAGGTACATAAGAAATAGTTGTCTCATACCTGTATCAGAGGAACAGATTATAAATGCGAGAAATAGTGAACGGCATTGGAAACATATTTCTTAAAACTGTTGTAGGAGTTATTGAAGAAATAGAGGGAATTAGAGTATTGATTGGAAATTTTCAGTAAACGGTTTACGCTACTGTGATATCCATAAAATGTTCGATGAAATTCAGGAAGGAAAATTATCATAAAATAACTTACTGTTGACTGTACATTCCATTTTTTTACATACATTTATTCACTTTCAAACTTCAAACGTAAAAAAAAGTAATCGTACACACAACCAACTGCCAAAAAGAACCGACGACTACTTCTCTGTAACCTTACCTTCATATTTAACTTAACGTACAGCAATAACTGTAGGGATTTCCAAATTATTACTATACGTTCCTGTTTACCCGGCTCAGTCATAAACGCATTTGTCTCTAAAAATGAGGAAAACAGTTTTTCGACTTTTATCACGCTTATTTCAGGATTTCGTCCACCGTGCGATTACTGGAAAACTCTGTCAGCAACGAGCTGGGAACGTTTATAGATTCATGGCTATATTTAGTTATCATTAAACTGGGGATGTTTATATATTCATGGGTATTTAAAATATGCGAAAACAAATCTGTATGAGGACGTGCATGGATATAAAAATACGTGTATCTACTATGGTGTTCATACTACATATCCTCAACAAAACTCAAAAATGTCGATGAATAAGTTTCAAACCCTTAGCCTATAGTAAATTTGCCGTGTTCTTTGTCCAGATTTTCAAACAGAGTAAAACAGCACAACGGACTCTGTAACCAGGGTGCTGGTCCCTATTAGTGAGTTTGAATCTATCAGCGTGCCTTTACATTTAAATAAGTTATAAAAAACGAATATCTCTATAAATAAAAGAGAAACATTTTTTTTTTATTAAATTTAATAGTTTAACTTGATCAAAAAACATGTTTTCCTTTTATTTCTTAGAGGTATAGAGGTGGCGGATTAAAATGGGACACCCTGTATATATACATATGTGTGTGTGTGTGTGTGTGTGTGTGTGTGTGTGTGTGTGTGTGTGTGTGTTACATAAATATAATAATAGTAATAATATATATATATATATATATATATATATATATATATATATATATAATTTTATCTCACTGTTAGTTTTTTAGAAAACGTTAACGAAAAATTTGATCCCATACGTACGTACATACGCACGCACGCACGCACGCACGCACGCACGCACGCACGCACGCACGCACGCACGCACGCACGCACGCACGCACGCACGCACGCACGCACACACACACGAACAATGTGTTCAAAATAGCCTAAAATTACTCCAATGACCTTGAAACATGGAGATCTGCTAAAAAATCGATTTTCCATTTTCGGGGCAAATACAATAACTTCCCTATAAATCGGGAAGTTAATAAAACATTGATGAGCTCGCTCAACGTAGATTAGCGGAAGACAAGGATTTTTACACACATTTTGTTACGAAAGTCTTATGACGAGGAACAGAAGGCAGTGAAACGCGACGCTTCGCCAAGCTCCGAAGATTATTGCGGCACGTGGAATGTTAAATTTTCAAACGACACCACTCTCTGCTTCGAAGCTTATCCGCCACGATCGCTCGTCACAACACCGCTGAAGTACACGGTGCTTACATATCCGTGAGCAAAGCTACGCAGGCGAAGCTGGAGAGCTCGTAAGAGATACCTGCTGGCTTGTAATGAATCGTATGGATCAGCCATAAAAGACCCCGGGATCCCGGACGTCCTTATTATCTTATTCAGGGATCGTGATACTGAATTTCACCCTGTTCTCTTACCAGTGTCGATGTCAGCGCGGCGGCAGCTTAATTTTCGAAAGGGCAAATACAAATTAATATTCAGCAGAGCATAGCAAATCCGGTATGCGCTCCACATACTGAGAAGCCAGGGGAACTGGTCAGCCGCATGCGTACTTTAATTCTCGAGAACATTGAATATTCGGTACGATCATACCCTGAAAAATCTGGAAATTGGTCGATGTTTTTTTCTCTTGATCATCAGTAGTAACCAAAGTGAATTATTGTATTGAGTAGAAAAGTCGATGAATTTCGGATAGTGAAGCAAAAGTTTGTCGTTAGAATTTTGCTTTGCCAAGTATAACTGATGGAGTGTAGGTGACGTATTATTTAATATTTTTTCTCGTTTGTTTTTTAAAATTTGAGTATGCTACATGACAACGAAAGAGATCTATTTTGACTGTGTTCTTTCTATTATTCTTTCAGTTACTAAGCGAATGTACACTAATGCAGAAAATTTGTAGGAATTATTGTATTCTTTTGTTTTTGATTCATCAAAAATTTCTTTGACAATATTTTAAGTAACCCTTACACAGGGTGTAAACTATATGTTGTTGGGGAGCTCAAATGGAACACAAAATATCCCATGACTTATTGTCCGATCTGTCTCTATTTTGCAGTAATAATGCCTTGAAGCTAGCGGTATGGTTTTGAGATGGATACTAACTCCGGCACATCGACAAGGCAAACACATGTAAACAAGCAGTTTTTAGGCTTTCCTTCCTCTGTGTGCGTGGCTGATAAAAATGAAAATAAACTATAATATGATAAATATTACACTATAACAGATACAACAAAATGCATTAAGACTCTTTCACTCTATTGTTACTTGTCAATGTGTTTGTGAAGTTTTAGAATCTTCCGACAATTAGTTTAGTGTATAGGGTACTAAACATTAAGGCATTATTACTACAAAACGAAAGCAAATCGGACATTATATCATAGGACATTTTGTGCTCTATTTGAGCTCCCCAACCACTTCTGAAAATATTTAAACGTATATTAGTTTACACGCTGTACAGGGTCATCCACGTATCTCGGAACCCACCTGCATGAATACAAATGAGCTGGGGTTCCGAGATACCGTACTGTACCGAGCCTATACTGTAATAGGCAACCAAACTATTAACAGATGCTGAGCAATTGGATGAAAGCGTTTTATTCTGATAGATTAAATAGTGGTGGACCGACAAGGTATATTAAAAAGCTGGGTCATTGCATTGATAAATGATTTTATCAAGGACAAACAATTATTATTATATGTTTGCTTCGATGCTGTATAACTTTTGTCTGAAATATTTTTTCGTATTTTTTATGCTTACAGAAATAATCAGATGTAGACATTTAGAACGAACATTGTGTATAACTTCTGATCATAAATATTTATTATCTGTATCATATGAATACACAGATACCAGATATAATCGAGATCGTAAGTTCCCGAATAAATGAAATAACTCGAATCATTTTCAGTTACACCAATTATCATAATTACTTAAATCGATCGCATCAACTCCCTCAATTTAGTCAACAATTACAATTCATTCTGAAAATAATAATTTGTTGCTTACAGATTGGGTGGGTATCAAGGTGGACATAACGGCCCATAATTATGAACCAATTATGTCTGTACTTAACATGAAAACATTTGAATTTAGGATATTTGTAGCGGATTTACATTTTCTTTGGAAAGTAATTAATAAACTTTTGACCATCTAAATCATTTAGGGCTAAAGATACATTTTTACCTTATAATTATGTGTCCATGTTATAATAGACCGTATCTGCACCACAGCAATTATGCATAGTACTAAATCAGATTTGTTCTGTATTAGGCCTATTTATATTTTTAGGAGCCATATTTTAAAACTAATTATAATATAATTATCTATTCGCGCGCTGTCTCATGCTAGCATTGTATTCTAATGGGGTATCCCGTTTATATTGAATAAATAAATAAGTAAACAATAATGATGTCTTTATTGCATATAGTAAGAAAAAGTGTACAGACAAGAGAGAGAAAAACAATAAAGCAAAACGCAATGGGTGTGCAAAAGCCATGGACCTATAGGACGATGCGTACGTTTGAGGGGTTGCGGCGACAGACGGAAGGGGTATTGACCTCTATTAGTTCTTCAGCCATCTTGAGTGGCCCAGACTGCATTGTAAAGAACTGCACTGGACTGCACTTTCAAATCTTGCCGCAAGCGTGTCATAGATGGCAACACTATCTGGGCCACACAAGATGGCTGACAGTCCCCCCCCCCCCTTTCACAGCGACACCCGCATCCCCAATATACCTACTTTACGTTCCGTCCTTTAGGTCCATGGCAAAAGCCGAGGTTTAGTCAAGTGACTCTTTCACAACCTAACCCTGTTGAATTAAAATCTTTGCATAGTACCTTTTTATAGAACAAACATACGTGGTGTGTTTAAAAAGTAACAATATTGGCACTGTGAAAATATTTATAGATCAGCTCATGAGGGGTGTACATGAGCTCCTATAAAATAGTTCCCTTGAGAAGGTATATACGTATGTACTGCCGGAGGCGTTGCTTCCACTCATGAAAACAATGTTGAAACTCTTCTACTAGAACTGCTTTCAGTCGGTCGGTTACAACCTCTTCGATGTTGTTTATGGTTCTAAAATGACATCTCTTGAGGTGGCTTTTGATTTTTGTAAAAGGAGAAAAGTCACGTGAACTAAAATCAAGAGAGTACGGAAACTGTGGAAACACAAGAATACTTTTATTTGCTAAAAAGTTATTTATGAAGAGTGCAGTGTGATAAAATGCATTCTCGCGATACAGCATTCATGACTGGAATTTGGTTATGGGACTACTTTTTTTAGTCTAACAAAGATTACATGATAATTAATTTGATTTACTGGCTATCCTCACGGCAAAAATTAAATTTTTCAATCGCATCATCTTTAAGTGCCATACAAAATTTAATAATGCTCCTCAACATGTCACTATTAAGCTGCATATACACTGGCGAATAGTTCGCGAGCACTGTTTGCACACAATGTTTGTAAGCACTTCGTAAACTTTCTATAGACACTGCTCAATCCCTTCACACATGTAACGCGAACTATTATAAACCGTATACGAATTGTTCCGCGAACAGATGACTTCTTCGAAATATAACTGTCATACTGTTCGTGAACAGTTCATGAACGCTAGTGGAAACGCACCTTTATATTTTTTCAAAAATTCGCCCTTGTTTAACTCGCTGTGAAATTGTTTTTTAGTTCCAAGGATTCATAGAATTGATTATAGAGTAAATCTTAATTTGCAAACACAAAAATTTATTCCCATACATTCAAAAAGTATACCAGAGTGTCGAATTGTAATTATTCGAATGACAAATTGAATTTGTTCTTTCCCCGGAAAACAAAAATCACCTCCGACTCTTCGTCCAAATTGTATCTCGGAGAAAGACGAGAAAAATGGAACCCAGAATTGTCCAATTAGAATATTGGAACATGCGGCGATTTCCTGATTCCGTACTGTCTACAGTTCTCGCGGACCTCGTCTTATACCGGGTGATTCACGAGAAATAGAACACCTAAATATCTCCGTTAGGCTTGAAGATAGAAAAAAATGTTATAGAGAAAAGTTGTACTGTTTAAGGAGGCATATATGGTGATATAAAAAAGTTGTCCGATTGTTGTCGTTTCCAAGGCCTTTTGAAAGTCATCGATGATTTTTAAATAGCACCATATATTTTTAACTTCATGGTATTGTAGCTGATGTCAAGACGAGTATAACAATGTGCTACACTATGACCTTCAAATGACCTTGAACTAAGAAATTTATGATAAAGCAATGATAACTTCAAAATCTTCAATCATTGTATTTAAATTAAATTAAATGTTCAAAATGATGACATTGAGCAGTAACGCAAGCATTTAAACGTCCTGCGAGGCAATCAATTGCCCCTTCAATTGTTTCTGTTGAAATTGATCTACAAGATCTAATTATTCTTTCTTGCATGTTCTTTGGTGTAGTTGATCTATTATGTCCTATCCAGCGATTTGGAAATTTATTGTTTAAAAATTCTTATTGTTTAAAAAGTCTCGACAACCAACACAAAGATTTGGACAAAATTTATACTATAAAGCAGGCTTTGGAATTAACTGCTCTTTTCGGCCAATTCTTGAAGGCGGCGTGACGCCTCCTGTCTTCCGCCGAGCGTCTTGCTTCCCGCGACGGCCAAAGCACTCGACACCTGAGGCCTGTCGAGCATTAAGGCACGTCTAACATAAGTACATACAGTGAACGCACGCAAACGAAAGTGAACGCACCCGAAAGCACGCGAACGAACGTTAGGCCCCTCCTACTTAGGTCAAAGAAGGGAATCAGCATCTTCTGTGTTGTTTGCGCTGATTCGCGCGCGTTCGTCTTCCCTCCATTCGTTCATATTCGTTCGCGTTCGTTCGCTGTATGTAAATGTGCCTTTAGGGCCGTCGCGTCGCGGGAAGCAAGGCGCAAGGCGGGCGTAAGGAGGCGTCACCTTCGAAAATCGGCCGAAAACAGCAGTTAATTCCGAAGCCTATAAAGTAACACTGTATTTATAATGAGATACAACACGATTAACTATTATTAGTTTCTGGAACTTGGAAAACCAATAAATTTCAAAAAGCATTATAAGCTATTATTACAAACTCAACAATTTTTCTGTCACAATTAATAAAAATATGTAAATCTAAAAAGCATAAAGAATATTATTCCTCAGTTTTACAACATAAAGTAGAACACAGTTTCTATATGTGGTTAAATCTAGGCTGGGAAATTGTAAATCAACCGTCATATTCGCTCCGTTTCCAAATTTCTCTACGAATTTTCAGGCGGTAATTTAAAAAAAATGTAGGAGATGTGTAAAAGGTAGAATGGAAATTATTTTGCCAGAAAAGCAGAACATTTTTACACGGGAGCTACCATTATGTTAACAAAAAATGAACATGGTCCTGCACAACAGTGGTCATTATATTTTTAATTAATTCTTCCCCATTCTTCGGCGAGATGTGTACGTATCTCGAAGACCACTTTTTCCGTATTCAATGTTAGAAATAATAAAGCTTAACATTATTTATCTGACATTCTTTATGCAATATTCTGTAATTTCTTTTTGTTTATCTCGTACCTCAAACAAGATGTATCGTTTTTAAAATTATTATGTAAGCTATCGACACTGTGTTTACAATACCACGAGACATGCTTATTAATAGATTCTAAATAGCTTAACTGAATAAAATACTCGCTGAGCAAACAGAAAGTTCATTCGATGAATAACCAAGAGCACAAATCAGTACTGTATACTTTCCAACACATTACAAGGATAATGTTGATATGGTGACGAGATAGCTGAATAGTATTTCAGGTGTATTTCTTACAATTAATGTGTTAATACTCTTAAATTGATCTAGAGACTGCATTAATGAAAGCTAAAACTCTGAAGTAACTAAAAGTAAGAAAAAATGACTAAATAGGATACATATGGTTTAAGGAATGCATTTGATGATGTTAAATAAAAAGTTTGTATTGGTCATTTTAACGATATCTTTCAGCTCATTCTACTTTTTTTTGCATATTAACATGCATTTTTAAAGTGACGTTGTAGGCGTTTCTTAGTTTGCATAGAAATATGTAATTTAGTACAGAAATTCCAAAGGGATTAACATAATACCGCAGAAAGGTTACCACAGACCAAACAAAGCACGCAAATGTAGCGTGTAAGACAGAAATAAGTATTTCGGCCATGGAAAGATGTAAAAATGTAGACATGTTTGTAAGTTTCAGCGTTGTTGTGTTGTTGTTGTTCAATTGTTAAATTGTAATTTTTGTGTTAATAAAAAGCTCCGAGGACGGAGCAGTGTCAGGAATGGTCGAATTGTAAGAATGTTGAATGTAGTATGCAATTACAAACTGAATGTGCTGTGCGGTGTGGAGCTGTATAAAGAATTCGGATAGCAACAAGATAACAAGTTTGAACGGAACAAATTGTGTCGGACTTTTCAATAAAAGAGATTTAATTTTAAAATACTTATTTCTGTCTTACAAGCGTATGTAGCTAATGTAGTCTCCTAATTAAAAAATCATTCTATTAGGGTTTGTGATAGTTTGACCTTCCGTCACATGATTAATAAACGTCGATGCGAGACGAGAGGATTCCGCGGCTGATTTCAGTGGTCAGTTGAAAGGTTGTTTTCCCGGCAACCAGCGGAACAGCGCAACGTCCGATGAACGTTCCCAGGCGATAGGAAAAAGCCACTTTTCCCCGGGAGAGTCAGTCAGACGGGGATACCTTTTCCATTCAGTACGTCCATTTCCACGTTCACCAACGTATGTATAATACATAGCCGGAAGCCGTGCACGTCGCCGCAGATTGCGGGTCATTTCATTCTTAGCTTTCTCAGCCTCCCCCTACTTTCTGCGCACCGGAACGGGACGTGAAACTCCTCTCCCTGCGGCATTATCAGGACTTTTCCCATAAAGTAGAGACCGAAAGCTACGTCCAAACGTGCGTGCTACTCAGCCACCATGATCGTTGCACCATCCACCAAGTCCGCCCAGTAGAGCTTCTCCTCCCGAAAATATCGAAGCTCGAAGTTTCCTGGCGGCCAGAGGCAACGTAACGGATCCTCGGAATCGTTGTCTACGTATCGCGCGCCGTTACTTTAGGAACCGAATCGAGTTCGGGTCGATTGTACCGCGGCTCCAGACCCGAAGTTTCCGCGGGTTATTCCCTGTTGGAGGGAGTTTCCTTCGGTTCGATGCAAACGGTTTACTCGTTTGCGTATCGACTTGTCGTAAGTTGCTCGCCCCTCTGCGCTGTTCCTCGAACTCGAAGGGAGTTGCGGGGATGGTTCCTGGCGACGGGATGGCATAACTTGTCGAGAGCTAAATCGTTTAAGTGATTTCAGATAGACCACGAGAGACGAATAAAGCGATTGTCGCAGCTAATTGGAAGCACAAACAAATACGGTGCTCGACGGATGGTACGCGCCAACACCGACGCCGACGCCGCGCCGTGACGCGTAACTGCGTTCTCAAAATTCTCGCAGTTAATACAGATCTCGGGGCTTCCCCGAAACGACGTAATGCGGAACTGCATCTGCATAACGCGCGGAACACAATATGCAATAGAGGGCCTCGGAGCGTAAGGTTGGGCGTCGGTAATGAAATCGCGCGCTGCTCGGCCGTAATGACGACCCCGGGGCGTCGCGACGCTTACCGTTTGCGACGATAACGATGTAGGGAAACGAACGGAGCTCACGCCGCTTGAAATGCGAACCCAAAAACCGAGCGGTAATGAAATTTTTGAAACTCCTCGCTTGTGGTTCCACTACTTTCGATCATTGGGATATTGTGAAGAGCATTTAGAGGTTCCATTTTCTCTTTTCCCAAACTATTATCGTTTTCGAGTTTTCAATCGTTAACTTTGTTCTTTTACGAATTTAACTTTAAGAAACTAGATGAATATTAAGGTACTTACATAACGATCAGGTGTAGGTTGCAATGTAACTGTCTAATCAGCTGACTGAGAGACAATTGTCTAGAGTCCAGCTGTCTAGCTAACTATTCAGCTGACTGACGAGGGAACATATCAAGTAGGCACATATCGATAGCATATTTTTAGAAGTATCTGGAGAAGTCTTAAGCGTAGAACGAAAACTCTTTTCATAAAATGTGTGTTTTTGAAAATTTTTGGTTAAACAATATATGAAACTAGCTAGTCCGTGGTGCTCGCTCGCTTCGCGAGCTCGCGGGTGGAGTCCGTGTTGCTCGCTCGCTTCGCGAGCTCGCGAGTGGAGTTATTGTAGCTCGCTCGCTACACTCGCTCACGAGTAGTGATGCCTGTAGCTATTCATGTTTATTTTGTGTGTGACCCTTTACGGGCCACGCAAAGAACTTCCCGATTTGCGAGTTGTAATTTATTATTACCATTATTAATTGTCACTAATTAGAAAATTATTCGTATTCGGAGAAATTTAATAGTTTTCTACTTATCAACATTGTTGCTATATGACGTCGCATTAAACGAACATCTATATATATAGGGAGAGTGTCCCATTTTAATCCACCACTACGGACAACTTAAGAAATATGCATTGGATCAAAAAACATCCTGAATAAAAGTTTGATGGTTTGGAGGGGGACATCTGACCCTGTTAAAAAATTTCATCCCTACCCCCTGGGGTATATATGTATGTATGTGTGTGCTGTGTATATGGATATTATGTATATTCATTTGTTTTCAATATGTAGTTATTGAGTATATATATATTTATACGTGTATAAATATACTCATATATATGTATTTATCACAATTATATCATTATAATTATATATTGTAATATATATATAGGCGGAAAATCGAAATTTCGCGATTACAGCGCCACCTATCGCGAATGAAAAAAAATGTTTGAAATAAAACCTACATATTTTGTGGCGTGGAATCCGAATCTGCAATAAAAAGTAGGTGGTCCTATTTAAAATTTTAAAGTAACCCCCCCCCCCAGGGGGGTAGGGGTGAAATTTTTTTGACAGGATCAGATGTCCCCCTCCAAACCATCAAACTTTTGTTCGGGATGTTTTTTGATCCGATGCATATTTCTTAAGTTAGCCGTGGTGGCGGATTAAAATGGGACACCCTGTATATATGCATATATATATGTGAGTGTGTGTGTGTGTTATATAAATATAATAATAGTAATAATGTATGTATATATATTATTTCAGTTTAGTTATTCTCTCATAAATTTATATTCTCCCATTTAGATTGCGTTATTCTGTTAGGTTTTCTTAAAAAAACTAAAAAACTACTGGACCGAATTAGAACAAAATCTATTCAGCTCTAAGTTACATTGATACACATCGATTGCATCATCGACCATTTTGATCTGACCATTAGTTTTTTAGAAAACGTTAACGAAAAATTTGATCACATACGTACGTACGTACGTACGTACGGACGTACGTACGCACACACACACACACACACACACGAACAATTTGTTAAAAATAGCCTAAAATTACTCCAATGACCTTGAAACATGGAGATCTGCTAAAAAATCGATTTTTCATTTTAGGGGCAAATACAATAACTTCCCTATAAATCGGGAAGTTAAGAATAAGATTTCTTCGTAAATTTTACTTATAGAATATCAATTGATTTTCTTGGAAATTTACAAAAATATGTAATGTACAATTTAAAGTAGACAATACACATAATATTTTGAGTCACTAAATTATATTATATGTTTCGTTAAATTATCCAATATTGAATTCTTTCTATCTATAAAAAGGTGAATTCTCATAAAAGTTTACAGTCAGCTCAATATGATTTAAAAATAAATAATAACACTATAAAAATACAAAATAAATAATAATCTCTCTTCAAGGTTAAAAATTAAGAATACTAAATATCCGTATTGTCTATTTTAAACTATACGTAAGAAATGTTATTTTTTCATATGTTGTTTAAACAAAAAAATTTCTCAAAGAACTACTTCATGAGCAGGAGTCGTTTTTTAAAGTACATTTTACGGAAAAAACTTTTTTTCTACGCCTAAAAATTCTTCAGATATTTTCTAAAATGTTCTCGAAATATGCCCACTCTATACATATAGTCCCTCGTCAGTCAGCTGAATAGTTAGTTGTACATTTTTCTCTCAGTTAGCTGACTAATTACGTTATTACTAGACTACTCGTTATGTAAGTACCATTATTTTGTATGATTTACTTCAAAGTAAAGAGAAATTATTCGCCTCTCGTATAGCATAGGATAAAACCATTAAAGTCTACAAATTTCTAAATAGGATTTAAAAAATGTAAGACATGCAAAAATTACCTTGTAAGAAAAATGGACCTAAAATCGCCTAGTCAGGAAATATTGAATATTTAATTCATGTGTATTTGAGTTTTGAAAATCATTTGCCCGTATGTTTAAATGTAGGTATAAATATTTTTGAAAATTTTCTATCAGGATTAGAGAAATAAGATTCTTGAAATATTTCATTTTTTACGTTCAAATGTATATATTGGGTAAACAAAGTTATTTTCGGTTGGTCCACAAATCTCGTAACCCCCACTGTAGCAAACTCTACATCGGACTACACTAATCATTGTCCTCCTGGAACATGAAACATGATCTTGAACATTTGTGAAAAGGAAAGGGCTGACAAAAATTTACTATGATCATCTTAACACTGTCTCTGGAACGTGCTTTGCTACATAAACAATTTGTAGATCGTTCTACTAATAATAGGACAATCTAAGCTGGTTATGTCTCCTAAGGCTGCCTATATATTCTATTCAAATATCATGTAAATATCAAACGGGTAATACAAAATAATGTTAAAAAATAATATAGTTCTCTTTGTATCACCATTTTACCTAATAGAAATCTCAGAGTGCAATAATTAAAATTCATTTAATTCACATTACATAACTTTTGTATAAAAATACGTCAATCTTGTTAACATTATAAACTACCTTGAATGCTTATTACATTTGAAAAATATTGTATTTATCTTTCAGTTGTTTGGAGACATTCTTCTTGAAGCTAATACTTGTCATTAAGAATCCTCTTGCATCCAGAATTACAATTAAGAAAACTTTCCCTAAATTTATATGATTAAATATACAACTTGTCCCAGGAAAAAACAAAGAGTTTTCTTTTATAACATTACAAAGTTTTTACTATTATTTTACGGTTATGATAACGTTTTTTGTATGCATAAAACCGCAGATCATACTCATCACCATTTCGCTTCCACTTAGACTATGATAACTTTCACGAATGAATACTTGACACTCAAAATAAAAAAGAACCACAAATATTTGCAAAATACTCGAGCCCATATTTCTAACCGGATCATCACGAAAGTGTTGCCAGTCGATTTTAACCAATAATATAAATAACAAAATAATGAAGAGTATTGATTTGCACACTATATCGACAGTTGTGTTTAAAATAGACCGATTTATATGAAATTTATTGTCATTTTAATTAGAAAATATTGGGCAAACGAAGCGACACTGTACACGCACAGAAGCATCCGCCAACGAAATTTCAACGTGCCTCAAGACGCCTTCAAAGCTGTTAGATGACGCGCCGCAGTGTCCACGGTGTCGTCCGACAACGGCATAAATTCCGGGACTGTTTTCGCGAACAATTTAGCCGCGTCACGGTAACTTCCCGAACTTTGCTACGCTGGTCACGCCGATCGTCGGACTTTCTCATTACGATTCCGCCAGCGTCAGCAATTGCAGTAAGTTGCAGCGGGTGTATATCGCGATACTTTATTGCTGTTTGGCCTGCGCGCGGGAGCCGCACTGAAATTTTTACCGTCCACCCCGCACACGTACACTCCGTTCCCATTAGCGGTGGAAAATTAAACCCTGGTCACTTCGTATCGCATGATATCGGAGGATTTTCAGTAGGAAATTGAAAAGCGATGAGCAAATGGCGCCACGATATTTCAGGACAACGTTAGAAATCGAATTACGTTAATTTATTACTTAACGAATTAACGTAACTCTCGGCGATAATAATTTCCTCTTCGATCAAGATATTGATAAAGCAGTTCTATATAAGGGTATTATATAATGATTTATGTAAAGATTCATAAAAGCAATCGATAACCGCTGTTCGGACATAAAGAAGCTTAACAGTTTTCTAGCTTGTTAAACCATGTTAAAATTTAATTGAATTTTACGTCTCTAAAAGCTCCTTAGATTCTGTTTAAATAATTAAATAATGAAGAACAGAGAATAGGAGGTAGGAACTGAAATTCTATTTAAAAAGCTTGTTATTCGTAAGAATAATTCTATCTTGGGATTAGTCTTCGCTCCGTAAAAAGAAAATCAAATTCTCTGTACTTTATTACTTCTTGAAGTATAAAAATATTAGTAATACCAATGTAAAATGAGGAATAAGTTATATAGTTAGCTATTCTTTATATTGCAGTATCTTATTGTCAGACAATGCTAAAAGAGACAAAAACAGTACAAAGATGTTAAATTCGTTGACAGTAAATTACAAAAATACTGGACCACTGGAATAACTTTGTGTGTTTTACCTGTATATCTAAAGTAAACATAAATAAAGTAGTAACAATATCTAGCAGCATATTCAAGTGTAACGTATAGATGTACGAAAGTAATCAATTTATCACATAGGGTCATTCGGGGTAAAAGGAAGCACTTTTGCTGTTTTTGCTTGACTGAGCCGAAACTACCATGATATTAGCAACACTTTTTTGCGCTATCGGTAGCATATTTAATGGACTCATAAAATGTAACGAGTATTTGACGATAGGCCAAACGGTTTTTTTTTTAAATGAAACAAAAGAGTGACTTGGTCAGACTGCGTACCTTTACCCCGAAATGCTGGGTAAAAATACGCAGTCGTGTGGGTAAAAGTTCGCATGTAAAGTAAAAGTTGCATTCAGGTGTAGTAAAAGAAAATGAACAAATAATACACAGATGGAACATGTTTTTATATTATTTTTAATAAATGAAGCTAAAGATGACAAGAACAATAGAAATTGGGAACTTTAAATTTAGGAAACTATCACAAAATTATAATTTTTCATAGATTCAACAAAACGAAATTATGCTCAAGATTATACAAACGAAATTATGCCTTTATCAGAGCAGATATGTTTTTACTCCAAATATTATTAAGAATTCAAAAACAAGTAAACAGTAACCTAAATACCAGTGCGTACTATTACCCCCATCCTTTTACCTCATTTGACCTGTCACCAGAACAATTTTTTATAAGAGTTTAGTGTGTAGTTTAGTGCTTATAGCGTTCAACAATATGTTTTAAGCATGTTAATATGGTAAAAAATAGTTTTTGCAAATAAGAGACACTTATGTTAGTATAAATACTGAAATGTATAATGTGTCCGAACATTCTCGCAAATTGCAATTAAATTTTTGCTTGATTTATTTTCTGTGCTTACTGCTGTTACGAGCCGAGGGCTAGGTAGTCTGACCGAGGGTCAGTTTTTTTGGATTTGTTATCGTTTCGTGGACGAACCAGTCAGTAACTTTGCACCCGCTGGGAGCCACCTCATGGATCTGGACGAACCAGTATCTAACTCAGCAGACACCGGGAGCAACCTTAGGATTCGGTAGGTTTTCGTGGACGAACCAACATTTAACTTTGCAAGTGTCGGGAGCCACTAGGATGGAATAAAGACTGTGGATGAACCAGCGAGTAACTTTGCACCCGCCGGGCGCCACCCGGATATATGGAAAAGAAAGCTTCGCAGGGGTTGCGAAGGTGTTGGTATAGCCTCGTAACTTTTAAAATTATAGTATATCTCGAGCGGCAAAGGTACACCGAGAAAAAAAATGTTTTAATTGATAGTATACATTGTGCGAAATTTTACTACATTTTCTACTAAAACGGCAGGATTGATGAAAGTGGCTATGTTTTTACTACACCAGTGTAGTGATAAGTTTGGTTCTGAAGACTTGGTAAAAGCTACGACCTCGCGTGCTGATTTTTACTACATGAATGTAGCAAAGTTGGAACTTAGTTCAAACTAAAAAGAGTTTTTCTTTATGGAAATACTGAGGGGTATGCTCGGCAACGGGGAAGGCGGGGCATAGGATAGATAAAAGAATTATTATTGGTTATACAAAATGTTTACGACTGGAGGAGTAAAACTTCGGGATGAAAGAAAAGAAGGAGCCACGACGATTTTCGTTTTGAACCAACGGATCAACTAAGACTTGCTTCATTATCAGTAGACCTATGCTGACGGACCCGTGCTTGAATTGTGAAATATTATTTCGGGACTCGTCTTATACAGTGTATCCGCCGATATCCTGAGCAGTTGATCATTTCCTTATATATTAAAGATGCGAAAAAAATCTTTACATGAAATTGAATGGCTAAAGGGGGCAGATTTATTAGGTGTAACAATTTTTTTTATCATTATTGTTTACAGAGATATGAATGTCAAGTTCGATTTTTTAAATGGGATCATATATTTTTTATCTGATCACTTGATAGTGCGTTTCAAGACGAATTCAGTAACCATTAATGTATACATCTTTTTTCAAGTAGTTTTTGAGATATTACGGGTAAAAGTTTACTGATTTTCAGTAAAAGAAAACCTGCTGGAATGGGAAACATCGTAGGTAATCCTGAGTTTTGGGCCTACGGGCTTACCACTCCTACCACAGACCCTTTGTATCTGTTTATGACTCTTTTCAAGGAACAATACTTAATACGTGACACTTCAAGCACCGCCGAGGCCACCTACGGCTCTTCCTACTCCAGCAGGTTTTCTTCCACTGAAAACAAGTGAACTTTTAAGTACAATATTTCGAAAACCATTTGAAAAAAGGTATACACATTTTGAATTCGTCTTGAAACACACTATCAAGTGATCAGACAAAAAATATATAATCCCATTTAAAAAACCGAACTTGACCTTCATATCTCTGTAAACAATAATGATAAAAAAAAAATTGTTACAGACAATAAATCTGCCCCCTTTAGCCATTCAATTTCATGTAAAGATTTTTTTCGTATCTTTATAGATTATGAATTAATCGACTGTCCAGGATTTCGGCGGATACACTATATGAACGGGGCTAGGATCAGGCATTAGCGAGAAAGACGATTATTACGAGAGCACTCTAGCGGAAGCCCTATGAAACTAGGCTTATGCTCAGTAACTGCTAACGGCTAGGCCCGTAATAAATACCTATGTCAGGAAAGAAGTTTTTCCCAATATTAACTATAACATTTTTTGGACGTTTATGCGATATTCATTGAGAGGCATTGAAAAGACAACACTAAGAGCCAAGCAAATTGAGGTTATGTTATGAGACACCACTTCTTTCCGAAGCGTAGATGTCGCTGTGTATCACAGCCTTGTGGCGGTCAGGATCATAACCACCACTACTTGCCGCGAGAGGGACTCCGGGCTTCTTCCCTTCTCGCGGGTGGTTAGTTCAGCCCTCGTTTGTATATAAGCTTCGTTCCCTATACTGTGGAGCCGGAATAGTCTGAAGCAATCTCAAGTCTCATTTCTATGAGACTGATGGTGTCTCACATGAAGACCTAATGAAGACCTAATTTCATAACTCTTGTACACAGTCTACTTGATACAAAAACTCGATTTTAGCGCGATATTTAAATGTTTGAAACTCATTTATTAAGTTATTGATAGTAACGAAATTAGAGATCATTGAGACCTTTAATTGAACAGTTCATTGTAAAAAGCTCTTTAAATATTAAATATTTATTTAACAAATATTGCAGTAATTAGTAATTCAACTTAATGCTAAGGACCGCTACAATATTTAATTGGTGCAATTTGGCGGTAATTAGTTTTGAGACCTTTAATTGAACAGTTCATTGTAAAAAGCTCTTTAAATATTAAATATTTATTTAACAAATATTGCAGTAATTAGTAATTCAACTTAATGCTAAGGACCGCTACAATATTTAATTGGTGCAATTTGGCGGTAATTAGTTTTGCCAAGAGAATGAGAGAGGTAGGAAAACGAAGGGAGAGCGTTTCGTCCTAGGATCCGCCTGAGGACTCGTCAGTAAGGCTGACCAGCGGACCCCTGCTTTAGACACTGGGATAGTCGAAGGATAGGGAACGAAGCTTATATACAAACGAGGGCCGAACTAACCACCCGCGAGAAGGGAAGAAGCCCGGAGTCCCTCTCGCGGCAAGTAGTGGTGGTTATGATCCCGACCGCCACAGCCTTCCGTAAATTTTACTAGACTGGTCTATTAAATTTAGAAACACATGTGCTATTTTTTCCTTTTAATGTGGTAGAAAGGAACGCATTTCACTCTATCCTGCTTCTTTACTACGCAATGTAGTAATTTTTCCTCCACGATTTTTCTCAGTGTATAATGTGGGTTCGTTACGCGTTCGCTTCTTCTTGGATATAGGAAAGGTTTTGATCCAACTAAGTCCAATTTAACAAACCCTTATAAAATGTATACTGTTACAAAGTTTAAGTGTATTGAAGGAATACATATGTTAAGAATTCGATGTCGCGGAATTAAGTCCTCTCTTTAGACTACGCATGGAGGTATGTGGGGGACGCGTCGTTAATGATCTTGCTTCCAGTCTAGGCCGCGTATTAAACTCGAACTGGATTACAGATGAGCCCATGAGTCCGAATGATCGGCCCTTTTTATACTCAAAAATTTATGGAGCAAATGGTGGGGACTCTACTGCATACCAGATGTTCTGAGAAAAGGTGGGTGATATTCATTTTCGTGGAAATCTATTAATTGGATGCAACGGAAATTCCTATCGGTTCCTGCATGGCGACTTCCAAGCAGAGTCAAAGGTCTCAGAGTCAAAAGAGCCCTTTCAGAGTTGCTTTACGTAACCCGTCTGCACTCGTAACACTGCACTTCATTTTTTGATACTTACATGCAATGTTATAGAAGTGCGTGAAATATATTAGAATACAATATACATATAGGGTGCTGCACGCAATTAGGAAGAGCTTTAGTTTTGATTTCGTTAAAGATAGAGAAAAATTAAATGGTGTTATAAAGTCTATGTTCTTAGGGACTCACTTTTTTTTAGTATGCAACGATGCATCAGCAAACTGCAATTACACTTTTTTTTTAATTGAATAATACACATGTTTTCCCCCTGATAAATCTATACCTTCGAATATTTTACATTCAAAAGTATGAAAGTACAATTTGAAACATGTAGTCCCACAACGTGACCACCTCATTTACCCGATTTGAATCCTCTGGATTTTTTTCTTTGCGATTATTTAATAGATATAGTGTACCTCCCCCCCCGTCTATTTTAGTTGATAATATAAAGAAATGCATTCAAACGGTCTGTTTTAACGCAATATGTAATCAATTTGACGCTGTAATGAAAACCATCAAAATATGATGTATGAGGCATATAATGTGCAATGTGCAACAACAATGTGTTTGAGCATCTGTTTCAATAAATAACAAAACTTTAATTATCTCATGAACTATAAGCTATTAATTCTTCAATACTCTAACACACTTGATTATGGAAACATAATTTAATTAAAAAAATGTGCACTTTTAGTTTGTTGGTGCATCATTGTATACTAAGTATCTACGAACATAGATTATATTATACCATTCAATTTTTTTCTCTGCAATTTTTTTCTGTCTGTAATGAAATCGTACATACCTGCAGCCCGTTCTAGATGCCAAAGTAGCAAATTTGTCGATTTATTATATAGATTTTAATTAATGTATAAAAAATAAAACATTTGTTTATACTTTATACTTTATTATGTAGGTACTATTCTTGGATTATTACAAGATAATTCGAAAAACAACATATTTCTTATTTGCAAGAATATACATCTATACTGCAAGTTCAAATTATCAAAGTAAAATAACGAATTCTTGGCGGAATTATAACCAACCTTATGGAAAGAACTAGACCTTAAAATTAGTAAAAAACAACAAAAAACTCAAGGGAAATTACAAATTTGTTTCACAGAGGAGTAAAACATACCATCGTTTAGTAATAAATAATCTTTTTTTTTTAGCATACTAAACTACTTAAAACATAATATTGAGCATTAAAATTACTGAACCAATTACTAAACATTTATATAAAAAAAAATGATTAAGCTAGTTATTGTAACTTTTTATCAAGTATCAAAATATTTTTGTCCTCCACTGTAGGAACACGTTTCATAGTTAGATTAAACAACCTTTCCCTATTTATCATATTGGTTTCACGCGAATATACCTAAGTCAGATTGAAAATAGTTGTCGGCATTATGGATGTTCGAAACAGCAGGCATTCAAAAGGAACGCAAGATAGGAACAAAAGACCTTGCCAAATAGGGACAGCAAAGGTATCCCAAACGCCCGGTGCTCCTCTTTTAACGGCGCTTCCACTCACAGGCGTCTGCAACGTTATTTAACGGTCTTTCATGGGGTCGCATTCTCGAAAATCTTAAGTGTAACCATTTACGCGGTATACACGAGATTTTCGAGGCCTTCGTGCCATCTACAGTTACTGTTCCCAGCATCGCAAATAATGGGTGTGGCCATTGTCAAAAGTCCGAGAAGTACAATGAAATACCAGCCTTGGCGCTGTTGACATACACGAAATATGACTTTGCGCATGAATTGACGAAAACGGTGTGACAAAATTCGCGGCCATCGCGTTATATACAAAGTAATTCAGAATTACGGGTCATAAAAAATCCCCCTATATTATTTTCAAGTAAAATGTACTTTCAAATCTCTGTGTCAAGAAACATACAACTTCTTGTGTGTATCTTTTCTGACATGTTATAGAAATGTAAAATATGTATACCGTGTACTTTTCCATGCCATTGATGTACGGCAGGTCGTCTTTCAGATCGTCAATGTATGCCATGTTTCTCGTCGTCGAGCGCACAAACCTATATTTTTGAACACATATAAATCATAAAGCGAGATAAAAAAAAACATTTATTAAACACAAAAAGTCTTCTCCTTCCTGTTTTGCTACCTTTCACTTAACTGACACGTAATATGGTATCGCTCTCCATATCTATGAAACTACTAACAGTATCTGTGTCTCTCTAAAGTGGCGCCATTACGAAGCAGAATAGCGACATTATTTTAAACATTTTTGACAAGCTCTTTGGAAATACTTCTAGCGTTCAGCCTCTGTCTATGAAATGTTTCGATAATAAGTGAAAATTACCGACCGCGACAGATACTTTGTAACAGTTGACTTGAGAGGAGGAAGCGAATCGTCTTGTCTGATTATCACTAATAGATACGTAGGTTCTGACTGTTCTGACGCATTCGACAATGATGAGTCATGACTCGTCTTAAACGGACTTCAACTGTTGGACCCCTTCTGACTGGCCTTGACATCAATTTTACGACCGTTGGTCAAGACTGCTGGCGGAAGAGATCGATTCGGACACTCGAAACAATTTGTTGACCGACGAATCAGCTTCCTGATCAGTCGACACCGAACAGACAGGCGTGGCAGCAATCCGTCAATTAGCCGTGCGAGTATAATATGCATCAATGGACGCAATAGTTTCTTAGACAACGATTGCTTGCAAGAGAGCGAGCGATTGTAAACACAAGTTGTGGAGCGTTCTATTTTTGAATAACGTTTGGTGTCTTCAAATTTCAAAGGATACCGTTAATTTTAAAGCTTCAACAAACAGTAACGAAAATGTTTTCTAATAATATGCACAACATAGCTTTTAGCAATATTTATAAAGAATTCAATAGGACTTGCGACATTAAAATTAATAATTTCGCGTTCCAGGAATGGAATTCTATCGTCGTATGGAACAGTCGATATAATTTCCATGAAAATAGAGTTTCAAATTTTTAAGGGAATTCCAATTCCAAGGTAACAATTTTCTGGTGGAACGACATGCCCTACCCGAGGGAACGAAATACGTTATCCCCTGAAATATTAAGAGAGTATTATCACAGCGTAAGGAGTTTTTTTTGGCGATAACAGAGAAAACAAAAACCTCCCTCGCGAGAAATAACCTTTCTGTCGTTTGCAGAATACGTTTTGCACATATCCAATGTAAATAACAAAAGTAGGCCATAGGGTAATGCTTGTTCCGTATGGAATGGGACGTGTGCGGTTCGTTATCGATCGCTAACACCCGTTTTCCTGGATTTCGTCTTGTAAGAATAGGTCGCGATGGTTTCTCCTTACGGGAACAACACTGGGCTGGATTGCCCGTGATACGGGGGAGAACAGGCTGGAAGGAGCGAGTCTAATGTCTCGCCTTTCCGTGTATCATTACGAACATTGGGGAACGTCTTTCTGCTCGAGGGTATCATTACCAACTCACCGAACAATTCCGCTCGTGCGTGCGAGAATCGAAACAAGCGAGCTAATTGCGAAACCTTCCTTACTGCGTATCCGTGTTGTGTTAAGGCGAACCGGCAAGTTTCCGGTTTTATCCGTTTTATTTATTCTCTACACGGAATCCTGCATATTGATTTCTGTATATTGATTCCTTTAGCAATCTGAACAAAGCAGGACATAAAAATATTCTTAAAAAAATGTTTAGTAATTTGAGTTTTATATTTGACAGTTATCATGACAAAGAAAGTCTTTTATTGCTCTTTTACTACACTGTAACTTCGTTAATGAAATGTGCAAGATCCATAATCTATTTAAAAAATCTATAAACATTTTGTAACTTCGAATTGTTGTAGACAATACGATAATAATTTTTCTTACATAATATTTAATAAGTTTTGCTACTGTTTTGTTATTATAAAAAGTATTATAAAAAAATAACTTAAGAAAGAACAAACTGTTACATCACTATAGCATGTAACAGAATACATGTTTGGTCATATTTCAAGACAATACAGTGTAATCTTTACATAATCATCTATACTATTATTTACATTATTGTATTTTTCCGTAGTATAAAGTTTTAAACTATAACCACGATTGATGTCGCTTTATTCGTTTGAAATAAAAAATTAAAGATGATATTAGTCTGTGTAAAAAAATTGCTATCTTGTGAACTGGAATTATCTTAATATTTAAAGTAGTTTCTTCATCGCCTAAAGAAGTTATATGTTATATAGCCGAAAGAGGTTTGAGACCGCGAGCACTTTTCGAAACGGAAAATCTACTCGCCCCTTGCTTTATCTTTCATCGTGGCAAGTAAAAGGTTCTAGAACCTAAATTTTTCATTTGCCAATGAAATCACAAGGAAGGTAATAGAAATGCTTCTTTTTGAATCAGAGCACCCGTGCATTTTTTAAAACAGCACAGTAAATTTAATACATTTTTTTAATATGCCTGCCACTTCATTAAAACACATTCTCTTGGCTTTACTTTGGTCGGTGA
Organism: Perdita meconis; assembly: GCA_030770465.2. Lineage (NCBI taxonomy): Eukaryota > Metazoa > Arthropoda > Insecta > Hymenoptera > Andrenidae > Perdita > Perdita meconis. The sequence continues at coordinate 4,936,550 of JASKOS020000015.1, read as the reverse complement.
TTGACCAATCACACGCACATTATTCTTCGTCTTGCATCACGCTGAGCAGAAAACGTTTTTTCCTATTTTTTTTCTTTTTTTAATATCATTTTGAGAGGTTTACTGTGATCTTCGTTAAACTTTTATAAAATTACCTTAAATACTATCAACACTCAATAAATAATAATATGAAGTACAATATTATTTTTCATTTTTCATTCGAAAACAGTAGGTACCTTTAAAGTGAACGTTCTATCAGGTTGTGAAACATCTGCAAGTATCCTTTACAAATATTTATCACATAAACGACGAATGCAAAGTGAAATGAAAAATGAAAATAGTATTTTTCGCTCTGAATGTAATTTCGTGATCGTTGGACGCATATAAATAGCGTAAGAGGCAACGTTTGCAAGACAGTCACATTTATACTGACTAAAATGATCTTTAACTTCTTTGTTTAGATAACGTTAATCGTTGCAGCCATTAAAAGAATTAAACTCCCACAAACATACAATAACTTAAATCATAATGGATGTATCTGCATAAAAATTACATTGTATCATTTTGAAACATGACCAAATACATATACTTTATTTTAAAACCTTTGATTTATAAAATTCGAACAAGCTTTTATTTAATAAGTCGCACAAAACTGACGATTCTGAATGGGGATACACCCTTAAAGGAATGAAATACTTAGGTTACGAGTAAAACTTTTATACATTTTAACCCATTGCGTCGTCTAATAAAATAAGGTCTTAACACAGTACGAAATTAATTTTTTATATTGGTATAATGTTAAACATTCAGTACAGAAAATACTGTAATTGAGTATTAATATGCTAAAATACATTATGGGTTTTATTCACAGTTTTGTGACTGACTATTAAATTGGGGGGTAAATATGCAGATTAGGGTAACCACCTCCGATTTTAATGACCTTGAAATATGTTGTCAAGGTCATCATTATGAACAACTTTTCCCTATACATATACCCGGCGATCTCCTTAAGTTTTCGAGATATTCGCAAAAAAGTTTTCAATATTGAAAAGAGTGATCGGAATAGGTCAGGGTTAGATTCCTTAGCGGGCAGGGGTTTGGGGAGAAGTTCCCCATAATAATAAACACGTTTCTACTTGTTTATTCCTTTATATCTTCAGTTGTTTTATATGTATTTGCCATTACTTGGAAAAAACATCCAGTCGTTCGTCAAAATCGAATGTTTTTTTAAATACAAATTCTGCTAAATAGTGGTTGAAATGATATTCTCTACGACCATATGTAGGAATATTTCTACGAATATCTCTCCATAGTCTTTCAATATTCTGGGTATGGACACCTGTGATTGGATTAACGAAATTTTTTTAATGGTTCACTACAAAATGTTGATATATATTTTTATCAATTTGTTCATATGCTTTCCAACAATCAGATGGATTATTGTTTCAGGAGCAATCTTTTATAAAATAAGAGGCAGTAATACTTCTGCTCTTCGGGACTATGTTCCCGACACGGGAAACGTGTCTATTGTTTTGGGGAGGGGCTGCCGCCAAACCCCTACCCGCTAAGAAATCTAACCCAGACCTATTCCAATCACTCTTTTCAATATTGAAAACTTTTTTGCGAATATCTCGAAAACTAAACGAGACCGCCGGGTATACGTATGTATAGGGAAATGTTGTTCAAAATGATGACCTTGACAACATAATTTAAGGTCATTGAAATCGGGGGTGGCTCCCCTAATCTGCATAATTACCATTTTTGTGGAATGTACAAAATCCTATATAAATAAAAAAAATTCAGGCAACCTGTTCCCCGAATTAAAATGGTCTATCGATGAACGGTTTTCAGGAATTATGAGACCTATGGGGAGCATTATTTCTGCAAAATTTGAGAACATTCGGCGTAGAGCAAAAACACAGCCTTATAGACCCTCCTTCTTTAAAATTCTAGCCAATATAAAAATCAATAAGGGAATTTAACGGCGACATTAAATCCTAAAGAGAGCTTGATGTGTATCGTACAGGATTATTAAGATATCGAAGCATCTATCTTCCAAGGTTTCGCTACAGGAAAGGAAGCGTATAGAAAGGAGGAGTCAAAGGCCAATAAATTTTCAATGCTCTGGCTGCGTTAGGCTGCTCTTTCGCTGGCGGATGGAGCTGGTAAACCGAGGAATCGAAGAAGCCTCGGCACTGATTACCATCGTATTAGGTTTTCGATGAGACCCTTTTTCCATCCCCTGAAAAATACCTCTGCTCGCCTGTAATGAAACTTTCCCTTCATCGCATTAAGAGGTTGCTCGACTATAAGAAGTTTCGGTAAAAAAAGGGTCAGTTTTTCCAATTTTCCATTACACAAAAATTGTAGAGTATTTTTCTCTTAACCCCCTTTAAAAATCCATAAAAATAGTATTAATATCATTTCTTTGCACTAAAACCGAATATTCGTGGGTGCCTAAACATTTTCCGCAAAAGGATCATAAAAGTTGATTTTACCTATTCAATGCAAATGTGAAAAATGTTCATTGCTTTTTAACCAGTTAAAAAAAGAATCAATACAACAAGATCGGCAACCAACGAGACTCTCAGCAACCGCTCAACTCTCATTGCTCGTTTCCACGCCCGCGCCCATACAACTATTAAAAACATTTATCACGTTTCGTTCGCAGTTACGCAGCCAGTGATCGCAGGCGGTGCAATAGACACGCGACCGTGTCAACACCAGCATGAATGCAAACATTCGTTTGTTCGCGCCTGTAACACCCAAACTTGTCTCAAATATCCATAGCAATGCATGTTACATCGAAAATAACATACACCGAATTTCATTCTACATCCGAAACAGTAGACATTGCTTTAAACTGCAAATTGCAGCAACGTATTATCCCCTCTTTACTTGCAGCAAAAACAAAAAAATGTATACACAGTCTTGTAAAGCAACAAACTTTTAAATAAGTGTTTGAGTTCTATCAAAAACCTAAACCACCCTGTGCAAAAACTTCTTTAGTAAGGTTGAAACTTCGTAATAGAATTCTAATTTAAATTCTCCCCTTCTTTTGAATTTCTCTTTCGAATTTGCTTTTCGTACAAATCGCCCACAATATGGCGTCAATTGCGAACATCGACACTGTTCCCGAAGCCAAACCATGGGAAGCCACTCGACCGGTGCATTTTCTTCAGCCTGCGGTGTTCGATTCTCAGCGAAAGATCGGAATTCAATTATATTCAATGGGATAGTGTTCGCTTCCAAGTGGAAATTCGATTCCGATTTGACTGAGACACGATCGAATCTGGGGATTCCCCGGATTAGATGTCGCTTCGAGCGCTTGAGCGTTGACGGACGGCAAGGTTCGAAGCGGGAACGCGTAGAGTTCGCGTCACGACGCACAGTGTTCAAAAACGACTGTCTGACCGGAAAAATTATGTTTTGAAATGAAAGTGTATAAATCATCGAAAATAAGTTAGATTATTGATAATTTCGACTTCTTAACCTTATGTTCTGTCTAAATTCGAAATATTTAAAACAAAAACTAAATTATTTTTAAAAAATTTTAAGGTTAATTTCTTTACGATTGGAAAAAATATTTTATTTTTATTTATTCCAATACAGAATTCAGTAAAAACAATATACATATATAAAAATATAATAGTTAATTTAACAACTTAACTATTGATCCATATTTTTTAGTAGTTCTAATACTTCCAACGGAAGATGTCCAGTACTTTTCTTAGTTTTAACCCTTAAACTACTTAGTGGATCTGAAGGCATCAGGAGCATATGGAATAAATCCTCCATACAGTCTTTTCTTGATTGATTGATTGATGTTTCTGACCGTCTGTGAAGGATTCGCGAAATTCAAAATCAAATTATGCAAAAAGTTGCAAAAAGTAGCACTTGATTTTTACAGCAATTATAGTGCTGACCCTTTACTATAAGATAGAATTGAAATTTTGACCAATCCATACCAATCAAAAAAGTTGTACTTAAAAAATCAAAGCACATGCGTAGCAAAATTAGCTATTATTGAGTGCGTTTGTTCGGATGTCCCATCAAACTTTTTTTTCAATCTTCCTATTACAAAATATAAGTATACACCTTCATCTACAAAATCTGTGTTGCGTAAAATAATTTATTGCACGTTTCGTCTTTTACGAGAAGGAAGAATCTCAAGTGCTAAATGACATTTCTAATCACAGTACAGGTTTGAAAATTCTATGTACATATTATGTTAGTTAAACAATCTTTAGAAGTAAATAATTGTACAATCAAAGCTCCCTAGGATTTTAGGAATCTAAAACAATTGAGAAATAAGTAAAACAAAATTATCGAAATTATGACTTTTTCCCAGTCAGACAGTCGTTTTTAAACACTGTGCGACGGCGCGGCGCGGCGTGCACTTGCCTACGCGTAAAGGATACGATTGAAAGCATTGATGGAGCGAAGACGGGGACATAGACAGTGTTCGGGGTGGGAGCGAAGGAACGCTTTTCCTCGATACGTCGATGGGAGTAACGCTAAAACGGATAAGCGTGATGCAGGGTCACGTATCTTGCCAGCTACCGGCTAGCAATGCGCGCTTCCGTGCACTCGCGTCAGAAACCGAATGACACGTGTGCATCGTTCCTCGATTGCGTTTCCGTCACCCACCCCCGCCCGGATGGGAAGCCCGATAGGCGTGACTTGCCGAGAGCACGGGTAACGTTTTGAAATTCTGAACGCGAACGGCGCTGCGTCCCGAATTTCTTTCACTGTTGCAGTATTGAATATCAGGGGCGATGTTTGGGAAGCATAGAAGCTACGAAGAATAACGCGTATGCAAGATGTCTTACTGGATACATCCGAGAAATAATTTTCCTTGGAAGAATAAGTTGGGAAATGGCTGTCTATAAGGGATAAATTTTCGGGGTTGGACAAACGTATGTGCACAGAGTTTCACAAAGTTTTGAATAATTAATCAAGTACGTATATACATATAAGAGTGAATAAAATATTATTTTCAGGCTGGCTATAGAATTGATATCAATCGACTTCCAGAAAGAACAAGCAGATCATTTTCCAACGTAATCGCCCAGCATTTCAACTGTTGAAAGTGCAGATTAGTAACTTGCGAAGGAATCTATTCAAATTCAAATCACTTATCCTAAAAGCTTTGACTTTACTAGGGAGTCATCGTGCAGGGACTGATAGGACAAATCAAGAAAAGAAAACAGTTCATATCACATTGTATAAAAACTATTTTATTTTAAATTATTGTGAAGAAAACATAATTGTTCAACTTTTTCTGGCACTAGTTTTGTTCGCGTGGCTGTTACAATGTTGCCAGCATCGGAAAATAAGCGTTCAATGGATGTCTGTGTGGCAGGAATAGCAAGGTATTTTCTAGCTGTTGCTGCTGATATTGGGAAATGCTTGCAATTACATTTCCACCAGTCAATTATATATATATACACAAAATAAAATCACATTCGAATTTTTGATTTAATAGGGACTAAAGGGCAGATATCATGTCAACCGTAATGTCGCGATACGTTTAATTCGCGGTTGATCGAGCTGTATTTTCGAGTAAAATCAACCTAAAAAAATGCATTACTTACTAAAAGTATATTAATGACATGTACAAAATTTCAGATTAATTAAGTTTACAGTTTGCTTTATTAAAAAATACCAAAAAGTCGATATTTTCGACCAAGAAAAAAGAAATTCTCCCCTTAAAATCATAGTAGCTCGCGGTGTTATTCATACATCAGTTCGTCAACGAAAACCTTTCTGGTCCACGCTTCCATCTATAACGGTTCATCCGCATAACTAACGGATTTCGAAAATCCTTGGTTTCACAGCCATTTACAGTCCTCGGCTCATAACACTATACACTTTATCCATCTGTCAAAAAGCTTTCGTACTTCTTCTACTAATTGTAAATACTAAGCCTTTCCAGTTTAATTACAAGCGACGAATGCACCACTATTTATACCTTTTTAACCGACTTCAAAAAGGAGGAGGTACTCAATGCGGGCCCGTATTTTCTTTTATATCTGTTCTCGAGTAACTTTTTAAAAGATTCTTACTTTTAATAAGTTTTTTATATGAATGCGCATAGTTTCTCGCTGGTTCTATAAGAATTTTGTTGTTGGCCCAGCAATAGCCAGTATTGGCAACATAAATCATTTTTGCTTATCATCTGTGACTTGCATCGCTTTGTTAATCGACTTCAAATTCCAAAGGGCTTGAGCTAGAACAGTTTCTGATTAACATAGATGTATCTACGCAAAAGTGACGTGTTTTCTACTTACACGCTTCGTTTACAAATAAGTTTTGTAAAACTTCCTTAAATTTATCTTTCGATAACACATCTACCTAGCGAGTATAACAGCGCAAATACGGGATATTCTGTAGATTAAATTATGTAAGGTTTCAGATCTGACTGCTGTTGTCCACTTTTCTTGTAACAATTTCCAAAATTGTTTTTGTTTCTTACTTGCACATCTCAAACGCATCTGTCCAGATGATTTCAAAGGACTTCAATTGAATTTTGAGGTAATCATTCCATGTTCTGCAGCACCTTTTTTTAAAGATTTTTATAAAAATAATGTATAAATACGGTGCATATGAATGCCGAAATTGTGTATCAAAGCATCTGTACTATGCAGTATACGTATATAACGTTCATCTTTCAGAAAGAAGTCAATGAATCTAGGTGTGTATTGAAATTAATGGGCGGTAACGTATTTATCATTTCTGAAAGTTGGTTAAAAATCCATTCTACAACCATAGCAGTACCGGCGGTAGGTTCAAGTGCAGCTGGGCGATCGCCCGGGATGCCGCTGCCTAGTGCTCCCGCTTTCTACGTCCATGTCCTTAGCTGTGGGTAAAGCTAAGAAAAGTTCTAAGACTTTTTATATGCGTTCATTCATTTATATCCGTTTAGATTCGTTAACCAGAAAGCTGCTAATTAATTTTGTGGTGTTAAAACCTGCACAACAACAGGTATTATGTGCCAGAAAGAAAAATAAGCCTATAGAACCAAAGAGTATCGACGAAATCAATTTGTCAGAAAATTTTACTAAAACATTGGATGGTAAACCTTTTGTTAGAATCATAACAAAGGAATGAGGACGGAAGATAATATAAAGATTTTAGCCGATGCAAAGTGTTGGATAATGGACGGAACATTTAAACTAATTCTATCGTTCTTCAAACAATTATTCACAATACATAGAGATAAGAAAACTGCGATCATTCCACTAACTTATGTCTTATTAACTTCAAAAAAGGAAAAGATATAAATTGCTATTAAATGAAATTACTCGTTTAGCTGAAGAATTAGGAATTATTCTGAACCCGAGATTTATTTTGACAGACTTCGAAATTGTTGCAATGAATGCGATAAAATCTATATTTCCTCATGCAAAAATAAAAGCGTGAATAAAAATAAGCATTTTTCTATTTGTATCAAAATGTTTACAGAAAAATTCAAAGTAGTGGATTGGTGAAAAAATATGGTTTGGATGAAACATTTAGTCTTCTCGTGAGGCAAATTCTGTGCCTAGCATGCTTACGACCAGAAGAAATTTCAAATGCATTCAGTAACTTCAAACAATTATTCCCATCTGAACATACAGCACTTATAGAATGGTTTGGAAAATATTATGTTTATCGTAGTGTAACGCCCTGAGGCGTGTTTTTGACAACTCTTTAGTCTCACAAGTAGAGCGGCTTACTTGCGAGCGAAGGATGTGGGATTCGTGTGGCTGTGGCTAAGGATTAAAATCCACGATCAAGATTTTTCTTATAAATAAAGGGTTTATTCACTAAGTCTTAATCTAGTTACAAATGGTCATGTGTGTGTGTGTGTGTGTGTTAACTAAGTCTTTCTTACTTCTAACGCGATTTCTAGTTTATCGGTAATTTATTGTTATCGACATCTATCGGAGGTTTTGACAATCTTCTTCTCCTTGACCGGTTATGGTGAATCGGTGTTGATCGTCGTTGACCAAAGGGCTGGTTGCTGACCAAGGGACTATTTAAAGTGGCCTCGGTGTCGTTGCTGACCAAGGGGCTATTTAAAGCGACCTCGGTGTCGTTGCTGACCAAGGGGCTATTTAAAGCGACCTCGGTGTCGTTGCTGACCAAGGGGCTATTTAAAGCGGCCTCGGTGTCGTTGCTGACCAAGGGGCTACTTAAAGCGACCTCGGTGTCGTTGCTGACCAAGGGGCTATTTAAAGCGGCCTCGGTGTCGTTGCTGACCAAGGGGCTATTTAAAGCGGCCTCGGTGTCGTTGCTGACCAAGGGGCTACTTAAAGCGACCTCGGTGTCGTTGCTGACCAAGGGGCTATTTAAAGCGGCCTCGGTGTCGTTGCTGACCAAGAGGCTATTTATAGCGGCCTCGGTGTCGTTGCTGACCAAGGGGCTACTTAACGCGACCTCGGTGTCGTTGCTGACCAAGGGGCTATTTAAAGCGGCCTCGGTGTCGTTGCTGACCAAGGGGCTATTTAAAGCGGCCTCGGTGTCGTTGGCTAAGGGGCTACTGAAAGCGACCTCAGCGTCTGCTGCTTCTTCCCGATTAGAATTCTCGATTTGACTGAAATATTTGATCTGACTGCTCGGCTCGGAATCGCCGAATTTATACCCAATTTGGCTTTCCCCACTTCTGTGTTAGTTTTGTTGAGGGTTGTTTAAAAGTCTCCTTGATCTAAAGTGCTGCGTAATTACCGATTTATATCGAAACGCGTGCGCGACTGTCATGGCGTTAGGCGCCGAAATTTGAATACAGTAGTTTCCACTCGCTCATTCATACGTTCATGCATACCTAGGTATATGTGTAGTCTTGAGTGTGCTTTTATTTATTTATTAGAATTTTTAGAAGTATAAAAATTCGTCCGGGTCGTTACAGTAGTGTAACGTCCCGGTGCCTGTATTTTATTAAAGTCACGATTACGTTACACGATTGTCAATAGAGTGGCTTATTAATAATCTTCGAGGATACGTAAGATACGCGTGGCGCGCAGTTAAGGAGTGAAATCCAAAGATTGAGACATTTCTTTTTCGTTTAAACAATATAACAATTTATTCTTACGATTTATTCTTATTTAATCTTACAGTCCTTTATGGGTAAATAACGCAGTTGAATTCTCCTTGGCTGATAACGCTGAATTAATGTGTCCATTAACGTGATTACCATTCACTCGTTGATGATAATATTTAGTACTGTCTCAATTGGCACTGATTTAATTTAGCACTGACTCAACTGATACAGGTTTGAGTTAGCACTGACTCGACTTGGCACTGACTCGACTTGGCACTGACTCAATTGGTAACTGGTTTGCACTCGACTAATATCACAGAGTTCTGTATTTGCTTGACGAGCGTGTCTCGTCACGAGGAACACCTTCTTCACGGCAGTGAGAGTATGATGGTGTTCAGTATTAGGAATGCTCAACGAGCTGGCTAAAGCTGCCTCGATCTGGAAGATTCCCAGGAACTGGTTAAAGCTACCTAGGAGAATAATCAAGGAGCTGGTTAAAACTACTTCGATCGAGAGGATACCCAGGAGCTGGTTCAAGCTGCCTAGTAAAGGTTGTTGTATAGAAATCAAAGCTGTCTAGTGTCGGTAAGGCAGGATGCTGTTTCACCCGACGAGTAATCTTGAATATTTTTTTGAGGTTATGAAATATGAGGAGGGCACCAGAAGAAGGTTAAAGCTACCTAGGAGGATAATCAAGGAACTTGTTAAAGCTACCTCGATCTGGAGGATCCCCAGGTGCTGGTTAAAGCTATCTATGAAAGGTTAGGAATTAGAATCAGAGTGTTCTTACTAATAACCCTTGAGTCGCGCACTGGTTGCTGTCGCAGATCAGAATGAATTCTTCCTCGCTGGTGAGCCTCTATTTATACCCAGATTTTACACGACAGCAATTCTACTGGGTGACTTGTCGGCAGGATGTCGAAGACTGGTGTCGTAGGTATGACATCTGTGCAGCGAAGAAAGGACCACGGAAGAAGGGCAGAAAAGCCCCATAAGTATACAACGTCGAAGCACCGTTCGCGAGGCTCGCGCTCGACATCGTGGGACCGCTTCCCGTGTTTCGATCTGCTGGTTGTGGCGGATTATTTTATAAAATGGCCAGAGATAATTGCGATACCGGATAAACAAGCAGTTACGTTCGCCACAGCTCTTCTTAGGAACATGGTCTGGTGGAGCGGCTGAACCGGACTTTACTGCAGTATCTCGCGCTGTTTGTTTCAGAGCATCGGCGATATTGGGGCAAATGGGTGCACATGTTCCTCGTGGCATATCGTTCTGCGGAGCATGAGGCTACACAGCTGTCACCGTCCGTGATCGTTTATAGGAAAGAGATGCGTCTGCCCATGCAGCTGTGAAGAGGTCCGTACCCGAAGTTAGGACGGGAGAACGGGAGCGTGCAGGAATATATGACTTTGATTAGAGAGAGAATGCGAAGAATTCACGATTTTGTTAGACATCGCCTTCAAATTTCCAGCTCGAAAATTATGTCCTGGTATGATAGCCATGTACGTGCTATGAAATTCATGCCAGGTGAATTGGTATGGCCGTTTCAACCATGAAGGGTAATAGGAAAATGCCCTAAACTCCAGGCTGACTGGGAAGGACCACGTACGGCTGGCGAAGTAGGGGGGATGTCAAAGACCCCAGGAGGACGCTTGAAGATTGTAGTTATCAGTAAAGAGCATGTCCAGGTACGGAACTTAGTCACTTCCGTACTCAATGGAAGTCGTGGGCGGAGGCTGGACTAAGGGTGGACTAGCAGTAGTCGGAGTTAGGGGCTGGCCGTGTGGTGCCCTTGGCAAAGGTAATAATTTTAATGACTGTTCATCCGCGTAGGTACCCCGAAGCAGACAGAGTTGGGCGTCTGGTGTCCCGGTTAGCGTTGGATCACGAAAGCAAGCAGCTGAGGAAAGAATCGAATGAACGACGGGACGATTGATTTTCAGTCAGTCGTAGAGAATCCGATGACATTGACGGCTTTCGATAATCACGATTGTATTCCAATCACTTGAATTGAGATTGTATATTGTGTAAATATTACTAGATCGAATATTGTATAAACTGCGGCGATCAATGTACTGCAAATAGTTAAAGAAGTGTTAACCTTCTGTGAATCTGTGAAATGGCGTCGGAAGACGAAGACTACCTCGCCGACGTAACAATATTTTGGTTGTATAAACAAGCTGACAAATGCAGATTGTTTCGAACAACATTTATAGCATCTATAATTTTTTCTCTTGGTCGACTATTTCCTCTTTGAAGAAATAGGTTTCTTAAGATCTCGTTATCAGATATTAGAAATAAACTCGCACAAAAGCTATTCGACAATATTTTTAATATTAATTAACAAATATAATGCAAGATAGAGCCGTCAATTGATTCAAAAACAGAAATTAGAGCACGGTATTCTAATATGATATAAAGGACGTGGTAAGTTAAAACTGTGAGACATTCGCGTAATGCAGTTTTCCCACGTATCTGCAACAATTAATAATGTGCTAATGAAGTTTCACGTACAACTTTTTGATTCTTGCTTTCGTCTTATTTGGTTGTATAAAATTACATGCAAAGTTTCTGAAACTTATTGTCAGACACCTTGCATAGTTCCACACCTGTTTGATATGCTAGTCATATTTTTCTTCTAGACAGCTCTAATTACACGCCTCATTGCTTCTTCACATCATGAATACTGATTCGTTTTCTTTTATGTTAGGTTGAGTAAAAAGTTCGTGCTGTTTCTTTGGTTAAATTAAAAGGCAATTCTTTTGACAATGTAGTTTTGCTCATTAAAGTATTCTTCATTTTGTTCTGTGACTTTTAGCCATTTTTTGTGTAATATCATTATTCTACCCCTATAAAACTTCTTAAATTTCAGGGCCGATAATTGTACACACGACACGAACTTTTCGCTCAACATAATAGATTCTAATTAAATTGAGGGATGGGAAAAGGGCACGAAGGCTAAAATACCATTTCACGAAAATCGATTTCAATGTTTTCATTACGGTAATATTCAATAAAAAGTAATGTAATTCCATTAAATTATCATTTCTGAATCTAATTACATTACTTTTCATTAAATAATCCTGTAATGAATACTTCGAAAAAGATTTTCTGATCATGGTATTTTAGGCTATGTGCTCTTTTCCCCTCGAATATCTCAATTATAATTTTTACTTTCTACATTTTATTTCTTCTCCGGAAAAATAAACTTTGTTAAACTAATATAATTAAAATAAAACTAATATAATAATAATAATAATAATAATAATAATAAAATAAGGCATTACTTACGTGACTTTAGAAATAACATTTCAATGTGCTGTTACGAGCCGAGGGCAGTGCGAAATGTCCGAGGATTCAAAATGGGAAAAGTCGCGGACGAACCGACGTATGGCTAACGCCGGGAGCCGCTAAGGATGTGGACGAACCAATGCCTAGCGCCTTTAGCTAGCACTGGGAGCCACCTGGATTCAAAGGGATGGAAAGGGTTTCGTGGACGAACCAGTATATGGCTAATACTGGGAGCCACTAGAGGGAGTGGACGAACCAATGCCTAGCGCCTTTAGCTATCATCGGGAGCCACTATAGGTTATTAGGAAACGATGAGAATACTGTCATCGGGGAATCACCGAATTTCGTTGTGCCTCGTAACTTTATAATTGAAATATATCTCGAACGGTAAAGATATATCGTTGTGGGTTCGTCTTCTTATAGGATTGTGGATGTGAAGGACTTAAATTGACTCTGACTTATGATTTTCAAACACAAATGATCCAGATATTCAATGGATACAATTGGTTAAAGTGTACTTTGTCGCGTACTCTAAAATCTCTCTAAATTAACGTACAGAGATATGCGGGGGTCTCGGAGAATAACGTTACCGTAAGTTAAGTTACGTACAGTATTCTGTTTTACTCGAAAGAGAACTATTGCTCGATCTTGTTGACTAGCTTGAGCCGCGTACTAAACTCTGACTAGCATTCCGACTCCGACTAACATTGTATCAGCATACATTCATATAAAAAAATTTTATTATCAGCTTACTTTGAATAGCAGTTAAATCATTTTCATTTCAGCAAATAAATTTTGATAATCTGTTTTTTGTCTTTATCTGAATATTTCATGTAACACAATACAGGGAACAATATTCAATTGAATTAAACAAATGGGTAACGCAGAAACAGAGAAATACAATATTTCCGGTTTTAAATCGCGTTAACTCGTTACCGTATCACGTAACATGCAATTTGATACTGTGTAGTTTTCATCATCTAGAATTAGCTTCAAGATATTTCGTTGTTACAAAGTTGCATTTCTGTGACAACATGCTTACAGAGAAATGAATATTTGGAGCGAATTCATGAACTGCTAACTTACTTCTATTTTGTCAAAGATGTAAGTAAGAGTGTATGACAGCAAAGCTCATTTCCTCCAAGTAATTTTAAGTTATAATGAACACAAGAATGTGCTTATAACGAGAAACGACTGCACATGAACCGTAATAGATGGTTCTAATAAAGTAAAGCATTTTGTTCAGCCGCTTAAAATTACAAGCCTTAATCTCATAAAGTAGAGCAAAATCTACTGTTGCTTTTTCCTCTTCATTCATAAGCCATACCGAGGTTAATTGTTTACGCAGTACCCCTTAACTAAGTTCCCATGATGCCTGCAACCCCTAGAATAATAATCGACGTTTCCTCCATGGTTGTTTTTCTTTCTTGGCAGTTTTAGCGAGAAATTACCGAGCAAAGGCCCCCTTATTACGTGTTTCTTTTTACCTTCATTGCTGTTAATAATTTCTTATGTTTCTGACGGCATGGAAACAAGTTATTACGCAAGTTTCGGTCATTTCATCCTGCATTTGCACAGTTCCTTCTTTCTTTTGCTTCGTTATTCATTATCATTACCGCACAAACTTATTCTCTCGAAACTTGGTTCACGTGCTGCTCCAACAATTTAACTAAGAATATGGTCAGGATACAAAACAGTTTAATAACTGAACCTCGCCTTTGCATTTTATTCACTCATTCCGCTTTCCGTGTATATGTTTAATGTTTAATGCGTGCAATAAAGACGCTGTTATAATTATATTATAATAATAATGATTATTATTATAAAGTAAAATTAATATTTCAGTATTGGTGCGTGAACTCCAACTTAAAAAAATGAAAACAATAAATAGAATAAAACTATGTATAATGCCAATGACCTGAAAAACATTTAATACTAAGAATAGTGTTTTAATAATATCTACAGTAAAGCGATACAGTACCTAATAATAGTAGTAACCGTTGTAGCAGCACATAGTAAATGACGCTTAAAACTAATGTAAGCAACTAAGGAATGAAAACGTCCACTAAGAAAAGAAAATAATCCGTGGTGAAAGAATAAAAATAAATAGAATCTAAAAAAAGCAATAGCTGCAGTACCAGTGGAAAATAATATGCAGTAAAAGTATACCGCTAATAATAGGTGCCATTACAATCAACGATTCACCTTACATTCCGCAAACTTGAAGAGAGTACGAATCCCGCCAAAAAAAGCACAATTCCCAAGCCTGTGAAGTTCAAACCTGTCGCGCAACAGCAAACAACCAACCGTTAACAGAAACGGCACCAGGGGAAATTGCTAAGCTGTTGCAAGGTTTAAGGGTAGATGCTTGGTGGCGGCAAGTTCGCGACGTGACGCATCATTTACTGCGTTCTCTCTAATTTCAGATTGTATTTCAGCTAGGTTAATTTTCCCCAACGGAGGATGCACACCAACGGCGGAGTATCTGCGAAGCTATGGGTGCGTCGAGCGTTAACGTTCTTACCCCGAAGAAACTTGTGAATGTAATTTATACGAGCGGTGCGTTTCGCGCCTCGCACGACCCACGGCTCGGCGGATTAACTTCTCCGTTTACTCTCTTCCGAAGCAGCTTGACAGACTCGACTAATCGCGTCTCCTTCGAACAGACATCTCTCCGCGGAGTTAGTTGCGATTCACCGCTCGGAATCGCCTCCGTAGTTCTTGGAAATGAGTTGCGATTCTCTCCCCGGATTAACGAATTTCGAAGATTTCGGGAAACAAGTACACGTTGGAGAATCTGAAACCAAATATCTATTTGAATATGCAAATTGTTTATTAAGCTGGCTAGTTTATTAATAATTTACTAACAAGGGAACATCGGGGACTGATACACGCTTATTTTAATGAAACTCTGTACGCATGTTCATGAGGTACACGCTTCTCCATTTTTGAAAAGTTTTAATTTTTTCTCATAATTAATAACGCTTATTTTTTTAAAGCCAACTGCGTACTACAGTCTATACAGGGTGCGGCACAAATTAGTCCCCACGATTTTTCAACCCCTTCGGATGGTCTGACAGGAAAGTTTTTCCTACCAAAGTTAATCAGTATTTAACTGATAAGAAATTGCAGTTTTAAATTTAAAAAAAAATTGATTTTTAACAAAAAATCGTGATTGCCGTCATATCTTTAAATAGAACTGGATATTTTTAGCTTCATAATATTGTAGGCGACGTCGAAACGAATTCAACGACCTGCTATACGATGACCTTCAGATAACTTTGAAAGAAAATATCGCCATAAGTCGGTTGTCAGAATATTTGAAATAATTCGACAATACGTAATAGCAAATAGCAATGCCTCGCATTTTGAGGTAAACAAATAAATGTAAACATTGCTTCAGAACCTGACTCACAAAAAAAAACAAATTTATACTTTGCTTTATACGTTCTATTAGTAATTAACAAATATTCTGGCAACCTATTTATGGCGATATTTTCTTTCAAGGTTATCTGAAGGTCATCGTATAGCAGGTCGTTGAATTCGTTTCGACGTCGCCTACAATATTATGAAGCTAAAAATACCCAGTTCCATTTAAAGATATGACGGCAACCACGATTTTTTGTTAAAAATCAATTTTTTTTTTAATTTAAAAAACTGCAATTTCTTATCAGTTAAATACTGATTAACTTTGGTAGGAAAACTTTTCTGTCAGACCATCCGAAGGGGTTGAAAAATCGTGGGGAATAATTTGTGCCGCACCCTGTATAATTGTTTAAATTATGATAATCTACATAAATAAAATGATAGCTAGGTTCGTCAATGTGCGCGCATCACGCAAAAACTACTGTATAGATTTTCATCAAACTTTTTTATTTTTATTCCTTAAACTCTTGGCCTTAATATAGAAAAAAATTATTTCGATATTCCTATTTAATGTCAGGTTATTAATGTTTTTATACGTAGACGACAACGATGGCCTTAATTGGGGCAACGGCCCCAACTGCGCATGTTCTCTTGCTACTGAGGAGAGGGGCAAGCGACGCGGTGCGCATGCGAAACCTCGCAGACGAAGTTGCGAGAATCAACTAGTAATACAATAAAATTCGTTTATTTTGTACTCTTTCTAAAACATTACATTGTGTACAGCAGTAGTGTCAAATTCATGTATGAACACAGGCCACTAAATTCAGTTGCAGAGAGTTTGAAGAAAAATTATTATATATTTCGCATTTTGTACTTTCCAAATTTCGTAATGTTGTTGAAAGAGGATCGATAATACATGATATTCGAAAATGGGCATTAGAAGCGAAAGAAAATATTGATATACCAATATTCAAAGCAGGAGTGTGGTTGATATGGAATTTTAAAAAAGCACATGGTATAGTTTCACGAAACATAACGAAATTTCTATCTTATCGAGAACGAGAAAATGCTCCAGACATAGAAATGGCTATCGATCATTTTATTTCAATTGTAAAACCAAATACTAATAATTATGGCAGAGAAAATGTATTCAGTTCGGATGAAAGTGGTTTCAATCTGGAGCTTCATTTGGGTCGAACATTAGCTGTACAGGGATCAGAAACCATCGAGGCTGTCGTACAGTCCATATCTTCAACAACTCACAGTTGCACAATTTTACCTACTGTATCTGCAGACGGAAAATTGCTTTCGCCTCTTTATATAGTATTAAAAGAGTCAAGTGGACAATTCGGACCAAGGGTAAGAGAAAATTTATTCAAGCCGCCAAATGTACATGTTTCTGCTTCAAAATCTGGCAAACTAACTTCTGATCATTTTGAAACATGGTTTGCGCAAATATTTTTAACAAATGTAGGATCTCGAAGCGTATTGTTACTCGATTCATGGAGTCGACACTGTTCAAATGTGTTACAAGAACTTATTCCTGAAGGAAAGGAAGTAGTGTTTCTAAGGCCGCGTTCCCATTGAGTGTGATATCACAAGCCCGAGCACGAGCCAAGCCCGAGCCAAGCTTGGAAAATGACGGCGGAGTGTAGCTCGGCAAACGTCGGGATTGTGGTAGGTCTCGTGGAACGAATCGTATCGCGAAGCTTGGCGCGAGCTCAATCCCGAAGTTTGCCGAGCTACTCTCCGCCCTCATTTTCCAAGCTTGGCTCGGGCTTGGCTCGTGCTCGGACTTGTGATATCACGCTCAATGGGAACGCGGCCGCACGATACCAAAGAAGACTACAGCAAGGCTACAGCTCCTCGATGTTCTTGGCTTTCGAATATGGAAAACTTCGTAAAAACTTTCTCGGATCAAGTCGTTTTGTTGAATCACCACGTAGAATTACATCACAGGAACAATATTATAAAATTACTATCTCTTGTACATAATCAGTTATCCTCGCCTAGATTCCAGAATTTGTTTAAATATTCATGGTATAAAACTGGATACATAGAAGAACGTCCATCTCGATACGAAAATCCAGTAAATTATTGCTTTGTAAAACAAGCTAACGAACTTAAGAGGTGTGATGTATGCGGAGAATTAGCTGTACTCCGTTGTGCTTGGTATTAAAAATATTTATGTTTCAAGCACTTTTGTCAGGAATTTCACTATTGTAATAACTATATCGAATGAAGTTTCTTCAACTATTATTGCAAATTGTAATGTATTATAAAATCACGACTGTGTTTCTTATTATTATACACAATGTAATTGTTTAGAAATAGTACAAAATAAACGAATTTTATTGTATTATGATAAGATTAATGTTAATGTTATGAAAATTTTATCTAAAGCGATTTAGCAATTTATCAGTTGAGATAAGAGATACACAAAACATTGAATGACGATACTATTTGAAATAACTACGATAATGATAGATTGTAATACATGGTTGGATTGGTAAAAAATAAGCGTCTTTAATTATCAAAAAAATAAAAAAAAAAATAAAAAATTTAAAGGGGGGGCGAAAATGAAATTTTTATAAAAAAATTTTTTTTCTTTAAATTGTTTACACAAATTTATAGGCGCCAAGAAATGGTATAATTTTTACTTAAACTATTTTTTTATATCTTTTGTCGTTTAAGATTTATGAGCACTTATATATAAGGGGTGGGTCGGATAAAGGGGTTAATTTCTCCCTTAAAATAAAAAAGAGGCACGAACGAATTATGGGTAAATTCATAGATAAGTCTCATGAATATGTATATAGAGTTTCATTAAAATCGGCGTGTATCACTCCCCGATGTTCCCTTGTAAGTAATTTAAGGTGTACCTACATACGTATTTGAAAAGTTTCAGGTCTTAAAAATACACATATATTATGAAAGTTTCATAGGAATAAAGGTATTTGTTTTAGATATTTTTTATAACATTTAAAAAAATATTGATCAATTTAAGCAGCTTCGAGTATCATAAAATCCGATTGTGCCGAAACGTAACTTTTTTAGGGCAATAAAATTCATATATTGTGAATCAATGAATCGATTCAATTCGAATTCACATGATATTCTTAGAAACTTTATTTTTTTCCTAGTGCTATCATACCTTTAAATATTATGATCAATTTTTCAATAATTGAAGACAGGAAAAATGTTTTCCATCATAATTTCGCTTCAACTTCTAACAGACACGATTTTATAATACGTAAAATGAAATATTAATTTTCAAATCATTCTGTTGTGTCACAACCTCGTTTGTGTTGGAGGTCGTAAATCTCCTCGACGAAATGTCACACTCTTACGAACTTCTGATTCGTAAGAGTTCACTGGGTTGATGGTGTTAATAAGTGATTACACTGCACTATTAACATTAACACTTAATATAACTATGTTTAAAAACCAGTGATGATAAGTAACAGTTAACAACTTGTACGAGTGGTATGCATTCAAACCAGATTCGAATGCTTCTCCCGAACCGTCGCGTCGCTGCGCTGCCTTCAAAGAAGGTCGAAAAATACCCCGCTTTGGGTGGAACTGTCGCGAGAATTGTCAGCGATTGGTGCATTTGAAGGTAGGGGTGTTTGCATCTTACAATTAGCCTAAGGGAAAGGGAATACTGCGTCTTACTTAGCTAACGGACTCGAGAAAAGAAAATATAGCTTAATTTATGACGCCAGCCGAAGATCCTCTGCCTTCGCCTAGTCTATGTCCTTACTATCCTGGGCTCGCCGGGTCTCGATCGAGCTAATAGCCACAGTCCTGGCTCAAGTGGTTACAATGCTCTTAAAAAAATATAGGCACATTGTGTTTCTCTATAACACAACACTTTCTTTTCTCAACAAATTCTAAATTTTATGAATTTTTAATCCACTTGGGAAACATCGCTTTGTCTAATTGTAAGCCAAACGACGCTGATAGAAGAACAGTATGCACAGTCCTGCTAAAGTCTTCGGGGCTTTGTTTACCTAATCCTGCATTTTCCTTTTATAAATAACTGTTCCAATTTTTTTAAAATATAAAAAAGTTAGAATTAATATCTACATTTATTACTGTTCGACATTCTGTAAAAATTTCATTTTTCGTTTTGCATTTTTTTTATACAAATAGTAAATTTAATAGAAAAGTATATTCGTGGCATTTATTGTAGATACGTTAAACGATCAGAAAAAATTGTTTGTTAATTTCTTGTTAACAAAATGCCGGTACTAAGGACTCTGTCCTTTGAATCTCAGAGACTGTCAGTCCAATTAATTTGAAATTTGAAAAGAATATTTTTGGGTTGCTTAAAAATACTTCTAGCTACAGACATATTTGTAACCAATTTTTGTTACATATCAGAATTCTAAATCAAATATTCATCATTTTCATAAAAATTTTTATTTCGTAATATCCCTACATAGTTTTCTTTAGTTTTAGTTACATAAAACATTAATTTTTTTGTTTTTTTTCTAGAACACAGAAGATTAGGAAGCCGTACAACACCGATCGGTAAGACAATTTCAAAAGACATTTTTCTACTAAATTCATTATTTAAGAGCAAAAAATTGTTAAATAAACCTATGATCTTCACGCATGCATGATGGCACTACGCCCTTAAGGGGAGGGCAGTGACGTGCACAGAAATGATGGTACCTTCGAGAATTTGTTCCTGTCAAATAATGAATGTATCATATGTCAATATAATGATTATTATAATTGATATACAGAGTGTTTGGGATAGTAGTACAAAGCTTTGAAGGGGTTATCGCGATTTTAAAGGGTAATTTAGGGGGTTAGAAAAATACTATCTTTTCGCGATACAAGGTAACAATATCACAGTTACTGTACTTATTGGATTAACAAGATCGCGATGTTTATTTTAGCGAAGAAATTGCTTACGAAAAACGTTCCTATCTTGAATTATAGGGGTTGGAAGCTTAAACATTTATAACAGTTTTTTTAAAAAGTGGTTGAGTTTTGGACCCAAGTCTTATAAAAATTTTTTGTTTGTTTTTACGTGATCTATCACCCCTTCAAAGCTTTGTACTACTATCCCAAACACCCTGTATGCATACATATTAAAACGTAAAAGAAAAAATTTTTTCTAAAATAAAATATGCACTATCATAAAATCGTGATTGTGGCATTAAAAGTGGTTACGTCATACAGCTGATCTAAAAATACTAACAAAGTATAAATGTAAATTTATTAGAGCATGTGGGAAAAAAATAAGTATTTCAAAAGATAAAAAAACGACAGACCAATACAAATTTTCAAATATTACGAGAAAGCTAAATTATTTTGTTTGTAAAAAATGAATGGAAGGGAGGTTTTAATAAAAAAATCCCCACGTGCTGTACAAAAGACTGGTTTTTCATATAATAAACAATTTTTTTTATTTACTACCAACGCAATTAAAAAATGTCGTTTTGAGAAAAACGCGTTCAAAGTTCTACTGGTTGATATTTTCTAAACACAAACAAGGTTTGTTAACTCATCCCTTTTTCAGCTATTTCTGGATATTTGGGGAGAACATTCTTAAAACATGTAATAACTTTTCAAAAATGTGAAACAAAAAATACCGATTTTTTTCGATTCTTCACGGTGTTTTCCCCGGTTAATTGCTATAATTTAAATAAATGGTTTTGATATATTTTGATTTAAAATATTACATTCTACAAACTCTGTTGTGACTTAATCACCTTAGGAAGTTCTATACTAGCTGAAAAATCATTAGGTAAATCTTGTATAAATATTTATATAAATTATGTCTTCCCCATTGTATCATACATATTGCACATAATTTTTTATCTCAAACAAAATATCTGGACAAACTTGAGGCAGCATCATATGTATGCGTATCAATGTTTATTCAAATACTTTAACCAACTATGAAATATCTTTGTAAGTCTAGATTGCTCCTCAAGCATGTAATTTCATTATCACCCATGTGTCACTAGAACATTACAAGTTGTGGCAAAGTTATCGATATTCGAACTGCGAAAGTTATAGTTATTGAACTATTCTGTCCCAAAGTTTCCTTGTGTGGTAGCTATCAAGCAAGATTCGGAAACTAAGAATGTTTTACCGGTAAAATATAGCAAGATAACTTCGAGGTCAATGTTGCAAAGAACGTATTGTACTATTCACATAATAGTTAGCTTTTCGAAATTGTACGCAAATATGCAAATTTAAAACTTATCAAAATAGCTATTCTATTCAATTCATTTTAATCGAATATTATATCTAAAATATAAGTAATGTATTCGTCACCACAGCCACATTCATCACAAAGCGCATTAAACGCATGCTAGGGCCTCATTTTTTATGGGACCATATTTTAAATCTTTGTTCCATATAAACAAATTGAGTTAAAATACATATTACTAATTGTAAGTATTGAATTCATAATATAAATATTTGAAAATTGTTTCACTATTTGAAATAGTATTTTTGATTCGGTCCTCCATCTTAAATTTTTCAAATTTTCAACATCAATCCCTAAAATTTTCAAGTTTAAATCTAAAAACCTCTAAATCTGCAACTTGAGGTGTTGCAATTTGAAAACTGAAATCTTCAATTTTAACATTTAAAACTTTTCTTTGAGCTTTTGAATCTTTGAGTTAACTCTTAAAATCTTCATCTTCGAGTTACCAAATCTTCAATTTCATATTTTCAAATCCCTAACTTCAATTTTTTTCAGATCTTCAACTTAAAACCCTCAAATCTCCGAAAATTGCAAATTGAAATATTGAAATCTCCAACCTGAAATTTCCACATCATGAACTCAAAATCCCCAAGTTTTCAATTTTAACTCCAAAAATATCTAAATCTATAACTTGAAACTTTTTAATTTCCAATATGAAGTATTTAAACCTTAATTTTATATTTTCGAATCTTCAACTTCAAATCT
The DNA here is from genome assembly GCA_030770465.2 of Perdita meconis. Classification (NCBI taxonomy): domain Eukaryota; kingdom Metazoa; phylum Arthropoda; class Insecta; order Hymenoptera; family Andrenidae; genus Perdita; species Perdita meconis. Next base: position 4,913,946 of record JASKOS020000015.1, on the reverse strand, counting down.
TTAATTCTCTAATTTTAAACTCTTAAGTCTTTAACGTCAACTCTAAAAATTTCCTCGGAAATGTTTAAATTCGAAATGTCTAAATTTTCAAAATGAAATCCTAAAAGTCCTTTCAACTATTCAGATATCCAACTTCAAATTTTCAAATTTCTAATTTCAAGTCTTCAAATTTCTAATCTAAAATCTTCCGATCCCTAAACTGAAATTTAAGAAATTATTTTCTCATTCTTATTTCTTCATATATTTAACATTAAAGCTTCGAATCTCCAACTTCAATAATAAAAATTGTATTGCATAGTAATTTTAGTAATTTCACAATAATTCTTCTCACATTGTTCGTATTATAAATACACAATAACCAAACTGTATTCAATTATTATAAAATTGATCATTTTTTAAAATAAATTTTTTCATATACAACATATCAAGCAAAAAATGTTACCCTAAATTTAAAAAAAATTTTTTTTTTTACGTAGAATCATTTGTCCGGTTGTGCCACAATTTCCACTTCTTTCTTTGAAGTCTCTTAATAATGCACCTAGGGTTACAAAAGTATAAGACAAGGGTCCTGTTCGTCATTTACTCATGAGTCTTGTTTTCTACTTTGAATTAGGTATATGTATACCGTAACCACTCATTGCTATTGACGATGTCGTAGAATTCTTTGCAATTAATATTATAGAATATTAAGAGACTATCAAGACTATAAAGAAAGTCAATTGAATAAAAAATGGAGAAAAATAAAATGCTGCTAAAATTCAGAATACGTTGCCTTTGTCACTTAATTTTACCGCTTAAAGTGCTTATCTATCGATAATCTAGACCATTCTAGAGGATAAGACCAGTCTGGAAAGGAAACGGTGTGCATGTTAAATATTCAAGCGTCATATGCAGTATCTCTCTGTAGTTAGATATTTCGTGATACTGGATCCGTGAATTGATCCCATGGTTCGTTTGCGAGACGCAAGTTGCCGGACTTTCTATCCCAGCTCCTTTGACCATGTCATCTCCGAGTAAACCAGTTTCATGCTTAAAATGTATATTTACGTATAAAAATTCATGGTACAAGTGATTGCGAATTTCAACGAGTAATATCATTACGATGAAGACGATGAAAAATCGTCTGACTTTACTTTGGTAGTAACCTTTTGTCATGGCTTCGTAGTTTTATTTGTAATAGGTGTTACGTTCCGTAACAAAAAATTAAATTGTGCATTCAACTCCGAGAATCATTAATACGCTTTTGAAGCGGATTTTCGTTTTTAAAACACCTAAGTAAACACGACTTCGAATCAAAAGAATGTGATTAACTTACTTTTTTCGAATAGAATGAATGTGTGAAAATGTATACAGGGTAACAAAAATGTTGCAGGTTCTTAAAATGGGTCACTCCTGAGGTGATTTTAAACAACTTTTTCCTTAGCGAAAATGTTAGGTGCGGCTTTGTTAACGAGTTATTAACGAAAAACACCGACCAATAGAAGCACGAATACAGTGGATGAATTTTAGCGCGGGCTCCAACTGTGAGTAGTATTGGCCCGCCATCGACCGCGTCATCGTTAATCCATTGTACTCGCTCCCCGATTGGTCGGTGTTTTTCGTTAATAACTCGTAGAAAAAGCCCCATCTATCATTTTTGCTAAGGAAAAAGTTGTTCAAAATCACCTCAGGAATCACCCCTTTCAAGGAACTGCAACATTTTTGTTACACCCTGTATATCCAACCAGTCGCGTTTGCCCAAAATTCGTTGCTCGTTTTGAGAATTGAATTAAAGTTTCGTAGTTCGCTTTCAGAGTTCAATCTCCTACCAGATCGCGTACTTTTGTTCCACGGAATTCACAATTTCGACGATTCGATGCGATAATGGGGCAACCGATTCCCTTCTACCCTCTGGGAGCCACGGAATCGATAGCGAAGCGCCCCATTCTTTCCGCTCCTTCATTACCGACGACTCCACAAAGGATCCGACGCGTCATTAACATCGAAACAAGACGAGCTCCATGAATAAATTCCACGGCAACGAGCCGCCTCTTATCTTCGAGCGTCATCCGCTTGTTAGTTTTGTTCCTCCAGGTCACACGGCTGAATGTGTGTGTGTGCTATAGATATCAGCGTACAGTTATGATCACTAGATCGATATTGTATTCTTAGATTACACTGATCTCTATAAATGAAAACGTTACTGGGATCGAACACATGCTCGCGAGCAACGTTCACGACGATCTTGTGCTTCCTATTCATGGATATAAAGCTATCTTTAGAACAGAAAGAAGTAAATAGCTTTTCCTCGGGTGGGAGCTTACAAAAAGTGTACTAGGAATGGTGTAATTCGGACAGAAAATATCGCAGAAAAATTTTTTTAGGCGAAAACCTGAAACCCTTTCGCCCTATCTGCACTTAACGGCTGCTTCATCCTACCAGGGGAAAAAGCTTTCCTGACGTGCTTATGAATTTTTAAGGCGAAACACTTCTCTGTGAGCGACGTGGAACCACACGGAATATTTGTGCGTTATCCCGAATACGCTGTATAATACAGTAAAAAGCAATTTTTCATTTGATGCTCTTTCACAAGGAGTTGCAAACTTTCTGCACGGACTACATTATAATACATATGTGGAAATTAACGGCACTTAGTAAGAGTTGAATATTTGGATAATGAGATGTGTGTGTAACTGATGTATTCAAAGCTGACAATGAATCAGTTTTATTTATCATTAGAGATATAAGGTAAGTGAAGTAGAGAAAAGAGAATTGACACCTTTTGGGATAAAAGAAAGATACTTATTTAAGTTAATTTCATGGACCTATAGTTAATTTAATTTACATAGGTTAAATTCTCTTCTCTTAGTACTAATTCTATTTAGGTTGATCAGTTACCCGACAATCCTTGTGTTTAAGGCTTGCAAAGAAACATTCTAAACTTTAAATTTAAAGTTATTCATTTAAACTTTGCGAGCACTTTATCACTTAGTTGCAATTAACATCTTAAAAATAAGGTGAAAGTGTGTGAAAAAGAATAATTACAATTTTCATTGAAAAGAAATAACTTGTCCTTGGACATAATGTTTTATATTTTTAAATTCCGTTTCTTATATTTTATGCACTTAAGACGTTATATTATAATTGAAAAATAGAAAAATTATAACAGACCGAAACTTTCCTAAGATTATTATTTTATTGAAGGTCAAAGCATTTTACGATAAACGTTGCCGCTGTAGTAAAAGTATATTAACATTAACGTATTTGAAAATACATTCTGAACTAATCCAGAATCGTGATTCGCATTCACAAAACCTTTGGGAATCCTGATAGTTTTTAGGAACGAAAAATAGATAAGAATATATAAAAATATATAAAAATATATAATGAAATAAAGAAGTAATAAAATTTTACAGTCCTAATTCAAATCGCTTATTCTTTAAATAATATAAATTTAAAAGACTCACCAATAGAATTTAAAATCTTTTGAGATATAACGTGGTCGGATTATTTCAATTTTTCGGAATATCTCACAAGTATCACAATTTATCTCGCAGGTAACCAGAGCCAAAATTCCTGTTTTAAAAAAAAGAATTAGATACGTCCACACACTATTGTTTTAACTATTTAACTGTTTAACACTGGAATAACTTAGGAATAATATGAAGTAAAACGAATAAATAATAGTTTCGTGAAATTTCTAACATAAGTCCTTTTCTTCCTACTTAAAATATTAAGAAATAGAAAAAACTCTGTCTTTAAAAGATTGCGGACTTTAAGACACGTACCTCGCGATTGTATGTCGAAAAGTGTCGCAGCATTACGCCTTCGGAAGGATCCAGAGTCAATCCATTCTGATTATGAAAGGGTTATGCTGCCGCCTCATTGGCTAATGAGAGCACGATTTCGGTGCTAGCGAGTCCGTGATTAGTCAAGTTCTATAGTTAAAGAAGCTTTAGGAACGTGTGTGAATTGTGTGAATTGTCTAATCCCCTCTTTTACAACATGAATTTTCGGATGTGTCGCTTTACAATACCTGATTAGCCAAAAGAGTTTCGAAACATCGCTCGCAGAGATTCGAGGAAGAGTGACACCTTCAGTGTTCTAACGGGTGTTGTTGAATTTTGAATTTAAATATTCACTTGACAAGGTTTCCCACAACGCTTATTCGTTGCTAAGTTCTCAATTATCAAAGAAATTATCAGAAAGCGTGAACTTAACTAAGGGTGTCACAATTTCAAATGTAATACATATTCAAACAAATGAAAAATTATATTCACAATAAGTCACCGGGTACATAATATGATTTTGATTTCGTACGACGCAAATGTGAGATCATACGCTGGTGAAACTATATGCTGCACTATGGGACCACCTTGATTCCAAGGAAGAAATGCGTTACATTAACAAGTCGATCCCGTCGCCGAAAGAGATATTGATTTTATAAATTCAAAGGCTAGGACTGCGCTCGATTAGGGAAGTTTCCACAATGCTTTGTATTATCGAGACGCAATTCAATCGAGTTATATATAAAAGCAAAAATTTTAATTTTTTTATGTTCGGAACGTAACACTCCTACATATTTTCCTATTTCTGCGTACAATTTTAAGTACAACGAACTGCGGGAAAAAATTCCACAAACGCCCCTTAGCGTATTACAAAAATTATATTATGAAAATCCATGCAAGAAATTTAAGTTATTTAAGTTATTTAAGTTATTTAGCAAGAAATATAATTGTTAATATAAAATGAGATAGATTTTTAAAAACTTGCAAAATCTACAGAATCGTCGAAAATGTCAGAGAATACCGCTATTCCAGAAATCACGAGAATGCAGCATTTTTCCAGTAATTAAATACATGACGCTTCAATGGCAATAGATATTTCTTAACTGAGGTACCTACAGGTCTTTACTTAAATTACAGAGACTCAAAAATCGAACATTCCGTCTGTTGCTGATTTTAATAAAACTTGATGCTCCCTAAAATATTCAACAGGAATTTTCTTAGTGGATACTATTCATGTGAAAAAGGTAAAACCTAAAGTTAGTCTCGAAAACTGTTATAGATAAAAGGACCATGTAAATTACAGAATTGTGCATTTGTAATTAAAGAATTTAAATAGATAAATAGATTCTATAAGCGTCCATTTGTTTAAATCAAATATTAAGAAATATCACTTTTTTGTCAAATTCCTTTTAAATATTACTTTTTTTTGCACTCATACAACAAGATATTTCTCTTACAAAACAAAATTAAAACATCAAGTGTCAAGAATTTTCAAAAGTTTAAAGAGCTTCAAAACATTACAAAGTTTCAGACTCGAATTTCAGAAATTTAAGAATTCGGTTAAAGTCCACCCTGATTGAAAGTAATATAAATAAATGCGTCGAGTATATTTAATATAAAAAAGGTATACATAATAGGTATACTATTTTACTTGTCCACATAACCTGGACGTATGATTTACTCTAAGCACACTTTTCTTACTGAAAGGAACATATAAATTGTCGTCGAGTTGCGGTATAAAGACCGTTTTACGAGTGAAAAACCTACGAAAAGGCGAAGACATTTTCGCGGTTACACTACGGAACTTGGTCAGTGTTACCCACTGTACATACTTCCACAATCTCATTCGCGTATTATTACCACATACGTTCTACCTTTCTGCTGCAATATTTCTCTTCGCTAGCCTATACTACCTACATCCGTAGATTCTTCTGCGAGAACATCCACAGGAAGACGAAGTTATTATCAGCGATCGGAAATCGAAGTTAGGTCTTATCATAAAGAAAGACATTGTTCTGTATTCCTGTAGCAGCTACCGTTCTCCTTCGTTTCAGCAAAAAATTTCTTCGAATGGAGCAGTATCTCTTCTAGAGGGAGTTTCTACGACTTTCATGATATAATGATTTGGCCACAAGCAGAAAAACGACAATAAAAGGTGGACGTTTTCTGGAATCGAACTTTGGCACTCTCCGCAAGAGAAACTATTTATTGTCGTTTCACTGACATTTTCTCGTTTCTTTACGATAGCATCTGCCTCCATCGATTCGTCGTTTCGCACGTATTAAACCAATGAATTTTCAATGTTTCAATGAATTTTCGGACGTATTAATTTATTTGTATTTTTATCTCTAAGCTAAAAGCGAGGATTTTTTCGTAGCGTGCCTGCAAAATGCAGGGACGAAGCTAATCTGTATGCCGTGAGATCCCTGGAAAGAGAATTTATGTGCACTTTGATAAAACTTCCATTTCATGATGCATGAAAAATTCCGAGCTACGAGCGTTTACGTTTACGCTTTTAATGGTGTCATTTAAACTTCCCTACATCAAGAAGCGTACACCCCTTTTACGCGATATCGACTTTCTTCAAAGTACAACAGTAACTTAACACTTAAGTACAGTAATTACTAACTTTGTTACTGAGGAAGACGTTAAAAGTAATAAAAATTTCCGAGTAATGACAGAATCTGCATCCACCGTAGGTGTGTCGTGAAATTTGCGCGATAAAAGAGATAGCAGACAGACTGACCGGTAATAAATCAACGAACAGCGAAAGGAATTGCATTATATAATTTTATGCAAACGGAGGGACGGAAGAGCAGAAATCTGAACAACGGACATTTCACGCGTCATGTTTTGACGGATTTCATGAAAAATTTTAACCGCGGTTCGCTGGTAACACTGGCCCCAGTATTTCCGTCGCGTTCATTCAATTTATCAGATCGGCCACGAATCTATTCAATTCATTTATTAAATTCTTCGCGAATTACATTCGACGCGTTCGGTGTGAAAACGCGGAACTAGAAACGCGCGACGTAAATTTTATCAAGTAATTCCATTAACCCTTGTGCAATTAACGCTTTCATTTCGTTTCGAGGAATTTTGACATGCATTTTTAAGCAGATTGAAAAAGTCTGGCGGACCTATGGGAAAATACGTGCTCGCCCCACATATGGGAATTAGAGAATAAAGCACAATTCACGGAACGAGTGTGAGCAAAAAGTTTGGGTGTGAAAATCGGTCTTTTGAAGGTTTCGAGAATCTCAGAATGATCAAAAGCGGAATAACTTCTTGGTGTTTCAGGAAATCTTGAGCAAAATTTGGGAGGCTTCGCAGCTTTTGTTGCGCCTGCTAACCCATCTATAAGACCATGTCCAGACCTGAACATTCTGGCGAGCCAAGCGCCGAACCGAATGTAATGTTTGCTTCCATATGTAGGTGCGCGGACCCTTCGGGGATGTAACCGTAGAGTCGAACCAAGATTTGGTCAGTGTTTAGGGGGGATGGCTGAAGAAGCACAAGCCTCCTAGGGCTAGGGCTTTCAGTAAGACAAGAAAGCCGTAGCTGCAACAGCCTATATTTACATATATGCACTATGCATCAAAAGAAAAGAGTAGGAGAAAGGTGTGGCCACGCAAACTTTTTGCAAATCGAGAGAGTTATAGTGCTAATGTTCTATTAAATGATTTACTGTTCAAATCAGTGAGGGGGTTGTACAAAAATTTCACACAAATGAATGCCACTGACTTTCCGAAGTCGGATATTTTTTACGCGCAACGTTCAAATCAATTATTTTTCATACGATCAATTTTAAAGTATATATAGTTCTAAAGTCTGTCCGTAAAGAGGATAAATAAGGCTGTATCCTCAATTTTATTCCAATTTTCAACTACTGGCCTGCTATAAAAAAGACCTTCATTTGTTAACAATAATTACAAAATAAATGATTAAAAAAAATGTTGTTTCCAATTGAAATCATTTTCATTACATAATTCTGTGTCTGCAATATCAGCACCCAAAGGCACATTTTTATCACTCCACTAGATAAAGAGTTAAAATTGTTAGAAAAAATGTGGACATCAAAATTCAAAGAACTATATAATCAACAATTTTTAACATTTTCAAAAATCTTCTGATTTACATTTATCATCTAAATTTCGTCGAAATTCGAGATGCTGCTTCAAAAAGATTCCGATGTCGCATCGAATAATCCAATAAAGAAAGCAACAACAATTTTTCGCAATATATTAAGATATAGGATATAGGTAGCAGAAAATAAAAAATTTATCATATGACGTATACTGTTGTTTAAATATTAAGAAACGTCGAAAGGAAGTGAATAAATTTTCGTGTCAAAAATTTTCGGAAAATTTATAGGTTTAAGTTAGAAGAATTGAATTAATAATTTATCATAACAATTTAGTAATCGATTTAATACATGTAGTGTTCTATGGAAGCTTAATCGTCGGTGAGAGCTAGGATTTTCCATAATACCAGAAAACATATTGAAAAATTAACTCGAAATGAAATATAAAATGCAACACATTTTGCGAAATAATCACACCAAATAAATGTATACAAAATGGGAGATTACGTTACTGATAGATTTAGGGAAGACTATGTATATAGAATGAACGACAAACTTCCGAAAACTTCCGAAACAGCAAACTATGAATGTAGAAAAGAACGGGAAATTTGTTGTCAATATACAATCCTCTTGTACAAACTCTGTGGGTATTTCGTATTTTGTTTGCCTACCCTGGGGTAGTAACGCACCGTGGTACAAACGATGCGGAGGACCCCACTACTATACTTGTGTGGGTCCTGTACGTGTACCATTCCTTTGAAGATTTGGCGAAATACCGACTTCGGATGGATACGGCCCGAGCCGAGCGGCGAACACGTTGAATGAGGGCTAAGATCCTCGAAAGCTTTGTCCTGATGTCGTCTAGCTATGTCTGTCTCGGTCTGCACTCTTCTAGACATGTGCCAGAATCAAGCGCCCAGCTGCGCAGAAGACCAAAACTGGATCCTCTGCTAGCAAAAGTCACGGAAAGTCAAGCTAAATCATGGGAAATGGGCCTCTCGCAGGTAAAAGTGCTAGCATTACTGGTTCGGTTCGGCGCTCGGTTCGCCAGAATATTCAGATTTGGACATGGCCTAACACTATACGCGAGTCATTACTCATAGGACTCACCCTCAGCTCGACTCTTTTTCTTTTCTTTTTTTTTTTTCATGGGGGAAATCCTCATGATCGCTTGGGGCTCCCTTGGGGGGGGGGGGGTAGTCTTGGACTCCTACCCCCCTAACGGGGGGTAGACCTACCAACTAATACCCCGAGGATGACCTCACTGACGGCACAGAGCCCCCACTCCGCGCCTTCCAGTGGCCCGAGGACCCCGTCCCCTGTGGGGGAACGGGAGGCTCAGGACTCCGAGTGTACCAAACCTGTACCGTTGGCCAACACCCCTCTTGCGTTCCCGCTCGGCAGCTTCCTTCCGGAGCATGACTGACTCACAGAAGAAGGTCACCGCGACCCCCACTGCTCAATGGGATGATGCTAGAGAGGACCAGATCGCGTGTGCAAAGCGCCTGCGTCAGGACACGGCGCAGCACACGCTGGAGGTGTGCCCAGCGTGGGCACCGCAGCGCCGTGTCCTGACCCCATCTATAATGGTGGCAGCCGTCGGTCACCTCTCTCTGTAGTCGGTACAGGTACTCATCGAGACAACCGCATGCCTTTGCCCTGCCACTGCTCTAGTTGTGGCTGGACAGCCTGGACGATCCCCCGGCGGATGGCCGACACAGCAAGTCTGCTGTGCCATGCCGCCAGGAGATCAGTCCGGGTCTGGAGCTGTTCCAGCTCCCTAAACACATCTGCTTCTGGGGGTCTCTCACTGTCCCGGAGTTCCCGCGTTCCGGGGTAACGAGCCCTCAGGGACATGGCTTGGAGCTCCAGGGCGGGAAGCCCGCCAGAACGGTCGCCGCCTCAGAAGAGACGGTGCGGTATGCCCTAATGCACCTGATGGCCACCCTCCTTTGTATTTTCTGCAGAAGCCCTCGACTCCTACGGTCAGCCATCAAGTCCGGGGCCCACAGAGGGGCCGCATACATAATTTTCGATCGCATCGTCCCATAAAATAGGCGGCGAACCCCTTCCTTTGGCCTCCCGACATTGGGCAGCAGGCGACACAGTGCCGCCGCTGACTTATCGGCTTGGAGGGCCGGGCTCTCGAAATTGGAGCGGAAACACCAGCAGCTACCGAGTACGAGGCCCAGGTACTTTATCGTGTCCCGGACTACGATCCAAGCCCCACCCACCTGCATCCGTCAGACAGGCAGCCCCCGACCGAGTCTGGGTTTGGCGAACCACAATGCATTGGTCTTATTGGGGGCTATCTCTAAGCCCAACTGGCGGATGCCGGCGACGATTACTGTCATGCCCACCTTACTGAGACGCAGCGTCAGACCATAAGTCTCCTCGCCGGCAAGGACGAGAGTATCGTCTGCATAACAGACGACCTCTACGCCTACGGGAAGACTCATCCTCAGTACCGGGTCGTACCCGACGTCCCATAGTAGAGGCCACAAAACTGGCCCCTAGGGGACGCCACGCGCAAACGCCATCAGACCCTGGTGCCACATTCCGGAACCTGAGGCATGGACCGGGAGAACTCCGCTTCCGTGATCCCGCTGTACTCAGCCCGGTCTACGGTCGGGACCATAGACAACTATAGACAGAGCATAAGTTGAGAGGGGGAGTTAGAATCGCAGTAAGGGGATGGAGCGTCTGCATTCGGGTGACTTCATTCGACACGTTTTATTGGCCAACACGAGCCGAATGTATCGGAACCTAACACGATTGCAGACGCACCCACCCAGAAGTCTGTGCGCTTCTACCTCTGCTGCCCCCCCCCTCCATTTGTAAAGGTTTCCGCGCCTAAAAACCCACTTTATTCTCCGTCTATAGTTGTCTATGGCCGAGACGGAGAGGGCTGGTGTCATGGCCGCGACCACCTCCTCTGAGGTCACGACCCGACCCATCAAAGCATTGTAGCTTGTCCAATACTATTTTGTATGGACGCCCACACGGGTCCGCATATACGGAGGCCAGGAGCTCCCGCCACGCAGAATTCTTTGCGCCCCAGACGGCGCGTCCGAGGCACCAACTTGCCTCTCTGTATACACCATATAGGCGCACCGTCTCCACCGGATCGGCGCCACTGCGGGGCCGGACGCGCGTATACCGGCGGCGAGCCCGCATGCAAGCATTGTGCTTGCGGTCTATGTCGTCGTACTACCAGTATACGGCGCCCGGTCTTCGGTCCGAGCGGGATTAGGGCATGGCTGTGTCGCAAATCTGCTGCAACACGCTCCGGAACCACTCGGCTTCCGCATCCACGTCCATTGGCCGCCCAGCCGGTACTTCGGGCCAGGCCACGACGTGAACAGTCGCCATGAGGAGGTCTTCGTCCATTTCGTGGAGAGATCATCACGGCGGTTGACTTCGCGGCGCGCGGCTCGGACTGGGGGGCGCCACGCCGGTCATGCCGCGGAAGACCACCTCCATGGAGATGTAAAGGTGTCGCTAAATGTGGCCACCTCTTCCACTACTCTCCAGCCCGCGATACGGTCCAAGGCGCAAGGTGATGCCCACGTCAAGTCTGCGAAGGACGTCCTCTGTGGCCTCACGAACGTCTGCACGGTGCCCCGGTTTACCAGCCGGAGGTCGTACGTCGTCGCCCAGTCTAACAGGACTTCGCCCCTCCTATTCGTCCTGGGGGAAACCCACGCAGTAACGTGGGCGTTGAAGGCGAGGCAGCGTCTAACGCAAGCACTCACCCCATCCAGATAACCTTCATAGCAGTCGACGACACAGTTGGGCATTATATATACGCCGACTACTGCAACGTCTCCCCACTCTACGGCTAGCCTCCCTGAACCCCGCTCCAGTATTTTAACCGGGAGGGAATCGGGGGGCTAGGCCCAGACCATTGCTACGAGCCCATCAGTGGATCCCGCCCAATTAGAACAGTCAACCATGCGATAGGGCTCAGCAGCGACGGCCAAGGCGATGTTCTGCTCCCGCAGCGCCTGGAGACAGATATCCTGGGCGCCGCGGGAGTGGTTCGGATTCACCTGTAGAAAGGTGAGGTCCATTATTGGGTAATATCGTTCTTCAGCACCTCATCCTCTAGGCGTTTTCCGCCTACTTCAAAACTTATTGACGGTGAGCATCTGGCTTGCCCGCCGTCTCATCTTCGTTCTTCACCGGGAGTGTCTCTGTGGAGGGACCCGGAAAGACAAGAGGAGAGGAAACATCCGTCGTGGGCGGAGGAGGAGCGGGTTGAAGGATACCCGCTACCTCCGTGCCCACCGCCGCGCCGCGGTCAACCTCCATCTCTGAAAATGGAGGGGACTTTTTGCTTCCTTCCTTAGAAGAAGAGGAAGAAGGTTTTACCCTCACCCTCTCCTTTTTCTTCTTCTTGTTCGCCGGAGAATCTATGTCCTCCGACTCCGCCACCTTGGTGCCCTTAGGGGGCGCGATTGGTACGGGAGGTGCCACAGCCGCTGTTGATGCAGCGGGGGCGGCTGCAGAAGGGATCCCCTTAACGAGTACTTGTGTCCTTCTTTTCCTACCGCCACTCTTTGGGGCGCATTGAGCACCCGCATAGTGGTGGTCGGATGGTCGGCCCAAGTCCTGACAGAGTGGGCATTTCGCCTTCGCTGCAGAGCAGTTGCGGGACATGTGCCCCACGTTCCACTTACATACTTTAACATTGCCGAAGAAACACGATTTACCTTTGCGATCGTAACAAAACCCTCTATGCTACTCAAACCGCGTAGAAATCTTAATGCGCATGTAGCAATGTGACGAGAAAGGGAACGAGCGGAAGAAACTGGAAACAGGCAATGAGGACGAAGGAGATGGCGGAAGAAATTAAAGGGACCATGCGGATATCTCGGCTAAAAAATGAATAGAGCAAGGTGAGAAGGGGAATGTCTGGCGAGCGACGAAATGAAAACCTTGGATTCTAATTATAAAAGCTTCGATAATAACATTATGCCCGTCGAATTTCCGATAGTGGCACGGCTGGTTGGGATTAACGACGCCATGGAAACGATGGCGAACGAACACGTCAAGGGAGACGGTTAATTAAAAATGATATCGTCCCGACTGTTGCCTGGACGTTCATTGGTGATGGTGTATTATACCAGCTGCTTTTGAGCGTATCCATCGTGGACCGAAATGAATCTATTTGTTACTATTTTTAAAGGACTTTTTAAGGGACCTCTTTTTTCGTAGATTGCAACGCTTTGTCTAGTGATAACGTGACAAAAAACTCTGTTGCTATTTATAGATAAAACAACTGTTCTTTGAATACATAAACATATTGCAGGGCTATTTTCGTATTAAAAGCGATATTTCTTTATCATATAATATACAGTACATTGTATTCATGTATAAAGGTAGGAATATAAGTAAGAAAGATGATTGCCTAAGTCACCACTTCAATATCTTTAATTCGTAGGGAGAGGATTCATTTATTGCCACGTACCCAATTACTGCCACTTCAATTTATTTTACTTATAATAGTAAATCAATATAATGAAGTTAAAGTCCAAGCAACATTTAATTTCTTCTTTCTATTAATTTTTATGCGGTGGTGAAAATTGTTTAATTAATTGGAAAAGTAAAAATGCCGAGTTCCTTACTAATGAAAGCGAAAACACGATACTAAAAAAAAATGCTGTAACTGAGATACTTGAGCTTGATTTTGATTCAACCGTTCATTAACGTTTTTAATTTAATACTTTGACAATGAATGGTACAAGCTTTAAAGCAATTATTATTTCACTGCCACGGCAATGTATCTTATTTTAGCTTTACGACATTCTCTACAAATACACACTTAAATCAAAAGATATTTGGGTTAGCATACATCTTTTATAAGCACTCGTATAAAGGGGGGAGACTTTTCTGAGGGTATCTCCGAATCGATCGAAGTGCTATAATTTTGAAGTGGCTGTTAGCACAAATAAATAATCGATAAACAAAATACAGCGTAAAAAATGTGACAGCGCCACATCGAACGGTGATTTCTATAAAGAAATTCTGTTTCCTTTTTACCTATTACATGGTGTTTGTACATTCTACTGCATTCTGCTACAGGTAACTTTTCTACTACAGGAAATTTTCTGCTACAGGAAATTTTTCATCTATTTCTTCTAAGTTTACGAAAAAATGTTGCAAAATTTAGTCAGTTCTTGATTGATAATGTATTTGAGTAATGAGCATTACCAAAGAACCTTTTCATTTAATAAAAAATTGATATTAGGCCGAAAATTATTTAGTTTGGAAGTTATGATTTGTGTCCTGTTTTTGAACATAATCGAAATCTCGGCTCGAGCCGTTAAAGTTTTCTTGATGGACAAGTCGTATTAAAGCAAATGTAACAACAGCGTAACAAAACAACAATTACAATTACATTACATTTACCGATAGCTTCATTTTTTCATCGATTTTGATGATAACGTAATCAAACTAATTAGTAAAAATTTCAAATCACAATAACACCTCTGAATATAATCAAAAGTCACAAGTTACGTAATGCAACGAACCGTGCGTCTGTTTTTATAAAGTGTCACATAAGTCGCTACACGATCTTCGACAGAGCGGCTTGCCAAAGATCCTGGGTTCTTTAAGATACGTGTGGCGTGTAAAGTGTAATGAAACTGAGACTTTTCTTTTGATTAACAAACTTAACAATTTATTCAGTAAACTTAATACTAATATTACAATTAATCTTATACAATTAATCTTAAAGTCTTTTAAGAATAACAGTCTTTTCAATTTAGTTTGAATTTAGGATTAGGATAATGTAGCTCGTTTGAGCATTGAGATTGCTCAGATTAACACTGGCACTGACTCACCCGGTTGACATAGTTTGGCACTAACACGCTTCGGCACCGACTCGGTCGATAACTCGACTCGATCGGTAATTTGGTCGTCACTGACTCGAAGACAACTGTCTGTCTATAATTTAGTTCGTTCACAGATTCGTTCGGTAAGAATTCTGTAAAAATGCGACGTACTGTCTCGTCGCAGATCGCACCTTCTTTTCAGGTGTCAATTATGAATATGAGTGATTCAGGATTTGGTTAATCAAGGAGCACCAAGGAGGGAATGAGGGATGCACCAGGAGCTGATCAAAGCTTCCGAGGCAGGTTAATCAAGGAGTTGATCACAGCTTCCTCGAGGGTGGAACGATCTAGGAGCTGATCAAAGCTTCCTCGACCGGGGTAGGAACTCAGGAGCTGGTCAAAGCTTCCTAGGCAGGATTTGAGCAGGCGGGTAGAGCAGGATTAGAGAGTCTTCCTCAGAGTGAGCCGTAGTTGACTAGTCAACTGAATCTGAATCTGTCCTCGCTGGCGAGCCTCAATTTATACCTGAAAATTGCTCGAAGTTGAGCCACATGGTGCAATCATGGGTTTGGGTAGGGATAGCTTATTGAAGCTTCTAGAATCTTCTAGAAGCTTCCATGGTGAAATCCTTGGAGTCGTGGAGGGAATTTCTTCTTTGAGCGCGCGTGCGCAATCCTAGCAATGGCGTCGGGCTGAATTTTCCACTCTTCGTGTCAACGTGGACGCCATGTTAAATCGCGGCGGGCGTCTAGAACGGCGGGCGCCTAACATGGCAGGCGCTTATGCGAATTAAGCGTAGGAGTTACAAATGTGAACGAGACTCAGAGTTAACAAATGTGAACGGGACGCAATCTGTCAAAAACTTAACCTATTTATTAATTATACATTTGTTAATCTATTCAGAATACTTCCGCTCGAAGTACGTTACAGTAACCTAAATGTCACATATCATGGACCTTAGACCATATACAGCATGTACGCCGAAATCCTGGACAGTCGATTATTTCCTAATCTATTAAAGATACGAAAAAAAAATCTTTACACGAAATTGAATGGCTAAAGAGGGCAGATTTATTGGCTGTAACAATTTTTTTTTTCATCATTATTGTTTACAGAGATATGAAGGTCAAGTTCGGTTTTTTAAATGGGATTATACATTTTTTGTCTCTCCAATTGACAATACGTTTTAAGACGAATTCAGGACTTTGGCAGCCATCTTGTTTGCTATGTCTGCATCTGTCTCAAGGTCTCACTTTCGTACTTTCCAATTCTTTCAACATATGGTGTTTATTGCTGTTCAAACGGACCAGAGCCAGTTTTATCCAAATCTACCGGTGAGTTCTGTAGCTGTAAAAAATTGATTTATGCAATTTTCGAGACGTAAGTTGAGAACTACAAAATCCCCTGTCTCTCTTGCGCATCGCATCCACGTATACTACTCCCGTTGCTTGTGTGAGTGTGCACATACCCTCACACTCGGCTGAGTCACCCTCGACAGTACACATCTTGTTAGGTGGTAGTAATAAGAATGTCAGTAATTTAATCGAGAATGCTCTGTAAGTGATAGTAATAGGTTTCCAAATATATTTTTAAAGCTAATGAATTTGTAAAAAGAATGAAACATTCGAGATGTTTCAAAAACTTTTTTCTCTCAACCATGTTAAATAATAATAAATACAAACAAAATCTTATGCTTTTGGTCAATAATTGATTCTGTTACACTATGCAGTAAAAATACGCTATTAATATTCCATTATATGTATACTGTTGTTTCAATTTTATATGTTTAATTTAGATTGTATTCAAATATTCTTACACTACGGAAATTAAATTTCGTTTTATTTATACTCTATGTTCTGCAATAAAGAATTGCTACATTCTTTAGCCATAACTACCGTTAAGGAACTAGTTTTTGATCATTTTAGAACACTTCCTGGTGTAATATTATTTCTTAACCTAATCAAATTCTAAACCATAGACTTTTTTGGTACGAAAAGATAAATTTATCTTTAAAGTTTAAGCAAAAATTTTTAAACATTGGAAATAAGTATAATTTAATTATTTATAAGCTATTAAATAATAAGGTAACTGGGAACTAGTTTTTGATCATATAAATTATTTGGGAACTAATTTTTGATCAAGTAAGGAACTAGTTTTTGATCATCTAAATTACATGGAAACTTTTAATGGTGTATACAACTGTAATGGGTGTATATTTAAGTATTTAATAAGTATGAAATGAATATTAATATAAAATAACAATAATAAAATATTTAAAACATTAAAATGATACACTGAAACTTTTTCTTATTAAAAATTTGTTTGTCATTTTCGATCAATTCCAACACTAGTACTAATTAAAAAGAAATAGAAATAAACAAAACAAACTTGTAATAATAAAAAATAAACTTATTTTTAGTATTATAATAAAAAATTCATTTTTTTTATAATTTTATGATGTCCCAATTTATTTATGATTTAAGTGATTAAAAAACTAGTTACTCGTGAAAACACTGGAACTAAATAATTGATCACTAATTTTTAATAAAAATTATAGATAAATTATTAAAATTCTTACTCTACATTGTAAATAAACTATTTAATAAGCAAAATGTATGAAAATAACCTTCAATAGTTGCTGCAGCATAAACAGATCAACTGTATTACTGACGGTACTTTCGATACTCTCTTACGCCGTTCAGTAAGACATGGCGTTCAATAAGGACTTTCTGCAAGTATGCTACCTTTCACATTTATTTTCACGAAAACGCACAATACTACCTGCTTAGACATGCCATACTTATATTTTTGAATAGTCAATCTTAACTTCAGAAATTATTTTAAATAATTACTTATTGACCTAAACTTAAAAGAATGATTTATTTCACGAACTGATCAAAAACTAGTGCCTGATCAAAAACTAGTTCCTTAACGGTAGTAATTTCTCGTAATAAAAGTCTGCATAGCCATTTTAATCATTTGCATAAGTATAATTCAATAAAGTCAGAATTATTGTGTGGTTCAGTTATTAAAGAAAGTAACAGCGTATTTTATTGTTCAAAGCTTTATTAACAGGGTATTCTAGTGTAAGGAGGCTGTTTTAAAGCGCTCTTTCGGAATTTTTTACGAAGAACTCATAAAAGTTATTGCTATCTGATTTTTCGTACATATTTACTGATATTTGGAGTGTATTCACAAACTTTTTTGGTATAAAAAAATAAAACTTATTCGAAATAGCCCGCGTTAAAATCATCGATGTAAAAAAAAGTTTCTTCTGTTCATCCAAAATAAAAAACTGAAATTGAATCTTAATTAAGATACTTGGGGCTATAACCAGTACTAGAATGAAAGAAAAATATTGAAAATTTAAAAAATGGCGATGCTTTGAAAAAACAGTTTCGATTTTTTGGCCAAAATTAAAAACAAATATATTTTGACACAATCTTAGTAGGGGTTATAGCCACATATGTGTTGAAAATGTACACACAAGCTGAATTCAATAAGTCAAGCCGATCTTGAAGTATCATAGACGCCAGTTCAGACAACATGACTTGAAAGCAGACCATTTCGGATAATTTTGATTTTTTTCGTACCAGCAAAATTTTTTAATATTACCTAAAGGGTGGTAAATCTATAAGAAAAAACCGCATAGCAATAACTTTTATTGGTCCTTCATAAAAAATTCCGCAAAAACTCTTTAAAAAGAAACCCCATGAAATTTTATATTTGAAATTTTAAATGACAACAATGTTCATTAAGCAAAAATATCTTTACCGTTTCCTACTATCCTTTACACAAGTGATTCAGTTTTTTGAACTGCTTTACATAACTACATTTTACAAAATATATTAACCGTCTAATATTTGAGTGTTTCATCTTTTTAGTAAAAAAGCACTGAACAGTTTACATTATATTTTTAGGATTATTTCAGTTTACGCGGTTTCAATTTTTTATCAGATTTTACTTATATCATGTTAACATGGCCCTCAAAATAATTTAAAACTCTCCATCACGTACTAAATCTAGAATATAAAGGTCCAGGAAATTTGGATTTAGTTTTGCAAAATAATTAGGTCTGCATGTGGTTAATATATTAACTTTCAAGATATAACAATCAGATATTAATTTTCAATATTCATTATTTTATTATTTACATATATTAGAGCAAATAGGTTCCAAACATTTTTTTTAAATAAATCACTAGCAAAATGTCTCAAGAACGTGTTCCCAAAGCTCCGGTGCGAAATTAGACCTGAAAATAACCGATTTTATACATGAGCGTCAGAGCATAACACGTCCTTTGCCCGGCCTTTCTTCGTGTGGTCGCCTTTGGCAAAGGAAAAAGCTCGCGGAGAAGAAATTAGACTGCAAAACTTGTATGAGGAAGCAAGTTTGCTTTATGGACCGGGAACAGCAGATTAGATGGGAAGTGCTGTAGCTGTAAGTATAAGATTATTGTTACCTTTTTGTACCTGAAACTTTTAACGTGTTTTTATCGAAATCACGTTTTACAAATTGGCGTGCAAAATTACTCGAAAACTATTTGACGTTATTGCATAATAAAGGCAAAATTTATCTCTCTATAATCGAAACTTTTTCTTCTTAGATCTGTAACACTTTCAATTCTGCATTTGTTTACTAAACTGAAAAGTTCATCGACGACATAGATTGTAATAAAAGTAAAAATACCCTATAGTTTTGTTTACGAAAAGCAGTAGAGGTACATACAATAGTGCACGTCAATTATAAAGTCCGGCACGGTGGTCTTTGATAAACAGCTCTGATACTATGCTGCTATGCAGTTTTTGATGATAAAAAAATATTTTTTTCACATTTAAAAATGTTTCTGAATACATGGCAAAAAGCTCAAAGACTTTCTTTCTACCGTTTCTTTAAAAAATATCCTCAAATGTGATCCAAGTTTCACCGTTCCATATCAGGATTCTCCCTTAAGGGGTAACCCCACCTTGAACACTATAAAAGAATGGCAATCTTTAGGAATTTTTTTCTCGTACAAGAAATAATGTAAACACTCCAGTTTTTTCTAGATTAAGTATATTAAAAAATGGTAGAAAAATGTTCGTTTAACGAACATAAATCTCGTTCAATATGTCAATTATAATATTTCAACAACACAGGTTCTGATATTAATGCAGCTTCTACCAATAAGTCATGCAGTTACTTAATTTAATATTCGAACAACACAATAATTTTAAATGTACTGACATATATCTCTACACATTATTAAAATGTCTATTTAGTATCTTATTATGTTAAATTATTTAATACGTGTGCACGTAATATAAGCAATTATTTCGTAATAACAATATTTTAATCTGCAATATACAGGGTGAGATCTTGGACATACAGGTAGAAAATACAAAAATATTAAAAAAAGTTCCTGCGCAATATGCTAGTGTGTTAGTTACACGTTTTACATTGCATAAAATGCCGACGTAACACTGGCTCATTCCCTTTAAGGCCAGTGACCACAACTGGCTCAGACAACTCTGGGCCTAAGGGCCTAAGGGGGCTTCCGGTGACTCTCAACGTGTACTGAGATGAGATGTTTCTTCAAATGGAAAAGCATGTGTTTTGCAATTGAACATGGAAATTATAAAGAATGTAACGCAATTGATACTTTTCCACGATGTAGAGGCCCAAATCGCGGTCACTGGCCTTATAGGGAATGATTTTTATGAGCTATTGTTACGTCGTCATTTTACGAAATATAAAACAGCATGTAATTAATAAACTAAGCGTTTTCAAGTATATTGCATGAGGACTTTTCTTATTATTTTCGTGTCTACTACCCATATGCCTAAGATATTTCACGAATTTTGTTACACTCTGTAGAGTGTAAATAATACGAAGTTCAATCTACGTATTGCAAAAATACTCGAACGCAAACTAAATTAAAAATGTAAAATTACAAAAAAAATATTTAATTAAGTATCAATATTATGAGAAATATTATTCCTTTTAATATTTATTCTCTCTGCCATATGTATTAAACATATTAACGTGTTGAATCAATAATATAGAATTGAAGGAATATTTTTATAACGGGTTAAACAAATACATCATATTGATTACCCTCCGCTTGAAACGTTTCAATTAAAATACAGTGATTGGAGAAATTCAGTACGTTTCAAAGTGTCTCCGGAACGGTTTGTCTACAACACAATTAGATTTCGAAGACGACAAGCTAGCAAATAAATTTCACAAGCTTCCACCGTGTCAAGTCTGTGTTTCCGTCGCTCCGCGCGTCGTCTGCATTCCTCTCCGTAATCCGTTTACCTGGAAATGCGAATGAAAATGGCTTGTTAATCCTGTAGAACAACGCCGAGGAACGCACTTCCGTTATTATTCAGGCACATTCGGAAAAGATATAGTTTTTTCTCTTCCTTAAATTGGAACAAACAAAGCACAAAACAGAAAAATTCTCTGAGATGGGAACCAAAATTAGTCTCCAGTTGTACGGTGATCCTTTGTTAGATGAAAAAAATTGGATCATTCAGTTATATCTTTTTTCAACCGAAGTATCGTCCAAACGTTCTGTTCTAACTTTTTCGTAACCCCTTTTTTCCTTTCAATTCAAGCCTCGGCGATAATAAACGCGGTCGAATGAACGACTCGGCCCCTCGACAAATGTTATTTTGCCAATGTCTTTTGTTTCGGTCGCTGTGTGCCTTACATTTCCCTCAGAAATTAATTTGTTACGCTGCAAGAAATCTCAACAATGAACCCGCGCTGGATTTAAGGTGCACTTGCCGTGTTAGTCTGCTCGTTAATAAAAGATGTACGTTAAAGGGACGCTGTCGGCTGCGTATCGATCACATGGCAGCTTCGAATTTCAAATCGCGAAGGAATTTGCCACAGAAATCGGACGATCGTTTCGCAGGAAATGAATCGGAATACTGGATGGTGAGAGGAAGCTGCGACAAAGTATGCGATCGTTTGACCAGGAATACGAAGGGTTTCAAGCTATGCGATACCATCCGTTCCGGCATTCGCTTCTGCCCTTGGCTGACAGCGGTACGGGGAACTGAACTTGATACGCAACAAAAATGCAGTAAAAGCTCGGTGGATTGCCACTATTTGGCGGACACTCGCGACGATAAATATTTCCCGATTGTTCTAGCGAGCGTGGAGAAGGCCGTTGCGTCTTATTTACGGGAAACTCAGTCTAATTTATATGCAAACTTCGGCGCAGGACTTTTAAAGCGCCGTCCATTATGATCCTGTGGAAGTTTCCGAGCAGCAACTAATTTATATCGCCAGTTACGTACACGCTTACAGCTTGTTCAACGCGTTCTAAATCGCGCGGATCCACTCTTGCGGCTGATTTTAATCTGCACTTCATTTTCTCAAGCGATTAAGTCTTTCATGAGTCATATCGTTCAAAATTATTCAATTACTGCGGTTGATTTGATTTATTGCTTCTTGCTGTTGTTAGTTGTGTAACGTCCCGGTGCGTCTATTTTATTAAGGTCACGAATACGTTACACTTTACACGATTGTCAATAGAGCGGCTTATTAACAATCTATGTACGTGGGAAACGTGTGGCATGCAGTTAAGGAGTGAAATCCAAAGACTGAGACTTTTCTTTTTCATTTAAACAATATAACAATTTATTCAATAATACTTAACCTAATCTTATGATAACCTTACAGTCCTTAAAGGGTAAAGAACGAAGTAGAATTCTCCTTAGTTGATAACGCTGAATTAATGTGTCGATTAACTATTAACACGTTGATGATAATATTTGTATTGACTCAATTAGCACTGACTTAACTTAGCACTGACTCGATCATATCGTTGTACAGACTCGATTACCAGTGTTCTGACTTAATCTTGGCACTGACTCAATTGGTAATTGATTACACTCAGAAATAGTTCTGTATTTGCGTAACAAGCGTTTCTTGTCACGAGGAGCACCTTCTTTACCCCAGTGAGAGTATGACAGTGTTGGTATTCAGAGTAATCAAGGAGCTGGTTAAAGCTGCCTCGATCTGGAGCATCCCCAGGAGCTGGTTACAGCTGCCTATGTTAGGTTAGTCAAGGAGCTGGTTAAAGCTGCCTCGATCTGAAGGATCCCCAGGAGCTAGTTAAAGCTGCCTAAGTAAGGTTTTAGGAATCAGAGTTATTTAGTGTTGGTAATATAGAGTGCTGCTTTACCTTATGAGTATTCTCGAACACTCTTTTGAGGTTATGTAAGGAGTGAACCAGAAGCTGGTTAAAGCTGCCTCGATCCGGAGGATCCCCAGGAGCTGGTTAAAGCTGCTTATGAGGTTGATCCAGGAGCTGGTTAAAGCTACCTTGATTGAGAGGATATCTAGGAGCTGGTGAAAGCTGCCTAGATCAGGTTAGGAATTAGAGTGTTCTTACCGTTAACCTTTGAGCCGCGCCTGGTTGCTGTCGCAGATCAGAATCCAACCTTCTTCGCTGGCGAGCCTCTATTTATACCCAGATTTTGCACCATGTTGAGCCAGAGGGTGCAATAGTAGCGGCACAGGAGTCCAAGGGCCTCGTTGAGTACGCGCGCACTGTTGAGTCCTGACAATGGCGTCGGACCAGATTTTCCTTCTTCTGGTGTGTTCGAAATATTGACGCTCGAAGATAATCACTCGCATACTTATACTAATTATCGCTTTTCTTACTTAACTAAACGCAGGGTTATATAAACTTAAACGTAATTAAATCTTAACCTATTTATTGAGTACTTTTAATTCATCGCACTCAAGTTTGGGGCTCGTTACAGTTGTATGAAAGCAGACCTATTTGGTGTTCATTTAATGAAAAATTAGTGAGATTCGTTTTAGGAAATGGTGTATTTACACACTAGACGGGATTAAGAGTGAAAGTAAAGGCGGAATGATATGACCTCTCCCTTCTTTCTCACAAACGGTTCCAGGTTATTTCCTTTACACAGTTAGGGAAAACTTGAACAAAACCGAGTATCTGGGTAAAATCGGATGCTTGTTATTATATTTAACAAGGGGCTTAAATTTTCCCGCACCATTACACTTACATACTGTCGCGATGTGTATTGTTTGATCAACAACATACGATTGCGTAACAATCACGCTTACTAAAATTATATCGTCTTGTGTACTTTTGAAGGTTCTGATCTAATTTTCGATAATTAAGACGCTATGATAAAAGAAATGATCGTTACATTAGGTGACGTGGAAGTTCTGATCCTGCCGAGTAGCTAGAATCCGTTTAGCCTATTTTCCCTTTCACCCTTGTATTCTACAAATCATTTTGACAGTGTTTAAGATTTCTAATCCCGACAATACACTACAGTTAACACGAACAATAATATATAATAAAATGGAACTCAGGATTGTGGAAGCTAATTGTGAGACTTCATGCCTTAAAATAAATGACCCTAATTTCATTTTTCTCAGTTTAAATATCGAGAGTTTTTTTATAAAATGTTTAGTGGTTCTTTAATTTTATACAGGGTGTTTTGCAACAGGTGCGAGAAAATGTAAGGTGTGATTCTAGACGTCAAAATAAGAGGAAAATCAAGAGTAACGAAATGGCGGTAGCAACTTTGTTTTTTTAGTTATTAGCATTTTAAAAAGTGGGTGAAAAGCGCCTGAAACATGGCAATCCGTATGGCATCTCTAATTTAAAACACGAGCCCTCTCACTCAAACTTACATTCATTCGGTCCTTCTTTGAAATAATCAATATATCGATCCGCAAAAACAGCTGTAGTTTACATTACACACACATCGTTTCAGATAGACAGCTCTACACACTCTGAATATTCCGTAAATTTTGACATATGCCATAGGGATTGCCATGTTTCAGGCGGGTTTCGCCCACTTTTTCAAATGCTAATAACTAAAAAACAAAGCTGCTACCGCCATTTCGTTACTCTTGATTTTCCTCTTATTTTGACGTCTAGAATCACACCTTACATTTTCTCCCACCTGATGCAGAACACCCTGTATGCCAGTGTATAATATTTAAAAAAGAATATATTTCTTGTTATTAGTTAAAAGCACATATTAAATTATACTGGTTCCTAGAGTGATTTTAAACAATTTTCCTAAGAGATAACGTTAGGTGAGGCTTTCTAAACTGATAACACTGACCCGTCTCACGGTGAGTACAGCGACGAATCTTCGTCTGCTGTATTCGCTCTCCGATTGGTTGGTGTTTTTTTGTTAATAACTCGATAACAAAGCTTCATCTGACATGTTCGCTAACGAAAAAGTTGTTTAAATTCACCCCAAAAATCACCACTTAACGGTTCCTACACTTATTCTAGGTTATCCTTTGTTGTACTTTATATTGTTTATGAATTATCAAATCATAACGATACGATACAAAAATCTTTATATGTAGTGGTATTATCTCATCTCATTTAGGGAACGCATTTAATTTATTGATAAATATCAATTTAACTGTTATAGTATTTAACAATACATCTACTGTTACAAAAATGTAAAATTAATGCCTAAATATATAGATACTGTTTATAGTATTATCAAATATGTTGTTATATTATTGGTAAAGTAAACTAGTAAAAGGTTACTTCTAATCTATTTGACTTTTTTAAACATCTATAACTTGAACAAAATAAAACTGGAATGACAGATATTTTCATTTTATTTCTCACCATTGTATGTACATGTGTCTTATATTTACAACGTCAGACATCGTTAATGGATGTTTGTTAGTAATAAATAAAATCAGTGATATCTTTCCTAGCATATACGGTCGATACAATAGAATATAATTCCTTTGTAATTATTTTTTAACGTACTTTTTGATTCAGTGCAAAAGTTTTTAATTAGCATATCAGGCATGTTCCAGTAATTGTTGTAAAATGTTAAAAGGACGTACAACTCAAATTACTTACTTTAACATATTTTCGACCAATCATTATTAGAGCATGAAGCTGATGTAAGCCAAAGGTAGATCTCCATTAAAGTAGAAAAATGTTGGAACCTGAAATGAAAACAATGTCAACGACGAATGCTTGTCAAAACTGATGGAGAGAAACGCTCTATACCGATTCTCTCTATTTCTCGTGTTTTTCAGCCGCCTTTCTTTTTTTGCACATCCCTTCGGTGGACTATATGCAGATCGAATCGTGTCACTCCATCTGCCCCGCTGCACATTATAATTCAACAATCACTCGGTGAATTTTAATAAATTCCTCTGTTCCAAGTTATCAGACCCAGTTCGCACTTCTACCTGATTTAATAAAAACTTTCCATTTCTTCTGTTACTGTCCTTTCAATCAAGTTCCACTCTCTCTCTCACACACACTCTCTCTCTCTTTCTTTTTTTCTCTCCGGAAGCAAAGACTGAGTGAAAGATATTACTGTAAACCTACATTGACGTTCAGCACCAAAATGTCTGCCACGAGATGCAAATTTGTTCTTTAAAGATTTTTACTATTTTGCTGACAATACCAGTCTCTGATGTATGCATATTTACAATTCTTTGATGTTACAAACTCATAACTCTGGACTTATAATGATGAAACGGATTTCCAATTATTATGTTCATTGTTTAATAACGACAATCAAAATTTTTCAAAAATTTCTGTAACAAATTAAACGTGGGGCTATTTCGATTTTGAAAAGAAAACATTTGTTCTAACTCCCAGAGAACTGTCAAGTTATTATTAATAATGCTTTGATTCATTGTCATTGCTTTGTTTAATTGTCATTTGATTGTGCTTTACAACACCTTTGTTTATTAAATATTATTATAAACACTTATTTCTAAGCTGACATTGTAATGTTAAATATTTCAGGCATGAAGCTGCAGAAAAAACGGTTTACAGATACTCGTGGAGATTATTTACTAAAGTAATCAATTTCAAATGAAACATAGTGTTCCTTTGTTGAGTCCAATTTTTGTATTTAATAACTCCTCCGTGACTGGGTTATTTAAACAATTTACAGCATACTCGGTAAAATATTTACGAAATGGGAATTTACTCAATTCGTCTCTGTGTACGAGAAATACATTCGAGGGTAACAGAATGAAATATTGAAAATGTAAAGAAATTAAACGAAAAACTATTCGGCAAGAACAGGATATACGTACAGTCTAATTTTAATCAGTCAATAAGGTAATCAATCAAGCTATTAATTATACTGTGCGTTGGTCAGACCGCATGTGGAATATGCCGCTATTGTATGGTCAGCACGTCTATCTCTACATAAAAAACAACTTGAAGGTGTACAGCATTCATTTCTTAGATTCGCTTCGTGTAAGATGGGTCAGAAGATATTTATCTATGATCACAATTATCATCCGATTATGAGCAGACTGGAACTCATGCCTTTAGAATCTAGGAGAAACATTTCTGATCTGCTGTTTCTTTTTAAGATTATAAATTGTTCTATTAAATGCCCTCAACTACTAGATCATGTTAATTTCTATGCACCTATCAGATCTTTTAGACACCCTCAGACCTTTCTTCCTCTTTGCTACACCTCTAATTATTCGCACTTTGATCCAATCAACTGTATATGTGTTAAAGTTAATACCGTTGGTCATGATTTAGATATGTTCTGTGCCTCTATGAACTCCTTTAGGTCGCAAGTTTATAAAATCATGTAATTTTTCCTGCGTCATCAATCAAATTAGTTCTCTTTAAATTTTAAGTCCTCTATGTATGCTTTATACATCTTACATGTACACTAATAGGCATTATTTCCTGTAAAGTAAATAAATAAATAAGAAACGAACAAATATCTTAATTCATTAAAATTTTTGTAGAACTATCCATGTTTGATTCTATTGGATGTATGAAATTGTCTTTGACAATTTTTCATCGTTTACGAGGCTAGGTAGATTTGAAATATTTCAGTAAGGTGAAAGGTAAGATGGAACTTTGGATATTTTATTGAGATGTTGGAACAAATGAGGCATTAAAGTTTTCCATGGTCCTATCACATGAAACTTCGGAATTTTTCAAAGTTTTCCGTCCAATCCAATACCCCTGTGAAATATTCTAAGAGTAAATTCCAATATCTGACTAAGATATTTTAAATTCTATCTAGTCTGGCATTAAATTATTAAATAGTATATAATTCTGAGCATATTCAAATTAATATGACTCTAAGTGAACTTGAACATATGCAACAAATACAGCCTTGATTATTTCAGTATAATTTAGATACAGGCTTTAAATCATTTTTAGTTCTTTCTATGACACGAAATTTATAAAAAAAATGTAGAGGCCTTTTAAAGAATTTCAACGGTTTTTTAAAATAACTTACTCAACAGGTTTTAAACACATCAATAAATCATAAATGCTCTATTATTCGTTTCTCACACAGAAAACATACTACGCTGTTTAATTATACTCTGAACGACTTTTAACCACTGTATATAGTATTCGAGATCTGGGAGTCACTTTTTCGTCAGACCTCTCCTTTACCAGACACATCATTAATATCACTAGCACTGCTTTCAAACCTTTAGGTTTTCTTAATAGAGCTTCTAGATATTTTAAGGATATTAACACTCTAAGAATATTGTATTGTTCATGCGTTTGCCTTCACTTGGAGTACTGCTCAACTGTTACCTTTCTAACATATTAGCTGTTAGATAGTACACAGCACCGTTTTCTGGGTTTGATTTCATACCGAATGGGTTGTCCAATGTCGATTTATAACCACGACTTCTTTCACGTGCATCAACAATTAACCCTATGGCCACTGGAAAACAGACGTATTATGTTCGACCTACTATGTACATATAAAGTACTTAATGGCTGTATCATATGCTGTGATATACAATTTCATTTTAACTTAATGACGTCAACGTCATCTAGAAGACGTAATATCTTATTATTGCAAGAGACCCACCGTACGAATTATGGCCAATATAACTGCATTAACCGTATGATTATATGTACATGTTAATGAATTTTGTGATTCACTGGATTTCTTTAGTTCTCATACCTCCTTTAGATTTAGATTATGCAAAACATTGTCGCTTATAAATGACCGCTTATAAGAAAATTGTACTCTAAAGGGTTAGACACTCGTAAATAAATAAATAAATAAATAAATAAAACTGTTGCTACATGAGAAAAAATAATTAACAGCTCATTCACCAATCCTATAGTCGAAATACTAAAATACTAGACACTATTGCAACCGAATGTAGATTCGAATTTGAAGTTTTTACCAATTTAGTACTGACAATAATTGAAAAAAAATTCGACTTCTTAAACAGCTTAATGCCGACGAATAAAAGACGACGTATCCATTACACTTGGTTCTATTAGATTTGTGCAATTAATAATGTATTTAAAGAAGAAAGCAATCGGCACCGTAGATACCGAAAGCGTCCCGTGTCGTCTACCCGTGAACCCAGTCCTTCGTCACGTATTCTGAAGTAGATATCGTCTACGTCCTCGCGGAGATAAACAACGGGTCGCCGATTAAAACGGTGGAGAATCGATTAAACTGTCCGCGGAGGATAAACGAGCATCCGGATTGCATTCGTGCGAGGAGCAGAGCGAGCTCCCGCGCGCAAGAAGCCTTAAAACAGGTTAGGCGTGGATGCACGCCACCAAATCGATATTCACTCATTCTTTTATTCGCATCCGGCCGCCGATACACGCGTTCCCTATCTCCTTTTGCCAATGTTTCTCCTTCGCTAACCTTCCCCCTCACCACCCCGCGGCACTTCACCGGTCCTTCCTATCTCCCAAACGATATTTCTTTGAAAGTGCTGAGCTGCCCAGGCTCTTTGTACTACGCCATACTTTAACCCGTCCACGGGGATCCTTTATCCCTTTTCACCTCTTTGTAAAAAACGAAGGCAAAACGAAGCGAAGGACGAAGAGAAAACGACTCTGAAACGGACTCGACCCTTCAGATAGCACGGATGAAGTCGGATACCCTTCCTAATAAAAACGTCCGTCCTTCATAGTGTTGCGACCGATTTTATAAGGATAATCCCACTTTATTCTTGCTTAGATCGCACTAATCGAAAGAAGTCGCGGCAAAATTGAGATCGCAAGCGATTTCAGGGTGTTTCTGTCGAGTCGACGAGTCGTTCTATCCTTTAGCATTTTTCTTGCGAATGTTGTCAGTAGCCCGATAGCTTGGCTCGTATACTCGGAAGTCCTAAGGTAATCAGACCAAGAAGTATCCAATCTTTCTTCCAAATTTTTCGATCACCCGAAGTATCGGCGCCAGGAAATCGACCGGCGAAGTAAGCCGAGGAGCAACCACTATCCTAGGGAGATATATAGTCTGAATCCATTACAGCATCCTTTAAACTGCCGAGGATTTATCACAAGTCGATAGTTACTGGACCGTTCTCTCGGTCGAGTGACCACAGTTTGCCCCGAAAGCGTGAAACCAGCCGCGTTCCGACGTAGCCCGACGTTTCCTCTGATTTTTAGGCGTACAATACACTCTGCCGATGCAGCCACATGCTGCATGCACCGGGGTTTGATCGATTGCGGTTGTCGGCCGCGAATCAATCGGAACTACCTTCACGCTCGGAGTCCTCCAGGCGGCAACGAGATAGTAGACGCCCGGAGGCGAAAGCGTAAAAACTGCGGACACTCGAAAAACTAACGAAACAAATTAAATTGGGAGGCGTTTCGCTCCATGATCCATCTCGATATGCACGGTTCATGAACTTACGGGTTCAGTTTCCGGAAGGTCCTCCGCGCCACGAATTTCATCCCGTGGGGGCGAGCTAACCGGTCGTCAAAGAAGAGAGCGTATCCGAGAGATCGTGGAAAGTGGGGCTGGGGGTAACTTTCGAATCGGTCGAACTTTAAATCGCCGGACCGCCAAGTGTGTTTCCTGACCTCCCACACTGTGCCCCCCTGCCCTTGCCCTTAAGTTACTGCACGTACGACGAAGGCAGTAAATTCTCGAGAGCTATCGCAGGAAAGCACGGCGAAACTATTCCACGTAAGGAGGCAGCGAGTTAGGTAAGAGACGTTCGATGGAACGCTCGTTCGAAGATCAGCGATTTCCGGGAACGAGACCGAAAGGAGGTTACGTATGTGCCAATACTCGCGGAATCCGGAGGACCGGTCGTTTCCACCCTCGGCCATTGCTGAGACTTTCCTTGATCGACCGCTCCCACTTTCCGCCGAAATATCTCGCATTTGTTTTCAGAGAGGCTGATCTGCTCTTCCTGGAAGTTACGGTTCCCGCTTGACGAACGTGTTCAATATTCAGCTATCTTCAGCTGATAACGGTCGTTGTTTGTAGAAGAATTGCTTTTTCTTGTTGGACACTGCCGGACCACGGTCTGCTAATTGCCAGGAGAGTCTAACTGTTTGTAGGATAGAGGATGTATTTTCGATTCGATAACCTATAACAAAGGAATAACTAATTGGAAGAGAGATGGAAGAAACGGACAGGAGAAATTTAGTGTACCAAAAGCTAGATGCTCATGATTCATTTCGTGGATTGCTGACGTTCGAGATTGAATCAGTTTTTTTGATATTAGGTGTATACATATAGTGGCGTTCAAAAGTGTTAGATCTTAACATTTTTCTTCATCACGTTTTACATACGAAGTTTTACAAACGAAATAAAAGCTACTTCATCTTTATCCGTTATCCGAACATACGAATAACACGACCATCTTTATTCGAGGCTCACGGATGAAAATAATTTATTCGTAGTGAAGTTAATTAAAATGAAAGATACTTTTTTTATTCGAAGTGAATTTATCCGAAAATGACGAATAATTCTCGGTCTCGAGATAAGCCAGAATCAACGACCTATTACGTAAGGTCATTGAAGGTCATAGAAAGTATAGAAAGGCGATTCATTTACCACCAAAACCGTAAGTATTATCGCCTTTCTCTACTTTCTATGACCTTCAATGACCTTATGTAATAGGTCGTTGAACTCGTTTTAAGATCCTCTATCATAATACGGAAGCAAAAATATACCGATCCATTTAAAAAAATGGAGGTGACCTTCAAATGTCCGAAGTACCTCCACCTGCAAAAAAACTATTATCGCCACCGGATGGCCCCCTTCGTACTGTGCAATTTTATTTTAGCAAATATTTCTGTGAAACTTATAGTTTCCGAGATATCTGAGGTGCTAATAGTTATTGTCCCACCCTGTATATCTACAGGGTGTAACAAAAATGTTGCAGTTCCTTGAAAGGGGTGATTCCTGAGACGATTTCAAACAACTTTTTCCTTAGCGAAAATGTTAGGTGGAGCTTTGTTAACGAGTTATTAACGAAAAACATTGACCAATCAGAGCGCGAGTTTACCGGTGAAGCGGCCGCGGTAGCGAAGTCTACAACGCTAGGCGCTGCGCTTGTGCTTCGAACAAACAAGTCGACACGCATCGATGAACATAACATTATTACAAGAAAGTAAAACGGCATAACAAATAAAGTCAGGTCCTTTACCATTTTTTGTTTATCATTGAAAGTGATTAATTATTTTAAATCGGGGGAAATCACGTGTAGCGTAAAAAGGCAAATACATAGTTTGTTTGTTAAGGTGAATCGAAAATAATAATTATTTGAAACGAAAGAATAAGGAATACGTAAATTTCTTTTTCAAATAACGTATAAAGAAAAAGGCAAAGTAATAAAAAATGGATGAAAAGTGATCCTAGTTCGTTACTGAGATAAAAGTTTGTAGTTCAACAACGGTCAGCAGTGTTTTTTATAATGAATAAGTGTGCTTAAAAATCCCGAAGAAAAGTGTGCACATAGAACGTGGGAGAATTGTTGGGGAAAAGAAGTCCGCGTTAAAGTAAAAAAATAATAATCAACAATAAATTACATGCGACTCACCCTTTCGGCAATTCACCTGTAGTTTTTAAACCTGTGTCACTGGGTCATTGTACCGGTCCTGGTCATGGTTTATGGTAGCCCAGCGCCTAGACCACAGCTGATCGCAGGTACACGACACCACCCACAGTTAAGGGTCACAACATCAGGTGCATCCGGGTGAAGGCACCAAATAACGAATGTATTCACTTCACTACAGCCACTAATACACTAATCACTTGTCACGATCACTTCATTTTTGTTTTGCGGAATGAGTTGTTCCTACGTTATAACAATTGGTGGCTCCGAAAGGGGTTGATTGCTGTCAATTTAGGAAATGCTCCACATAGCCACCGTCAGGGTTGACGCACGTTTGTGCACGTAAAATAATGTGCCACTGCACGCGTTGGAGCATCGCTGGTATGATGTTCGCAATTGGCATCATGTGTACGTGAAACGGCTTCTTCTGGGATGTCCACTGGTTGACGGTACATCTCATTCTGAAACGATTGTTGTACAACAAATACAAAACGCAAGTAAATAAAAAAATAATGCTTATAATAAATGTAAGTAAAAGGTAACAGCAATAATCAAATTACCTTTAGGTGTTACTGGGCCATTGTACCGATCTTGGTCATCGACGGACGCAATGTCGCCGGGTCTAGCGTTCTAATTCGCGGATACAGCTTTGCGAGTACTCGCACATTAGCAATCGCGTTACCATCGCACCGAGCATGCACCCGAAACACCGTGCAGTACTCCTGCGCTGTGTGCATGCTGGATTGGAGATTGCTGACTGACTGACAGAACTTTTCCGAAGGAGCTTCTCTTACCCTCAAGCAGTTTCGTATCGTTTCACTATGGGTTAACTCCCTCTACTACAAGAAAACTTAGGGATAAAGAAACTAGCATTCGTTAAAAAGAAATACGTGCTTTGCTGAAATGCGCTACGAATGGACCATCGAGCAGTTCCAAAAGGCGCTTGATCCGCTAATTTACAACCTACGTACCCATTGCTTCGAGATAGAAAACAGACACCACGTGCATCGGTCCGACAGGGCCCAAGAAAAAGAGGCGCAGGGAGTCCTTTCTGTATTCGAAGGACAGGAGAAACATTTTCAGCGACACGTGTTGAGTTGACGCTGCTAGGGTCACTCCGACTACCTTGGCGAAGGCCTAACCGCGCGCTTGAGTAATTTATGATTTAATTGCTTCGCTTTTGTAACGGACACGAACGCAGGATATCGGAAATGCGAAACAGAAATGGATAGTTTTCATTCCGTTTCGTGAGGGAATTTTTGTGCCCCTTCTCACTCCTACGTACCCATTGCTTCCAGAAAGAAAGCAGACCCACGTACAACGCTCCAAAAGGGTCTGAAGGAAAGAGAAAGCTTACACAGGAAAACGCATGCTATTCTTTTTTTTGCTTCCTCCGATTCTAATGTTTCTTGTCCTACGAGTATTAAAAAAAGTTTTAAAATACAATCTAGAAAAGCATGGACGCATAACCGCCTAGATGAACAAATTTCGAAAATTATTCATTAATAATTTATATCAATTATAATTCATCAAATTATACAGTCTATCTAAATTATTAGTTTATAATTTATCAATTACTTTTTAATAAGTAATTACACTACATATTAATCAGCTATAAATAACCACAATAAATGTATTCAAGGATTCTTACAATCGGGTAACTCGTTACTGTTCCACATTGCCAAAGATTATTTCTAGGCGGTTATGCGTCCATGCTTTTCTAGATTGTATTTTAAAACTTTTTTTTAATACTCGTAGGACAAGGAACATTAGAATCGGAGGAAGCAAAAAAAAGAATAGCATGCGTTTTCCTGTGTAAGCTTTCTTTTTCCTTCAGACCCTTTTGGAGCGTTGTACGTGGGTCTGCTTTCTTTCTGGAAGCAATGAGTACGTAGGGGTGAGAAGGGGCACAAAAATTCCCTCACGAAACGGAATGAAAACTATCCATTTCTGTTTCGCATTTCCGATATCCTGCGTTCGTGTCCGTTACAAAAGCGAAGCAATTAAATCATAAATTACTCAAGCGCGCGGTTAGGCCTTCGCCAATGTAGTCGGAGTGACCCTAGCAGCGTCAACTCAACACGTGTCGCTGAAAATGTTTCTCCTGTCCTTCGAATACAGAAAGGACTCCCTGCGCCTCTTTTTCTTGGGCCCTGTCGGACCGATGCACGTGGTGTCTGTTTTCTATCTCGAAGCAATGGGTACGTAGGTTGTAAATTAGCGGATCAAGCGCCTTTTGGAACTGCTCGATGGTCCATTCGTAGCGCATTTCAGCAAAGCACGTATTTCTTTTTAACGAATGCTAGTTTCTTTATCCCTAAGTTTTCTTGTAGTAGAGGGAGTTAACCCATAGTGAAACGATACGAAACTGCTTGAGGGTAAGAGAAGCTCCTTCGGAAAAGTTCTGTCAGTCAGTCAGCAATCTCCAATCCAGCATGCACACAGCGCAGGAGTACTGCACGGTGTTTCGGGTGCATGCTCGGTGCGATGGTAACGCGATTGCTAATGTGCGAGTACTCGCAAAGCTGTATCCGCGAATTAGAACGCTAGACCCGGCGACATTGCGTCCGTCGATGACCAAGATCGGTACAATGGCCCAGTAACACCTAAAGGTAATTTGATTATTGCTGTTACCTTTTACTTACATTTATTATAAGCATTATTTTTTTATTTACTTGCGTTTTGTATTTGTTGTACAACAATCGTTTCAGAATGAGATGTACCGTCAACCAGTGGACATCCCAGAAGAAGCCGTTTCACGTACACATGATGCCAATTGCGAACATCATACCAGCGATGCTCCAACGCGTGCAGTGGCACATTATTTTACGTGCACAAACGTGCGTCAACCCTGACGGTGGCTATGTGGAGCATTTCCTAAATTGACAGCAATCAACCCCTGTCGGAGCCACCAATTGTTATAACGTAGGAACAACTCATTCCGCAAAACAAAAATGAAGTGATCGTGACAAGTGATTAGTGTATTAGTGGCTGTAGTGAAGTGAATACATTCGTTATTTGGTGCCTTCACCCGGATGCACCTGAAGTTGTGACCCTTAACTGTGGGTGGTGTCGTGTACCTGCGATCAGCTGTGGTCTAGGCGCTGGGCTACCATAAACCATGACCAGGACCGGTACAATGACCCAGTGACACAGGTTTAAAAACTACAGGTGAATTGCCGAAAGGGTGAGTCGCATGTAATTTATTGTTGATTATTATTTTTTTACTTTAACGCGGACTTCTTTTCCCCAACAATTCTCCCACGTTCCATGTGCACACTTTTCTTCGGGATTTTTAAGCACACTTATTCATTATAAAAAATACTGCTGACCGTTGTTGAACTACAAACTTTTATCTCAGTAACGAACTAGGATCACTTTTCATCCATTTTTTATTACTTTGCCTTTTTCTTTATACGTTATTTGAAAAAGAAATTTACGTATTCCTTATTCTTTCGTTTCAAATAATTATTATTTTCGATTCACCTTAACAAACAAACTATGTATTTGCCTTTTTACGCTACACGTGATTTCCCCCGATTTAAAATAATTAATCACTTTCAATGATAAACAAAAAATGGTAAAGGACCTGACTTTATTTGTTATGCCGTTTTATTTTCTTGTAATAATGTTATGTTCATCGATGCGTGTCGACTTGTTTGTTCGAAGCACAAGCGCAGCGCCTAGCGTTGTAGACTTCGCTACCGCGGCCGCTTCACCGGTAAACTCGCGCTCTGATTGGTCAATGTTTTTCGTTAATAACTCGTTAACAAAGCTCCACCTAACATTTTCGCTAAGGAAAAAGTTGTTTGAAATCGTCTCAGGAATCACCCCTTTCAAGGAACTGCAACATTTTTGTTACACCCTGTATAGAGTGTAAGAAAAATGTTGCAGTTCCTTGAAAAGGGTGATTCCTGAGATGATTTTGAACAACTTTTTCCTTAGCGAAAATGTTAAGTGGGGCTTTGTTAACGAGTTATTAACGAAAAACACCGACCACTTGGGGAGCGTGACAGCGGATTAATGATGACGCGGACGATGGCGGGCCAATACTTCTCACAGATGGAGCCCGCGCTGATATTCATCCACTGTACTCATTCCCTGATTGGTCGGTGTTTTTCGTTAATAACTCGTTAACAAAACCCCACCTAACATTTTCGCTAAGGAAAAAGTTGTTTAAAATCACCTCAGGAATCACCTCTTTTAAGGAACTGCAACATTTTTGTTACACCCTGTATAGACATGGCCTATGTATAGAAACCCATGGGAGAGAAGGATGCAAAGATAACGAGCAAGTTTGCCCACAGTGACTTCAGAAAAGATAATTCAAGATGGCGAATAGTGCATCAGACGATTAGACGTCATTAGATTGTATAGATACTTTCTGAAAGTAGATATTTTTACCCACATGAACAATTAGTCCAAATGATTCGCAAAGGTTACTAGAAAATCACTAGGAGGAGAACTAACCCCTCCATAGTACCGTCAGAATGGTAGAGATATGCGCAAAGAAGTTCCGCGTGGAGCATTATTTTGATATATATAACTTATTCCTATATCCATGGTATATATGGTCTAAGATTTTGCTAAAAGATAAATAAACACGAAAAATTATTCGTCATTTTCGGATAAATTCACTGCGAATAAAAAAAATTATTTTTCATTTCAACTAACTTCACTTCGAATAAATTATGTATTTTTATCCGTCCGTGAGCCTCGAAAAGATGAATCGGATAACGGATAAACCTGAAGTAACTTTTATTCTTGCAGTTATTTAAATAATTTTTTATGTAGATAATGTTCAGTTCTGTCATTAATTTCCTTACGATCGCAGTTACAATTGATACGATATCCTGCGAAAACAAGCATTGTACGACGAATCGTGAAGTCACCCGCAAAACACAATATATACATATACACATGGTGGAATACTTAGACCATATATACCTATAGACACGGCCTGAGGTATCTAGATTGATACAAAGATAATATCATCTACAGTGATGTTATGTGGGCAATGTGGGCATGCATCATCTGGGCAAAGAATATCTACTTTCAAAAAGTATCTATACAGTGTAATGGCGTCTAATCATCTGATTGGTCTGATGCACTATTCGCCATCTTGAATTATCTTTTCTGACGTCACTGTGGCGAAACTTGCTCGTTATCTTTGTATCAGGCTCTCCCATGGGCTCCTATACCTCAGGCCGTGTCTATAGGTATATATGGTCTAAGGTGGAATAAGACAAGGTGAACCATTGCGCATAATAGCGGCTGGATGGTTTGGGCAACCAATAAGCGTCTGACCCAAAACTTGTCCCGCGCATTTTAAACGTAACAAACAATTTAATAGTTTTATGTCTTTTAAAGAGTGTTCTGAGCAATATGAGGACCAGCATGCGTTGGAAGGCATCTTTAACTACAAAATGAGCTGTATTTTGTCTTGATTCCATGAGCAATGAAGGCGCAAAGTGAGATTCCGTAAAGACATCGTTTTAGTAGGGTTATAGAATCCTGAAAAGTCACGTGATGCCTCTACCCCCTTTATCTCTCGGAGGTATCATTACGCATGCGTGCAAAAGCAGCCATACTGAATTTCCAGATTTTGGGTAAGAGTCTAATTGGTTGACAGTTCCCCCACTACTTTTGAACCACTGCGCATCTAGGGAATGTTTCACCTTGTCTTATTCCACCATGGTTACGGTCGCCGATGAGGTGGTTGCGGTAACCACTGACAACGATTTCAGTCAGTTGAGAATCCCTAGCGGGGGGGTGGGGGCGCAGCCCCCACACACACCGGGGCAGAGCCCCCGCCACTACACAGAAAGCAAAGGTTCCACTTGGAAAATACTGTCTACCTTCGGTGGTCTGCCACAGAAAAGGGGGATGTTACATTTTTTTCGCGCGCGAACCACGCCACGGAGGAACGGGCGGCAAAGTAAACCTGGGTCGTCAGCTAGTTGAGGTCAACTTCTAGCTTTTGTAACTCGTTTCTTCATCCCCCTTTTATGTGGCAGACCACCGAAGGTAGACAGTATTTTCCAAGTTGAACCCTTGCTTTCTGTCTAGTGGGGGGGCCTTGCCCCCCCCCAACCCCTTTCACCTAGAGTCTTGGTAACCATTGTTCCTAATAATGTAGAAATAATGTGCGAAATTCACAGTTTCTTTACACGCATGCGCATCTTGTGATCGCATATAAGACGCGCATGCGTACAACTTTCGTTTCGCCAAAACC
This sequence comes from Perdita meconis, assembly GCA_030770465.2. NCBI lineage: Eukaryota > Metazoa > Arthropoda > Insecta > Hymenoptera > Andrenidae > Perdita > Perdita meconis. Next base: position 4,875,204 of record JASKOS020000015.1, on the reverse strand, counting down.
GTATTTTCATACATATAAAAATTTTTATCTCGAAAACGCAAAGAGAGCGACAATTATTTTATTTAGGTAAATTAATCTACGTATCAAAATATATGATATAAAGAAGTTTCAAAGAAATCGGTAAGGAGGACGTAATCCTTAATAATTACCATAATTATTGTATCTTCATTATTTCATAATAAAAATTTATAATAAACTACAGTTTCAAGATATTTTCCTAATTCTTTCCATGTATCCAATAAGATTTAAATCAGCTGATAGAGCTGTATACTAGGGTGGAACGAAAAAAACAAGTTTTGATTTTTAATTTGTAATAGCGCGGAAAAGTTGCCTTTTGGTGTAGACAAGATAAAAAAAAAATATGAAAAATATTGGAGCACGTCTTGAGGTGCCGCAAGGACGATAAAGTTTCATAAAATTTCAATTTTCGCTACATTTGTAAGTTATTTTAAAGAGTTGTCAAATATTTTTTTTTTATTTCAAATACTGTCAAAAAAGCAGTTTTTATATCAAAAAAGACATACAATTTTTTTTTAGCTTTTTGGATTATGTCTTGAGGTGCCGCAAGAGCGGTAAAGTTTTATAAAAACACACTTTTTGCAATTTTTTCAAAGATTTTTACATGTCTTGATTATGCAATAAAATGTTTCAAATAGGCGTTTTAATATGAATAGAAAGATAAAAACAGTTTAACTATTGCATTGGCATCCGGGAGTATGAGTCATCGCCGGAGCGGATGTTGGGGGGAAGGGGGCGGATGGCGGGGATTTGACAAGCTCAGATCAGGTGTCAGTAACTTTGCCGAGTTTAGTTGAGTTGGTGTCTATTGTATAACAGATTAACGTAATATTTTGTTAGTTTGTGTGCTACTTTATTGTTGTGAGTTAAAATGGCTCAGTCTAAAGAAGTGAAGATAAGACACATGTCGAAATGTCCTATTTTTGGAAGATTTAGTGATTTGTGTGAAGTTGTACTGCCTACTTACGAAGATGTAATGAAGTACTACTGTTTTATTAGACATAATCTCAAAGTTGCGTCAGGGAAGGATCCTACTGTAAGTGAAATATTTGAGACATTAGGTCCAAAAATAGAACAAATATGGTCAAGAGCTTCTATTCCCGTTGTTTCTCACCTTAGAATTTCCCAAATGATAAAAGTTTATCATGCTAAATATAGGAATTTATTAAGGTCTAAAAGTAGAAAAGGGTCAGATAAGTTTGACTCGAACCTCGCAAAATTTAGAGAAGAAGCTGAACGTTTATTTGATATTGCTGCCTGCAAGTGTCAAAACTTTGATACTTGTAGTTGTATAAAAGAAAAAAAAGTACCAGTTTTAGAACAAGAGTTTCTAAAAGATCAACGCTCTACCAGAAAAATGGTTATAGGTAATGTTGATAGAGCTACCACAAGCGCTTTGTAGAAGAAAGAAGTAAGAAAAAGTAAAGAGCTACAGAGAACAGTTAAGTTTAATCTAGAACGGACAAAAAATACTAGTGTATCAGAAACGGTTACTGACGATAATGACAGCGCTGAAGAGCAAATAGAAGAGCAAAAAGACTTGATTTTTGAAGAACAGCAGTGTTCTTTACCAGAAGAGGCAAACCAACCAGGTCCTTCAATTATACAAGAAGAGATAAATCTACCAGGCTCTTCAAAACTGAAAAAAGAGAAAAAGATAAGCACTCAAATGCGTATTACTGCGTATAAACGCGTATAAACAAACATTTTGCGGCTGTAACATTTGTAAACTTTAAGGGCCTTTTAAATCATAAAAGAGGAACTTTCAATGTCTTTAAAAGTGTATTATGATATTTTTTTGCGTGTGCTCTAATAAAAAAAATATATAATTGATTTGACGAGCTTTTATTTCAACATTATTTACTACTATTTGTAACATCAAAAATAGTTGACAAAAGTTTCAAAATCAGCAAAAATACAAACTTTTTGACATTAAAAAATATTTTTTTATTATTATTATGTTTTGTAATTATTAATTTTTTCCAATTCTAATGCTTATATATTTATTTACAACTGTCTTTTGTAACATTATATGTATGAGAAAACTATAAAAAATAATTTATCAAAGTTTATAATTTTTCAATTTAAAAAATTTTTTTACAAACTTTAAGCTCTTTGCGGCACCTCAACATTTTGTAGTATAGCAACCAAATTTTTTTTTCTTCTTTTTGAACCTAAAAGGCAACTTTTCCCCACTATTACAAAACTAAAAAAAGAAAAAAATTAAAAAAGGCCATTTTCGTTCCACCCTACTGTATACTTATTGAACTTAACCACTCTTTTGCCACTGCAGTGTGTTTCGAGTCGTTGTCATGTTTAAAAGCCTAATTAGATGATATTTTTTTCTTTTGCGTATGGCATCATCTTTTTTAATATATCTTTATAATCTGTTGCCTTTATGATACCTTCAATTTCAATTAGGTCAAACTCCTTCAGCGAAGAATGATTCTGATCTTTTGTACTAATCAACGGTTTTTTAACACTGATATATCCAAACAATCCAACACTGTTCTAGCTACGTGATACCATACTTCGACTACCATCAGCAAGGTTTTCAATCCTCAATTCTCGTGTCATATTCACTTCAGTTTTCTGAATGCTCTATATGAATTTCTTATCCACTTGATGCATGGTTTTTCGAAGTGTTCATCATTTTGGTAAATCTTTCACAACTAATTCCAAGATCAACTCTCTTGACTATGTTATTATTAGACAGTGGATTGTATGCATTTCTGGCAATGCTAAGTATGCAAAAAATCTTCGAGACTGTTAACATTTGCCAAAATATACAAAATATCAACAATATTATTTAAGTTAGTATCTTTAAAACATTGAACATACTGGTTTTAAAGTTTCAATCGTTTATTTGTGCTTTTAAAAATTTTATTTTGCATAAAGATTTGCTGTCTAGTTATCACCTTTTATTTTTCCTTGAGATTGGCTGTGACGTTTTCCCACTTTCGGATAACCTGGCTATATACTGTTTCACACAGTTATACATATGTATAACGAGGTTTTATTTAGTGAAAATGACGCACAAATTGTCTGACAGGAGGAAAACTTATTTCAGTCTCAACGCGCGCTAAGTTAGGTCAGACAGATCGTTATTAGTGTCGTAATTGCTTAAAAAAATCTACTTACTCCGTATTAAAACTGATGATAATAATACAATAATGCTTTATTTAAGCTCATAGAAGACTTAAAATAAACGATCATGTGATATAAAACTTATCTGTTGACTAATATTGATGTAACATTTTATACCATCTCTTCGAATACCAAGCAAGTGCATATTTTTAAATGATTATGACACTAGTAGCGATAGGTGTGATCTCTACACTCTACCAGTAGTTCCCTCTGGTTAGTCCTTTTTTGCGCATATTTTCTAATAATTAATAATTCGTTTACAATGACAAAATCATAATTTTTTCTATTAATTTTTTTATATTAATTTAAAAAAACATTCGAATAATTCCAAATAAAGTATTCCAATTCAAATAACCATATTTGCTTTTCGTCAATATCCATTTTCAATTTTATTAAATTCATGGTCAATTGTAAAATTATTATTATTATTACGTGATTCGTAAATTTACTGATTTTACTAAAAAAAAAAAATCAAATAAGTAAAAACTTTTATACAACTTTTATACATCTAATACTTGGCAACATAAATTTCATCATGAAGTAGCTATAATCTGGACCACAGCTTCCGCTACATATTATTTGCAATAGTCTCATATTTTTTCGAAAACTTAACACCTTGACCTAGCCATCCTACATCGTTACGCACAATGATGCATCGGACAGGAGCAAAGGAAATAGCGTGCTGGGTAAGCATACAGTAAGCTCGAAAATACAGCAAATAATTCATAGCGTGTCACTCACGCTGAAAACTTGTCTACCCCCGCCAACTGGATCGGTGCTTGAAATATTCAAATCGCGTTGGCACTCCACCCAGGTCCCCTGAATCGAGAAGGCATTTCGAACGAACGTAGCATTTACTGATGGAGGATCCACACAAGTCTTCTGCTGACTAATTCGAGCAACGGAATTTCCCCACGGACGATTTATTTCATAGGAGGGATTGCGGGGGTAACTGAAAATGTGCTTTAATCTGAACGTTAATGTCATAGAGCACAGGAGTTTCTGGAATTAATAGGAACAGGATGGTATACATGGATTCATGTAGCACGCGATCGAGGTGTGGCTGACTGGCAATGATTAAAACGGACAAGACGGAAACCATTTAATGAAAGCAGTCCTATCTCTATGACATATTGATCACAATGTCGATGTTCAGCACTATTCGCGTTGAGCACGAAATCCAGAGAATTGTAGCCTGTTTCGGAACTGAAGTGATGATGGTTCATTGTAGCTCCGGATGAAAGGTTCACAGATGTGAAAGGACTAAATGGAACCTAAAAAGCTATATTTTGATGATTAGACTTTGATGCTACGAAAATCTGTGAAATCCTCTCACCCTTTAGCCTTCTACTTCGCCTAATTAATCCTTTGGCTGTGTAGCTCTAGCTTTTTCCACGGCGCATACTGACGCTTATTTTCGTCTCACTTTGTGTCTGAAACTCCAGCCACAGTCGATATATCCATTCCTGCTTAAGCCCAAGCGCACATACCGTGAACTGTGTCAATCTTTCAACCTCTCGATCCAATCTAAGCCCTTGTAAACAGTCCTCGCTTTCCCTTAAACTTTTAAAAGTTTACTGGCGCCACGGTAGAAACTACCGTAGAAATACGATGCTTTTTAATTAACTGAGAGCATATGAGTCAGCTGCTTTGAATTTGAGATTATGAATTCAAGATGTGTGCATAGCCTGAGCAAATAATATTGACTTAGAAGGTTGAAATATAATCTTACGAGGTTGAATCAATTCTGCTTACTTTAATTAGCATTAATTGACCCAAGAGTAAGATAACAATATCAAGTTGGTTATAAGAATTGAGTCTAGGCTTTGGAATTAACACTTCACTATGGTATCTACCTTCTCAGGAATTCTCAACAGCATTGCAGAAATATCTTAGGTGTATAGTCCTAGACGCTGCCCTGATTTTTACTTTAAAGTTCAAGTGATTGTTTGAACAACCAGTCTGAAAATTCGATAGATACTTCATGTAGATACCAAAAGTTTCTTTTCAAGAGTGCTCTGCTATCTTCAGCAACGATAGTCCTGTTACGCGGAATCCGTCTGCAGGAAAACTCGATCGTAGCCTGGAATCCGAAACGGATTCCTGTCTCCGTTAGCCGGTGCGAGAGCAGAAATTGGGGAGGTAGCAATCTAAGCCGGTGCACCTCGAATTCACTTAAAACCTCCAGTTTCAGAGATTCTTCAGACTCACTTCCAAGAATGATCTCCGAAGTGAAAACGTTTGAAAAGGGATAGGGGGCGCGGAAATTGGAAGCTTCTTCGGGGCTACCGAGCACGATCTCCCCTCCTCTGAGAAAACAAGGTAAACTGGTTAAAAGCCGATGCACCCGAAAGCAATATCCGCGAGAAGTCGATTTCTGCGAAAGCCTAGCCCAGAAATCGAACATTCGCTCGAAATTTGGCTCAGTCAGAATCGCGTACTGTCGATGCATCTATCAAACAAGGATGAGAAGCAACTTCGCGTCGAATTGATTAGTTAGGGTCTCAATGCAATATCAAACTAAACTGTTCAGAGTTGAAGATAGTGTATCAGTCATTGCACAGTTGTAATAAAAGGTGGAAGATCCACTGCCGGGATAAAGTCTTCCCGAAAAGTATAACTTGATTCGAATGGTTGTCAAAAAGAAACTACCACTGTGTCAGGAACAAGAGATAAACAATTTTTAATTAAATATTTGGCGAAACAAAGAATGTCATAAGCACGAGTCGCAATTTTACGATACTGCTCTATCTGCATATTGCGTGGTGCTACTGGCTAGGATATTCGGGGAATTATGTGCAGTTTACGAGAAACTCGCGATGCAATAAGCGTCCCGTAAAATCCTTGTTAAAAGGTTCAATTCGGGAAAGAAAGATCGTTAATGAAGAAATTAATATAACTCCGGTCGTAAATAACTTCAAGACTGATCAGCGATGAATGTCGAGATTACTGCTATTGCTATGCGCAGAATGTCCTATTTAACATGATCGCTCGAGGCATCTATCTTGCGTTTAGTAATTTAAGTAAATGAAATGAAAATGACTCTGACGGAAAGTGTATGAAACTCTTACGTTTTTTCAGAATCATATTTACACAGTAAAATGAAAAGCTTCTATTCCACTTTTCCTTCCTACATTTCCGTATCTAGTATTAGGAATAACATTAAACAAAACTAATTAGAAAAATCAAACTAGAAGCCGGTTAGATATTATTAAGAATTAAAGCAACGTAGGTCAAGATTCAACGATTAAATTGATCCCCATAAAGAGAGGCATCGGTTAACTTTTCAAACAGCTGTTAAGGCAACGAGGATCGTTCCAATTCAGACATCGGCTATGAAAAAAAATGATACAATTCACTTGATCCTCTGAAATTCAAATTTCGTTCCGTGCGTTTTACAGCCAACCACGATAAAATCAGCACAAAACTTTCGGCGGAAATCATGAATCTGTAAAAATACGAAGTTAAATTGCGTTCGGTCGGACAACCCGTGCAAACAGCCAACTTGGAGGTTAGCCTCAGCCCATATTCTCCGGAAGTGACGATGTGGACGAACACTTTATTCCCTCTTCGGAAAATACTTTTTTCCATCCTTGGTCTGACGACTTCCTCGTCGGGGCTCGATTCAATACGTTCGTCGATGCTTGCGTCTTTTTCCGTTTCGATTTATTTAGAACACTGATTGTGAGCAACGAAACTCAAAAAATATGAGATAAAAGTATTGTTTTCTAGCGCGCTATTGTTTGTTAAATCTTGCCCCATCCCGGACGCACGACGGTAAAAGCGAAATGAATCAAATTGTTCCAATCTTTGAATGTAGCGTTTCGAGCGAAAAAGACTTCAGTGATATAGATGCTTTAATGTTTTCATGTTAAGGGTGTCGGATACTGGATTGCCGCCGCGTAGTGGCGGAAAAGTGAACTAAACGGTTTTGTGAGAGAGTTTTTCAAGGTTTCCGGGCACAATAACGGATAAAATCCGTAATAATTATGATATTCTTGATCAGAAAAAATATGCCGAGTGTGCTACAGAGCCCTTTTTTGGACAAAGGGTCCAGAATAAAGATTCTTGTATAAAAACCTTTTTATGGGACCGTACTTCCAAAATTTCGGACAGAATAGGAAACAAAACGCATTATAATTATGATATTCTTGTTCAAGATGAAAAAGGCCGAGACCCGTAAAGAGCCCTTTTTTGGAAAAAAGTTCAGGAATAAATTTCTTCTATAAAAACATTTGCATTTATTTTTTACGAAGGTTTGAAATCCAAATTGCAAAATCGGGCTCTTTATGGGTCTCCATAATTGAACAGAGAATATTCTAAAAAAGAATCAAAAAGAAATATTGTTTCTTCACTGTGAAATCTTGAAAGTACGAAATTGATGAAACCCGAGCTGTTTGTTTACAAACATGGCTGACCTCGATTGCGCCCTTGCCATATATTGGTTAAATCAGGGCCGACGTAAATTACGTGGACCTTAGGTGTATTTCTATATTTATATTAAACGTCATTATTACGTTCTAAATGTTTACAAAGCATTGATTGTTATTGCAGTTATCATAGAGAACATTCTGCTAAGTTAATTGCTTGTTTATCAATAAAAGTTGTATACAGGGTGTCCTAAACTAAGTGCGGGACCCCGAAAGGGTTGACTGCTGGGGTGATTCTAAACAACATTTTCCTTTGCAAAAATGTCGTCCGAAGCTTTGTTAACGAGTTATTAACGAAAAACCCTGACCAATAAGAAAGCGCGAATAGCGAGCGCTCGGCCGACCAGCGACGGTGCACAAGCTACGCGTAGCGTCTACTACTCGCCGTGCTCGAGGCTTGTACAAGAAAGTCAAGATCTTTACGTTATTGGCCAATTTCTCCTAAACTACTGGATGAAAAATTATGAAAAAAATCAGGGACACGTTAGCTATCGCGACACATATTATGGAATTATTTCAGATTTTTAAAATAATTAGTGAAGTTGTAAAACATAAGAAACGAGAGAAAACACGGTTATTGGCTGATTTCTCTTAAACTATTGGTTGAAAAATTATGAAAAAAATTAGGGACACGTCAGCTATCGCGACACATATTATGGAATTTTTTCAGATTTGTGAATTAATTAGCTAAGCATACATAAAAAACGAGAGAAAAAAATTGAAAAAAACTGATTTTGTATTGTAGTAAAACTGGATGTATGATCATATTAATTCAGTACATAAATACCACTAATGTCATTGTTCTCAATTGTTTTCAGATTCTTTAACTTCATACGTCATAATAAAAAAGTAAAAAGCAATGTTTTCCTACTTCCTACGGATTGTATATTATTCTACTATGTAACAAAACATTGGAAATTGTACAAAAATACTTATTGCGCAAAGAATGTACGAAAATTAGACGTTACTTGCTGTAATCGGTAAAAAGTATGGAAACATCGGTTTTTATTTTTTTTTTTTTTTTTTTTACTTATGACGTACTAAAGCAAAATATGTTTAAATAAATTGAAGTTAATAGTATGACCTACATGGAATAGCGAGTCAGTAGACATGCAATTATTATCGATGAGACTCACCCATTCGGAGAGGAATTCACCTGCTGCTTGAACACCGATCCCTCTGGGTCAGTGGCCGATCCCGGTCGTTAGGGGATGATGCAAACCGTACGTCCTGCTGGTCGCAGGTATACGGTGCCACAGAAATGCACCTTACGTTTGCAACACTCCGCGGTCATCAACACTGATCACTTCATTGAAGGAGTATTTGAGCTCTTAATCACTTATACCCGCGGAACACAACGAATTCAAATCCGCACGGTTTTGAATCATTTTGGAACGAGATCGTTCCTACGTTTAAAAATAATTGAATGCGGTTCGCGGCGGTCGGTGCATGTTCTTTTCGCGGTACATCTCCGTTCCGCGGATTCCGCGTTGTCTCGGCATGCTGCAGCGAAGAAAAAGAAGAGGTTGAAGCCCTCAGCGGCGGAAATCATGATCGATACTAACAATTTTTTCCGAAGTCTCTTTCCTTCTGCCCTTGCATCCCTCCAGCGAGACTTTTCGAGGCGTAGCTTCGTCGAAATACTCGAAGTTGATTTGTTAATTGGCAACAATGAGAGATGGCCTTCCTATGTAGCGGAAAAATTTAGGGTACAAGGAAACGATGTATGAGGAGGCGGTTATGAGTATCTCGCAGACGCGGCCGTTTATGATCATGAGTATTGTCCTGCAATTTGGCATCGGCACCCGAGACCGAAAACTGCGAGGGCGCGTGGAGCTTACCGTTAAAGTCCTTTTGATGCATTCGGAGGGATGAAATATGGAATTCCCCGTTATTAAAAAGCGAATTGGGGAAAGTCTTTCGCCGTCAAACATTTGGTCTACGGATGTCTCGCAGAGACTAACTCGTCACCGCGCCAAGGGGAAAATATAATTCTCATCCTTTTAATTACCTGTATCCTGCGGCCGAGTCTTGCTTTTTATCACACTGCAGGTGTAGTGACCTTCTGATGTTCGTGTACGGCAGCACACAACTTTAAACTTTATAGTCATACTTTTACTAGATAAACCCTCCTATTTATTATTTCTTCTTACCGTGTTACCTTTCAAGATAACTTTATGAAACAAAATAGGCACATATTTGTTGAAGAATTGTGAAGGAAAAAATATGGGTCAAATTTTCTTGTAGGAAGGTTAGGGAAATGATTCAGAAAAGTAACTTATCTTAAATTTATATTGGAATGGCAAAACCAGATAAAGGTTTTGCGATTGTATCGAATTTAATTTCCAACTGATTTATAAAGGAGATCGTTTTCGAAATATTTGACCGTTTCCATACTTTTGGCGCACCCTTATATATTAAACATTAGCATATAATGATTTTATATAAAGTCGAAATCCCCAAAATTTCGTAAACTTATAATACTTTGATAATCTCTAGGTACTCTAAATCATTCAAAACTTTGAGCATTTTCGAGAAGAACTGTGTTTAGATTAAAGGAAGTTAGGTTCCAAATTATTTCAGTTTCTAATTTCTATTTTTCAACGTTATTAGAAAACGTCAGCCCTTGTCCAACAACTTAGGGAATGGCTCTAGGGGACTCGGGCATTCGTCAGCCAATCGTACGAAGATTAATGTTTAAATTGGAAACGTTCTCGGTATCCCAAGTGAAATCCGACCTTAATCGTCCGTTCTGAATCAACCAGGGAGTTGCAACGAAGAACGGTCCAACCGACGGGGTAAACAGAAAATCATCCGAACGAGGTTTACCCAGACTCCGTCTTTCACCCGCGATCGTCGGTTCGACGTGTGACAGCTCGTACATCCGATGACAAGCATTCATCCAGACGCTGTTGGAAATTTTCAATCAGTTTGGAGCATTGTATCGCCTACGATCTTGTGGCACATTATTCGGAATTTCAATGAATTGTAGTGAGCGGATTAAACTGCACCTTGGGCCAGGGCTCATGTGGTACAATAAGAGGTTAAATAGAACCAAAAAACAATGCTAGATAAATGAGGAAGCATATTGCTCAGAAAAATATCGATACACTCATATTACGTAACTAGACTGCGGATGTTTATGCAAATGCATATTTTTATAGAATGTAAACAGAGAAATGGAACCTAGACAGAAATATGTTCAGTGATTAGAAAATGATAAAAATGTCCCTTTTATTTCTTATATTTCGTATATTTCATGTATAGCACATATTCTTTTAAGTGTATAAGCAAACGGGGGGAAAAGTGTACACAACGATCCCTCTAAATAAAATAATCTCTTGTTGTTCTGTAGCTATTAGTGGTTAGTAGATAGACGGAGTGTTAGTTGCTACTAGCGGCGAGAAGGAAGAAAAGCAGTAGTAAGACATCGGTTCGTTTCGGATACATTCGATTTGTATCGGCTTGTTATTAATGCCAGGCGACGGGACGGAACGTAGCCATTTGTTCATATTTCCCTGATTTCAAGTGATCAATTTAGTTTAAACTGCAATTTTCTTTTTAAAGAGGTTAGTATTTATTAATTTCGTTAAATATGTATGAACTAGAGTAACTGACCCAATTACAGACAGATTAGTGGTTCCGCGGGCTTCTTGTTGATAAAAAATCATAATAAATTGTTGATGATTCCTAAAAATCGTGTCTTTAATACATGAAAATATAATTTAAAATTGGCTGTGTCATTTCATCTCTTTTTAAAAATGAAATTACCGATCGAAACACCGAATGGACATTTAAATTGGTTCTGTCATTTTATCTTTCTCTAACAGTGGTTTCTTTGTCGGAGTGTCGCCTCTTGTTATATTCATAGGATATACTTACTCTTTGACAGTACGTGTATGTCCGAATCATGGACCTAAAGGACAGAACCTTTGTGTGCGGGGTCTGTGCCGAAAGATGGAAGGGGGAATTTGCTTCAGCCGCCATGTTATGGGAGACTTATGGCGCTCTCTGTAGCCTAGTGTGGGAGTTAGAAAAAAATATCATTTAGGTTACTTTACCTCGGAATACTGACGAATTGTATGTGTGGACACCTATCCCTAGATTTACAGTATATATATATATATATTCATGAATGTAATTTGACGTGTAAGAAAAAAATTATACGTAAATATACAACACAAGATTACATCGATTATGGTTATGAAGGATTATGGTTTTTGCCTTCTGATCTGTCCGCTGAGCGGCTGTCAAAATAATGATCACACGCAACTTCAAACGATATCATATGATGACACAGATGGCATCACGAGTCTCCCATATCATGGCGGTAAACAGCTCCCCTTGAAGCTTCACCCCCGCGCCCATAAGTTCACTTTATGCACTGTCCTTTAGGTCCATGGTCCGAATATTGCCGAAGAGAAACGAAGATACCCGATGTGTTACTACTTGCCCCCTTACTGTAAATCTTACTCCCCCGATCAGTTAACGCTCCGTCTATCTATGTCTATGATCTGTTCATACCGATCTGTAAAAGTTCTCTTTACATGTCATTAGGTGTTGTTTGAAATGCTGTGCGAGTATCAGTACTGTGTGCGTATAGAAAAAACAAGTTTAAAACTGCTACGTTACATCTAATTGTAAGATAAGGTCTTTTTCAATGCTGTGCAACTTTTTCCTAAATTATTTAATGCGACGGCTGTTTTCTTGCCAGATTTTAGTATAATTTAACAATAATTAAATTAATATTTCATTACTGTTTTTACAAGTTTGAAATTGTATTCAATCCACGAACGAGAATTGGATGTTTGGGGGCATATGATCCCCCTTTAGCAGGATAAAATGATCCCAGGAACCATTTTACCCATATGGCATGTTACTGTCTTTTATTTTAATTACAACAATCCAAAGGAAAAGGAATAAAAAAAATATACACTGCCTACATTTCGGAATCATCTTCGGATGAAAATAAGTCAGAATGTATCTAGACTGGGCGCGCGTATAGCCGCGCCGAGCACGAACGTTGTGCTCACGTAGCCGGCTGATCTCTTCAGACCACCAATACGCTGCGCCCGATCTGCGGGCAGGGCGACTCCAGGGCATAGCCGTGTCACAGATGTTCTGCAACACACCCCGGATGCCCTGTAGGCCTATTCCACTGTCCCGCGTTAATAATTTGGAAAATCGTATAAAACAAGAATAAATTTAGAAAAATTTAACTACTACTGTCAAAATTTCAATTAGGTTTGGGAAGACCAGATTTTCGAGCACGTTTAGACGTGCTTGGCAAATTTAAAATATCACTTGGGAGGCTGGACGTCGCTGTTCGCATCAAAGACGAGAGCAAGGAATCGTTCAGCTGTGTGCGCTGCTCTGACTTAATGCTTTGCATTTTCGAGAACGGACATTCGCACAAATAAGTCGATCCGAACATTGAGAATTTTATTCTTGTTTTATACGATTTTCCAAATTATTAATGCGGGACAGTGGAATAGGCCTACAGGGGATACTACTGACAAAAAAAAAAACGCGTCGTAGGTAGTACCTCATGGGTGATGTGGAAATCTATCGATACAAGCGTCGTCCCAATGCGCCACGCGCGATTTATCTGGCACGCGCTTGAAGCTTACCGAGCACTTTGGTTGTCGCGGGGAGTGAGACGCGCGGCGGGAGAGAAGGGGCGTCGCCTTTGAGAATCGGCCGAGGAGTTCAGTTAAATTGCATGCCTGGGTTACAAAAGTGAATTTGGGTATATTGTTTGTTTCTAACACAATCGAGCGCCAACAATTTGATTGGCTCGGATAAATGCTGGCTCTGACTCACCCGGTTTGGCGTGACACCAACTCACTTCGGCACTGACGGGGTCGTTAACTCGACTTGGTCGGTAACTTAGTCAACACTGTCTCGACTGTATACTGGCACTGACTCGAACGACATGTGGTGTGTCTTTTTCAATAGAGTACGTAACACAGACTCGGTCAATAAGATGAGTTCTGTATTCGGGCGACGTGTTTTACTTGTCGCGGTAGCACCTTCCTTTTAGGTGTCAATTTTGAGAAGTTAGGAATCTTTTTGGGAATAGGTAAATCGAGGAGCTAGTCAGCTACCTTGATTCGGAGAATCCCAAGGAACTGGTCAAAGCTGCCTCAGGTCGGATTGTTCTTTATGAGGTTGGTAAACCCAGGAGCTGTTCAAAGCTGCCTAGGCAGGTTAGGAATCCAGGAGCTGGTCAAAGCTTCCTAGATTTTAGGTTAGGATTCAGTTTGCCGAGTGCCGGTAAGGTCGGATGCTTTCTTACCCCGGGTCCACACTGCGGAGAACATTGTTAGTGAATATTGCACGCGAACATGTTAATGAACGGTGTTATTTATCATTGTTCGCCTCGGTGTGGACGCGAAAGAACAGTGTTCGCAGTCAAAACGACCTTCCTAATTGGCGTGAAGCCATAAAAGTGGTCCTGCTGGGCTTGGGGAGACCCGTGTTCGCGAACGAAATTCAACGATCCACCAAGGAGTGGATCCGGCGAACACGTTGACGCAAACACTCAGATTTTTCTGGTTTCTGTCCCTTTCGGAACCCTTGAGACTTGGGTCTTGCTATTCTTTTCAATTGGTCCTGAGCGGCGACCGTTTGACCACCCGCTAGCAGATATACTCCGAAGGGATAATACGTGTAATAAAAGCAGGTATTATTTTCGTGATATACAGCCAAGTTTATATATTTTTTTGTTGTATATTGATAAAAATGTATCCAATATATTGACAAGATTTTCCTGATAAAAAAAATACCAAACACGACGCAATTCGGATAATTTTGAGTTCCACTTATGATGTATCTATGAACACTATAAAAAAATGTATAAATTTGTACGATACCGTAGTACACACAAATACGTATTGGAATCAAGACCTTATACTTCTTCTCAAATATTAAAGCTTCGTTGTTTATTTAATACGTGTTAATTTATTACAAATCATTCGTGCAATTTAAACGCAATTTGAAATTTTAAGTTTAATAAGCTTAAATTAAGCAAACTTTAATTTTTTTAAGTGGAACAAAGTAATTTACCGCTTAAAACATGTCATTACACAAATCCATTGATTACATTGTAATATATGACAAAAACATGTTTGCTGGATTATTTATAAATGGGTTATTCCATGCGAAATTTAACACATTTTGGAGTAACATCTTCTATTTAGCTGGAATTTGGATCTCTTGCAGTTTTTGCGAATATATAAACATATGACGAAAGTTTTTGTAGAATTTTGTAAATTGTTGATTTCACAGCTTTTTGAAAGTTAGTATATATTTTAGTGATTTTTATGTTTATGTATGGTCTGACTAATTGTATCCATATAACATTAACTATTATAAAAAAGCGTTGACATTATAAATACATCATCAGTGGAACTCAAAATTGTCCGAATTGCGTCGTGTTTGGTATTTTCTTTATCAGGAAAATGTTGTCAATATATTGGATACATTTTTATCAATATGCAACATAAAA
Source organism: Perdita meconis (assembly GCA_030770465.2). Lineage (NCBI taxonomy): Eukaryota > Metazoa > Arthropoda > Insecta > Hymenoptera > Andrenidae > Perdita > Perdita meconis. Next base: position 4,860,099 of record JASKOS020000015.1, on the reverse strand, counting down.
ATATTAACTTCGCTGTATATTACGCAAACAATACCTGGTTTTGTCACGCGTATTATCCCTTCGGAGCGTACCCCTCAGCGGGTGGTACTAAGGGATCACTGGCTTTCGACCATTTGCTGCAGTAGAGGAGATGTGGATCGTCAACTTCGACAGGATAACATCAGTTTTACTAATGCACGAACATCGAAGGACGGTGCATCTGTTCGGCAGCTGAGTTCGTGCCAACGGGAACATATTTGAGAACGTTCTTAGGCACTGTTCGTGTTCGCCGCAGTGTGGGCCCGGGGTTAACCAGTGAATACCAGGAGAAACACTCTCTCGGATTCGGTGCGTCATTGGGTAGGTATCAGGAGCAGCCTAAGCTTTTAGGTTAGTCGAGGAGCTGGTTAAAGCTGCCTTGACTTGGAGGATCCCAAGGAGCTGGTTAAAGCTGCCTCGGGAAGAGTATTTTTAGAATGGTATCTCCAGGAGCTGGTCAAAGCTGCCTAGATTTTAGGTTAGGATTTGGAAGAGTGTTCTCGAGCTTGAGTCGTCGGTTGATATCAGAACTGGAACTGCTGCGATCCTCGCTGGCGGGCCGCTATTTATACCCTGAAATTGCTCGGAGTTGAGCCACATGGTGCAATCATGGAATGGAAGCTTCTCGGCGTTGCTTCACGTGGTGCAATCTTTGACGGCGCAGGACTCTGGGGGCCCGTGCTGAGCGCGCGAGCGCAACGTTGAGTCCTGGTAATGGCGTCGGGCCGGGTTTTCCTCTTCTGAAGCCGCGACGTGTACGTAGCGCGACGGGTACGCAGCGACGTGTGCGTGTCGCAAGCACGAGCGCGGGAATATACGATTTTTATAACATCGCGAATTATGCTAGATCGGCATAATCGTCAGTCGGATTCGTTACACTACTGTAAACAATTATTAATCTGACAACGTCGGTTTGCTTTCGTGTTTGCGAAAACAACTGTTAAACAACTTTTCCTTTGCGAAAATGTTAAGTGGGACCTTGTTAACGGGTTACTAACAACAAACAGCAACCAATCAGAGAGCGAGTACAGCAGACTGATCCCGACGCGTACAATGGCGAGACAATGTTACTTACAGTTAAAACCCGTGCCGAAATTCGTTCGCTGCAGTCACGCTCTGATTGGTCGGTTGTTTTTGTCAATATCTCGTTAATAAAGCCTTTGAGGCATTTTTTCTACGGAGAAGGTTGTTTACAATCCCCTTAGAAATCACCCCTTCTAAGGATCTTCAACATTTTTAATATACCCTGTATAGTAGGTATACATATGTACATAATTAGGCTGCGGAAGTTCATGCAAATGCATATTTTAGGGAAATGGATTAAAGGAACGAGACTTTGACAAAAATATGTTTCATTATTAGAGGATTTCAAAAACATATTTTTTTATTTCGCATATTTTGCATATTGCATACATCTTACATATACTGCCTATACCTTGCATATCCTGCATATGCAAAGTGTCGCGCTTAACTCTATTATCCCTGGTTCTTTTATTATTTGTACAGATAAACAAATTTGAGGAGAAAGTTGTCGTATTTTAAGCGCACATGAGTCTGTGTAGGTTGAATTCACCCTCAAGGTATAATGTTTCTTATTTTACATGGAATAACCAAATGTTTTTTTACCATTCAATAGTTGAGGTCAAAACACATACAACTATATACCACACCATGATTTTGAAATGACTTGGCTCCGAAAATTTTACGAATGATTGAACCTACGCTTTCGATACACATAAATTTTACGCAAAACTTTAATTTGTTGAGATCAAGGTCCCTTTAAAGTCATGTTATTAAACATAACTAAATGCGTTTTTTTATGAATTACATGATTTAATAAAAAAATTCTTACCATATATCGCTTCCATGCGATTCATATTATGTAACAAATGTGTTTTGCATCATCACGATTCGAAAATATATTTAGGTGTTCTTATTTAAACGGATCACCCCGTATAATAATTTAAAAAATGTATTTCTCATATTACTTACATTGATTAAACACAATTATATGAATTTTTAGTCTGTATACATGTGACATATACATCAAATTTATCCTGCATATTCTTTGCATATATCTTGCATATACTCTACACATTCACTGCATATTGTTACTGCATAAACTTCCGCAGTCTATACATAATGTATAGAGTATAGGCGGAACGCAACGTAGTAATATTAATATATTTTTGCTAATATCTCGAAAACTATAAGTTTATGCAATTCGGACCACCACCATCGTATTCCTTAAAACTTAAACTTTCGATCAAGATGTGATATGCTTTCCTGTTGTATTGTCCAAATGAGAAGCCTATTCTGGTTCGATCTAACAGCTACCCAGTTGGATCTCGCCTTTTACCTTATCGTAATACGGACAACTTACTATTAACATTACTATTATTATTATTATTATTATTGCAACGTAGTCAAACCAGTTGACTTGAGAAAAGTTACATGTTATTTATTTAAAAATCGAAATTTTATATAAAAAATATTTTACCCCTTTTTTATATAAATATAAATGGGTAACGGTCACGTGGAAACTGTTATAAAAGATAACAGTGCCAAAATTCCTCATAAAAAATCTGCCGTTTTCTTTGTAGTGACTGTTCTCCCATTACGGGAAAAACTGGTGATTGCAGAACGAGGTCGGTATTGTGAAGGGTAGTAGAACGGAGTTAAATCGCTTTGTGGGCCACTCGTGGCACGCAAAAACGCGGTCGCCTTTCGTAGGAGTGACTTTTATGGGATCGCGCAACTACGATGCTCTTCTTCTCCTGAGAACGCACGTATACATCGTCAAAAAAGTTATCCCCGAAAGAGACAATGCCCGCGGCGCGGCATGGAGAAATTCCCGATATTATTATGATTACCGGAAATGGAAGTAGCATGTCCAACCTAATAGATGTCCGCTAGCATGAATGATCGGTTAGTTGACCTACGTTCCGTGACAAGCTTCTACGGGATATACTGACTGAGTTGTAAGTGCGTTGCATCAATCATTATTTTGTTCAATGACAGGTTGAAATAAATTGTACCTCAGGTGGATGATCAAGTATCCTTCTTATGATGCCTAGAAATAATATATTTATGTACCACTGTTTATCACTAATAGACTGATGCATCCTTTGGTACTTTACACTTTACAGAGTAATTCACCCAATTGTTTCAGGCTGTAACTTCGTTACAAGTGCAATTAGAGAAAAATATCAAAGGAAAATGAGTTCAAAGAGTACTATATCCGTAGGATCTTATTTTTTTAAGTGCAATGGTGCATGTACAATCAATAATTGCATTTTTTTTCAAATGGGACTGTATACTTTTTTACATAGATAGATTCCTCTCGTCATTCTTCGTAGAAAAGTATTGAGGTAGAATGTCAAAAAAAATATCTGTTATCGAAATATTAAAAAAAAAAAAAATATCTTTATTGAAGAAGGTACTCAAACATTTCGTGCCAATGTCACAGGGAATTTTTAATAATTCGTAAAAAAAATAAAAGACGAAAGATCTTTATGTTCGTTTCCACGTTAATTAATCGTTAATTTAGAACAGCACGAAACTTCATTACGTATAATAAATTATTATTAATCCGCACTGCCTAATAGACACTTAGAACTATCTGTAGAGTAGGTTAGGTCTCAAAATAACGAAGCGGTTCATTGAGTGATTATCAACAAATACACAGTTCAGAGGAGACGTAGGGCTTAAGTTGGCGTGTGCAAGCTCAGGTAACAGAAACCGTCACATTTGTTATCAAAGGTGTCACACCAACGTTGTACTCGTCGATTCATTTTCCGCATCTAGTATTAGCTTACCGCAACCAGAATTGGGCAAAATGTAATTTGATTACAAATCACAAAATTCCATTATACATTATGTTCTGTAATTGTTAATACTTATTGACTACACAGTAACATTTTTGTCAGTGATGACTAACGATTACAGAAAATGATTCATAATTGATTGTACAATTACACTTTAAACGCAATTTATAGTTTGTAATCAGATTACATTTTGCCCAACTCTGACCCCAACGCGAGTTCCCTTAGAAAGAGATTTTTTAAATTCTTTCAACAAAATTATACACAAGCACACAATTCAAAAATAGCCATAAAATTTCTAAAAAACATATATGGCAATAAATTAATTAGCATGCACACCTCAACACCTTGGCCACCCCGCTTACCCAATTTAAATCCGCTTGACTTCTATCTTTGGGTTTATTTAAAAGATAGGATTTGAATAAATCCTATAAATTCTGTGGAAGACTTAAAAGAACAGATTAAACTGCAATGTGTAAAACTAATTAGAGGCCATCTTAATGCAGTTATGGAAACAAATGAAAAACGTTGCCTGAAATGTATTCAATGCATAGACATATAAGAATAGATTGCGCATCGCGGGGAAAGCGGACGGTCCAACTTTAGAAAGAGTTAGGATGCTTTGGGAGGACTTGCTATCTCTTTCTATTCTCTTGTTATTTTCTATCTGTCTCGTTCTTCCCAAGTACCTCCCAAAGCATTTAACTTTCTTCAACATCGGGCCACGGCTGCATGCTGACCCGCAGTCTACATATAGTTACTATGTCTATGATTCAATATAATGGAGAAGTGTTTGAATATCTTCTTCAATAAAGATATTTTTTTAAAATCTTTCGATAATTAATAATCATTTGCTATTCTGCCCCAATACTTTTCTACGTAGAATGACGAGAGGAATCCATCTATCTAAATAAAGTATGCATTTCCATTTCTAAAAAATAATGCAATTCTTGAATGCACACGCACCATAACACTTAAAAGAAATAAAGTCCTCCTGATGTAGTATTCTTAGACCCATTCACCTTTTTTCTTTAATACTTTCCTCGAACTGTACTTGTAACGAAGTTGTAGCCTGAAACACTTGCGTGAATCACCTTATATATTATCTACACCAATATGTACCTACAGAGAGAAATAATTGAATTCCAAGTTTTTTAATGGCATACTACAAAATGTTTTAAGGGTATACGTAAGATGAATGTCCCAATTTATGCTCATTTACAAAATTTACAAAATTGTAAATTTGTACAATTGTAAAATTATAAATGTATACAAAATCTGTTTGTAGTAAAAATTTGCAAAGTAATTTAGTAATACCTCGATAATGAACTAATTAATTAAAAAATATTTTTAAAAGATGTTATATGACGTTTAATTATTAATAATGGCTAATTCACTATAGTGCTCTGAATGTCCGTTTTTCTGCTCACGAAAAATGACGATGTACGTATTTCTACTCACCATCACCATTCGTACCAAATTCTGCCTTTCTTTCATTTTACCTTTTATAAAATAATAGCAAATAAAGCTGTTTATAATTTCAGGATAAATATTTGTTCAAATAACAGTAATTAATTAATTTCTACTAGGTTTAAACTTAGTGATTCTTCTCTTGTGAGTGCTTTTTTTCCTGTTTCATTTTTTAAAATTTAACTTTTTCTTCATAGTTTTCCTTTCATTTTACTGCTGCTTTTTCATCTTTTAGTTTTTTTAACTTAGTTTTTTAATCAATAGGGTACATCGCTTTACATTTACATCTTAATGTAGAGAATGGAATCTTATATTCCTTACGTGTACTTATACTTATTATTAATTATAGTATTTGTATTTAATTATTTTACTATGCTACTCACGTGTATAATTTTGATTCTTACATTCGCAATCTTTCTTTCGTAATTTTTGATTTTGCATTTCCAAAATTACGAAAAATGTAAATAAAATTATTTTCAAAGGATAAAATAATGATAAATAACAAATAAAATGCCTTTGAATAGAAACAGAAGGTACGCCATACCCTGAATTTTGAAGTTAGCTTACTAAAATTTTAATGAGTAGAAATACGAACATGTGGGTAATTTCCATGTCCCTAAATCTGCTCACCCCCTTTCTACTCAAAAAAATTAACAGTGGCAAAAAATCTACATTCAGAGCAAAGTACTGTAAACGTTTTTAGTCTTAACGACGATTTATCTATGCGTACACTACATTCGGCCCGATTATCGAATTCATGAAATTGCTGTTCTTTATTCCAAGCAATAAGAATACGATCAGAATGAGTAAGTTCGTTGTCCTAAAATTTTTTTCGTTGCTTAGGTAGCACTTTCTTTGTAATAAAACTGTGCATCACTCGCATGAATGATCAAAGAACTTATCATTATTTTTTTAGTACAAACTTAACATTTATAATAATAAGAAAAATACGAAGTGATTAGAAATCGGGACACGAGCAGAAATTGGGACATTTACCTTACTGGACCTATCTCTAAAATAGCACAAAGTCGGTAAAAATTTGTAGGAGTATTGTTGTAGTTTTTCTGATAAACTACACAAAAAATTTGTAATGAATCCATTAAACAAATACTGAGTAATAGAAAAGATTTTGACTGATAAAGCAGCTAAGAAATGTTAAAGAAATAGTATCAAAGTTTTCAATTTTTTGTATTTGTCCTATGAGTATCGCCGACCACGACTACGGCAGTCACCTTAAATCGTTAAAACTACAGACCTATTTAAAGAAGTTAATAAATTATAATTTGAGAAAATTACGTTGTAGTCACGATATACAGGGTGTCCCAACCAAGATGTAAGACCCGTTAAAGAGTGATTCCTAGAGTGATTCTAAACAACTGTTTCAAGCCTTGCGTTTGCTACACTGAGAAAAATCGTGGAGGAAACATTACTACATTGCGTAGTGAAGAAGCAGCTTAGAGTGAAATTTTTTTCTACCACACTAAAAGGAAAAGATAGCACATGTGTTTCTAAATTTAATAGACCAGTATAGTAAAATTTACGAAAAGCTGTGAAACGCAGCGACATCTATATATATGTACAATAGCGTATATCCTACGCTACGGAAAGAAGTGGAGTTTCGTGACATAACCTCAATTTGCTTGGCTTTTAGCGTTATCCTGACATCACGTGTCCCCAAAATAAAGACTTTCAAATATTTAAACCCAGTCAACCAAAGGTATTTGCAGATGTCTGAAAGATATCAAAAGAAAGGTATATATAAGATAATTGAAAAAAGTAACCTAAACATTCAGACAACTGTATTCTAGGAGCTATTTTTTCAATGCCTTTCAATGGATATCGCATAGACGTCCAAAAAATAGTATAATATTGGAAAACCTATTTCTAGACATATATAGGTATTTGTAACAGACCCAGCAGTTAGCAGATACTGGACAGTTTCATAGGGCTTCTGCCAGAATCTGCCAGATCTTAGCCCAATTTGTATACATACAGGGCGTAAGAAAAATGTTGCAGTTCCTTGAAAGGGGTAATTCCTAAGGTGACTTTTAAAAACTTTTTCCTTAGCGAAAATGTTAGGTGAGGCTTCGTTAATGAGTTGACAATAAACACTGACCAATAGACGTACGAATACAGTGGATGGATTTCAGCGCGGGCTCTAGCTGTGAGTAGTATTGGCCCGCCATCGTCCGCGCCATCATTAATCCGCTGGACGTCGTTTACATGATACATACTTATCTTTCTTAACGTGATCAAAATCATATTTATTTATCAATACAACTCAATAATGTATTTCATTTTTAAAAAACTTGACGTTATCAAATTGAATTCAGAGCATTTTCACTGCTCATAAAGCTAAAAAACAATAATTAACAATTGAAAAAACATTTATAACGTAAAAAATATGTTTTGAGGAATATGAATAGGATTCGAACTACTATTCGGGGTCTTTGCATGTAGATTTACTACATGTAAAACCTAAATAATAAAGTATTGCACATTTCAATCATTTTTGTCTAACGTAAGATTGTACTCATAGATCTGCATTAGTCAGATAAAAAATTATTTTATCTAAATCCATATGCCTTTTCCAAACGCTTGCATTGTAGTCTGTTGTGGGTCTCGAAAGACCCAATTTTGTATAAGAGACACTCACCGAAGTTATTCAACCTTCGAAAATATTGGGACAGATGAAAACTTATTCGATGTTATGAATGAAACGCTTTTCGAATAAAAGAAAAAATATGTTTATTCATCGGTTATATTCATATGTTTATTCATTATAATTTACATACAATTTTTTCTTTATGTTTAAGTTGTTTCAATAGATGAAATCTACACTTTGCTGCGTTACTCTTTAAGTTTGACGTGTTTCCAATAAATGTTAGGTGTAGTTGTAAATTCATCATGACGCATAGTTCGAGCGTTCTTTCAGTAAACTCTATTATTACCTCAAAGTAAAACTACCTACCAGATGAGAAGCTATATAGCGCGACCACCTCCCAAACCACGAAGTAAGCGGTTACTGTTTTTAGGGAACGAAAGTTTGAATGGTTCCATTTGCTTTCTGTGTTTCGACCGCATGATGTTCCGCGAGACACAAGTACACCATTGAGGGCACTAAGTGGTTACGGTTTTAGCACCGTCCTGAAAACACTGTAAATGGTGTGAAAGTACTGGAAAGGTGGTCTTTAAAATGACCTCTACTTCCTTTCTCGCTTCCTCTGCCGTTATACCGTAGTCTAATAAAATAATGGGAACTGTACTTCCCAATATGAACAACCACCTTTGCTGGTCTTCTCCCTTCCCTGCACCGTCAATCTACCAGAAGTTCTCCCATAATTTGATAACAAACTAAACTCGGGGGTCCGTGCTTACAGCTTTAAACTCGTTGGTTGATGCATTAAGGTCTAAATTTAGCGACCAGTACCTCGAAGTCTAAAGTTACCAATTAGTAAGTTTGTATTCACGATTAACTTGAACTTACTGTCTGCTGGATCCAACTTTACGCTTCTGGCGTTAGCGAAAGCCTTTACCGCGTGGAATGTTGACAATGCCACAGGTTTCTTGGAGATTTGCCGTCGCTTGCGAGATAAAAAAAAAACTCTTCGTGGTTATTATTAACTTACCAACCGTTGTTACCTACTATCTTCTGCACTTTACACAATCTACCATTATGTAACATATTTGAGAAACAGTGCTGTTCATTCTCGTTTTCGACTGAAAAAGGTTTTTTGATACTCGTAGGTGCACCGTGAGCTCGTCATCAAGTAGGTACACGAATGATCTCATAGAACGATGCAGTATCTGCAGCGGAATGAGGCTGCAGCCTGTAGTCTACGCAACCGACATACATAATTCCTCGATTGTTGTTGCAGGAAATCGTTGTATTCAGAATGTGTCCTGCACGGAAACCCGTTGTGTCCCCGCTGCGCTTCACGCCGGAAGATCGCTATTTATGTGATGCATTAGCAGCGGTGCAAACCATCTATAACAGGCAACTGATCCACGAATATTTACGAGATCATTTGATTAACGAATGAGGAACGACGAACTCGGGGTCGCTCGTGCCAAAAAGAAAAATAATAGCGGTACAGAGGACAGTAGGTAGAGTAATGCAACAACAACACAAATCGAATCGTGGACTTCCGGTGTACGGCCGGACGCCACACAGACGGGAACCTCGTTAGGAAGCACCATCGACATCGGCGCAGCAGGCGACTATTTTAACTGATCCTCTTGATAGCATGTTTCCTTGTAAAATTATTAGCAACGAATCGAGCAGGCAATCACGGAAACACGTGTTGAAATTATACGTTGAACCTTGTATTTCTCTTCTGATTATTTTACATCGTATAATGAGAAAGTGACACAAACAACTTACAAGTTGAGACAACAATTAATTTTTGGGATATGGGAGGATGTCAATCTAGGCGTGTCAAGCTATACGGACTTTTATGTCAACCTGAAAATTTAAAAAATTACCGATTTCTAATAAACAATTTGAACTTAAATTTGGTAAATATTTAGATTAGGGGAGCCACCTTCGATTTCAATGACCTTCAAATATGTTGTCAGGGTTATTATTCTGAACAATTTTTCCGTATACACATACCAGGGGGTTTTTCAGATATTCGCAAAAAAAATGTTCAATATTGAAAAGAGTGATCGGAATAGGTCTGGGTTAGATTCGTTAGTGGGGACGGGGACTGGGTTAGGTACAAAACAATAGACGAGTTTCGTACAGCAAAAGTATTACTGCCTCTCCTGCAACAATAATCCATAACGATTGTTGGAAAGCATATGGACAAATTGATAAAAATGTAAATATATCAACATCTTGTATTGAACCATTTAGAAAATTTCGTTGATCCAATCACAGGTATTCATACCCAGAATATTGAAAGACTATGCAGAGGTATTCGTGGAAATATTCCTACGTATGGTCTTAGAGAATATCATTTCAAACACTATCTGGCAGAATTTGTATTTAAAAAAACATTGGATTTTGACAAACGACTGGATGCTTTCTTCAAGTAATGGCAGATAAATATCAAATAACTGAAGATATAAAGGAATAAACAAATAGAAACTTGTCTATTTTTTGTGTAAACCCCTACCCGCCAAGGAATCTAACCCAGATCTACTTCGACCACTCTTTTCAGTATTGAAAACATTTTTTGCGAATATCTCAAAAATAAAAAGAGACCCCCATGTGTATGTGTAAGGAAAAGTTATTCAGAATAATGACCTTGATGACACATTTCAAGGTCATTCAAATCGGAGGTGGCTCCCTTAATCTAAATAATTACCATGAAATCTGTGTTCATATTTTGATTAATAAAAGGTGGTAATATGGACCATCTTTTTTTATTTCAAAGAAAACATACACGCTATTTCAGTGAAGAATTCAAAGATATGAATACAAGGTTCTCGATTTAAGATTGTGTATCAGTAGCGTAAAGATTCAGCTGTTTCGATGCTATACTATTTTAAAAGCTGGGATGGTTATGTGGAATAATCCTGAAAACGTGAAAAACACGTATAAAATACTTGAAATTTACAAATTTTCTATTTTAATCTTCTAGCTAAGCCAACAAACTAAAACCATTCAAAAACAGAATCAAATTTCGAAAAGGATTAATGAAAATTTGTTAAAAATATTTATAATACATGCGAAAAATGTTAATATTATTATGTTAACATACAAGGAGATTTCATACATGTAACTAAAAAAGGGGGTTAAAATGAACAAAACCAGCATAGAGCAATCACAATTCATATTGCAACCTTCCACCACTCTTCAGAATGGTCTAAAAATCTCGACTTGAGGAAGATATTTCTACTGTAACTGAATGAATAATTTTGAAACTGAATTATATCATTAATTAATTAATTGCATAATTAATTAATGCTTCTATAACTAACATATCACGTTTTTGTAGTTTTGGTTATAACTCCTTAATAAGCTATTTAAGAGCCTCTGTTTATATAATATATTTTTTTTATTTTTCATTCTAGAATATACTGATACTGTTTTACAGAAAAAAACTGGAACATACATACTAATATTATAAATCCGAAAGTGATTTGTTTGTTAAGGTGAATCAAAAATAATAATTATTTGAAGCGAAAGAATAAAGAATACATAAATTTCTTTTTCAAATAACGTATAAAGAAAAAGGTAATGTAATTAAAAATGGATGAAAAGTGATCCTAGTTAGTTACTGAGATAAAAGTTTGTAGTTCAACAACAGTCAACAGTGTTTTTTAAAATGAATAAGTGTGCTTAAAAAGCCCGAAGAAAAGTGTGCATATGGAACGAGGGAGAATTGTTGGGGAAAAGAAGTCCGTGTTAAAGTATAAGAATAATAATCAACAATAAATTACATGCGACTCACCCTTTCGGCAATTCACCTGTAGTTTTTAAACCTGCGTCACTAGGTCACTGTACCGGTCCTGGTCATGGTTTATGGTAGCCCAGCGCCTAGACCACAGCTGATCGCAGGTATACAACACCACCCACAGTTAAGGGTCACAACATCAGGTGCATTCGGGTTAAGGCACCAAATAACGAATGTATTCACTTCACTACAGCCACTAATACACTAATCACTTGTCACGATCACTTCATTTTTGTTTTGCGGAACGAGTTGTTCCTACGTTATAACAATTGGTGGCTCCGAAAGGGGTTGATTGCTGTCAATTTAGGAAATGCTCCACATAGCCACCGTCAGGGTTGACGCACGTTTGTGGATGCAAAATAATGTGCCACTGCACGCGTTGGAGCATCGCTGGTATGATGTTCGCAATTGCATCATGTGTACGTGAAACGGCTTCTTCTGGGATGTCCACTGGTTGACGGTACATGGTTGACGGATTGTTGTACAACAAATACAAAACGCAAGTAAAAAAAAATAATGCTTATAATAAATGTAAGTAAAAGGTAACAGCAATAATCAAAGTACCTTTAGTTGTTACTGTGCCATTGTACTGATCATGGTCATCGACGGACGCAATGTCGCCGGGTCTGGCGTTCTAATTCGCGGATACAGCTTTGCGGGTATTCGCACATTAGCAATCGCGTTACCATTGCACCGAGCATGCACCCGAAATACCGTGTAGTACTCCTACACTATGTGCATGCGGGATTGGAGATTGCTGACTGACTGACAGAATTTTTCCGAAGGAGCTTCTCCTACCCTCAAGCAGTTCCCTATTGTTCCATTATGGGTTAACTCCCACTACTACAAGAAAACTTAGGGACAAAGAAACTAGTATTCGTTAAAAAGAAATACGCGCTTTGGTGAAATGCGCTACGAATGGACCATCCAGCAGTTCCAAAAGGCGCTTGATCCGCTAATTTACAACCTACGTACCCATTGCTTCGAGATAGAAACCAGACATCACGTGCATCGATCCGACAGGGCCCGAGAAAAAAAGGCGCAGAGAATCCTTTCTGTATTCGAGGGACAGGAGAAATATTTTCAGCGACACGTGTTGAATTGACGCTGCTAGGGTCACTCCGACTACCTTGGTGGAGGCCTAACCGCGCTTGATTTAATTGCTTCACCTTTGCAATGGAAGCGAACGGAGAACATCGCAAACGGGAAACAGAAATGGATAGTTTTCATTCCGTTTCGTAAGGGAATTTGTGTGCCCCTTCTCACCCCTACGTACCCATTGCTTCCAGAAAGAAAGCAGACCCACGTACAACGCTCCAAAGGGGTTTGAAGAAAAGAGAAAGCTGACACAGGAAAACGCATGCTGTTCTTTTTTTCCTTTCTTTTCCCGCAAAGCTGTATCCGCGAATTAGAACGTCAGACCCGGCGACATTGCGTCCTTCGATGACCAGGATCGGTACAATGGCACAGTAACAACTAAAGGTACTTTGATTATTGCTATTACCTTTTACTTACATTTGTTATGAGCATTATTTTTTTTTACTTGCGTTTTGTATTTGTTGTACAACAATCCGTCAACCATGTACCGTCAACCAGTGGACATCCCAGAAGAAGCCGTTTCACGTACACATGATGCAATTGCGAACATCATACCAGCGATGCTCCAACGCGTGCAGTGGCACATTATTTTGCATCCACAAACGTCAACCCTGACGGTGGCTATGTGGAGCATTTCCTAAATTGACAGCAATCAACCCCTTTCGGAGCCACCAATTGTTATAACGTAGGAACAACTCGTTCCGCAAAACAAAAATGAAGTGATCGTGACAAGTGATTAGTGTATTAGTGGCTGTAGTGAAGTGAATACATTCGTTATTTGGTGCCTTAACCCGGATGCACCTGATGTTGTGACCCTTAACTGTGGGTGGTGTCGTATACCTGCGATCAGCTGTGGTCTAGGCGTTGGGCTACCATAAACCATGACCAGGACCGGTACAGTGACCCAGTGACACAGGTTTAAAAACTACAGGTGAATTGCCGAAAGGGTGAGTCGCATGTAATTTATTGTTGATTATTATTTTTTTACTTTAACGCGGACTTCTTTTCCCCAACAATTCTCCCACATTCCATATGCACACTTTTCTTCGGGCTTTTTAAGCATACTTATTCGTTATAAAAAAACACTGCTGACCGTTGTTGAACTACAAACTTTTATCTCAGTAACGAACTAGGATCACTTTTCATCCATTTTTAATTACATTACCTTTTCCTTTATACGTCATTTGAAAAAGAAATTTACGTATTCCTTATTCTTTCGCTTCAAATAATTATTATTTTTGATTCACCTTAACAAACAAATTGTGTATTTGCCTTTTTACGCTACACGTGATTTCTCCCGATTTAAAATAATTAATCACTTTCAATGATAAACAAAAAATGGTAAAGGACTTGACTTTATTTATCATGCCGCTTTAATTTCTTATAATAATGTTATTTGCATCGATGCGTGTCGACTTGCTTGTTCGAAACACAAGCGCAGCGCCTAGCGTTGTGAGTTTACCGGTACGCACCGGTGAACTCGCGCTCTGATTGGTCAACGTTTTTCGTTAATAACTCGTTAACAAAGTTCCACCTAACATTTTCGCTAAGGAGAAAGTTGTTTGAAATCGTCTCAGGAATCACCCCCTTCAAGGAACTGCATCATTTTTGTTACACCCTGTCTAATGAGCAGATTTTGTGTGATAAAAGATGAAATGTTCTGTATCTATTCGATTTCATTCACACTTCATACTTCATTCACACTTCATTGCAGCTAGCATTACTACATTATTATTATCATCATGAACGCGAGGTGCAGTATAATTAGTTGCAAGTTTAATAATTTCGTAATTTAATGTGTAATATATGTTCAAAGTATTTATGTAATTATCTTAATGTATTTGACACATTAATAGCTTAATTTAATGTGTAAGTGCTAATAAATTTATGGATTGAATAAAATTAAAGGAATTTTCTAATTCGTATGAAAGTGCGTATTTACATAATCACAATCTAAAGAAGAAAAGAAATTTATTATAATAAACTCTCTCCTACGAAAGAGCAAAATCTGCCAGACTTGTCACAAACTGATTAAAGCTATATTTACTTATCAACATTTCACTTTCATCTCACATTTTTTTAACCTACCAACACATTGAATAAGTTATCGTGAGCCTTTAAAATCCAACAATACGTTTAACTTCATTGTTAACAAAATCTCTGAAAGAAATTTATTAAATTTTCAGACTAACTGATCGTCGGAATAAGAAGAGAAGATGCGGCAGATGCCGGCTTGGAAAAGCGGCGTAGTTAGGGAAGGCCCAATACCTGCAACGTATTCGGGTGCGAGAGTGCCAGATTGTGTAGCACGTAGACTGTCTCGTTCTATGTTACAGGGCAGCGGTTTCCTTTTCTGTGATTCAGACAGATCCCTTTTTCCTTCTCCTATTCATTCTACACACCCCCTGTCTTCCGTATTCTCCAATAGTTTAGCACTAAGGTTTATGACTACGGGCACGATCCTGATTGGGTCCTCTAGAAAAGGGTAGCGATAAATGCTTGACAAGGATAGACAATAACTAAGGGCTCCTGACGAATATGCAATAGACATTGGTTAAGACGCAGGAAGTTGGGTAAACGTCACTCTGAGAACTTCCAATCGTAAGCCTGGAGAAGCGGCAACATCGCTAAAGCAAAATGAAGGCTCGCCGCATCTTCTCTTCTTATTCCGAGAATAGATTACATACAGTAGTATCCGCTCAAGACTGACGATCGTCGGGTCCGGAACGTCAGATCTAACAAGGGGAAGGCACGGATGTGGAAATGGCTTTTGGAACGGCACTATATGGAAGTTGTAGTGCATACATGGTATAACAAAACCGTTTCGGCTTTCTTCAGAATGGGCTTTAGTTTTTGAGATATTTTAATTTAAAGTTTCTTATGTATCTACTAGTATAGTTTTATTAATAATACAACCAAGAGCGCTTCATAGCTGTAGCGCTACGGTGTAGGTTTACCACGCAGTGGACTAGGGTTCAATCCGCAATGTAAAAGAATAAAAAAAGGGGAAAAAAATTTGTACGCACATTGCGGATTGAACCCTACTGCGTCCACTGCATGGTAAACCTATACCGTAGCGACACAGCTACGAAGCGCTCTTGGTTGTACTATTAATAATACTATACTAGTAGATACATAAGAAACTTTAAATTAAAATATCTCAAAAACTAAGGTCCATTCTGAAGAAAGCCAAAACGGTTTTGCTATACTATGTATACACTACCATATAGTGCCGTTCCAAAAGCCACTTCCACATCCGTGCCTTCCCCTTGTAAGAAGCTGAGTAGAATCGTATCTCGCACCTTGATTTTACGCTTGACTGTTTTTTGTGGGCTCGACGCTCGAGATCACAAGAAACCGTCGAAGACAAGGACAGAACTAGCTATTCTAGGTAGTCGGTGCAAGACGAATGCAATTGTCATCGGATCTTGACGAACGTGACGCCAATCGATTCCTTGTGTTCTCCCGATAAAAAAAAGACCAAACACGACATAAATTGAGTTATAATTAACGAATTTACGAAAAGAATTGATTTACGCATAAAAATGCTAATTTTGTTAAAAATAAGCCAATTTACATGAAATTTGATACCATTTTAATCGGCAGAATAGCAGGAAACCAGTGGTGAACACTACGGTGAAAAGTGAGAGTCGCCAACGGTCAGTGGAAAAGCGGTGACTCATCGGTCGAGCGAGGGATCGGCGTTAACGCGCGGCATCCTTGTCTCTTATGATCTCGAGAATCGAGGATTCGATCGAGAATGTTCCCATGATAGGAATGAGGGTATGGGTTCCTCAGTGTCAAGCTTAAGGCTCGCTGCACACGTCCGTTTTTCTGCCGTGCGGTCGCCACAATTACGGCTAAAATACAGAATTGCGTTTGCGGCACGTGTGCAGCGCCTAACTTAATTTCTAGTATTCTAGCCGTAATTGCGGTCGCCACATGGCAGAAAAACGGACGTGTGCAGCGGGCCTTAGAGGGCTTAAAATAGCAGCCTTAAGCGGGTACTACTGTATATCTAAGTGTGACTACTTTGATTTCTCATATCTTAGAAAAACTAATTATTACCCTAACTTGAAAGTTTGTTGCGATTTATGTTTCATCATAAGACATTACTAAAGAAGAATAAGTAAAAAGTGTGTCTCATAACTATAAAGTTTTTACTGCACAGTGTCTTTTATCATTTCTGAGTAAAAAATAACTTGTATTTTTAATATAGGAATTTAATTACATCTGAATTCGTTTTATTTCTACTTATTTTTTATCCATAGTCGAAAGCCTGAAAAGTATCCTTTCATACTAGTGAAACATATTCAGGTAAAAAATGTAAAAGGAAGTACGTAACTTGATCATTATATTGGTTTGGTAGTACACGGTAGGAAAAGGTTGAGAACTGGTCTAAAGTACGAAAGCGATAGAAAAAAGTACATTATTTTTTACACGGATATCTGATTTATAATTTACCTTTTTTTTTATACCTGATCTGATACCACTTTATTTTAAGAGCTTCTTGCTGTAACTATTTTATGCCTCAGTATCCTATTCGCTGCTTATGGCCTGGAAATATGGAACTTTTTGTGAAATTATTGTTTACTTCAAATGAGAACTAGAACATTATTCGCACCGTTTCCCTAGGAGTTCGAAATTCTCGGAAAAGTCAAGAAACAGATGAGAGTGACGTTATCGTTAAGCTAACAAGAGGGTTATTAAATCTCAGTCGCTTTGCGCAGGCAGTTCGTTATAATTAGAAGACGAAGGAGTAGGACATCGTAATGACAATTCCTCAGCTCCTCTTAATATTTTCCGCTTCGATAACGGGAGCGAAGGCAGATGAGAATAAAGCGAAGAAAAAACATCGTGAAAGGAACGAGTTCCTTATTATCGGCAGGTTCATTATCGTCTGAATTGCTGCATCGATCGCGATAGTTGAAGAAATACAGTCTTTCTGTGCTAGAAGTGTACACACTAGGGTGGCTCTTATTTACTCTTGATGAAAATTTTTTTCAATTTTTTTTCCACGGCACCCCCTAGAATAGTTCCAATTGATAAAAAAAAAATGTATGTTAAGTTTGAGCCTGATCGGATAAGGGGAAAACGTGCCCCTGGACCCTTGAAGGTTCAAATAATCATTTTAAAGCACACAAACTGGATTTTTTTAACATATCCGCTTTGTTTTTAATTATATAAAAAAATATGTTAAACGAAAGTTGTAGATTTAGATAAGAAGCATGTTTTATGTTCTATGACTTTTTTTCGCGCGAGAAACGATTTTCGAAAAATATAAAAAAATATAAAAAAAGCTAAAAAATAACTTTATTTACTTCTTTTTAATTTTGAAAATACAAATGTACCTCGAACATTTCCTAGTTATAAAGATCGAAAAATACTGTATATTTTTTGTACAACTATGAGAGCTTATTTTTTTTTAATTTATGAAATTTCTTAAATAATCGGAAAGATATACACATTTCTGTAATGAAAATTGATAAATGATGTGTAAAGTGAAATAAGATGTTTTTGAAAATAAATAATTTATTCGTATGTAATTATTTACAATTGTTAGTTACGAGATAAAGTCTCTTTTTTACGATCAGGAAACTTCTGACGGTAATCATTTACAATTTGAAGAACATATTGAATTAGACGGCCAATTCCTTCAAGCGGAACTATCGTCTTGGTCTAAAAACAGAGGCTTTATTAAAAACTTAGAATTAGTAAATAAACTGCGGGTTGTCAATGATACTGCAGAAAGAGGTGTTCAATTAATGGAAGACAATAATGAATTATTTGCAAAAAAAGAGAAACAAAAACAATATGTTCTTCAAATTGTAAATGATTACCGTCAGAAGTTTCTTGATTGTAAAAAAGAAACTTTATTCCGTAACCAACAATTGTAAATAATTACATACGAATAAACTATTTATTTTCAAAAACATCTTATTTCACTTTACATATCATTTTATCAATTTTCATTACAGAAATGTGTATAGCTTTCCGATCATTTAAGAAATTTCATGAATTAAAAAAAAATAAGCTCTCACAGTTATACAAAAAATATACATTCTTTTTAGATCTTTATAACTAGGAAATGTTCGAGGTATATTTGTATTTTCAAAATTAAAAAGAAATAAATAAAGTTATTTTTTACTTTTTTTTTATTTTATTCGAAAATCGTTTCCCGCACGAAAAAAAGTCATAGAACATAAAACATGCTTCTTATCTAGATCTACAACTTTTGTTTAACATATTTTTTATATAATTAAAAACAAAGCGGATATGTCAAAAAAATCCAATTTGTGTGCTTTGAAATGATTATTTGAACCCTCAAGGGTCCAGGGGCACGTTTTCCCCTTATCCGATTGGGTTCAAACTTTATACCAAATTTTTTTTTATTAATTGGAACTATTCTAGGGGGTGCCGCGAAAAAAATTCAGAAGTCAAAAATAAGAGCCACCCTAGTACACACCTACTATTACATATACCCATTTCTAAAACCAGAAGAAGTATTTGCTATAAGTTTGTTCGATATTCTATTGTTTCAGCTGGACCTTCCCGACTCAAGGGCAATCACAGTGACGAATGTAGTGCCACGATGACGCGGATGTTGGAACACCGGAGAACATGCCCTGGCGTCGCGACGCAACGTGTCCTGAGGCTGATCTTACAGATCTTACTGATACAGAAATTCGCCGCTGCCCAGATAGCCGATTGCCCACCTCCCGAGCTTATCCCCGGTTGTCCATGTTACAATTTTGACGATGGTCTTTTCCTAGAATGCGCTGGCGCCACAGAAGAGACTCTGAAGACTGCATTACAAGGAATTTTAAGTGCAAGCGGTAAGTATACGGGCTTGGACGTAATGCAAACGTCGAGCTGTCGACATAAGGATAATGCAACTTTCCTCGTGAAAACTTTTTCGATATACCGTCGCAGCGTCCAATTTTCATTTATTAACAGAACAACCCAGCGCGCTGCGTCGGAGCACGATAACAAGGGGCGGAGAATTGTTGCTATTATCGGAATAACGATGTCGTGTCTGTTCGAACGTGTAGAGTGGAAAATTAATTAGCATTTAAACCGGGTTTAGATAAAGCGCCTTTTTATTCACGATAAGGGATTGCATAATAATACTGCACGACAGTGTTGTCGCAAAGAAAACCTCTTACGTCGCTCTGTCCGCCTCCAGGATATCAACATTCATGTATATAATATTAGAAAGGACATAATAAGAGATTATTTTACATTTTATTTTAAAGCTATGGTAGAGATTAATTTATTCGAATTTGATTTGTTTAATGTTATTGACGTTATCAATTTGTTAGTTTTTAGAACATAAAATAAGAGATAACAAATACACTTTTGAAGTAAAATTGCGATATAGGGTAGATGTATCATTTTTGGCCAAAAAGAAAACTAAATTAAACTTTAAAAAAGTTTCATAGTTGTATAATTACAATAGTTATATAATCATAAAATGGTAAATAATCTTTTTTATTCTAATTCATACATGTATACCTAGTAAAAAAATATGTAACGCTCTAATACAGATGCACCGGTGCGCGCGGACTTGGACCTTTGCGCGCAAGCATCGAGTACAGTAGCGGGGACTCGGGGACACAAAGCAATTGTTGCTGTAAAAAGATCGCAGCGGCTACCACCATACTAAAAAAGACCACATGCTTAGTCGTTGACTTCTTAATGGCCAACCAATGCTTGAGCCTCTTCAGTGACGAGGTTGTTACTTTAAACTGTATTATTTTCTTGTTGAATGTTGCTGACATTTGGATATGTATCATTTTTAAGGTATATGTATGTAAACGTGTGTCAAAGAATTTAAAACAATTTGAAGAATTGTTGATTTTACAGCTCTTTGAAATTTAGTGCTCACTTCTTTTCTATCAATTTTAATTCTTGAACTAGCAAACGGATAAAAAAGTGTGGGTGCTTATAGTGGAGACATATGAGTAACTAATAAAACTTATTAGTTGAAAAAAATGTTTTTAACTGTTTCTTTTGCAATTGTGGACAAATGCAAGTTTTTCACAGCAGATGAATATATAAAAATTTAAAAAAAAATTGAGATCAGAGCCCTATCTATGCCCTATACGAAGAAACCTTAAAAAACGATACCATATATCGAGCCACTTTATTATTTGCTGAAGCATGTGTGTTCAAAGATAGAGTATGATTCAGGGGAAGAATTCTGTATGTCTATAAATGATCAGATATTTATTTATATTTATTAAAAACTGAAAAATACCTGGTTCGGCAAGCAGATACACCATTGTGAGTCGCTTGGATTGCAACCTTCACTTGGCTTTGGTCGGTCAAGCAGGTGGATTTCGACACAGCGCTGAATTTAATTAATTTGCATACTATTCATTTTAAAGGGTCCATATTTTTTAAGGTTTCTCCGTACAGGAGATAGATAGGGTTATGATCTTAATTTTTTCGAATTTTTACATATTTATCGGCTATGAAAAACTTGCATTTGTGAACAATTGCAAAAGAAACAGTTAAAAACATTTTTGTTTCAACTAATAATTTTATTAGTTACTCATATGTTTCCATTATAAGCACCCACACTTTTTTATCCGTTTGTTAGTTCAAGAATTATAATTAATAGAAAAGAAGTGAGCACTAAATTTCAAAGAGCTGTAAAATCAAGAATTCTTCAAATTTTTTTTAATTCTTTGACACACGTTTACATACATGTACCTAAAAACTATACATATCCAAATTTCAGCAACATCCAAGGTGTTACTCCAAAAAGTGTCTTATTGGCATGGAATGATCCAGTTATAGAACATGCAAAGAGTAATTAGAACCATGTATATATCAGGTTTTTAGTTATCCCCCTCTTGCTGCAATGTGCTCAATTATTATTGTCTTTGAACAATTTATATCTCGTTCCTCTGTTTTTAATACGCATAGCAATAGTAATAAATAAGGAATACACATACATATGTACATAAATAATATATAATAATAAAAGGCAAATTAAAAATTACATAAAGATTGCAAAGCTGTGTATCTCTACAGGGTGTCCCAAACTAAGTGCGGGAGCCGTTAAGGGGACATTCCTGACGTGATTTTAAACAAATTTTTCCTTAGCGAAAATTCTCGTTGGAGCTTTGTTAACGAGTTATTATCGAAAAACACCGACCAATGGAAGCACGAATACAATGTATGAATTTCAGCGCGGGCTTCAGCTGTGAGTAGTATTGACCAGCCATCCTCCGCGCAATCATTAATCTGCGGTATTCGCTCTCCTATTGGTCGGTGTTTTTCGTTAATAACTCCTTAACCAAGCTTCTAAGGACATTTTGGCAAAGGAAAACATGGTTTAGAATCACCCCAGGAATCTCCCTTTAACGGCTCCCGCACTTAGTTTGGGACACTCTGTATTTTTCTGACAGCGCGCTTGCATTGGCGCGCTTCTGTTTGCTGGCGCGCCTTGCCGGTCTTTCCTCCGCCAAGCGCGCAGGGAACGGCCGAAAACTCACGCGGGCTCGTAAACTTCGACCCTCGCAAGGGGTCCTAATGACCGTGCGCGACGCGCCGAAAACCCAGTCGAACGGGGTGTTCCATTCATAGTGGCTACGCGCTAGCCCATAAAAAGTGCGCGCCGTGCCTCTTCGCAATGGAACGGTACCTTTAGAGCGTCACATATTTTTTGACCGGGTGTACTTTTGAAACTAAAATATTTGACTTGTGAGAAAAAGTTTGTAAATTAGTATTGAAAGTAGTATTTTACTTTAATTTATTTTCTCTTTAATCTTATTCATATTTCATAAAATGTATACTTCTGCCAAATGTAATAATTAGTTAGTTTCTTACCAATTGTATACTGACGATGAGTTTCGTTTGCAAGGATGTGGGAAAGTATCGAGGATTAGAATATACATCCGTCTTCAAATAAGCGCTATAATGACAAAACCTAAAAGTAGAATAATAGGCCATGTTGCCCATAGATACAGGGTGTAAACTATCGTATATACGTTAAAATATTTTTAGTAGTGTTTGAGGAATTCAAATGGAGAACGAAATGTCCTACGACAAAGTGTCCGGTTTGCCTTCATTTTCCAGTAATAATACCTTAAAGGTTATTACCGTATACGCTAAACTAATAGTCGGAAGATTCTAAAACTTTAGAAACACATTGAGAAGCAACAATAGGGTAAAAAAGTTTAATGCATTTAATTGTATCTCTTATAGTTTATCTGCTATAAAGCTTTCAAAATCGGCTACACACACACACACACACACACACACAGGAAGGGAAGGCTGCTTGTTTCGATGTATTTGCCTTGTTGTGCCGGAGTTAGTATTCATCTCAAAACCATACCGCTTAGGGCATTATTACCGCAAAATGAAGACAGATATGACACTGTATTGTACGACACTTTTTGGTCCATTTTTTATTCCATCACCACTTAAAATATTTAAACGTATATTGTGTACACCCTGTATAGTTCATAATGACATACGTTCATTTATTATAATAAAACTAAGTACGGATACACTCAATCAAACATTGGTCACAAGTAATACATCTATCCTATATTTATAGTTAATGATTCTAATTTCAACAAAAGACTAGATAATTCATGACACAGCTCCGTGATTGTATTCTTTCTCTAAGAAAACGCAGCACTTGGGATGTTCATTATCTTTTACACCGTCCAAAAAATTCACTCTGAAGCGACCAACGCTGCCAAATCTAAGCTCAGCGTTATCGCAGCATAGTAAATTTAATGGCTGTAACTTTTACAACCGTTTCCAGAAACAAGAACAATGGTGCAGTCGTTGAGCGTTTACGAGCTGGACAAAACTATTGAGGAATTGAAAGAGGGATGCTTTCCGAAAGGCTCTCAAATAAGACACCTACAGATATCCCATTCGTCCCTCCGTGAGATTAGTGAAGGGGCGTTTACGAATCTGAAGGACAGCTTGGAATCGTTAGCTCTGATTTCCAGTCGTTTGCCCCACGTGCCGCAGAAATCATTGGCCGTCTTGCGAAAATTGGCAGCGCTGGATCTCGAGGCAAACTTGATACAGGACCTTTCCTCTTACTGCTTTTATGGATTGAAGCTGATGAAGCTGATTCTGAAGGGCAATCAGATATCGAAGATCTCAGAATACGCGTTCGCAGGCTTGGAGGACAGTCTCAGTGACGTAGACCTCGCTGAAAATAAACTCAAGATATTCCCAATGTCACCGTTGAGAAGACTGGAGAGTTTAGCATCGTTGAGGCTGGCCTGGAATGAAATATCGGAGTTGCCGGATGACGGTTACAGTCAGCTCGGCTCGTTATTGATCCTAGACTTGAGTAGCAATAATTTCGAAAAACTGACTGAGGACTGCTTTCGACCTTGTCCTATTTTACACACCCTCTCCCTTTATTATAACTCTATAGAGACAATTCATAAAGACGCGTTTATATCGCTGAAAGAGTTGGAATCGGTCGATTTAAGTCACAATAAGATAGTATTCCTTGAGATGGCTACATTTAAAGGGAACGAAAGACTGCGAACTATCGAACTAAGTCATAATCACATTCATTATATTGGCAGGGTGTTTTCGAGATTGCCAGAGCTGAGGGAACTGTATCTGGCGGAGAACAATATTCTAGAAATCCCCGGGGATGCATTTATTGGTAGTATCAGCCTTGCGGTCGTCTACCTTCAGCAGAACGCCATTAGAAGAATCGATGGGAAGGGTCTCACTAGTCTCACGCAATTGGCCCAATTACATCTTAGCAACAACTACATTGAGAAAGTGCCGCGGGAGTTCCTTGAGCACTGTGAGAACCTCTCCTCCCTGTCCCTCGATGGTAACAAGATCCGTGAGCTGCAACCAGGCACTTTCCTCAAATTGCATCAACTGAGGGAGCTACGACTGCAAGACAACCATATCACTGAAGTGAAACGCGGCGTTTTTTCACCTCTTCCGTCACTGCTTGAACTACATTTGCAAAATAACGCGATCACTACCATGGAGACGGGTGCGCTTCGAACATTGAACAGTCTCCAACACGTTAATTTACAGGGAAACCAGCTGACAATTTTAGAAGACGTGTTCCAGTTGTCCGCTTCCGAGTCGACTTCTGGTGGAAGTTCACTGGTCTCCATCCAATTGGACAGTAACGGACTTGCTTTATTGCATAATGATTCTCTACGTGGACAGGCTTCGGTGAGAATCATGTGGCTTGGGCATAATAAGCTCACGCATCTCCAAGCACCTTTGTTCAGAGACTTGCTTTTGGTGGAACGACTGTACTTAACAAACAACTCAATATCCAGGATAGAAGATGGTGCCTTCCAGCCAATGCAAGCTCTAAAGTTCTTAGAGCTAAGTATGAATAAACTTAATCATATTACCGCCAGAACATTCTCGGAATTGCACGAGCTTGAAGAACTTTATCTTCAAGACAATGGTTTGACACGATTGGACTCGTACGCTTTAACTGCTTTGAAGAAACTAAAAGTGCTAGATCTTACAAACAATCACCTGACTGTCTTACACGATGCCATATTCCAAGCAAATCTGCCAATCAGAACATTGAACTTAAAAAACTGTTCTATCTTGAGCGTGGAAAGCGGTGCTTTTCGTGGCCTTAACAACTTGTCTGATTTAAATCTGGACAATAATCTGCTCCACGCGCCTGCTTTATTGAACATGCATATTTTAGGACTCCGTACTCTAGCAGCATCTGGCAATAATTTTAGTCAAATTTCGAATCACAGTCTAAACGGATTGCCATCTTTGCAGGAGTTGCTACTAAACGACGCGCAGATTTACCAATTACCAGGAAACATCTTCAACCTGAATTTAAACTTAGCACGTCTGCACTTGAATAGAAACTATCTCCGCAACCTGCCTCAAGATATCTTTCGCAGTTTGTTGTCTCTTCGAGAGATTCGATTGGACCGCAATCGCTTCCAAGACATCCCGTATTCAGCTCTAGCTAGCGCTCTCAATCTGGAAATTCTCACTCTGTCCAATAACCAGATAGCAAACGTGGACGTGGCTAGATTTGCTAGCCTGAAATATCTGAGGGAGTTGGACCTCAGTCACAATCGAATCGAAACAATGTCTGGTTTCGCGATGGCCAACCTGTCACGCCTAATCTCTGTCGACCTCAGTCACAATCACTTGAATGCCCTACCAGCCAATTTTTTCGCCCACTCTTCCATGTTGCGCAGAGTAGACCTATCAGAGAATAAATTCAGACAGATACCAGCTGTGGCATTGTCGGATCAAAATCTTCCTGGACTAACATGGCTGAATCTAACTAGGAACCCTTTAAACAGAATTCACGATTTCCCATCGGATGCCATGTATCCGATTCTTCAAGAAGTCCACATATCCGGCACCAATCTCAGTATAGTTACGTCTCAAGACTTCGAAGCTTTCCCTGCATTGTTACATCTGTATCTGGGACAGAACTGTATCCTCAGGGTGTCACCAGGTGCGTTCCGAAGCTTGCCCAATCTTCTTACGCTGCATCTCGGAATGAACAGCATAGAGATCCTACCTAAAGAGAGGTTGCAGGGAATGGAGCATTTGAGGATTTTAAACCTGACTCACAATCGATTGAAAGAGCTCGAAGAGTTCCCGGAGGACCTGAAATCACTTCAGATATTGGACCTTTCGTATAATCAGATCGGGATTGTGGGCAAAGTGACATTCAAGAATTTAGTTAGCCTAGTGGAATTGCATCTTTACGGTAATTGGATTAACGCTATTTCTAGCGAAGCATTTAGACCTTTGAAGAAGCTGCGATTATTGGATCTGAGTAGAAACTACTTGGAGAACTTACCTTTGAACGCCTTCCGACCCCTAGAGACCCAAATACGGAGCTTACGAGCAGAAGGTAATATATGTTATAACGACTCAAATTTATTTAAAATTTATTAATAGTGATACGAAATAGTGAAAGCTTAAGATTCTCAATGTCTCGAAGTGTTCTGGAGTGATTTTGTTGACTTGTTGCATACCAGAATTAATAAATTAAAATTTTAATTTTTATCATATTTATACCAGTCACTGCAGTAAGTCAACAAACTCTCATTGTAAGATTAGTTGACTTGGATGATGGAATTTATTTGACTTAACATTTACTTTTACGCACTTAAAGATTAAATTAAACCGCCCCTATGAAATGCTTAAGGATTAAGTTGGACCGTTCCTATAAACCTAAAAATCATATCTAACATTGACTATTTATTGCAAGTAAACGAATTCCTTATTGCTGCTTGTGCTCAACAGTACAGACCTATTTTTTCTTCGTGTATAAAATAGAGCCCGTGATTTCAAGTGAACCAAGTGAGATACCCGAGTACCCGGGTACTCGTGAGATACTCGGATAAATAAAAATTTCTCGCACTACCCGGGTATCTCGCGGGTACCCGAACACATGAGATAGACAAGAATCTCGTGTTGAATTAAGCCGAGTTGAGCCGAATTGAGCCGATCGTTTTTCGGTATGTATTTCTGGATTTTAAAATAAAATGAAGATTTTAGAATAAAATTAATTCTGTATACTTTATTAAAATTTAATGTAATGTACTATGAAGATATCGATATTTTAAAACTGAAACTTTGTTCTTTACTTTTCTATTATTTACGTTGATTCTTTTATTAATAATTGTAATAACAATAATATAAATGCTGCCAGTTTGATCAGTTTTCTGTGAAGTGAAAATGTAAATCGAAAACAGATGAAAATGATAGGAAGACTCAATTCGAATTTACTTCGATTCGATTTGGTCCAATTCGGCGTGATGTATATATTTGTCTATCTCATGTGTCGGATACCCGTAAGATACTCGGGTACCACGGGTAATTTTGATTCACCCGGGTACTCGAATATCTCATAACCAATAGGTCTAGTATAAATAGTTACAAGTTATTTATTTGGATTATATTCTTCCTTATTTAGATTAAATTTCAGCGACCTGGTCCAATTGCTAACCCATAACACATGAGTTTCTGGCACGGCGACCGATTAAATAACAAGCTAGTCATTTATACGTTTCAATATCACGCATAGAAGTGTTATTCACGTTATAATATGGTTAGAATATAATAGTTAAAGGGAATTAGTGAGCTAACCTCATTAGTTAATTAGCTCCGATCTGCCCTATACGTGTACAAAAAAGAAAACGGAATGAATTTATTAATGCTGTATCGAAGTTTCATTTAGTGGTGAGACTTTTATTCAGCGGGTACGTGCGACAGAGAGAATAACAGTATACGTATCGCGACTATCGATCCAAATGGAGTTACCGCCACTAGAAATCTAATCATATCGCTGGTCACGTACAATCGTCTCGAATCGATACTCAACATCGGGACAACCAAACGTTCTATCGTTCTGTCTCATCCTCTCCTCTCGAGTTTGGAAACTAGTCCCTTACAGAAGTATAATGCCCGCCAGCTGTTACTTCTAATCTCCTCTAAAAGATTTCCGAATTTGGTAAAGATGCTGTGGGCGCGTAGCGAATCAATGTCCCAGCGGTTGCAAGTAATCCTCTTTTGTTCGTGGGTATTCGAACGTATAACGTTAATTTTCTTCTAGGAAGAAACTATATCTACCCTATCAATCGAGAACTTTCAAGAAGTAACTGAATCTTCACGTACTAAACGAACTCCGTGATAAGATTCCTTACGTTCGCTCATTTTTTCCGGATTTAGAGAGACACTGACGATCTAATCCTTTTATCCAGGGTATCAATTGCGTTAGCGGAGCACAAATCCTTTTCTAACTTGGTCAATTCGTCGATGCTCACAGAGAATCCATTGCACTGTGGCTGCGAGTCGCAAGAACTCTGGGAATGGTTGAGGGATCATCAGAAGCTGGTTAGCGGAGTGGGCGGTGGCCGTGGTCGCGGAAGAAACGGCGTTGGGGTCGGAGACGTCGAGGGTGGTTTGCTGAGATGCGAGCAACCGCCAGAGCTTCGGGGATTGGTATTTCTTGATCTGGATCCTCACGCTTTCTGCTCTGCTCCACTAGTACTGAAACTCGCGATCCAAGACATTCAGCCATTCTCCGTCCTCGTGTCCTGGCAGAGCAGAAACCATTCTGGCCTTCACGGTTATCAAGTGGCTTATCATGCCCTGGATAACGTTGATGAGGTAAGTTTAATGAAAAACGAAACAAACAGTATGAAGAACTAGACCAAAAAACAATTTTATTAAAAGAATACATAATTCCCAAAATTCAATCGGTTTTTCAGGTCCGAGGGAAACTACTCGACCCTAAGGCACGATCAGTAAGACTGACAAAGTTGGCTTCGGACACTCGGTACCTAATTTGCGTCCTCGGTTTGGGCAGCTGGGGCACGCCAATCCCGGAGGACATAGGTTCCTGGCAATGGAATGCCTCTCACGACGACGTGATCGAGGGCTCGGCTCTACCTGTGATGCTTAACTCGCCCACAAGTCGGTGCACGGAGGTCAGGACCCTGGACGCTCCGGATTCGATAGTTGGAGACGGAGCGATAAGTGACAGAGGAGGCTTGGCAAATATCCTGACCAGGAGGTTGGGTCTCATAGTCGGTAGCTGCATGGGCTTCGTCGTGTTCGTTGTTCTAATCTCAGTATTGGGTTACATGAAAATGAAGAAGCAGCGATCTACGGAAAAGAGAGACCAGCCTTTGTCTTCCAACCCGCAAGCGTACATGTCCTACAGACACTTCTCGCTACAAAGTGGCGACCGTGCCGACAACACTTGCCCGAGCTTTATCAGCAATATTGGTACCACGCCGCTGAATTCGTAGCACAAGCCGAAGGAGTCTCGCAAAGAGACTGACTACCGTGCTGTCGAGATGAAAAACGCCGCTAACTGCGCAAGCATCTTTGGCTAACTGCGGTCGTCAAAACGAATGCTCAGTCGTACAGAAGACGTCGGTGAACGTTGACCAACTGATGTCTATCATAAAGTGGTATCGATTACCCTTTCGTTTTTCAAGATTCGTTGGGTACGAATTCAAGGTTACGACGTTTGATGACAAACTGTTTTCGTTTATAGAAATAGCTAGGATGAACGATTTGAAGGAAGAACTTTGACGTTAGTGAGCAAGAAAGTTGATTGTGAGAAGTGCCAAAACTGATGTGCGGAGATTTTGACCCAACAGTCCGCAAACTAATTTGACGATACATCCTACACAGGTTTCGAAGTGTCTATTGTTCTGCTGGAATTCAGGTTTACAAATTACGATACAGCAGAGGGAAGTGTCGGCGAAAAATGAAAACCTCTGTAACGTGCCAAAAGTTCAAGGATTTGAGTTAGAATTCGAAGTCAGAGCTTCCAGCTTGGAAAGGAACCGGAGTACAGGGACCGGAAGGTATTGCTTAGTAGCGAGAAACTAACGATATATGGACTGATTATTCGCGGATCTTGGTTTCTGATGAACTAAACGGTTATTGTCTTTTGCTAAAAAAAACCGATCCCTTGACCACTCATGTGAACCGAACAACGATGTAAACGACCCCTTTTTGAAACACTGAATCTCTCCTACGAAGACTGATTTTTTAATGTCGTTCTCTCTCATAATTTTGAGGCTCATATTGTACGTACGATACTGTGTGACACTTTTTTTTGTAAATAATAGCATACAAACTATTCGCGACTTAAACAATGTTCGTAATCGATGCTCGTATATTCCACGAGGGAGATCCTCGACCTTATAGTGCTGCGTAAACAATATTACACTTACTCGTATCGATAGTCCCAACGATCAGCACTAAAGTTAATTAATAAACGGTCTTCTAGTAGACGTAATGTCTCATTTCTTTCCTCTAACCGACCACGATTCAGGAATCGCGGTTTTGTTTGTAAGCGAGGCCGCATTACTAATTACGTCCGGGAACTGGAAATTTCGAATTGCGGCAAATTAACGCGTGACTCCTGCCAAAAGAAAAAGAGTAAGAGAACACAGAGAATTAAGTTTCAAGTTGCCAAATGTTACGATGGTAACGTTGCGAAAGATGGATTTATTGTATATAGATGGAGGATATGTATACACATAGCATTCTTTATTATAGCCTAGAATTTCGGTTAATAAAAATACACCAAAGCTACGAATTGATGCTTCCCTTCATTCTCCCTTAAATTTACACGTTTGCTGTGAACGAATCTGTTATTTTAGTAACTGGGACTGCCAAAAGGACTGAATGGAAATAATCGTCGCACATACGGTAAGGAAAAGTAGACTTTTTATTATTACAATAAACGAATTGTAAATTGCATGTGTGTTGAATGAAAACAGTACTGCATGCAGTATAGAATTAATAGTCTTTAGAATAAGTTAGTCTATGATTCTACATGGTACAAAAATTCATAAAAATATTCATAATATGTGTAGCGTGTAAAGAATGTAGTAGCGATATGAAATAATCTGTATTTTAACTGCATTTATCACATATTTACAATTGACCGATAAAGAAATTTGTGGATATATTATTGTTGGTATAATAAACAGACACTCAGATAAAATTTTCTATGAATACATTCTCACAATAATGAAAAATAGGACCGAATAGCAAAGGTGCAATCGGAAATTTAAATTCAGTTTCGGAAAATAAGTTGTGTATCGTCCATAACAGTTCATTCATTCGAACGGAATTTCTAGTAGTAGTGCCATCGCCGATCTATTAAGGTTCATCTTATACGATCAATTAATTAATTATAATAGTAGAGACAGTTCCAGCAGCTTGCAAGCCTGTGGTACGCTTAGGTTTAGTAATTAACTCCAGATCAGGCTGACTACATCCCAGAGCGTCAATCAGTTTCGATCTGGCACGTCGAAACCAAAACAACTTGGTCCGAGCAATTGAATTGCTCATACCAACAATGACCAATTCAATTCGACTCCGTTACGTAATAACACTGTACTCTACAATCTAAGACTCTAAAAAGGGCATTTAGTTTTGTAACTGATGATAAAGTTATACCTTTGGAGCATATTTATTGCTATAAGAAAAAACCTTATCTCGTGAAAAGCTTAGCAAGAGTTACATTAAAAATCGCTTGGTCCCAAAAATTCATATTTGTTTCGATTTCTCTAATGGCTTCAAAATTAAGCAAGAAATAATACCAAACCAATTATGATGCACAAAATTTTTCTGTTGAATGTAATAAAATGATGACATCAAAAATTTGATGAAAACAAAAACGTAACGTTGTGGCGGTAGCATTATCGAAAGAAATGTATTATTTAATATAAAGTAACAATTGAAATGTATTTCTACTAAAATAACTTTTTTACAATTTCACAACATTTTTAGAAGTCATGTTGTAGATCTAATGGAAGCAATATTATCTTACTGTTATGAAAGGATTGTTGCAGAACACTGCTCGAATAATGAATGAACTGGTCGGAGCTTCATTAATGGATTTTTTTTTAAAATACACGCCTAGAATTACCTCCGGTTGTTTCGACAAAGAAGCGAAATGTACGCTTATTCATTGTACCCCGGTATATGGGATTACCATGAATACGGCATGCTTTAAAGCCTGCAAGAAAAGATCTCAGTAAAGTCTATGTGTTAAACAGAAGTCTGCGTATATAACAGAATCTGAGATACTCACTTCGTAGTTACGAAGCGTAAGTAACTCTTTGAGTTTGATTAACTATCGCCTACTACGATCCTCCACCTTGAGAACTGGGACAGATAAGAATAGTAATCCTCAACTGATGGTTAAATATGGAAAACGTTTATTGAAACAAAGTAATGAACCCTTACTCTGCCATGAAACCTCTGGACTTGTTACTTTCAAAAACTTATATGTAAAGGTAATAATAGTTTTAGTAGCAGCGTGTTCAGCAATTAAGTACAATAAACGTTATTGCCTAAATGCAACCCATTAGTGTCAACAGGTTTAATATCACACAGAGTAACAGCCTTAGACCATATACAGGGTGTTTGGGATAGTATAGTAAAGCTTTGAAGGGATGATAGATCATGTAAAACAAACAAAAAACTTCTATATGACTTGGGTCCAAAACTCAACCATTTTTGAAAAAAACTGTCATGAACATTTAAGCTGTAAACCGCTATAATTCAAAATAGGAACGTTTTTCGTAAGCAATTTCTTCGCTAAAATAAAGATTACGGTCTTGTTAATCCAATAAGTACAGTAACTGTGATATTGTTACCTTGTATCACGAAAAAATAATATTTTTCTAACTCCCTAAATTATTGTGATTTTAAAGGGTAATTTAGGGGGTTAGAAAAATATTATTTTTTCGCGAAACAAGGTAACAATATCACAGTTACTGTACTTATTGGATTAACAAGATCGTAATCTTTATTTTAGCGAAGAAATTGCTTACGAAAAACGTTCCTATTTTGAATTATAGTGGTTTATAGCTTAAATGAAGCTTTTTGTTTGTTTTTACGTGATCTATCACCCCTTCAAAGCTTTACTATACTATCCCAAACACCCTGTATACCTATAGACACGGCCTGAGGTATAGGAGCCCATGGTAGAGCCTGATGCCAAGATAACGAGCAAGTTTGCCCACAGTGTCGTCAGAAAAGATAATTCAAGGTGGCGAATAGTGCATCAGACCAATCAGACGATTAGACGCCATTAGACTGTATAGATGCTTTTTGGAAGTAGATATTCTTTTCCCACATAATGCATGCCCACATGAACGTATGTAGATGATTTTATCTTTGCATCAATCTAGATGACTCAGGTCGTGTCTATAGGTATATATGGTCTAAGGTAATAGCAATAAGAAAAAAATTTATGTAAAAAAAGAATGGCTTTTCATGTTCGATATACACCGTATACTTTTAACATTGAATTTTAGCAAAATGTTCGAGTACTAATTGGCTTATGCTTTCTGTTACACTTTTTTATTGTAAAAGCTTTCATTGTGCTAAATAACGAGGAAGATATTGACGAGTATAATGCTTTCTATTATGTCTGACCACCAGGAAATAATCTTATCCGTGAACTCTTGAACATGGAACTGTAAATCGCTTCCTGTGTTACCTCATCGACCTCTCTGCCCTCTCATTATGCTATTCCACCCAGTATCTATTGTTACCCCACGCTAGGTACAAGGTGCTACCAGGGATCTATGGATTCTAAGCACAGCTATTAATAAGAAGCTATTGCTGCGAGGTAGAGCGTCAACGGGTCGCGTGCAGTTTGTATATGTGTTAAAATAAATTGGACCCCTGTGGAGGCAAACTGTATTACAACGCAAGTGAAAGGATTTACTTGGAGCAGAAGATAAAGGAACCGAACCCCATGGAGCGAGCTGTTCGAAAGAGACAAGTATCAAATCTACTACACAGTGGTGCTACCTTCACAGCGTGAAATGACTTAAGCGACCTCCTATTAACCCTTGCAAACCGGATGATTATTTCGGTCTCAAATGCTACATTCTTCTTATAACTCTTATAATTTTATATTTTTTTTTTTTTAATTTTAGTCTTTTTTAGGAATTCAGTAAAGTAGTGGACGAATTGTTATAAATAGACTGTAGATTTTATGTATGTATGGTAATACTAAGTATGCAAAAAAATCTACGAAACTGTTAATATACGTATGTCAAAATATACAAAATATCAAAAATATAATACAAGTTGGAATGTTTAGAAAATGAAACAAACTGTTATTTTAGTTTCAATTCCTTATTTGCGCTTGTAGAATTTCTATTTTGCATACAAGTCCACAGTCTAGTTATAAATAATTCTCTTCAGGCAGAACCTTTGGATTACTATTAGGACTTGTTAAATAAAATCTTTATTATATCACTTTTCCGTCATAACCCTCAGACGCCAAATAAAAAGTATGAATAAATTAATAGAAAGAATATTTACGTGTTTTATTAATTATCTTTCATCATTTATTCTTCACTATTGTAACAAAAAGAACAAAAAAGCTTGTGCAAAATATTAGTCTCGATTCAATAAACCATGTATTTCTAAAACGTATAAAACTACATTTAATAAATTGAATAGTTATTACAAAACTGTCATAAAAGCTGTTATTGTTATTAGTGTGCTTGTAATACTGTAGTTTGATCCTTACTTTCAATTAGTATAATTAGTTTCAGAAACACGTAAAACAGGGCCTTTCAATTTCAAACAATTCTTCTGCAACAAACTTCAAAATTGAAGCACCGTTGAGTCTGAAATCATTAGTCCAGAAAAGCCTAGGGCAGACAAAAAAATTTCAGCCTCTCAGTGCATAATTTTATAGAGGAAATAGCGTTATAGAGGCAACTTGTACAAACCATATACTTGAGCTTTAGAAGCTTCACATGTTTTAATTAAAAAATTCAATTCATTTTTCGGTCTTGTCCCGTGAAGTGGGTGAAATCGCTGTACTATACAGAATTACTTTTTCGGCCTATATAAACCCGTTGATTTCATCCCTCGGGAGTTCAGAATCGTACCGTCACGTTTAGAGACAACGTCGTGTCACATTCTCTAGAGTCGATCATTGTGAGATCGGGCTAAAGCTCCCTTTCGACTCAGAGCAAACCTTATAGGATCCGCGAGTCGGCATAAATTCTATTCTGGCAATTCTTTCTAAAATCACTCTACCCTCGCATTGCCAGTGCGTCAAACCCGAGCATCAACAATTATTCGGTAGCTTCTAAACATTCCCAATATACACATTCGTAACAAACATTGCACGATACACTTGTATTCAAAGACTGATTTACAATATATTTAGAGTTAACCTTTTAAATTCTGAGTACAAGTTTGAACCTATAATCTAACCTCACAATCCTTAATAGTAATCAAACGTACCCATACGGAAATAACTTTACGGCTCGAGTTATATTTCTAATTTTTATTGTCTAAAAAGGTACGAGGCTGAACTAATAATGCTGCGGCTCCCTGATTTCCCATCAGGTTCGTCCTCGTCGTCAATAATCATAGCGGCTCCCTGACTTCGTGTCAGGTTCGTCTGCGCACCTTGCTAACAAACTGACTCCGTATTCCTGAGGAAAACATCCACACACACACACACACACACACACACTCGCCGGCCTCACGCGTTGCACTCGGCCCCGGCTCGTAACAACCGTCACTTTGTGATAGGGTTCCATAATTTCGTATGTATGTATAAATAAGGTACACACATACCATTTCAAGGATCACGCGATCGATCCTAGTGTAAGCAAGCCAGTAGATGGACAGTTTAGCTGATTCCAACATTTGTATTAAGGTTTTGCTTAGAAATATTTGTTTTATAGATAAAATTCAATCATTTTGCACAAAAGAAATGTATAAATTTGAAGAAAAAATAAGTTGCATCTAATAGAATTAATTTATTCAATCATAAAATGATGAAAATTCCACTCATAACCTGAATCACCAGTAGATGGACAGTATTATGAAATATTTTTCTCATCCAAAAAACAATTTTATTGAAAATAATAGGTTTTTAACACAACAAACGATTTCTCTACAAAACAAAGAAACAATAATATCAATTGAAAACCTAGTTTTTTCATAATTATCGATTAATTTAAAATGTGTCCATCTACTGGATACCATCCATTTATTGGCGTGTTTACCCTATATGCGTGTGTCGCGACGGTGACGTCAATCTCCCCATCCGCGGCTGAGTGCGTGCGCATCGATCTCTTACGGATTTCGATCCGCGGATATCGATGCGAACGAGACTCTAATCACTTTTGCGTTGTACTTCGTCTATGAACTATCTTTGTAAAGAGTCGGTGCCGTGTTCGAGGAAAGCAGCCTAAGGAGTCCGGCGACGGGATCGTACGCGCGATCGAGGGATCTTTTCGATTCACCATCTAAGGTAGGAAACCTTTGTTTGCGCTAGTATGGCGGATTTCTGCGCTGGCACTTTTGAGGTTAACTTTGCCTCAGAACCGATCCTTACGTAAATTTCATTACTTTCATTCCATTCTTTAATCAGATAGCTTAATTACAGTGGAAGATTTAGAATTCAAGCTTTTTTATAACTATTCTCCTTATTGAAACGATTCAAGGTTAGACTTCCGAATTAGACGAACAGAAATCCGAGACTCCAGCGTGGACAGTGGTGAATACCCTTGCCCTTCGATCGCGCGATCTCGTCGTTGCAGGCTTGCTGCCGAGAATTTACCTTTTCATTTGAGAATTTTAATTATTCATTTGTTCATTGTGTGTGGGTCAATGAGGAAATCACCGAGGTGACGATTCATTCTTCGACACGTGCTTCCGCGCACATAACACACTTCGTCGATGCACGTAGTGAATACACCGTAGTGGTTTGGTCTGTCTCCCCTGTTCGCGTACCAGGCCGGATTCTTCAAAGTCAGTACACCCCTGAAAGTTACGTCGCGGTATATCGAAGGAAACAGTCTACTTTTTTACTTAGAGGTTCTAAATTCATTCAAGTTCTTTTATTACATGCAAAGCAGAAAAAAGGTAGCTTCTCGAGTACTTGTTATTATGTAAATTTTATATTGCGTGTATCGTAAAATGTGTGAATGCGTCTAAGCAACCGATCTGTACTATTGCCCGCAAACTTGATGGCAGTCATCCACCAAGCTAAAACTGCAACGGGGAAAGCGGAATCATCCACTCACATTGCCCGATTCTGGGTAGTGACACCTATAGTGAGGCGCGTTGCGTTATTGGTTGAGCCGATCATAGACATCTATAGACAGAACATAAGGTAGGACTTAGGACTTTAGGCGCGGAAACCTTTAAAAACGGGAGAAAACGGCAGATGTAGAAGCACACAGACTTCTGGGTAGGAGCGTTTTTAATCGTGTTAGGTTCGGACGCATTCGGCTCGTGTCGGCTCGGTATTAATCAGGCGACAGCGGCGCACGCTAATTTTCCGCGCAACAAAATCTGGGAGAGGCAGTATAGGTGATAAAAGGACGTGCAAACATATTAGCTGTATCATTTATGGGATGTGTATAATTGTTTCAACTATCTCTCGTTTCACGTAGCTATGTAACGGAATTGTATATTCAACTGACACCCGACTAGAATCGAAGTTGAACAAATTCACCTGAATGCAGACGCTTCACCCCCTTACGGCTATTCTTGTTCCCCTCTCAGCATTGTGCTCCGTCTATGGATGTCTATGGAGCGAGGCTAAGCCCACTGTATGACGATGAACATAAATGAAACGAAACGCGATAAAGTGAGATATGACGTCAGGAAATGATATTGGCGTAAGCACAGATTTAAGAATTGATTAATACCTCGATAATGAATCAATTAATTCAAAAATATTTTAAAAAGATGTTATACGACGTTTAATTATTAATAATGGCTAATTCAATGTAGCACTCTAAATGTCCGTATTTCTGCTCACGACAAATGACTCACAAAAAATCCAGTAAAAATCCAGAGTACAATACAGTAAACGTTTTTAGTATTAAATACGATTTATTTCTACACACACTACATTCGGTCCGATTATCGAATCACAATGAAATTGCTGTTCTTTAGTCTAAGCGGTAAGAATACGATCAGAACGAGTAAGTTCCTTATTCTAAAATTTTTTTTGTTGCTCACGTAGCACTTTCTTTCTAACAAACCTGTGCATCACTTGCATGAAGGATCAAAGAACTTATAATTATTTTTTTACAATTATAGTACTAACGTAACATTTATAATAATAAGAAAAATAAGAAGTGATTAGAAATTGGGATATTTACCTTATGTCACGCGACATTGTCCCGCGGTTATGGAGATTCTACTACTATGCGAACGGACCATCCTTGGAGGGGATTAGGCGGCGCTAACGCCCAACGTGGGGCCACCGAAATTTATTAAAAAGACGGTTACAAGATACTGTCAAAGCTTTGTTCGTTTCATATTTAGCAATACGATATTGCAATATTAATTAACTTAAGTTTCTATTAATTACATTTACAATAATAATACTTAATAATACTTTCTCGGATCATTCGTGCATCTTACAATTCGTGTTACATTAAATTATGAGAATTTTTTCTAAATTTCACGTTGTTACCTGATGACGTTTGTCTGTTAAAATTAATTTAAATGCAGAGAATGCGGGCTCTAAATCAAATAATATACATAATTGGTGCGTACTTAAACATACACCAACACCGTTCTGGCACATTGCTATTTTTTTTCAATTGCCATATTATCTCACATTTCAAATTTTTACTACTTTGGCAATAAATGCTTTCGAACTACTCTTAGTTAATAACTCTTAGCCGAATTACTCTTCGTCAATAACAAAAGTTCCAACGCAATATTTGCGTCAATAACAGTTTAGGTTTAAGTACTTTTGTCATTTTTAAAAAATGTTGGATTCCGATGTTTTAGTATATAAAGATTTTATTAATACTAAACTTATTACACGAAATCTTAAGAGAAACACTATAGTTTCGGAACTCGGCAATTCGTCTTGTACAATAATTCTGCGTGTCGTGAAGAGTGTGAGTAAAAGAAGCTCTCTTCATATTCTGAAGAGTCCTTATATGTATAACATACCTACTTTGGCGGGGATTGGACATTTAACCCTCAGTCCTAGGATGACTAAAATAGCTATCTCTAGGAGTTTGAACTGTGAGAAAGTAACGAAAACAAGAGTGACTAAATGTAATCTGTTTTGGTCAAAGTCACTGGGTTGAGATTATCGGTAAGCTAACGAATCAGGAAGTCAGTCATCCAACAAAAGTATAATAAAATACTTTGTTACATTATTACTATATGGTTCATGTTACATTATACTACACTGTTATACAGTATTATGTATTATTATATGTATGTTACAGCAAAATACAGTTATTGTTAGTAATTTTTCACTATTCACTCAAAGCCTGTTGGCTGCGATGAGCTAATTAAACAGTTTAAATTATAAACACAAACTGCCACAACTAACGCTCAATTACAAAAACATGATTTCTTCTTCATGATTCATAAAGTTGTAATACAAGAATTTACTGATAGACGAAATAAATTGGAAAGATAGATATTCCACATAAGCATAATAAATGCATATGCAATATATTTTTCTATATGCTGTTAAATATAAATATGCAAAACATATGCATTATACAAAAAATGTAAAATAAAAAATATATTTTTAGAATCCTCTAATAACAAAACAAATTTCTGTCGAGGTTCGATTAAATTATTTGCTTTCTATCAAAATATGCATTTGCATGAAGATCCGCTGTCGAGTTATATGTATAGCGTGTGCATGCTGCAGCGATTTATATAAATGCTAATCAGATGGGGTCAGGTTAGGAGATTAAGCCGCATACAGAAAGATTTTTCAGGTCAAAGAATAGATAATACCTTTTGTTCCTTTTGAGACGTGTGCCCAATTGTTATGTTTCTGTAATATGATTTGACGTGTTCCGTGACTAGTAAACGGTCTTTTTCTCTTAAACTCATCACCCAGGCGAATGAGTTAATGGTAATAGCGGCCTAAAATAACAGTCTGCAGTAAGTTCTTTCTCTTTAAATTCTTTTGGTCCGAACTAGTTTTTCATCAAAAAAATTAAAGTTGCCAGTTGGGATATCATTTTTTACAAGTTGTGTTATTATTTCATCCATTTCTGCAGTTTTGACAACTTTTCTTACGAGAGAAAAGTCGAACAGCATACAATGCCGAATATGAACCTTGGCTGACGGCATCATGTTTTCTGTCTTTTGTTTTATTATTTAGGTACTGTCTTTTGATGTGACCAGTTACCATGTGTATAATAACTATGAAGATTATTATTTTTTATATCACAAAGTGGCGGGATAATATTTATATTAAAATCAGAGTTATAAATAATTTCATCGAAAAGCGCCAAATTAATTTCCACACCTAGTAAAAGTAAGTATAGTATACGGTTTTGTACAGGTTTCCCCTACGATGCAACTCGAAGTTGAACGTTAAAATTAAATTATATCTAACACTTTTTGTTTATGTGGGTACAACATGACTTTTCTTTAGATCTTACACTTTATAACAACTTCTACTGCCAACAACTTCTACTTCTACTACTAACAATTAACATCGGAAGTATACCTAAATTCATCACTGCATTCGATATTTAAAAAATGCACACGAAGCGAGCATATGTGTCGTCACAGAATGTTTACAGTGGCACCGTTCGCATAATCAAGGCGGCTTAAGCCCTTAAATCTTCGGGAGGGACATCGTCATGTATCGCGTACGCGTGAATTCATCGACCACCGCTGCGACATGAATTCACGGCCGGGCGTTAATAAACGATAGAACGATTTACTTTCCGGCTCTAGCCATTCCTCAGTTCAAGCGACGTGTTATAAATAATGGTCACAACCATTCAGCCCTCCTCCGTTCCGGCCGCGGCTTGCAGGCCCATTGTTAACCTTTCACCCTGCAGCCCGGCCCACTGGCGTGCAATTTCCAAGTGCACCTATTAATAAGGAGCGCGGCACGCCGTTAGAGCGTGCAGTGTAACTACACTCCTCGCAAGATACCTCGGCTATGAACATCGTCGGGGAGAAAAGGCCGGTTCTATAGTCCTGCCGTAGTCTATAACACTGCACTCGGGGAACTCGCTGTAGAAGCAATTGTATTAGATTCCGTATCCATATCTTGCAGTACGGTCCAGCGTGCAGTATTCTTTTGGCCTTTTTCTCATTTTCCTCACGACACTCTTGCGTTTGCGTTCCTGCCATCGTCTTCTCGTTTCCTATTGTTCCCTCGATTCTCCAGTTCGTTGAGAAAAGAGGGTGCTATGATTTGGTACCCCACAACCAGTGGCTGACTATTAAGACGCATACACTGGTATTCAGTCTTACAAGGAACATTAGCTAATTGATAAACACTGCGTCTGGTTTAAAATCAGACATTTTTTATTCTCTTCAATGTTTGACTTGCGAACTATTATGCATCTATACTGAAACATCCGTTAAAAATATTTATTGTTTACTGACGACTTTTACTTGAAGGCAATGTGCTTTCATACAGACCATCGATATTTCTTTAGATTTGTACCACGATTGAAATGAAATAAGAAATGGATCCCATTGGTACACATCAGGGACTTTTATTGACTCGCAAAACAACACAACATTTTTGACACACGAGTCAAGTTTGTATATTTCTTAAAGAGTTTCCTTCCTCCCTGTGAAGTGAAGATTCAATCAATGAAACGTTGAAAAGAACCCATGCTCTATGTTGCGTCGTAGACTAGCGAGAAGCGCCATAGAGGTCTTCCGGCTTGCGTGACTTAGACCGTCGAGCAAGGACTCTCTGAACAATTGCTTCCAAATGTGCCTGCAATGACACGCTGTTGGTGATGACGTCCAGGGATTCCTTTGCGCCTCCTAGATTTTTTGCCTCGATGAACGTTTTTCCTCTCGGCCGATCTTTGGGCGGTGCAACGGTCACTAATAGCACTAAGTTTACTACTTCCAGAGCTACGAAATCCAATAACGGATGAGTCGCGTGGAGGTGTCAAGAAAGGCTCTGGACTCTAAGGAACGGAAGTGCGCGTCGGACTCTTATTCATTTATTCAGATTCATTCGTTTGTACAACACGCAAAACATTATATTCGTTCACTGTCACCAGTATTTGTTTTTTTCTCGGAATTGTTATTTACAAGGATTACGCGTACTCAACACTCTAATATTAGAGTTTGTACCTTCGGAGAAACGATGGTTCGTGTACTGCCTAGACGAAGCGGTAGAATGTATGATTGGTCATCGCGGTTTAGTCTACTTACATGCATGCGCACTCATAGATGCACACACACATTTTCAGTCCTAGAGTATTATTGCTCCAAAGATCACTAATCCCTTAGCGTGATACAAATTAGGGCTGTTGATGTCTCCCGGGTATCTGAGATACCCTGGTACTCGGGTACCCGTGAGATGCCCGGGAAAGAAAATTTTCCCGGATAGGCGTTTCCCGGGAAAATGCCCGAGATACCTGAAACACTGAATTCAATTTCTTCATTACGCGTTAATTTGTTACAAGACTGTGGATTTGTATGCAAAATAAAATATTTAGAAACGAATATAATGAATTGAAACTTGATTAATAGTATGTCGTATTTCATAAATACTGTACCTTGAACTATATTTTTTATTTTTTGTAGATCTTAGTATCTGTCAACAACCTAAAAGATTTGTAGAATATTTAGAAGTGTCATAAATGCATAAAATCCACAGTCTATTTATTGCAAATCACTCGTGCAGTTTCAATGCTATTTGGATGAACTTTAGTATCCAAACCAATAACATTTAGACATGGTCGAAATATAATAATTTCACTCGATGTTGTGATATTATGAGATGATACCCTGTGAGATCTTGAATCGTAAATGTCTCGGGTATCCCGGGTATTTTCTCGGATAGGGTCTACCCGGGAAATTACCTGAATCCTGGCTACCTCACGAGTACCCGAGTACCCGGTCATCTCGGGAATCAACAGCTGTAATACAAGTAGCAAACGAAAGATAGGGGACACCAAGAACAGAATGATAGAGACTAGATAGGAAGCGACAAAAGTGGATAAAATAAACATTTGATATAGGATTGACTAAGGCAAAATCCTAAGGCCTCAGACATACAGAATAAATGAATAATAAGGTCAGATACTAAATATTAAATATGAAATATTGAGTATGCTGTTTAGCTTTACCATTCTAGTGGCAATTTAATACTTAACGCCTTCCGTTTTACTGCTTACCACGCTCTTTATGTCTGAGGCTTAAGGTAAATCGAATCACTCTCTGTTTGATAGTAAAAGAAAAATAAACAGTTACACTTAGTGTAACACTCTGGTCAAAATAAATAGAAACCTAAAACTCATTTTCTGGAAACAAAAAACCAAAAATTGAGAAATATTTGATGTCAGAACTTGAGCAAATCAGATATTTCTCAGTGAAATTTTTGAAACAATATTTTTCTGTTTAACATATTGATCGTAAGTACCATAATATACCAACATTCGTCACCTCTATCAACACAATTTTCATGGCACTACTCTTCGCAGACCTTGCACTGTATCCAGTTTTCTGAAGTTGAATGGATCCTTGATTGGACTGTTTATGTGTACAAAAACCATGTATAGAAAAAGATTTATTATATTTTATGATCTAATTCGCTTCAAATGACATAATTCAATTAGACCAGTAGACAACTGTTTCAAAGTGTGTAAATTACATAAACATATCATGATATAATATAAATCAAATACTAAATTTGGACACCATGCCAACTGATACTAATAAATACATTCGAATTTTCTAACTTCCCTTTACAGTTTAAATCCGAAATTCTGGATTCTGTATCATATATTTCCACAAAAATTGTAACAAATGTTCAAGATGTGTACCGATACTAAACAATGGTTCCAAATAATTGACGGGCTATTGTAATCAGTGCAGGGAAGAGAAACAGAGACGAAATGATATGATGGATCGAGATACTCATTTCTATCACGATGTAAAAAAAAAAAAATTAACTGAATTGTTATTTCGATCCGATTCTCCTCGGTCTATCCTACATATAATAGAACTTATATGATCCGATTACCCTTAGATCCAACAGTTCCACTAATCGAACATTCTACCGGCGACAGTTAAAACTCATGCCTTTTCTTACGACAACAATGGAAATAATATTTAATTTCAAATTTATACTGAAGTCTGTATTAAGGAGGAAATTGTTAACAATATGTTTAATTGGATACAAATTAACGTCAGTTCTCAAAAATAAAATTGTCTCACAACATTAATTGACAAAAGTTATGAAATTCATGTCATATATGCGGACTTTAAAAGACTTGATTCCGTCAGCCATTCGATTCTTTTACAAAAATTAAGTGCCTTTGGTAGTAACCTTTTGTCATGGTTTCGTAGTTTTATTAACTTCCAGATTTATAGGGAAGTTATTGTATTTGCCCCTAAAATGGAAAATCGATTTTTTAGCAGATCTCCATGGTTCAAAGTCATTGGACTAATTTTAGGCTATTTTTAACAAATTGTTCGTGTGTGTATGTGTGTGTGCGTGCGTATGTACGTACGTACGTACGTATGTGATCAAATTTTTCGTTAACGTTTT
This sequence comes from Perdita meconis, assembly GCA_030770465.2. Lineage (NCBI taxonomy): Eukaryota > Metazoa > Arthropoda > Insecta > Hymenoptera > Andrenidae > Perdita > Perdita meconis. The sequence goes on along the minus strand of JASKOS020000015.1, from coordinate 4,815,235 downwards.
CTAAAAAACTAATAGTGATATCAAAATGGTCGATGATGCAATCGATGTGTATCAATGTAACTTAGAGCTGAATAGATTTTGTTCTAATTCGGTCCAGTAGTTTTTTAGTTTTTTTAAGAAAACCTAACAGAATAACGCAATCTAAATGGGAGAATATAAATTTATGAGAGAATAACTAAACTGAAATAATATATATACATATATTATTACTATTATTATAGTTATATAACACACACACACACGAACACACATATATATATGTATATATACAGGGTGTCCCATTTTAGTCCGCCACCACGGCTAACTTAAGAAATATGCATCGGATCAAAAAACATCCCGAACAAAAGTTTGATGGTTTGGAGGGGGATATCTGATCCTGTCAAAAAAATTTCACCCCTACCCCCCTGGGGAGGGGGGGTTACTTTAAAATTTTAAATAGGACCACCTACTTTTTATTGCAGATTCGGATTCCACGCCACAAAATATGTAGGTTTTATTTCAAACATTTTTTTTCATTCGCGGTAGGTGGCGCTGTAATCGCGAAATTTGGATTTTTCGCCTATCTCGATTTTTCGTCTATATATATATTACAATATATAATTATAATGATACAATTGTGATAAATACATATATATGAGTATATTTATACACGTATAAATATATATACAGGGTGTAACAAAAATGTTGCAGTTCCTTGAAAGGGGTGATTCCTGAGAGGATTTCAAACAACTTTTTCCTTAGCGAAAATGTTAGGTGGAGCTTTGTTAACGAGTTATTAACGAAAAACATTGACCAATCAGAGCGCGAGTTTACCGGTGAAGCGGCCGCGGTAGCGAAGTCTACAACGCTAGGCGCTGCGCTTGTGCTTCGAACAAACAAGTCGACACGCATCGATGAACATAACATTATTATAAGAAATTAAAACGGCATAACAAATAAAGTCAAGTCCTTTACCATTTTTTATTTATCATTGAAAGTGATTAATTATTTTAAATCGGGGGAAATCACGTGTAGCGTAAAAAGGCAAATACACAGTTTGTTTGTTAAGGTGAATCGAAAATAATAATTATTTGAAGCGAAAGAATAAGGAATACGTAAATTTCTTTTTCAAATAACGTATAAAGGAAAAGGCAAAGTAATAAAAAATGGATGAAAAGTGATCCTAGTTCGTTACTGAGATAAAAGTTTGTAGTTCAACAACGGTCAGCAGTGTTTTTTATAATGAATAAGTGTGCTTAAAAATCTCGGAGAAAAGTGTGCATATGGAACGTGGGAGAATTGTTGGGGAAAAGAAGTCCGCGTTAAAGTAAAAAAATAATAATCAACAATAAATTACATGCGACTCACCCTTTCAGCAATTCACCTGTAGTTTTTAAACCTGTGTCACTGGGTCACTGTACCGGTCCTGGTCATGGTTTATGGTAGCCCAGCGCCTAGACCACAGCTGATCGCAGGTAACGACACCACCCACAGTTAAGGGTCACAACATCAGGTGCATCCGGGTTAAGGCACCAAATAACGAATGTATTCACTTCACTACAGCCACTAATACACTAATCACTTTTCACGATCACTTCATTTTTGTTTTGCGGAATGAGTTGTTCCTACGTAATAACAATTGGTGGCTCCGAAAGGGGTTGATTGCTGTCAATTTAGGAAATGCTCCACATAGCCACCGTTAGGGTTGACGCACGTTTGTGCACGTAAAATAATGTGCCACTGCACGCGTTGGAGCATCGCAGGTATGATGTTCGCAATTGCATCATGTGTACGTGAAACGGCTTCTTCTGGGATGTCCACTGGTTGACGGTACACCTCATTCTGAAACGATTGTTGTACAACAAATACAAAACGCAAGTAAATAAAAAAATAATGCTTATAATAAATGTAAGTAAAAGGTAACAGCAATAATCAAATTACCTTTAGGTGTTACTGGGCCATTGTACCGATCTTGGTCATCGACGGACGCAATGTCGCCGGGTCTAGCGTTCTAATTCGCGGATACAGCTTTGCGAGTACTCGCACATTAACAATCGCGTTACCATCGCACCGAGCATGCACCCGAAACACCGTGCAGTACTCCTGCGCTGTGTGTATGTTGGATTGGAGATTGCTGACTGACTGACAGAACTTTTCCGAAGGAGCTTCTCCTACCCTCAAGCAGTTTCGTATCGTTTCACTATGGGTTAACTCCATCTACTACAAGAAAACTTAGGGATAAAGAAACTAGCATTCGTTAAAAAGAAATACGTGCTTTGCTGAAATGCGCTACGAATGGACCATCGAGCAGTTCCAAAAGGCGCTTGATCCGCTAATTTACAACCTACGTACCCATTGCTTCGAGATAGAAAACAGACACCACGTGCATCGGTGCGACAGGCCCCAAGAAAAAGAGGCGCAGGGAGTCCTTTCTGTATTCGAAGGACAGGAGAAACATTTTCAGCGACACGTGTTGAGTTGACGCTGCTAGGGTCACTCCGACTACCTTGGCGAAGGTCTAACCGCGCGTTTGAGTAATTTATGATTTAATTGCTTCGCCTTTGTAACGGACACGAACGGAGGATATCGGAAATGCGAAACAGAAATGGATAGTTTTCATTCCGTTTCGTGAGGGAATTTTTGTGCCCCTTCTCACCCCTACGTACCCATTGCTTCCAGAAAGAAAGCAGACCCACGTACAACGTTCCAAAAGGGTCTGAAGGAAAGAGAAAGCTTACACAGGAAAACGATTCTGATGAACAAATTTCGAAAATTATTCATTAATAATTTATATCAATTATAATTCATCAAATTATACAGTCCATCTAAATTATTAGTTTATAATTTATCAATTACTTTTTAATAAGTAATTACACTACATACTAATCAGCTATAAATAACCACAATAAATGATATTCAAGGATTCTTACAATCGGGTAACTCCTTACTGTTCCACATTCCCAAAGATTATTTTTAGGCGGTTATGCGTCCATGCTTTTCTAGATTGTATTTTAAAACTTTTTTTAATACTCGTAGGACAAGAAACATTAGAATCGGAGGAAGCAAAAAAAAGAATAGCATGCGTTTTCCTGTGTAAGCTTTCTCTTTCCTTCAGACCCTTTTGGAGCGTTATACGTGGGTCTGCTTTCTTTCTGGAAGCAATGGGTACGTAGGGGTGAGAAGGGGCACAAAAATTCCCTCACGAAACGGAATGAAAACTATCCATTTCTGTTTCGCATTTCCGATATCCTCCGTTCGTGTCCGTTACAAAGGCGAAGCAATTAAATCATAAATTACTCAAACGCGCGGTTAGACCTTCGCCAAGGTAGTCGGAGTGACCCTAGCAGCGTCAACTCAACACGTGTCGCTGAAAATGTTTCTCCTGTCCTTCGAATACAGAAAGGACTCCCTGCGCCTCTTTTTCTTGGGGCCTGTCGCACCGATGCACGTGGTGTCTGTTTTCTATCTCGAAGCAATGGGTACGTAGGTTGTAAATTAGCGGATCAAGCGCCTTTTGGAACTGCTCGATGGTCCATTCGTAGCGCATTTCAGCAAAGCACGTATTTCTTTTTAACGAATGCTAGTTTCTTTATCCCTAAGTTTTCTTGTAGTAGATGGAGTTAACCCATAGTGAAACGATACGAAACTGCTTGAGGGTAGGAGAAGCTCCTTCGGAAAAGTTCTGTCAGACAGTCAGCAATCTCCAATCCAGCATACACACAGCGCAGGAGTACTGCACGGTGTTTCGGGTGCATGCTCGGTGCGATGGTAACGCGATTGTTAATGTGCGAGTACTCGCAAAGCTGTATCCGCGAATTAGAACGCTAGACCCGGCGACATTGCGTCCGTCGATGACCAAGATCGGTACAATGGCCCAGTAACACCTAAAGGTAATTTGATTATTGCTGTTACCTTTTACTTACATTTATTATAAGCATTATTTTTTTATTTACTTGCGTTTTGTATTTGTTGTACAACAATCGTTTCAGAATGAGGTGTACCGTCAACCAGTGGACATCCCAGAAGAAGCCGTTTCACGTACACATGATGCAATTGCGAACATCATACCTGCGATGCTCCAACGCGTGCAGTGGCACATTATTTTACGTGCACAAACGTGCGTCAACCCTAACGGTGGCTATGTGGAGCATTTCCTAAATTGACAGCAATCAACCCCTTTCGGAGCCACCAATTGTTATTACGTAGGAACAACTCATTCCGCAAAACAAAAATGAAGTGATCGTGAAAAGTGATTAGTGTATTAGTGGCTGTAGTGAAGTGAATACATTCGTTATTTGGTGCCTTAACCCGGATGCACCTGATGTTGTGACCCTTAACTGTGGGTGGTGTCGTTACCTGCGATCAGCTGTGGTCTAGGCGCTGGGCTACCATAAACCATGACCAGGACCGGTACAGTGACCCAGTGACACAGGTTTAAAAACTACAGGTGAATTGCTGAAAGGGTGAGTCGCATGTAATTTATTGTTGATTATTATTTTTTTACTTTAACGCGGACTTCTTTTCCCCAACAATTCTCCCACGTTCCATATGCACACTTTTCTCCGAGATTTTTAAGCACACTTATTCATTATAAAAAACACTGCTGACCGTTGTTGAACTACAAACTTTTATCTCAGTAACGAACTAGGATCACTTTTCATCCATTTTTTATTACTTTGCCTTTTCCTTTATACGTTATTTGAAAAAGAAATTTACGTATTCCTTATTCTTTCGCTTCAAATAATTATTATTTTCGATTCACCTTAACAAACAAACTGTGTATTTGCCTTTTTACGCTACACGTGATTTCCCCCGATTTAAAATAATTAATCACTTTCAATGATAAATAAAAAATGGTAAAGGACTTGACTTTATTTGTTATGCCGTTTTAATTTCTTATAATAATGTTATGTTCATCGATGCGTGTCGACTTGTTTGTTCGAAGCACAAGCGCTGCGCCTAGCGTTGTAAACTTCGCTACCGCGGCCGCTTCACCGGTAAACTCGCGCTCTGATTGGTCAATGTTTTTCGTTAATAACTCGTTAACAAAGCTCCACCTAACATTTTCGCTAAGGAAAAAGTTGTTTGAAATCCTCTCAGGAATCACCCCTTTCAAGGAACTGCAACATTTTTGTTACACCCTGTATACTCAATAACTACATATTGAAAACAAATGAATATACATAATATTCATATACACAGCACACACATACATACATATATACCCCAGGGGGGTAGGGATGGAATTTTTTAACAGGGTCAGATGTCCCCCTCCAAACCATCAAACTTTTATTCGGGATGTTTTTTGATCCAATGCATATTTCTTAAGTTGTCCGTAGTGGCGGATTAAAATGGGACACTCTCCCTATATATATAGATGTTCGTTTAATGCGACGTCATATAGCAACAATGTTGATAAGTAGAAAACTATTAAATTTCTCCGAATACGAATGATTTTCTAATTAGTGACAATTAATAATAGTAATAATAAATTACAACTCGCAAATCGGGAAGTTCTTTGCGTGGCCCGTAAAGGGTCACACACAAAATAAACATGAATAGCTACAGCCATCACTACTCGCGAGCGAGTGTAGCGAGCGAGCACCACGGACTAGCTAGTTTATAATAGGTGTTACGTTCCGTAACAAAAAATTAAATTGTACTATATTAAATTATACTATATTGCAGGTTCTTAAAATGGGTCACTCCTGAGGCAATTTTAAACAACTTTTTCCTTAGCGAAAATATCCTGGAAGGCTTTGTTAGCGAGATACTATAAAAAACCTCCGACCAATCAATGCGCGAGTACAGTGGACGAATTTCCGCGCGGACTTCAACTATAAGTAGTAGTGGGCCGTCATCGTCCACGCCGAAATCTGTCCGCTTTGTCAATACAATTGAGAATACATTTTTACAGAGGCGTCCACATCAAATTTCTATTTTTCATGTATACCTACGCCTGTGACCTTGAATGACCTTAGGTGACTGCAATATTTGAATTCGTCTTGAAATGGGTTACAATCTGAAATATTAAAAAAAAACATGGTTACATTTAAAAAAATATAAAGGTAACCTTCAAAACTTATAAACACGTCCACTTACTAACAAATTTTTTATAGTAAATTTGGTAGTTGCTCCTCCTCACCAATTTCTTTGAAATTTTACAGTATTGTGTAGTTTGATACGTAGATTAATTAATCTAAATGAAATAATTGTCGCTCTCTTTTGGTTTTCGAGATAAAAATGTTTATATGTTCGAAAATTATGTTGGCGGGTACCTCCATATTAGTCGTATGGTACTATCAGGACAGAGTTCGTGCGCATGCGCATCTTATGCACAATCAAGGGACGCGCATGCGTGTTACCGAAACTTCGAAGTTTCTACATTACTTCACTGTTTTACATTAACAATACTGCAAAACAATGGCGAGTATAACCAGACTCAAGTCTCGGATCAAAGAAGAATAGAAAAGAAGCTGGAACGACCTCAGAAGCACGAGACTGCACCCGGCAGTGAACTCAGTAGACGAAGACATCCCACGCTCCACACTCAATCGCTCAGCACAAGTAGGTTTCACCCGGACATCACTGGACACTCAAAACTCACGCATCAGCACCTTCTCAACAATTCCCCGGCGCCTATTTGTGACACCTGCAAAGTCCAGTTATCAATCCAACACATTCTCACCGACTGCTCTAAATTTGCCTCTCTCAGGAACAAATATGGAATCACAAACGTAACCAAATTAAGCTCCCGCCAAGTAGCTGAAAACCTAACAAACTTCATAATAGACTCCAATCTGATCGCCAAACTGTGACAAGTGCAACGAACCGTCACTAATAACCTTGTAGTTGATGCGACATTAAGCTGTAAAAAAAAAAAAAAAAAAAAAAAAAAAAATGGCGAGTATAAAGTTATCATTGAGTGAATTTGAAGAATTATTCAAAACAATAATGCATTAATTGATTTCCTTATCGAACATGGAGTGTTGCCTAGAGTAGGGATGTGTAAAAAATGTAGTACAGAAATTGAACTGAAAAAAGAAAGTTTGGTATTTTCTTGCCGAAAAACATCATACATAAAGAACGCCAAAAAAAAACGTGTGAAAATTCAATGTGATTTCCAAGTAAGTGCTCAGAAAGGAACGTGGTTTAGTCACTCCAATTTAAACATATTAAAAATATGCCGATTTTTTGCGTACTTTATGTTAATGAAACCGCCACGACAGGAATTTTTCAAAAACTAATTGCATTTATCCAATACAACAATAGTTGATTGGATGAGTTATTGTTGCGAAGTAAGTGTTTCACAAATATTCAATCAAACTGATTGTATATTAAAAAAGTTGATATATTGCAATTGTACGTATGCATAGATTTCATACAAAAAAAATTCAGACAAACTAGGAGGACCCGGAAAAATAGTCGAAATAGATGAAGCTAAGATTGGTCACAGAAAATATAATAGAGGCCGAATTGTTCAGGGAAATTGGATATTTGGTGGTATTAAACGCGATTCAAAAAAGTGTTTTATAATTCCTATCTCTGATAGATGCCAAGACACGTCATTAAATATTATAAAGGAGTGGATTTTACCCGGGACTACTGTCATTTCTGATTGTTGGACGTCATACAAATGTTTGAAAAGTAATAGTTATCAACATTTAACAGTAAACCACAGTTTAAATTTCGTTAATAATCTAATAATAGTCTAAATAATATCTTAATAATTATAATAATAATATAATATCAAAAAATGTGTTTAGGTGCTCATACACAAAATATAGAGCGATTATGGAGAGACGTTAGTGGTAACGTCCCGCGGTATGGATCTCGCGAAGCCCACATGGAGGGTTATTTAGCCAAATTTATATTCAAACGCCAATTTTCACACAATGAAAGAATTAGTGCTTTCTTTAAATGTATCGGTGCATTATATCCACCTACTATAAATGATGATGAGGAAAGCAATAGTACTGCATAAAGCACCGTATCGTCCCAGAAAAGAAATCAATGAATGCATTATTGACTAAAAAACGGTCCTTTTCAGGGCCACCACATCTAAACGTAGGAACATTTCAACAAGCAATTAGCATTACGTGCTTATAAAGATATTCCTTTAGACGCTTCAATCTAAAGCAACCACTTTTATTGATGTCGGCTTTAAAAATATTTAATATATAAGACATTATCTAGAAAAAGAAATCAAAACAGTGATCGGAATAGGTCTGAGTTAGATCCGAAATTGCGGCCGTCGATGAGGTGGCCGCGGTCACTACTTAAAATGGATTCAATTAGTTTCCTAAGAGATTCCTCAGTGGGGTGTGGGGCGCAGCCCCCACCCACACCGGGGACCAGGGGCAGAGCATCCGGTGGGAGATTGGGGGGGGCGAGGCCCCCCCGCCCCACTACATAGAAAGCAAGGGTTCAGCTTAGAAAGTATTATCTACCTTCGGTGATCTGCCATAGAAAAGGGGGATGTTACATTTTTTACGCGCGAAGCGCTCCACGAAAGAACGAGTAATGACAAATGCTAGTAACTTGATCTCCACTAGTTGACGTCACGGGTTTACTTTGCCACTCGTTCCATCGAAGAATAGAAAAGTGCGTACAATTCGGGCCTCCGGGCCCCGGATAGCGGCGAGGGAAAAATTTGTTAGAAGGAATAAGACAGAGCTTTCCTTGGAAACAATAAGAATGTATATATTCTTCAATGAAGTTGACAACAATCAAAGATTATGAAACGCGAGTTTTTGAACGCTGTATCACAAACGACCACGATTTCTGATATTCCAATTCGCACATTACTTTCGTATACGCCGTGAATGAATAACGCTTTCTCTCTCTCTTGCTTACCCACTAATATTAAAAAGACGTTTCGCAGAAAACAGACGAACACCAAGCATATCTAAAATAACTGAATTGCTGTGTAGAATAAGCTGATCGTCTACAGAAGGTTTCACAGACGTATCTGAGACGTCAAGAATCGAGAGAGCTCGTAGGAGAACAGGAGAACACATATTTGTGAGGCTCCAGAAGAGTACCTCGTTCTGAGATGGCAACAATTACCGTTTTCCTTCAATCCTTTCCTCCTGCTAAGTACCTTAACCTGTCGTGAACGATCACCGTAATATCTCCCGCCTTTAGCAACAAATAATTAAAATAAGAAGTTAAAATGCTTGGTAAGCGTCCCGGAGCTGTCCAACGTAGACGATCCCGACATACCTGAGTGTTTTTGCCTTCTATCGTCCCCGGTGCGCCGACATCTCAATCCGATCGAGATTTACCTACATCATTCAAGACTCCAATATAATATTGATTTCATGAAAATCTATATCGGTATATTAATATCAGAAAACTAAATATATAATGTTGCGGAACGTTAAATATTTTATTGATTGTATTTTGGTTAATGATTCTACGAATAAAAGAATAATTTGAAAAGTGGTGACTACTACGAATGAAAGAATAATTTGAAAAGTTGGTGACTTCTAAGGCATTGCTTCTAAAGAAGCGCCGATCCTTTGTAGAATCTCAATGGAACGGTTCCCCCGGAGCGGCTTGTTCCGGCGACCCCTCGGTTTGAGGTGTCCACGCGTCGAAGACGATAGAAGTGGCTTGACTCCTCCAAAACGTGTCGTTTATCGTCCACGGAATCCTTTTGAATAGTGTCTGTCTCTGGTCGCGTCTGCACGTACCTAGACCAGAGTATTCATACATAGGCGAAACGTGGGGTCCCAAATTTCAGTGCGCATACACGTTCGTATTTGTATAGTTGTCCAAAGAGAGTGAGATAGAACATATAGAGAAAAAAATAGGCATATCTCAGTGTTGTCAATTCTTATTGTACAGTATATCATAATAAGTTGGCAACGTCGCGCCGTCTTTGTAACTCAAGGCCACGAAATTTGGTACTTCAAACATCAAAGGAACCGACTTGACGGGGCGTTTCGCCTCTGTATGATACTCTGTGCCTAGTACAGAGCGTTACAGTGCCTTTTCACATTTTTCTAATGCAAATCCTAAGTATAAAAAATTAAAGACTCAATTTATGCAGAAAAACGCAGATTTTGTAGTGAAGCTTTCAAGAAAAACGTGTTAAAGTTTTACTTGCTATTTCATAGAACCTTAAGTTGTGCTATTTAAACAGTTATAACTTCGTAAATGTTACAAATTCAATCAAATCCAGTTATAGCCATATTAACGAATGTGTATAGTAAGCAAATGAACATAAATTAAATGGATTTTTCCAAACTTCTGGACTAGAATACCCGCTTATGTGAGAAAATCTTTTTTCCATCAATTATAAAAAAAATTTACAGAACATTTACAACTAATTCAGAATTATCTAATACAGGGGTGGCGAACTGTGGCTCCCGACCTTGAAGTCACTTGTTCCCCTCGCGGCTTTCTCCGCCGAGCCGGCAGACAGCGGTCTCTCACCATACCTGCTCACGCATGCATATATGTGTGGTGACAGGCGACGGCGGGGTCGACGCTGCGTTCAGGGGAGTCGGCGGAGTGAAGGAGCAAGTATGGTGGGGGACTGCTGTCTGTCGGCTCGGCGGAGAAAGCCGTGAGGGGAACAAGTGGCTTCAAGGTCGGGAGCCACAGTTCGCCACCCCTGATCTAATAGATAATATCTATTTATTTTGTTTGTTGAAATTATCCATTTTTACTAATATTAACACAAAACAAATATATTATCTTTCGAGAAGTCGAGGTATCAACACGTGCCTTGTTTATTTTCTGTCAAAGTCAGCAGCTAACGATATAACCGTTAACCGTGTCGAATCGCCTTCAGTGCTTTACGCTGTCTAATTAATTAATATAATAATCAATCTAAACACTTGTCTCTTCCGAGAGCTGCCCACCCCGCTCTTGTGCCGCAGTTTAGTGCACCGGTCTTCCATCAGCTTGTCCACCCGAGACTTTATCAGCACTAACTCGACCACCAGGGGATCCACCAGCGTAGCACATAATTACAAGCTAAGTATTTATCACTCATTGAATATGACTGATCAATCCGCCAAATGCAAAGGATGCAAGACGAACGTCGTTAATCCTGTCAGATGCCTCGACTCCGGCATAGTGTCACATCAAGGCTCTACATGTCTAGCTCGATCCGGACGGCATAACGGTCACTTACTCAGCTGTAGCGCACCGGTAGTGACATCTCCTTCGCGTCCGCCTAATTACTCTGACGGGTCATCGATGACTTCTACATTATCGACCTCAGATGACATAAGGGATATCATCAGGAATGAATTCCTAAACTTACGCCAAGATCTACTTGGCACACTCACGGCACAGACCTCCTCTTTAAGGGACACAATAAATACTGTACGTATCGAAACTGCTAGTCTACCTACACGATTACATACTTTGGAACAGAACCCTCCGGGACCATCCACGATATTCACTAACACGATGGCCATCACTCATAACGTACTCTCCGAACTCTCCGAAAGGAAACAGAGGTCATCCAACATTATCATCCATGGCTTGAAGAGATATAAGAGTGATCTTGAAGACACCGCGAAAATTCTAAACCAGATTCTACCGTCTGACTACCGGCAAATCCAGACAACTCGATTGGGCAATAAGAAGACGGCATCTTCAACCAGGATTCTTCGCGTTACTCTCCCATCAGCTGACCTTGTAAAGCAAATTATCAAGCACAAGTTTAAGTACTCAGGACCGGAGAAGATCACCAGCGATCAATCTCCCATGGAGAGAGCTCATCTTCGGCATCTAAGGACGCAGCTGAACAAGCTGCACAAGGATGGGGACGACTAAAACGCTTAAGTACGTGAACAGTGTTCCGCACATTATAGAAGCCACTCAGCTCCAAAGATCAAAAAAATAGATTCCGAGCTTTCCCTGTACTACCAGAATGTCCGGGGCCTTCGAACTAAACTACATCATCTCCGTCGCTCAATCTCTACTGCGTCTGTACACTACGACATCATTATACTCACGGAAACATGGTTTTGTAATAACATCCATTCAGAAGAACTCGACCTGTCAGACTTTAACATTTATCGCCAAGATCGGGATACAAATACGAGCAAACACAAAAGAGGGGGAGAAGTCCTCATCGCTGTCAGGAAAACTTTACCAACATTTCCCCTTCCCATCCCTCATCCTCACATTGAGCATATCTTCATCAAAGTTAACATGTTACCCTCTCCCCTTTTCATTCGATCAGTATACATTCCCCTCTCCTCTCCTTCCTAAATTTACGTGGATCACTTCTATACCATCAACAATCTTTCACTGCTTCATCCTGCATCCCGCCTCCTCCTTGCTGGTGACTACAACCTTCCTTCCTTCCTTCCTTCCTGTGGACACACTCACCCCACTCATTTCACATTCCTCACCTACTTCAGCCTGCGAGCTTCGACTCCCAGGTAAAACAAAAGTATTTCACGGAATTCTTAAACCTTAACAACCTAGCTCAGCTCAACAACATTACCAATTTCTCCGGATCTCTTCACCATTCGCTTTCAATATAAACTAAACAGCTCAGTCATTCAGGAGGTGACCAGGATGACCTTGGCGTAATTATCGACTCCAACCTAACTTTTGACGATCACCTATTACGCGTAACAGCGTCAGGCGCTAAAATTTTGGGGTTCATCAAGCGTAGTTGCGATCACTTTACCAATCTAGCCACCCTCATTAGACTGTACACTACACTAGTGTTCCCTCACCTCGAATATGACTAACAAGGGAAGTTCGGTGAGTGTTAGTCGCCGATTTTAATGAAACCTTGTACGTTTTTCTATGGTCTAACCTAAGAATTTTGCCCTATATAGTAGCTGCCCATACTCGACTTTAAAGGAGAAACTACCCCTTTAATCCAAATCGCCCTTTTCATTTCTGTGCTTTTATAACTGACAAAGCATAAGCGTTATAAAAAAATGTTTTATACGGAAGATTTACTGTTGTTTAAGACCTATAGGATGGCTGTAAGGAAATTTTGAAAAAACGAATTGCTCTTTATTCACCTGAAATGAAAACATTTTTTGTCAGAAAAAGAGGGGTAGGTAAAATTTAATTTTTATAAACAATTCGTTTTTCAAAATTTTCTTAGAGTCATTCTATAGGTCTTAAACAAAAGTAAAACTTTTGTATAAAACATTTTTTTATAACACTTATACTTTGTCAGTTATAAGCACTGAAATGAAAAGGGCGATTTGGATTAAAGGGGTAGTTTCTCCCTTAAAGTCGAGTATGGGCAGCTACTCTACAGGGTGGGGCAATAACTGTTAGCACCTCAAATATCTCGGAAACTGTAAGTTTCACAGAAACACTTGCTGAAATAAAATTGCACAATACGAAGGGGGCCATCCGGTGGCGATAATAGTTTTTTTGCAGGTGGAGGTACTTCGAACATTTGAAGGTCACCTCCGTTTTTTTAAATGGATCGGTATGTTTTTGCTTCCGTATCATGATAGAGGATCTTAAAACGAGTTCAACGACCTACTACATAAGGTCATTGAAGGTCATAGAAAGTAGAGAAAGGCGATTCATTTACTACCAAAACCGTAACTATTATCGCCTTTCTCTACTTTCTATGACCTTCAATGACCTTATGTAATAGGTCGTTGAACTCGTTTTAAGATCCTCTATCATGATACGGAAGCAAAAACATACCGATCCATTTTAAAAAAATGGGGGTGACCTTCAAATGTCCGAAGTACCTCCACCTGCAAAAAAACTGTTATCGCCACCGGATGGCCCCCTTCGTACTGTGCAATTTTATTTCAGCAAATATTTCTGTGAAACTTATAGTTTTTGAGATATCTCAGGTGCTAATAGTTATTGCCCCTCTCCCCCATGTATGTATGTCTTATTCAATATAATAATCATTATGGTGATATTTGACGTAGATCATTTATTATAAATCAAATACTGGAAAAGTAGTCAACCAGCCCCGGTCTCCCCTAAGCTGCAGGCTATATTGTTTCCGATTTTTTGGCACCGATGCTTTCGTTCTTTTTAAGGTGCTGTTATTACCCAAGGGTCGAGCTCATGGCCGAACCATCCGCTAGTGCAGGCATGCCCAACTGGCGATTTGAGAGCGGGAGCGCTCTGGCCGGCTCTGAAATGTAGGTCAGAGCTAACCCAGAGAGCCGCGTATCGCTGGAGTGTGTAGGGTGGGGAGAGCTACAGTGCCATGTCCTAATGCCTGGGGGCCCCAATGCTCAGTGCCAGAAAGAGGGGCCATTAAAAATTTTTATATCGTACAAATAATGTTTGCAATACCGAACAGAAGCTTGCCATTCGTATCAAAATATAGAAACTTTGGAAATAGCTGCTTATATTGGTGTCAAATCCAAGAAAAAAAATGGAATAAAGTAAAATAAAATACATATTATGAAAACATATTTTGAAGAATGTCTGGAGAATTATTAAGAGCAGAATAGAAATCCTTTCCCTTTTAAATGTATGTTTCTTAAAGACGAATCGAACCATTTGCACAGTGTTTTAAAAATCATTTATTTAAACAGTACGTAAAAAATTAACACTTTATTTTTATTATGATAAAAAATTTTCATGTAAATTTATACGTATAAATTCTTTCTGTGTGTTATACGAATTTTCGGGTACATTTGAATTGAATTTCCTTTTCTCGGGGCCTCTTAGTGTCGTACACGGTCCTGCGCTCTCCCGACTCACGAATTGTACCCAACACAACGCCACACGCTTCCCCCTTGCCGCCCAGAGCGAGGGGTCGGCTCTCGGAGCGGGAGCGGCTCGAGCTGCGCTCCCTGAGCCGCGAGTTGGCCATGCCTGCGCTAGTGGAACCAGACACTAGGGAGCATTTACGCGTGGTTAAAAAACAGCAATTATCTGTATTGCCAAAGCGGTCACATTTACAGAGTCAAAGGTAGTGACGGCTCCGCAAAATCAACTGAAGGAGCCCTGTATTGTCGACATTTAACTCCTTCGTCCCATGGTAATACCCCACGGTTTCCTCCCTACCATACCGACCCTTAATGGCGCCCCAGCGACAGCGATACCATCGACCCACATATCGACCACCTGCGTGCTCAATCT
Source organism: Perdita meconis (assembly GCA_030770465.2). Classification (NCBI taxonomy): domain Eukaryota; kingdom Metazoa; phylum Arthropoda; class Insecta; order Hymenoptera; family Andrenidae; genus Perdita; species Perdita meconis. The sequence goes on along the minus strand of JASKOS020000015.1, from coordinate 4,800,187 downwards.
CTAACTCTATATCTATCTTTTTCTATCGCTATTCTTTTCTTATCCTTTACGCCATATTTCTTCTATCTTTTCCTATTTCCACATATTTTTGTGTATTTCAAATTGCCTCAGGGATTAATATTAATATATTTTATTAACCTATATTTACGACAGCATATTTTATTGTACTCCCATTTTATTAATATTTCAAAACATAATGCGTGTTGCGATAAAACTAATATTACATCTCAAGCGAGCGATAAAGACAGCGATTAAATGCGTAACTGCGCAAGCACAGACCACCGACTTTGCGGTATAAAAGGGGCTGCGAAACAGTCAGAAATCAGAGAAAATATCGACTCTGGGGAGTAAGCGGGAGCTACGCATCTCTGAGCAGAAGTCATTTCTCTAGCCATAGTGTAAGACACCTAACCTGAGAACGCCACTGTAACCGCTCCGGTAGCGACTGGGTTTGTCTCAGGATAGACGACATTGTCAAAGTAGATACACATAGACGCAATAGCGCAAGATTCCTAACCGCAGTAAACCAACGTGACCGCTCGAATAGTGACTTTTACAGACCGCTCCGGTAGCGACTGGTTTCGTCGGCATAGATGAAATTGCTAATACACGATATACGAAATATACATAACCTAAAAAACATTTACACTTAAAACGCCAAGAAGCGACTCATATAAATTCAACTCATACATCGTTTTCTATTAATTTATATTATTACTTTTACACCGCAAAAGGTTAATTAATCAATAATTCTTATATGATATTAATTATTGCATTTATTATTATACTTAATACAGCTTTATTACATTTTATAACTTCCTGTTTATATGTTGCCTTTTCAGCATTCACATATTTTCGATAAATAGTTTAAAGACATCAAAGTCTTTGGATTTTAACTCTTTAACGTACGCCACACGAACCCACCTTGGTCGAAAAGAGTCGCTCCTTTACCGACAACGTGCACTTCAGTTTGCCACGAGGCACTGGGGCGTTACAGCAGGGTCGGTCGGATAAAAATTTGTTGAGGCCCGGCGCTATCAAACCTTCGGCGCCCATGTGATTGAAAAGCGGGGGGGGGGGGGGGGAGTATTTGTAAAACGCATATAATAAAATACAAAAAATCTTTGAATATTAAAATTTATTTTAAACTAAGTTGAAGTGTTTTTTTCTTGATTTTAATTGTGCAAAATCTTGACACCACATCTTCAGAATGCATAAACTTTAATAATTCAGATTCAATTGTTAAACGTTCTAAAGTCGATAACCGATCGTCTAACACGCGGATCCTCTGCCCAGTATGATATCCCTCATAACATTCCGTTTGTTACGTGCCGTCACAGCATTTACAACTACATAGTATTACGGATGTTGAATCACGTAAACAAAAAACAAATGTGGCACCGGCCTTAATGTGATTTATAATTATTTCAAAAGAGAAACACTAACTAGCTGCTTATTGTTGCTCGCTCGCTCGCGAGTGGAGTTATTGTTGCTCGCTCGCTACGCTCGCTCGCGAGTAGTGATGCCTATAGCTATTCATGTTCATTTTGTGTGTGACCCTTTACGGACCACGCAAGGAACTTCCCGATTTGCGAGTTGTAATTTATTATTACCACTATTAATTGTCATTAATTAGAAAATTATTCGTATTCGGGGAAATTTAATAGTTTTCTACTTATCAACATTGTAGCTATATGACGTCGCATTAAACGAACATCTATATATATATATATATATATATATATATATATATATATATATGAAATTTTGTGACAGGATCAGATGTCCCCCTCCAAACCATCAAACTTTTGTTCGGGATGTTTTTTGATCTGATGCATATTTCTTAAGTTAGCCGTGGTGGCGGATTAAAATGGGACACCCTATATATATACATATATATACAGGGTGCGCCAAAAGTATGGAAACGGTCAAATATTTCGAAAACTTAACATTTTTTAGAAAAATATTTTACAGCACTGTTTTAGGGTTGTAAAAATTCTGTTGAACGGTCGTATCCGTTTGACCTTCAGAGGAACGGTCAAGATCATGTCAAGGTCAATATGATTTTTTTAAATGGAACACCCCATTTTTCATCATGCAGTGTTGAAGCTGACGACGAGACCTTTTAAAAACACTAGCTGATGACCTATTTCTGTTAAGAATTGCCTGAGTTCTGAGCATTGAGAATGAAGAAAGTCTACTGTACCAAATAGTCTGGAAACGTCAAATAGTTTGAAAAAGGACCATTTTTGAAAAAAGTGTTTTGAAGCAATGTTTTAGGGTTTCAATAATTCTATTTGACGGTCGTATCCATTTGACGAAAAATTTGATCACACACACACACACACACACACACACACACACACACACACACACACACACACACACACACACACGCACGCACGCACGCACGCACGCACCACACGCACGCACGCACGCACGCACACACGCACGCGCGCACACACACACACACACACACACACGAACAATGTGTTCAAAATAGCCTGAAGTTACTCCAATGACCTTGAAACATGGAGATCTTAATTAACATATTTTGTTAATAACTCGATAAAATAGCCCTGCTTAACAATTTTTCTAAGAAAAAAGTTGTTTAAAGTCACTTTAGGAGTCACCCCTTTCAAGGAACTGCAACATTTTTGTTACACCCTGTATATAGAATTACTTTTATTCTAAAATCTTTAGTTTATTTAAAAATCCAGAAATACATGCCGAAAAGCGATCGGCTCAATTCGGCTCAACTCAGCTCAATTCGACACGAGATTCTTGTCTATCTCATGTTTTCGGGTACCCGTGAGATACGCGGGTAGTACGGGTAATTTTTGTTTACCCGGGTATCTCATAAGTACCCGGGTACTCAGGTATCTCACTCGTTTCACTTGAAATGACGAACTTCAATTTCTATACGCTTTGGAATCAAAATCACTCGGTTGAGTGATACGGTATTTTAATGTTGTCTAAAAGCTTCATGAAACCTTTTTCAGATTTTTAAAAATTTGAACATTTTGCCATTTTCACGGATTCCTTTTGATACGATTTTGCGCTATCGTCATCGTAAAAAAAGTGACTACAAAGACTGAAGCTGTACCGTTTTAACCATAAGAAATTGCTACTAAAATCCGTCTGGTTTGAAAGGCCTCGGGTACTTGAGCTAAAATCGAGTGAAACAGAGTACTGTAGATACGATACTCTTGCAAGTTCAGTTTTCCTGCATCAAATGTTCCCCATGGTCATCATTTCAGTACCGTATTGGTCTGCGATACCTTCCTGTCTTGTACTTTACTGATACTGAGTGTACGAGACACATTTCGTATAGTAATATAAGGAAGTGTATTTTCATATACTGTATTCTTTCAAATCCTTAAACTCTAAAAATTAAGAAAACTTTTAAAACGTCTAAAACTTTGAAACCAATGTAGACTGAATAAAGTGTTAAATACAAGAAATTACTGTTTTTTAATAAGATGTAGTATTACACACATCTAAAATTTCTGGGAAATCACATATGGTATCAATACAGAGATATGGACGCAATCATTCAATCTGTTCAAAATGTGGTTGTAATAAAACCGCACTACTGTATAGCAAGCAAACTCGACTGCAGTTTAGGAGCCACATTATGATAGATTGTGTCTGTACTGGAATTCTTTCTTACAGACGATAAACCCTTGGTTAGCAGCCAAGGCAAAGCAGGATGATGGAAACCGTTTTAAATGCCCAACGTATGTCCGTAATCTGATTCGCAATGATTCCATTTTCTTGACCTAGTCCCCTGAGAACCTGGTAAAATGGCCTGGAACTGAGACCAGAAAGGAGAACGAAGACGTTCGAGGGAAGTGCTCGTTTCGTACGGGCTGACAATCTATTCGGAATAAGTCTTAATTTCACGTTCGTACAGCATCGCGTTGCGAGTTCTACTGCGTTTTCATCGTGAGATGGCCAAGCGTTTAGTAAATTACACCTATTGTCTCATTTCTGCGAGCTCTCATTATGCAGTACGGAAGGCGCGAACGACGAAATAACAGCGACAATAGATCTTCTTGGATTTAACGTTAATGGAACTTCAGAATTACTTATACGCCTGCCTTATGCTAAACGACGATCCATTTCCCGTCCTCAGAATTATTGGGATTCAACGTTTCCTGGCCTCCAACGCGTTCCACTTATTTTCCAGACTCCTACTATGCTTCTCTGAGTAATATTCGAAGCATTGTTTCCCTTCGCTAGCCATTTTGCCGCGAGTTCTGCATTTCGTATCTCGTGCAATTTTATTATCCCTTTTTCTCATTTAAGCTTTATGTTTGAATCATCCAGAAGTCATTTAAATGTACTGAATATCCAATATATTCAAAATCGGGACTGCATTTATGCTGCTGGTGGCGCTAGGTGCATTATTATGAGATTTCGATGGAAGAAGTCTATTTTAATTAATGAAACTTGAACCCATTTTTTTATGTTTATTGAAAATAAAAGACAATACTTCAATAGTAACTCTAAAAATAAGCAATACATTTTTATGCTCTTTTGAGGTCTGATGATGAAGACCTTCCGTCCACTGGTGTATAAAATTGTTCTAGGATTATCACACCGGATTAATCGTATATGTACTATAGCGAATAATTTTAATGAGCGTTTAAATTCTTGTACTGGATCTACTAATACATGTAACAAAAACTGGATAATCCTGTATAATACACTGTAAAAGATGTTATATCATTACTATATCCTTCTACGGTATGTATAATTTTTCTTTATACAGTATTGGGACTGTATCCCATCTAATAATTATAGTAATAAATCTTTCAGAATTGTATAGATCAATGGATTCGTCGTGAAGCGGACTACAAGTCTAGCTAAACGAAAAGGTATACATATGGGTGCCCTAGAACCTTATAATTTTTGTGAAAACTATTTTTCATGTCATCAACATTTTACCAGATATTTACACATTGCCAGTTACAATACACACCCTACATATAAGTTAAAGGGTTGTTCTGCCCATTTCCGCCAGCAGCGCAAGTAGCGCCTGCATAATTTTCGTTTTCCTTTGTTCTCTGTCTGTTCTGTTCTTATGGCTGATGCCATGTGTGACCGTGTGTGGCCATGTGTGGTTTTAGTGCACAAATCTTTCTTATTATCAGTATTGTGTATTAGGCTTAAGTTTTCTTTGTAATAAACATTTATTCTAACATAAGTTGTGTGCCTATAGGAACAAAACTGCAATAGAGTCAAATTGTTTAATTTTCCTGAAACTTCAAGGTGCGGTCTACTAATACATATAGTTCATATAATAACGAGTCTTCCTTCCAATAGTATGTTTGCGTTCGATATTATTTAATAAATGAACGAGTGGTACCTAGGGAGAATTAATATAAAATGTCATTGTCATTAGTATGAAATGTGTTATAAAGGAATATAGGAATTGAAAAAGACTGTAAAAGAAGATCGAGCGTTGAAACAAAATAAAGTTAAAGAATCTTTAAAAGTTTAGTTTCATTCGACAAATAAGTAAAAGTGAGCCAAAGTCTAAATTAGGTTCATATTATTCTCACTTTCTCGGGCAACGATCACGTCGAGAGATAATCGCACCACAAGATTAAAGCGGGGTATACCCTATATAGAAAATAGCCCTATAAAAAGGTGGAAAGAATCCAAGGACGTATTTATGGGCAATTGCGTGAGAAATTGAACGCATAACCCAATATGGTGCGTGTACGCACAAGGTCCGTCGAAATTAATGCGGCGCACATTATTTTCATAAAACCCGTGCACGCCAGTAAACTATACATTGCCCAGCCAATATCAGGTAATTAATATTTACACACTATCTGTTGGGAAATACGTGCGCCCTCACAACGGAGCATGACGTACACGAAGACAAACATGCGTGTGATTTCGATAAAAACCATAGGATAATCCTCGTATAAAAATTACTGAACACGATCACGTTAGGCGATATAAATGAAATAGACACAAGTGAAAAATATATGGCCTACAGACTCTGCGAGAATTAAAATTTCTTCAAGTGTCTGTCAAACGTCGATCTGTAATTGCGATTGACCATAGACGTTCGATGCAGCGTAATATTCGTTGACTACCGTAATCCCCTTTCCTACAATACGTCAAACATCGATAACGTTAATCGCGCTTTTCGATACGTAATCGCGCTACAACCGATAACTGCTGCAAACGCTTCGATAGTCTAATTTTACGGTCGGCCCGGTCTCGTTAGAATAATGCCCGCCAGGCAAAACGATAAATCCAACGACGCGTGTATTATAATGGATTAATATAATTCAATAAAATGGACCTGAACGCAGCGTCCCGATTAATGCCGCCCGTTGACATTCCCATGCGTTACGATGACTGCATTCCCCTCGGATAACGACGAATAACGCCGTAACGCGCCGCGACCACTCGTTGCAATAACTCCATTACGCACCGCCGATACACACCGGTGTGCTCGAGCTCATTTAGACCTGGATGGTGACGTTTCAGGAACAACCAGCAATGAAGATACACGTTCGACCCCCCAATAACACCATTACGACCTCTGATCGTCACGTCAACGGTACCTGTTGGTCAATTCTCACTTCACACTTTGTTGGTTCTTCGGTTGTTTGAAGGGTAGTCACTAAACTTTCGCGAGTTGACGTTGGTCCTGCGAGTCGTGTCTAATGCAAAGAGAATCTAGAGTAACCTCTGGTGCGAACAAACGTATTGGGTTCATTTAAAAGTACGTTTATAAGAAAGAAATTCACGGACAATTGCTTGCACCGTATTAACAATACTTATTTCCACGAATAAGCGATATTCCATGCATGAAAAAGGAGACATTGTTCAGTGTCTTTCGAATTTTTGAACAAAGTTTTTGAGATATGATCTGCAGTGTGTTCCGTCTAAGTGAGAACAGTGGAATATCCCACAAGGTGTTCATGTTATGGAAAACCTGTTCTTATAAGAGTTGTTCGACACAGGGGGGCATATTATGTAATACTAATGGTATTTTTGTAGATTACGGATCGGAGGAGATTTTAAGGTCAATTCAGTTTTCTCAAATGGGACTGTATAGTTTTTTTACTCCCAATCAGTATAATAGCCAATTCCAAAATGGTCACAGTCCATAGTCGGAAGATGTCAGACAGACACACTTCACCGTTTTCACTTAAACAAAACACACTGCACATCAAATAATTTCATAAAGTTACACGAGTACCAAGCAACCTCAAATTTTACCAATAAATACAGCATAATCTAAGTAACTTATTTTTATTTTTGCACTTGATCATGTATTATTTTTTTTTTATATGAAGTTACTTTGTTTACACAATTTAATCCAATTCTGACGACATTTAAATTTGCTCAGTTGACACTCATTAGCTAAATTTCTCACACTTTTAATCATTTATTATAGTTAAATTCTAATCAAACAATATTACCGATCAAAACAACTCTTTCAATCGCTACCCAGATAGCACCATACGTTCCAAGGACGTCCGTTTCATGTTCAGTTTATGTCCGAATGTCTTACGTCCATGTTGGACATTCCTAAGACTTAAATTTCGGATGTTTCAGCAAAGTCCATTTTAAAAGTTCTGTGGATGTTCGGAAGACTTAAATTTCGGATGTTTCAAGAGCGTCCGTCATAAAAGTTCTATAGATGTTCGGAAGACTTAAATTTCGGATGTTTTAGAAACGTTCCTCTAAAGAGTGTTATGGATATGCGTAAGAAATACACAATATAACCTCAACGCATAACTTTATTTTTCGTATAGGGTGAAGGCATTAAAGGTCGTCAATCCTTTAGTAGTCGGCTACTCTTATTTTGTTCAGCTTAAAAAAACAAACATTTAAATAGAAAGTTTGTTAAATAGTAATTTTATATTAAATTTTAAATCTCTGAACTTTAAAATATGTACATACAATAAAACGAGGTTTTCAAAACTAAAGGAAAATAAATGCTTCTGAATTCTGAAATGATTCGTAAATAATTGTAAACAATTACTTTATTCGAAAACGAGGCGCATATTATAAAAACTTGCTTTGATATATCATACGAATGCGAATTTAGCATGGATCGAAAGATCTGGTTTGCCGCCCGATCGCCCTGTCTAAAGAAAATGATTCATTTAGTAATTTTAAGCGTTCAAAAAATTATTTTTGAATGTTCGAAATATGTCCTGATAATGTCGACACAGCACATTCTGGGGACGTCCTACTTTGTAAATGGGACCTTACTACGACGTTTAAAAAACATAATGAGGACGTATAGAGGACATATGGACCTTTACGGGACGTCCGGAACGTCCGGAACGGATATTTTGTGGACATACATACAACGTGTTTGTGCTATCTGGGTATAGTATCTGTATAATTATAACTAAATGTAAATGAAATTTTTGTCGATACCACATACCGTCGCATTGTAAACAATGCCAAAAATTCTAATTTTATAGTAATATAATTTTATACTTTGAATTAACTCAACTGGTAGCGAAACCTTATCAACACTGTGTTTCGTGAAGATAAAGACTTCTTCACACGAATATAGAAGTCTTTGCAAGGTCATTTTCTGAAAAAGTGACAGAACATACTGGCCATGAACAGCCTGTCGAAATGACGCGGAGTATAGTTAAAGAAGAGAAAGTTTAAGTACGTGGTACTCTAAATGGGAAATCGATTTATAAAAAAAAATATACATGGTATAGCAAAAATGTTACAGGTAGTTAAAAGAGCGATTCCTGAGTTGATTTTAAACAACTTAGCCAATGTCCTCGATAACTTTGTTAAAGAGATATTGAGTACAGTAGACGAATTTCAGCACGGGCTTCAGTTGTAAGTAGTAAATAGTAGTACTGATCCACCATTGTCCGCGCTACAATCTGTCCGCTATACTGGTTCCCTGATCGGTCAGCGTTTTTCGATAATAACTCATTAACAAAGCCCTACCTAACATTTTGACTAAGGACAAACTGTTTTAAAATAACCTGAGGAATTACCCCTTTCAAGGACTTGCAACGTTTTTGTTACACCCTGTAGAGTTTTATTTAAAAAGAAAAGTGTATTTACACTTTTCAACACTTTTCTCTAACTGCACTTATAACGGAGTTATAATCGGTTCCAGTTACTAGAAGCACCCCGTATAATGATAATTAGACTGCGGAAGTTTATGCAGTAACAATATGCACTGAATATGCAGAGTATATACAAGATATATGCAAAGTATATGCAGGATAAATTTGATGCATACGTTATATATATACAGACTAAAAATTCATATAATTGTGTTTAATCAATGTAATTAATATGAGAAATACATTTTTTAAATTATTATACAGGGTGATCCGTTTAAATAAGAGCACCTAAATATATTTTCGAATTGTAATAATGCAAAACATATTTGTTACATAATATGAATCGCATCGAGGCGATGTTTGGTAAGAATTTTTTTATTACATCATGTAATTGATAAAAAAAACGCATTTAGATATGTTTAATAACATGAACTTGAAGGGACCTTGATCTCAAGAAATTACAGTTTTGCGTAAAATGTGAGTGTACTGTTACGAGCCGAGGGCTAGGTAGTCTGACCGAGGGCCAGGTTTTTGGAATTTTGTTATTGTTTCGTGGACGAACCAGCGAGTAACTGTGCACTCGCCAGGAGCCACCTCACGGATGTGGACGAACCGAGTGCGCAACGGCTAACACCGGGAGCCACCTTAGGATTAGGTAGGTTTTCGTGGACGAACCAACACTCAACTTGGCAAGTGTCGGGAGCCACTAGGATGGAATAAAGACTGTGGACGAACCAGCGAGTAACTATGCACTCGCCAGGAGCCACGGGACGTGGACGAACCAGTGCGCAACGGCTAACACCGGGAGCCACTTGTAGGTTAGGAAAAGGAGACCTTCGCAAGGATTGCGAAGTTGTTAGTATAGCCTCGTAACTTTTAAGTTATAATATACCTCGAGCGGCAAAGGTATAATATTGTGGGATCGTTACGCGTTCGCTTCTTCTTGGATTTAGGAAAGGTTTTGATTGAACTAAGTCCAATTTAACAAACCTTATAAAATATATATTATTACGAGTTTAAGTTTGACTCGAAGGAATACAAGTGTTCAGAATTCAAGTGTCGCGGAAACTAAGTCCTCTCTCTCTAGATTACGCACAGAGATATGCGGGGGACGCGTCGCTAAGACGACGTTACAGTGAAGTTAATTTACGTACTGTACTCTTAAAAAACTCTGCTCGAAGGAGAACTATTGCTCGATCTTGCTTCCAGTCTAAGCCGCGTACTAAACTCGAACTGGATTAGGAATGAGCCCCCGAGTCCGAATTTCTCGGCCCTTTTATACCCAAAAATCTATGAGGAAAATGGTGGGGACTCGACTGCATCGCGGAGTTTCCGAGAAAAGTTGGGTGATATTGATTTTCATAGAATTCTATTAATTGGGTGCAACGGAAATTCCTATCAGCCCTTGCATGGTGACTTCCAAGTAAAGTCAAAGGTCTCGGATAAGGGCTTTGAATCGAGCCCTTTCAGAGTTGCTTTACGTAACTCGTCTGGACTCGTAACATCTCCCCCCTTAGATGAAACATCGTTTCTTACGATGCTTTCACCTGCTTGGAAGTCAAACATGCAAGAACGAATGGATAAAAATCTACTCACGAACTAAACGGTTGATTTTACTGGTCCTATTGCGGTGTATGTGTGGGTGTTGTGTATGTGTACTGTAGGTGGGCAAATTTTGGGGCTGACGAAGTCTGGTCTCCAAGGGCTGGTACACCTGGGCTGTCCTGGTCATCTGGATGTGGAACCCTTTCCACAAAGGCTTCTGGTTGGTGGTATGTTGATTATTGGTGATGTCATGAGGTTTTTGAACTTTAACTCGAGTCATCAAGGTCATCGGAGAGGTATGCATGCTTTAATTTGTCTTGATGTTTAATGATCGTGCTTCGATCATCTTTACTCAGAACTACGTTGTTTCTGTCAGAGATATCTATTATTTTGTAAGGTCCAACGTAGTGTGGATCGAATTTATTTGTTCTCGGTTCCTTTTGGACGTAAACGTATTCTCCTGGCTTGAAATCTCGTTGTACTGCATGACGATCATAATATCGTTTTGATCTTTCCTTAGATTGATTCAGACTATCAGCTGCTTGAATTCTAATTTGTGTCATTTTCGTAATAAGATCCGACAGGTATGATCCGTATGTAGCTAATTGTTGTCCGGATGGAAAAGCACTTGGTAATCTTGCTGGGTTTCCGAAAATTAATTCATGAGGCGTAAAATTGGTAGCTTCATGTACGGAAGTATTATATGAAAGCATGGCGAATGAAACGTAGAGGTCCCATTCTTCGTGTGAATCCATGTAATGTTTTAAATATTCTGTGAGTACCAGGTGACTTCTTTCCAGTGATCCATTGGTCTGAGGTCTATATCCTGATGTGGATATTTGTTTAATTTTGAAAATTTCAGCAAGGTATTTCATCACTTTGCCCATAAAACTTGTTCCTTTGTCTGTTAATATTGTGCGGGGTGCTCCAAAAATTGCGATAAAGTGTCTTGAAAATGCGTCTGCTATTGTAGAGGCTCGAATGTTTGGAATAGGAACAGCAATACAGTATTTGGTGAGATTGTCTTGCATTGTCAAGATGTAACGGTTTCCACTAGGTGTTTCTGGAAGCGGTCCGACTGTATCCAAAGCAAGTTTGTCGAAGGGTTCCAAAGGTGTGTCTGTGATGATCATGGGTTGTCGAGTTTTTGCTCTGACTAGCTTTTGCTCTTGACAACTTCTGCATTTTCTAATAAAATCTTCGATATCTCTCCTCATACCTTGCCATTGGTATTTGGATTTCAAACGGTTAAGTGTTTTGGTTACACCTTTATGTCCTCCAAGTAAACTGCTGTGTGCCTCTTCAATCAGTTGTTTTCTGGTTTCTTCTGGTAGTGTTTGGGTAATATTATTTTGTGAAATTTGCGATATTGGTTGACTTATTGGCGGATCTGATGATTCTTCTTCCGAAGAAGTACTGTATTCCAGAGATGAAGATTCATAATCTGGAAGTATGATATTGGAAATTGAGTCCAGCTTTGAACTCTGAGGTTGTATTAACGGTGTATGTTGTGAAACGGATGGTGTTGAAGTGACCATTGGTGGATTGACGATGGTTGGAGTCAATGCAGCTGGTAAATTTGATCCATTCGATTCTTCTAATATTGTTTGAGGAGGTGATTGATTGGGATTTACAGACTTGATAGTTGCGTTGAGTGGAATCGAATCATTGAATGAAATCAAATCAGTCTTTATTGTTGTATCTTCCTGAGTTGAATTTCCCTGATTTTCCAGTAATTGATCCGAAATACGTGTGGAATGTGCCAAAGGGTTTCCTGATATTGTGCTGTCTGAACGACTAGAAGTCGACAGTCTTCTGTGCAAAGGATCTTGATGAATTTTTCCTCTTCGTAAATTGCTGCGTCTAACTGGGGTAGTTTCTTTTTCTTCGGACTCTTCTGAGCTATAGCTAAGTTCTTCGTAGATGGGTCGAGTTTCGCGATCTCTTCGCAATTCCCGAATGCGTTGTCCAATGGTATCAAATCCTGAGGCTGTTGTTTTGGGTATTTGCATCTTGAAGTCTTTGTCCTCATCCCTCGGAATCAGTGGCAAACAGACTACTGGATTACGAGATAAAGCATCAGCGTTTTTATTTGTTTTTCCCGCTTTATGTACTACTTCATACTCGTACTCCAAAAGCTTTAATTTCCATTTGACCAAGCGCGAGGTTGGATCTTTAACAGAGTGAAGCCAAACTAATGGTCGATGATCTGTGATCAAGGTGAATTTGTTGCCATAAACGTATGGTCTGAAATATTGCACAGCATATACCATTGCTAAGCATTCTTTCTCTGTTGCTGAATAATTCTTTTCAGCAGAATTCAGACTGCGTGAAGCGTAAGCTATCGGCAAATCTTCTCCTATTTTTCCTTGACTCAAAACAGCACCTATTGCAAAATCTGAGGCATCTGTGGTGATGATGAAGGGTTGATTAAAGTCTGGATATTGCAGAATTGGTCCTTTACACAACTCGTCTCGTAATGTTTCGAAACTTCGTTGTTGTTCTTCGGAATTAAGATGATCGGTTTTCAGAGTGTCCCAAATATGTTGAGCTCTCTTCTTTTCTTGAACTGCATCTGATTGATAATATAATACTGGATCTTCATCGGAGGTGTCGAAGGTGTCATATGGATGTAAATATTGTGGTTCAAAGGTTATTTCTTCTTCTTTTTCTCCTGCATTCGTAGCCATAACGTATCCCATCCCGTTGCGATTAAGCACCGCAGCTTCACCGATGAAAAGATTCTTCGGCGTTTTTAGACGCGGCAGATAACCTTCCCTAACTTCCAGGTTGGCGATGCTCAACGCTATCGGCTGCGTCGTCCTTCCAGGAATTCGGTGTTTGGTTCTGGTAGGATTACGTCGTGTTTCTGTCTCCATGTAATTACAGAAACGGATAGGTTTAGTCGGCTGGCTGTGAATGACTAAGGTCTTGTGATAATACGAGATTTCGGCTTTTTCTTGTAGTAAAAAAGGACTCCCTATGAGGCCATGGGCGTTAATAGGCAGATCTTTTACTACGTAAAAGTGTGCTGGAATTCCATTGATGTGAAGCGTAGTAGTACCCAGCGTACGGATGGTGGAGCGAGATAACCCCGTTATCTCGATTTCTTCCCTCGAAGTGATTTTGGCTGTATCTCCCAACGTGTCGAGAACTACAAGGTTTACAGAAGCTCCGCCGTCGATTAGGAACTCTCCTTGTCCGTTTTCCATTTCTGGAACTTTGACCTTGATTCTCGGTGTTGGTGCTCCTTTGTAGACTATTGGCTCTTGTTGTCGAATCGGACGGTTCTTTGGCGATCCTTTTTCAATACACTCACCGTGTCGCCTGTACGATGAGCGCTGTTGAAGTTTAAATGTTTCTGCGAAGAAGGCTGAGGTGATTTGCTTCTGCGACCATATTTTTCGTTGTCTCTGCAGGTTTTTCCGTCGTGACCTTTCATGCCGCAATTCCAACAATATAATTGTGAAATATTGCTAGGTTTGCTGGTCCGATTGTCTCTTCTGTGGTTATCATCTTTTGTTGATGCATTAGAAGAACAACTAGACGAACGTGAAGGATGCTTAGACAAAGTTAAAGCTGTTCCGTGTTTCGGTCGGTTTCGGTCGTCGTAATCGGACTCCGAACCAGATGCGCTTCTGTCCCTCTGGTAGTCTTTGCGATAACGCAAAGGAGATGGTGAATGAGAATACCCACGTCGTGAAATATGATCCCTTTCACGACTTTTCCTGCGGCTACGGTAATCCTCTTCGTAGTCGTAATTTGTTGATCTGTCGTCGATGATGTGACGACGGTTTCGTAAACGGCGATCCACTTGAAGAACAGCATCGAATGCGTCCTCCAAATTATCGTGTCTTTCACCCAAGGATGCCATTCTCCATGCTATTCGTTCCGGCAATCCCTCGAGGAAATTTTCAACCACGTCTTCTTCTATTTCTTTAATTCTATCTTCGCTGTTCGCGCCGTACCGATCGCGAATAGCGGTCCGAGTGCAGTGTGCCAAATGACTAACTCGATCGATATACTTTCGAATAGTTTCGTCACTACGAATTTTTAAACGAGCAATTTCTCTTTGGAAATACGCGAGATTACGTCCTGGAGCGTAACGTTTTTTCAGATGTTTTAAAAACTCCGATACGTTAGAGAACGTTTTATTTTGTATACTGATTCTCGCGGAACCCGTAAGTTTTGTTAAAACAATTTTTAAGTACTCTGACTCTGAATCTTGCGGAACTAACGCTAACCCGTTTTCTACGCTCTGTGCGAAAACAGAGAGAGGCGGATTTTCTCCGTCAAAAATCGGAATCGACGATGTTGCAAATTGAATGTAATTACGCTGCGTAAGTGCAGCCATGGAATTAGCCATGGAAAGAGTTAAACTCGCGATATCATCATTGGATACTGAAGCCTGTGCTTGTGCCATGATGAATCCTTTAGGCGATTTCCAAAACTAACTCACAAACTATATGTGAAACAATTATACAGCCGCTAAGGCGATGAAATAATCTACTGAGTCTAATGCAAAGACTCGTCGATAAACGCACACAGAACAACCGAAGTTCTGAGACGTTATAAGAATAATTTCCCTCGGAATGGTTTAAGGCACAATCTAATCAGATTCTCTTTGCCACCAATATCCTTGGTTGTAGTTTAAACTATTTTGAATATCCTCGCGAATTTAGGCGTTTCCCTAAGGAGCCTTTTCGGACGCGGAGCCGAAGAAATATTTTAAAAATCCAACTATCCAATAAGAAGGGAATTTCTCAGTTCAAATGGTGTATTCACAGAAGGTGAATCACACCTAAATAATGAACATCAGCGTATCCCACCGCTGTCACCAGTTTGTTACGAGCCGAGGGCTAGGTAGTCTGACCGAGGGCCAGGTTTTTGGAATTTTGTTATTGTTTCGTGGACGAACCAGCGAGTAACTGTGCACTCGCCAGGAGCCACCTCACGGATGTGGACGAACCGAGTGCGCAACGGCTAACACCGGGAGCCACCTTAGGATTAGGTAGGTTTTCGTGGACGAACCAACACTCAACTTGGCAAGTGTCGGGAGCCACTAGGATGGAATAAAGACTGTGGACGAACCAGCGAGTAACTATGCACTCGCCAGGAGCCACGGGACGTGGACGAACCAGTGCGCAACGGCTAACACCGGGAGCCACTTGTAGGTTAGGAAAAGGAGACCTTCGCAAGGATTGCGAAGTTGTTAGTATAGCCTCGTAACTTTTAAGTTATAATATACCTCGAGCGGCAAAGGTATAATATTGTGGGATCGTTACGCGTTCGCTTCTTCTTGGATTTAGGAAAGGTTTTGATTGAACTAAGTCCAATTTAACAAACCTTATAAAATATATATTATTACGAGTTTAAGTTTGACTCGAAGGAATACAAGTGTTCAGAATTCAAGTGTCGCGGAAACTAAGTCCTCTCTCTCTAGATTACGCACAGAGATATGCGGGGGACGCGTCGCTAAGACGACGTTACAGTGAAGTTAATTTACGTACTGTACTCTTAAAAAACTCTGCTCGAAGGAGAACTATTGCTCGATCTTGCTTCCAGTCTAAGCCGCGTACTAAACTCGAACTGGATTAGGAATGAGCCCCCGAGTCCGAATTTCTCGGCCCTTTTATACCCAAAAATCTATGAGGAAAATGGTGGGGACTCGACTGCATCGCGGAGTTTCCGAGAAAAGTTGGGTGATATTGATTTTCATAGAATTCTATTAATTGGGTGCAACGGAAATTCCTATCAGCCCTTGCATGGTGACTTCCAAGTAAAGTCAAAGGTCTCGGATAAGGGCTTTGAATCGAGCCCTTTCAGAGTTGCTTTACGTAACTCGTCTGGACTCGTAACAGTACCAAAAGAGTAGGTTCAATCATTTGCAAAATTTTTGGTACAAAGTCATTTCAAAATTATGGTGTGGTACATAGTTGTATGTGTTTTGACCTCAAATATTGAACAGTAACAAACATTTGGTTATTCTATGTAAAACAAGAAACATTATACTGTTCCCAAAATTTCGGCCTTACCTTGTATTACCTTGAGGGTGAATTCAACCTACACAGACTCATGTGCGCTTAAAATAAAACTTTCTCCTCACATTTTTTGCATCTGTACAAATAACAAAAGAACCAGGGGCAATAGAGTTAAATGAGGCACTCTGCATATGCAGGCTATGCAAGGTATAGGCAGTATATGCAAAATATATACAATATGCAAAATAAAAAAATATGTTTTTGAAATCCTCTAATAATGAAACATATTTCTGTTAAAGTCTCGTTCCTTTAATCCATTTTCCTAAAAGATGCATTTGCATGAACTTCCGCAGTCTAATGATAATACCTATAAATGTATCTTAAAATCGTGTTACATTTATTGTAACCCAAAATGTAGCAGTTGATACGTCTAAAAAAATCGTGTAATTCGTACCTAATTTCTTGACATAGTCATAAACTTAAGATGTACCAGAAGAAAAAGACCATTAAAAAGGAATCAAACTAGGGCTATGAAACTGAAAATAGTGAATTCCGAATTTCTTAAAATATTTTGATGGAAGCATTATCAACTTACGTTTTATGTCCTCTCGATATAAATGATTCAAAGTTTAATTATTTTTTAAGTGTCATGAAAATCAGAATATTTTACAATTCTGTAAATTAGGTTGTTGTGTTGTGAATAACACCGTCTAACAATCAATGTGTGTTTCTGTTATAAGTTTAGGGTGCAAACACGTAAAACGCTGGTTTCCAGCACCTTGTTTTTGTCTTTGTTTTTGTCTTCTCAGCGCAATGGTTGAATAAAGACGAAAACAAGCGCCAGCAACAAGCGTTTTACGTGTTTGCACCCTTTATACTGCTACAGGGTGTTAGGGATAAGACTACTGTCTTTTGAGGGGATAATTGTTCACGTAAAAACAAACAAGAAATCCTCTGTATGAGTTCAACTTAAGTCCAATACCCAACCATTTAAAAAAAAAAAACTGTCATAAGCATCTAAACTATCAACGCCTATAGTTCAAGACAGGAACATTTTTCGTAAACAATTTCTTCGCTAAGATGAATATCGTGATTTTGTTAATCGATATTGTTAGCTTGTATCATGAAAAATAAGTACTTTTTCAACTCCGAACATTACTACCATTTCCACGCAGATTTTTCATTTGAGTAACTTAAGATGTTACATAATTTTTTTATTTAAACACACTTTGTAACGTAACTGTAAAATGTACTCCATTTTTCTTTGTTTAATATGATTCTTGTAAGGGAATGCTTAGGAGAATGCCCTCAATATGTCATCCCTGAAGCCCGTTGCCGGGGCAATCAGGTTCGTTTGATATGAGTATTGTTTTAGACTAAAACGATTACCGATCCGTGCGATGCCCTATGAGCGATCTGTCGTAAAAATAATATCATTTAAGACTTAATTACATGTGTTACATTCTGTAGGCTTTCCAGAGATGTTCTTCTCGCTCCGAGAGGATTAATTATATTTTCAAATTATTATTTTAAAGAAATGAATTATGTCGATTTTGTTTCACAATTTCACAAATGCAATGTTTTACCTAAAGGGTGAAAGTAATCCTTAAAAGGTAAGAGATGGTGGTAGCTATCACATATTAATCAGCTATAAATAACCACAATAAATGATATTTAAGGATTGTTACAATCGGGTAACTCCTTGCTGTTCCACATTGCCAATGATTATTTCTAGGCGGTTATGCGTCCATGCTTTTCTAGATTGTATTATAAAACTTTTTTTAATACTCGTGGGACAAGAAACATTAGAATCGGAGAAAGGAAAAAAAGAATAGCATGCGTTTTCTTGTGTAAGCTTTCTCTTTCCTTCAGACCCTTTTAGAGCGTTATACGTGGGCCTGCTTTCTTTCTGGAAGCAATGGGGACATAGGGGTGAGAAGGGGCACAAAAATTCCCTTACGAAACGGAATGAAAACTATCCATTTCTGTTTCCCGTTTGCGATGTTCTCCGTTCGCGTCCGTTACAAAGGCGAAGCAATTAAATCATAAATTACTCAAGCGCGCGGTTAGGCCTCCGCCAAGGTAGTCGGAGTGACCCTAGCAGCGTCAACTCAACGCGTGTCGCTGAAAATGTTTCTCTTATCCATCGAACACAGAAAGGACTCTCTGCGCCTCTTTTTCTCGGGCCTTGTCGGACCGATGCACGTGGTGTCTGTTTTCTATCTCGAAGCAATGGGTACGTAGGTTGTAAATTAGCGGATCAAGCGCCTTTTGGAACTGCTCGATGTTCCATTCGTAGCGTATTTTAGCAAAGCACGTATTTCTTTTTAACGAATGGTAGTTTCTTTTTCCCTAAGTTTTCGTGTAGTAGTGCTTGAGGGTAGGAGAAGCTCCTTCGGAAAAATTCTGTCAGTCAGTCAGCAATCTCTAATCCAGCATGCATACAGCGCAGGAGTACTACACGGTGTTTCGGGTGCATGCTCGGTGCGATGGTAACGCGATTGCTAATGTGCGAGTACTCGCAAAGCTGTATCCGCGAATTAGAACGTCAAACCCAGCGACATTGCGTCCGTCGATGACCGGGATCGGTACAATGACCCCGTAACACCTAAAGGTAATTTGATTATTGCTGTGACCTTTTATTTACATTTATTGTAAGCATTATTTTTTTTTACTTGCGTTTTGTATTAGTTGTACAACAATCGTTTCAGAATGAGGTGTACCGTCAACCAGTGGACATCCCAGAAGAAGCCGTTTCACGTACACGTAATGCAATTGCGAACATCATACCAGCGATGCTCCAATGCGTGCAGTGGCACATTATTTTGCATCCACAAACGTCAACCCTGACGGTGGCTATGTGGAGCATTTCCTAAATTGACAGCAATCAACCCCTTTCGGAGCCACCAATTGTTATAACGTAGGAACAACTCGTTCCGCAAAACAAAAATGAAGTGATCGTGACAAGTGATTAGTGTATTAGTGGCTGTAGTGAAGTGAATACATTTGTTATTTGGTGTCTTAACCCGGATGCACCTGATGTTGTAACCCTTAACTGTGGGTGGTGTCGTATACCTGCGATCAGCTGTGGTCTAGGCGCTGGACTACCATAAACCATGACCAGGACCGGTACAGTGACTCAGTGACACAGGTTTACAAACTACAGGTGAATTGCCGAAAGAGTGAGTCGCATGTAATTTATTGTTGATTATTATTTTTTTACTTTAACGCGGACTTCTTTCCCCCAACAATTCTCCCACGTTCTATATACACACTTTTCTTCGGGCTTTTTAAGCATACTTATTCGTTATAAAAAACACTGCTGACCGTTGTTGAACTACAAACTTTTATCTCAGTAACGAACTAGGATCACTTTTCATCCATTTTTTTATTACATTGCCTTTTCCTTCATACGTTATTTGAAAAAGAAATTTACGTATTCCTTATTCTTTCGTTTCAAATAATTATTATTTTTGATTCACCTTAACAAACAATCTGTGTATTTACTTTTTTACGCTACATGTGATTTCCCCCGATGTAAAATATCTAATCACTTTCAATGATAAACAAAAATGTTAAATGACTTTATTTGTTATGCCGCTTTAATTTTTTATAGTAATGTTATTTCCATCGATGTGTGTCGACTTGCTTGTTCGAAGCACAAGCGCAGCGCCTAGCGTTGTAGACTTCGCTACCGCGGCCACTTCACCGGTAAACTCGAGCTCTGATTGGTCAATGTTTTTCGTTAATAACTCGTTAACAAAGCTCCACCTAACATTTTCGCTAAGGAAAAAGTTGTTTAAAATCGTCTCAGGAATCACCCCTTTCAAGGAACTGCAACATTTTTGTTACACCCTGTATATAATTACATAATATTGTTTAAAAACCATTTTATATAAACAGAAATTAAATATTTTTTATAATTTCATGACAAAGTTTGTTTAAATTTTAAAATTATGTAATATAAGGTGAAGATTGCAAATTCATGATCAATGTACAAAACTTTGTAAGAAACATATAATAATTATTGAGATAAATAGAAAATGTTTATTTCATTATTGTCAAAGGAATAGGAAAGTACCAAATATGGCTTTTTCAATTTCTTAGACATTGTTCTGCGCTTCCTTTTTATGGCTCTATTATTGCCCAAGTACCGAGCTTTCGCATGGATAGCTTTCCACGG
This sequence comes from Perdita meconis, assembly GCA_030770465.2. Taxonomy (NCBI): domain Eukaryota; kingdom Metazoa; phylum Arthropoda; class Insecta; order Hymenoptera; family Andrenidae; genus Perdita; species Perdita meconis. The sequence continues at coordinate 4,779,386 of JASKOS020000015.1, read as the reverse complement.
TCAATAAACCGAACGTAATGGTGGGAATGTCTTGCGAACAATTATCTGTGTCCGAAAACGCCCAATTAGAGGAGCAATAGAGTGCGTTCTAATTTGAAAAGGGTCAGAAATTTAAACAGACGAAATTTCCCATAATAAGTACATTGTTAAAACTGAATGCTGTTTTTGTGGCTTTTAAATGAGAAAGATAGATAGTGTTGAAATGTAAAATTGTATGCTATCGCACCCACTATGTGATTGAGGTTTCTTCGTTCCTCTGTTTCTTCTTCATTCTAAATTCTAAAGAACTTTTTCCTCGGCAAAAATGTTATCCGAAGCTTTGTTAACGAGTTATTAAGAAAAAAACACCGACCAATAGAAGCACGAATACAGTGGATGAATGTCAACGCGCGGCCCAGCTTTTAGTAGTATTGGCCCGCCATCGTCCGTGCCATCATTAATCCGTTGTACTCGCTTTCTGATTGGTCGGTGTTCTTCGTTAATAGCTCGTTAACAAAGTCCTACTTAACATTTTTGCTAAGAAAAAGTTGTTTAAAATTTCCTCAGGAATCATCCCTTTCAAGGAACTGCAAAATTTTTGTTACACCCTTTATAACATTGAATTGACGGCTTATCAACCGAAATAGTACATTTGGGATTTTTTACCCGGCGGACATTTATCCCCTCCCCCACCTTATCCTAATTTTCTTTAACTTCTTATTTTGTACATACTTGTAGTTAGGGCTGTAATAAATATTCCTTCATATTTTTACAACGATGGATACAGCGTATACTCGCAGGAATTTTTTTTCTGTCACGCTGCATCTATCGAGCGTGCGTTAGCCGTGCAATCTGTGCGTAGCCCCGAGAATAATTCTGTTCGCGCGCAAAGTGCATTTAATCCATTTTCATAAGCGACATCCAGAAAATACGTCTCCCCGGCGCAATAACAATATCGATGATTTTCATTGAAATGGAAATTCCGGGCAACAGTAGGCGTGATTGCGAAAATACAGTGACGTCGGGTTTCTAGTGTATAATCGCGCGTAATCGGGCAGAAAATTTGCGGACCTGTCTCGGGAAACAATAATTGCGGACAGTTGAAAAACGGATGAACATGAAAATCGTGCCGACGCGACGCTCGGTTGCAGCGAGGGGAAACCCGAAATCGACTAAGAATCGTTCGTCGTCTCTCATTTGTCGTAAAGGAAAAGAGTCCGTCTCGAATGAAAAGCGTCTTTCTGAATCGCCTATTGTTTTAATTTTTCACATTTTCTGAGTGCACACGAACTTCCTCGTGCCCCTGCAGTTTTTCTTTTCGCTCTACTTTTCACCAAAACTGTTTCATGCGAACGAAACAAAGAGCGCGCTACGTTAAGAATTACGCTCCATCGAATCTCCGAGACGTTTTAACGAGTCCGCGAAGTGAACAATAAAAAGTAATAATAATTCAGCAACGGTTCTTAATTTTCTTTCAGCGAAATTCCTCCGAACGAGCGACCGATCTTGAAAGATCGTTCATCACGCGTCTATTCTTAATAGAGATCCCGGTTATGAACGTGTTTCAAAAATTCACGTGTGTGCGCATACACGTATTTTAGTACGTGTAATTTTAAGTACACGGGTACACGCATGCTGTTTCACGTGTATTTAAATACACGTGTATTATTTCATATTGTATATATATACACGTATATTAACGCACCCTTATTTTAATTTGTATAGTTTCTAGAACATTGATATTAATTTATGGATCGAGACTATCGTTTCACAAATTTCGATACTGTTGGTACAAAAATGAATTGAAACATAATTTTTATTAACAAAATTTATTCAATTAATTCTCTGTTTTGGTACAAAAAAACTAACATATTCACATTTTCAGGTAATAATCGATTTCTTTCAGAAGTAACTATATTCCCAGCCGTTGAAAAGCATCTTTCAGACGTAACCGATGTAGCTGGTATACTTAAATATTTCATTGCGAGTTCTGCAATCCTTGGATGTTTGGTGTTTCGCGCCTTCCACCATTGAAAAGGATCTAAATCATATTTTAACTGAGGTTCAGCCACATACATGTCGAATTCGGTACTTAGATCAGATATTTCATTCGCTTCGTCATATATAAATTGTAAAGCACTTTTATGATTTGAATTTTCTTTTGTATTGTATTCATATGAAGGTAAATCTTCCAGTAAACTTTTTACTTTTGAACGTATAATAGCCCTTGTATGTATTGGTTCGTGATCCAGATCTTTGTACCTTGGATCGAAGAAGCAGGCAATGTGTCTCAGTGTTACAAAATTGTTTTCATCGTACTAGAGATCGAAACGTCGAATTAGTTCCGAAATAATAGTTTGCTTTAATTTATTAACTGCTTCATCGTCATCATTTTGCAATATTAAATGTTTTTCTAATAATTTCTTAACTAATGGTCTTACCATTGAAATCGGAGAATGATTTTCATTACAGAAGAGAGTAGTTACAACTTGCAAAGGTTTCAGAATATTAACTAAATATTCTATCTTCTCCCATTGACTTTCATTAATCTCTAAATTTTTTGCTGCATTTGTGTTAGTAACAGAACGATCTGCTATGGTGTTCGAAATAGGACATCTGTTTATATATAATCGTTCTAACATGATAAAAGTTGAATTCCATCGCGTCGAACAACATTGCAATAAAGTTAATTTTTGCATGCCAAGTTGTTCTTGTTTTCGCTCTAAAGCTTTTTTCGCAATATTTGAATGCTTGAAATGTCCAACAACTTTACTGCAGTGTCGAATGAGATGTTGTACATTTTCTTCCTTTAATGCATTGTTAATAGCGAGTTGGAGCGTATGAGCTGCACATGTTATACCATTTACGTCGACGGTTTCGGATACTAAAAAGATTGCATTTATCATGTTCTTTGCATTATCTGTAACAATGGTGAAGACTTTTTGACTTATTTCCCATTCATGAAATGTATTTATTAACTCATCAGCAATATTTTCAGATGTATGTCTTTCCTCCATTTCATGCGTAGTCAATGTATATGATTTCTTACACCACTCAGAATTAATAATATGTACATTTACAGTAATGTACGATTCTTGTGACACTGAAGACCAACAGTCAGTTGTGCAAACTATGTTCTTGGCAGCACTAAGATTTTCCTTTATTTTTTCTTCAACATTAATTTGTAAAAATCTTAACCTGCTTTTGATCGCTTCTTCTTGACAAGGTTTATAATTTGGCTCAACTATACTCATATAATTCTTATAACCATTGCTTGAACTAAATGAAATTGGCAACTGATTCATTACTATTAACTTGGCTAAAGCTTGGTGAAGTTCTTCCGTTCGTTTAACATCACATGGGCAGTTAGTTGAAGTGTTGCGACTCTGTTGCCGGTAAAACTGTGAATGCCGTCTACGTTTCCTTGGACGTTGTGAATCTTCCGCATCTTCTTGATTAGGTTCCTGAATTTGCGTCGTTTCACTTCCTGCATTATTGCACTCACTACTTGTATCTTCTGCATTTCGTGGGCAGTTATTTGATGGTTTTAAATTATGGATAAATCTCAAATGGTCTGCTTATGGATCCGGTAGTTCCACTAACACACGCATATACTCTACAGGGTGTAACAAAAATGTTGCAGTTCTTTGAAAGGGGTGATTCCTGAGGTGATTTTGAACAACTTTTTCCTTAGCAAAAATGTTAGGTGGGGCTTCGTTAACGAGTTATTAACGAAAAACACCGACCAATCGGGGAGCGTGTACAGTGAATTAATGATGACGCGGACGATGGCGGGCCAATACTACTCACCGCTGGAGCCCGCGCTGACATTCATCCACTGTACTCGCTCCCTGATTGGTCGGTGTTCTTCGTTAATAACTCGTTAACAAAGCCCCACCTAACATTTTCGCTAAGGAAAAAGTTGTTTAAAATCACCTCAGGAATCATCCCTTTTAAGGAACTGCAACATTTTTATTACACCCTGTATTGTCCTGTTCACTACACACTACATATGTTGCAAATAGCTTTATCACCATCACGATCTGCATATTGCCATACCCAACTTTTTCTTTTAGACATTTTTTTAACAAGTAGGAATCTATGGAATCTATATGTAAAATTATTCCAAGATGAACTGATGCTTGTACACAGACGTACGAATACGGACTACAGTCGTGAATATTTACAGTATTAATCCGTCCACACTGTGGTGTCAAAATATATGGCCTCTCTACTATAAGTCGAGTCAGCGACTGTAAACAAGCGACAATGGGACGGAATAGAAATAGAGGTTTGCCAGTCAATAAATGAAGTCGCCACGTCTGTTACATTCTTCACAACTTATTGTTTGTCGCTACTGATTTTAAACATTAAAGAATCTACAAAAAGACAATCTCGCAGCATTAGAATAACTTTTACTGAAAACGAGAAACATCCGAATAAAAAACTAATCTAGTCACAAATACGTTTTGATTTCTGAAGCATGGACACTGTATTTCAGATATTTCTCTCCAATCGATGCAACCAGATTCGAATTCCCAAATGAACATCAAAGATACGAAACTGACGTGTCCAAAAATTGTGGAGCTTGCAATAAAATATTTTAATATATCAGCAACAGCAGTTGTTTCGGAATACAGTTATGTTAATACACGTGTATTTAAATGTACGTGAAATAGTTACACGTTTACCCGTGTATTTAAAATGACACGTACAAAAATACGTGTCCGTGAAATGCACGTATACACGTGCATTCGAATACACGTGAAATAAGGATCTCTAATTCTTAATGTATGCACCGCCAACATCTCGAACAACAGACTTTAACGAGAAAAATCCCCCCCCCCCTTTTATGTTCGAGGACTCTTAGGGGTAGTTTACATTTGAACATTTCTGGCGAGCCGAGCCTGGTAAAGTTTTCTTCCGCACATGCGCGGACCCTTCGGAAACGTAAGCGTAGAGTCAAACCAAGAGACTTGGCCTGTGTTTAGGGGGATGGCTGGGGGAGCACAAGCTCCCTGGGGTTAGGGCTTTCAGAAAAGGTCTGACAATGAAGACAAGATGGACAAGAAAGCCGTAGCTGCAGCGCAGCCTATATTCATACGCACTATGCATCAAAAGAAAAGAGTAGAAGAAAGATATAACAACGCAAACTTTCTGCAAATTGAGAGATATACAGGATGGGGCAATAACTATTAGCACCTCAGATATCTCGGAAACTATAAGTTTCACAGAAATATTTGCTGAAATAAAATTGCACAGTACGAAGAGGGCCATCCGGTGGCGATAATAGTTTTTTTGCAGGTGGAGGTACTTCAGACATTTGAAGGTCACCTCCATTTTTTTAAATGGATCGGTATGTTTTTGCTTCCGTATCATGATGGAGGATCTTAAAACGAGTTCAACGACACATAAGGTCATTTATAAGGTAAATGATTGGAAAATTTATAAGATTAACTTATAAGAATTAAATTAACTATTAACTATAATAATTTAGCAATCGGTTTAATACTTGTAGTGTTCTATGGTAGCTTAATCGTCGGTGAGAGTTACGATTTTCCATAAAACCAGAAAACATATTGAAAAAGTAACTCGAAATGAAATATAAGATACAATACATTTTGCGAAATAATCATACGTAGATAGAATGAACGACAAACTCCCGAAACGGCAAATTATGAAACATGAATGTAGAAAAGAACGGGAAATCTGTTGCCTATAGCCGTACTCTTTTTTTTACAACCTCTGTGGGTATCGCGTATTTTGCGTGGTCCGAACTATACGGAGGACCCCACTACCACACTTGCGTGGGTCCTGTACGTGTACCATTCCTTTGAAAATTCGTCGAAATACCGACTTCGGATGGATACGCTCCGAGCCGAGCCTCCAGCCCGGTTAATGAGGGGCAAGACCTTCGAAGCCTTTGTCCTGATGTCGTCTGGCTCTCTTTACCCCGGTCTGCACTCCTCTAGACACGTGCCAGAGTCATGTGCCTAGCTGCGCAGAAGACGAAAACTGGTCCCTCTGCTAGCGAAAATCACGGAGAGTCAAGCAAAGTCAGGGAAAACGGGCCTCTCGCAGGCGAAAGTGCATTACCAGCATTACCAGGCTCGGCTCGCCAGAAATGCTCAAATGTAAACTACCCCTTAGAAACCGTTTCTGTGGCCCTCCCATTGTTGTGTTTTCCAAGGAGTTAGGAGCGATGGAGGAGTGCCGAGCCACGTTCCTCGACATCCCTAACAGTGGGTGCGGGGACTCGCGACGAAACCCCGAGGGAGTGCTTGGGATTTGGGTCACGCGCCAGTTGCCTGGCAGGATGAAAGGGAGAGTACAGCAAGTACAATGGTCCCGCAATCCATTGACGAATCTCTCTTTCATAGATCACGTGCTGCGAGACAAGTTCTGGTCATGTACTAGCGATTAGACTTGGATTCTGTAGCTTTCAGGTTTATAGAGGGAATCCTGTTTTGTTGCTTTCGCTACTGACTACTCTACAAGGAAGAATGACTATGTCCTGACACCGACATTTTCGCCTTTTCATCCTGCACGACGACAGCGTTAATAGATTGTTAGAACGCTCCGCAGTAATTAAAATTGTCAAAACAGCAACGCGACAAACACTAGAATGGAAAACGTGAAAATGTTTTTCTTTGGCCACGATGCACGTTTCCCCTCTTTCATGTACACATACACACACTCACTTCAGTTACAAAATCCAATCAAGCGTGAAAAATGTAGACATCGCGTAAGGGTTCGCGATACACCCCGATGCACGAGCTTTTACCTAGGCAATACTCTATATTGGCTATCCTTTCCACCATTGCAATTTTATTGTCCGTGTGCCCTCGATTTTGGAGTGACATTGAAAAAACCATCACGACCCGACGGGTCGATACCACTCTTCGTCAATTAGGAGGCGTATCGAAATGACGAACAGTCACTTTTGTCCTAAAATAATTAACTGGGGATCTCTGGTAATAGTCGGTAGGGTAATTCAATTATTTTATTTTGGATTAAAAAAAGAAAGATTAATTTTAGGAAAGTAATGGCACTTCTGTCCGTTCAAGAGTAGAATAACAGCTTTCAAAGTAACTTTGCCTTTCAGGATCCCAAGCACATTCGATCCGAAACGCTGAAATTTAACCAGTGAGTCTCTTTGAGAATCGCAAAATATAATTATAAGGCTTGTGAAACTTTGCAGTCCATGGTTTTCGAAACTACTCCGCGAGAAAATGAAAATCGATTCATATAAAAAGGGAATAAGACAGCTCCTGAAAGCGCGTGATAAACGTGCAATATCTTTATATCTTTTATCCTGCCAACCTCTGCAAACTACTATCCGAAATTTCAAGGACACTGACGTCATTTATATAAATGGAGCAATTCGAGATTCTTGTTATAATTTATGAAAATCTAATACCAATAATTATTTAACCTAATCATTCAGCTAATATCATTCTATTTAGAATATACTTTGCTAAAAACATTCTGTAACTAAACCTACTTACTGAAATCGGCTATAATTTTAACTATAAAAAAATTTAATCGCCCCTCTTCAGTATGCGATACTGATAATTTTCACCCTTCCTCTTTTCATACGTTAAACCCTGTTTAGATGTTTATAGCATCTCGGATGCTCTTTTTGTATCCCTATTCACATATATGCAAAACGCTTAGTGAATATTCGTTTCATCTCGCGTCAGCCCTCCAAGTTTACGATTGAATAAAGAATTCCCAAAGACACCGGAGTTTACGTTATTGAACGTAAACACATAGAATAACGATACACGGCCCTGCTCGCTTGAGACAGCGCACTGGCTGATACGTAAGTTTCTCATATTACGAATTTTGTGAGCCAAGGAAAAACGGTCTCTGTATTTAGGAATGAAACGCATTGCAACTGGATTATGAAAATAAACGAATTCTTTAATATTATTATTCCAAGTACTAACAAAAAGACAATATAATCCATTCCAAAAGCAAGAATTTTGTTTTGAAAGCCAATTAGAAATTTATGTAACGTGTTGAGAAGTACAGAAGAACACGTTTTTCTTAAAAACCTAATTTATTAGAAATTAATTATTAGCACATAATCATAAACGTGAGCATTAAATTTTTATAGAATATAGGGGCACAACACATAGGGTAAATCAGGAGAGACGCCACCCCTTTTTGTTTAAGAGCCAATAACAAATTTAGTTTTGTACTTGTTAAAATGATTTTTGGTAATTCTTGACAATTACTTCCTCCTCACCGATTTCTTTGAAACTTTTTTATATCATGTATTTTGATACGTAGATTAATTAATCTAAATGAAATAATCGTCGCTCTCTTTTCGTTTTGGAGATAAAATTATTTATATGAACGAAAATTATGGTGACCGGTACCGCTGTATCAGTCATACGGTATTGGCAAGATGGCAGCTATACGCATGCGTATGCGTGCAATAGAAATTTCAAGTTTACTACATTATTGTTAAATACTCAGTAACAACTAAACGAAACACTGCTCAAAAAACATGAAATAATCAATTTTAATTTTATTATCTAAAAAGTTATCGAAAGAGTGATCGGAACAGGTCTGGGTTAGATCTGAAATTGCGGCCGCCGATGAGGCGGTTGTAGCCACCACCTCGAACGACTCTAATTAGTTAAACCTCCCTAAGCGGGGTGTGGAGGCGCAGCCCACACGCACGCCGGGGGCCAGTGGCAGAGCCCCCGGTGGGGGGTTGGGGAGGCAAGGCCCCACCACTAGACAGAAAGCAAAGGTTCCACTTGGAAAATACTGTCTACCTTCGGTGGTCTGCCACAGAAAAGGGGGATGTTATATTTTTTCTCGCGCGAAGCGCGCCATAAAGAAACAAGTGACAACAAAAGCTAATAAGTTGATCTCAACTAGCTGACAACCCAGATTTACTTTGCCACCCGTTTCACCGTGGCGCGTTTCGCGCGCGAAAAAATATAACATCCCCCTTTTCTGTGGCAGACCACCGAAGGTAGACAGTATTTTCCAAGTTGAACCTTTGCTTTCTGTGTAGTGGAGGGGCTTTGCCCCCCCCCCCCCCAACCCCCCACTGGTGGCTCTGCCGCCGGCCCCCGGTGCGCGTGGGGGCTGCGCCCCCACACCCCGCTAGGGAGACCCAACTGACTTAAGTCGTAAATGGTTACCGCAGCCGCCTTATCGGCAGCCACAATTTTAAATCTGACCCAGACCTATTCTTATCACTGTTTTAATCCCTCTTTTTAGATACTAGCCCAAAAAATATGACATCCTCTTTTCCGTGGCAGACTATCGGACGCAGACAGTATTTTCCAATTTGAACTCTTATTTTTCAGGTACAAAAACTCCGTTTTAGTAGTACCGTATGACTAATATGAAGGTGCCCGCCACCATAATTTTGGAACATATAAAAATTTTTATCTCGAAAACGAAAAGAGAGCGACGATTATTTCATTTAGATTAATTAATCTACGTATCAAACTACATGATATAAAAAAAGTTTCAAAGAAACCGGTGAGGAGGAAGTAATTGTCAAGAATTACCCCGGCCACTTTCGAGCGAAATGACAGCCACAAAACTGTCAGTTATGTTGTTCGATTTATTTGTGTTTGTGAAAATCATAGTAGTGTTGCTCGAAAGTGGCTGGCAAGTGGCCCGTCTTAGTTTACCCTAAACGTTTTTCCTGAATAATTATCAAAAATTAAAAAAAACTTTTCTTATATTTTCTCTCCCAATGTTATTGCAGTTTGAACCATACGATGTGCAAAATGCATGGAGTCATTTTTGAGAAGAGCAGCATTTAATCCAGTCAATTCCCCTTTTCGTTGTAAAATAATTTTCCTAGCGCCACAGTTTACACCATCATTATCGATTATATTTTCTCGGCATTGTAAAATGGAAAAGATTTGATAATTATAATAAATCACTTAAGATACATATTACTTCATGTGACGTCTCTCCTCATTTTGTGGGAAATGCCACATGTAAAAAAAACTAAAAACGGTAAAACTAATTAATAAGAGACAATCAGGATTAAGAAAATACACAGCACATATGATTCTTTCTTTTCAATCAGAAGATATGAGTGTGACGTCCCTCCTGAATTCACTCTATAGATATTAAAGGTAGGGACACACTATTGTCACGTCACGTGTAATCACGTGATATTGCCCTGTATATGAGAGCACATTCATATGTATACATCAATATACAGATGAAAGACAGATGAAAGTGCTCTCATATACAGGGCAATATTACGTGATTTCACGTGACGTGATAATAGTGTGTCGTGCCTCTAACACTACCTTTCTTATACCGGGTGTCCCAAGCTCGACGCGGGAGCCGGAAATGGGAGATTCCTGGGGTGATTCTAAACAACTCTTTCATTTGCAAACATGTTCTCCGAAGCTATGTTAATAAGTTAGTAACAAAAAACACCGACCAATAGAAGCACGAATGCAGTGGATGACTTTTAGCGCGGGCTCCAGCGGCGAGTAGTATTGGCCCGCCATCGTCCGCGCCATCATTAATCGATTGTATTCGCTCTCTGATTGGCCGATGTTTTTAGTTAATAAAGAAAAGAAAAAGTCGTTTAAAATCACTCCAGGAATCTCCCATTTCCGGCTCCCGCGTCGAGTTTTAGACACCCTGTATTTCTCTTAAAATTGGAACAATTACTGAAACAAACAAAATACATGATTGGGCCAAAAAAGACGCAAAGGGTTATGCATCTCAGGTCGAGGACAATAAATAGACTCCTATCTAATAATGTAAGCCAATGGATATTTCGAGAATTTCGCTGAGCGAATGAGAAGCAACGAGTATAAATCGATAAACTGTGAAAATGAATATGTCTATTTAGTTATAAAGACATCTTCGACGATGAAACCCAGTTTTAGGAATTGGTAGAGATACGAGCGGACACCAAAGTGAGCACAAATGCGAACGCTTAAATTTTCTTGCCCATGATGTTTTTGCGCTGTTATGCCTATTAATCTTATACTGTAGGTTCCGATTTTTTGATTGAATATTAACATGCAATAATGAGAAGAGAAATTGGGAATTAACATCTTCTTAAAAAACTGACAACCTTCCGTTCCCAAGTTATAATACTGCATAAACTCAATACAAATAATGTGCGTGCTTACCAAGCAAAAGATAATTACTTGAGAAACGTGTTAATTCCCTCTATCCGTATTTAGAGTAATTATCACATACTTAAAATGTTAGTTAATTTATTACTACATTAACCACATGATAGTTGAAAATGCAATCTGGTGTAAATATATAATAATGTATACACGGTATTTTATAAGTACAGTTTGATATAGCTACTGAGCAGGAGGTGATAAGATAAAAATGTTAAGAGACTTTTGTCATTTTACATGTAGAACGTCACTGTGAGAACAAACAGTTTACTTTCAATCTTCAAGGTCATACTAGGGTCATCTCGTGTTTCTTTTTAAAGAGAATGTTTCGTTTCGGTACTATGAAAATAGTGTCAATTTGACTAAATCGTACCCATTAAGAGAACATGAGTATTACATGAAAAATAACAGAGACAATGAAAAAAAAATTAGTATTGATCAACTCTTCATTGACACAATAAACAGTTTAATAAATTTAAACAATAAAAAAAATTTTAACACTATTTCACCGGTATGTTTTCATTGACGTTCTATTTTTACTGACATTGTTCAACTTTTGTTAAAACTACTACTACTGCATGACGAAGTATAGAATCCGTGCTTTCAATATAATTAATTAGTAGAGCTTACTGCATAAATAACAAATTTTTGCTTTCGTAGTGCCGTACTTACAATTTTCATCAATTGTTTAAACTGATTGAATGAAATTTGAAATTATTCATGAAGTAATATTGATAAAAATTCGCAATCTCTTTGGGTTATCTCGTTGGATTCCATTTATAGCAATTTAGCTTTTATAATCCAATCTTCTCTTCGTAAAAATAAAATTCTAAACTGAAGAAATGAGAAATATCGTTAAAAAATGATGTCGGTGACATCAGAATGTCAATGAAAACAGAATGTCAGTGAAAACATATAATAGTGAAATAGTGTCGATGTAAACACTGTCGACAAAATCATTGTTCGTCAAGTGGAACGGACATTAATACATAAATTTGAGTAAATTACAACAGTTTCCTTTGATACTGTATCTTCATTCATGTATTAGTAGAAGAAATTTACTGTCCAAATTTCCGACAATGATAACAAGTAGGTCAGCCAGCAAGTAACCACAAACGTGGTTCAAAGTAAAAGAAACCGAAAGGATATGTACGCAACATCGAGGAGCACCGAGGTCTCGTAGTTTCGTGTCCTCACCACACAGAAAGTGAGACGTTTGCTATGCAGGAAATTCAATGAGCCTCAAACAAACATTTCCGGTTCCGTAACGACGCATTCGGAAAAGCAGAAGGTTCATGCAAAGTCGAGCATTTCGTGGAATGGGATAGCGGGGCGGGAGGTGAAAGGCTTTGTACCGTGGCACAAAGAATCTCAGCGACGTGAGATTACGTAAAACGACACGCGTCTGTCTCGTTTCTCGATCGTAACTGCCTGCCCGTTGAACTCTTTCTCGCAAAATATTTTCCACTCTTACTTTTTTATTTTCACCGCAACAAATGTAACAAGATACACAAAGGTGAACACCTTCCTCAGTATCATTTTATCCGCATCTAGAGTCTCTCCATATTTAAGAAATCCTACCCCTATTTATTCGAACATTGTTGTTTTATTCAGTTCAAGTGACACTTACAAAGGAACCGTAAAAGGTGTTACGCACCGATTTGATTGAAACTTCGTAGGAAGATAGAATAGTAAAAAATATTTGACCCATCTCTGGCCGAAAATATAGATACTTAATACTTCAGAAAACATTTAAAAATATATATATTTGCTGGTATAAATGCTTGAAATTTAAACGTCGCACTATACCACGGTGTATTATACAGTTACGATATACTATATGTTCTAAGTTCCCTCAGAAAAGTGTGATCAATAGATGGAAGGTCTTCTGGCGACCGTTAGAGTGCGTCTGAGCAGAAACAGCAGCACAAATTCATATTACATATATATGTATGTACATGTATTTACTTCCATACTTATATAGAATAGTGTAAAATAGTATATACGCTTTTTCCTGGTGCCGATAACTTCTTTAAAAAAAGAAAGGAAGTCACTAACATACAGCAAGTTATAAATTATTACTAATATTTGGAAAAATTTTTGGACAATATGAAAAATATAAAAGAAATACGTTATGTATTTTTACGGTATGAATTTCGCTAATTTTTTTTAACCTTATTTAATTTCGTTAATGAACGATTTTCCGCCGTCGTATACTGCCGCATACACATTGTTACATAATAAAATAACGATTGACTAATCATGTTCGGTTTATGTTCTTCACACGGAAATGTGAATTTGTAATTGGTAATTACTTTTTTTAATGTCATATTTAGAACATCAAATCCCTTTGATTCCAGTTTCAAGGAATTTTTTGTGTCTGCCTACTGCCTAAACAATAATTATGTTAATAATTTGAGTGAATCAGTCCATCTCTACTTTTTATGTCAACAAGTTCTGTCTCACTTTTAGTGCTTATAGTCTGTTCATTCTCAAAAAATGCTATACAGAGTGTTCGGCAACAGATGTAAGAAATCAAGAATGAAAAAATTGAGTTTGAGGCTTCATTAGCAAGTTATTAATTGTTGAAAATACGCAAAAAGCGGTCTGATCACCCTGGTTAGGTCAAACAGACCGCTATTGGTGCCGTAGCCATTCAAAGGAATCCACTAACTTCGTAGTCGAATTAATGACGCCATGCGAAACTACAATAATTTTCTTTAAAATTTCGTTGAATGTCATACAGTCACTTGTGTTAGGTCCTCAACCATATTTTGATAAAATTATTGTAGTTTTGCATGGTAGCATTACTTCGATTTACGAGATAGGTGGGCCCTTTTAGATAGTTACGGCACTGATAGCGGTCTCTCTGACCTAGCCAGGGCGCGTCTACAGTGGAATAAACGCCCCCCCCCCCCGTCAAACCACTTTTTCGCGTATTTTCAATTATTAATAACTCCGTAACGGAGCCTCAAGCGCAATTTTTTTATTCTAGATTTTCGTCTTAGTTTGACGTGCAGAACCACTTCTTAAAATTTCTTATAGTATAGTACCTGTATAGCAGTATATCTCCACAGTAAAGTTCTGTGACCATCTGCGACGCACTCTCATTCGCACACATGCATTCCATACGCGGAGTTCTGACCATGACGCCCCTGGCGGCGGCCAGACGATCTTCTATCTACTGATCACAAAAAGTCAACAAGACAGAGGCGCTTTGTTGGAACACTTGTATAATACACCATGCACTATACCCGCACTGTATAATATCATGATGTGATGGTGAAGTAACTGCTTCCTAATCACGAGACTCGGGTTGAATCCTACCATCTCATATAGTCTTTTTTCACAATTTATTCGAATTGATATATAAAATAATTCACAGACATTTTTGAGAAAAAATATGAAATTTTAAATATAAAGTAATAAAAATAAGACCAGATTCCATGATGAAAGAATTTAATTATTCTTCTACGATTCTTAGGATATTACATTTATATAGATGATATTTATCATAAAATCATTTGAAACAAAAGCATTTCATACACCAGGAACATGTAATAAAGAATACAGTTTCACAATTGCACCTTTCATTGGTGGTATCATAGAATGCTACGTGATTAACGGTGTAAAATATTTCGCGATTTGGATTTAAGTTGGAGGCATACTATGCGGACTATAGCATGGAATTATCGAATACAGATGATTGTGTTAAATTGCATAGTTTAATTCATAATCCCCTCTTTGCTTCGATATATAAAAAAGTACAGTTTCTCTACCACAAAGTTTCTTTAAGCATCTACATTTTTTACCAAAGATGGGTAAAATATATTTTACTTTTGTATCTTCTTACGAAATTTCATCCAAATCGATGCGTAACATCTCTTGCGGTTCCCATGTTAATTCTAAATGTCACGGTATTAAATTGAAGTATTTAAAAAGACATCAATAAATAACAATAAATGATATCGGTTCCCTAGATAACGTTAGACCCATTTTGGTTCCAACTCTGGTTGCCTTTTATTTTGTTCTTCCCTTTCCAACATCAACCCAGAATCCACAATATGACGCTCAATTTTCGACAGTGCATACAGTAGTTTTCGAATGCATAAATTGCTTCAGTAGATAACGCACCACAGAATATTATATTATCTGTCCGAACATTGTAATTCACGTATTCATCAAAATTATGCATTGAGAACACTCGTGCACTGCGTTAATAAGATTGAGCTGTAGAAATTTATACATATTGTACCTTTGCCGTAAAATTCAATTCGTTCATACGCCCGTTCCGCATATTTATTTCATTAATTCGCCGTTCCGATAGCATTTACGTGTTAAATTTGATTTTATTACGACCGCAGTTCAAAGATGATAGCAAGGTGTTCGCAGTCAATAAAACGCCAGAATTACGGGCAAGTTCTTCCGGAGCGAAGGGGTTCATAAACTCCTTGATCAAATAAGGGCAACTTTCAATCCGGAGTGCACTCCAGGCAGGCGTAGGCCGCATTAAGGGTGAAACACAGCCCGCCTTACCGGGAAGTCGTCGAAAGTTCGACTTTTTTATCGTTCCGTGGGCAAGTTCCCGCACTGCATCGCATGGAGATTAAATTCAGGACGGAGGAATTGAAACACGGAAGCCTTGGCGCGGAAACTTCCTAATTGATATTCACCTGCTACCCCCTCCTTTCTTCGCCTCCATCTCTCTACTGTCTTCAATAAAGAAAAGGAAAAAGACCGTGGGTTTCGTTCCATCCGAGGCCTGGGATTCTTATTGGCCAATTCCGTGGGATCGAGTTGTAGTCCAGGGATAGAATATCACATTTTAATTCGTGGTCGCGCTATCGAAAGCGTAAGCAGCGCTGTGAGAATTCTCATTACCTTAATACCTACTCCAACGCCCTCGTCGAAATTAGTACAAGGCTTAACGCTAACACCCACTGGAACTGCTGGTAAAAGGGTGCAGGGGAATCTCGCTCGCTGAATCTAAGATTGAGTTAGTCTGCTGGACGGGTGCGCATACCATACCCCTCTTCCATGCGCCGGCTTATCCTGATGAGATGTTTCTTCTATACTCAAACAATATGCCAGTCTGTACCCCTTTTCTGTTTTCGTTCATGAAAGGTTGTGTTCATGGCTCGTTAGAACTTCATTGAAATTCATTAATGCTAATAATGAATTCATTAATGTTCATTAATGTTCAATCGTTCTCTGTTTTCTCAGTATTTTGTAAGAAAATAAGCAGGAACGAAAGTTTCTCCGAAAACGAGAAAGAGCAAATTGTGGCTTTTAACGGAAATAGTTTCAAGTTTAAGTAATCACAAAATTTCCTATCGCCTTGGACATACTCACGAATTATCTTTAAGAAAAATAATCAATATGGCCCAGAAATATCGTCGGGAAGGCTGCCACTTCTAACTGAACATGTACAGAGAGTTCTTTAGAAAGAATTCGCAAACTAAACAAAGAGAATAGGCAATGAAATTGCATTGGAACTTTCGCATATGATCGTTTAGGGTAACCTAAAAAGGTTGAGTATACCTATGTTATCGAAAGAAGAGATCTCGAATTCGGATCCAGTCCAGCGCACAATGGGCCAGAGGAGCAAGAAAAATAGCCAAAAACGACTTTGAAAATTGAGTTAACAGAAGTTCCTCACCGCAATCACAAATAGTTAAAGTATACATAAGTGAACTATGTATTTAACAATTCTTATTCCAGGTATATCGGTGTTAAGTTAAGAAAAATTTAAAAATTTCTGGTATAACTTTTTATTATAATATTAATATATTCGGGAATTTATGCTCATTTTGCGCAATCTTGTTGGTATGTACTTATTCAGAGATACATATTAATTAAGACTAGTACAAAAAAAGGGAAGAAAAGTCAATAGTAAATGCTAATATTTAACTCTTTCATCGTCACAGTTTAATAATTCGTACCAAACTAATAATTCACCATTCTTCAAGATTCCACCTCCTACAAGGGAAAGGAAAGCCTAAATGGGTTTTACGTAGTGTGTCCTTTGAGGTAGATACATATGCGTATTTTTGCGGGTATTGTCGTATAAATCAAATTAGTGTTATTATTGAGAAGCCGTAAGTGCAAGGCCGGACTACAATGTACATACAAGGACAGAAAAGTATGCTCCTACATTTATTGATGAATCCACACCGGTCAAATAAAATATAAATACAGTAAAGATTGGATAAATGCTCGGAGCGATCTACAGCGTAACTGCTCGCTGCTTATCCTCACCATGAGGAGGTGGGGCGTGGGGCGACTCCCCTGACGCACCCCGAAGATCGGCAGCTTATTTTTAGTGCGTCCAGACAAGCTAACCGAAGGCGAATCGAACGCGAACCGAACATGTAACCGAACGTGAATGCCTGTGCCACACGGCGAATCCTCTCCCTCTCCCTCTCCCTCCACTTCCACTTCCCCCTCCACCCCCTCCCCTCCCCCTCTCTTTCTCTCACCCCTCTCTCCCTCCTGCATATTTTTTGTTACATAGAACGATTCCTCTGCTTATTCTACGCAAAAAATTATTATAGTATACGTAAATTGCTACGAAATGATGAAATACTTACTGGTACAAATCGGTTTCTGTTATGACAACATTGTCGAAACGGCATTTACATTTACAACATACCTAGTCATAAAGCGTTCGAACATCTTTTTCAATAAAGACGTTTTTGAAAATATCTCTAAAACTAATAATTTTTTTGCCATGATATCCTAATAATTTTTTACGTAGAATGGACAGAGGAATCGATCTATGCAACAAAAAATATGCATTTCCATTTAAAGAAATAATGCAATTCTTAATTGCACACGCACTGTTGCACTTAAAAAAATCTAAGGGCCTACAGATGTAGTGCTCTTCGCCATTTATCTTCCTCCTTTGGCATTTTTTCGTAAATGCATTAAGGGGGGGGGGGGGCTGGTTTAGGGCTTCTCAAAATAAGTTGATCCTTTGTCATTTTCTTTTTACGAAACTACGCAACGAATCATTTTAAAATGCGCAGGTTGTGTTATTTCATATTTGAACAATAAACGTTCATTTTTTATATGTACATAAATCAGTCAGTATTGCCGGCGTGTTAAATTTGCGAGAATTCTGGAGCCTTTAACACTTCTCTAAAACTAAAAAACCGAGGATTTTTTTATTCCTCATATAACTATATTGTCGATGAACCTTCAACTGTTATAAACAAAATGAAATTGGACAATTTCTTCTGCAGAAATTGTGCAAAAATTTTTTATTAAAATGGTCACTTTTCTTTTGAAGTCCCACCAACTTGTCAATTTTGTATTTTCTTATAGTTTTTGAGGTTCATCGACAACGTAATTTTATGAGAAATAAGAAAATCCTTGGTTATTTTGCTTTAAAGAAGAATCGAAGTCTCCAGAATTCCCGCCAAATTTGACACTCCAATGATAAGGCCCTACAGACTTATTAATATAACTGTGTTTCTAAAGACAATTTTGTAATGAAAAAATTAATTTGTAGTGTCTAAATATTAAATAATGCCGTCTGCGAATTTCGAAATGATTCGATTAATAGTTTCGTAAAAATAAAATCACAAAAATTAATTTACTTTTACAGCCCTAAACCAGGCTCCCCCCTTAATAACGGAGTTATGACCTGAAACAATTGCGTGGACCACCCTGTAGAACTCCGCAGTATCTATGTACCCTCTAGGAACGACACATACGATGTACAGTTAATTTTGATTGTCATCATTTTACGACGTGCAGCGTGCTTCTGAAAGAAAAGGAGAGTTTGAAAGAAATGTAGTCAAGAAATGAAAATTTCGATATTCCTTGTTTTCTTCATTCATAGGTTTTAAAGTAGATTTACTATGAAAGTTCTAAGCCATAGTGCAGGAGAGGAGCGCGAAGCAAGAGAGAGGGGACTGTTGCGTTATTGCACACGGTAGCCGAGGCGGTGCGCGTGGCAGGGGATGGAGACCGTTGAGCTTGTAGATCAGGCATGTCCAAAAGTTGCCCGCAGCCCGGTGGGCAATCCGCGGGCACCGCGTCGTGAAAGAGTGGGCGTACCATGGATCCCCCACTACTTTACTCCGAGAAGCGCGACCGCAACTCTGATTTCCCCACCACTTTGCTCTGAAGAGCGGAACTCAAGTCGCGTTTCGCACGCCGGGCACGGGCAGCTCCGCGCTACCCCTACGGGCAAAGCTGTGGACATGCCTGTTGTAGATACTGTATGCGCAGAGCAAGGCGGACGGAAGATCATTTTGCTATTGCACGCGGTGGGCCCGTGGAACGAGGGTGAGGAGGGTCGCGAATATTTTACTTATATGCGTTATTGAAGCGTGGCAGGAGGAGGAGGAGAGGGGAGGGATTTTTATTTTTCAATCTAACCTTGTAGAGAGGGCTATTTGCATTGTACTCTTTGATTTTACGAACAATTGCGTAAGCATTGTGACGTGCTGCACCGATTTCGAGCCGTGAATCCGAGTCGCGGGACACGGCACAAGCCTTGCTCCACCTCGTCATGCCTTTACGAAATCTAAACCGAATTTCGAGCGCCAGGTATTCGAAGATACCACAGAATAACCGCGGACAGGGGTTGGGTGTGAACTCGAGGAAAAGAGAAGGTGCAAGGATTTTCGACAAGTTTCTTACGGCTGGAACGCGAATGAGCAACTCGAACTTTTAAATAAAAAGACAACAGAAGAATATATTTTGAGACACTTGCTGTTACACCGTAGTATTCTTTTCTAACGCACGTGTTCTTACGAAAACTGATGTAGCGTATTGCAAATGAGTCGTACCTGTTGACAGTTAGCAAGAGGTAGTGCGTGGGCGCGTGACGAATTTCGCGCCATCCCCAACTAACACGATAAAGATGCGTTGGTTTTTTTCTAATTGAAGTGGAGGATGTATCAGTCTTTATTCAACACGTACGTGTAATACGTGCCTTTGTCTTTATGATATTGTTTTCATCGGAGATTCGTCATACCGACAGCCGCGAGTTATCTCGGTGAAATCCGATCTTTCCGATACGTGACAATCTTCCAACGTGCCTTTAATGGATAAGGCCACGTTCCCATTGAGTGTGATATCACAAGCCCGAGCCAAGCTTGGAAAATTATGGCGTAGGGTAGCTCGGCAAACTTCGAGATTGAGCTCGCGCCAAGCTTCGCGATACGATTCGTTCCACGAGACCTATCACAATCCCTTAATTTGCCGAGCTACTCTCCGCCGTCATTTTCCAAGCTTGGCTTGGGCTTGGCTCGTGTTCGGGCTTGTGATATTACACTCAATGGGAACACGGCCTAAGAAGTCGCATGTCTATTCTTTCGTGCAGACGATATAATATCGAAAAATAATTTAACAAATGCCTCCGCATACAGGATGTCCTAAAAAAAACGAATATATGAAGTATTTTTAAGAAATATGTTTATTCAGGTAAAAAAAGGTAAGTGTACACGTACATATCAAGTAAGGATATTTACTGTATATAAAAATGAGACACTATATTAAAGTTGAATTTTAAATAAATACTCCGTAGTGCTTAAATAGATGCTAAATTATATTTCAGTCGAATCAATTTACTACCTCCAGAATTATAACAAAAGCGGATTTGCCTTTTGGTCGTGCCTTATACAGGGTGGGGCAATAACTATTGGCACCTCAGATATCTCGAAAACTATAAGTTTCCCAGAAATATTTGCTGAAATAAAATTGCACAGTACGAAGGGGGCCATCCGGTGGCGATAATAGTTTTTTTCAGGTGGAGGTACTTTGGACATTTGAAGGTCACCTCCATTTTTTTAAATGGCTCGGTATGTTTTTGCTTCCGTATCATGATAGAGGATCTTAAAACGAGTTCAACGGCCTATTACATAAGGTCATTGAAGGTCATAGAAAGTAGAGAAAGGCGATAATACTTACGGTTTTGGTAGTAAAGCTACCTTTACTTACACGACAAACCATGTGGTATCAACATGATGGATGTCCAGCACATTATTCATTGATTGCGCGAAGGGAACTCGATGAAAAATTTCAAAATCGTTGGATTGGACGCGACGGTCCAATATCGTGGCCAGCTCGTTCACCAGACTTAACACCTCTAGTTTACTTTCTGTGGGGAACACTGAAAGAGAAAGTGTACAAAGAAGTACCAACTGCACCTTACGACATGCAACAGCGAATTATTGCAGCCTGTGCGTCAATATGTACTGACACTGTAAGACTTGCAAGTCAGTCAATCGTAAAAAGAATCCAATGGTGCATTGACAGTGATGGTCATCATTTCGAATACCTACTATAAACGTATGTTTCATTTACTACCAAAACCGTAAGTATTATCGCCTTTCTCTACTTTCTATGACCTTCAATGACCTTATGTAATAGGTAGTTGAATTCGTTTTAAGATCCTCTATCATGATACGGAAGCAAAAACATACCGACCCATTTAAAACAATGGAGGTGACCTTTAAATGTCCGAAGTACCTCCACCTGCAAAAAACTATTATCGCCACCGGATGGCCCCCTTCGTACTGTGCAATTTTATTTCAGCAAATATTTCTGTGAAAGTTATAGTTTTCGAGATATCTGAGGTGCTAATAGTTATTGCCCCACCCTGTATATTGCAAACAAAGTCATTTTATGAAGAGATCCAGGAACTTCTTCTTGTTAGTTAATCGCACGTGTCTGAATTTCTAATAGGAATTTTATTCTCATGTTTTGTCAGAAATATAACCAACCTTTCCTCAGGGGTCAAATGACACGCTGACACTTCGGTGTATCTGGTAGTCCGGAACCAGCAGTTTAGCTGGTCAATTAAAAGATCTGTGATTGGTGAGCAATGATCCGTGACTTGAGCATGACCAAAACGTATAGTTCCGAACCACCAAGCACACGACAGTAGCGGTGTGTCAGTTAATCCCTGAGGAAGCAAGGTGTAATATTGGCGAAGCGTCGGGATAAAATTCCTGGTAGGCATTGGCTTATGTCCGGATGCCTTAAACAGTTCTAGATATAGAAGCTAACACAGAGAGAAAAATCACAGATCCGTAAAATGTTTTCAACTGTCTGCTTGGCTGTATAAATAACGTTAGCAAAATGAATATGTCTTCATTCTACATTTAACATGGACTTTAAGGGCTTAAACTAACAATAAGTAGATGAATGGGAAAGGGAGTAGATAACCAGTTCTGTCATGTGCGTAATGCCGCGGCAAAATTAAAAACAGTACAATTAACTTAGACATATTCTAAATCAATTGTGACTTGTGGAATAGTTTTGTTTTTACGTATTTGTTATTATGAAGGATGTGTTTTGTGTAACACAAGTTATAAATGTTTTTATAAGTAATATAGAGGGTGTTCGGCAACGTGTTTCAGCCACTGTAAGGGGAGATTCTACGGGACAAAATAAGACAAAAATCAAGGATGAAACAATTGCGTTTGAGGCTTAGTTCGCAAGTTATTCATTGTTGCAAATACGTGTCTGATGTGGGGGCCTATTCTACTGTCGACGCGCGCTAACTAGGTCAGACCAAAGAGGACTACACAGAGCAGAAGGTCCCATAAAAGAACTATGTATAAAAACTTCAGCGCCGTGAAGCAGCTCGGAAGAGAACTATTCACTCGGGCCTTGCCCTCCAAACCGAAATCTATTCCCACCATAATCCTTCCATTCAGGGTTTAATTCACAATAAACTCCATGACTAAATCTTTCTTTCTAAAGGACTGAAATTTTAAGTTCGAGTTCCGAATTTATAAAAGTTCTTAAGAAATTACATTTAATTATCTGAAGTAAAACTTAAGAACTTAAAATATTAATTTATATACGTACAGGATAGAGATTATTAGGAATAAAATAAAAGACGAATTGAAAGCATATTAACTGTAAGAGGTTATAGGCTTTCGCAATTATACACAAGCCAGGAATTCCATAGAAAAAGAACACTTTAATGATCGCCACAGTTTATATTGCGTGTAAATAAAATAACGTATTGAATACAATAGAAAAATAAAAAGTCATTTGTTACATAATACTGCGCGATACCGAGATCTATAATTTATATCTAATGAACAAAGGGCACATGGTTGCCAAAGGAAAGAAAATTAACTATCGTTGGCAGTATGCCAGAATAAAAGCGCGATATAAATCCGCTCTTTTAAATATATATAACGGAAACAGTCTTCATTCACCTTTATTTTTAAAATTAACACACACGCACAAATATATCTGTGGCTGTAAGGAAAAACGACACATGTCAATAGGGGGTACTATGTATGATATATCTAAAATGCCCAACATCTGCAGGCCGAAATGCACACACGACAAAACCACGCTATACACTTGTTACCTTACCTCATATCGCAAATGCGTAAACGGAAAATGGCGTAAGAGGGAAATACTCGTTCATTGGGCAAAATAAAAGACTTCGTCTTTTGAAACTCCATCTCTGGCAAAACTTTTAAGTGTACCTCATGAGAAAATATATTTATCTATCTGTCTAGAAATAGCGTAGCGTTAGTTAACATCACGTCGGTATGTACAAGAAAAGTATCACAAAGGAAATAAGACTCTTAATTTCTGTGAGTCCTTGCTCTTCCGACATGTCAAATGGCACTACAAAACGAGGATACAGAATCTTCCGCTCTATCTAGTCCTCTTTGGGTCAGACGTGCTGGTGTCAGTGTCGTAGCCACTCAAAGAAACCCACTTAGTTCATAGTCGAATTAATGACGCCATGCGAAACTACAATAATTTTATTCAAAATTTGGTTGAACGTCATACAGTGACTTGTGTTAAGTTATTAAACAAACTTTGATGAAATTATTGTAGTTGCACATGGTGTCATTAATTCGACTACGAGGTAAGTGGATTCCTTTAAGTAGCTACGGCTTTGACAACGACGTGTCAGACCTACATGTAGTAGGCGCGTCGACAATAGAATAAGCCCTTGCGTCAGACACAATATTGCACGTATTTGCAGCAATTAATGGGTGCATTCAACGCAACTCAACCGTTGTAACTCAACAGTGATCAGTCCATCGTATCGCTAAACGACAAGGGCTACGCCATCTTAATTTTCAACGTGTGGAGCGTAGAGGATAGGTAGCGTAGATTTTTTACGCTGCAAAACATGGCGAGCACTTACTGAACATGTTGAGAAGTTGGCAAGTGAGTGGTACCGTTCAGCGTAAGGTTACTCAGTTACGCAACTTGCTTACGAAGCCACAAACGCAATTTTTTTCATTTTTGATATTTGTCTTATTTTGGCCCGTAGAATCTCCCCTTAAAATAGTTAACGTGCGTTGCCGAACACCCCGCATACAGATCAACCACGTATCTCGGAACCCGAACTCATTTGTATTCTTATGCGCGGGTTCCGAGATACACAACTGACCTGTACAGGGTGGAAGAAAAGTAATGGACACCCGTGATAGGGGTGCAACTAGACCTCTGGATCGGTGGACATTTGTACAAAAAACGCACCACAAAATTGTTGTTAAACTTTTTTATTGCACAAATCTATTGTACTCGACAAGTTGAGAAAAAGTCTCAAAGGAGCTGTTACGTACCCGGTGCCGCTAAGGCGCATACGGAATATGTAACTGAGAACGAGAGAGAAAAATTAAAGGGATCGTACGGAGTACGACGAGAGCGAGATGTGCGTTTCGTCTTAGGATCGCCAGTCAGACTCATCAGTAGGGCTACGACTGACGACCCTAGCCCCAGACGCATGGAAACTAATGTTCGGAACTTATATTTATACAAACGAATGCTTGATTTACCACTTGCGCGAAACATTGAGACGACTTGAAGAATTCTTGAGTGTCCGAACACTTAGCGGCAGACCCCCAAACTACCGCCAGCCATGACAGCCGGAGCGATTACGTCACGGGACGTAACAAAGCCATATGCCAGAAATGCTGCCGGAAATGCAATTTAAAGCGTTAAAATTTACGGAAAATTGTGATTGTGTATTGTGTACCGCTACACACGCAAAGCGAGCGCGCCCGTATGCGAGCGAAAACGAAATTCTGGTCCCTAATATTTAATGCCTAAAAAACAAAACGAGTTTAGCAGAACTAGGGTACCTCTAACGAGCTGCACCATGGACATAAGAATACAGGGTGTTAAGAATTGGCTGAACGCTTCGCCAACGTATGCCCACCGATCTAAGGGTGCGTCCAGACGATCGAACCGAACGCCGAATCGAACGCGAACTGAACACGAACCGAATGCGAACGCACTTGGACGCACCGCGAATGCTTCACGAATCTCGTAGCGAATCGGAACGAAGTTGGGAACGTTTCACGAACTTCACAACGAATCAGTCGTACATCGGCCTACACATTTGTTGTCCTAACCAAAATGTCAAACAGAGTAATCGTGGTTACTTGTGCTTGGCGCTTCCAATTTACAATAATAATTAAAATATAAAAATATACGACTAAATTCACTAAACATCTTTTGCAAGATTAGCTTTCTTCCTGAATAAGAATTCATAACTTTAAAAAGATAAGGCTAATTGAAACATCTTTATTTTCTAAGCAAATCATTATTTTCACTTCGTACGTTTGTTCGAACGTTCGGACGGTACAAACTTGCAGCAAACGCGTCCACAGGCGAACGGCGAATGCAGCGAAAACTGACAACCGATGGATCGTCGCGAACCGTTCATCGAACGTACGCGCCTCACGTCCACACGCGCGAATCCTGTTCGGTTCGCGTTCGATTCGGCGTTCGGTTCAATCGTCTGGACGCACCCTGACACGCAACCACGCGATCGGCGACTTCCCGAGTAACGGTGAGTTCAAGGGTCGGTTGTCAGCTCGCGACATCAAATGACGGCACCGTCGGGCGTCGATTGGATATCGATTATCGATTAGCGCATAACGCAATTACGATTGCTTAATTCCGCGATCGATATCCAAGTCTCTCGCTCGACGGTAATCGTCGACTGCCAACGACTCGACCTTTGTGCTCACTCACTCTCTCACTCTCGTTATCTCGCAAACGTCGCGCCAGCAGTACTGGATTTGAGGCAGTCAGGCAGCCACTGAGACCAGAGCAGAAATTCAAACATGCAGGCCACAGAGAAAAAATGGTCACAGGAGGTTCGCTAAGAGGTCAATCGAATCGGCAGACCTTTCGCTTTAAAATGACGTTAAGATCATGGTGCTGCGAATAGCCGTTATCGAGATACAGCGAGTTAAAGAGAAAATGGAAATTGCACCATTTTTAAGCATATTTTCAAAAAGGATTTAGTGTACCGAAGTGTTAATTAAATTTGCAAAAGTAAATAGTGCACCTTCAAGAGGAAAGTTTAAACTTTCCATTTCTTTTTCTAACTTTGTTCTACGATGACTCCATCGCCATGCAGCAGCAATTAAAGTTGAAAATACGGTTTTTTCTACAAAGTTGAATAACTTTACCAAAAAAAATCGTATAACATTCAGCAAACACTTTTTCTAAACAGGAAGGTTGTCGCTTTCGACTAGTATAAATGCGATTTGCCTTAAAAATTTTTTGTGTCCCATGGAGTATGAGAAATTTGGTCGAAATTTTATAAAAAGTTTAAACTAACGCTTATGTCACTATAACTTTTCGAAAAAACAAGAAAACTAAAAACTGAAAGCAGTATACGAAAGTAGAGATTTCTCATTTCAAATGCCTTTTCGATCATGTCAATATGACCATTTTTGTAGAAGTTATGAACATTTGAACTAGGGCCTATTTTTCGCGTTTGTACAAGTGATCCCTTAATTTTTGTTCTGATGTAGTATATAGGAAACAAGTAAAGATTATTTTATGAAAATGGAGTGTCAAATGATGACTATAGTTTAGTCCTGATTTACATTATACTTATTCTAGACAATAAACATGAATAAATATTCTGTACGTTCTTTGTAACTAAAACTTTCAATGTTAATTCTTTATGTAAATTAATTTCATACAAATTAAGAATATTGAAGTTTTAGAATCTTAAAATGGTGTAATGGTAATAAGCTGGCTTTTTAATACTCACTCTATATTTGAAAATATAGAATACAGACAATCTCGTTGTAAGTTATTGACATTAATTATTCGAAATACTGCTAGCAGTTTGAAGCGGCGGTTTCAAGATTCATTAAAACACTTACTTGCCTTTAATTGGTGATCTCATGATGCTGTAATTACAATGTGTCTTCTTTAGGCACTAATTCAGTGAATAATTGATAAATTTTAGTATTTTCTGTGCGAAGTATAATGATTAGCAATATTAGAAACATGAGCAGAATTCGGTACCTTTATCTTAATTATTAAGGAGCTAAACGGACATTACTCCCATGCGTTCGATTCTTAAAAGAGAGAAGAATTGACTGAAAAATCGAAGTCATGGTTAAAGAAAACCTCAAGAGATTTCTGCAGCAGTCAGCACTCTCCTGTAACCATTCGATGGACGCTTAAAATTTGGACGGTCAACGGTCTTGATGCATGTGGCCATCTATCTCCGTATCCATTACGGCCGACTGCTTTGAGTACAAGGAAAAAACGTGAGTAAAGGACCGGACCGTTTTGCTGTAGAGAGTTCTCGTCCCGAATTCGCCGCGAGATTTGGCCCCGTCACATTTCCAGTCGGTCGGGCACATGGCCGATTCGCGATTCGATTTGCAGGAATCTTTGTAGAAAAGTCGGTTATCGTCGCGTCGGCCGGTGGGCCAACAATGCCTGATCGGCGACCCAGATTCACGCGGATTCCTACGGCTACTTCCTGTTCGTGTCCCAACCCACATGCGGAACATCGCATCCGGAACGGAAACGGGACGCTGTCGATGCGATGGGGAGGAAATTGGTTGGCGCGAGACGAAAATATTTATTTGAGGAATTTTCATTGAAATAACGCTGTCTACCCTCGCACTTCCTCGTTTCCCCCTTTATGCCCGGAAACTCTAACAATAAACTTCACGACGGAAGGTATTTTTTATCTTATTCGTTAGACTAAGAGAGTTATTATGTATGTAACCTGTGAATGAAAGTATCTCTCATGTGTTTTGAGTTGTATAAAAGCAAATGCTTACAGTGAAATAGAAGAAAAGTAGATCTGAAATTGCAGTGATCTGAAACTTAGAGGGCGTAATCATCTACACTCTACACTGAAGTTGTACTAGATTATGTCATATGTTTCCTCTTAAACAACTCACTATTAAATGTCATGAACTTTAATGACTGTACGTATGCATAGATATACAGGGTGTTTCTGAATTAGTGGGAAAACTCGGAGATATAGGTAGAAGACATGAAAATAAACCGAAAAGTTCTTATGCAATATTCTTGGAAACGCTTAGTTTATTAGTTATAAGCGATTTTATATTTCGTAAAATACCGACTGTGACGTCTCTCCGCCTCTCGCGTCGCCTTGGCCTTTGGGAACTTAGGAAATCACAACACTTCTGTTTTGAGTTTCGCTCCGTCTCCTCACTGTCGCGCGGTCAGTGTCTTTCTCCCTTTTGGAGCAGGGACGCTCGCCATCCCTGTCTCCCCACCACCGTGCGACAGGTATCGAAGTACGGTATTTATTTCGAACCCCACATCTCTCTTTTATTACAATGATTGAAAAATAACCAATTTTATTCTTTTAATGAAACTAAATTCAACTTTTCTTTGCAGGTTGAAATGTGATATCCTAATATACATTTTAGTGAGAATACTAACGTCATCGCGATATCAGATAATTTGCGAAGAAATATGTTTGTAATGCTAATCGAAAAATTATTTTATGTTTTGGGAGGACTGTCTTGATTTCCGGGTACAGCCTCCTCGTCGTCTTTGTGGACTGTCCATTGACCCTCCACCTTTTTTAAATGAACTATGTTTCTTCTATACTGCTGGCCTGTATCATCGTTCCTTACTTCGACATCGTTTCCTTCCTTATTTAACACCGTGTGTTTTGTAGCGTTAAATTCGGTTGTTAGTTTGTTATCTCTGGTCATATTTTTTACGTAAACCTTTCCTCCAATTTCTATGGTGTCTTCCTTGGCTCTTCTTTTCCGGTCTTCATACTGCTTTCCTTTCCATTTCATTTCGTAATCTTTGTCTCTTACTTCTAAGTCGTATTCCGTGTTCTCGACATTTATGATTGATGGTAGCTTGTCCCTGAATTGTCTTCTGTAGAATAACTCTGACGGTGATTTCCCCGTAGTTGAATGAGGTGTACTATTGTACATCATTAAATACTTCAGAAGGTCATTTCTCCAATTTGATCTCTGGCTTTGGCTGATCCTAAGTCTTTTTAGTATGTCGCGATTTTGTCTCTCTACTTCCCCATTTTGTTGTGGCCAGTAGGGTATAGTGTAATGTAAAATTATTCCGTATTCTGAGCAAAATTTCTTGAAATCTTCACTTGTGAACTGTCTGTCATTATCCGCTGTTATGCTAATCGGAATACCTACTCTAGAAAATGTCTCCTTTAACATGTCGATCGTTTCTGTTGTGCCTATGGATTTGGTTATTTTGATTTCTTTATATCGGCTAAAATAGTCCACAATCACAAAAAGATAATGCCCGCTTGGAAGAGGTCCAAGAAAATCAATTGCTATGTCTATCCAAGCATCTATCGGTAATACTCTTCTTTTCATGGGGTTTGGGGGGTTTGGTGCTGAGACCAGAGTGCAACCTTTACAAGCTTTTACATAATTTTCTGCGTCCTTATCGATCTTAGGCCACCATACTTTTGAGCGCAACCTGGACTTCATGGCCACTATTCCAGGATGTCCTTCGTGGGCGGCTGACAATACTCTATCTCTTAATTTGGAAGGGATGACAATTTTGTTTCCACGTAATAATATATTGTCTTGAAAGCAAAATTCATTTTCAAAAGGCCTAAAGTGGTTGACGCTACTGTTCCAGTTGTTTTTATACATGCCTTGTTTAACCATTTTTAGTTCTTCATCCAAGTTACATGCTTGTTTTAAGTCCTTTAAGGATACCGCTGTTGGGCAATGTTGTTCTACTATGAGATTTACGTAGTTTCCTTTGTCGAACGGATATGGTTCTGGATTTATGCATAAACGAGAAAGCGGGTCAGCAATATTATTTTTCCCTGGTTTGTATATTATCTTATAGTTGTATGACTGTAGTCGTAGGACCCATCGCTCGATTCGAGCGCATGGTTTCGAGCTGCGTCCAAATATGACTTCGAGAGGCTTGTGGTCACTAATTAATTCAAACGAGTCTTTGCCGTATAAATACATTTTGAAATGTTCGACTGCCCATACTAAGGCAAGAGCCTCCTTCTCGGTTTGGCAGTAACGTTTTTCGCATTCTGTAAGACTTTTGTTACCGTAAGCAATGATGCGTGGTCCCCTAGAGTCGTATTGTATAAGAACTGCCCCTAACCCCACTGGACTGGCGTCTGCGATTACTTGCGTTCTATCGTTTGGGTCGTAGTATCCCAGCGTCTGTATGTTGGTTAGGGCGCGTTTTAGATAATTAAAAGCTTGTGTCTGTTTATCTGTCCAGTGTTGGGTTATGTCAGCAGTTTGTCTTAGTTTAATTCTCAACAGTTCTCGAATTGGGTCTGTTAATGTTGCTAAATTTGGGATCCATTTACCTATGAAATTAACAAGGCCTAAAAAACTCTGTAGTTCTTCTACTGTTGAGGGCTTCCTAAATGTCTCTATTGCTTTAGTGTATTTATCTAGTGGTTTTATGCCTTTACATGACAACTCGTGACCAAGAAATTGTATAACTTTTGCGTTGTAGATACATTTTTTATCGTTTAGGAGAACGTTATTTTCTTTCAGAATTTTTAGAACTTTCTTCAGTCTGGTATCGTGCTCGACATTATTAGATCCAAATACCACAATGTCATCAATGAAATTAACTACTCCTTCGCAAGGTAGTAAAATTCTTTCCAGGATTTTTTGGAAATACTCAGGTGCGCAGGAAATACCAAACATGAGTCGCTTGTATCGATAGAGTCCCATGTTAGTGATGAATGTAGTGATGTATCGACATTCTTCGCTAAGCTCCACTTGATGGAATGCGTTCTTTATATCTAATCTTGAAAAATTTTGTGTCTTCCTGAATTTTGGGGTGAGTTGTTCCATTGTTGGTAAAGGATGGTTTTCCCTAATGATTGCTTCATTTGCGCGTCTCATATCGATGCAGATTCTTATATCTCCGTCGCTTTTGAGAATTGGCACCATGGGTGAAACCCAACTTGATGGACAATTTACTGGCTCAATGATGTCAGATCTAACTAAATCTTGGATTTTTTCTTTTATTTTTGATTCAAGAGGTATCGGTACTCTACGATATGGTTGGCAGACAGGCCTAACCGATTTATCAATAGGGATATTGATTTTGACCTCTTTGAACTTGGGAAAAACGCCGTCGTTAACTGTGTTAATGTCTAATCCTATTTTCAAGATTCCTAATGACATGGCAGTTTCCTTTCCTAATAGGTTCTTTGATCCATTTTTTACTACATAGAACGTTGCTTCTTTTGTCTTTGTACCTACTGCGATTTCTGCTTTAAAAGAACCTAAGATCGTTAACGGGCTTCTACTGCCATAAGCCATAAACGTTTTCTTCGGGTTCTTTACTGTATCGTAAACTTTGATATTGCATTTTTTTAGGTTATTCCATGTCTTGTCACTTATGATATTGCATTTACTACCTGAATCTATCAGCATTTCAATCTTCACTCCGCCTACTTGGCACGTTATGTTGTCATCATCATCCAAGTGAAATATGTAATCGATTTCCGTGTTTGTTTTCTCACTGTGGTCCGGTTTTTGTTTCTTGTTTCCGTTGTACGGGACTGTTGTCGCCTTGCGTTTATTCGCCCTAGTTCGACATTGGGCGCGAAAGTGCCCCACGAATCCGCACTTTAAACATTTTTTCCCTAGAGCTGGGCAATTATTGTAATTGCTCCCGTGTTTATCGCTCCCACACCTAGTGCATGGTCTAGAGTTAGCCCTACTATTTTTTGTTTCTAATCTGTGAACTGTCTGTGGTGCCTCGTGACCTTTTGTTGGGTCGAAATCATCTAGTTGTCTTTGGACAACTTCTAGCGCGTTTGCTTCGGCGATAATTTTGTCCAAAGTTACCGTGTCACCGAGTGTAAGTATTTTCTTCCTTAATTTAGTCGATTCGCATTTCTCCGTGATTTGGTCTAAGAGATTATCCTCAACGTTGGTGAACTGACATTTTGAACTCTGGTGACGTAACCTTACCACGAACTTTTCGAATTTTTCACCTGGTTCTTGTTTCATTAGCCTGAACAAATGTCTTTCGTATATTCGACTCTGTTTAGGACAAAAGTATTGATCTAACTTTTCCACTGCAATTTCGTAAACGTCGGCTTCCGCGTCCGTTACGTGGGCACCTGGGATATTATAATAGATTTCTTGTAGTGATAACCCGCCCATGTGCAAGAGCGTCGCTCTTTTTTGGCTTGGTGCATCAATATTCGCTGCTAGAAGGTAGATTTCCAGTGCCCTTTTCCATTTTTCCCAGCGCGCCCCAACGGAAGTTGTGTCGCCATCACAATCGAAAGTGTCCAGTGGACAGATTTGGGGCATTTCGGTACGATCTGTAAGAGTAATTTCGATTCAGGTACCATTTAGCGTCAGCTAAATTACCTATGTCTTTTATGCACGCTGCTGTGCTTTTAGGTACCAACTGCTACTTTGTCAGTTTACCTATGTACTATTTATGCCATTTTGGTACCAATTGACGAGATTTTCAATTTACCAATTCCATGTACGTCCATGGTTTTGCAATCATTTTGCAAATGTAGGTACCAATTAACAAATGAGTTTTTTTTTTTTTTTTTTTTTTTTTTTTTTTTTTTTTTTTTTTTTTTTTTAACTATTATTATACGGACAATGATAATATGTACATATATATATACATACATATATGTATATATACACACATACACACACATACATTGGCCTCCGTTTGGTATACGTAATTACTTATATTAATGAATAAATTATGTTATACAGGATATATTTTATTAATTTAGGAATTTATCATAAGCAGAAACTTATACAGGAAACTTCATTTGTTAATTTACCTATTTTATATCTTATTTCCTTTCCTATGGTGCCTTTCGAAAATTTCCCAAGGCGAATAACAGTCACCCATTCGTGGTTAGGTTTTACAATTTCATCGCCAGCATAAATAGTATAATAAATATTTTGTATTTGTCATATTAAGTATTCTCAATAAAGTGTACGTACTCGATCCCATCCTCGTCGCCACTTGTGACGTCTCTCCGCCTCTCGCGTCGCCTTGGCCTTTGGGAACTTAGGAAATCACAACACTTCTGTTTTGAGTTTCGCTCCGTCTCCTCACTGTCGCGCGGTCAGTGTCTTTCTCCCTTTTGGAGCAGGGACGCTCGCCATCCCTGTCTCCCCACCACCGTGCGACAGGTATCGAAGTACGGTATTTATTTCGAACCCCACACCGACGTAACAGTGGTCTATCCCCTTTAAGGTCAGTGACCGGGCCTCGGCAGGGCCTCGAGCTTTTAATGACCTAGGCATCTCTGAGCCTGAGTGGGCCTCCGGCGACTCGCAACGCGTGTCGAGAGATATTTCATCAAATGAAAAAGCACATTTTCTAATTGAAAATTGAAAATATGAAGAATGTAATACAATTAATATTTTTCTACGATTAAGGGGTGTGCTTTGGCATTTTTTAATTTCAAGTCGAAAATTTTGCTTTCTCATAAAGGAATAGTTTGAACCTTTCAAATTACATACGTAGAAAAGATTTCATACTAAAATATTAAAAGTGAAAAAACTTTTGCACTACTGAAAACAGAAGCAGTAACACCTACACTGTATATAACCGCCGCTCGGCCTTAGCTTTCGAGATATTCGCCAAAACCGCCTACTACTACATTGTAGTTAAACCTTTGTACAAAAGCTACTTCTTCGTCGATTTTTATTGGACTTTTTTAATCACTTTGTTTCATCATTCTGAACAACCTTTTCTTATACATGTAACCGGCGGTAGGCCTTGGTCTTCGAGTTATACACAAAAAAGTTTAGGTAATTATTCGAAATAGGAGCGAACTCACCGATTTTTATAACCTTGAAATATGTTGTCAAGGTCATTATTCTGAACAACTTTGCCCAGTACATGTTACCGCCACTCGGCTTTAGTTTCCGAGATATTCGCAAAAAAATGTTAATATTTTAAAAATTGATCGGAATTGGTCTGGGTTAGATTCTTTAGCGGCTGCCGCCCCTCTCCAAAAACAATTGACGAATTTCTACCTGATGTGATGTAAGTACTTGAAACTAATACTTAAATTTATATGATACGCAATTCAGGATACTTGGTTTCATAATATACGTCTTCCCATACAAATAGCTTGCCGTTTCATTGTGTATCATATAAATTTAAGTATTGGTTTCAAGTACCCCAAGCCCCAAACCCCTTTCCCGCTAAGGAATTTCACACAGACCTACTACGATCATTTTTTTAAATATTTAAACTTTTTTTGCAAATATCTCGGAAACTAAAGCCGATTGACGGTAACATGTACAAAGAAAAGTTGTTCAGAATGTTAACCTTCGCAACATATTTCAGGATCATCAAAAAGGTGAGGTCGCCCCTATTCCGAGTAATTACTAAAACTTTTTTTGTGTATAACTTGAAAACTAACGCAGAGCGGTGGTTATATGCATAGGAAAAAGTTATTCAGAATTTCAAGTTTTATAACATATCTAAATTTCATCAAAATCGGTGAGGTGTGCCCTGTTCTGCACAATTACCAAAATATAATAATTTCTTAACCTTAGCTAATAATCAATTTAATGATTACACCATTGTCGAAAATGTTGTATTTTCTAAAATGTGTGGACTATAGTGACATATTTCATGCGTCTGTAACACCTTAATAGTGTATTAATGAACTTGTTAAACACTTTTGTTCAGAATTTTTGATTCGACTAGAAATACATATTATGATGAACACAAGAACACAAGAACAAGAGTAGTTCTAATTCAATAGCAAGAAACTGTAATCTCTCCATGCTACAAGAGTAAAAAGGAAGGTCTCACATTATCTGAACATAAGCGTAGTTTGAAATGAATCTAAAGGCAGATAGACTTTCAATTGTTCTCAATAGATTTATGGCAGTGATTAGAATGAAAGGAACTCCACTACGCAGAAATGATCACTTACCTGAAGGGATTACGTGGGTTATAACGACAAGCTTCTCAAAGTCACGTATCACATAGTCTCTAAAGAACACGAGCTTAGGTATATGCATGTTTAAACGATAAACACACCGAAATTGCATTGTCGAAAATACACAAATATTATTCTTAGGAGATGTGATTACCGAGCAGAAAGTGCGAATGTGTCTTTCGCTCATTAAAAGGACTATGAAAAATAACAAATCCTAGAACCACCGAAGAACTTCCAATATCATTCAAAATATAATTTTCTTCCTCATAAGCGAATAAATTTGCAAAACTTTTTTCTATTATAGTGGAATCGCGAAAACCAACTGAATTTTTAAATGATCATCTTTATCGTAGATAGCGAACTTACAATTAGTTATCTATGGAAATTAATTGCTTAAACTTTATCAGCTGGAAATAGTCGGTCGATTGGTGTTGCCTATGCTGCTAACCTTACCGCATCTGCGCCAACTGTCCTATAACCGTTGACTCCTCGCTGTGTTGTTCGTTCTCTTTTTCTTTCTTTTTTCATTCATTTCGCTTGCCTCGCAGCTTTCCTCTGACTGGCTTGGAAAGTGGCAATTTTGTTGTAGCGGGTCTCCTTTTTGGCCAATCGAGTACGGCCGTTCGGCTGTTCATTTTATTTTAACGCCGGCTGGTGTGGACACAGCTCGGAGAAAGCAGACAAAAAAAAAACGAGAACACGGTTGAGCTTCAGAAGTAAATAAGTAAATAGCCGGCTACTTTTTATTGCAGAATTCCTCAAGCAAGGGAATCCTGAACGCCTGACGACGTGAGTTTGGTACAGAATTACAATCTCATCCAGGTGTAATCCATTTTTTGACATCACTACAGTCCTCAGAGTGTAATGGTGGGTCCAGACTATGGGGAGCAGAGGCGAACGAACAGCCTGAGCACCTCGAGCGCCACGAACGACAGAAACGGCGTCCACACTGCTGTGATACTCGCGAGCATCGCTAGCCTCTGCCGGATTTGTCGGCACCACATGGGCCCCACCCGGAAAACGTTTGGCCCTCGAAGGAGACCCTTGCCACGTATTTTTTGTGCTTTCACTTTATTGACCGTCCTCAAGAATGTTTTATTATTCTAGCAAGGCTACGAATGGCACTTCGTCTCCACAATTCTTTTCCACACCTTCTATGTATTCATGCATTTACAAGAGGTAGGAGTCACAGTTTCGACCAGCTAAACGCTAGGGAATGGAGGACAAAGAATGTGGTGGAAGATTATACGTATTAACTAAATAGATATCCTGATCGTATCTAAATATACGTGTACCCGTGAAATTATTATATCCGAGTCAGAGATCTAACTTATGATGTTGGTTCCATAAAGCTGTAAATTGCTGAAAACACAAATAAACATACGTCAGAATGTGACAAACGTCAGAAATGGATCACGTCCGAAAATCCATTTTTATTGCAAAATAAAGTAAAAAATTGGGACTTTTTTCAGTTTTCTTTTAATAACTAGTCTATTATTGCTCATATTGAAAAAAACAGGCGTACAAAAGTTGTTCAGAACTAAATTTTCTATACTACCAGCTATATTGAATAATAAAAAAGTTGTTGTTTCCGTAGCAAAATTTAAAAGAAACCTTAAAGGGTATGAAAAGTTTTGAACATCGTCAAAGCAAAGAAAAAATGAATCAATCCTAACAGAATTACACATAAATGATGTCCCTTGGTGTGTTAAGGATATATGTCTAAGCTCAACCCTAAATTTGAAGATGGCGGTCTATTGCAAAATTATTAGTGCGAATTCTTTAACCAGCTGTCAATTCCTGCAAAAGACGTCTACTACATACCCATAGAAAAAAAAAATTTTAGTTTAAAGATTAGGCACTTTTTTTAAACAAATGTGCGTTGTTAGCCATTTTCAAATTTGGGGTTGGGCTTAGACATATATCCTTAACATACCAAGGGACATTATTATATGCAATTCTGTTAAAATTTAATTATTTTTTATTTGCTTTTTCGATGTTCAAAACTCTTCACACTCTTCAATGTTTCTTCTTGTAATTTAATAAAATAAAGATCAATTTTTTCTTTGAAAGTAGCCAATATGTACTAAATGTAATTGTGAACAACTTTTGTTTGGAACTTTTTGTGATAAAATCAATAGTAAACTAATTATTTAGAGAAAACCAAAAAGAAAAATCCTTTATGCTTTTCGCCTCCAAAATCTTTTATGGATTTTTGAATGAGCACACTTTCTTTCCATTTCTTATGTCCAAAAATATAAACAGTGTGACCTTGATAAACATCTCGTTTATCTCCTCTAATTCAGGAATCGTAGCTGTATTTCATCCAGACCCAGGCACATTCCGACGACTCTTCCTTCGTTAATTGATTGCTATAGTCATTTCTTTCACCTTATTATCTTCACAGCAGTGTGTCATCGTGACATAAAATCCGAACATTTATTAAACTCATTGTGCAGAATAACCACTGACTAATTTGTTTTGAAAACAAGTTACCTACGTTTATTCGTTTACATCCGTATTTTCGAGACCGAGGGCTGGTCATTCACCCAGGCCTGCACCCGGGGGTCCTAGGGGTCTATTACCTCTGGGGGCTGGTGACATAAACCAGATGACCCGTTCGCAACCTTTCCTTCGTCGGTTTCGACTCAGAGTGGAAACCCTCGAACAGGGATTTTCGAAGCTGCGAATGGGGTGAAAGGCAGGAATCGAACGAACGACACGTACAAGCTGTGCATGCACCCCCTCCATTCGTCAAGTTGGTCGGTGTTCCTTCCTACTCTTTCCAAGCAATTTAAACGAAGAAAAGCTGAGGCGCTCGCGAGCAGCCGGCTAGTTTTCCATCGTGCTCGCAAGTATGGTGGATTCGCCGATGCTCGCGAGCACCACGGGCAGTCTGGACCCACCATAAGACAAGTAACAAAAAGATATAAAAGTAAGGAAGTAATATATTGAGGAAGCACATTGGTGCATATTTGCATATTTAAAACATATTTTGTAGTTTGACTGACTCCGCCAATAAATATTATATGCAAATATGCACCGAATTATGTCGCGTTTGGTATTATTTTAATCAGAAAAGCCTCACAATAAGACTGGTAAAGGTTTCATTGCAAAAAAGTTTAAAAATAAAAAAAATTAAACCTTTGCGTTAATGTGCACACACGTATATGCCCGGCTCTCTCCCTCCCTACTTCGTTATTTCGAGCAGTTATACAATCTTTACTGTATCTATATTTTATATCTACAAAATTGCATACAAAATTTTTGAAAAAATTCATGACTTTTATTTACTTCATACAAAAATATGGATGTTTTGCAAAATTTTGTATGCAGTTTAGTCGATATAAAAAATAACTACAACTTTTGTTTATACTTTTTTTCTCTATCTCTGACAGTTCTTAAATTATTGTACAAAAATGAGAAATTCGCGTTTTTTTCAAGGTTTGATTTCAACCCTTAGAATCGCATTATGGCACCAATAAAAAATAATTTTGGGATGAACTACTCTACTTGTACACAGAGTTTCATAATTTTCTGAATTTTTGAATTCCCTAACTTCCCTTGTAAGTTAATGTTTCATATATCCTGAAACACAATTCTAACAATGTTTGGTAATTCCTCGTTCCTTTCATTATTCCTTCATTAAAAATCTAAGATTCAATTAAATACAAAGTTGAAATCCAATTGACCAATGAATAAACAGTGCTACTGTGTAAATTTTCAAAATGAAAAGAGCGTGATAGGTGTTAATGATTAATATTGTATTAACAACGTGTATTTCCTGTATAGTTCACTCTACGTATCACCGCTTCAATATCAAAGAACACATTATGTCAACAGGTAATTCACATAATTGCTATACAGAATTTTCGCTGAACGATGTTAATAATATACACTTCCATAAATCTCCTTAATCGTAATTAGATAGAACGAAGATCTGATTAATGAAATCAAATTATGAAATAAATATTAGACGGAATGAAGTAGGGATATGAAGAATTCATAAAAAAATCAAATGTCGAAATGGATGTATCGTAGAGTAACAAAGGAAAGGTCTCGTAGAGAGATGAAGTATGGAAGTACACATCTCTTAAAGAGGAGGAATAATAAAGTAGAGGTCTTCTGGAGAATTGAAATGGTAAAGTGAAACTCTTGTAGGACAATGAAATGATAAAATATAGGTCTCCGTGATTGTTAAATATTAAGCATAGTGATGAAGTGATGAAATAAGCTGAAGTTGAGATTTCGTGGCGTGTTGAAGCAGAAATGAAACTGTGAGATCGTGAAGCTTCATCGGTACGTACTACTTGCAGAGCCCCTTGTTAATTTGAAAAGTCAATAATATTATACCTGGACTATGTCGGACCTAGCACTGTTCAAGCGTGGATGAACTCTAACTGAGTTAGGAATTTCTGGGAAACGAAGAGACACAGTTGTGAGCATATATCGTCGAATAAGTTCAATTTTACAAGCAAACTACTGAAACTTAATATGAATTAATAGCTTTTCTAAACATTATCTCTATTTTTGAAATGACGTTGGATTTATGATTGAGCTTTACTCCTAGCACAATACTCTTTTCTCATATCTAGACTGCGAAAGTTTATACATTTACGGCAATTTTAAAATTATAAAAACCTACAGGGATGCCTACAGATATAAAAATACAATAAAATATCAGAAATACAATACATTTATAATATTTAGACAATAAAACATACATTTAGTTAATATTCAGTTGTTGTTGTGTGTCTATAAAAATACGAATTTGCATAATCTTCCGCAGTCTACTCATATCGTTGACCTCACTCCTGTCTACATATAATCTCGGAATGATCATTTCCGTTTTCAAAAAATTATTAGCAACCATCGTATATCTTACCAAAATTTTAAAAACCGTCTTATTGACTAAAGATAAACCACAAAAATTTATTTCTTTTGAGAGATTTCTTTTTAGACATTCTATTCTTCTCTTAAACATTCACGGCTGAAGCCAAGTACATTGTTCTTCAGGTTAAATTGTAATACGATCTCTACAGCATTTCTTATCGTTCTAGGGTACAATGTATGACAATTGAAAACAAACAAGTGCTTGTAGAGAGTTTGTAAGATATCCTGCAACGCCTAACGAGTCTTTTCAACAGGAAATTTCTATTTCCAGTGTGGATATGTGTATTCTGATAAAACTGATATTTCTGAGAAGTTTTTTAAGAAAATGCAAGTTTGTGTGGTTGAAACTTGCTTATATATGATGCACCTCGTAGCAAAACCGAATTCAAAAGAAGCTTATACTAGTGAATCCTGCAACAGTAAAAAAGAAAATACTAGATTTACCAAGAAGGTGATGAAGGTAATCGATTAGAAAATATCACTACTCTCTTCGTGACAGTATGTCTTCAAGCAACTGTTTAGAAAAAAGCTCCACTTACCAGAGTGGAGGAAGATCATACCTCATTCGTTCCTAGAATGGATTTCTCTCTCATTGTGTTCAGTTTCAAAGTTGTTTCTTTTCTCACATCCTCTGTTTCTCTTTTTCATCGTCGACAAACTCTATCAACTGCAGTTGATGAGAACTGGCTTGCTTCGCACCATTCAATTCACATCAGGCGAACAGTGAACAGCAAGGAACCAGTAGCATCGCGCGATGGCCTAGTCGATGTTAACCACAAATGCTGGATTTTCGAAGAGCTCCCTCGTGATCTTCCTTTATCTGATTCAAGGAGATGAAAGGGAACCTGTCGGGATTCAGCTTGAGAATTTGCTAAGCCTGATGCAGCGGGAATTAGGGGAGATGTGACATTGAAAGCCCAGGATTAGGAGTAACTTTAGACGCAAAAATTGAGACTCGGATGAATGTTCCAGGTGTCTCAGAATTCTTTTCTTCAAAACTCAAAATTTAACAAACCTTGCAAACTAAAAGTCACACAAGAACCTTGGGTACACAGAATGTCCCAGCTCAAGAATGCAACCTAATTATCTCCTTTATTTTTAATAACATGAATGTCGCCCCATTTTTTCTGTTTTTTTGTCAAGATCATCGGTATTTTAATCAGGAAAACATGTAGGTAACCTTTTTCAACTGAGACAATCTGTATAAGAACTGATAGTGAAAGGGATTAGTTTCTTTATAAACATACAAAAGTTATTTCCACCTTTACAATATTTTATGAGGAATAATCGCAGAAAAATATGTACAACCAAGTATTTCCGCAAAAACGACTTTCTTCAAATCTAGAAAATCGATTGAGTATCATCAATCGACGATAGACCTTCGCGTTAAGGAGCCTGTTACTCAAACTTGTGGTCGCCGAAAATGCTCATCGTTCCCCAGTTTCAAGTTTCAAAGTGTTCATTCGCGAAATCTCAAACTCCCGAAACACATAGCAAGTACCTCATGCGTCTACCGCGCGATGTTGTATCGAACAAAGTCGCTAAACTCTAATTAAACTTCACAACAGAAAACTTCACGACTCCATCGGTGGGGAACACGCGCCTAACTCACCGTGATAATCTGGACGCAAAATCGTTCGTCCGTGCAGACAACGAGGTGCGCGTGATCCCCGTGCAACTACATTTTAACACAACCGTGCTCGCAGATTAAGCCAAGAATTAACAACGACAAATTAAACGGGTGAACTTAACGAGCACATCCAACGGTAAGCTCCTTCTTCGTCAAGCGAAACAAATGACTCGTTTCGACGTCGCGTCGCGGCGACGCGATGCGTCGCCTCTTTGAAGGTGACATTGCTGGGTTGGAAAGAAACCAAACTTCCGTAACTCTCGATGTCTCAAACAAAGGGCAACACGAGCTTAATTCAATTTTGAACTTAATGAATATTCATATATGTATAACGTTAACAAGTAGAGGCAAGTAACTAAACGTGGAGTATCATTTTGCTTTCCAAATACCATCTTTACAAATCAATCACAATAATTAAACAAATTTTATGGATATGTAATGATAAATTTATGTTTAATTTAAGAGCAGTTTCATATTTCTAGCGTTATAAACAGTAAATAATACGGTTAATAAAAAGTAAGCTCACAATTTAATTTCGCATACAAATTATTAAGGTAAGTGTATTTTGACCATGGATCTGCAAAGGTTTGCGGCATCAAAGTTGTCAAAGCCGTGACCTGTGCAACTTGTGGAATACAATCTCATCCTGGCTGTCTGCAACGTACGGGTCACCGTAACTCATTCGGAACCTTTTCGGATTGTGGCTCTAATTTGAGAATGACATCACAGAGTGAGTTATCTTCACTCGCAACCGATCGACGAAACGTAGCTAGCACAGGTGCTGGCGCTGCATCCCTGGATGATCAATTAATTCAAGACATCTTCGGTCAAATTTATCCTTCTGGTATATCTTTTGTAATGACCACTTGTCGAGGTCAAAAACGTGATGGTCATCCTACATCTTTGAAGGTTTGTTTAAACTCGAGGGAGGATGTCCTTTAAGGCCTATTTATACATATGGCGCATTCTACGCCAAATCAGACAGTTTTGGAACTTTGATTTTTTGATTTGTCTAAAATTTTTTTATATCATTCTACCCATTAAATGAAATTTTTACTCGTTCTTTTTAAATTTTTTTATCGAACCGTTTTTGAGATATCGATTCTCTCGGTTTTTTCTTCTAATAGATGTAACTTGGCCAAAAATAGACGAATTTGAGTGCTTTTTTTTCATTCTGAAGGATTTTTCGCGCACTTTCTGAAGAAAAATATAAAAAAAAATTTACTCGTTTTTTTCGGTATGATTTTTCAATTTTTAGGATAAATTATTTTTTTCAAAAATGTTTATCCGTCTTGATTTTTTTGAAAAATTTATATGTTAAAGATCTGCATTTTCAACAATTTCTGTGAAAATTTCATAATGGGATTCCGGTTCTTTATATTTTTTTTCATAATTTTGAAAATTCACAAAAAAAATGTTTTTCATGATTTATTGAAAATTTGCGTATATTTTTATAATATTACATGTAATCAAATTTTTGTAAAAGATACTTAATGTTATTAAGTAATTTCTTTCGTCATTACAAATTAAGTACATGGATATTTCTTACCAGCAATCGTGAAATACATCTATATTACTATATGTATCATTTATTTTCGTTTTGTCTCGTCTTACAGTGAAAATCTGATTGAAAGTTCTTCAATTAAACTGTGATGAACAGTAAAAGTGACACATAAACTGCAATTTCGATAATTACACCGACCGCTCAAAATTTGTCAACTACACTATTTATAAATAGTCAGTGGGTTGCAAATTAAATTGATTTTGCAAGGTTTGAGATACTAGTTTCAAATCTTTCAACTGTCGGTGATTCCTTAAATGAAAAGGATTGCAACACCGGTTAAACTGACTTTTTCTTTCCATTATTAAGTTATTTAATGAACACAGTAAATTTTGTTCACAATCACGATTTACACAATAAAATCAATACAAATATTATGTCACATGTATAATTTTACAGCAATATTGCACGTGCAAGCGTACACACATGTGACACGACTGGCGCCGAAAACGTAAGTGCTCGTGAAAAATGGCCATGAACTTGACCACCACGAGGTATCGATTATTCTCGATCAATATCACTGCGCGCGCACATGGATCATGTGCAGTGTGCAGTTGACAAATTTTGAGCGATCGGTGTAATTATTGAAATTGCAGTTTATGTGTCACTTTTACTGTTCATCACAGTTTAATTGAAGAACTTTCAATCAGATTTTCACTGTAAGACGAGACAAAACGAAAATAAATGATACATATAGTAATATAGATGTATTTCACGATTGCTGGTAAGAAATATCCATGTACTTAATTTGTAATGACGAAAGAAATTACTTAATAACATTAAGTATCTTTTACAAAAATTTGATTACATGTAATATTATAAAAATATACGCAAATTTTCAATAAATCATGAAAAAAATTTTTTTTGTGAATTTTCAAAATT
The DNA here is from genome assembly GCA_030770465.2 of Perdita meconis. NCBI lineage: Eukaryota > Metazoa > Arthropoda > Insecta > Hymenoptera > Andrenidae > Perdita > Perdita meconis. The sequence continues at coordinate 4,735,098 of JASKOS020000015.1, read as the reverse complement.
ATGAAAAAAATATAAAGAATCGGAATTCCATTATGAAACTTTCACAGAAATTGTTGAAAAAGCAGATCTTTAACATATAAATTTTTCAAAAAAATCAAAACGGATAAACATTTTTGAAAAAAATAATTTAACCTAAAAATTGAAAAATCATACCGAAAAAAACGAGTAAAATTTTTTTTATATTTTTCTTCAGAAAGTGCGCGAAAAATCCATCAGAATGAAAAAAAAAGCACTCGAATTCGTCTATTTTTGGCCAAGTTACATCTATTAGAAGAAAAAACCGAGAGAATCGATATCTCGAAAACGGTTCGATAATAAAAATTTAAAAAGAACGAGTAAAAATTTCATTTAATGGGTAGAATGATATAAAAAAATGTTAGACAAATCAAAAAATTAAAGTTCTAAAACTGTCTGATTTGGCGAGGAATGCCCCATATATAACCGGGCCGTGTCCATTCCGGGGCAGAAATCTGAATTAGTAGTCGTGTTTTGGGGCGTAGTGGTTTACCATGAACGAAACAAGTTACGAAAAACCACCCTGCCACGGCCCGGTTTAAATCGAGCTTTAAACAGCAGATCATCTGAATAAACTTAGGGCTGAATTGAATCAGCTGCATACATCTGGGGACTCCTGAATCCGTTTTAAAAACGGTGTATCAAAAATTGTGAACCGTAGTGACCAGTAAGAAAGTAGTTTCTGTACCCTTAGTGTACTATCAGAACGTTAGAGGACTTAAATCTAAGTTAAGTGTTTTAAGGCAAGCTATTGCATCTTCCGCGGAGAGGAATTCGATTTAGTGTTTACAGAAACTTGGCTGTGTGATAGTATTGTAGACTCTGAGCTGGGTCTGCAGATTTATAATATCTATAGAACGGACCGTAATCCTTCAGTGTGTGGTTTGTACTTTGGTGGTGGTGTATTGGTAACTGTACATAAATCTTTGTTTACTAGTCAAATATGTGTTCCGGCTTCTCATTTAGAGCAAGTTTTTGTTGAAATTATTCTGCTTTCCCGGTACTAACCTTCTCTTAATTGGAGATTTCAATATTTCGAACGCGATGTGGGGTAATAACCGGGATGGTAGCCTTACATATTCATACTTACAGCTGTTCTCAGCACATCAGCAGGGTAGCCATGGTGATGTTAGCTTCCTAAACTTATTCCAAGCAAATTCCATTAGGGACTCATCGGGTAGAGTATTAGATCTCATGTTTTGTACAGTTAATATTTCCATAACATTAATATTTCCTATGCCTCAGAATGCTTTCTGTCTCCTGATCCTCATCATCTTTCTCTGCAGTTTCTATTTCCCCGCACAGTTTATATGGGATTTTGGAGACCGGTGAAATTGTTTGATTTTCATGTATTGTATATATTGTAGATTATGATATCCTCTACCAGAAATGTATAGGAACTTAGGGTCGCTGATAAAGGGTTAGTGATATACAGCCTTCCAAAGTACTGTAAGTACTGTAAGTGCTAGTAAGTTAACAGTCAGACCAGAAATAAGCCAGCCTGAACTGTATATTAAATTCTGCACATAGGCCATCATAATATATCAAAATAAAACTGCATATATGTATAGAAAAATACGTGAAGTCTTATATATTTTTATTTAGATAAACAGAGACCCATTCTCCTACATACTGTATACCGCTGGTAAGTTGGCAGTCAAAATGGACACAGCCAATACCGAAAATGCGTGTGCTTGATCGCGTTCCGCGTAGAATTCTTATAATAGAATTCGTAGAATACTTTGGAAGGCTGCATATCACTAACTCTTTATCAGCGACCCTAAGTTCCTATACATTTCTTGTAGAGGACATCATAATGTACAATCTACGTGAAAATCAGCCAATTTCACCGGTCTCCAAAATCCTATATAAGCTGTGCGGGGTCCTTTCCGAAATGCTGATTACTCTGCAATCAATGATTATAATTATCTATCCCTGGTAAACTAGGACAGTACCCTATCAGATTTATCAGTCGATGAATCTGTGCTCTATACTCACATCTTAATAATTCAATTAATCTTTTTGTACCCTCTAAACACTGTTCGTAGTTCCTCTTATCCTACTTGGTTTTCTGGGGAACTGATCTCAAAAATCAAAGAAAAAAGTTGCTCACTTTAGATATAAAAATTTAAATACTCTCTGATTACTGGAGTTTCTGCAGACTTAGATCTGAGTGCAAGAGTCTGTCACAAAAATGTTGGATGGACTATATCAATCGCATGGAAAGCAATATTCTATCTAATAATAGATCGTTTTGGAAGTTTATACAGTCCGTTAAAATGTCTAGCACACGCCTGTCTTGTATGTACTATAACAAAAACGGTGACATGTCTATTGCTAACGGTTTTGCCCATCATTTTGAGTCGGTTTATTCTGAAAACACTGGCTGAGACAGCGAAATCAACTATATGGCCAACCTTGGACTAAACAGTAGCAGCATTGACATTAGCGATGTTTATAATAGTATAGATAATCTATTCGTCCAATTTTGAACAAGTCCCTATTAGCTGGAGTTTCTCCTCAGCTATGGAAATATTTCTTAATCTGTCCTGTTCACAAAGATGGTGATATTTCCAGAACCGAGAAGTACAAACCCATTAACATTCAAATTCAAAGTACTATACCAAAAATCTTTGATGGTATTATTGCGCAGAAACTTTCCTTTCTCTGTAGGAGCGCAATTATTATCGAATGGGTTCATTGCTGACTGATCTACTAGCACAAATTTACTTATGTACCATCATTACCTGTCGATGCAATATACAGGGTGATCCACGCAATTGTTTCAGGTTATAACACCGTTATTGATGCATATACGAAAAAATTCCAAGAAGGAAGATAAATGGCTCAAAGAGCACTACATCTGTAGGCCTTAGATTTTTTTTTAAATGCAACAGTGCATGTGTAATTAACAAGGGCATCATTTTTTTAAATGGAAATGCATATTTTTGGGGCACAGATTGAATCCTTTGTTTATTCTACGTAGAAAATTATTAGGGTACCATGGCAAAGAAACGATTAGTTCTAGAGATATTTTCAAAAAACGTCTTTATTATGTTGTAATGTCTCTATGTTGTAAACGCAAATACCGTTTCGACATTGTTGTTATAACAGAAACTGATTCGTACGAATAAGCATTTCATCATTCCGTAGCAATTTCTTCTTATTATTATTAATATTATTAACGTCTTTATTGCATATAAAAAAAAAGAAGACGGTACAGAAAAAAAGAAATGTATCGCGAGTTGCGTACCGCGATACTTCATGCACACGAACAACACGAAGTCGCTGCGATCACCTGCGATTGTTTCGATTTCATGTCAGTGAGGTTGTCCGATTTATTTGTATTTGTAAAAAACATAATACGATGCAAAATTGCAACAATTTTTTGTCAACCATTTGCTTTTTAGTTAAGAATAGCTTTTCATTGCGAACGCACATTTTTGAACAAGAATCTTAGACCATGTATACCTATAGACACGGCCCATGTATAGAAACCAATGGGAGAGAATAATGCAAAGATAACGAGCAAGTGTACCCACAATGACGTCAGAAATGATAATTCAAGGTGGCGAATAGTGCATCGGACCAATCACATGAACGTCATGTAGATGATTTTATCTCTGCATCAATCTAAATAACTCAGGCCGTGTCTATACAGGGTGTTCGGCAACGTGTATCAGAAATTTTAAGGGATGGTTCTACACGTCAAAATAAGACGAAAATCAAGAGTAACGAAATGGCGGTAGCAGCTTAGTTTTTTAATTATTAGCATTTTAAAAAGTCGGTGAAAAGCGCCTGAAACATGGCAATCCATATGGCATCCCTAATTCAAAACACAGGCCCTCTCACTCAAACTTACATTCATTCGGTCCTTCTTTAAAATAATCAATATATCAATCCACGAAAACAGCTGTGGTTTACGTTACACACACATCTTCATTTCATACGGACAGCTCCACACACTCTGAATATTCCGTAAAATTTGACATATGCCATAGGGATTGCCATGTTTCAGGCAGTTTTCACCTATTTTTTAAAATGCTAATAATTAAAAAACTAAGCTGCTACCGCCATTTCGTTACTCTTGATTTTCGTCTTATTTTGGCGTGTAAAACCATCCCTTAAAATTTCTGACACACGTTACCGAACACCCTGTATATGGTCTAAAGGCGCGGGTAAACACGTGCAACATCGGTGCGCAGACGCGCAAGGACGCGCATAGCGAATATCCCGTGTAGAAAGAAGCAATCTCTACCTGCAGGCACTCAAAGAGGGTCTGTTTTTACGACCAGGCGCAACATCACAGCCGCGAAATGTTCGAGAATGTCGGGTTCGGCCCCGGTCCGAAGCGAATATAGTGAATGGAATACAAAATCTGTTTCATGACTTTTACAATACATACTTTGAAATATGATTATATTATTACATTGAGTATAGCTTTTTAAAAATATTTATTAATACAAAATTGCGATGTTACAACTCTGCAAATGACGAGGAAGAAATTTCTACGGCCGAAAAGATTTCTCCTCCACCATTTGACCTGGGAAAAAAGCAAAAAATTTTTGAGTTTTAAATAAGATTAACTCAGGAAGTATGTACAAATTTTGTGTTTACTTGTAAACTTAATTTGTTTATCTCTTAATTCTTTATCTCTTAATCTTTATCTCTTAATCTTTTTCCTTTAGATCAAATTGTAGGAGGAATCTTTCCGGTTGTGGAAATTTATTTCGTATCATTTACAGAGCTGAACCGCTGCAATTCTGTATTAACAAACATTTTTGTAAAATTGCAATCATTAGACTGCGGATTTTATGCATTTATGACAATTTTAAGTATTCCAAAATTCTTCGAGATTGTTGATGGATACAAAAATATATAAAATATCAAAAATATAACTCAAGTTACAATATTTAAAAAATAAGACATATTTTTCTTCAAGTTTGAATTTATTATATGCGTTATTAAACATTTTATTTTGCATAAAAATCCGCAGTCTAGTAATCATACTTCAAAGTGTGTATAATAAAGGGCCATGGAACAAATTTTGTATTTCATTTACAATATTGGCTAAAAAAGGTCTCAAAATTGGGATGCTTCTTTCGGGCGCTAAAGTGACATTATCGCTTAAACGAAGGATAGTACAGTAAAAAAATGTAAATCAAATCATTCGTAATGTTCGAATCATCTTGAACATCTTTTAACGATTTTCGTTATAAACACATTTTCAGTTAAAAAAGTTGATGGGGACATTCAATCGGCGATTAATTGCGTTAAAACGGTTGTTTTTCGCACAACAGTTGATTTGCAACTACGCGACGCGTTTAAATGACAATCGATGTCGAGAGCATCGATAATGAGTACAATAGCCTGGCAGCGAGTGTCCTAAAGGGGAGTGGAACTCTAGAAACATTTTCACTCAGCAAACTTGAGATTCCCTTTGATTCTCGCGACAGCAACAGCATGCGTTTGTTTATTTTGTATTTTCTATGCAACAGTCAGTGAAATAAGACACCCTCTCGTCTATCATTGGGTGAAAGAGCCGCAATTGATCGATTTAAACAATGGCGCGCATGCGACTAAAGTTCAAAACATGAATCCACCGTGTATTTTAAGAATAATTGTTAAAAACGATCATAGTAGTTTTCCTGAAAATTGAATTGAAGCACATGACAATCAAAAAAATTTAATCCGTTTTGAACGCATTCAAATCCAATATTCCTTCTCAAAAAGCAAATATCAATTTATAAGCCTTCCAAGTACTTTTTATATCTGTAGTATAGTGCAGTATAAAGTTTTATGAGAGAGTTTCGAGAAATTTCACGATTATTGCACTACTAAAACAAAGTGTACAGATAATGTGCAAAACAGATGGAACATGATTGCAGTAGATGAGACTGCAAGGTTGGTTCACTTTGTATGAAATTATATGTAAACAATTTCAGATTAAAAGGTTTATATCCGCCGAGTAAATTAAAAACTTCCATCGCAAATGCTAATAATTCAGGAGCGGAATTTCGCTTTAAAAGCCTGCAATGTTAGATTCATAATCGATTTCCTATTTCGCGATACGCTTGGCTGATTGGTGAACGATTCGTTCCTGTTGTCGATTCGTTCGAGTATTTACGCACAATTATTCCAAACTGTCTGTTTATTCTTTAAAATCAATAAACCCGCCGAATTGTTAAGCAGCGTTCGGCAACGACACGTTAATCAATCCGCGCTCGCGCATCAATACGTAACATACCGCTTTTCGCGATATTTATGCATTAATTAATGCTACGTGTCCGCATTGCCACCCCCGCTGGAAGAAAACCCTTCGTTAGCTGCTTTTATTTGCGTTTGCCGTATCATTTCTGTCGTCCAAATGCCAATACCGCAATGAAGAGACGGAATTATACTGACTTTTTAAACGAGTCTGCAGATCATTTGAATTGTTAACTACCATTGCACACGTTTTAAAGAATTTCCTGAAATGTTAGTAACAGGAATGTATCTTGATCAAAAGTATTGGGCATCCTTAGTATGCAACATTCAAATTATTCGAAAACATATGAATAATACATATTTATACAGGGTGTCCCAGAATAAGTGTAGGAACCGGAAAGGGGTGATTCCTGAGGTAATTCTAAGCAACTTTTGCCTTACCGAACATTTTCGCCGCGGCTTTGTAACGAGTTATCAACAAAGAGCACTCAGCCGACCAGTGACGGTGCACCAGCTACGCGTAGCGTTTACTACTCGTCGTGCTCGAGGATTGTACAAGAAACTCAAGATCTTTACGATATTGCTCAATTTATCCTAAACTATTGGATGAAAAATTATGAAAAAAATCAGGGATACGTTAGCTATCGCAATACATATTATGGTATTTTTCAGAGTTTTAAATTAATTAGCCAAATTGTAAAGAATAAAACAGGAGAGAAAGTAATTGAAAAACGTCGATTTTATATTGTAGCAAAACTGGATCTATGATCATATGAATAATTCAGTACATAAATCTCACTGATAGCAGTGTTCTAAATCTTTTCACATTTTTTAACTTCATACATCATAGTAAAAAAATAAAAAGCAATGTTTCCATAGTTTCTACGGATTGTGTATCAAAATAATGGAAATTATAAAAAAATACTTATTGCATACGGAATGTACGAAAATTGAACGTATCAGTTGCTATAATTGGTAAAAAGTACAGAAACGTCAATTTTTATTTTTTTAGTTATGACGCACCAAAGCAAAAAATGTTTAAATACATTGAGGTTAATATTATGACCCCCTCATTCGATTGTACCCTTCATTAGATGGTGAATAAAGTAGACATGCAATTATTAACTTCCCGATTTATAGGGAAGTTATTGTATTTGCCCCTAAAATGGAAAATCGATTTTTTAGCAGATCTCCATGTTTCAAGGTCATTGGAGTAATTTTAGACTATTTTTAACAAATTGTTCGTGTGTGTGTGTGTGTGTGTGTGTGCGTATGTACGTACGTATGTGATCAAATTTTTCATTAACGTTTTCTAAAAAACTAATAGTGATATCAAAATGGTCGATGATGCAATCGATGTGTATCAATGTAACTTAGAGCTGAATAGATTTTGTTCTAATTCGGTCCAGTAGTTTTTTAGTTTTTTTAAGAAAACCTAACAGAATAACGCAATCTAAATGGGAGAATATAAATTTATGAGAGAATAACTAAACTGAAATAATATATATACATATATTATTACTATTATTATATTTATATAACACACACACAAACACACATATATATATATATATATGTATATATACAGGGTATTCCATTTTAATCCGCCACCACGGCTAACTTAAGAAATATGCATCGGATCAAAAAACATCCCGAACAAAAGTTTGATGGTTTGGAGGGGGACATCTGTCAACAAAATTTCACCCCTACCCCCGTGGGGGGGGTTACTTTAAAATTTTAAATAGGATCACCTACTTTTTATTGCAGATTCGGATTCCACGTCACAAAATATGTAGGTTTTATTTCAAACATTTTTTTTCATTCGCGATAGGTGGCGCTGTAATCGCGAAATTCCGATTTTTCGCCTATATATATATTACAGTATATAATTATAATGATATAATTGTGATAAATACATATATATGAGTATATTTATACACGTATAAATATATATATATATACTCAATAACTACATATTGAAAACAAATGAATATACATAATATCCATATACACAGCACACACATACATACATATATGTATACCCCAGGGGGATAGGGATGAAATTTTTTAACAGGGTCAGATGTCCCCCTCCAAACCATCAAACTTTTATTCGGGATGTTTTTTGATCCAATGCATATTTCTTAAGTTGCCCGTAGTGGCGGATTAAAGTGGGACACTCTCCCTATATATATAGATGTTCGTTTAATGCGACGTCATATAGCAACAATGTTGATAAGTAGAAAACTATTAAATTTCTCCGAATACGAATAATTTTCTAATTAGTGACAATTAATAATGGTAATAATAAATTACAACTCTCAAATTGGGAAGTTCTTTGCGTGGCCCGTAAAGGGTCACACACAAAATAAACATGAATAGCTACAGGCATCACTACTCGCGAGCGAGTATAGCGAGCGAGCAACAATAACTCCACTCGCGAGCTCGCGAAGCGAGCGAGCAACACGGACTATCTAGTTATCAATGAAACTCACTCAATCGGAGAGGAATTCACTTGCTGCTTGAACACGTGCCTCACTGGGTCACGCTACCGATCCCGGTGGTTGGGCGATGACGCAAAGGTAACGTAGGCCCTGCCGACCGCAGGTATACGGTGCAACAGAAAGACACCATGCATTTATAACACTCCGCGATCGCCAACACTGATCACTTCGTTAAAGGAGCACTTGATATCCTGACCACTGACAACCTCGGAACACACCGAGTTATTGCACTGTCTTGACTGAATTATTTATCACGGGGAAGATCTTGCATAGGACACTTCGTACTGGTCGGACTGGATAACTTTCGCGGTAAATCCGTTTTGCGGCGTCCGCGATGTAGTGGCATTCTGTAAATAAAAACAGATGTTACACAGTTCGGCGGCGGAATCACGATCTACACTGACGATTTTTTCGAAAGTCTCTTTCCTTGTGTCATCGCATCCTTCCAGTGCAATTTCACGGGGTGTAGCTTCGTTGAAGTACTCGAATTTTATTTGTTAGTTGACACGAACGAGGGTGGGTCTTCCTCGGTCAGTCTTTTTAGTGGAGATGGAAGTCTCTTCTTCAAGTCGTAAAGGTAGCGGAAAAATTTAAGGGAGCAGGAAACGGTATATTGAATTAGCACGCAGCCCGTTACCCGTGTCTCGAAGATGCGGCCGTTTATAATCATAGGTATTGTCCTGTAAGGTCGAAGGAATCATCGGCACCCGAGGTCGAAGTCTGCGAGGATCGCTTCGCGACTACCGTTGAAGTCTTTGCGATGCATTCGGACTGATGAAATATGGAATCCCCCGTTGTTAAAAAGCGAGTTGAAGAAAGTCTTTCGCCGTCAAACATTTGGTCAACGGATGTCTCGCAGAGACTAACTTGTCCCCGCGCCAAGGGGAAAATACATTAATTGTACTCTCATCCCATTAGTTACATCGATGTCAGAGTCCTGCGACCGGCATGGATTTTATCACGGTGTACACATAGTGACCGTCCGAGGTCCGTTTAAATCATCACACAAATTTCGTTACGTTTTCAAATATTTTAATGTAAGTTGAAATATTATGAAGGAAAAAAATATGGATTATACCTTCCTCACAAGAATGATAGGGAAATGATATGAAAAAATAATTTATTTAAAGCGTATATTTAAACAGCAAAACCTATTGTGAATGTATTTACATTCCTTATGAAATAAGTGTTTTTACAAAATTTCTAATATTTTAATGTATGTACAGAAAAATTATGTACAGTAAAATACAGTAATGTACAATTCGTACAAACTACGGAAACATTGCTTCTTATTTTTTTACTATGGTGTATCAAATTAAAAACTTTGAAAAAAAATTGAGAACCATAGTATAAGTGATATTTATCTACTGAATTAATATGATTATTGTTCCGGTATTGCTTAAATACAAAACCGGCATTTTTCTATATTTTACTTCTGTTTTTTTTATTTTTTACAGCTTGGGTAATTAATTTAAAAAGCTGAAAAAATTCCATAATATATGTTGCAATAGCTAACGTGTCCCTGATTTTTTCCATAATCTTTCATGCAATAGTTTCAGAGAAATTGGGCAATAACATAAAGATCTTGAGTTTCTTGTCCAAGCCTCGAGCACGGCGGGTAGTAAACGCTACGCGTAGCTTCTACCAGACTCTGGACGACGGAGTGCTCGCTATACACGCTCTCTGATTGGTCGGTGTTTTTCGTTAATAGCTTGTTAACAAAGCCCCACCTATCATTTGCGCTAAGAAAAAAGTTGTTTAAAATCAGTTCAAGAATTACCCCTTTCAAAAAACTGCAACATTTCGTTACACCCTGTATAATATCGAAGACGCCGCAACAAGTTATGTTGTTACGATCTCGTACTGCTTACTGAACGCCATATGTAGTTGTTGGTATGTATTTAGAATTCCAACAGTTCAGTTTAATAATGGAAGTGATAAGGCGAATTTTGAGAGTCCATTCCAACATTATTAAAATATTAATTATTAATATACCGAATGTTCAGAAAATTAGAATTTCACTGAAGAAATTTCATTATTGACGAAAATAATGAAAGTAGTATTTACTGTGAAATGTGCAATAAAACTGTAAATAAATCAATTACAAAATATCCTCGGTGATTGTGGGGAAAAGATTAAAAAGAAAATAAATGCTACCTTACAAAAAGATGCAGGATTCAAAGAGTTAACAAAAAATTGCACGTATTTTATGCGGTGAATTTGTACAAGAACCAATACATACGCCACAACACAGTATAAGTAAATTTAAATATGCACTGATAACATCGTGTGATGTGGAACGGTCATTTTCGGCGTATAAATTAATTTTGACCGACAAACGCCATTAATTGACGCCATCAAATTTAGAAAAAATGATTATAATTTACTGTAATTCGAAATAAAATACACCAGCATAACTGTGAAATCTCTGTTAATACTTAATATTGTACACTAACACTTAATGTAATTTATACTTAATATCGAAAAATTTGCATATTTATCGTGCATAAACGTCCGCAGTCTAATGATAAGGAAAGATATACAGAGAAACGATGTAGGGAAACTAACTAGTTTGGTACTCCAAGCGTCAGCAAAGGGTTTCTCGAATGTGAAGCTCCGTCAAGTCTGCGTTGATTCGAGAAAAGCCACAGGAAAAAAACCTCGGCTTAATTTAATACACAAACGTCTAACGGGTGTGACTGTTGAGCAGCGTTCTGGTCGTTTGCAAATTATGCACCAAACGGTTCACAACCCAAAGCTAATTATTATCAATGAAGAAATTTTAAAATTAACAATAGCTGCATAGTACTCATCAAAACTTTATAATTATATCAGTTATATTAACTTTAGTGGGTAATAATTAATTATAATTTAGAGGAGGCAGCTCCGATGACCTTGACCTTGACATATGTGGTCAAGGTCACCCTCCTGAGTGACCTTCAGAAGGATTTAGCCGTCGCTCGTTTTTGGTTAAAAAGTTATTAACAAAATAATTTTCATAAATATGCGGCTTATGATAGCCATTTCTATAGATATCCAACACTTGTTAGGCCTAAATTAGGCTTGGATTAAATATTTTCGAGGTTCGGATTGGGTCGGGGTTAGATTGGTGTTTGAGGGGCGGGAGGCGATGCCCCCCCCCCCCGTCGCACATGTGACCGAATAATTACTGCTTATTACATATGAGTGTATATATGTGAGTGTTACATACATAGTTTCGAATAAGCTACACCTTAGGTAAAAAAACATAGCAAGGACTCAAGTATCCGAATGTGACCCATATACATTTGTACGTATAAACAGATTACAGTATAGTAGCTGTCCGTGTATATGGTACATAGGAGTGTTCGTTGCAAAGTCTCGTGAGTTTCTGAATTTTCAATATGTATCTGCATGAATTTATAAGCTTGACGCACAATTTTGATTTCTTGTGGAACTTCTCGTGTGAAAAAAAAGTGGTTCGTAAAGATATTACGTGTCCAAGATGCAAAAATAGCTATCATAAGCAGCATATGTATGAAAATTATTTTGTTAATAACTTTTTAACAAAAAACAAACGACGGCTAAAACCTTCTGAAGGTCACTCAGGAGGGTGACCTTGACCATATATGTCAAGGTCAAGGTCATCGGAGCTGCCTCCCCTAAACGTAAGGTTTACCCTTTAGTGAAATGTAGAGAAATCATAACGTGTTCTCGCGATTCCAACAACCTTAAAAAACCACAAATGACGAACAAGAAGTAATTATTTTGCTAATAGTGGCTATTCCTAGACCAGTACGGCATCAAAACTTGTATGGAACCACCGGGAAACTATGCGCTTTCAGATAAAAAAAAAAAATAATCATTGATATGCGCGGCAGGCATAAATAAAATGGAGATCGAATTGAGAATCTCCTCCTTTTTGAAATGGTTAAAAAAAGATATTTTATGTGTGTAGTGATTTTTACTACCTAAGGAAGAAACTGATTCAGAACCCAAAAGTAAACATTTTACAGTTATAAACAAGTCAATTTGAAAAAACTGGACAAGTTTAAATTACCTCCGAACTTAAAGAGTGAAACAGATCAGGCTAAATATTTATTTGAACGATTCCTAACAAAGCGAAGCATGAAGAATATGGAAATAACTTTTCGGACAACCTAATAAAAAGAACTCCATCCCAAAATAAGAACAGTACACAGCGCTGCCAATAAGAAACAATGGAATACATTGTTTGAACCAAGATAAACGCATTCCTATCGAGAAATTACTTTACGAGGAATATTCGGGATCCCACCTTCAGAGTAATATAAATTTTATCAATGCGCCGCTGGTATCGACGAAGAATCTAGTCGCAAAAGATATTGCATGAGCCAGCCAGACTGGTACTTGTAACAGTAGAACTCCCACTCTGTTTCTCTGATGCGTGGATACCGTCGCCTATTACAGCTGATCTGGGATTTTCCCGTGAGCGACGGCGGTGAGAAAATCTCCCACGGTTTGTAACGGTTACGTCCGCCATTATTGACGAATACGATAACTTTCTGAATTTTTCCAACTTTACTTTAGGCAAATACATTACCGCGGAGTAACAGTGACAAGTGGGCCGTCGCGCAGTGTGAATATTTATGAATCAGAACACTTTAACGTTTGTTACTCGTAGCACGCGGCCGTTTGAACTCAAATAATAATGTTGGAATACGGCCATATTACGCTGTAATTTCTGCGGTTTATCTGCAAAACCAGAGACTCTGTTGGCGTATTTCTTCAAAATTGCCTACATCTTGTATTCGTCTCAAACCTGAAATCTACGGTGTGTTGTTTAAGTTAGATTAGACACCAAATAAACTACAATGGGGGTCTAAATTCATGACATTTCAAAGATGTGACCCGCATGTTCGAGGAAATATGAAAAAACAATATACATATGTATTTTGTATACTTCCTTTACCGTTAGTAATATGTACATTTTGATGGTACCCACCCAGTAATTCAACACAGCAATGAGTACAAGGTGTTCAAACAGAACTTGCATTTGTCAATTAAAGCATAAACAGATTTTTAAAAATTTTCCACAACCAAAACGCCTTGGGCAGAAAGCAACGTTTGTCAGCAACACACGCAAATCCCTCTAAAGTGAAAACAGCGGCAAGCTTGCGGATAGCCAAGGACAGTAAATATGCACTTTTTGTTGCGGTTATAAAACGATTTAAAGAGAGCTCTTTCATCCCTATGGCAGTTGCAATATTTTTTACTTCGGCCGAAAATCATTGCACTAAAAGTAGGAAATGTTACACAAAGCAATTAAAACTTAGTTCTACTCAAAGATATCGATAAATCGAAGTAATTTAATTCGTACGATATTCTAACAATTTTAGAACAATACGTCCCTGTTTTTTTTTTTTTTTTTTTTTTTTTTTTTTTTGTAAAGACACTTTTGATAGGACTATGAATAGAAAAAGGTGTTATCATCATAGTTCTCGAATGTCGAGATCTCTACTAACAAAGCTGAAAACTGAATGTACTAGACCCTGCTTAAAATGGAATTCAAGTTCTCGGATCCAAATGAGTTAAACTACCCGGAATACCTGTTTTTGTTTACTTAGGGTGTGGCACCATGCGTCAGCGAGCGCTTGATGATCGACAACAATAGGACTATAAAAGACAAACGATTCCCAATTAGCCAATAACGTGCACTTTCAAACATCGTCCATATCTGGTGCCACGGCAATGGCCGTCAAGTTCGAGCCAGCTGCCGTGCACCCTTTAGTGGAACGCCTTTTTTTATCACTTTTAGTGATAGTAAATATGCGAATTTTTGCGAATATTGTTGTATAAATTAGTGCTATTATTGAGAAGCCGTGCGTATACGGCCAAACTGCATGGCGCGACGCGGCGCTCAGTAGAGGAGTCTGTGTGTATGTAAACATCTTCTCCTATTTCTGTTTATCAGATGTGTTCGTTTCAATTTCGTGTGGTGTATACATATATAGGTTCATTTTGTCAAAGAACTCGATCAGTCGCAGTCTTCGAACAGTGTTACAGGCGAAAAGATCGACAGCGTGCGCGAGTGTTTATTTCGAAGTATAGCTGTACCGTGTGCATGTCTATTGAATTCAATCATACTGAAAATCTTTTTAAAAAATTTGACATTTTGAACATTCGGCCAAATTTAACGGTTAAGTACCTATTTATTCAGCATAACACATTCTATTTTCAAGCAAGAATTCATCGTTCAATACATATTTTCATAGGATCAGTAATTGATAATGGTTAAATTTATATAAAACGAGAGATTCTTGAGAATCTTTCTACCAACGATCTATCTAAAACTTTAGATTATATTTTTAAAAAATTAAACATTCTTCCGAAGAATGCTTGTAAATAATGCCGTTTGTAAAAAATAGAAAAAATTCCCAAAGGGTATTGAGTTTTCAAAAGACATGATAAAAAATTGTATATTGTATATTGTAAAGCACGTACAAAGCAATAATAATACTTATCCATTAGACGTAATAGCAAAGCTAAGGAATATAACGATTTTTAGACTTTTCTTTACATTTTTCGATTAAAAAATCTTATTTTTTACATTTTATAACAACTGTTTTGAGTCCGCCATTATGAATTTCCAATTTTTTATGTTAGATTCATCATAATTAACTTGGAAAAAGCTTACGTACCGAGTTTCAAGAAGCTAGACCGAAATCTTGAATTTTGGCCACTTTTCTCGGTCCTCTGGCTCACTGTGCTGTGGCGCGGTACGACGCAGCTCGTGATAGTGCGCTCCGTGGGATCTCAGTCTTAGGCCGTGTTCCCATTGAGCGTGATATCCCAAGCCCGAGCCGAGCTTGGAAAATGGCGGTGGAGAGTAGCTCGGGAAACTTCGCGATACAATCCGTTTCACGAGACCTACCGCAATCCCGAAGTTTCCCGAGCTACTCTCCACCGCCATTTTCCAAGCTCGGCTCGGGCTTGGCTTGGGCTCGGGCTTGGGATATCACGCTCAATGGGAACACGGTCTTAGGGTGCGTCTACATACAGCGAACGCGCGCAAATGAGCGCGAACAACACATTAGATGCTGATTCGCTTCTCTGACGTACGTAGGAGAGGCCTGTCATTCGTTCGCGTGCGTTCACTGTATACAGGGTGTTTCGCAATTCGTGGGAAATCTCCGAGATACAGGTACTAGACACGAAAATAATAAAAAAAGTTCTTGTACAATATTCTCAGAAATAGTTAGTTTATTAGTTACATGCGGTTTTATATTTCGTAAACATAACAAAGTCTCATCCCCTGTAAGGTCAGTGACCGCGATTTGGGTCCCTGCATTGTGGAAAAGTATCAGTTGTGTTCCATTCGTAATCATTTCAATTTGTAATTACAAAATATGTGATTTTTCATTCGAAAAAAGATCTCATTCCAAAACACGTTACGAACACCGGGGCCCACTTGGGCTCAAAGATGCCTGAGCCTTTAAGCGCGGTCACTGACTTTAAAGGGGATGAAGCAGTGTTACATCGGCATTTTACGAAATGTAAAACCACGTGTAACTAATAAACTAACCATTTCCGAAAATATTGCATAAGAACTTTTCTTATTATTTTCGTGTCTAGTACTTATATCTCGGAGATTTCCCACGAATTGCGAAACACCCTGTATAGACGTATCCTAACGCGCAACCTAACGTGTAACCGTACGGAAATCGCGCGTGTGAACGTGAAGCGTGCACGTTCGGCGAACGGTTCACGGCGATACATCAGTCGTCGGTTTGCAAGCGTGCGCACTACATCTGCAAGTGCGTTGACAAGCTAAACACTAGACTTGGACCGATTTGAAAAACTTTTTTAATGAGTTTCGCTAGCTGCACGGTTGGAGAGAGATTACTCTAGATATATAGAATTGATCTACTTTAGGGATTGAAAGAGGAAAATTCATATTTTTTAGATTTTTTGTCTTCTTTTTGTCTCTAGTCCTATCACCGTGCAAAAGTTCAGTAGGACCATTAGAAGTATCTTAGAATTTTGATAATAATTAGTGAGTGAATCAGTGGCAAAGTCAGTGTTTTTTGGATCATCTAAATTGGAAAGTACAAAAGATACAAATATGTAGTTGACAAGTCAATTTTAGCTGGTATACTTCTAACATAGAAAATAAACTGAGCCATCTAATCTGTTCTAATGCTAAGTTACGGGGGGTCAGAAATACTCTAAGTTAATTCCAGTAAAGGGTGCACGGCAACTGGCTCAAATTTGGCGGGCCACTGCCGTAGTCCGAGATTCTATTATCGACATGAACTCAAATATTCAAATCATTCCAACAGTATTTAAAAAATGTGTATAGTGTCACTTATAAACTATCAAAGCGTATGTTTCTGTTGAAATCAATTATTAATAGGCAATCCTCTTAGAAATATGCGAGTTCAGTGATTTATTATCGAACTATTTTGCTGATTTATCGATGTGGATATAGTCAAACATGTTTTAAGTTAATATTTATTCGGGTTTTATTATATTATTTTATTTATTAAAGTTGTGTTGCATCAAAATACGAGACGTATAGGTATCTTTCTTCTTTACTTAATCGAGTAGTTGTCAATCAATCGCAATTAAGCAGTCGTTTTTGTTTTAAACGCAAGTTTGAAGCCTACTAAACAAGTATGTGTTTCATTTACCCTGCGACCTTTTGTCACCTTATAAGTTACTGTAATTTTTTGCCGGCCGCACCGTTTATGGTGCTGGACGTTTAGAGTACAGGCTGCAAGGTACACTGCTTTTAATGTTGTATTCTTAATTCTATGGTTAAGAATCCCTAGATTTAAATATTTGTAATGAGTTTTTAATCATTTTGCACTCAAGTTCAATGTTAAAATATAATAAATAAGTATACAAACCTGATTACGTCCATTCCTTTATGTCCTATGTGTCCGCGATTTCTAGGGGTACAGATTTCACTTGTTCTAATAACTTTCTATTTTAAAAAATATATATTAAACGACATTAGTGTGTCGAAAAAGTCGTTTACGTATTTTGTTCTGTGTACTATTAACTCCTCATCAGAGTGTTTGTGTTTGATAAAATATTATATTAAACCGTATAAAAATACAAAAATGTAGAGAAACTTAATAAGAATGTTTGCATGAAGATAACTTACAATAAGAGAATAATTAACGGAAATGCGCAAGTCATATACACTTATAAGTATAACATGTACTCCTTTGTGCATACAGGAAATCTGTATACCTCTGTATCCTCAGAATTTGTCTGGATTATCGCTGTACTGAAGTTAAACGTGTCGAAGCTACTCCGGGACATACGCAAAGTGCTGCAAACTTAAAAAACCTTACTCCTCTGTCGAGAATAATTCGAGACGCAAATCGGTGAATCAAATTAGCGAACGAGTCCCTGGCAACGCAGTTGAACAAAGCAACCGACTCCTTTCTGGCGGGTTACGGTGCAAGATTGCAGCAGAAGGGGCGCGACACTCCTCTAAAATGCATTCTCGTCGCGGTTCGCAAAATCATATCTGACGAGCGAAACGGTCGTCATGGTTCGGTTTGTGGCGTTTGCCCATTATTTCGAATTGTGGAGGAATGTTGGGTATGTTTGAAATTTGAATACGCCAAAAATCTTTTTATTGCCTGGTCGAAACAAAATTTCTCGACACTGTCTCACATAACTAATTTCACACATAACAAGCATTATAACTAAGTTCACACATAACAAGCACTCCCACAGAATTGATATTACACGCGACCAAAACAGTATTACGCAAATTTGCACATACGCTTTCGATACATCGCATGGACCGAAATCTTTCATTGCGTTTCGCTCATTGAGCTATATTACTACTGGAGAGCGAACGACCAAAGGAAAGAAAAGGTAGGAGGTGGGAGGGAGGTCAGACAGAAATTTCCGAACGCATGTGTGTTCATCCTTGTTTTTCCTATTATCTCTCTCTTTTACTGTACCGATCCTGTAGCAAATTCATGTGTAGAGGGGATAGAGACTAACTTCAGGGGCGCGAAGTTCAAATTGAATGTAATAGGGGAAGGAATGAAGGAGCAGGAAGGTGAAGTTGGTATAAATTTATAGGTTTGAAGTGAGACTGCGACAGCAACACATGCGTTTGGTCCTCTCTATCTGACCGGTCACGATCGCCCCGTTCGCTCTCCAGTAGTAATATACCTCAGTGGTTTCGTTCCGCTTTTTCCACGTAAACACGTTGTAAGTTTATGTGCAATTTGCATGATACATTAACATTTTGAAAAGACAGAGTCTCATTTTGATTAAGAAGAAATGGATATCTTTCCTTCTATGGGGAAAGGGAAATGGCTTACTTTGGTCTTTAGAGCTAAAGAAAATAGGTTACTGTACTCCTTGGTCTCTGCGAGTTCAGCTAAACTGAATTACTTTGTTCTCTTAGGTTTGGAAAAAATAGGTATCGTTGCTCCATTAGGAAAAGAGAAGTTACTTTGTTTCTTTGGAAAAACCAGGTAAATATCGCTGTTTCTCTTCCCGAGGCACTAGAAACTACTTACATTGCTTTCTGAAGAGAAGGAAAAAAGTTATCTTGTCCCACAATAAGATGGACAACCGGTTTACTTTGTTAGTTATCTCTATTACCAAAAGAGGACCGCTTTGTTCTTCAGTGAGGGGAGAAAACGGGTTATTTTTATTCACTATAAGAGTGTAAGGGTTTGCTCTCTTTTGTCATGACGGTGTAAAAACTTATTACTTCGTTCTTTGTGGGATAGAAGAGCGTCGTTTCATTCTCTGCACAGCCGTAGAAGACTACAATGATTATCAAATCTAAAAAAGAGAAGAGAGTCACTAAATAGCTGTTCATTTTGAGCTTTTGGTCCGAGAAATGTTGGAGAGAATATTGGTATATTGTTTCAAAAAGAAATCTTATTTCCAGTATTTGAAATATTAGCAAACGGACCCATTAGTTGGGAAACAAAAAAAAACAAAAATCGGTCGCGCTTTCGACAATGGAAGCAGAATACATGGATTTAACAGAAATAGCCAAAGAAATAATTTATTTAAAAAGGCTGTTGAAACACGTGAAACTTTCAAACTGCGTAGATGATAAACCGGTTATTTATTGCGACAATCAAAGTGCAATTCAGCTTGCGAAAAACTCTGTTTACCATGGAAGAAGTAAACATATAGATTTAAGGTTCCATTTCATAAAAGATGTAATCAATAATGACGAGATTAAAATAGGATATGTGAAAACAGATCAAATGATTGCGGACGTTTTTACAAAGCCACTTGTAAGAAACAAACATGAATGCTGTGTAAAACTTATGAATTATGGACATGCGGACAAATCAATAGGGGGAGTGTTGGACAGAGGTTATGTTGAGATCGAGATCGATATGCCCGCTTCATTATTGGATAGTCGGTCACACGGCGGTGTTCATGCAGCTTCTTCTAGAAGCTTCGGTGGCGTAGCGTTAGGTTAGTTAGACGATCTCGAATATGGCGATCGGATGTGTTTTTATAACCAGTCAAATACATATTACTTATTAGTTCCTTCAACCCGTCTTCAATCATTTCAAACAACCGCAAAAGTTCTGTCAAAATACACGACCTCTAATATTTTTATTATATTTATATTATATTAGGTATCGCAAAAACTTACTTGAGGTCGTCTGATTCTGTTCGAATTGGCCCGAAATAATTACCTGAAGTAAACGGGCTACTCGACGTGATCGGGCTACCCGGCATAATCGGTTTACCCGGTGCAATCGAGTTACCCGACATAATCGGGTTACCCGACGCAATCGGGCTACCTGAATCAGTCAGGCTACCCATTTTGACTATTTTAGTCGGATGACCCAAGTATACGCTCAGTGACACTGACTCTTGCCCCTAGGGAAAAATGTGATGAGGAAAAATGCTCATTCTCCACTGAAATATACAAAATACTGTTGGATTATTTAATGCGAAATTTGTTGTGTGTGGGACAATTCAACTTAAATAAGCGAACTAACTAACTAATTAGCAGTATAGTCATCTGAGTTACTTCAGGGGCTGCGAGGTTTCCCGCCCTGCAGTACGGGTCTGGCGCACCCGGGGTCCCGAATGGTCCTCCCTTTGTGGGGAGCGGAGTCCTCGGGCCACTGAGCGGTCAGGAGTGGGGGCTCCTGGCCGCTCCGGTAGGTGGTCTGAGAAGGATAGCGCGTGGTGTGGCCCCACGCGCCACCAAGAGAAGGTATAGACGGGACGGGGGCCGTCTCCACCCCCCTTCCGGGAAGGGCGCAATTGCGATTGCGCTGGCGCGAGGGGACACCGGATGTGTTCTAACGAGTTCCCGGTGTCCCCTTCTAACGCGCCAGAGAGGTAACCGTGGGGGTTTTAGTCGGTAGGTCTGGCCCATACCAATCGGGTGGGAGTCCGACACCACCCCGAGCCCCCCCCCCCCCAGGGGCCCAGTCCATGAGGATTTCCCCCACGAAACAAAAAAGAAAAAAAAAAGGTATAGTCATCTGAGTACCACGACTCTCGATGTCCATCTATACTAAATAATAAAAATCAAGTCTAAGGCTCTCGCTGTTATGCAGGTACTTTAACACCAAATTGCAGGTAAAATATGTATAATTTTATAAATATCAATGTTGATGAGAGGTACTGTTCTGATTCCATCATAGATGAATTTCCCAGTATCCGGTCTCGGTAAAGAGTTTTTCGCGAGTTCCGGATAGCCGAGGGAATATATCAGCTGCAGAATAATCTTCGGAAAGAACGCGGTTCGATGTGCCTTGGTGGTAGTCGGTGAGCGGGGCGGAAATGGATGCCCACCACGGATTCCACATAAACAAGAAACACCATTATTCGCTGGCCAAGAAAATACGCCGAGGAGGCGCTAAACGGCCTGACCGAGCTTTTTTGCTTTACTGCGGTCTTCAATTTTCCTCGACCTGGCAGCCACGTAAGAAAACACCTTAACGACGTCCGGAAGTGCTTCTTATATCAAACCAATGCGTGATCGTTAAGTGAAGTTGCAAAACAACTCAGATGGAGCTATAAATCTATACGGCTGGACCGCTCTTTTTGATTTTTTTGTAACATTATATGGTTATCTGTTCATAAATAATGCGTACACCTCTTTCTCAAATTAAAAAGAGAAATATACTGGTATTTCACGATTAATTGTGGACGAATGCGACTGGATTTACGAAGCACTCAAATTTTCTTCTAATATTGCATAATTCAAGTAATTCCTATTGTGGGATTAAAGAAAGCAGAGACTTTGGAGGCTGACCCAGGCCGGCGGCGTGGTCAGAGAAAGCCCAATGCCTACAGCATATCCAACATCTTCTATCTTGTAGTCCAGCTGCTTCCTTATCAATGGTTCGGTCAGGTAGGTTCCTTCAGCTATTCCACGATAAATCATTCAATTTTTTCAGTACAAATTTTTGAACATAATGAAGAGTAGTATGAGAGTTCTAATTCAAATGTGGACGAAGAGCGCGTGGGGTAAGGGAGAAGGAGAGTGGACATTAAACTATAGCATGTGTTGGTTCCGTGGCAGAGGGTGGGGAGAGGGGGGACTCATTGCGGTGAAGTCTTTTTCTATCGCGTGTGCAAGAGCGCGGCTGGTGCGGCGGTCCTCTTTGATTTTACGAAAATTAATGCAACATATTAAAAATGTGTAGTACCCCTCGACGGTTACGCAAAATTTTCCGCGAATTTCGTACAGTCTTTTTCTAGCGCGCGAAAACACGTGTGTTACTTTCTAACAAGGGAACTCCAATAATATTTCTGCCTTCGATTGGTGTGCATACGTATGCTATTCACTTACGGGTGAGGGGGCGATAGGGTTGATTCTGAGAAAAATGCGTGGCTTAATTGTCGCCATGTCTTATTGCGTTTGACCCTGGGCTATTTTCGTAACGTCGAAGATTCGTCAAAGTCAGAGGACCGCAATTTATCGCGATGAAATCTGATCCTTACAATACGCCGCACCGTGATCTCACAATGCTTCGTTGATAAGAAAGGATTCACGTACATACATACATATGCTGTGTAATGTCAAAAAAATAATTTAACGGATGTCTACAATGCAGACCCGAGTTAAGGGAAAGTGGAAAAGGTATTGAACTCGATATGTATCTATCGATAGGTTTGTCCAAGACAACCTTTTTCTGACAAGTATGGACCCGGTACCTGTTCGATTGAGGTTCCTGTCTCATTGTTTCTGTTCCATGCAATAGAAAGTTATTTAAAAATATTACGAATATTCTATTGCAATATTTTATGAATTGTCAGGTAAAAAAGTTTATTATTAACTTCCCGATTTATAGGGAAGTTATTGTATTTGCCCCTAAAATGAAAAATCGATTTTTTAGCAGATCTCCATGTTTCAAGGTCATTGGAGTAATTTTAGGCTATTTTTAACAAATTGTTCGTGTGTGTGTGTGTGTGTGTGTGCGTACGTACGTACGTATGTGATCAAATTTTTCGTTAACGTTTTCTAAAAAACTAATGGTCAGATCAAAATGGTCGATGATGCAATCGATGTGTATCAATGTAACTTAGAGCTGAATAGATTTTGTTCTAATTCGGTCCAGTAGTTTTTTAGTTTTTTTAAGAAAACCTAACAGAATAACGCAATCTAAATGGGAGAATATAAATTTATGAGAGAATAACTAAACTGAAATAATATATATA
This sequence comes from Perdita meconis, assembly GCA_030770465.2. NCBI lineage: Eukaryota > Metazoa > Arthropoda > Insecta > Hymenoptera > Andrenidae > Perdita > Perdita meconis. The sequence goes on along the minus strand of JASKOS020000015.1, from coordinate 4,711,717 downwards.
CATACATTATTACTATTATTATATTTATATAACACACACACACACTCACATATATATATGCATATATACAGGGTGTCCCATTTTAATCCGCCACCACGGCTAACTTAAGAAATATGCATCGGATCAAAAAACATCCCGAACAAAAGTTTGATGGTTTGGAGGGGGACATCTGATCCTGTCAAAAAAATTTCACCCCTACCCCCCTGGGGGGGGGGTTACTTTAAAATTTTAAATAGGACCACCTACTTTTTATTGCAGATTCGGATTCCACGCCACAAAATATGTAGGTTTTATTTCAAACATTTTTTTTCATTCGCGATAGGTGGCGCTGTAATCGCGAAATTTCGATTTTTCGCCTATATATATATTACAATATATAATTATAATGATATAATTGTGATAAATACATATATATGAGTATATTTATACACGTATAAATATATATATACTCAATAACTACATATTGAAAACAAATGAATATACATAATATCCATATACACAGCACACACATACATACATATATACCCCAGGGGGTAGGGATGAACTTTTTTAACAGGGTCAGATGTCCCCCTCCAAACCATCAAACTTTTATTCAGGATGTTTTTTGATCCAATGCATATTTCTTAAGTTGTCCGTAGTGGCGGATTAAAATGGGACACTCTCCCTATATATATATAGATGTTCGTTTAATGCGACGTCATATAGCAACAAACTATTAAATTTCCCCGAATACGAATAATTTTCTAATTAGTGACAATTAATAATGGGAATAATAAATTACAACTCGCAAATCGGGAAGTTCTTTGCGTGGCCCGTAAAGGGTCACACACAAAATAAACATGAATAGCTACAGGTATCACTACTCGTGAGCGAGTGTAGCGAGCGAGCTATAATAACTCCACTCGCGAGCTCGCGAAGCGAGCGAGCAACACGGACTCCACCCGCGAGCTCGCGAAGCGAGCGAGCAACACGGACTAGCTAGTTTCTATATATTTTTGCTTTAAAACATTCCATGAACTTAATACTACATTGAAGTATTAAATAAATAACGATAAATAACGTTAATGAATAAATGAACGATAAGAATGTGTGAATAAAAGAAAATCACATTGAAATTTTTTATTTTATGTTAACTAAAAGGCAGATATCAGATATCCTGTCAACCGCAATTTCGCGATGCGTTTAATCAGCGGCTGATTCCTCTTGTTTTTTTTTTTTTTAGTGAATTTGAACGGAAAAAAATTGTGTTACTTTGTTAATCACACGTACAAATCATTATGTTTATAGTTTTGTTTATTTTTTACAATTCCAAACGTTCGATATTTTCGACGAAGAAAAAAGAAATTCTCTCCCTTAAATTGAAGACTGATGCTTGCGTGTTTATAGAATTAGCATATTCACATGATCGATACATTTGGATTGTTAAATAAATATTATATACAATTCCAAATACGTTCGCATATAATACATGAGTTAATACATTTAATTTATAATCTTTGATTATTTACACGTATAGCTAAGTGATGATCAGCTACAGTGATGGCAGTGTTACGTCCTGTGACGTAGTCCACTCCGACTGTCATGGCTGGCGGTAGTTTCGGGGTCTGCCGCTAGGTGTTCGGGGACTTCAAGAATCTTCAGTCGTCTTCAATCCTTCTCACAAGTAGTAAATCAAGTCTTCGTTCGTATAAATATAAGTTCCGAACATTAGTTCCCATGCGTCTGGGCAGGGGTCGTCAGTCGTAGCCCTACTAGCCCTACTGATGAGTCTGGCTGGCGATCCTAAGACGAAACGCACATCTCGCTCTCGTCGTACTCCGTACGATACCCTCAATTTTTCTCTCTCTTTCTCAGTTGCGTATACCGTGTAAACCTTAGCGGCACCGGGTACGTAACAGGCAGTATCGCTTAATTCGATTTGCCTAAGCAAATGTTATATGAAGTAAGTGTTGTGTGAATAACGATTGAATGTGCCAAATTGTATATTAGAGCAAGCATGCAACACGCATGTAGGGTCTCGTGGATGCAGAATCGTGATTGTTCTTACGTTCGTCGAAAGAAGAGCACACTTATTTGTTAGATGTTTTACAGGCATCTGCATATCCGTCAAATATCATTGGTAGCTTTTCGGATGCTGTGTATTTTGTATAATATCCGCAAGGATAGCACTTCATGAAGTGGTAATGACTAATGACACAACCGATTTTCCCGCTTTCAAACAAATCTAATTATGTATGTACTTCCTTCCCTGCCTTCACGTTGTTTGAGTCGCGATTTCGAGGGATGTTTTTTTGGAGTTTGTTCATTACAAACTATATATTTCCATTGCGATTCGTATCTTGACCTGAAGAAGGAGAACCCCCTTTGGGTAATCTTACGTCGATGGATGAGGAAACCTTTCCTTCAGGCGGAAGCGACAGTTTATGCGTTTATGACGATATTGTCGTAGGGGTCGACGACCAAGGTCCGTGTCCAAACCCGAAGTTGACCGCGCGTGCAGTTACCGACTGCATGACAAAATACAGCTATCGGATGATTTATAACAGCCAAAGCAGTGCGGACACATACATATTGGTAAAACGTCTGACGCACAACTGTTTAACAATCTGCTTTTTTCCTGCACACTTTTTCCACTTTACTTAGCATCGATGAGCATTCATAGATCCATGTTATGAGATTCATCATCGCGCCTGTCAAGCATTAATTAATAAGGGGTTATGCTTAGTTAGAAGCCCGGAAAAAGACGAATATTTATAAATTTTTTTTTACCAAGTATAATAATATATTCGCACAAAAGTTGTACCATTTCTTTTTAATAAGTCTTTAAAGTCACAGTTGTAAAATCTTTTTGTATAAAAAAATGTTAATAAATATCTTAATATATTTAAAGTCGATGAGTTAAATATTTCGAAAGCAGCTAACTAGGCGGAACCCCTGAATGTGTTAAAACAAGCAAAACATGTGTTTATGTCGGGTATACGAATACCTTGTAAAATGTTATTAATCTACCTTCTCTTTTTCAGTACTATTTTTGTATGTGCACTCGTTGTAATATCTACATACTTCATTATCGTCTACCGTTAACTTGTAATTTGATAATTTTATATTTCTATATTATTGCATTCATTTAGACATGTGTGCTTCGTACTACATTTCAGCCTATTTCTTCTTCTTTAATTCTTCATTCTTCTGTTTTTGTACGTAAAGCAGCTGAAACTAATGATATGCTCGGAATAGGTGATTCTTAGGCTGCGTTCCCATTGAGTGTGATATCAAGCCCGAGCACGAACCAAGCCCGTGCCAAGCTTGGAAAATGACGGCGGAGAGTAGCTCGGCAAATTAAGGGATTGTGATAGGTCTCGTGGAACGAATCGTATCGCGAAGCTTGGCGCGAGCTCAATCCCGAAGTTTGCCGAGCTACCCTACGCCGTCATTTTCCAAGCTTGGCTCGGGCTTGGCTCGTGCTCGGGCTTGTGATGTCACACTCAATGGGAACGCGGCCTTACAGAGATTTTTCACCTTCACAAGGACGGACTTTATGAATTATTTATAACAGATAGTTTGTAAAAAAAAATCCAAAATTTCTCGGGCTGCAAGGAAATGTCCAGGTCCCAGTTCGACTTGTAAAAAGGTCCTGTACCCAATAATACATTTATTGCATTATTGCTTCCTCGGCATCGTCGACATTTCCCTCTGCACAAGGTACGTATGTATTGGCCTAACAACCGAGAGCAATACATTCGATGGGTCAGTCCTGAGTGTTGCCAGAAACTCCGTTTACAGAAATTAATAAATGAAAATATATGCATAAAGAAATAGCAAATATATCCTCACTATGTGTGTAAAACATCAACATTTCATGTAAATATTACGACGCTCTACTTTTCATTATGCATGATTTACCTATAAAAAAGTATTATTACGTATTACATGAAATATTACATGCATTAGTATTATAGTCGAAACCATCTCAACAGGCGGCTCAGGGTCACGAAACCCCTCACGCGCCTTTCTGGAGAGTGCCCCCACCGCAGCAGCCACCGTGCGCGCGGACGCACTTGCCGCATATGTGAATATCCGTGAGCGGACTCTCCTTCCCCATTACCTTTCTCACTTCTTCCTATGTCGCTCCACTCAGTCCACGCTCTTTCACGTTGCGTCCTTCTTTTTCCCTATTTACCGCTCTCTTTCCTCGCGGCGTGAAGCGACGCGACGTCGGGGAAGGAGAGTCCACTCACGGATATTCATCACACACGGCAAGTGCGTCCGCGCGCACGGGGAGCTGCCGTGGTGGAGGTACTCTCCAGAAAGGCGCGTGAGGGGTTTCGTGACCCTGAGCCGCCTGTTGAGATGGTTTCGACTATAGTTACATAACATATTTCACTAATAATTATTCCAATACTCTTTTATTTTGCTGGAAACTATTTTAGAACAGTAATTATACGTTGCTTTATTTCAGCGAACAGATGACCCGACCCCTCTTTTAGTTATTAATGTTGTACTAATCGAATTTATTTTCCGTCCAAGGGGACCCATGAATATACACAATAGGTGCGTTCCGTTTCACGCATTGAGTGCAGAGCTCGTAATCGATGCGTTGCGCGCATTCAGATCCTTTCCTTTCGTTTACCTATACGGCACATGAAAACGGAGCGGTTTCAACATAGGGACGTCGATTGCGGGCTGCCCCAAGACCGAGACGCGAGCCCCTACCCCCTACGTGGAACGCGTGACGTGTGTTGAGCCGGAGTCTACCCTCCACGCACAAACCAATTGCGGTCGACGCGAGCTCCAACGCGCTCGCCAAACCGCTCGCGTGTGTCGCTATCCGGCCATTTTTCAGGCGTGTCACGATCCACACGAGCCGAGCCTCGCGCCGTTGGATTCCCCCTTACCGCGTAGAGCAAGCCAGCGGGTGTTCCAAAAGAACCGTATGCTTATGCAAGTCAAGCCAAGCCGTCCATGGCGTCGTCGCGTAGTACAAAAGAACGCCCGTTATTTTCCCTACCAGTCCCACAGGTGGAAGAGTGGGGGGGGGGGGAAGCGATAGCGGGCTCCGCAGCACAGTTTGGCGACGGGTGGAAGGGTAAGGGGTATGGCACGACACTCATTGTTAGATGGAAAACCTGGTCGTCGCTCGTGTTTAACCAATTCCGAACAATAGTGGTATTCATTCTACAAATACAAGAATGCACGTTTTACATTAATATTTTATATTTAACAGGCATGTAATATCTTTATTGTGCCATAAATATATGTACGTATTTAAAAACAGTTTGCAACTCTTGCATTAATGTGTTTATTTTTCTGGTTATAGTTTAGAACGTTTTATATTATAGTTTGGATCACTTTCCCTTTTTGTGGGAATTGAAAATTTTTTAAAAAACATTAAGGTTTCTTGGGAAACAAAGTGTTTGATGTTTTTGTCGATATGCTAATTTACATTACTACATATCTATCGTTAATTTTATTTGAAGATGCGGTAATCTGCTTTTTGGCTTCATTTGTAATTTTCGAGTCAAAAAATGCCGGTGCTACTGCTTTTGGTGTTGTAACGAATGCAACTGACAATTATGCCGATCTGACATAATTCGCGATGATCAAAATCATATATTTCCGCGCTCGTGCATGCGATACGCACACGTCGCTGCGCCCCCGCCGTGCTAAGCACCCGCCGTTCTAGGTACCCGCCGCGCTGGGTAACCGTCGAGATTCAACATGGCGTCCAGAGAAGGAACACCCTCCATGGATCCTTCGCATCGAAGCTTCTAGAAGGAACCCCCTCTATGGATCCTTCACATCAAAGCTTCTAGAAGGAATTCCCTCCATGACTCAAAGGATGTCGCCATCGAAGCTTCTAGTCCCCTCCATGACTCCAAGGATTTCACCATCGAAGCTTCGAGAAAATTCGAGAAGCTTCGATAAGCTATCCCTATCCAAGCCCATGATTGCACCATGTGGCTCAACTTCGAGCAATTTTCGGGGTATAAATAGAGGCCTGCCAGCGAGGACAGATCAGTTCCAGATTCAGTTGACTAGTCAACTACGGCTCATTCTAAGGAAGACTCTCGAATCCTGCTCTAATCCGCCTGCTCAAATCCTGCCTAGGAAGCTTTGGCCAGCTCCTGGATTCCTATCCCGGTCGAGGAAGCTTTGATCAGCTCCTGGATCGTTCCACCCTCGAGAAAGCTTTGATCAGCTCCTTGAGGTCCGCCGAACCGAGGAAGCTTTGACCAGCTCCTTGGTTTACCTTCCTAACCTCAAAATACTCTACCTCGAGGAAGCTTTGACCAGCTTCTTGGGTTCCACCAGGTCGAGGAAGCTTTGATCAGCTCCTTGATTAACCTGCCTAGGAAGCTTTGATCAACTCCTGGTGCATCCTTTATTCCTACCCGCACATAATCTAACTTCATGAAAGAAACAGAGAGAGAGAAATTTCCTGACAAGAGTACTCACACTCACCGGTTAACCAAGCACCTAACCTTACCGGCAACAAGCACAAACTGACTCCTAACCTAACCCGAGGAAGCTTCGATCAGCTCCTTGGGATCCTGACCCGTTCTAGGAAGCTTTGATCAGCTCCTGGATTGATCTATCTCGAGGAAGCTTTGATCAGCTCCTTGAGATCCACCAAACCCGAGGAAGCTTTGACCAGCTCCTTGGTTTACCAACCTCCAAAGTTATATTCCGCCCCGAGGAAGCTTTGATCAGCTCCTTGGGATCCACCAGGTCGAGGAAGCTTTGATCAGCTCCTTGATTAACCAAATCCTAATCATTCACGTTCATAATTGTCACCTAAAGAGAAGGTGCAATCTGCGGCGAACATCGCATTGTCACAGAACTCTTTACCGAACGAGTATGTGAACGAACTAAATTATAGACAGACAGTTGTCATAGAGTCAGTGCTAGTGTCAGTCGAGACAGTGACGACCAACTTACCAATCGAGTCGAGTTACCGACCGAGTCGGTGCCGAAGTGTGTTAGATCCGAATCACCTCAATCGGGTGAGTCAATGCCAGTGATAAACTGAGCAAATCCAGCGCTCAAACGAGCCACGTATGTCTAAAGTCAAATCAACATTCAAAAAGACTGTATTCTATTCAAGAAGATTGTTCATTGTTAAAAGACTATAAGATTAATTGTATAAGATAATTGTAATATTAGTCATTAAGTTACTGAATAAATTATTAGATGTTTGTTAATCAAAAGAAAAGTCTCAGTTTCATTACTCTTTACATGCCACACGTATCTTAAAGAACCCTTAGATCTTTGGCAAGCCGCTCTGTTAAGGATCGTGTAACGACGTAAGTGACTTTATAAAAATAGACGCACGGATCGTTAGAGTGTTAAATAACACAAATAATTACAAAATTTAGGTAATGCTACGCAACGTATATTTTCATTAATTACACTATACGCATAAAGATTTTTTAAAAAACACGAAATCCGATCTAAGTGCTTTTGTAAAAGCTGGACTTTGGATCCATATTATAACATATAATTTTCTGCCAAAAATACAAATTTCACGAATTCCATTTTCTTTGTGCTAATTGTAAGTTAACATAAAATCCTTCCGAAACAGTAATATTTTTGAGACATAAATTGGCCTTGGTCATCCACTGAGTATGGCGAAATGCCCCTGGTGCTCTCCATGGTGTTGACTTCCATCAAAAAAAATTATTACCAATTCGAGAAATTCCTGATAATGTTTCATTTGCAAGTTGTATTAAGGGAGCGAGCAATTTGCGATAATTTTTTGTGATTACGACGCATTGCAAAATGGTCTTAACTCACATAAATTAAACTTGTGATTGAATGCATCTGTAGATAAAACTTAATACTAATTGTAACTAAATAAAAAATTGCAATATACTTGAAAATATAAAATATTTCGTCCAAATTTTGAGAAGCGCGTTAGTCCTACATTTAGCATGCAATTATTTCTATTTCAAAATATTGCATTCAATGTGCCATGTCTTCCCGATATCAGATTGATTTGAAATTTTGGACATACATATTTATTATTTCTTCATGAAAAACAAGTTTAGAGCGGCGTCTTAATAATTTTATTGCTGAAAAATGAAGTCCACCTTAAGGCTGCAGTTATAGTGGATGCGTATTCGCACGAATTGCTTTCGGATGAATACGTCCGAATTTTTTTTTTTTTTTTTTTTCTAAACGATGAAGCAGTTTAGACATATTCGTCCGAACGCAGTTCGTCTGAATATGCATACAGTATAACCGCAGCCTAATAGGGGTATTTACAATACTGTGTGCCTGTCAATTTTTCTAAATGAAATAAAATAAAATAGTTTTGTGGCGCAATAAAATACGAATGAATATGCGCCAACACCATAAGATTAAAAATCGTTACTAAAATATTCGTACAATCGGTGTTCTACGAAGAGCCCGTCGAAAATTGCGAGGAATAATTTGCATCCCGTTCTGCATATTTCATGAGTTCATGAAATGAAAACTCCTCCATCATTCGAGAGGTGTCAGTGCAACTATAAATACATTTGTACACAGCAAACGCGATCCGTCCTTTGATGTTTAATGTCAAGCGATCAACGATGAACGTTACCAGCGTTACCAGCCGGTAATATAATATTTGAAATTAGATTTCTACTTAAATCCGTGTATCCGGCAGTATCGATGGCTTTCACGCACCCGCAATAGTTGTAAACTTTCCAAAATTGGACACAAATTCATGTGGACGAGTGATCCAAAAGTAAAAACATAAATGGCATCCTATCAATTCAATCTAAACAAAATATTATAATTTTCTTGAATTGCCCATTTCTTTTAACCTTTTAGCTATATTGAGTGTAAAAAAATTGTTTTAAGTCCTTGAACAGAAAGATCCCTGAAGTAATTTTAAACAACCTTTTCCTTAGCGAAAATATTTATTAGGTGAGGCATTGTTAACAAGTTATATTAACGAAAAACACCAACCAATCAAGATGTGATCAGGAACATGATCAATCAGGATGTGAGAACATCGAACTAATTCCGACGTGAACCGGTAGTGATAGGCATTTGAACCGAAACTTCGAAACGATTCGAAATTTTTCAAGACTGTGAAAATTCGAATCGTTTGGAACACGATTCGAAGCTTACATTAAGGCGCGTGTAAACACGCGCAACATCGAGTGCTCGGACGCGCAAAGACGCGCAGGGCGAATATTCCATGTAGACACGTGCAATCTCTACCTGCAGGCGTCCGAAAAGGGTCTTTTTTTACGACCGGACGCAACATCACAGCCGCGCAAATGTTCGAGAATGTCGGGTTCGGCCCCAGCCCGAGCAGGCGTGTTCGCCTACGCACATCGTGAACTGAAATGAAATATTTTTTCTTATTTCTCCTGAATAAAATTATTCATAGTAAAAAATAAGCAGCTTATCCATATGAAATATATTTTTATTGTTAACATTGTATGCAAATATCACACAGACTTATACTTTTTCCTATGCATATTTCACAAATTATATGCTGTTAATACAATTAGTGTTATGAGAATTATTGTTGTTGTCAGCATTATTCATACACAAAATAGCGAAACACATGTTTATATCATTTGCGTTATGACCCTTTTTAATAAACATACAAGTACTATTGAGAATACATAACTTTGACAGAGTGCACAGAAATCAGGTTTTCTTAGTGATTTCACGTGTAAATATGTTTGTAAATATTGTAAGGATGGCACTAAAAGGCAGATTGTAAAACGATAAAATAATGCGTTTATTTAACAGCGGTTACACTTATTCGCGTTCGGCGAGGCAATGCAATGCCGCGGATCGGCTTGCTCATCGAAAACCGCTCCGTTTTTACAGTAGACAGTAGGGTGGCTCTTATTTTTGACTATTGAATTTTTTTCGCGGCACTCCCTAGAATAGTTCCAATTAATAAAAAAAAATTTTGTATAAAGTTTGAACCCAATCGGATAAGGGGAAAACGTGCCCCTGGACCCTTGAGGGTTCAAATAATCATTTCAAAGCACACAAATTGGATTTTTTTAACATATCCGCTTTGTTTTTAATTATATAAAAAAATATGTTAAACAAAAGTTGTAGATCTAGATAAAAAGCATGTTATATGTTCTATGACTTTTTTTCGTGCGGGAAACGATTTTCGAATAAAATAAAAAAAAAGTAAAAAATAACTTTATTTATTTCTTTTTAATTTTGAAAATACAAATGTACCTCGAACATTTCCTAGTTATAAAGATCTAAAAAGAATGTATATTTTTTCTACAACTGTGAGAGCTTATTTTTTTTTTAATTTATGAAATTTCTTAAATGATCGGAAAGCTATACACATTTCTGTAATGAAAATTGATAAATGATATGTAAAGTGAAATCAGATGTTTTTGAAAATAAATAGTTTATTCGTATGTAATTATTTACAATTGTTGGTTACGGAATAAAGTTTCTTTTTTACAATCAAGAAACTTCTGACGGTAATCATTTACAATTTGAAGAACATATTGTTTTTGTTTCTCTTTTTTTGTAAATAATTCATTATTGTCTTCCATTAATTGAACACCTCTTTCTGCAGTATCATTGACAACCCGCAGTTTATTTACTAATTCTAAATTTTTAATAAAGCCTCTGTTTTTAGACCAAGACGATAGTTCCGCTTGAAGGAATTGGCCGTCTAATTCAATATGTTCTTCAAATTGTAAATGATTACCGTCAGAAGTTTCCTGATTGTAAAAAAGAGACTTTATCCCGTAACTAACAATTGTAATTAATTACACACGAATAAACTATTTATTTTCAAAAACATCTTATTTCACTTTACACATCATTTATCAATTTTCATTACAGAAATGTGTATAGCTTTCCGATTATTTAAGAAATTTTATAAATTAAAAAAAAATAAGCTCTCATAGTTGTACAAAAAATATGCAGTATTTTTAGATCTTTATAACTAGGAAATGTTCGAGGTACATTTGTATTTTTAAAATTAAAAAGAAATAAATAAAGTTATTTTTTAGCTTTTTTTATATTTTTTTATTTTTTTCGAAAATCGTTTCTCGCGCGAAAAAAAGTCATAAAACATAAAACATGCTTCTTATCTAAATCTACAACTTTCGTTTAACATATTTTTTTATATAATTAAAAACAAAGCGGATATGTTAAAAAAATCCAGTTTGTGTGCTTTAAAATGATTATTTGAACCTTCAAGGGTCCAGGGGCACGTTTTCCCCTTATCCGATCAGGCTCAAACTTTACATACATTTTTTTTTTATCAATTGGAACTATTCTAGGGGGTGCCGTGGAAAAAAAATTGAAAAAAATTTTCATCAAGAGTAAATAAGAGCCACCCTAGTAGACAGTCGTTGCGCGGTGACAGATCGCGGCAAAGATCGCAACGGTTCCCGAGCCTTTGGGCAAAAGCACACACATGTATATTTACCACACACACATGTATATTTACTCTCTTACAATATATGTGTAAATAAATGGAGCTTTATAACATTCATGGACTTTGGAGCACTTAAAAACAAAAAATTGAGTAGTTTCTTAAAAAGTAGGGTTGTCGCTATGGTTGGAAGTAAAAATTTTTCACTCCCGATGAAAAGTAATAAAATGGTGGACTTCTGAATTTTCCGGCCCTTTCTTTACAACATAAATTATTTAAAAATATAGTTAAATATAAATAAATATTTATAATTCTACTTCAGACTAAAACTATGCGTGTTCAGAATAATACCTGAAAATTTGAGCCCAATTGGTGTAATATTTTTTTGTAAATCGTGTTGGCGAGGTCGAAAAACATTGTTTCAAGAAAAACGCGTATAAAGTTTTTATCCTAAAATCGTTAAAAAAAGCGTCTGGCCCTCAATCAGCGATGCCTACTCCATACATTATTCCTTCAGCTTCTCCATAAGCATCATTTTCTTGCAATCTTTCCGATGTTTTTGGAAAATCGAATTTTTGAAAAAATAAACCAGTACTGCTCCCTTAAACTTTTCTAAACTCATTATTTACACGTCTATAAAGTGTCTTTTCGTAAAAGTGCAACAAGAAAATAAATTTCTCTATACATAATTTTTTGTGCAGAGTGGAGTAACTACTGGGAACTACATATAACTCTGTTCCTATAACAAATAAAACAAAGATTGCAGATGCGAATTGAGTGTTCTTCACTAATTGTAAACTGTATTATCCTGCAGTACACTTTTGTACAAAAGTGCGGATGTCTGGTATTGTATAATCTCTGTACATTCATTCATATCTTCTGCCATTCCCAACAAAAAAGTACGAGGATACAATGTTAAAAAAATCAGTATTTCGTTACATATTTCAAATTGCATTAAATTCTATTGATGTCTAACTGACAAGCTTTCGGTTTTATTTAACTTATTTTTTCATTTCATAATATGAAAGAGAGAACGATTTTCAAGAAATTCTTTCATTCTGAATACTCCACAAATAAACATTGCAATGTAAAATGTTAAAAAATAGAAATGAGAAAATATTTCGAACATCATGGAGGAGTTTTACAATTTAGACTGCGAATGTGTATGGGTTTATGGCAATTTGCAATGTGCTAAAATGTAGGAATTTGGATAGATAGATAGATTAGAAAATAATTAAAAAATTATTTATATACAAGTGCATGGTTCAAAGGGGCAAATTTATTAGCGAGGACAAATTTTTTATTATATTATTATTTTATAAAACATAATGGCCAAGTTTGGTTTTTTAAATGGAACTATATATTTTTTACACATTACTTGTTAGTGTGTCTCAAACAAATGCAATAAGCTGTAATGTATACACCATTTTTCAAGTGACTTTCGAGAAATTGCGCTGGGAAAGTTTACTGATTTTTTGTCGAAGAGAATCTGTTCCAATAGGAAGTACCGAAGGTAGTCTTCTTTGCTCCTCAAGTGGCACATGCTAACCATTGTCTCTTAAAACGGGTTCTAAATGGATACAAAGGGTCTGTGGTAGAAAAGGTAGGCCTGTAGGCCCAAAACTCAGGACTAGGGTACACACGCAACGTTCACATGTTCGGACCGGCGAACGCGAAGTCATAAGTTGCGCGTCAAGCCATAAAAATCGACCCTTTTCAACCCTCTTAATTGCGCGCAGCAACAGAATGTGACACGTATTTACAAGCGCCTTTAGAATTCTTCTAAGTCCTTGGAAGTTTTGAACGGTCTTTGAAGTCTCGAAAATAAAAAAAAAATAAAAAAAAAAAAAACAATTAAAAAGCGTGTAAGATATCAAATACTCATCAAGCTTTCAGTATCTGTCGGAACTCTGACGATGACCTTTAAGACTTTCAAGACCGTTGAAATTTTAAAAACTTCCAAAAGATTCAGGACGGTTAAGACCGTTCAAGACTTCCGACTGTTTAAGTCTGTCAAGACCTTTCAAGACTTTCAAGAATTCTAAGCTTCGAATCGTGTTCCTAACGATTAAAATTTTCCGTCATTAATTCGAAGCGATTCGAAGTGATTAAAACCCATCACTGCGTGAACGATGACAGTTCAATATTACTTACAGTTGAAGTCCACGCTGAAATTCGTTCACTGTATTTACACAAAACCACCGACGAACTTTTCGCTAAGAAAAAAGCTATTTAAAACCACCTCAGGAATCATCCGTTGCAAGGACCTGCAACATTTTTGTTACACTCTGTATATGACGAGTACCTACGCTTGCCACGAAAAAAAGTAATTACCATTTGCCATCGCGATAAAAGTTTTTGTGAAAATTAAAACATATTTGAATATTTTAGACATTTTAAGATATTTTGAAACTAGGATGAAATAAAAAAATAATAATAAAAAAATTATAAAATTCACTTGAAAAAACTGTGTGATAATAATTTTTGCGACAGAATCTCGGTGCACACTTTTAAAAGCGGGTTACAGAACTACGAAGTTAAGGAATAATCTCAATTCTTACGAATTGTAAAGTCTCCGTGGTTTCATTCGCGCTCGTTTTGCGGAACGAAGTGTGCGAATTACAAAGGCTTGAGAAACTTCGTAATTGCATCGCCCAGACGTGTTCTGTGCCGATAACGAGCCACGAATCTCGGTAAATCGGAAGTAAATCTGCGGCGAACCGTTTCCCAAAGCCGCAGAAAGGTTATACGAAGGCAACAACTTGTATTAATCTTAAAATACAGTCGAACGGTGTTTCGAGTAGCCTTCTGTGGGAGCTCAACCAAAGTCCCGTTCAATCCACCGTCATAAAAAACCGTCTGATCGTAAAGAGAAGTTAATATCTTCGAATATCTAGAGATCAGTTTATAACCGTAACAAATTTCAGACTTTAACATCACTACGGGAAATCCTTTTTTGTTTGTTCCTTTTCGAAAATACTTCGTACGTTAATAAGAATGAATAGATTATCAAATCTACAATTTTGCGTTGTTAAATTTAATATAAAGTAATTTAACGTAGCAAGTAAACTGTTCTCTTTATTATTGACTGTTCCACTTGAACACCCCTGCAGGAGAATCAGCGCTCACCGAATCAACTGTGCCACCACATTTCACGTAGCGTAGCTAGTCAAATATTATCCTTCTTATGTTTATACTATTATATAATTTCGCAAACGCGGAGTATTCCTTGCGGAAGATACTCTTCGGACCGCCATAATCTACTTACGGGGGATCGATCCGTCTTCCCACGTCAGATTCAAATACATACCACTCTCTTACAATCATGTGAAGAAAGTATGATGACATCTACGGTTTTGAGATGCTGTTATTGACGTTCCTGGGCGTCTAAAATTATGTTATCCGGCGATGTATAGGAAGTATTACCTATATGCAGAGGAAATCGTGGTTCCTTAAACAATTATTCCAATAGGATAAATTCAGGACCGACGCCACCATTTTTAGCTAAGAGCCAATAACAAATTTAGTTTTGTACTTATTAAAATGATTTTTTTTATAATAACACACTCATATACATACTACGAAAGAACGAAAACAAATCTAAACTTTTTCCCTGAATAATTAACAAAGATTTTAAAAAGTGGCAGCTTGGTAAAGTGATGTCTTTTCAGAAACCAATTAAACAATAAAATAGATATTTTTTTTGTCTCGTCTCTGTTACACTTGTAATAGGCACTACTATCTCAGATACACAAAATTCTAATATACTTATTCATACAATTTTACTTTTAATGCTTCAAGAGCGCGACACCTGCAGCGATAGCTGAACAGGTATTCGTTTATTTTTCTAGATGCTCAACCAGGATTAAGAAAATACTCTTTTCGATCAAAAGATATTACAAGTGTGGCGTCTCTTCAGAATTTATCCTATTATAAAACTAAAATATTTAGTAAAATATTTATTAAAAATTAAGGTCTACGAACTTAAAATATCAAAGTACTTATAGATTACAAAAATAATTACTACTACGTTCATTTATTTAATATACATAAACAAACGATTTTTTTTAATCACTATTTTCTATATCAGGCCTGGGGAAATCGTGGCCCGCGGGCCACATGGTCTCCGTTCTCCTCCTGCCGAGCTCTCCGTTCTCCTCTTACCGTTCTCCCCACTACATCCACTTGATTCTGCCGCTGTGTGACACTCACAGTGAGAGCATTGGACAGGTATGTCTGTGTGCGGTGCAGCGCAGCGGGAATGGTGAGGGAAATCGTAGGCTACTGGAGGGGGAATCGCCACACTAATGGAAGGAGTAGCACAGCGACGTCGGGGAAGAATTTCCACGGGCCTGATCTATATAGTTAGTTCCATATAAGCTGCATATACTTTATAACATAATCATACTCGAATAAAGCTAAACATTAAAAAGTTTTAAAAGCACTATTTGCATACCTCTTATGTTATGCACTCAAACCGTAACATCAATACCATCTACTCTACGCTCGCGGTTAGTTGGCAGTAGGGACGGCGCAGGGGTAAAAGGAAGGTTGCTATCAAATTAGTATGTGTGACAGTTTCAGCCAATTGTACGCTAGAACCGAAAATACATGTGACGCCGACCAATCAGACGCGCATTCGTCAACTCTGCCAACTTACTGCGAGCGTACAGTGCAAACATAAGAACTTCTTTCTCCGGTTGTTTAACGATTATAGTGAGATCGTTCAAAGATACAACAAATAGTGTCACAAAATATACAAGAAAAAAATTACTCTTTTATAATAATAATAATACCGACCATGTTTGTCCGCTGACTACCATTACTCAATTTTCTCCTACACGCTATTAGATCCAATTAGCATCAAACTATCAGTGGAATCACTTAGACGTACAACAAGCGTAAAAAATGATTTTGTTAAAGAAGATAAGCTGATGCTTGGTCTTGTTTTCTAGGAGGATCAAATGGATCTCGTTCTGTTTATGAAATCGCGCGCTCATCGACCACACCGACTCCTTCGGTGACGCCGCCAGGAGGCATCAATATCTTTTACTACGAGGCACTAAAGCATCGAATCGCTGGTAACAGACATTGTCTCCTATTTTATGCTAGTTCCTACGAGCCATATTTCTTGATGTCCCATACGCCACCCACGTCTCTTCCTCTCGGCCCACGAACGCAACGACTTACAGGCAACCCTGTCCACTTCGAATTCCGTTCGTTGCCATTTAAACTACCAAATGGTATGCGGGGGTGTTCCCGATACGGTGATTTATCTCGCGCATACTGGACAGCGACTGGGGACCCTATTATTCAGTCCCTTCGGAGTGATATATTTTTATTATTCTTCGATTTAGGAAATCCAGAGAGTCCTGATCTTCGGCTGACCCAAGAAGCCTGAATCCTAGAGTCCTAAATATTATACAAGCAATTGCTACATTAAATTGTCATTTGCATATTTACATGCTAGAGATACTCAGTCATACATAACTTTTACATTTAAGGGAATGATGTCTATAGGTAACGCCACTTACACAAATAGCATAAAAGTAGTCGTAAACATAACTTGTGTGTTCTTCTGCATTCACTGTGGCTTCAAAAACAAGCAACCTCTGTCAAACAACGCTATTACAGATTGTATAGGTATACATAATTGTATACTTGTGTTATCATTTTGGTTTATAGTGGAAGAAAGCATATTGAAGTAATTAATTCAGAAAATTGTTAATAGAGTAAATTTATTAACCTCAATTGAAGCAGAGTAAAAAGTAAAAGCTTTGAAAAATATTAAATGGAACGTTATAAACTCCAGAGATACTAATCAAAGCTGAAGCTGGTATCAAAGTTGATAAACGTACATAAAACAGTAAGATGAATACATAAAACATGGATAAAAATTGGGGAAAGGTGAATTTCTCTGTAAAATGTTTCTTTTATTTGTCTAAAATTATTCTAAGTCATGCTTAACGAGGAAAACGTTTCGTTCTCCAAATGACATTTTGGCTGAGGATCTATATTCTGTATGATTTATGTTTTGTTTTTTCCAAGCAACGAAAAACTATGAGCTGTTTTTATTTCGAATAATACAAATGAAACTGATTACTGTTTTAGAACACAATTTATTCTTATTCTAAATTAAAACTAACGAAGAAAACACATATGCAACACACATATGCAACATAACGTTATAGCTCATGTCAGTGCACGGAGTTGTCAGTGGTTTACAAAAAATAGTATAAAACTTTTAGGTTGGCCTGCAATTTTTCTAATTATTAATTTCAAAACATAAAAGAATTGAAAACAACAGTTATTCGATCGAAGGATATAACTCCAATATATCCTACGAAAAGAAGTTATTCTAAAATTTTTTATTAGAAGTCAATATCACTAATTTGTAGAAGGTTGGTATGTTCCTGAAATATAATTTCACGAGCTAATACTAATATGCACAATACATAGTAAAAACAAAGTAGAATAGGAATGTTTTACTTCGGAATAAAATTCGATAGCAATAACGTATTTTCTTGTAAAGACTAAAGTTTCTAGTTAAGTATTTATCAAAATATAATAAACAGATCATTATTCAGATTACTTGTACGTATTCTCTGTGCGAATGTTCACACAAAAAATTCTTATGAAAACAATTGGAACAAAATCTTGCATGTATTTACCTACAAGAAGATCTTAATAATACATTATTGACACCCTGTGAATATTTCATAAACAATCTTTAATAGGAAACAATTCCATGATAAATGATTATCGATTCTCCAGCAGAAATTGTTGAACGTTGGTAACACGAAATAAAATAAGTATATCCAGTATAACTATAGGTCCAGGTGAACCGTACAGCTATAACCAAACAGCTGTGTAACGACTATGTCGCAGAAACTTCGCTTCAACGCTTCTTGGTCCGTATTGTCTTTATCGTCCATTAATCGTCTTCTGTCTCCGACACTCGTCATAATTCCTCCGTTGGTGAAGAAACGTAGCCCTTAACAACCCGTGCGATCCATTTTCCGCGGCAACATTCGAGAAAGCAACGCTTAAAACCCCGATAAATATTTAACGAGTAACTTGGACCGGATCCAAACTCAAAGGCGAAGGCAAACTGCCACTTCCCAGTCTCCATTGATCATCCAGAGTGTGTATCGAGGGTCTGGCAAAAATTCGCGAAGAGGCTGGACTCCCGTCGAAAGAAACCAGACGGTGCCTTAGGTGGATTCGAGGCGAATTGAGGTTTTTTTTTTTTTTCTTTGAACGCTCGAGAATCCACGCGTTCCCGTTTGGAGACAAGAACGCTCTCATGGCGCCACTTCATCTCTTAGCGGCAATACGCTCGAAAAGTTCCACGCGATCACCGAAGCGGCCACCCTTGTCACAATCGATCCCATTTACTTAACTGCCACTCGAGAGGCGACGTCTCGAGAAAACCGTTTTCTGCCGTCTACGAGTTCGTTTCTCAAGAGAGTGCTACGAAAATATCCTTGATGCCCAACGGATTCCTACGCCTCGACAAAGGAATGATAAGGAAATGACAAGGACAGCGGGCGTTTTGATACACTATAATTTACTCGCGCGACTTGCCAAGAAAGAATCTGGTACTGTTGAGAAACAGAGATTGCGAGCAACAGTGCTTGACCCTAAACCGTAATTCTTAGGAGCACAGCGATTTTTCATTATTGAGCGTCCCACGCTTTCAGGCGAAATGCCCCTTCATCCATAATGCTCCACCATCGATGACTTTCAAACTATTTTTCAATGTTCGTCGGTGACTCGACAAAACACACGGAAATATCTTGAAATGGTTGAATCTATATTTCATGAGTCCAACAGAGAATACGATGCAATTGGTTTCCTGATGGTATATGCTCCCTTGTGTACTTTTAAACTGTAATTCTCGAATAACGTCCATCAATTACTACATTTTCTTTCAAATGTTAACATTTGCATAATAACAGAATATACAGGGTGTAATAAAAATGTTGCAATTCCTTGAAAAGGGTGATTCCTGAGGTGATTTTGAACAACTTTTTCCTTGGCAAAAATGTTAGATAGGGCTTTGTTAACGAGTTATTAACGAAAAACACCGACCAATCGGGGAGCAAGTACACTGGATTAATGACAGTACGGACGATGGCGGGCTAATACTACTCATACCTGGAGCCTGCGCTGAAACTCATCCACTGCCGATCATCTTTAATCAGCTGTATTCGCTCCCCAATTGGTCGGTGGTTTTTGGTTATAACTCATTAACAAAGAAACAGTATTTAATATCGTTATTATTGTCTGCTGTGTATAACTTTGATTCTTACTTTTGCAACATTCTTTTCTATTCTCAAAACTACGAAAACTGTAAATAAAATTATTTTCAAAGCTTAAAATAATTATAATGTTCGGGATTGGTCGGAGGCGAGCGACGACAGCAGCGCGAGAACTATTGCGCATGCAACCGCTGCCGACAAATCGGCGTTCGCGACAGCCGAAACCGCGACGAATAGCGTCTTGCGCAAGACGCGAGCAATCGGGATCGAGAGCGGCGGCGCGGCGGCGTCATCAGCCGATTGGCCCGCGAGAGTTCCGCGCAATTACGAGCGCACGTAATTGGCGTAATCGCGCTGATTGCGTTCGACTGTCGCCTCCGATCCCGATTACTAACGGTCAAGACAAACAGTTAGACTCAATTCTTCGCCTAGCGTGGCCGTACAAACGCGAGCAGCGTAATTTCGCGGAGTGCTCTCCTCATTGCTTTATTCCAATATGTATGTAAGACTAGAATTAAGAACAGTATTTGTCCTGTAACAATAAAACTTTATTAGTTAAGTGTAACTGTACAGAGCTATCGTGTAAGTGATACTTGTGCCGTTTTTCTGTGTGTGGACTGAACCCTTTTTCTTTCCTTCGACCAGCCGGTCAACTTCTAACTGCTCGGTGCGCGAACATATAAATAACAAATAAAATGCCTTTAAATAGGAATAGAAGGTAAGCCATACACTAAATTTTGAAGTTACCTTACTAAAATTTTAATGAGTACAAAAGCGGATATGAAGGTAATTCACATGTCCCTAAACCTACTCACCTGTTTTCTACTAAAAAAAAAATTAGCAATGACAAAAAAATCTATGCGTATTCAGAGTAAAATACAGTAAACGTTTTTAGCATTAAATACGATTTATCTATGCATACACTACATTCGGCCCGATTATTATCGAATCGCAAAAGAGTTTCTATTCTTTAGCCTAATCAGTAAGAATACGATCAGAACGATATAAATTCCTTGTTCTAAAACGTTTTTCGTTACTTATGTTGCACTTTCTTTGTAGCAAAACTGTGCATCACTCGCATAAATAATCAAATAATATATAAATATTTTTTTATAGCTATAGTACATTTATACTAATAAGAAAAATAAGAATTGAGCAGAAATCGGGTCATAAGTAGAAATTGGGACATTACCTTATCAGTATTAGGGGAGAGGTGCTATAAAAGGGATAATTTTCTTTAGCGTCCATTCCTGATACTATCATTATAGGTATTTAAAACGTAGATCCATTAATAGAAAGTATGTTTATTATTGTTCAACAAAGACATATTACAAGCTCTTCAATCAGAGCAGAAACTAACAAACCTTTTAATTTTTAAATAAATCGAATATGTCCATTTCACGACTAAATAATTTTAAATGGGACATTATACGTCATAAAAAGGAGACGTCAGTGAAAATAAAGCTATAAATATACAGGGTGTCTCAAACTCGACGCGGGAGCCGGAAATGGGAGATTCCTGGGGTGAATCTAAGCAACTTTTTCCTTTGCAAAAATGTTATCCCAAGCTTTGTTAACGGGTTATTAACGAAAAACATCGGCCAATCAGAGAGTGAGTTCAGCGAATTAACGATGGCGCGGACGATGGCGAGCCAATATTTTTCAAAGCTGGGGCATGCGCTGAAATTCATCCACTGTATTCGTGCTTCTATTGGTCGGTGTTTTTTGTTAATAACTCATTAACAAAGTTTCTGAGGACATTTTTGCAAAGGAAAAAGTTGTTTAGAATCACCCCAGGAATCTTCCATTTCCAGCTCTCGCGTCGAGTTTGGGACACCCTGTATAATTATAATTCTAGACCTTAATACAGCAAAACATTAGAATCTATGATCAAATTAACTCTTTACACTAAACATTATCAATATGTTTCATGATTTGTATAAAGTGTAGCTCATCTTTAATACCGTATCAGCTTGTTGATTAGAAAGTAAAAATTTGTATAAAACTTGTGTCAGGCATTGAAATCTCACTGTTATAATCATGAAACGCATCTCCCATTAAAAACTTTTCGTGGCATGCGGGATAAGTTTGGGGTGTTGGGGCTTGCCTCGTTCATGTTCGTGCTCAAGTGTATATCAACCCTTAGGTACTGTCCCACCCAAGATTATAAGTGAATATAATATAAAATAACCTTAAAACATAGAAAATAATCATTAGGCATGCCTGTTAAACATTTACATTACAGTCGAATACAGGCTCTTTTAAAGCGACACAGAAAGTGGAAGAAAATGTTACTTTTACAGCCGAGGTATTGCAACCAACGTTTACTGTTCCATTAAGAGTGAAACTGCAATAAAATTGGTGAGTTTGCGACAAATGACAAAACACTAACGTTACTGTACACAGGAAAATAACTTGCATGTGAAATATGTTTAGAATTTATACATATATGGTTTGTCCTATTCAAAACCTGCACCTTTCATAGCATCTTTCCTTTATTATTCCAAAAATTTAATGCAACATTACATAACAACTGTATAATATCCATATACTTTATAACTTCAGACATAAAATTTTGTTACTAACAGCTTAAATGAAAAGTTTTCGTGCTTTTATCTCCTGCTTTAGTTTCGCGTCATTGTTGCTGAAAGCATCAGTGAATACTGCAACAACTTGTCTGACCGTGCAGTAGTTCTTCTCCGCTCTTATTTCGCTAATCCGAGCCTTGCGTAAATTTTCCAGCGTTGAACTTTCCTTGAGGTTGGTAAAGTAAATGACAATTAAAACTGTTCCTCTTGGATAAAAGCTTCTTATCAAGGATGTTGTCGCAATACATGATTCACAATGGTTCATAAAGGTTTTTGAAGGCTTCTAACGTTTAACAAAACCTCTCAGTTTTTTTTCAGAATAAAGTGATTCGTTAGTGAAAAATAGCGAATAATAATAAAAATACATTTAGCGTAATAACTGGTTTCCTCTTCAACAGTTTCCTCTTCTCTATGCTATTCATTCATAATTAAAAATCAAATCCATTTCACATAATTCAGTAAATATTTATCATTCAAAGATACAAATAAATTACTACAGCTTAAATCAGGCATGCCCAACTGGCGATTTGAGAGCAGGGGCGCTCTGGCTGGCTCTGGAATCTCTAGGTCAGAGCCGACTCACAGAGCCGCGTATCGCTGGCGTGTATAGGGTGGGGAAAGCTGCAGTGGTGTGCCCCAATACTTGGCGGCCCGAATGCTCAGTGCCAGGAAGAGAGGCCATTAAGTCATAATATATGTAGAATGAAAAAAAAATTGTAGAAGCTTGCCATTTCTATCAAAATGTGTTGTCAAATACGTGAAAAAAAAAACAAAAATGCAATAGAGTGAAATGAAATATTATGAAAACATATTTTGAAGAATATCTGGAGAATTAGTAAAAGCAGAATAGAAATCCTTTTTCTTTTAAATGTATGTTTCATAAAAACAAATCGAACCATTCGCACAGTGTTTTAAGAAATCATTTATTTAAACAGTACGCGTTTATATAGATATGTACTTTTATTTATAAGTATTGTTCCGAAGGTAGTTGTACATATTTGTAGTTGTAAACATTGAATGTGCTTATTTATTTTCTTTTTTTTTTTTTTAACGTTGGAAGTACTTCTTTAGTTATTAACGTTAAGTATTCCTATATGGTAACCACTAATCACAATTAATTATCATTTTTAGCTTTTAAATATACTTTCTTGCGTATTATTAAATAAAATATTTTTCATATAGTCTCACTAATATGTGTTCAACATTCTTTTTGTATGTTATACGAATTGTCGGGTACATTTGAACTGAATTTGCTTTTCCTCGGGTTCTTTAGTATCATACACGGTCCTGCGCTCTCCCGACTCACGGATTGTACCCACCACAACGCTACATGCTTCCCCCTTGCCTCCCAGAGCCAGGGATCGGCTCTAGAATTGGGATCGGCTCGAGCCGCCTCCTAATGGGCTCCCTGAGCCGCCAGTTGAGCACGCCTGGTTTAAATTATGACACAGATGCGACTTGTACAGACAAAACGTAAACAATTATACGTTTCCTATGTTTCGTTAATTATTTTTTGTTTTATATTGACGCTCAGAGAGTTATACTATCAACAAGTCGTCCACTAACCTAGTAAAGCGAAAGCACCGTCGAAGCATGCTTTGATAAGGTTTTATCATTATTTCTGATTATTAATTAATATATATCTGTACAGCCCTATGAGCGAATGCAGCCGCTGGATTGCGCTATCATTTGAAAAAATTAATTCTGCTGCACGAACAACCTGCAGCTTGAATGGCTAGCACTGAATTTAGAAAATACTCATGGTATTTTAATATGGCGTATTTTTTAAGGCAAATTTAAAATTTAGCAAGAAGTGTATTAACTGGACAGATGATCAAGGGGCAAAGATTTTGTGGAATAATAAAAGAAAAATTAATCTACTTAATAATGAAGCAGCGTGAGACAAACACCTGACCAAAGAATTAATATTAAATATCCTACATCAACTGTCTTTGAAGCCGCAATGGTTTGGAGTTACGTTTCGATTAATACTATTGCGCTAGTACTACAAATTACACAACCGTTACGTTGATACCACACTGATTACGCTATATTATCGGAATTTCTTCAAGAGGAAACTGCAATTCATTTTCAATAAATGCGGTCTATTTCTGACCATTTAGGATACTGTAACGTCCCGGTGCGTCTATTTCATTAAGATCACGACTATGTTACACGATTGTCAATAGAGCGGCTTATTAACAATCTACAAGCATTTATTCAATTTATTCAATAATACTTAACCTAATCTTATGATAACCTTACAGTCCTTAAAGGGTAAAGAATGAAGTAGAATTCTCCTTAGTTGATAAGGCTGAATTAACGTGTCTGTTAAGGTTTGGGTCTCGGAAATAATTACTATCTTGATTATTTAACAGAGGATAACTTTATTTGAAAAACGTGTGTCAACACGTGGTTGAACATGACGAGAGCGTAAGCGGCCATATTAACTCACTAGCTTTTGCCCGCGACTTCGTCCGCGTGGATTTCGTTTTAAAAGTTGCCTAATTTCTAAGCTATTGAATAAGATAGAACTGAGCTTTTATGTTAATACCAATTTGGGGATTCGAGGCTTTTACGGCCCGGTATTAATACCAGTCTGTTAAAACAAAAGCCAAAATTACATTTAAAAAAAGACGTTTTTTGGTATTTTAATCTTATGATTTTTATATTTTGTATTTTAGTTGCTAATTTATATCGAAGTCAAACACAATCATGTCTAATTGTTCTTGTAACAAATAAGTCAATGCAATACAAATCTAAATGCGTGTCACAAACATAACGACTTCAGGACTTAATTACTGAAATGATTTCAATTGAATTTGGCCTGACAAAAAAAAATGTTTGCTATGGCCTTCTCCAAAACTCAGGTTACCTCCCTGCCAAATTTGATTGCAATCAGTTCAATAGTTTAGTCGTGAAGAAGTAACAGACAAACACACTTCTGGATTTATAATATTAGCAAAGAGTAGGTATAATAAGAGGCGACACCCCAAGTGTCCCTTTAAATTGGCTGTGTCATTTGGTCTCTTTCTAAGAATGAAATTACCGATCAAAACACCCTATGGGCATTTAAATTGGCTGTGTTATTTTGTCTTTCTCTAAAAGTGGTTTTCTTTTCGAGTGTCACCTCTTGTCATATCTACTCTTTGGCTATGGGTCACAGTTTGGCACGCGCGAAAGAGAGCATCCATCTTGACACCAGTGATAGTCTTTTGTTTAGCCATGCAACGGCAGGAGACTCGCTCTCTCTCTCTCTCTCTCTCTCTCTCTCTCTCTCTCTCTCTCTCTCTCTCTCTCGTGCCAATCCAAGGCCTATAGTGGTGGTAGCGCGAGATAGAGAGAGAGAGAGAGAGAGAGAGAGAGAGAGAGAGAGAGAGCACGATGCTCTCTCTTCCACCAGGGCACCAGTGTTAGACTTTTGTTTAGTGCTGTAATACAGAGTGCTGTTTTACCTTATGAGTATTCTTGAACACTCTTTTGAGGTTATGTATGGAGTGCACCAGGAACTGGTTAAAGCTGCCTAGGTTAGGATGATCAAGGAGTTGGTTAAAGCTGCTTCGATTGAGAGCATACTCAGGAGCTGGTTAAAACTGCCTAGGTTAGGTTAGGAATTAGGATTTTTCTTCTTTTGGTATGTTCGAAATATCGACACTCGAAGATAATTACTCGCACTTATACTAATTATCGCTTTCTTATACTAAACGCAGGATTATATAAACTTAAACATAATTAAATCTTAACCTATCTTTGAGTACTTTTAATTCATCGCACTCAAGTTCGGGGCTCGTTACAGTACTTTTGATAAAATAAGGATCAATTATCCAGTTGTCGATCATACCACACCATATATTAACACTCCATGGACCGCCCTACTTGTCGTGACCAATGAGGATTCTCTACCGATCAGTAATGCAAATTTCTGGTGTTTACTTTAACGGCGTAGTATGCGATATTCCTTGTAATACAAAATTCTTTCAACCAGGATATTTTTAATGCTTTCTTGGTTCAGATAAAAAAAAATTTGTTATGATATTTACCAAATTCGTCTTAATATCATTTAAAAGATAGGTATAAAACAATTATAGGTTTATTTATAAAAAATTCAAGATGACCTTGAAAATTCTTGAAAAAAGAATTAAAAAAATATACTATAATCATCCTGAGATTACTTGATAAAAATTATCGACTGTTAATAACAAAGTAGTCTAAACTGATCACGTTTCGTGATTCACTCTGTATATCTATGTTTACACTAAACAATATCATTCTTGGCTTCTGTTAATTTAATAGCATATCCAAATACGTCACCTGATATGGTGATAATACTTTTTTTCTCCTTATTAAGTTTTAAAAATAAATAATAATTCGTGTTCACTATTCCTGCGCGTTTAAAACCGGTATTTGTAAAGCCATATTGTTTAAAATTTCCTATGCAGATTATGAAAGATTCTCACAAAAAATGAGAATATATCAGACTTTTAAAGAACCGTT